>OY829543.1:7989286-9256786 GCA_963691705.1 Viola odorata
TTTGTAGGGATCTTCAATTCCATTATTGAGAAAGAGAGTAAGAGAGCTAGGGGGGAGGAAGAGGACAATAGTTAAAACAGAAGATTTCTTGTATATAATAGAGTTTTGTTTGGAGTTTTTGACATGTACTAACATTTATTGTGATGGGTGTGATGCGTTTGCAGGAAACTTGCAGAGGTTGGGTTCAAATTAAGAAGTGGTGAGAAGTGCAAGGAGAAGTTTGAGGAAGAAAGCAGGTACTTTAATAACAACGTTCATTACACCAATAATAACAAGATCAGTAATTACTGTACAGTGTTTAGTGAGTTTGAAGACCTTTATCATCATGGAGATCATCATCATCATCAAACCCATCCAAATCATGATCATGATCATGATCAAGTTGGTCTAGCAGCTGATCAAGAAAACAAAAAGATATTGGAGAGTGATAAGCCAATTAGTGACGACCATGACCAAGAAGAGGACAAGATGAGACAGAACTTGCAAGAAGATCAAGAAGAAGACAACATTAATCCAAGAATTGATCATCAAACAGTTGTGTCAAGTGATCATGATCAGATGAGATCAAGAAGTACTAAGAATAATAAGAGGAAAAGAAGGCACAGGAAGTTTGAGATGTTGAAAGGTTTTTGTGAAGATGTGGTGAAGAGATTGATGGATCACAAGAAGAGATGCATAACAAGATTCTCGAAGATATGGTGAGGAGAGATGAGGAGAAATTTGCAAGAGAGGAGAGATGGAAGAAGCAAGAAATGGATAGGATGAATCAAGAGATTGAAGTTAGGGCACAAGAACAAGTTGTGGCAGGTGATGGGCAAGCCAAGATCATCAAGTTCTTGAAAGAATTAACATCATCATCTGTCCCAGTACAAAATCTTGAGGTCAATAAAAAGGTATCCCAAAACCCTAATCCTCAAATTGAATCATCATCATCATCATTATTACCACCTCATGAAAACCCTAGTTCAAACAATGCACCCATTTCCTTAAACAACCCAAAGATTCAATCTTTATCACCACCACCACCACCTCGAAACCCTAGTAAATCCTTGCCACCACAAAATTTACGCACAAAATCCATTACAGCTACTGCTTCCAATGAGAAATTAGATAATGACATTGGTAAGAGATGGCCAAGAGATGAGGTGTTGGCTTTGATAAACTTAAGGTCCAGTACTGTCTACAACAACAACGACAGCAATAACAATGATCATCAAGAGATGAAGGAAGGAGGAGGAAATAATAGTAATAAAGATCAGAAGGGTCCTCTATGGGAAAGAATCTCACAAGGGATGGCAGAGTTGGGTTACAAGAGGAGCGCAAAGAGGTGCAAGGAGAAATGGGAGAACATAAATAAGTACTTTAGAAAAACCAAAGATATTAACAAGAAGAGGTCTGTTGATTCTAGGACATGTCCTTACTTTCATCAATTAAGCAACTTGTACAATAATCAAGCTAGCTCAGTAGTAATAGCCCCATCTGATGATGACCTCACCGGGCCCGCCGAAAACCGCTCAGTTGCACCGGAAGCGAATGGGTCTAGTTCAACATTGCATGGTCCGGAGGGTGACAAGAATGTGGCTCAAGAAGCAGGTTTTGATTATGAGCTCTAATTTTTTTTGCCTATTTATGTGTTTGTGTCATTAATATTGTTTGGTAGGTAGACTAGCTATGATACTAGTGATGAGACTATATAATAAGTTAATTAAGCAGTATCCTTTTTGTCCTCCTCTTGTTTTCCCTATAATCTTTGTAAAATTAGATATATATTTTTTTTTTTGATATAATAACCTTGTTATAAAATTAGATTAATTGAGCTATATAGGAGTATAATAATAATAATGTGACTCATATCTTCTTTAAAATCTTTTGGAGGAGACCTGTAAGATTTGTATTCTAGTGTGTACCGACAATGTAAGATCTATACAGAAAAGAAAAGAAATGGTATAATTATGTAAATATTGAAAAAAGAGGGGTATTAAATTAATTATGTGAAATGTGAGTGGCAAGGCTACAGCGACAGCACGTAAACATGACACGCCTATTCTGTAGTCGGGTGGGTCCTACCACATGACCACCTTACCAGACAGACATTAGATGTAGACATATACTGAGAGTGTCTCCGAAAATAACTTTAATTTTCCTTTTTGTTTTTCAAAAAATAATTAATACAGTATATATCAATAATAGCAGTGATGAAATGTTTCTGTCTTCCTTGTCTCTGTCACTCCAAGGAGGTGTTAGCTGTACTCTTCTTATCTCCAAAAATAACTTTGTAATTGGACGGAGATGAAGAATTTTGGGAGTAAAGATGATTTTCAAATATTATATGAGAGAGAGGCTTTAGCTTTGACTTTGTTACTACCAATTGTATTGATTGGGCCCAGGTGACGAAATCAACGGCTCAAAAGTCAGCATAATCGACTGATCTCGAATGTTTGACTTGTACTTTTAACATAGTTTTGACTTTTGGTGCTCCAGGTATATGTTTCTTTGGTCTTCATAAAGCAAAACATGCTTTTTGCGTCCATAAGAAACTTGTCTTTTGAGGAAATTTTAGAACAAATGCATATAGAAGATTATTACCATAAACTTAGGATACATGTCGTCGTCCTATGTTACTTCTTGTAAAATAACCATGGGTTAGATCCCGGATTCGGTCTCCTAATTTGTATTTTCGGCTGCAGATATCAAGGTCATCGTAGAAGCCCAAGTTAGATCCATAGACACACAACTAGTTCAATCTTGGAAACAAAGAGGATTAGCACGGCCCAGGCCCAGGCCCAGGCCCAGTAAGATGTAACAAAGTCACATCACTATCTTCTTATTTTTATTTAGTTATTGTCTTGCTTCAGTCATTGCTGTTGTGTTGTGTATGCGCGCCACTCCTCCATGTTCCGCGCTCTACAACTATACATACACGCATAATCGGTTGCACTTCAAACCAAAAATAGAAAAAATAACAATAATAATAGTCCGCTAGTAAATAACCATACTCCATAAAATAATTTGGAATTCTTTTCAATTTTTTCCTAACTCTCTTGCTTTTTTTTTTTCCTTTTCTAAGAAAAAAACTTCTATACCACTCAAAAGTGATCAAACTTCTTTTTCATTGCGCCCAAGAGAGACTTCTTTTTCGTTTTATTTTTCTATATATATTTATATTTAATAAAAAGATTTAGAACCTAACCCGACTAGAAGAATAGAAACCTATTTTATTCCTATAAATTAGAAAAGAGAGATTATTTAGGGCTTGTTTACTTACGGAAAACAGTTTCTGCTTTTTTTTCTATTTTTTAGAAATATCTCTGATTTTAGAAAATATTCGAAAACAATATATGGTGTTTACTTTGTACTAAATGTGAAAATTTTCAGCTTTAGAAAACTCAAAATCGTGTTCACCTAACAACTAATTTTTCTTTTTTTTGAAAAACGAAAACTACTAATTTTGTTAAATCAATTTGATTTTAATTAAAAAATCATGCTATCATTTATTTCTTTTTTAGAAGATCAATAAACTAAACGGTAGCTCATTTTAATTTTGTTAAAGATCAAATATAAATATAACAATTACGTTCATGAAAATAAAATACATATAAAATAGTTTTGAATTATTTATTCATTACGTGAATACTACAAATATGAACATTAAAAACAAACTTAATTTAACTTGTTACTTCTTCATGTTCTAACAATATTATAATTAACCCATAATTGATCTGCAATATCTTCTCTAACCACATTCATTTGTTGTTGTTGGGACATATCCACTTGAATACCTTCTTACGTCACATTAGCTTCGTCCTTGTTAAAATTTTGCAGACCTTCTGTACCACATTTTGTGAATAATTGATCAGCTCTATCTTCAATTCGAATAAAATTGTGTAGTGCACAACAAGCTAGAGGTATTTACTTTTGACGACAAAGAGGATAATTTGGAATGAACTTTAAGATTGAAAATCTAGCTTCTAGGACGCCAAAAGCTCTTTCAATCACATTTCTCAATGACGAATGTCGATAGTTAAATAATGCGTATTTTCTTGTTATCCTTCCCCGTCCACGAAAATCATTAAAATGATACCGTTCACCACAATAAGGAGCTAAAAATCTAGGAATATTTGGATAACCACTATCAACCGCATAATAGTAACCTGCAAAAGATAAATATGATCAAACATTTAAAAAACCATTAATGTAACAATTAATAAATATTGTTATGAATTACAAGAATAATATTTTACCAACTGCATGCATAGGAAAACCATTTTCTTGTCTTGTCAATGCATCACAAATAAACTGTAAATAACATTTAATCTAATTTTTGTAAGGTCTAGTACAATTTTTTAATCCAAATTTTATACCTTTTAGCAATTTTTACTATTCTATTTGATTTTTTAAACTATTTTAAAGATTATTGTAAACCTTATTCCAAACTATGAGCATGATAAATAAAATTTGGAAAAATTGGAAAACTTCATTTTGAGTGTTTCTAATTTTCAGTGTTAATTTAGAAATTTTGAAAAATTGGAGATTTTTTTGAAAATTTTCCATTTTGAAAAAAACAGTTACGTAAACACGTTTTCAGAAAATTCTCCAGTTTTCAAAAAATTTGGAGACTTTTTAGAAAAATCCCCATAAGTAAACAACCCCTTAGAGTTTCTTGATGCGTTTAGAATCACTCTTCATGACTTAAAACAAGGTTGGTCAAACTATCTCCAATCGATCAATTCGGCTCACAATAGACATACTCTATCTGAACTTTTTAATTAGGCAAAGCTAAGAATAATTGGAGGCGTAAGGAGAAAAATATGACAAAATGATACTCCCTTCGGTTTTAAATAAATATCATTTGAGAGATCAGTACGAGATTTAAGATAATAATTGGTGAGGGTATTTTTAAACAATCATTTTTTTCTTCTATATTACTCCCTCTATCAATTATTAATTGACGCGAGGAGAGAAAACACAAATTTTAAGATAAGTGGGGTCTGCGTCAGAAAATAAATATTAAAAAATAAAAAAGTGACTTTATTGTAATCTAAAATTATATTTTAAAAAAAAGGAGTAATAAATAGAAAATTGGAGCATGAGGATATAAAAAATACCAAGAGATTAATTTAGGCTTGGCATGGCCCCACAACCTACTTCAAACCCAAAACTTTTTATGCTTCCCAACACAGTTTATAATTAATTGGATTGTCAGAAAAATTATACACTATTTCCTGTTGTTTCATGTGACCGTGTACCTAAAAAAAAATTCAACTAATAAAGTTACGATATATTACTCCCTCCGTTTTTGAATAATTGACACTTTACTATTTATGCACGCATTTCGAGGAAGCTGAATGATTCACTATTTGACCCCAAAAAAATTGTACTTTTTTTTCTAACGTACGTCCGAGAAAAAGTACGGAACTTTTTTGGGTCAAATAGTGAGTCATTCTGCCTCCTCGAAGAGCATGCATGAATAGTAACTAGTGACGATTATTTGAAAACGGAGGGAGTATTATTTAGTGGTTATATGTGTCCATTAAAGATCATCTATCATCATTTAAATTTTGTTAATCTTATCGCGGCGCGTTAAAAAAATGACATTTCATTTTATTTTGAATTGGGTGAGACGTGGAGTATAAAATTAATTATCAACCTTAAAGAGCTTAAAACATTTACACCATTTATAGAAAAAAGAAACGTTGCTTCTTCTTTTTTAGCGTTGTTGGCCCAGTAAAGGAGATTATCTTTTTTATTCTTTAAATATGTATAAAAAATGACTCTTTAAATAAATAAAGTTTCAAAATCGGTTTCTAAGATTAATTCAGAGAGGAAAAACGATTACAAAGTAGAGGTTTATTGAAGTAAAACCGAGTCCGAATTAGGTTCAATTTAAGTAATAATATTAAATATTTATATATATATATATATATATATATATATATATATATATATATATATATATATATATATATATGAAAAAAATCTATTAAAAATATTAATTTTTTTAGTGGAGCATTTTCTATAATTTTGAGATTGGTGGATGAAACATGAGAGCTGATTTGATATTTCATACTCAACGTCTAGCTTCAATTAAAAGAGAAAATTTCAATTCAATACCATCTAGTTTGAAATAAACAAGAAATTACAAACAAAATATAACTTAAAACTTTATACTCAATTTCGAAACCCTTTAGAGTGGATTTTTGCTCGACCTCGTCAGGAATCTATCTGTAATATTTGAGCATTATCCAATGATATGATTAAGCTATGCTCATTTGGACTTGGACCCTTTTTTAACAAAATTATGCTTGTTTAAGCTTTTATTGTACATATTGGACTTTTTTCTTTATTGTAGGAACTTAATTGGGAGAATTGGATATCTATAAGGATGAAATTGTTTTTTTTCAATAAAAAAAGGAGTGAATCGTGTGGGACGGAAATAACTTAAACAAAACGGACCGGAATGAACAACCCATTTTTTATTTTTTTAGTTGAACCGGTCAATTCGATCTGGAAACGTTACTCCTAGTGTAAAATGCGTTGAAAATAAAAAAGAAATACTAGGACAACACTCATATTAGTTGACCTTTTGCTCATTCAAAGTCAAAGGACGCTATTTTAATCATCATCATTAATATCATTGAGTATTGTCACAAAAACTTAGATTTTGGATCACACTTCACGGATGATCAATTAATTGTGAACGTAAAAAATAACTCAAAATGTCCATTAAATATAAATGAAGGGACAGATTGAAAATGAATTGAAAGGGTTGTCATGGGGGAATAAAAGTGAGAGTTATTGGTTGGTGAATTGTTGTTATTCACTTGAATTCCGTGGATACGGCGAATTTAACAACTAACAACACAGGTAGTAGTGAGTAGTGTTGCTTTTTCTTTGAGGTGTGCTTGGCTATATATGGGTCGAAATTCATCTGTTGTTCTTGTTTTTCTCCCACTTGACTCCAGTTTTTGCCAGCAGCATTCATATGGCCAGTAGAGTTGTGTTACATCATGTGATATCTATCAAGTATTCTTTTCTTTTCTTTAAAAGGATATCTATCAAGTTAAAAGCTGTGGAGTGTGGATAATTATTAGGTTGGATTTGTATTTGTGTACGACCATCTTCAACCACTTTGATACTCCCGTAATTTATAACTTATTCAATTTAAACTTAACGTTCTGTCAATTTTGTCAATTTTACCAAACTATATTCTAATTTTAAAATTACATTTAAACATGTTTGACCATTTATAAAAAAAAAAACCTTTGTTTTTGATGTCATGGAAAAAAATAAATTAAAAAATGACATAAAAGGAAAAATATATATTTTCCACATCAGTAAAATTTTAAGAAAATTAGGGTACGATTTGTTAAAATTGGAAAACATGAGTTCAAATTGAACAAATTGATTATATTGTTCTAATTAAATGACGTTTTATTATTATTTTTTAGGTAATTTTTTTGGTTAATTTTTATAACTTATCTCTAATTATCGTAGAAATGTGATTAGTGAAAGTAAAAAAATATAGTTAGTTAGAATACAATACGAAGAGTAATAATGCCAAATTGTAAAATAAAAAATGTTTGAAAAATTATTACTTTAATTTGGGACGTAAAAAATACTCCTACAAATATTATTTTTTTTAAATTATTTTTTTAACGTAAAACGTCAATTCAAATGGATTAGAAAAATGTAGGGTTTTTTGCAGGAAGGCCCCCTGTACTAAAAAAAAAAACAGCTTCCTCGCCTGAACTATAAAAATTCAAAAACTGCCCCCTGAACTCTTAGTCAATTGCAAAGTAAGGCCCCTCTGTTAGCAACTTTAACTTTCATCCATTTTGACCTGCAACGTTACCAGGTTTTTTTATTTATTTTTCCTTTTTTTTTATTTTTTTTCTTTAAAAATTTAGAAAAATAATATAATTAATTTTAAAAATCCAAAAAAATAATGTAATTAATTTAAAAATCCAGAAAAGTAATTTAATTAATTTAAAATTGTAAAAAATAATGTAATTAATTTTAAAAATTCATAAAAATAATTTAATTAATTTAAAAATTTCTGAAAATAATGTATTAATTTAAAAAAATTAGAAAAATATTTTATATTATTTTTAAAAATTCAGAAAAATTATAAAAATTTAAAAAAAATGTAAAATTTTATTAAAAAAAAAATTCTTTTATTTTCTTTTTCTTCCTTTTTCTTTCCTTTTCTTTTCTTTCTTTTTCTTCCTTTTTCTTTTTTTCTTCTTCCTCCATCCTCCATCGACACCAGCACCACCCAAATCCATAACCCTAAACTCTGCCAAAATCAACCAAATCCAGCCACCACTGCTCCAAATCCGACTCACCACTCACTGCCACAACCATTTCCGGCCACCAATCACCAAACCCATCTCACTGACAACCATTTCCGACCACCAAATCACCAATCCCATCTCACTGTTACCTCCCAATCAACCACAAAACTACCCAATCATCAACCCAAATCCGCCCAGCCATGCCACCAAAACCACACCGCCAACGCAGCCTCACTTCCTTCTCTATTTTTCCTTTCTTTTTCCTTTGGCCAACGCAGCCTCACTTTCTTCTCCTCTTCTCTATTTTCCTTTCCTTTTTTTTCTTTTCTCTCCTCCTACTACCCTTTACCTAACGGAAAATGGAAATAAAATCAAGGAAAGTAAAAGGTGTGTACCAATATTGGTATCTCTATATGTTTCCAAGAACGACGTCGGATTGAACTGAGGAAGATCGCAATGTTGGGGTTTCCAGCGCCAGCTAAGGATGTCTTTGGCGTTGGATTTGTTGCTGGAAATGCAATTCCATCCTTTGAATATTTCCTTGCAGGTGTTGTCGTAGGGAATGGATCTGGAATTCAGGTCGTGGATCCATGACCCGCGGGTGTAGTCGCAGGAGGAGGAGGGGGTGGGTTGAGGAGAGTGAGGAGATGGAGAGGTTTTTCTTGAGATGGAGAGGACGAAGAAGATTGAAACGAAACAGAGAAGGGAAAGTAAAGGGAAGGGTGGGATTTTCTAGGTCTGTTCTGGGAATTGATTTCGCAGGAAGAAAAAAGAAAGAAAAGAAAAAGAAAAAGGAAAAAAAGAAAAGAAAAGAAAAATTAAAAAAGAAAAGGATATATTTTTTCTGAAATTTTTAATTAATTATATTATTTTTCTGAAATTTAAAATTACTTTCATTAGTTTTTTCAGTTTTTAATTAATTACATTATTTTTAGAATTTTTAATTTTTTTTGAAATTTTTACATTTTTTTTAAATTTTTTAAATTTTTCTGAATTTTTAAAAATAATATAAAATATTTTTCTACTTTTTTTAAATTAATACATTATTTTCAGAATTTTTTAAATTAATTAAATTATTTTTTAGAATTTTTAAAATTAATTACATTATTTTTTACAATTGTAAAGTAATTAAATTATTTTTCTGGATTTTTAAATTAATTACATTATTTTTTTGGATTTTTTAAATTAATTATATTATTTTTCTAAATTTTTAAAGAAAAAAAAAAAAAACCTGGTAACCTGCTGTTGCAGGTCAAAATGGATGAAAGTTAAAGTTGACTAACAGAGGGGCCTCACTTTGCAATTGACTAAGAGTTCAGGGGGCAGTTTTTGAATTTTTATAGTTCAGGGGAAGAAGCTGTTTTTTTTTTTAGTACAGGGGGCCTTCCTGCAAAAAAAACCCAAAAATGTAACATAGAAGTGGGTCCAAAAGAAAAAAGAAAAGAGTCCAAGTACATTCCCTTAGCCAAGGCAAAGGCTTGTCAACGATCAATCTTATTACCCCGTCTAATCATACAATTTGTACAAGAATTTCAAATATTATTATTTCATAAAATATACTCCATTCGAAATTTTATTAATTGACTTTTTAAAATAATAGATAAATTTTAGAAAATGATTTTTGGATCACATTTTTTTGGTTGTAATTTTCAATTTATCAATCCTTTATAGTATAATTACAGTAATACCATTGTACTAAATTTATTGATTGGGCGTCAAAACTAAGACAGAGGATAAGAGTCGTAATTATGACTCAAAAAGATACTTCCTCCGTCCCGTTATATATGTCGTTTTAGACATTTGCATGGTGTTTAAGGAAACACTGTGTGCGTGTGGAGATTACCAAAATGCCCTCTCAATTTCTCTCAATTTCTCACTCGCTGCCATTCTCAATCTCAAACTCATTCACTGCAATCTGCACTCTCAATTTCAAACCTCTGCAATTTGGCTATATTCACCTCTGCCTCTCTGCCAAATCAAATTATCAAATTAAGATTGCAGTGATGGTGTTTTATCAAATTACTCCATGCAAAAATATCAAATTACCCAAATTCTCTCCCTCTCTGCCAAATCACCAAATTAAAACCTCATCTCCTCAATCCCAATTCAAAAGCATAGATAAAATATGCAAAAATCACAACATCCATTATCATTGAAGATTACAGATGAACAAAAAACCATTACTCCAAAATCACAAAATCTAAAAAATTAGTAGTCTTTAGACCCCAAAATCAAAAGCAGCAGGACCAAATCCAAGAACAAGCAAAACACAAAAAACCCACCTCGATCTGGCCATTGGCAGCAACAATATGCAGTAGAGATGGGCAATCATAAGTAGTGGTATGATGTAAGAGAGAAGGGTCATCCACCGCCGGAGCAAACCAATCCCCAAATTAAACCCATCACCGCCAGATCTGGCCATTGGCAGCAGCCCAATCCCTAAATTAAACCCATCACCGCCAGATCTGGTAATTGGCAGCAACAATATGAAGTAGAGATGGGTGTTTTATTGTTGTTGTCGGCAGAAGAAATCAATTTGATGAGGCATGTTAATTGGAATTAATTTCAATTTGCCTCCCAATTTTCCCATTAAAATTCGAACGAAGCGATTGAAACGAGAGAGATCAGAGGGAGATGGCGCTCGCGCGCTCCTTCAGTAGCAAGGGTAAAGAGGGTTGAAATGGGGAGAAAGATGATCGATAACTGAGAACGACATGAATTTTGGGAAAAATGAAAAATGCTTAAACGACGTTTATAACGGGACGGAGGGAGTAATTAATTTGAACCATATTTTCAGTAGGAAAATGACAATTAAAATAGACCGGAGGGAGTATAATTTTAATATTTTTTTTAGTGTTTAATTGAATTTATTAATTAAAATTAATAGTTTAATTTATGTAAATATAACAATAAATATAATAGACAATTAATAATTAATTCATTAAATATATAAATTTGATAAATTTATTTAATAATTGAAGTTTTTGTATTTAATTAAGGTATAAATCAGACAAATAGAGTACATGATTTCAGACCATGCACAGCAGGGGACTAAATTGAGGATTATTGGCTGCAGCAGGGGACTAAATTGAGGACTAAAATCTAGAAGGAAAAAGAGGGTATCAAATTTTGATACCCAGATTTTTCTGACTATGGGACCCGCCATTTTTTTCTTTAAAAAAAATTTTGGACCAATGCGTGGCGGGCTGTCATTGGTCCGTTTTTTTTTTCATTCATTTTTTAAATGTTTTTTATAATAATTACTCAAAATAATTTTTAAAAAATATACCATTATTTTAAATTTTTTGAGATCTATAAATGGAGACTAGGTTTGTATTATTTGGACACTAAAAAAATCAGAGTTTTTTACATTTTTTTCTTTTTTAAAAGCCTTTTTTCATAATAATTACTCAAAATAATTAAAAAAATACCATTATTTTTAATTTTTAGAGATTTATAAATAGAGACTAGGTTTATGTTATTTGGGCACAAAAAAAATATGTATTTTTTACACCCTTTTCCATATTTTAATTTTTTAAATGTCTTTTTTACATAATAATTACTCAAAATAATTAAAAAAATATATACCACTATTTTTTATTTTTTGAGATCTATAAATAGAGATTATGTTTGTGTCATTTGGACACCCAAAAAAAATCTGAGTTTTTTACAATTTTCAAGCTCTTTCATGGATCCTTCACAAAACTATAATTTCTTTTCAAATTACAACTTCCCTAACCAAGCTCAAAATCCAAATATGCGACCTCCGAACCCAAACATTCAATGCCCAGAAAATCCTTAGAATACGGGGATGCAGCCAAATTTTGGATCGCAGTATATGATGCACCCAAATTTTGGCATGCAATACCCGTATAATCATCCTTATATGCCTTATGGCTATCAACCTGTTCCTGGAAACAGCTATGTTCCCGCTCCTATGAACTATCCAAACAGTTAACAAACTAATGAGCCAAACACACCTCATTTCAGTAGTGGATCAAGTGATTTCCCAGAATTTTCCACACAAATATCTATAGGAAATGTTGATGGGGATACCCCTCTCAGTTTTCTTGCTCCAACCAAACAATCAGCCAAGAGATCAGGTTACGACACTTGGAGCACGGAAGAGAACAAATCTTTATTAACTGGTTATTTCCACGTTAGTAATGATAGTGAATTGAGGACGAATCAAAAGGGTGATACTTTCTGGGGTAAAGTTGCAGACTATGTGAATGAAAACTTCCAAGGTGGAAAAAAGAGGTCCGGGATACAGTGCAAAAGTCATTTTCGTATGATCAATAAAAAAATAGGTAGTTTTATTGGTTATTACAGTAGAGCATGTAGAGTGAGGTGTAGTGGTTGGTCCGATGATAACTACATAACCAAGGGTCTAGAGTTGTATCAAGAGTGCGAAGGTAATAGGTTTTCCTTGCTGGAAGAGTGGAAGTTGGTTCGCGGCTAACCCAGATATATGCCAGGAGCAAATGAATCTGCAAGTAGTGGATAGAAGAGAAAAAGTGGTGGCGATGACGTTGAATCCTCAACTCCTTCCATTGTACGTCCAGAAGGTAGGGATGCAAGAAAGAAGAAAGCTAGAGCTTCATCGAGCAAATCATCGACTTCTAGAAAAAACAAAGGTTGCTATTGAGGAGGGGTTATCTAATTTAGCCCATGCTCGTGAAAACCTTGAACGATCCAAGGCTAGTACTACATCAGCTATGTTGGAGTATGCACGTGTTAGGAAGATGGAGATGTTGCTGTCCTTGAAGACCAAAGAAGATCGTGATGTTGTAGATGAAAATATGTATAAGATGCTACTGAAGGTGTTGTTTGAGAACAAGTTTGTTATTGTGTGTTTTACTTTCAAATTGTGTGTTTTATTTTCGAATTGTGTGCTATTTTGAATAATTTGTGGGTTGTGAAAGTGTATGTTCATTTCAATAATTTCGTTTGAATAAGAGAGTTTATTAGACATGACTCTACCCCCAGATTCTGAATAGATAAATACGTCCCCACCCCCACTACCTTCTGATTTAATAAGGACAAAACACAACACTTGAGATTCTGAAGAGATAACGACATTCCCACCCCCACTACCTTCTGATTTATTAAAGGACAAAATACAACCCTCGAGATTCTAAAGAGATAAGAACGTCCCCACCTCCACTACTGTAGCACCCGAAAAATAAAAAAATCGCTAGTATACGACGAATCTGAGACCTTACGATACTCGGCGTAAAAGGATGCCTCGCAACATGCAATGAAGTCGCCACCCTATTTTCTAAGGTTTAGGGAACCTAATTCTCATGGCATAAAAAAATAAAAACTAAGGCACAATTGGTCTAAACCAAAGAACGAAGGTTCGAGGTCGTATTATGGACTCGGGAAGGTGTTAGGTACCCGAGTCTCATCCTTTAAAAGGTTACCGGTTAAAAAGGTGTTTGGAAAACATTTTTTGACATGAAAATATGTAAATAACCGGAAAGTGTCGTCCGATCCCGCGCACGGAAACGCGCCACTTTTCAATCATTTACGGAGTAAATGGTCGCAAAGTGTCAACGAAATCCTGTTACGAAGATTGGGCCACCTTTCGATCACTTAAACATTTTCGACACATGATCTGGGCCCTCAAAGGTGACGTTACATCTTAGCATTTTTGTAGGGACATTGTTATTTCCGATCGGGACCGAAGGACAGGGTTACCGTTTGTTCGTATGCTAGAGCGGACGTTCCCCCCCTTTTTATCATCGGACCATGCATGATTAATTAAATTACTAAGTGATCCTAACATGGATAAATACTAGCACAATACCAATTTTAATGAAATGCAAATAACTGTGTGGGATTGAAGCCACCATGCTCACATATCAATGTATAGCAATTAATTTCATGGCATAAAAGAAAAACAAGTGATTTAAACAAGTAAGCATGTGTGTTGATTTTATTTTCCAACAATTCTAAATATCATACATACAATTATGACAGTGGTTTTTAACATTTCTAAACAACATGCATATAAGTAATATTTGCAGAAAACATTGAATAAATAAGAGAGGCTAGAAAGCATACTTGCGTTGCGTGATCTTGATCTACCTTATGAAATGAAAGTATTAGCGATAGTTCGATCAAAAATAAATAAAGAACGAGTAAAATAACAATTTAATTGATTTCAAACGAGCAAGTAAATAATTAAACATGGCAAGTAAAAATATGTTAACACATGTGAGAGTATGATCACGTCGATAAATGATTAACATGGCAAAAATTACGAAAGAAAGCATACAATAAATGTTCATACGATTCATGCAATGGCATAATTTATACATTAAATAAGGCACACGAGTATTTAATAAGAAAATAACATATGATTTAACGTGGCATAATTACGAAAAAGAAATACGAACATTTCGATGATTTAAACATGGTATAATAATAAAATAAAAAAAATATACGAATATTTGACGGAAAAAGTGGGTCCCATATTTGAAATTTGGACATTAAAAAATGGGCTTGTCCTAAGCCAAGCCTAAAATTTAATTTAAAAGAAAGACAAAATGGGCTATGTTTAAAAAAGAAAGAAAAAGGAACATATGGGCTTGGCTTAAGCCAAGGCCCATTTGTGTTTATTAAAAGAAAGGGACGGGCTTAGCCCGTCACCTTCCCTTCTTCTTCCTCGCAAGAACAGCGTTGCTGTCCATCTTCATCACATGTCGCCGGCGCCAAGGCCGGCGACCAAAGGAAAACCAGTCGCCAAAAATCAACCAATGAACACGCAGAAATGTACAGAATCAAACCGGACCGAGGGGCGAACTAAACCCAACAAACCGCAAGCGATTTCATCCATAAACCGTAAGCAATTTTAACAATTTAAGATCATGCGTATTAAAGCCAACAAAATTGCAATCAATTCACCAAAGCATCGCACGTTCAAATTGAAGCAAGAACAGAAAATATAACTTGAAAACAAAACATTTAAAACACGTTTAAGCAATTGATTGAGTTGATTAGTGCATAAACGAAAATTTAGAGAGAAGCTAGAGAGAGAAAGCTTGATAACTCACCTTGATTGCTTTTCTTTGCTTTGATTCGTGTTGATGATGAGAGGGTGCGACAACCCGTAGGGTTTAGAGTGGGAATCATTAAGTATTTATAGTGATTTTATTGGGATGATTTACGTGGGGAGTACGAAGGGTGACGCAGCTGATTTTGTTTGTGTGGTGGAGAATGAATGGTCGCACATGGGAGCGGCTTGGCGTGATGACAAGGCCTGGGCAGCTGGCTTGCTAGAAACTTCAGGAAGGCGATGACAAGGCTTGATGTGCGCTGGCTCGTTTGGAAGGAAATGGCAAACTTGATGGAAAAGAAAAGGGAAGGGATGTGTTCTATTCAATCCGTGATCGTTGGATGGCTGACTAAGGATAGTCAACCAATCCATCGGTTGATCAAAAGGAAAGAAAAATATTTAGTAATTAATATGGGTTCGATTTAGCAGCGCGATGAAATTGACGAGAAATTTGAACGAAAGCAACTACATTAATGAGAAAAATATGTTGACCAAGATGATGCGAACAAAATTTTGAAATCAACTCACTAAACGCATTTATTTTGACAAAGTGTCGAAAAGCTCGTTCGGAGCCTAAATAAGACTAAAAAGGAAAAAAAACCAAAATGATAGATAAAATTAAAAGAATACGTAAGGACTCGAGCTGGGCCGAGGAATCAATAACGGTTAGTGAAAAATAAAAAAATAAATGACCATAATTGATTAAGCGCGTCAAAATTCGGGTATCAACAACTACCTTCTGATTTAATCATGGCAAAACACAACACTCGAGATTCTGAAGAGATAACGACGTCCCCAGCCACGCTACCTTCTGATTTAATAAGGACAAAACACAACACTCGAGATTCTAAAGAGATAACGACGTTCCCACCCCCACTACCTTCTGATTTATTAAGGATAAAATACAACCCTCGAGATTCTGAAGAGATAAGAACATCCCCACCTCCACTACCTTCTGATTTAATCATGACAAAACACAACACTCGAGATTCTGAAGAGATAACGATGTCCCCACCCCCACTACCTTCTGATTTAATAAGTACAAAATACAATACTTGAGATTTTGAAGAGATAAGAATGTCTTCACCCCCACTACCTTCTGATTTAATCATGACAAAACACAACACGTGATTTGTCATCTTTCTATATCTTATCTTCAGATTGAATTAAATTAAATGAACTGATTGGAGTTCGGAGACCATTTAGTATAAAAATGGTATTGCACATCATATGAATACCACTTAAAACTTTTCAGTTCAAATCTTTTTCTTCATATCATCTAATGGATCTACCCACAGATACCTTCAGTCTCGAAGAGATCCAACGACAATGGGAGTTGGAAGAATCTATACTTGATAGGCAACAAGAACTTCTTAAAGAGCTGCAGAGGCTAAACAATCGATCACATAAGAGAAAATCTATAAGCAGGGATCATGCAGCTGCCCATCAAAGGCTTATGGCCGACTATTTTGACGAGCCATGCACTTACACTGAAATGCAATTTAGAAGAAGATTTCGAATGAGAAGTTCACTATTTCTCCAAATTGTAGAAGCTTTATCAAATTATGACAACTACTTCACTCAAAGGCGGAATAATGCGGGCAAGCTTGGTTTGACGCCTATCCAGAAGTGTACAGCTGCCATGCGTATTCTCGCATATGGAGTCGCCGGGGATGCTTGTGATGAGTATGTGAAGATTGGAGAAACCACTACACTTGAGTGTACTCGTAATTTTTGTGAAGGAATAATTGCCTTGTTTCAAGATGAATACTTAAGATGGCCAAATGTGGAAGACGTGCAAAGGTTACTCCGAGTTGGTCAGGAGCGTGGTTTCCCCGGAATGATTGGAAGTATCGATTGCATGCACTGGCAGTGGAAGAATTGTCCTAAGGCTTGACAAGGGCAGTTTACTAGTGGACACAAGGGCACGACAACAGTTATCCTCGAGGCAGTGACATCCTATGATTTGTGGATATGGCATGCTTTTTTTGGCTTGCCCGGAACATTGAACGACATAAATGTACTAGATAGGTCACCAGTTTTTGACGACATTGAGTCTGGTGAAGCTCCAACGGTGAACTACACTGTGAATGGCCGACAGTACAATCTTGCATACTATCTTGTCGACGGAATCTACCCTAAATGACCTGTCTTCGTCCAGTCGATTCAATTGCCCCAAGGAAACAAAGCGCAATTGTTTGTCAAACAACAAGAATCATGTAGGAAGCGCAATTGTTTGCCAAACAACAAGAATCATGCAGGAAGGATGTGGAACGTGCATTCAGGGTACTCCAAGCACGCTTTTCCATTATTCGCCAACCAGCCAGGATGTGGGATATCGATGTCTTAGGTAAAATAATGAGGGCGTACATTATTTTACATAACATGATTGTGGAGGATGAACGAGATACATATTCACGAAATTGGGAAAATATCGACTTCGATCAGTCGGATAGTCCCGGGTCTAGCTCCTTGTTCAATGTCCAAACGCAAGTGCTGCCTCAATATGAAGTGCATGTCCAATGCCGATCCGAATCATATATTCATACTAGAGCCGAGCTACGTGATAGAGCACAATATATTCAGTTGAAAAAGGATCTCGTCGAGCACATCTGGAATAAATTTAGAACAACCCTCGATTAGATTTAAAAAAATTATTTCTCAAGTTTACCAATATTTAGTGTGTATTTTCTTGTTCGTTTGCAATAATCTATATATGTTTGATTTACTGAGTGATAAATAATATCGTATGTTATTTAAAAAATATATTATATTATTTATTGTATTAAAAAAGTATAGATTTTTTGAAATCTGAAAAAAATTATGAAATTTAATTAATTTATATTAAAATTTTATTTTTTATTATTTATTATATTATAAAAAATAATTATTATAGTAATTATAAATTTAATAAGAAAAAGAAATGAAAAATATGGTGGGGGTATATGATTAAATGATGTGGAAGGGAGAGAAAGTGAATAACACCCTGAAAAATACTCTGCTATGAAGTTAAAAGAAAAGTGAGTATTATTTTATGATTTAGTTGGGTGTTAAACTGATGTGGCAGAAGAGAAGTGTTAAATTTAATACCCGCCCGCTGTGGATGGTCTCAAAGAACAAGCTTTTTTCGAATTAACACGGTTTAACAAAGTTTTTTTTTGAAAGAGAAGGAAGACGGTGGAGGGCAACAATTGAATCTGTCCTTTTTTATTTTCCAAAAAATAAAGTGCCACAACCCGTATGGAGGGTGGTATAGTCATTTCATATCGCATGAACAAAAAAGCCCCGGATAATTAGCCTCGTGATTGCAGATCCAGGGAAGAAGCTAAGGGCTCCACGATGTTTCCCTTCGGTCGGCCCTAGGCTTGGCTTGGGTTGGCTTGGCTTGGCTTGGGTAGAAAAATCTACAGAAACAAATTTAAAATAAAAGTAAGTGATTATGAAAAAGCCCAACAAAGCTGACAAAATACACTTTCAGTCTTTGACTCACTATTTTTTTTTTGAACACACCTATACCTATTCCAATTTTGATCCATCAAGCCCCTCCTCGCTCGATTATATTATTAATAATTATTATAATATTATGAATAAAATTCATAATCTATATTATAAAGGCAGACATATACTATAATAATTAATTGTCTAATTAATAATATTTTAAATTAATAAATTAATTTTATGTAAACATAATTAATATTCAATCTTGGTTCATATTTAGAGAAAAAAAATAGAACAACTTAAACTAACTTTTTTTAAATTCTCTCATCTTTTAGAGCAATACCCTAATTAGCTAGGAGATCTTTTTCAATAAATAAACTAGTAGTAGTTACAAACTTCTACTCATCTCACCATGTGACTTTCAAGTTCAACACTAATCTTCTTCTTCTCTCTTCCTAACCAGGAAAACTACTTTGTTTCTCTCTGCTTTTGTAGCTTTTACATTGAAAAAAACAAAAACAAAAACCAAAAAAGCTTTAACAGCTTCTTCTTGTCTCTCCCCCTCCCTTATTAAAAGAAGGAAACAATGTTATTGTCTAATCAAATATAATAAACAAAATTAGCATTCACTAATCTAATCTCTCTACAACTTTCTTATGTTTAGATCATGAACCTATATCCTTGTGGTCCAATCACATTTTCCATTTTCTTCTTTTATATATATCAAAGTTTGTCATTTTCTCACAACCCTCCAAAATGTCTCAACAGCAGCTCCTGCTGCTAATGCTGCAACTTCCTCTTCACTTTCTCCTCCTTCCATTGCTCAAACGGTGTCGTCTGTTCGTTTCCCTGCAAATGCTCAACTCCACATTCCTGTTCCTGTCTCTCCCACCTACATTGTGATCTCTCCCTCTCTCTTTTTCTTGATCCATTGCTTGCTTAATTATTTTCAGGTACTTGAACTCTCTTTTCTTTCAAGAATCTTTAGATTTGATTCGCTTTCTTTTCTTGATATACAAATTAATTTGTGCACTGTTTTGACTATACTTTTTGTTTTAAAAATCTTTGCTTTATTGAACCCGCATTTGTCATTCTGAAGTCCTGAGCTTTTGTTTTCAATTCAACTATTTTTTTCTGGGTTTTTTTGATTCGTGATGTAAGAAGTTCAAGTTTATCACTTTTGGTCAGTCTACCTTCTGTTCCCCTCTCTTTGCTTCATTTTCTTTCTTTATGGAAAGATGGGTGTTTGGTTGCTGAGAAAATGTAGGCAAAAAGTTATGGCTTCACTTCTGGTGGTTGTTGAGATGTTGATAGCTTTATTTATTGGTATCAGCTTTTTAATGTACAGTGAAATTGTTTCGTTGGTCTTTCAGTTGTTTTACTTCTGATCTTATCTTAATCTGGTATTTCTTGAAGAAAATTTGAGTCTTTGCTTATGTTTATCATGTATTTTATTGTCGGGTGCTTTCATTGTGAGTTCTACAATGTAGTATCTTTTGATAGTCTGAAGAAATGTGTTCAATTTGGTATTCTAAAATGCATATATTGTGATTTTGAGCAAGACCTTAGTTTGAAATGCAAATTCTTGGAAAAGAACCTTTCGCTTTTCTTTTCCCTTTCTTTCTTTGCCTTAAGGTATGGACATGCCATCAGTTTCCTGCTCGTCCCTTTCTCTGTCAGAGGAAAAGAAATTACTAGCTTAAAGCATATGGATTTGTAGAATAAGTTTACAGACAATGCAGCTTCATTGTTTTGTCACCTCTGCGCTTCTCTTTGTTTAAATACATTAAGATCTGATAACGATCTTCCAAGAAAGAAAGAAAGCCAGTGTTTGTTTTGAATATCAGTAAAAGGTTAAGTCTAATATTTGGCTTTTTGTACTTTTATGGAATTATGATACTTCTATTTGTCTGCTTTCAGAAAAGGAGTCATTTGAATCTCCGATATGGAGCAGTATGAAGTACTAGAGCAGATAGGGAAAGGGTCCTTTGGTTCAGCTCTTCTTGTGAGGCATAAACATGAGAAGAAGAAGTGAGGATGAAACTGATGCTTTGCTTGTCAATTCTGGTTTATCGTCATTATAGAACACGTGATATGAACAATAAGGTGTACCTAGAACTGCACCCATCTTTGCTAATTAAATTCATTCTGATTCTTTTCTTTATATCAAGGTATGTATTGAAGAAGATCCGGCTTGCCCGGCAGACTGATCGGTCCCGTCGATCTGCACATCAAGAGGTCAATTTTATTTTGGTTGTCACTTCATATTATACTTTTGTATGCCTGCTGAATTTGTGATTCCATCGAACTGTGGAAGGTTTTATTCTTGTTTTGTGCCTACAAATATTTGTTAGTAATTTGCTGGAAAGTAACTTCATCACAAAGTTGATTGGACACGGAAATAAATAGGGCTCACTGCCATGACATTGCATTCATGCTATGTCATTTGGACCTGGATATAATTAAAACTGGCAATAGATGTCCAAATTGGTCTTATTTTTCTCTATTCAATGTAGAATATCTTAACTGCTGGTTGCATGCTTGTGTTCAATTTTGAACCTTTGATGGCTTATGTTTTGACCCACAGATTTAACCTATTCGTGCAGAAGGAGCTCATTTCTAGAATAAGAAATCCATTTATTGTGGAGTACAAAGATTCCTGGGTCGAAAAGGTAACCATGTTTATCAATCATTGGCACATCATCTTAAAGCAGCATGGTTTTTTCTTCATTTCCACTTTTTGTTGTCTGATGCTAGAATGAATGAGTTTTTGATTTGGATTGTACAGTATCCTTTCGTTACTTGAAACATTCAACTTAACATGGATGCTTTAAGAGATCACTCTATAGTGTCCAAATCATCTAGCTGCCTAAAACTTCATTCCATTGAATTATTTTGATGCTTCTGACTCAGGGTTGCTATGTATGCATTATAATTGGTTACTGCGAAGGAGGAGACATGTAAGTCCTCGATGTTTTTGAATTGCTCTCTTGATGTTAACGATCTTCATACTTTTATCTTGGAGCTAACTTGGCCATCCATGCATTTATATTTTCTTTTCCCATATTTTAGGGCAGAAGCTATAAAGAGACAAAACTGTATTCTTTTCCCAGAAGAGGTTTGTTTCCTCATCACCTAGGAGTTGTGTCTTTTACCTGTGAAAGTGAATCTTTTCTGTGAATTCACTGTTATCACTTTGATTGTCGGGAGCTGATTTTTCGTAACTGAATCATTTTCAGAAGCTTTGCAAGTGGCTTGTTCAACTTCTAATGGCACTTGACTACTTGCACATGAATCATATCCTTCATCGTGACGTCAAGGTTAGTGGAGGCTTTTTTATTTTATTTTATGGTAGTTGGTTTAGAACATGTCCTTACGAAGCTGCATTTCACTGATGGTTCTTTCAGTGTTCAAATATATTCTTGACAAAGGATAAAGACATACGTCTTGGTGAGTGATCTTTTCTTCATCAAGTCATACTGGGGAAGCAATGATATTTTTGCTGAATGTCTATTGTCAACCCTGGTGCAGGTGATTTTGGACTTGCGAAAATATTGACTTCGGATGACCTTGCTTCATCTGTAAGTGATATGGTTCATAAATTG
Organism: Viola odorata; assembly: GCA_963691705.1. NCBI lineage: Eukaryota > Viridiplantae > Streptophyta > Magnoliopsida > Malpighiales > Violaceae > Viola > Viola odorata. Next base: position 8,011,687 of record OY829543.1, read on the forward strand.
TATTTATCTCCAATTCTGGTTTCTGTTGCTCAAATATGATTATTCTCATTAATCATTGTCATGTATTCAGGTTGTGGGAACTCCAAGTTATATGTGCCCTGAGCTGCTTGCTGATATACCTTACGGTGCAAAGTCGGATATTTGGTCTTTAGGTAAGCTTAATATATATGTATGAAGAACTTGCTCAGCCTTCAAGTTTAATTTTCTCTTTTGTGCTCCAGTTTCATATCCATTCATAGCTTTTAAAAATTTGTCATACAGGATGCTGTATATATGAAATGGCTTCTCTTAGGCCAGCCTTCAAAGCATTTGTAAGTTCTTCGGGCCCTATTTATACTTCGTAGTCTTTAAAAGGTTTTCTTTTTCATTTTAATTTCTCTAAATCCTACCTTAAAAATCTTACAAGAAAGTTTTTATTATTTTTTCACTCACTTCCCAAGTCTTGAGCAGGATATGCAGGCGTTAATTAACAAAATAAACAAATCAATTGTGTCTCCACTTCCAACTAAATATTCTGGTGCCTTGTAAGTATTTCTTGTGTTCCATTTTATAACTGTGTACCAAGTCACAGATCATCTCCATGACTAAATATCATTGGTCTGATCATGCTCTTGTTTACATTCCCAGTCGAGGCCTCGTTAAAAGCATGCTGCGAAAGAACCCAGAACTTAGACCAAGTGTATGTATAATCTGCTCTAAATTATGTCTGCATAATATGGAAAATATCGGTCTTGAGCATTTCTGCTTCTCAACTTCGCAGCAAGAATAGTATTTCACTAAACAAACTATTTTACTCTATAGCTGCAATGTTTTAAAAGTACCTGCAAAGTTGAAAGTTGTTAGACATCTGTGTTATGATTTTGCATATTCTGATTGCTGATAATTGAAAATTGTGAAAATGCATAGAATTTGTAAGCACTTTTATACATAAGTAGATTTGTTTGCATATTTTTCTTGATGTATAAGATCAAATTCTTTTTGCCTATTTAAATATCCACTCATGATGCAGGCTGCAGATCTGCTTAGGCATCCGCATCTTCAGCCTTATGTTCATAAGGTTCATCTCAGAATCAATAGCCCTAGAAGTGATCCACTACCTTTTCAGTGGCCCGAACCCAATTACATGAAGAAGACGAGGTTTGTTGAGCCAGAAGATGTTCCATTTAAGCCATACAGGGAGAGGCGGTATTCCCTCTGTAATAATAGGGCATTGAATCCAAGTATATCTGCAGCAGAGTTAGATTCTGTATGTTCTACCAAAGGCATATCACATTATTCGACTCGAAGGTTGTCAGATTCATCTTATGGGTGTAGCAGTGAAGGGACAGTCATTTGCAAATCAATCACTTCAAAACCTGCAACTGTTATCAAAACCACAAAAGTCAGTCCTGCTAAAGCTTCTGCACCTCCTACAAGAAGAACAGAACCTATTAGAAAACGTGAATCTGTAAGACTTATCTGAATCTCTTGCACATGAGTGCTTATGTAAGCAGCTCCTGCAGCACTTTATCAAATTGGTCTAACTCTTCTATCTTTTCTTTTCAGCTTCCTGCTGCACGCTCTCAAATTAAAACACCTGTACCTACCGCTCGAAGAGCATCTTTGCCATTGCAAACACGTACATCAACGCGAGACATCCCTCACAAGCCGAGTGTTGGCATGCTACACCACCTACAATCTCCAGATGTTTCTGTGAATGCTCCTGAAATTGATAGGATAGCTGAATTCCCATTAGCTTCATACGAAGATGTGTTTTTTCCTGTTCGGAGAACTTCACCAACCTCAGCACAAGGATCAACAGGCTCACCGAATCATGGTGACCGTTCAATCACCAAGGACAAATGCACAGTTCAGACATGTGATAGAACTTCCTCAAAGCCTAAGCTGAGTGATGCATGGCAAGGAATCGAACGCAAAATGTTTCAGGTAGATGAAGAAAATGCAAGCAATTCATCTAACCAAAATGCTACTGCTGGAGCATCAAGCCGCACCTCATCAGACACGAGGCGCCATAGATTTGACACTTCATCATTCCAGCAGCGTGCGGAAGCTCTTGAGGGTTTGCTTGAATTCAGTGCAAGGTTGTTGCAAGATGCAAGGTATGATGAGCTCGGAGTGCTACTGAAGCCATTCGGGCCCGGAAAGGTTTCTCCCAGGGAGACTGCTATATGGTTGACAAAGAGCTTTAAGGAGAACACTCCCAAAGTGGAAGAAGATGATAGTAGTAAGTAGTTCCATCTTGTACTATAGTTGTAGCTGTGACAATTCTTAGAATTCAGCATATAGGCCTTTATTATGGATGGATTTGTTTGGGAGGGCACTAGATATCCGAGGCAGATACTTTTAGGGTTGTAAATTTCAAGCCCCTTATCGCTCAATTTTCATGAGTTTCAGTCAATGTAGTAGTTCTTAGTGTATTACCATGTATTCCGACGGGTAGTTTCGCAGATGAGTATATGCAACAGAAGCACCACCACCTCTCTGTATCTGTGTATTCAATATTTGAACAGCAATGGCTCAACTGCAGCATTAGACCCCATTATTATCTAGATTTCTTCTGCTTCTTAGCATTTAAGTTTTTGGAGCTACAGTTACTGATCACAATACAGTTAATTGTTACCTTTTCTTGTCTGCTAATCTTTAAGTGTACTGTTTTTACTGAGGTTTGCTAATAAGTGGTCTGCAGAAAAGCAGAAACTACTGCAATAATTGGTACGTCTGCCGTCTCCCTTTATGATGATATTGACATGTTACGTTTTACAAATGGAAAAGGACAGAAGAAGATTAAACAAAAAGTCTCTAATTGCTTACTAAGTACTCCCTCCGTTTTCAAATAACTGTCGCGCACGCATATCAATATTGGCTGGATGACTCACTATTTGATCCCAAAAAAATCCGTACTTTTTTTGTGGAAGTACATTAAGAATTAACGTACTTTCACAAAAAAGTACGAATTTTTTTGGGATCAAATAATGAGTCATCCGGCCAATATTGGTATGCGCGCGCGACAGTTATTTAAAAACGAAGGGAGTATTTTTTTGCAATTTTTGGTGCATTAATTGACTTTTATGGATCCATCTTTGGAAGCAGTTGCCAAGGTCAATATCTCTCGTTAGTACCAACCAGTTGGTTTTCTTTCTTTTCCTTTTCTTGTAGATTGTTACATTTTGGACCGCTACCAAAAGTCACATGAAATTGTAATTGTGGGTAGAATAGGAAAAGAATCTGTAACTTAGAACCATGTACTTGTTGCTAATTTGATGGGGACTTCCACTTCAATGGTTTGGGACGTATGTGATTTCACGTAAAAAAAACTATTGGACTTTAATTTCTCCAATAAATAATAGTAGCATAACCAATGGTTTGGTTAGGAGTTGCAAAAAGAAACCCCTAAAATGTTTAGAGTATATATATTTTAGTTTTAACCTAAAAGAAACAAGATTATGGATCAGCTTGAGAAAGCATCATGGTGGGATGAGAGCCTTTGGTAGTAAAACTGTAGGAGGGTGGCAAATGGCTTCATTAGGTTGAATTTTGCAGGCCTGTCAAAAGAAATTATGACACAAATGTACAAATTCATTTGACAAAAGAGAAATAGAAAACAAAAGGATGCATGAGTCAAAGATGCACAATTTACCGTGTATAAATAACATGTTAGTCCTATGCAATTAAGGAAGAACTTTCCCTCCTCTTCTCAACAGGTCATAGTGACAAAAACAAAATGGGAAAGGCAAGCAAGTGGATGATAAACTTCTTGCTTGGTAAAAAACAGGAGAAAGAAAAGAAGAAAGAAGTTGCTGCAAATTTCCAAGAGAATCTGCAAACCTCAAAAGCAATTGTAGTAGCAGCAGCAAACCCTATTTATAAGAGGAGATGGAGCTTTGGAAGGAAAACATCAGCAAGAAAAGAAAAAGGTCATAAATTGAATTCTAAATCTCTTGACTCATGCCCTACCGTAACAAGTTCTTCATCATCATTGGAATTGGAAACATTAAGGCAACATAACACAAAGGCACTAGCATTAGCATTGACAAATCTTGCACATTCTTCACATAGAATAAGGAAAGCAGTTGAATATGCAGCCGCTACGAAGATTCAATCCACGTTTCGATCTTATCTGGTAAACTAAATACACAAGTATTGATGTTTTTTTCCTGTTATTTGTTACTCAACTTTGTCTTTTTTTTTTCCGTGGATGAAACTTGAGAATGATGTTGTCTTATGCAGGCAAAGAAAGCATTGTGTGCTTTAAGGAGTTTGGTCAAGATACAAGCATTAGTGAGGGGCTATTTGGTGAGGAAACAAACAAGTTCTACTCTTAGAAGAATGCATGCACTGATGAAAATACAAGTTAGGGCTCGGTTTCAAAGAGTTCAGATGGCTGAGGAAGCTCAGCCTGTTATCAAGAGCAAATCATTAAGGCATAACCAAATGTTTCTCAACAATATAGTGGATGAAGCACATAGAGTAAGTCCTTTTCTTGAACTTACAAACTCATTTGCAGCATCTTTTCATGTTCTCCAAAGTGAATTGCTTTAAGACCTTGCGATTTCTAGTTTAGTGTTTGCTAAGGTGCACAAAGCTAGAAAGAAGAATTTGCTATTCAGTAGTGCAGTCAAATTCAAGCTAGTTTTCAGGTCTCAAGTTCTGAGTCTGGGAAAATGGAAAAAACCATGCTGGTAAAGCTTGAATAAGAATAAACTCCTGCCAAAAGGGTCAGAGATAACACCTGCTGAGAAAAAATTCAGGCCAATTTGGCCAGAAATTTAGGTGGCTGAATACCATCTCTTGTTTATGTGCAAAAAAATTCAACAGCTAATTTGGGATACCAAGTAGTTCATGCAGGGGACAATGGATATAACTTTACATGAAACAAGCCAACTTTCAAAGAACAGATATGGCTACAGGAATCATTCACAAGCTGGGAGAACTGACCAAGGACCTAGGAAATACTACTCTGGAGACCTTTCAAACTTAAGGAGAGAACAAGAATATCAGGAGTTTACCTTCTTCACAGCTCAGAATAGTCCTGAGATCCATGGACAAACTCCTAAGATAACTCCAGGCAGAAGCTCTTTCACCTACGAGCAGCCAGATTACGTGCGAACGCTTTCTCATCAACATCAACTCCACCCAAACTACATGGCCAACACAGAATCTTCAAAGGCTAAAGTCAGGTCGCAGAGCGAACCGAAACAGCGACCCGGAGAGAGCATTAAAACACATTCACAAGATGGAAAGATCAATGTTCAGAAAGATAAACAATCACCAAGCTCAGCCTCACAATCAAAACGTATTGTTTACGAGAACCAAGATCCCTTGATTAACAAGCTCTGCAGGTCAACCATGTCAAAGGAAAATGATTGTGAGACCAAGAGTCAAACTAGCCCTAGGTATTCAGACTTCAACAAATTTCTCATGGCATATGAGGTATCAGTTAAATTCTAATGTCAATATTTCGAAATTACAATACCATCTCTTTGTAAAAGTTTTGGTTCTCAAGCTCTATTTTTTTTTCCTGACTGCAGCCTCATTTGACTCTATACTAACCATTCAACCACTACCCTCGACAACGAAGAGGATTTTTTTTAAGGAAAACCAATGGTTGCTACAATGCAGATGAAAACAAGATGTTTCACATGACTGTATCAGAGCCATTTCAATGGAAGAATCATTTAAATAGGAGTATACCCATAAAAGGTTGAAGAAAGTATAATCTTTAGTAAAAATCAGTCACTTTATCGATAAACAGTTGCAGTAAGTAGACAACTGCCTTTTCCCCTTCCCTGATCATTCAAGAGAGGAGAGGGAGAAGAGGTTTTATCATAAGGTGTCTGAAATATCATTATATGAGATTAAAAGAATGTTGACACCAACACGAAAGCAATAACAAGTCATTACCAATACAATTGTGTTCTTCCTCCTTCCATACCAGTTATATTCAAATTCCACAAGAAACATCACTAGCAATGGCCGTTGATTTAAGTCCAGCCAGCATGTGGATTGAATCCACATATCAGAGAAATGCTAATACTTACTAAGCACGTAGAGTTAAATGGACTCTGTGTAAATTAAGAGGCATAAACCAAAATGTAGTTGGTTGTTCTATTCCAACTTTCATGTTCCCCAAGATTCCAGGAAAAGATCCAAGATTCGGTCCATCTATCTCCGCAAAGCTTCTAACTAAGTTGATTTCAATGTACGTGATACGAGTGCGAATACATTAATATATGATATATAAGTTTGACAAGACATACAGAAAGGTTCAAGTGGCTGGCCTGTTGTTTTAGGCCAGCAGTGGATTTTTTTACAAGGGGTTAGCAATTAAGCTGTCTAAGCCAATCATAACCAGGAGAATGATTGATAAAAAGATCTGGAAGGTCAAAACCATGAGTTAAAATCAGAAAATGGAAAGGAGAAAAACAAACCTGTCTTCTCATTCAATAAGATAAGCTAGTTTATGAACAAGGAGAAATCCTAACACAAGCAAGAAAACTCAACCTTATCTTCTCTTGTAAATTACACAATCATAACGTCTGTGTTGCATGCCACCCATCTCTAAGAGTATTGATGTGCTGATTAGTTTAGCATTTTATGGAATGCTACCTGCAAACATTATGAACAGATAGTTAGCTGACATGCATGTGTATCTGGAACTTGCAAATAAAAAAATGATAGTTCATAACACAACTGGTAGCCCTAGTTTGGCTCTAAAGTCTATGGAAACTTTTAAGACATTTAAATCTGGCGGTATTACATTTAACCTAGGGCCAAGTCATGCTCTGGAATGTAAGTCCTATAGGATATGTAAAGCGTATAAAAGCCCAGAACTTCAAAGCAATACAAATATATCACTGGATTTAAGATTGTTTGGGAATGACACAAGAACTTTGTAGGATAGAAGCACATACAGAGGTCGATGTTTTGAGCAGCTCCCTTATGGCCATCGTTGCATACGATGAAGATGGAAGAGTAAAACTCAACTTTAGAGCTATTTGGCCCCCCTGTAAATTAGAGACACAGAGAGACTCAACTTCTGCCGGCCTTACTTCTTGCTGACCCTCAATCTCACTATGATCTGAAGTGACTTTAGAACCATTTTGGCCGTTTGCTAATTGTTTTGCGCAATGAGCCAAATTTTTGCCGTTTCCAACAGTTTGATCCTCTTCTATGACCATGTTCACCAATTTAGTCTTGAAAATTTTGTCCATATCAGTCTCTGTCAATGGCTTATTACCATCAGTATAAGAGAGTAACTCCCTGTAAAAGGGGAAATAACAGCAATTAGTCACCAATGTTCTGAAGCTATCAGAACCAAAATAGATGTTTGAGGAAAAAGGCAGATGAGTACCATTCAAAATCAGCTGCCTTCTGGAAAACGCGTCTATAACTTCCAGTCATACCAGTTATTGAAAATTCCCTATCAAAAACACCAACACGTGTATTCCAGTTAGAATAAAACAAATATACATGGGAGAGAGGGTGGGCAAGAGAGAGGTTATGTACTTGACACCATGAGTGCTTTGAGTCAAATCAATATTATCCTGTCAAAACAAAATATGATAATGATTACAAATAAATAAAAACAGATTATCCAACTTTTATATAAGAACCAAAGTACAAAAAAGAAAAGTAATTCTACATAAAGATGCAGGTAGTATGCTACTGGGGAATGTCATACCTTCTTTGCCAAGTCATGGTAAACCTCTGCAATGTCATTCATGGGGAAAATAACCCTAGATCTGCCAAATTTGGAATAGTAGTGTTAAACAGGAAAACAGAGATTTATTAACAATGTATATCATGTAAGACCATGGAGGCGTTCCCTTACCCAGGCATGGGTAGTATAACATCTTCAATAGTGTAATTCCCTGTATAGATATCTTCTTCAGTTAGAACCTGGTGATGATATGAAGCCATTTTAAAAGTTTTGATATCAGATGAAAAAAAAATAAAAACTACTACTAGAGTATACATCAGATGGATGATGGATAGCGCTATCACCAGCACAACTATGGTAAGTAACTACACATTGAGATGATAAAATATGACTGATTCACCAAAGAGGTTACTGATGCTCATAACCACCCCATATAAGATATACGCTAAGATTACTAGAAAGCATATGCCAGAGATTTAATATAGGACCTGACCTTTACAGGATTACTTTTTTTCACAGGAAGATCAGTTCCTGAGGTTTCATCCAAGTGACTACAGTCATCTGTGTCATCACAGTTGCCGTCTTCTTGTTCACTAACACCCACTGTCTCCTTAGCACTATAATCTCCGTTGCAATATACCAAGTCCCCCACCACCACTTGATCAGTTCCTGCCACAAGGTGAGCGCCATCACAAAATTTACTCATCAATTCAAACAGCTTAAAAGCTCAATGATGACAAAGCGAATAACAAGTTTTATTCACAATATACTTAACAGATCAGACAAATAACATCAGGAAAAGAACAGCATACCGTATTTTTGCACTCTCAAGCTTGCTGCATGGTTCCACAAATAGCTTTGATAACTGTGTGCATACCTGAAAACAAAAGCAAGTAATAAAATTGCACATATTCAAATTCAGAACCATAAAGTTAAAAGATAACATAACTTCTTCATATATGGTCTGTAGATCTTCAAATTAAAACCATAGAGTTAAAAGATCACATAAATTTCTTCCATAATGGGTTTTCCAAGAACAACAGCATTAGATAACCATTCAGTCTCCATCATATCAAATGAAAAAGGCTGTCTTGCCCATTCTGAATTCTAGAGAGGCATTTCACGAGATTGGGTTGTATTAATATACAGAGATGGTGAAGGCTTTGATGTGCCAAAGATGCTTTGGCAAGTCAAACATAAGAATGAAAAATATACATTCGCTACTGATTCTCTCCCTAGGGTGTGCCAGTAAAAGGAAGAAATATTTTCTAATGTTGCTGGAATAATCACTTACATCATTCTCAAAGTCCTAGGTATAGCTTTCAGAGCCTGCAAGTAGTTCCCAGGACATTTCTTCAAACACTGAAGCTGTAACATTATTGAAAGGAAAAACAAAAAGTACATGTTTAGAAGTTTCAAGATGAGATGCAATAATCCCTGCAAGTAATCCCAAGCAGGAAATAAATAAAATACATAGAGGATGAATGTCATAACCAACATTAAAGGCATAAACTAAAAGTAATAAATTACTCTTTAAAATCTTTGTTCATGAACCAGTAAATGTTAGCAGGGTGCAGTACCATGAAAACTTGACAGTAGCCGTGACAGTAGAGAACTTACTATAGCCTTTTCAGCAACCAGATGTCGAGGCAATTGCCTTAGGGTACCATCAATATCACCTGTTTCCTTATAATATTCACGTGCCTTCCTAATCACATCCTTTTGTAGTTAAAGCTAAGTCAACGAAAACAGCTCCCAATGATTGTAACATTGTTCTAAAGTTCAATACAACAAGACAACTAATTACTTGAGTGGTCAGAAATAAGTAAATTTGCTACAAAAGATTGAAGCAATAAAAGGATATCCCCCGCCCTTGGATCTAGGATCAAACCTACAGCACCTTCCCACTCTCCGCGGAATAATGCAGCTCCAACAAGATGTGTTGGCACAGAACCACTTCCAAAGCGCTGAAATAAATGTCATATTAAAACTTACATAATAACATCACCGGCGAAAAAAATCAAGTGTTGATATCAGGTCTAATAAACTCTCAATTCAAGCATGCACAAAAATACCATTAAAAAAAGCATGCATGAAACTAAGATCAGATCAGTATGTACTTAGCCAACATATATTTGAATGCTGCATTTGAGCATAGAAAGTAAAGAATTTAAACTGAAAATCTCGAAAGAAAAAGAAGCACAAGTGTACACGAGGATATGAGAGCAAGAGAGAAATATCAGTAAGGAATTACTTGTAAGCCGAAGTAGTTGATGAAACCATGTCTTCCTAAGGACTCAGCAGATGATTTGATGGTATCTTCAGAATCTGCTACAACTCCCCTAGAGTAATAAAAAAAACACTGAATCAACGTCTGATACTAGACAAATTGTGAAATGCATGTAACAATGAAGGGCATTCAACAACATAAGATGGAATTCATATTGAGCATAGAATAGCCCTCTTACCTTAATGTAATTGTGAATCGATTTCCTAGGAGATGCCCAAGAAGAAGTTCTTCCTTGATATGGCTGGAGAGTAATGCAACAATATCTTAAGGAGTCATGCAATAAGTTGGCAGGAGAACACCCAAACTCAGAATTAAAACTTACCAGAAGTCACCCACTTTGATTCCAATCAATCTATCATTAAGAGCAGCTACTCTACTTGCTTGCTGCTTGAAAACAGTAACCTAGAGACACAAGAATTTTTTTTTTCACCAAGAGATCTTTCGCACAGATATTAATTAAAGCTGGATATTTCAAACCCAAACAGAACTCTACACCACTCATGCACGCGCAAAGAAGAATGCTCTAAAGCACATCCCTACTTCCCTAGTTAAAGAGAAGTTACACCAGAATCTCAACATAAGAGTTCCAGTTTTAGTCAACAGAAAACAAAGACTGGGCTGACCAAATGATTTTTCTAAACAACAAACTACATACATGAAGAATTGTAGGAGTGACAACGACTTACTCTTTGTGTAGAGACAGAGCGCTTGTCCTTTGTACCAGCAAAACCAAACGACCTCGGCTGTCAAACAGAGATAAAATCAACAGTAAGCACACTACACGTACGCTAAAAATGTTCTAATGTACCGCAGAAAACAACCATTCAGATAGGAAAAAACAAAATTATACACATTCCAAAACAAGCTTTATGGGATAAAGAAAGAGAACATTTTATTATCTTTCATCATTGCTTATAAGGAGTCGAATAATTCTCATGAATCCCATTGAAAATTCAAAAAATCTTTGCTTCATTGTCATAGACTCTCACAAAAGTGAGAAAGCCAGATGTAGACACACCTAGGTTAAGAAAGAAGGACATACCTGAACACCAAGCATCTTTCCTATAATTCCTAAAGCCTCCTGTGTGTCTTTGTTTTCCTTGTAAAGATGAAACCTGAAAATTTATATTCACTAGCCTTCAGGTTTTGTTCAGTTGCATAAACTCCTCGTAAGATATTTAGATAGAAGCCTGTTTAAGTTTATGATGATTAGCATGTAAAAGGATAAATGTTGAAGGATGAGACATTCATCATAGAAATTACATGTTATTGTGCGGATTCTCAGGAAATATTTAGGACCAAAATGTGCTTATGCATCAGCTATGTCAATGTAATGAGAATTTCACAATCACCCAAGGATGTAGTAGAACAAACTCAACAACTACCATTTAAACTAGAGTTTAATTCCATGATCAGTGAATCTTTCAAAAACTTTACGAGGTCCTTTATTGTCATGATGATGATGGGATAAATAAAACAACATCAAGGAAGCATGTTTTGATTGCATAAGATGAACAGCAACCAACCACATACACCCACTACCTAAGAAACTTTCCGAGATGCTCAGGCCAATTGTTTGTACCCCGGCTATCAAAGGGCTTATCACTTCTTTCTTTCCGCTTTCTGGAATTCCTGCCACCATTACTATTTCCTCCAGAATTTAATCTCACACGGATGCATTTTGAAGAAGCATCAGGTCCATCAACAGTGTCTGTTACAAGGAACTTAAAGTTCGACTTGAAGAAATTATGCATCGCCTAGTAATGAATTTACAGTATTAATGAAAGTTAGCGTGTTGGTTTGAACGCATACTAAAAGAGACATATACATGAATAAAAAATGGAAGATAGAAGTTAAGAACTAACTGTTCGATGTGCTTTGTCAGAATCTGGAGAAAGAACAATTGGAGATGCACTATCTCCACCCGCAGAACTGGCTTGACTAATAAAAGCCTCCAGCAGCTCTGTGTCAGAGTCATCAGCAAGTGATCTAAACAATTCAATTTCATGTGCATAACTTTTCCCTTCACTTATCTCACCATCCACCTCGGTCACAGCCTCCTCCTTCACAACCTAAATCAATAAAAGATAAACCCAGCATTTTAACACTTCCAACCATCTGAATGGTTAAAAAAGCTCAAGCAAATATCACTTAATTCATATTCCAAGTAACTCACTTCTGGAGGAGCATCCAAACAGGTCAAATGAACAACATTTCCATCGAGGTCAACCTCATTCACCATAAAGTCAGCATACCTGTGGATGAAAAGTTCAAATAGATAAAAACGTCAAGGGAACTGAACCAAACCCAATGCATCAGAATTTAGCTCCTATGAATAAGATGAACAATAAAAATAAAAAATTCAACAAAATTGGACCAAAGCAAGTTCATTAAATCTTAACAACTATATATTAGATAATTCACTAACGATCAAAACATTATTGAACTTGCAGCGAACCCAGTTTCTACACAGCATTGTATCGTTTAATTTGGAAGCATATGCTGATAAAGTTCAAAACTTTGATGAAGTTGGAGCAACACATTGTTTGAGCATGTGCAGAGGATTTGAGGGGGGACCTTTGTTTGAGGATGCCACGGAAGCCAGGAAGGGGAGAGATATAATATAAAATGCCAACGTCTGATTCCTCCATGGTTTTGGGTGTTGCTGTTGTTGTTGTTGTTGTTGTTGCCATTTGGGTTTTGAAACAAAAACTGACGGTTCTAAGTGTATCGGTAGAACTAACGTTGTTAAGGTTGTTATGAGAATCCGAGATGGTGGAGTGGTAGGGTTTTAGGACTGAGGAGCAGCATGCCGATGCGGGATGACACCACATTCGTGTGAGGTTTTAGTTGAACTGTCTTGAAACGCTACGTTTTTACCTTTTCTTTTTCTTTTTCCTTTGGCTTCATTTTTTAATTAGGTAAAGTGAAAAAACCTACAGGTAAAATCTTCCAATATCAATCTTATAATTTTCTCCAAATTACAACATTAATAATAGTTAAAAAATAAATAAATAGTAAAACAGAAAAATAAATATGTGAAATTCGGTCAAAAAAAAGTAACAAATATAGTAGTACTTATTTTTTTAGTTTAAATTTTATTTACTAACTTTTTTTTTAAAAAAATCTCATTTTTTAAATATATTTTTCAATGAATTGGAATGTCCAGTTACATTTTCTTTCAAATTCGTATATTTTTTGAAGTTTTTAATTATTAGAAAAGTTAAAATTTTAACTTTCACGATTGATATCGCAAACTTTCAAACTATAAGAAGTTAAAAGAAACAATTTTGTAAACTATAAGTTTTTATATAGTTTACTTTTTTTTTAAAATTTTGGTACTGATTTCTACTATCTATTAATTCTAAAATGTTATGGCGTATAAAAAATGTAGCATTGTATACTTTTCTTATAAGGGTATGTTTTAGCTCTCTCTGTATATGGCAAACAACCTCTATAGGGTTAGGGTTGTGCGTCTGTTCTGCACAGCACCATGCTCCTCCATGATCTGCAACATGTTAGGATATGGTAGCTGTTTGAACCGCTCCTTGCGCGATGCTAACCAAGAGATGGTTGCTGCCAATGTTCTGGTCAGAGAACCTCAATGTGTTCCTGGAGAATTTCCTGCGTGCTGATACATTGGATGATCATTTGCTCGCTTGTCCAGATGCTAGTCCTGGGCGTTCCAAGCTATCATACCTCAATGGCCTCCCCCGCCTATGTTGGTTTCATCATTGGTGGGAGTTTTATAGGGATTATTGTAGCATCAGAGTATTCTCGATTGTATGACTATTTCTAACCAATTTAATTTCAATAATAGTAATTTAAAATGAATTAGAATAATATTACAATTTAGAAAATAAAAATAAAAATAAAAATGTTATCATAATCATAATCTTTTCTAATATTAGTTGTTTATGCAAACATAAAGCCAATATATCAAATCTAACGGTAGGAGTCACTCCATCAAATTGATTGGTCTGATGTGTGTCCTGTAGACCCCACCACCGTAACACCACTAGAGCGCACCTTCCGTCTTTCCGCAAATTCAATCATAGGTTCCATTCCAACACGAAAACGAAAGCGTCAGTGTTTTCAACAGATCCAAAAACCGGCCTGAGAAGCGTAGACAGGAACAAACCTCGATAGCTCTCATTTAACACTCTTCATTGTGTACGCGCGTACTTTGAGAGAGGAAGACTAAGAAGTCAACATGGTGACTAAAACAGAAGAGACTGAATTGAATAGGTTGGAAAATCAGGTCGACAATGGAGGAGGAGGTGCATGGGAGTATCTTTGCCTGGTCAGGAAGCTCAAAGTTAGGCGTTCAGACAAGGTCTTGAAGCATGGTTTATCTATTCTGAATGATTCCAGGAAAAGATCCGGTCTTGGCCCTGAAGGTGGTTTCTTTTGTTGATTTTCTCATCTGGGTATTGCTTGATTTCGAGCTCTATAGTTGGCTAATCAATGGTTCGGTGGGTTTCTTTTTCTTTGGGAAAGATTAGGACTTGATTTGAATTGGTTTGAGTGAGATGCTGATGGTAATTGAATTGTCGGGGGCTGGACTTTGGAGTTGTGTTTTTTGGTCGTCGAATAATTAGAGAATTTAAACTGTGAACCTGATGCTGCGTGCATTGGGATTTCTTTTGTGAGTGATGTTGTACAGCTGTTTAGCTTGAACATGGTGTACAATTAGTTCTAAGCTAATTTGTGGCTATCTTTTGACTGTTAGTTAATTGCAGCAGATCGATAGAGTTTATAGATTGGAGAGTTATTTTTTTAGTAACCATCAGCTCAGAGGAGAGAGTCAAGTACTTCTGTGGTTTATAGACTAAGTTGGACTGCTCAAATCTTGTCAAGTGGGGCAGAGAATTGAGAATATATTAGCTCAAACATTATGACTGCTACTGAAAAGCAGGCTTGGTACTATTTTCATGACTAGTATAAGAGTTTTGACAGAAGCCTGGGATTTTGCTCTTTCTACGCCTAGTTTTCTATTCTCATGTAACATTTGCTTGAAGTATTTTGCCATAGCTGAAATAATTCTTGGATTATGTAATGTGTTTATTGCATCGATAATATACTGTTCGCTGATGGATATTTAATTCTTGATCCAGAGTGGACTCTGTATGAACAGGTTGCAATTGCAGCCATGGACTGTCATTATCTTGATGTTGCAAAGGTATTACTTTATTTTTGTTTTGCCCCCTAGATTCATCTTCTCCAGAATAATTTTGATTTTTTCATGCCTGAGGTTTTCATTAATCGTGAAGACTTTGAAGTGCTGATTTCTAAAGAGTTTGTACTTTGTCATTTTCTATCTTATTGTTTCCTCAGTCATTTGATTGCTACTGTCATTCATCATCACACTCACACACTAATGTTGGAGTTCTTATGAATTCTCTGTTCTTATGAACAGAGGTTAAGTCAAACTCTTACCTATGTTCCACCCTTATCCCTAGCTCTTTCAACACTTCTCATGATCCTTGCAACATGGTTTTTGCAGAGGCATTTGTTGGAAGATATTATTATAAGATAGCTGATGTTTTGCAGTGGTATCTGCTTTAGGTTTGGTAGATTTATGAAGGGGTGGTGGCAATGGATGTTCACTTTGTGTTCCAAAATAATTTCTACTGTTTTTGAAGTTTCTTTAGCGTCTGCTTTTTCACTCACTTGACCTGACCCAACATATCTGTTTACTATGTTTTACATATCATGCTGGATTGATGAAATCTTATGTGTCAGTGGTCTACGCTTTACTAAACCATGCTAAGTATCTTACCTAATTGCTTTGTTTTGTTACTTGCACCCTAACCCCCTAGAACCTCTAAATATCCCACTTTTGCTAGTGTAATTGTTGCAACAACAAAAAATAGATTAAAAAGCAGGGTGGTGTTGGGGGTGGAGGAAAAGGATTTTTGAAGATAACGCTCCCAATTAAAATTGGTTTAAATTTTCTCGCTGATTTACTATAACTTAGTCCTGCATCTGACGTTTCATTTTTGGGCTCAATATTATGCAAAACTGTCTCGTGTGAATTCATATGATTTTACTGATTAATGAATGAATTGATGGGCATGTGGTTGAGTGATTCTCAATCTCGAAGCTGTTAGAATTCTAACTCCAAAATTGTTTGCAGGACTGCGTGAGTGTGCTGCAGAAAAAGTTCCCTGAGAGCAAAAGAGTCGGTAAGTCAAATGGCCTATGAGCAAGTGTGCTTGTGCAATTCAGTGTGTTTGAGTTTGTATGGGAACTAAGAGTCATAAGTGAGTTTTCTTGAGTATCGCGTGAATTGATGCATCCTTCCATCACCTTCCCTGTCAGGTTTCCCACCCAATGATGGCTCACATCCTGTTTATCGTTCTTGAGAATGGGAGGAAGTTTGGTTTCTATCTAGTGATTTAGGGGGTAGCAACTACCAAGGGCTTATATGTTAACATTCTTTTTGACAAGTCTTGTTTTTTTTCCTCGTCTAGGTTTTTGTTGTCTCCCCATTAATTACTTTTAGCATTTTTTTTCTAAAAATTCTTCTCCATTCATCTTAAGGATTGGAGTCTACCAGACTGTGGTCTACAATATATAGTCTGTGTCAGGTTTTGAAAGAATAGTGAGGATAGGTGCCGTGTACCTTGGGAAGGCCTTCATCTTGGATTTCCTAAGTGACTACAGAGAAATTATAATCAAGAATCTAAGAAGTTGGGTTGTTATTTCGGATGTCTTGGAATCTCCTTGCCTAGCATCTTTCATCCTGTTATTTGAGTTTTAAAATTACAAGTTACATATATTTTTACTAACGTTCTTCAAATGGAATAAATAATACACTTCTTTAATAAATCACAGGTAGGCTGGAGGGAATGCTACTTGAAGCAAAGGGGTCTTGGGGAGAGGCAGAGAAGGCATACTCGAGCCTTCTTGAGGATAATCCATTTGATCAGGTTAAATTTATAACATGTACTTTCTGCATTGAAACTTTTATTTATTGGGACTGACTAATTCCTGCTCAACTGGAAATTATGATTATTATTCTTCCCTACAAATAAAAAAGTTATTTATAGCCTCACATTATTACTTTCATTGTGCAGGTTGTGCATAAGAGGAGAGTAGCTGTGGCAAAGGCACGAGGGAACATTTCAGGAGCCATTGATTGCCTCAATAAATATCTTGAAACGTAAGGCAGATCTCAAGCCCTACTTTCTCCTAGTCTTGAATTTTAATGATATTTATCTGAACACATGGCTGAGTGTTATCCTTTTGTTTTCCATCTTCCTTCATTAGCTTCATGGCAGATCATGATGCCTGGAGGGAACTTGCTGAAATATACGTCTCCCTGCAGATGTAAGGATTTCTTTTATCCTTCTCGTCGGTGTTGTTTTGTTCTAGAAGCTTATTTCAACTAATTGTACTGTATACTTCATCTAAGATTTGTTTCTGCATCCATAAATTAGGTACAAGCAGGCGGCGTTCTGCTATGAGGAGTTAATATTATCTAATCCCACAGTTCCACTGTATCATTTAGCCTATGCTGATGTAAGAGACTTCTTAACTCTGGTTATTATGTTTTTTGCTGATTTGATGAATAAGTAAATATGTTGTTTGATTGGAGAAGAGATAGAAGGATCTCTTTCCACAAATATTACAGCATTCTGCCTTTTTATGACAATAATTGTTGTGCTTTTTTGGATTGACAGGTGCTTTACACCCTTGGTGGACTTGAAAACATTCAGGCAGCTAAGAAATATTATTCATCCACCATTGATTTGACTGGGGGCAAGAACACAAGAGCGCTTTTCGGTATTTGTCTGGTGAGCTGCCTTTCTCTGACATACGCATACTTTTTGTACATAGATGCTGTATTTAGCTCATAGGTCGCCGTGAAGTTCTTTGTTGGGGATGTTTTTGTTTTTGTTTTTCCCTCTAAGGCAAACCGTTTAGTGTTCATGACAGTATACTTCATTATCTTCATTATCTGTTTGAGCATGAAGTTCTGTTTTCGTGTTCTATGTCCTTTCGGCAATTCCTAAAGTGTCTGATTGAAAGAAAACTGGCATGTCTGTCTTTCTGTCCAGTGTACCTCTGCCATAGCACAGCTTTCAAAAGGTCGCAACAAGGAGGACAAGGATAGTCCAGACCTGCAATCCTTGGCAATAGCAGTCCTGGAGAAAGACTACAAGCAGCGAGCATCTAGCAAGCTTTCCGTGCTTACTTCAGTGTTTAAAAACTTGAAAGTTTCGTCATAACTGCTTCTTCACCATGGCTGAAGCTTTAAGTTGCTGTTCTCCCAATGTTTTGATATCTGAAGCTTTTCGACGTCATTGCCCCATGCTACAACATCTGTGGGAGCCATTAGTAACTACAAGTTCATTATTTTCCTTTTGGATTTGACAGCTTTAAAATGAAATTGTTTTTGTTTCCATATTTGACCCTCTATTTTAAGCCTTTTACTTTTTGCTTGGGGGGGCATGATGTATTATTTAGAAAACACTACATTGGCAAAAACTGGGGCAGTTAGGACCAATGTATGAGATTAATAATACCCTTTTTCCCCACTGGAATAATTTCAGATTAATTTTGTTGCAGTTCTTACTCCTGCTTATGTCATGTTGTTGTTTGTTGTATCAGAATCTTGAAAAACTCCTTTGTCACTTCTCCAAGGAAGAAAATGCAATAGCAATAATCCGTGAGAGGAGAATTGCAATTGATCTAATTAGCTATATGTAAAACTTTAGTAATAAAACTAGATTTATGCTCGCGCAATACATCTGGTTGGATGCCACTGAGATTTGGAATTTCTTCATGGTGCGCTGGGGAGTGATGTGGGCTCTTGTTTTGGATGCTGGCTGGCACCAAGAATGAGTTCCAACAAGCTGCGTGGAACATGCTATTTTGCGGGCGATTTGGCTACAAGGGAATAAGGTCGTTTTGGAGGCAAAAACGTATTTGATTTTTGAGAAGTCCAACACTTGATTTTTAGCAACTTCTTTATATATATATATATATAGATGTTTGGAATATTATTTTAACATAAAAATTAAGTTAAAATGTAATTTTAATAAAATATTATCTCAATAAATATAAAAAATAAATGAAATCAACTTTAAATTTATTTATCAATAAAATTAATAAATAAATAACCAAATAAAGTATAAAAAGTATCTTTAAGATTAATAAATATAATACATTATGTTAATTGAACCACAATAAAACTAAATCTCAAGTATTTAATCCAACTAAAAATTTAAAATCAAATGAGTAAAAAAAAAAAAAGAGGGTTAGGTATTATTAGTCTGCAGTGGGATGGAGTAAGGAGAGACTCTAAGGTCGTTCATTTTGTTGGTGTTGCGTTTTTTCTTAAAAAAGAGCCCAATGGGCTTACAATAAACGAGCCCAAATCTGTAACACTGACAGAAGTAGGTTATTCTAGTAAATTAACACGAAAAGAATGGCATGTACAAATCCACAGCTATTATAAAACCCAAACCCTACTGCTTCTCTTTATCCTCGCCACCACTACCAGCAGCAGCAGCGGGCCAAAACCCTACTACTCCTAAAGAGTCACACCTGCTCTTACAAACATGGCCGTCGGTAAGAACAAGAGGATTTCCAAGGGAAAGAAGGGAGGAAAGAAGAAGGCGTAAGCTCATCTCTCTCGCTCTTTTCCATACTCTCCTTCTATGTACACATTCTTCTGTTCTTTTGGATCTCATTTTGTTTGTCGGTTTTGGTTTTTAACAGGGCTGATCCCTTCGCCAAGAAGGACTGGTATGATATCAAGGCACCATCTGTGTTCAACATCAGAAATGTTGGCAAGACCCTTGTCACCAGGACACAAGGAACCAAGGTATGCTTTGCTCGGTTTTTTTGTGGAAATGCCTTTTTTTGTTATTTGTACCGCCTTTGCTTGTATTGTTAGATGTGCGAAGTTTGATAAGTTTTGTGACTGTTAAGTTTGCTTTTGCTTGTATCTGTCCTGTGTAATTAGATGGTTTTATTTGAAATATGATTTAAGATTTTGTTATTGAGCCGATTGTCACATGAAAACCAATGACCTTTAGTGGTAGTGATTGTATTTGTGGTAAAGTCAAAAAAATGAATGGTAACTTAATTGGAGATGACCATGTTGTGAATATCATGTTTGCACATTAGGATGGTGTTAGAAAATGTCTGATCTTTGAACGGATCATGTTTTTATTGGTATAAGCCCTTGTACTGTGTATTCAACATTTAAGTCCGATGTGACAATGTTGTATTTTGATTTATGAAAATTGCTGTTGCCATGTTACAGTACTGTTTTCTCACCTCAAAGTTTTCTTCTTAATAGATTGCTTCTGACGGGCTGAAGCATAGAGTTTTTGAAGTATCTCTTGCTGATCTTCAAAAGGATGAGGACCATGCCTACAGGAAGATCCGTCTTAGAGCAGAGGATGTTCAGGGAAGAAATGTGCTGACTAACTTCTGGGTAAGCAGCATTTGGTTTACCAGTTCTTGCATTGGATTTTTTTCCTGATTCTTAAGCAATGTTTCCTTCTCTGAAATGAACTCATTTCGCTTGTACTTGTACGTTTTAGGGAATGAGCTTCACTACTGACAAGCTGAGGTCACTAGTCCGCAAGTGGCAGACACTGATTGAAGCTCATGTGGACGTCAAGACCACTGACAATTACACCTTGAGAATGTTCTGCATTGCTTTCACCAAGAGACGTCCTAATCAGGTCAAGCGTACTTGCTATGCTCAGTCCAGCCAGATCCGTCAGGTTGACATCCGACATCTTACTCTGCTTGTTTTTTGATTGATTCCACGCTGCTGCAAATGCTTACTTGGGTTTTTTGTATTTTGTCCCTTTTTATTCTAGATTCGCCGCAAGATGACTGAGATCATGGTCAGCCAGGCTGCATCATGTGATTTGAAGGATCTGGTGCAGAAGTTCATCCCTGAGGTGATTGGAAAGGAAATTGAGAAGGCAACACAAAATATTTACCCACTCCAGAATGTATTCATCAGAAAGGTCAAAATCCTAAAGGCTCCCAAGTTTGATCTTGGCAAGTTGATGGAGGTATGATTCTTTGTCAATACTGTTTTATATGCATCTGTATTGTAACACATTTTGAATTAGTGAACCAACGAACACTTCTAGGCAACACCAAATTGGAGCTACTTTATTTGTATTATACTGTGCTAACCTTGATTTGCTTTTAATTGTAGGTTCATGGTGATTACTCAGCAGAGGATGTTGGTGTGAAGTTGGACAGGCCTGCTGATGAAACAATGGTGGAGGCAGAGGCTACTGAAGTTGTTGGAGCAGCTTAAGTTTGAGAGCTTTACATTATTAGGCTTTT
This sequence comes from Viola odorata, assembly GCA_963691705.1. NCBI lineage: Eukaryota > Viridiplantae > Streptophyta > Magnoliopsida > Malpighiales > Violaceae > Viola > Viola odorata. Next base: position 8,032,971 of record OY829543.1, read on the forward strand.
GAAACATTGCATTTCTCTATGTTTAGTCTTGTGACTTTTACTTGAACAAAAGTTTTGTTTCTGGCATTGAGGTTGAGAATTGTAGAACTACTTATTGCTCATCTATTACTTGCTGTGCTTTTTTTAAATATATATTAGCATCGGTACTTCAACAAAATTAGATGCTCTCATCCAATTTCTGAGTCTCTTTTCTTCATGGTTTCGGGTTTTTGTCTAAAGTTTGAATACGACTGATGAAATTAACTGTGCGAAATGGTTGAAGTGATGAATGAGCAAGCTAGTGATGCGTGTGTGCAAGCTAACTTTTGTTTGGATGAATTTGTTGCATTTGGTTTTGATTTATTTGGTGGCATTTTGTCTGCAACATTTGCATTAACAAGCCTTTTGATTGAACTTGAGCCTTCTACATAGTGACAACATTGTTTTCTGTAGTACACACCTCTACTTAGTTCTTTCCTATGTCTGTAACGGAAAAAATTTGGGTAGATCATGATCTACCTACATTATGATCTAGGATGATGACACATGTCTCAAATAGTGCTAGAATACTACTATTCTTGACACTTTTGGACACGTGTCATCATCCTACATCATGATGTAGGTACATTATGATCTACCCAAGTTTTACTCGTCTGTAATCGTAGACAGTTTTCCAGTGATAATGACGAATGAATAAATAAATTCAATCTCTCCTGTTGCAATTGGATGTTTCTTCCTTTCCACAATGTTGAAAAGATGGAAGCACAATAACAGGAGCTGTTGTCTCAACTTCCATTGATGTCTTGATCAAGAAGATAGCTTCTCTGAGATTACAGAATTCTTTAAACGTCAGAAAAGTTAAAAGCTTGAAAACGAGGCTGAATACTGTATGTGGGGCTTTGGATGATGCAAAAGAGAAGCGGATCACAAAATCTGCAGTGAAACAATGGCTGGACGAAATCAAAGATGCTGCCAGCGAAGCTGATGACTTCTTGGAGTTGCATGTGGAGTTGAAAGCAAGACCTCTAGATTTGTTGGTAAGGTGAAAGACTGTCTTCACTTATGCCTGGTACTAAACGGATGGGGGATAAGCAAACGAGGTTAGGAGACATCAAGTACTTGAGAGGCTAGCTGATTTGATGCAACAAATGGATTTCTCTTAGTCTAGAAAAGCCTACTGGGTTGAAACTAGTCAAAACCACCGTCAGGAAAACTACTGACAACTTCGTTGATAGATGAGTCCGGTGTTTAGGTCGTGACGATGATAAGGAGGCAATGGTGAAGCAGTTGCTATCACATCATGCAAATGACAAACGCTTCAGTAAAACTACACTCCTGCAGCTTGTCTACAGCGAATCAACGATTATAGAGTAAAACAATGGTTTGATCTCATGGCATGGGTCTGTGTTTCTGAACAAATGGATGTATGCAAGGGGACTAAGGATTTACTCAAGGAGATTGACTCATTGCATTGTGAAAATATGACTGAAAAGACTTTAGTTTTGGATGATGTCTGGAGCCAGGACCAAGAGGAATGGGAATTTTGCTTGAAGCCCTTCAAGTCCGTTACAGAAGGAAGTAAGGTCATCGTCACAACACTGCATTTGATGGTGGAAGTTCCGGTGCACATCAAGAACTTGAAATTATTGGCAAACAAATAGCAAAGAAGTGCAAAGGCTTACCTTTAGCAGCAAAAGCTCTTGGTGGTGGACTACGCATCAGAAGAGATGTTGAAGAATGGGAGAAGATGTTGAGAAGCAGTTTCTGGGATCCGTGGGATGGGAAGATTCTTCCATTCCAGCTCTTTAGATTGAGTTATCAGTATCTTCCTTCCCATTTGAAGCAAAGTTTTGCTTACTCTTCTCTATTTCCTAAGGATTTAGGGTTTAATGTTCTCTATTTCCTTAGGATTACGAATTTCAAAAGGATGAATTAACTCTACTATGGATGCAGAAGGGTTTGTGGTTGAATCCATGAGATATAAGGAGATTGAAGAAGCAAGTCATGAGGTCTTCGATGGTCTTGTTTCAACGATCAAGATCCAACCCATTGATCTTTGTTATGCATGATCTCATGCACGACTTAGCTCAATCTGTGTCAGGAGAGTTCTGGTTTAGATTGGAGGGTGATGATTCAAACAAGCCAAATAAACTTACTCGTCATTTAGTGATTTCCAGAAGCAAATCAAACACCTACCAGAAGTTCGATGACATCTACGAAGCCAAACTTCAACTCACCTTCTTGCTTGAGAAGTGTGCATTGTGGCGGGAGATGAGAAAACACGACAACAAAGAAGCACTTGATCATCTGTTGAGTCTCAAGCATCTAAGAGTGCTGTCTTTACCTTGTTGTTTCAATGTGGTTGAGTTGCCTAACTCAATCAGCAATTTAAAGCATCTTCGGTATTTCGATCTCTCTAACGCACCAATAACAACAACACCTGAGGCTGTGTATGTTTTCCACAATTTGCAAACTTTAACCTTGGAAGACTGCAGAGCCTTCACTGCGTTATCTGATTCAGTTGCGAACTTGAAGCATTTACGACATCTAGATCTTTCTAGAACATCAATCGAAAGGTTACCCAATTCTCTAAGCAGCATCTCTAATCTTACAAACTTTAAACTTGCATGAGTGTGTATTCCTTCTTGAGTTGCCAACCCGAATGGAGGAGCTGATCAACTTGCACCATCTGGATATTAAAGAACCGCATTGCAAGAGATGCCATCACATATCGATAGATTAACAAAGCTTCAAACCTTAACTGATTTTATTTTGAGAAATCAAAAGCAGTCTAGTATTAAAGAATTGGGGAATCTTCAACAACTACGGCCTACGGGGAACATTTCGGATATGGAATCTTCAGTCTATCCAGGATGCTGAATCTGATTTGATCAGCAAGAGGTACCTTGACAGGTTGGAGTCGCATCTGTGATGATGGTACTAGTAACTCATTGCTTGTACTACAGCAGTTACGGCCTCATACAAACATCAAACATCTTGTCATTGATGAATATGGGGGTGCAAGTTTCGCGAATTGGATGGTAGACTCTTGTTTCTCAAATTTAGTATCCATGTACCTTCACGGATGTAGAAATTGCTCTTCTTTGCCACCGGTTGGGCAGTTAACATCTCTGAAAGACCTTCATATCAAAGGATTCGGTCAAGTCAAGACAATTGGTTGAGAGTTCTTCCAAACCGGAAGTTACAAGATGAAACTCTACAGATCTCTACAAACATTGAGATTTGAAGATATACCAGAATGGAATGAAAACGGTACTTTTCCACTTCTCCAAGAGCTTTACATGTCCTCATGTTTCTACTTAACAAAGTCCACTTCTTATAGCCTCATTTCCACGCATTCCATCCATAGTTAACGCGGAGTTATGGTCCAGTAATTACTACATGAAGGTAGAGATGTTGACTTATGGGCTGCACCACCTTATAGTTTTCAGACTAGACGCTCCATATTATGCACAAAAGTTGTGGAACATAGTGAGCTGTCTTGTTAACACCATTGAAAAACTTGAGATAGGTATGTGTTCTTCTTTCCAGTATGTCCCACTAGAGTCCCTTTCTGCACGAGGGATCTTATGGAAATGGAACATCTCTCCAGTCCTTGACATTCTTGTTCTGCCCTAAGCTGAAGTCATTTCCGGCATGTAATCGTATGCATTCCCTTGTGAGTTTAGTCATAGAAGATTGTTCAGAACTTGAGTGGTTCGCGGAAGCGGGTTTTACTGCCACATTTTTTTTCTGTTGAAAAGGTTTTACTGCCACATTAGAATCACTTTAAACGTGGTTTGTGACAAATTCTCTGCGAACATTTGCAAGCTCTTACATCTCTTTCATGCTTCACCGTTGGTTTGTGGAAAGGCATTGAATGCTTTCCTGAGGAATCAATGTTGCCCGCCACTCTTAAATCTCTTACTCTCAAATCTTGAAAATCCAAGAGCTTTAGACTACAAGGGATTGTAGCAGCTAAACTTGCTTCAGGAATTAGAAATCAAGGATTGCCCTTAGCTCATGTTCATACCTGACAGTGTACCCATCTCCATCAAGTCTTTGGTTATGAATAGACTTTTTACTAACACCAAAATTTGTTGGATTTTTTATTGATTCTTGGTGAGTTCTTGGCAAGATATCGATGGAAATGAATTTTCTCATCATTGCAAACGAAGAGAAATTGATACCAACAAGTAAAACTAACAGATGTTTATCGATACAACTTACAGAGTATTACATAGTTATATATTACAGGCAGAAACTCATCTTCACTTGTACAAACACAGTACATTTTTAGACTTTTATGGAAACTTTGATCTCATAAGGGACCTAGCTTTACCAACAGAGAACAGTCTTATTGTTTGCTATTATACCTCGAATTGGCTCAAACTCGCACGAGATCATGCCTTAGCATAACAAGACTGAACAATGCACAGCAGCAGTTGAAAGTTATGGCTGATCCAGTGAGTTGAGAGATGGGAACAAAGGGACAGATCTCAAAGTCAACTTTCTACCGCCCCAAGTGGTAGATGATCTAAACCCATGATGAGGAGGTGAAACCTTCTTGCGGTTTGGAGAGACTGTCTTCACATCACTGATAGGTGAGCAATTGCTAATCAGGATATCAGGAGTCTCATCTTCCGGGATTGCTTCAAGGTGTGTCTGAAATTTAAGATGGGGTTTGAAAATTGGTGTCCTGAGCTTCTGGCTGCTGGTGCTGGATATTTCAGTTGAATAGCTAACAGTAGAAAAAGATCCTATGAGCTGTCTCTTGTAGATGCTTGGCAGATGAGTTGGAGACCTAAATTCACATAAGCATTTAATCTATCGAAACTGTTGTGTAATGAAAATATTATAATGAACCCATAGTATGTTAAAATTAAATACCTGGCAGTTTCATGAGGTATCGGAAAATCTGGATGGTCATTGTCATCATTCTTCACGGTATCATCATGTGAACTTTTGTCAGACAAATGAATCTCATTGGCTTCCCATCCTTCGTCTTCAAGTTCATTTTCTTGAAACCCTAAGACAACATGCAATTAACAAAATTAATAAAGCAAGATTCGACAAGAACATACTTCCATAAGATATGTAAAGTAGCATCGGGAATGAGCTAAATCAATCATTAAGATGGTATTAATGAGCTAATTTAATTATTAAGATGATACAGTAACATAAAAAATGAGCTAGTTCATAAAGCATAGGATGAACACTCACGTCCCTTGGTACCAAAAGTGTTTTTACATCCTTCACATCTGCAGTTGGAAGAACAACCGACACCACCCTTCATCCAAAGAAGCATTTTCCGTGTGAGATGGAGTTAAAAAATTAGGAAAGAATGAGGCAAGTGGTTAAATACCTGGAAGCATTCACAATATTTCTTTAAGCAACTTGATTTTTTACAGTTGCATCCTCTTTTGTGTCTGGCTGAAGCAGGAGTTTTATTGGATTCATCCTACATTAGCAGAACCACATACATGTCAAGGCAAATTAAAACTGCATAAAGCAGAGCATATGTTTAATAATTAAGTGGCACCGGCACACCGCAGCCTTCAAAATGCAAAACTCTTTATGAATCTTTATGATGTAATGAAACAAAAGTGATAAAAAAATGGTTTCTAATTTTTGAACAAAATAAAGAAAATAAAGTTTGATTGATGAGTTCTAACCCCAAATTCAGGAACAGAATCGGTGCTTCTAATCACTTTGGGAGCAAATGCCAGAGGGTTACGAGATTCAATCTGCTTCCGAGTCTCCAGAACAGTTTCTTCATGAGCAGGCTTGTTAAAACAATCTTGGCATGAACAAGGCTCAATACAATAGAGACCAGCAGCAAAGCAGTCACAGTAACTGGATCAAATAACACAATATTCGATTACAGTGTCTTCAGGCATATATAATACAAAATGATGAATAACTGTCAGCAATGTGATAACAAGTGTCAAAGTTCAATCCATGAAACATAGGTAAGGGACCATTTAATGTTGTAATCTATCACAATCTAACTTCTAGCCTTATTTTCAAAGGCTAATTTAGTATATTCCTATGCATTGGAGTGAACAAGATTAAATTATAATAGTGATTAAGGTCATGTTCAACTTAATATCTTGTACATTACATGTACAGTCTGCAATCGCTACGCAAATTTAAGAATGATGTTTATTCTGGTCCGCTTTTTAAATCAAGCAAAACACAGCTTTAGGAGAATGAACTCACAGCTTCAAGCACTTTGACCTCTTACAGTTGCAGCGCTTGCAAGCTGCTCCAACATGTTCCAGTTTGAGCCTGAAGAGAAATCAAAAACTAAATTTAAGGTTTCGTTGCAAATTTGAATCATGGTATCAGAATTTAGTGGCAGCACACGCCTCTTTATTTTGGGGCTAGTCATGCCATTCTCCTCACAGTCAACTGTTGATGTCTGATAATCGTTTTCTATGACTTCATCCTTGTTGTCACCAGGAATTAAATCTGTGCCCACAGAAATTAAAGCCACCAATTTGTTAAGGGGATCTTCATTCGCTGTTTAAAGATAAATTCATAAAAAAATTATAACAATTATGGAATTTAACTTACTTCTTTCTTTCTTTCCAGAATCTATGTTATCAATCTGTGAAATCTTACCATCTCTTGAAGTAGTTAAAAGACCATTCAAGTGCAAATCAACACTTGTTCCTGATAAAGTGCAAAACTTACTGCCCCTTTCTCTCTTATTTGGTGTTAAATTCTCATCTGCATCAGCAAGATCAGACTCTGACTGTGTTGGAATCAGTGAACTACTAATAGAATTGCATATCGATTTCTTTTTATGAGCTCCAGCCGTCTCAGAAAACAGGCACCGCCTTCGTATTTGAGGCTGCTTCCCAAAAGCAAGATAAAAGGTAGTCAAATGAAGTAACAAATTTGTTGGCCAAATGAAAATTTTAATTGGTCAAACTGATCGCAAAATCTAAAATGTGGAAATATGAAATCTTGGACGATACCTCAGCGATAATAATAGGACCAAAAATCAACTTTGAGCGCTAACGAGCGACATTTTGCTAACGGGAAGTAACCCATTACCATGGCCTACCTACTTCTACCTACTTTCAGTTTAAACAGTAAGACGCAATGACAGGATAGGTACAAAGTTGGATTAAAGACATAGAGCCCTGCTATACAAGTGATGGATCATTTTGAAATGAAAATCTGCTTGCACTTCATGATAAATTTAGTCAGACATCTCACACAAGTAACACAACATCACAAGGACAGTTTTGTTAATTTTAGTTTATTAAATGTAATCTGCTGAAGTTTACAGACTATCAAGCAACATTGATAGGTGCATGATATTTACATTGTATCATCAACATGCTTCAAATCATTCATGTCAAAGTGAAAACAAATGTAATCATATGTTTTACCTTGCAGCTGGACTGACTGCACTTCTTCACCTTGACAGCGACTTTCTTGGTTGCATCTTTAAAAACCAACTTATTCATTGAAGTGTCAGAAATCCCAGAAGTTGTCTGATTTGCTTCCTCGTGTTCTTCAACTTCTATGGACAGAACACCTGGTTTTACCTCTTCACCTTGTTTAAAAGTATCAACGCAACCAATGGATTCCATTTTATCACCCTCACTGGAGCTATCTTGTGGAATCTGTAGAATTTCTGAGATAAAAGAGGTTGTGCCAGGATCCACCATTTTCTGAAGTTCTGTGTTTCCTTCTCCTTCAATTGTGAAAGAATCCAGGTTCAAAATATCAGCTACATTGGATATCAGCATTACCCAATCAGCTCCTTCTTCTTCACCTTTCCCAATTCGACAGATTTTACGTAAATGCTTTTCGCTTTCATAAGGACAGCATATCTTATTTGAATCACTGGACACTCGTTCCGTATCTGCCCTAATTGCATCAAGAAGTACCGTGTTATCTGTTCCAGCAGAAGCGTTTCTGGCTTTAGGTATGTCCATTGTTAATTCCGTAAGTTCATTGGACAGCTCAGTAGTAACCTTGTTGGCTATATTCTCAGAAGTGGAGCATTCTAACTGCTTAACAAGTGCATCATCTTTACTTTGTTGAAGCTCAGTGTTTGATGGCTCTAGTTCAGAGTATTGATGCCTAACAACACAAACAATCCAGGTTAAATCAAGAGCGTGCAATTGTTCGAGAACTAATAACCATTCACATTTTACACAACTGTGGAATCCCAATCACATCAAGAGCAGCCATAGTCTTTACCTTTTGACAAAAGGCCTGATATCTTTTTGGGAACTAAGCTGCGGCGAAGCAAACACTGACTGAGGAGATGAAAAAGACAGCAAGCTGAGCGTTTGGTCATTATGGATGGACCTTGCTAATACAATAGGGGAGAGACTATTGATGTAATTAAATACAGGAGAATTCTGCAAATTTAGAAGCCAAAATTATTAACAAAATCTTCAAGAATCAAAATCAGACCAAAAAAAAAAAACCTCTAATAATCTAAACAATAAAACAACTCAGATTGACATGCTTCAGATTTCCAAAAAGAACAATAACAGTTCATTCAGAACTCGCTGTGAACATTTCCGTCTCTTTAATGCATGCATGTATAAATTGGCACTAAAATGCAATACCCACTCCTGAAAATCAACATAGATACACAAAATTACCATAAAACAACAAAAATCCCATGGAGCAAACTTCAAGAGACAAATAAGCTTAAAAAGTACGAAGAGAGGAAAAACCCTCCAAATTCAAGCCAAGTTAGGCAGATTTCATGCATGTAAACCTCACTAAAACCATCAAATCAACCAATATTTCAAGCTACAAGTTAAATTTAGCAAAAACCCATTATTGATTAGTAACTTGAAGTGCAGATTCCGGCAGAAATACACCGAACAGAATAAAAGCACACAAATAATCAAGAGAAAGGTTAGGGTTTAGAAACCTCAAAACGGGAGAGGGAGACGGTGGTGGGAGTGGTAGTGGCGGTGGTGGTAGAGGCGGCGGTGGAAGCGACTTGGTCCTTATTAGGTGTGCTTAGCTCCATACGAACCCAGTAGGCTAGCTCTCCAATAATTCAATCTTTCTTCTGTTTCCGTCGAAGGAGTAGAAAGAAAGGAACAGTGGAGAAATTGAAGGGAGGGAGGCGGGAAAGCGGGAAATGAATTGAAGATGGATTTTTCATTTTTGTGCTCTGCTTTTTGTTTGGGCAACTTCTCTTATCCATGGAAAGTCTGGGCTCAAGTTTATGGGCTTGTTTGTAATATCCAGCGCAAAGGCCCAAGAGCCGGCAGGGACTATTATTTTATTAATAGTGTTACAAATTAACTCTTTTACTAATTTTTGTACTAAAAATACACGTGTTATATTCAGATTCACTTGATGATTTCTTGTAATAAAAATAAAATTATTTTTGTGGAGGAAATTGACTTGCATGTTGAATCATTATTTGAGGATTTTTATGGAGAAACTAGACATTTGTAGGTAGGTATTTATTTTTTTTTTTTTTATTTTTACAGTATTAGCTTATTCTTATTGTCAAATTCTTGATGTAAAGTTATTCTTAGATTAGTATTTTGAATGAGATTTGATACCATTGTTGAGTAAATTCTTGGTGCTGGATATATCATTTATATCTTGTGTCATGTGTTCGCAAATGCGCGCTATGATCGATTCAATATCCTAAAAGATGTTAGCTAGTCTTAGTGACTATGCATGTGAACTCAATGATAAATTGACAATATTTTTGAGTTGTGTGTATTCAATGGCGGGTCCAGGAATTTTATTTAGGGGGGTGGGGGTTCGGGGGCAGCGTCCCCGATACTTTTTTTTTGAGTATTTTAAAGGGAAGTCAAACGAGCTAAATGAAAATTTGAAAAAATGCTTAAGAGTATTTGTATCTGTCACTAAATAATAAATATTCAAATAAACTTAACAAAAAGATAAATAAAAAGACAATATAGAAAAAAATTAATTATATATTACTCCCTCCGTCCCTCAATGATTGTCGTTTTAGCTTTTGCTTTTACTGTTTCGGCACATATCTTAAAACGGCCGACAGACTCACTATTTGAGACAATTTTGCCCCTAATTTTTTCTGTGAAGTACGTTAAGGATTAACGTACGTTCAAAAAAAAAATCGGATTTTTTTGGGGTCAAATAGTGCCTCATCCGGCTTCCTCGATATGCGTTCTCTACTGAATATTGGGATACGAGGAAGACATTTATTGAGGGACAGAGGGAGTAGAATTCATACAATATACGTAGTTTTTACAATTGTTCTCTACGAGTTTTCATTTTTTGATATTCTTATATGATTCTCTCATTCGATTAAATAAATTCATCAACAAATAAATCCTTCAAATTCTTCTTAAAGTTTCTGTTTGAACACCGAGAAAATGCAGGAAAATGGATTAAACGGTAAAAACTTACAATTGAGCAGATGATTTATTCTTAATTTTTTTTTTTATGCAACAGATGGACAACCTTTTTTTTTTAATTGAGTGCATCAAAAAAAAATCTCATCCAACCCCCGGGGCGCCAGCCCAGTTGTGTAGTCATAGAAATTGACTTTGAGAATATTTGACAAACATGATATAGGTGGAGAAGAAACAACGATGCTGTGGGACTTGGGAACTTCTAGAATCGCCCCACCTCTGACCTCTCGCTATCTTCAAACTCCCAAGGGCCCGCGTAATGTAATACGGTGGCCAATGTTTGAGCCACATCATTATTATTTATTTTTTTTAACACGGATGTCAAAATTTGATACCTTCCAACGTGGGTTAACTCCTTCAAAAACACATTGCTTAAGACAGAAGACTCCTTCTTTAAACATATGCTAAGCCTTTCTTGATTCTTCCATTTCCCAGTAGTACTTCTTCTTGCTCTTAGAGACGAGTTATACTTAAGTGTGTACACATCATGTCGTTCGGTACTCGTACTTCAACAACACCCAACAAGGAATCCATAACTGATGTAGAACTCACTGTGATTCACCAACCAGCTGCTTGTATTGCAGATGATCAAAGTATGCCAAAAGATGTTACAATTGATATAACTACTACTTGTAGTAGAAATCCAACTCCGGGTGAAGTACTCGAGTATCAGGAAGCACTCACTACTATGGTGAAAGAGAAAAATCTTGAAGACCTGAACTTTTTCGGAGGAGTTAAGAACATTGCTGCCAGACTTAAAAGTGATCTGAAGGATGGGATATCTGCCACAGACGACGCAGATCTCGCCAGAAGACGGGAGATTTTCGGCTCAAATGCATACGATCTGAAGCCACCACCATGGGCTAAAAGCTTCCTCGGGTTTCTCCTTGAAGAATTGGGGCAAGCATATGTCATGATTATACTTTTTGGATGTTCAGCTATTTCCATCATATTTGGTATCAAACAACATGGGGTTAGAGTGGGTTGGCGCAACAGAGGAATCAACATTCTTGTGATATTTCTTAGTGTTGCCTTCTCCGCGGCCACAAAACCTTTCTAGGCAATTCATCAAGTCGTGGAAAGCGAGTAATGATTTTATGGTGAAAGTGATGAGAAATGGGGTTACCCGACCCGTTTCGGTATTTGAGGTCGTGGCAGGTGATGTGATTTCCTTAAAACCTGGAGATCAAATACCAGCTGACGGCTTGTTGATCTTGAATACATGTACTATAGATGGTGATGGTGATGATTCTTGCATCACCATGATTGGTGAAAGCGGCGGTCCTATCGACAACCCTAATTTGTTGATCAAGTGTAAAGAAAGCAACCCATTCTTGCTTTCTGGTTGGACTGTGATAGATGGACGTGGTCACATGTTTGTGACGGCAGTGGGGATGAGGACAACATGGGGCCAGAACATGAGTACTTGCCGCACAGGCCAAGTACAAACTCCCCTGCAAGATCGACTTGGGAAGCTCACTTCTAATATTATGAAGATTGGATTGACGGTTGCTTTTCTTGTTCTTGTTCTTCTTATAATCCATTACTTCACCGGGAAGACGATGGATAAGGGAGGAGAGAAAGAATTCAAGGTCGGAAAGACAAAGTTTCATGATATCATTGAAGCCATAGAGATCAACTTTCTTGGTGGAGCAGTTGCCATACTAGCCTGTGCAATCCCTGGAGGATATGATGTTGTTTTCTCTCTAACTTTGGCCTATTCTATTAAAAGGATGCTTGGTAATGGTTGCTTGGTAACTCAACTCTCTAACTGTGAAACGTTAGCATCTATCACAATAATATGCACAGACATCACGGTCAGCCGTGACATGTGAGTGAGGCCCAAAACAGTATATTATTTTAACACTATTATTAGTGAATGAGGCCTGTTCATTAATTTAGTTAGTTCTTTAATTAACAGTTGTGCTGTTTTTGTTGGTTTTTTGTTGCAGAGTAGGTGCAAGAGCAGTAGTAGCATCATGCAAAAGTGCTGGTATAGACGTGATAATGGTGACTGCAGCTAATGTGGACGCTGCGAAGAGAATGGCTCGTGAGTGCGACATTCTAACAACTGCTAGGGATGAGTTGGAAAATGGTGATGGGATTGTAATTGAAGGTGAAGAATTCCTTAAATACTCCTCCGAACAGAAGATGAGATTGATTGACAAGATCCGCGTTGTGGCTATGTGCTCGTCACACGGCAAGGCTGAAGTGGTAAGATGCTTGAAAGAAAGATCGCATGTCGTTGCGGTGACAGGCAATGAAATTGATGATTTGCCGGCTCTAAAGCTAGCAGACATAGGGTTTTGGATGGGGAAACAAGGCACTGCTGCAACAATGAAAAGTGCTGCTAGCATTGTGGTTGTAAAGCCTGATGATGATGAGGATGATCACAACTTTTTGGATTCCGTCATCCAAGGGGTGAGGTATGGTAGGTTTCTTCACCACAACATTCAGAGGTTCATTCAATTCCAGATTACAATGTATGCAACTGCTCTTGTCACCAACTTTGCCACAGCTTGTAATTCTGGGAAAATACCACTTGCCACTTTTCAAATATTGTGGCCGCGCCTTATTTCTGGCACAGTTGGCGTAGTAGGGTTGGCTAGAGATTCCCCTGCAATTATTGATCTAGCAGCAAACCGCCAGTCACGTCCATCGGTAATCTTCTCCAGGGTCATGATTTGGAACATCTTGGGTCTGGCTTTGTATCAGGTGACCATCTTGTGGACTTTACAGTACAATGACTTCTCAATTTTCACTACTTTTGTCTTCTGCCAAGTTTTCAATTTGTTCAATGCAAGAGAGCTTCAGAAGAAGAACATTTTTACTGGGATGCGTGAGAACAAGCTGCTCTTAGCTCTTGTTGTCGCTGCCATGAGTATGCATGCTGTGATAATGGAGTGTTTTTATAGTGTGGCAAACAGTAGCAGCCTGAAGCCCAGTTTGTTAGAGTGGTGTCTAAGTATGGGCCTTTCAGCTTCAACCTTGATCATGGGCTGGCTTATCAAGTGCATCAAGAAGCCCTCTACCATTTAAGAACATTTGCTTTTGACTTCTGAGATAATTGCTTTAGCATTTTTATGGACCCAAAACAAGGTGATGGCAGCTGGTCATCACCGCTGCACCGCAAGATCTTTTATGAGTTTATATTATACACGCATGATCTTTTAATTAAGCTTAAAGACATCTAAACGTAAATTAAGGGCATCTAATTTTTTTCCTTTTCTTTAATAGTACTACATAATTTTTTTTTCAAAATCTCAGAAATGATAGTATCATGTCTAGATGATCAAAAGCAAAATCTATAGGGTTAAACTCAAGCTAAGATGGTAAATATCAAACTTAAAAGTAAAAACGAATTTTAAATTATAAAAATTAATTTATATGATCAAATTTGTTCTTGAATAGTCCAAACTGATTAGCCTAATGGAATCTAAATTTACATAATTACATGATCAAACATTAACCTAATAATTTTTTAATAAAAAAAATATATCATCAAGATCTTATCTAAGTATATATATTTAAATTTTTATCTTAATGGTAAAATTGTGATTATATTGTGAAAAAACACCACACTTGAAGTAAATCAATGTAATCAAAACCAAACCTTACATGTAAACCAAGTTTAAATGATCGGAATTGAGTCTAAAAGTTCAAATAGACACCAATTAACATAACCAAAATCTGGCAAGATATTCAAAACTTAGTCTACCTAAATGCTCAAAATAAATTTTACATTTCTACTCTAATTTTTTCAAAACTCCATTCCCAAAACATATTTTTTAAACACCAAAATCTAGGAACGATTTACTAACTTTTATAATTTTCTATATATACAGTGTGTCCCTAAAAAAATTAATCTAACTTTGGTCCCTAAACATTTTTTTCTGGCTCCGCCCATGCTTTTACGTGTTCACAGTCAACTGAATTGGGTAAAACATGGAGTGAAAAATGATCATAAAATGTTAGGCGAACGAGGATCCATTAGAGTATTAACGGAGTAGATTTGTCTACACACGTCTATGCCCATTTATACGCCACCCATCCTCCCCCATCGATCTAACTCTACACCACTTAATTAGCTCCTAATCAACCTCAATTTTCAATCTCGATCCACTCAAAGCAACACTGCAGTCAAGTCTATTCTATTTCTACTTACTTGAGCATTATGGGGCCCAAAATGGACGGGACCCGGGTGGACTGGACTGGGCTTCTGCTCCTCTACACTCGGGCCTGAAGCATCCTTGAGCAAGCCCAAGTCCAGCCCTAAGCCCATTGAATTCGGGCCGCATATCGTTCGGGCTAGCTCGTGGGCATGAAAAAATGATAATAAATCCCGTTGTTAATTTTTTAATATCTTATAAAATAATACTCCCTCTGGACCATATTAATTGACTTCCTGAAACAGTAACATTCAGTAAAGTAAACACTAAAAAGTCAAATAAAGTGTACAGTAATATTCCATAGAAAAATGACGATTATTGCGGTCCGGAGGGAGTACTTAATAAAAATAAAATATCAGTTTATCTTGACTATTGTCCCTAAAAGCTTAACTAGTCATTCAATTTAGACAAGGGCTTTCTTTCAATAGCTTTTGCATTAGTTGAGAAAGAATAGGATATATATTTTAGTCTTTAAGTGTAACTCATATGTTTTCATTTTCGCTGGTAATGAGAATGATACTCTCAAGCAAGAGCCAACGGAGAGAACTTACAACCGGATAGAACAAACGGAGACGCAATGGAATGATGAGCCGATAGACGCTGCAAATTCTTGCCCTTCAACAAGCTCTTTCACTACCCTTTCTGTACTATTTGTTACCTTTTCAGGCCAAAGAGTGTTGTTATCCATAGTGGTAACAAGATTTCAATTAAGTAGCTCTGCTTCTCTTTTTCTTTTTGTTTTGTGGGTTTTTTGTTTTGTTTTTGGATTTCTAGGCTAAAATGTGTACTGGTATATATTAGTGAGGATGAAGTGGTTTTATGGATAAATGTTTGAGTTTTTCTAGTGGCTAGGAAATGGTGAAGCAAATAATAGGAAAATTCCACAAATTGCTTACATTACACTTGTGACTGAGCGTGGGCTGGACCGGGCCGGCTTTTGCACCTCTATATTCAAGCCCGCATCAGGTAGGGCCGGGTAGCTCATCAGATAGGAAGATGATAGGAAGGAAAATTCCACAAATTGCTTACGTTACACTTGTGACCTTTTTACGATGACGTATGCCTTATGTAACCCTTCTCTTTCTAATCTGCCTAATTTTTTTCTTTATGAGTAGTTATGTTTTCTCATTAGTGATTTCTAATCTTTCCCATTAGAGAAAAATGTTTCTTCTATATGCTACTCCATCTGGAACTAAATAAATATCATTCTAGTTTTGAGCACACATATTAAGGAAGACATAATAACTCACTGTTTGAAATGATTTTACCCTTTATTTTTTTCCGAATTTACTAGCATATCATTCATGTAAAGACAAAAAAATGGGTAGGAAAAGATGATGACATTGTAAAAGTAGGGGTAAAATAGTTATCTCACCACTGAAAATGTAAGAAAAGTGAAATCGTGACAAATAATTGTGTGCTTTTTCAAATAGTCTTAAATGACAGTTAAAAAGTTCCGGAGGGAGTACATATTGTGATAATCATCAACCCAATAGCACACAATTGTCTATGATGAAGAGGTTCAACAATCCATCGAGATTTCAGACTTTAACCAGAAACTACAAGGATCGCAATTGTGATTTCAAGATTGTTCATTCCATCTACAGCTATGAACTTTTTTTTCAAACTTCATTCTGCCATTCAACTGACCATGTTTATGTTTTAATTGGTTAGGTCACAGGAAAAAAACTAACCAAAGATGAACGACTCGATGCGTATAAAATGCTTCTAGTGTTGATACTTAAATTTTGACACTCTTAATTTAGATCATCATTTTTATGTTTATCATAGCATATCCATATTTTATTTTTACATCCCTCATTTCATCTCCATTCATCATTAGTCCCATTATCGGCTTTATAATTTTCACTTAATCTCGACCGTATTTTTATTTTTATATATTATTATTTTTGTTTATTTACTATTTATTATTTTGTTTTATTTTATTTAGTGTCATTTTATTTTATTTCGTTTTGTTCGTATTTATTATTTTTCAATCGAACTTTTATTGATTTTCAAATGGAATTTCTCCGACCATTAAATCCAACCGAATAAAAATATAAATACTCACCATCTTTCGTACCAACTCCCATCAACAATTAATAACCATAATAAAATCATTCAAGATCTATAAATTATGTGATTGTGAATAAAATGATAGTTTGTGTTCTATAAATATAAAATCACAATTTTTTACTAAACGAATAAGGCTCAAACAATGCTTTGTACTCCTGTATTGTAAGTGAAATCTTGTATTTCTTTTTTAAATTTTTGAATTTTTTTTCATATCTTGACGTATTTATTGAATAATAAAAAATAAAATCTGAAAGAAAGTGGATATTTATTTCAGGCAAAGGATCCATCATTTTTAAATTTATAGGGTCTGTTTGGCGTTCCGATTCTAGTCCGAGAAGTATTTTGGGAAAAGTTCTGTGGGAAAAGGACTTATGGAGAAAGTGTTGTGAGATAACTGAGGTGTTTGGTAAACATTTCTTTAAAAGTGTTGTGAGAAACGAGAAGTTGTTTTTGGTGTTTGGTAAACACTGCGGTTAAAATTATGATTTGAATGTAAAATGACTATAAAAGTTACCGTTCTATTTCAAATATTGTTAATATAAATTATTTAAATTAATCTATTTTTAAAATAAATAATTAACAAAAAAATTTAATTAAATGGTATAAAACCCATTTCTAAAAATTTAATAAAAATAGAAAAAGTGGATCTAGAATTACTCATCGTAAGATATAGATTATATTTTTGTTGTTTTTAATTTATTTCGTTCATTATACCGAGTAAGAAAATTGAATTTATTGAAAAAGAAAAGAAAAAGAAAAGAGAGAGAGAGAGGAAGGAGCATTGCGCAGGAAGGAGCAATTTGCTAGAGCCTCAAAATCGGCATTTTGAGGCAAAAATGCTGGTTTTGAGCTTGAGAAGCCCACTTTGCGGGTTTGGCTCGCCAGGGGTCCCTAACGTTATTATTTTCATTTTAGTTGGTTCCTAACGGCGAAATTGGGACCACGAAGTCCAAACGTTACCTCAGTTAGCACCCCGGGGTCCCTATTATCATAACGGAGCTTAACACCGTTAACTCTCAATATTTTAATATTATTTTGAAAAAAAGTATATGACATTGGGTCCCACTAGTCAGATTTTTCTGACTTTTTTATTTTCTTATTATCTAAAATAATTAAATTAATTTAAAAATCCTAAAAAATGTAAAAAATCAGAAAAATAATTAAATTAATTTCAAAATCAAGAAAAATATGTAAAAAATCATTTTAAAACGTAAAAAATCCTAAAAATGTAAAAATTCCTAAAAAATGTAAAAAATCAGAAAAATAATTAAATTAATTTGAAAATCAAGAAAAATATATAAAAAATCCCAAAAAAATGTAAAAAATCCTAAAAAATTTAAAAACTCATAAAAATAATTAAATTAATTTTTTAAATCAATAAAAATATGTAAAAATAAAAAATATTTAAAAAATCATAAAAAAACGTAATTATTTTTATGAATTTTTACGTTTTGTTTTTGGAATTTTTACATTGTTTTGTATATTTACATTTTTTTGGATTTTTTATATATTTTTCTGGATTTTCAAAGTAATTTAATTTTTTTCTGATTTTTTACATTTTTTACTTATTTTTCTGAATTTTCTATCTAAAAAACGCAATTATTTTTATGAATTTTTACATTTTTTTTGGAATCTTTACATTTTTTTGGATTTTTATATATATTTTTCTTGATTTTCAAATCAATTTAATTTTTTTCTTATTTTTTACGTTTTTTAGGAATTTTTACATTTTTTTGTATTTTTTACATTTTTACATTTTTATAAATTTTTCTGGATTTTGAAATTAATTTAATTATTTTTCTATTTTTCTTACATTGTTTAGGATTTTTTCCTTTTTTTGATTTTTACATATTTTTCTTAATTTTTAAATTAATTTAATTATTTTAGATAATAAGAAAATAAAAAAGTCAGAAAAATCTGACTAGTGGGACCCAATGTCATATACTTTTTTTCAAAATAATATTAAAATATTGAGAGTTAACGGTGTTAAGCTCCGTTATGACAATAGGGACCCCGGGGTGCTAACTGAGGTAACGTTTGGACTTCGTGGTCCCAATTTCGCCGTTAGGGATCAACTAAAATGAAAATAATAACGTTAGGGACCCCTGGCGCACCAAACCCCCCACTTTGCCATGCTATGCCAAACGCCCACCTTTAGCTTTTCGTTCTGAAACCCAACTTCCTGAGCCAGAACCAGACTCCCAAACACCACCTTATATAGTATTATCTACGAGATCAGTTTCTTTTATTCAGATATTATTAAGACCGAAAAAAAAAATGCGCTAAATTAGAAAAATTAACAGCAACCAAAACAGTCGAGCTGGAAAAAGAACCACAAGCCAAAACAATCTCAATTGGTGAAAGAGATGCAGTTGGCCATGTCTTTGCTTGCAGCTTACAAACAGTTCTTAAACTAAGTCTTTTTGACACGTGATTTTCACGAGACTAAATCGAAAAAAAGAAAAACAGAAAATAGATAACAAGACCAAATTGATGAAGTAAGAGAACATGAAGAACCAGATTGTGATTAAAAAAGTAGTCCAGGGACTAGATTAAATGTTGCAAATGGTTTACAATACTGCAAATTAGCTCTCGTTCTAAAATAAGAATAGTTCAGTAGTTCTACCATCCGATTACAATGTCGTATTTTCGTCAGCCCAATCCTAAGTACAAAATTTTACACCCTCCGATAAAATGAAAGAATATGAATAAGCTGCTAACCTGTAAATACTACACACTTATTATGAATTGTTGTGTTATACATGTATGTGCAGAAAGCGGATACGCTGCATCCCTTGGCTTGATAGTTGGAGATGCACGAACCTCATGTTTCACCGTTAATAAGTTTTCAGTGTCTCCCCGTTTTGATAGGTTTGAGTTTGATCCCTAGACCTGCAGGAGAAAGGAGTTCTGGTGCTATACAACAATGGTTCAAGGGACTGGCAGGGTTGGAGCCATTACTTGATGAGGTACCACAATATGGTTGTCTGTAGTAGCCGAACCCCATTAGAAAGAACTCCATTGGAATTATCATGGCATACGGGTGCTCTTCTGTAACTAGCGAGCCGCATGCTTGTACCTGTTGAGAAATGCAAAGTACGTTTTGCTTGCCTTTCAGATAACAAAACTTGAAATGATCATTTCTTTCTGTTTTTTCCTTCGAATGTATATTCATGTATTTCCCCTACACCACTAAACTCAAAACACATTAGACTACGTTAAGCACACACAAACGCCATGGTGGATAAGTAGCCAGGAGGACATAGGCACCTATGGGGATTGTACAGATCTTTAGGTCATAATTAATTCAGAAAACTGCAACTAATAGTTCGTGTAATGAAGCTGATAGGCAAAATAAAGCAATAGTATCCAGGCAACTGAATGAAACTTGCTTACCTCAACAAGTGCACAGGTATTCTTCCCCATTTTGACGCTCATATGCACTGATTCATCACGGAATTGACTGCTTTCGCCAACAAAAATAAGTGTTCTGCACTGCAACAACTTTAAGTCCTCTGTAAGGTCATGCCTCCTGTTTAGCAAACTTAACAATTAGGGGACATTATAAAACGGTTATTATGGGATAACTTGTAATAAAGTATTTGAATTTCAACTTCCCATAAACCTCTCCTAGTAGAAGACTTGGAAGAAAACCTAGGTTGCGGCTTATATGTCACATGCAATTGAAACAGGTACCAGACGGGCAAGAATTTCCATCACAAGAGATTGAGCTCTAGTATGCCTAAGGGTGACGAGCTCGCATGATAATGGACAAAGAAGCAAAAAACATGCAAATGACGTCCTAGAAACTATGAACTGAAAGAAATGACAACAACTTACTCATTCATTGCTTGAAGAAATCGCATCACATTCAAACTTTGCCTCTCATCCAGTAACTGTAGCCACAAGTCAAAAGAAAATAAAAAGATCAACTACATACATTAAGCGGGAAGCATACAAAATAGAAGCATATCAAGGTCCTTCCTTGACGCTAAAGGTTAGACCAAAAGATCATGTGATATGGTCTCCCCAACTTTTATTTCTATGTCCTGTTTATCTATAAAACAATTTGAATATGCGAAACAATTTCTTCCAGATAAGAGTTTTGATGAAGCCATGATGCCTGAAGAGAGAATTTCAAAATTATAAAATCTATATCCTCTTGTTAAAACATCTATTCACCAAGCAAATGTTCGAATAAAGACAAACCGCTCTAACAATGACAATTAACAGAGAATGAAAATAAGCGTGCCCAATAACTATTTGCTTACCCTTCTGCAAGCTAGAATGATGTCTGATTCTGCATCATGAACGCCACACCTAATTTCCTACATCCAGAATTTGAGAATTATAACACATAATCCGAGACCAAATGAAAGAAAAAAGAAATGCAGTCACTGTAGGTACCTTACTGAAGTATCGCTGAAGAAGGCACTCCTTCAAAATGCCACACATACCGTAGAAGTATAACAAGTTCATCAACACCTAAAGGGTAGATAAAAATAAAACCATAAGAATCCAATATCAACATGGACCTGTGAGAGCAACCATCCCTTGTTACAAGTCTTATTGGCATTTTCAAAGTTCTACAACTTAAAAGATACCCTTTGGGCATTGTTTAAATCCACCAAGGATGATTCAGATCTGTTGCTACTGCCAAAACAATCAAGATCATGGCTACTGAATCCTACAGGAGAACTTTAAGGTACAGTTTTTATGGAATTTTTTTATTGGGTATCAACGAAGAGTCAATTTCCCAGAAGTACTGTTAGCTTGAAGATGGAGAGTCGAACCTTGTTGTATAACCATTCAGTCCATGAAGGTGCTTTGCAAATGGGGGAAACAAGGATTAAACCAAGCACCCTATCTTTATACTTCAACTGCAAGATTAGGAGTCATGAAAGAACAAAATACGAGAACAGAAAAATGAAAAACTGAATATGGTAAACAAATTTTGCCAACTTACAGCAAAAAGTGTGAGGATATAAGCACCAGCAGTTACACCTAAACATAGAACTTGTTTCAGCCTGATTCAGGAAATCAGCAAAGGTGTTAAACAGCCACATAACCAAGTTTAAAACACTCACAAACAAGTAAGAAAGACAAGCAGTTACTAACCCAAAGTAATCCAGCACTTCAGCAACCTGGTCTGCTAAGTCATCCACACTAAGTAATGGAGCATCTGAAGAAATGACATCAGCACCCAACTGCAAGAACTCTTAAAATAAAGGGTGGATACAGAGACCTCATTAGTATCATTTCAAAGACTTAAAAGAAAGCGTAAATCTAAGCAAAATTATACAACACAACAAATTGAGAGAACAACTTTGACTCCGACCTCATGTCCTGGGGCATCAATGTGGTAAATACAGAAGTTATGAAGCAGCAAAGAAGCAGCTCCCTGGCAAAAGAAGAGGCCTTGGAAACAGGACACGTCTGTGAAAACCCAGGAAATAAGAAACAATAACTTCAAATTAGAAGCCGGCAGCATTGGAAAACCAATTGATAAACTTTAAATCCTCCACAATATCACTACATTAAAAAACTACAGCGCAACAAAGTCAAGTAAAAACAGTAGATGCTAGCAACTGAAATCATTTAACAAATGCTCAGCTTAAACTACAATCAAACAATACCATCTTCAAGCCATTTTTAAGCAAAATGAGGAAATTTTAGTGCATCTTTTAGCATTCACGATCAAGAACTAATCTAGAAGAAAAAAACACCTAATAAGGAGTAGAAAACTAAAAAAATTCAAACACGGCAAAAGAAACTTCCAAGAGTTCAACCATGTTGCTTCATTCATCAACGAAAACACAATCAAATTGAGACAAACACACCTAATTAAATTGAAGCAAAGAATGAACTAACCACTCAAACCCCATTAACCTCAAACCCAAAAAGAGTGAACTTTGGAAGAATTAAGAACATTACAATTGAGAGCAACATCTGGGTATGTTATCAAAGCAGGCTTCTCTTGATCACCACACACATACACTGACACTGACCCTCTGCTAGTCTTCACCACATGCTCCTATAATTTGCATGAACACCCAAAATCAGAAAAACAAAAATCCCAAAAGAACAAAAGAACAAAGAAATGAGTATTCTTTTTTGACAGGTGGTCAGTTTTTACCTTCCCTCCAAAAGAAAGCATGTCAATATCCAGTGAGACCGAGTCACTTGACTCACCCATTACCACTCAGTACTTTCTTCACTCACTCACAAATGCAACAAACACAAGAGCAAGTAAAACCCACCTGCAGCTTCTTCTTCGCTTAATTTGCTTACTTCTTCTCTCGTCTTGTGTGTGCTACTACATTTTGTGCAGAAGAAGAAAATCTGTGTTATACTGGGTTTCTAGCATATTTTTTAAATGACCAAAAAACCCCGAAAGAGAGCATGAAATTACAAGGTGGGTTTGTTTTTACTGGACTGAAATGACGTTTATGCACTCCAGTCAAAGGGTTGACTTCTCTTGTTTTGTTGTGGGTGTGAGACAGGCTAAGTGACCGTTGCGTGTGAAAGGAAGGGTGAAACGGTCAATGGAGGGTAGTTTTGTCAAAGATGATATTGGGCCGGGAAACGTCGTCGTTTATACATTTTTTAATTTTTTAAATGGTGGAGTGGGAAGAGAGAGAGGCATCATATTACAGCTGTATGCCATCTGGAACTGGCGAAAGAGCATGTTCCTGATTTAATCTGTCAAAGTGCGCCAGCTCATCTCCGGCCTTATGCTGTCAAAGATGCTGATTACTGACCTCATTTATCCTCTTTCAAGTTTTCTCCTTCTCCATTTTAAATTCTCTCTTATTTTTACTAGATTTTATTTATTTATTTATTTTGTATTTTGTTAAAGCACAAGTCATACTATCGATAGTCAGCATTTCTGTAATTTATTTTCGACATCTTTTAACTTTAAAATTAAGAAATTATTATTATAAATTGTTATTTAAAATGGCATATAGGTATATATATAGTACTCCTTCCGGATCATAATAATTATCATTTTTTTACGGAATGTTACTGTACACTTTATTTGATTTTTTAGTGTTTGATTTACTGAATGTTATTGTTTCATAAAGTCAATTAAAGTGGTCCAGAGAGAGTATAAGATATAATAATATGTAATATATTATTATTATTATTATACATTTTACAATATATATGATCATATTATACTATATTATTATATGTAACATATATGATAGTATTATATTTGATAATATGCTATAATTATGTTATGATAATAGATTAACAATACTAATATTTTATAGTGCACTAACATTATATAATTATAATATAACTAATTTTATAAATAAGAAAAACAAACATCTAACTTATAGTATTATATACTAGTTTTTGTAATTACCTTATATTCACTTCCAAAATAAATAATTATTGTCCTCCCCCCACATCTCCAAAACGCGTTTTATTGTTGTAAATTTATAACGCCAATCACGGCTCACACACCTTCCGCAAACCTTAAAATGAAGATAAATTTGTCATCGTACAATTTTATACTACTTCCTCTGTCTTTTAATAACTATCATTTTTCTACGAATTTTTACTGTTCATAATACTTGTAATTTTATCGATTTCAAGGTATATATTTTTACAAATTTTTAAGGTAATTTGCTACTAGCTATTGTAATATTTTGTTCATGATACAATAAAACCACTAGGAACACCTTTATCCTCTCCTCTCTCTTTCTTTTTACCGAGCAGAAAAAACCCTAAGCCACCATTCCCTTCCTCCCACTTTATTTTATTATCTATATATATCTTTTATTTCAATAAAATATTTTGTGGATTCACATCCACAATTCTATATTTATTTGTCATTGATTTGTGATGTTAATATATATAATCTTTTAAGAATGAACAAATTTGTGTTAGGAAGGTTATTTCATGACTAAAAAGCCCTCTATATATTATGGATCGCGACGAGTTACTATTTTTATTTTGTCAGAAAAAATAAAATGTGGAATTTTTAATTGAGTAATAATGTTATAATTTATGAAAAATATGAAGTTTTAATACCTAAAAAGCTAATTCTGTAAATTCTAAATAAAAAGTAGTAGTAAGTCACAATTTGGGTGTGAATTACACTAATAAAGGAAGAATTTGTGAACAAACAAAATCAAGAAGTTGTGCTTGTGGTTAACTTGAAGTTTGGGCCTTTTGGCTCCTTGTGCTGTAATTTTACCATCTTTCCTTGTTTCTTTCATGATTTTGGGCCTCTGGTTTGGTAAAAGCCTTTGTAATCCTATTTGGGCTTGTCCCAAATTTTATGATCAATACCTCCAGTTTTGTTGTGATAAAAAAATTAATTAAACATTTTTGTTAATAGACAAATTGACACTTATAGAAAAATTGGCGTTTATCTCTAACAAGGAAGAAGTTTGGAGAATTATTAATCATTTCATTGTATTTTTTACTTAGTTAAATAGCAATATTAATGTTAAGCAAAAACATTTCTCTCCTAAAAACTCCATAATAAATTGTTTTTTTTGAAAAAAATAAAAGTAAGTCATACTTGATCGGTCGTCGAACGCGTCAAATATAAGTGTAAAATATGTATAAGAATGGGGGTAGAAATACAACTTATCACTGTTCACAAGGGTTTGTAGATTATGGTAAGAGGATCGTCCACAGAGACCTTTAGGGGGACGTAGTTTCTTGGTTGACTTCCTCGTCACTGGTTTTGATTGGGTGAACCTGAAAATTAAGACAAGAACAAAAGAAATAAAACAATTTAAAGTAATCTTGGTCAAAGGTTTGGCCAAGATGGGGGGTCAAGATTGGTAAATCTAATAAAAGAGAATTCCAGGTAAGGGTGATATGAGAGTTTCTGTTCTTATGATTCGATCACTGATGCAAAGGTATTCAACTCTGTATTCGTAGTGCTGCTATAGAGTGGGGGTGCTCCTGTTCACTCCTGACTTCCCTCCTCTTCAAATCACCTGGCGGGTGCTCCCTTTCCTGGTAATCCTAGCCAAGGGACACCTTGCTGGTTAAAGGGTTTATCCGTTTGACTGCTGTCTTGAATGATTGTTCGCTTCCTCAATGGTATAGAGGAAGACATTACCTAGGCCAAATTGTCTCCCTATGGAAACCCTAGGTTGTCAATCTGGTCTTGGCCTAGATCACTTATTTCTTCTAGTCTGGCGCGAGACTAGTACCTACTTTACCTATCTGGTTGGGTGCTCCCACTCCTTCAAGGTTGGCTGCAACTCTTCTCTACTATGGCACAAGAATGATCAAATCTTGTCTCTAGTGAGTAAGCGATTTATTAAGCGTAAGAACTAAGCAAATACGAATCAACGAGAGTATTAGGAACGGTTTGATCTCACGAATCCATAAGAACGTAGCTCATCAACCCTTACCAAGAATAGGTGTTTACCTACTCATACCCATGAATAAATTATGAAAATACTTGATTGCATAAATAAAATAAATTCGTGGATTCAAAGAATTAAATCCCGGAGCAAATTGATTGTTTCAATGGTTCGAATAAAAATAGAAGAAGAGAGAGATCGATCCCCAGAGAGAACGAGAGAGCTCAACTATATAGAGCTGGAATTCCCTCGTCCTATTCTAATTCAAACTCCTCCAAAATCTAAGGGGAAAGTAACAATGTTTTAAATTACAAAAAAGGAGTTTGCAATATATACAAAAATAGAGGGAGATCCTAACAAGGATTCTTAAATTGATTGTCGTCTGATCCCTCTGAATTCGCTGGTTTGTATTTGCAAGCTCGCAAGGCCTAGCCGAAAGGCGGCCCAAGTGGTTGCCAACGTTACTCACTCGAGATCTCCCTTTCGCGTTATGAGTCTTGGCCAAGCTCCCGGCCAAGACAATCTGGTGTCGATACTGTGGTGCGCAAAGGGATCTTGGCCAAACTCTAGGCCAAGATGCTATGGAAATCTGCTCCAATGCTCCAGGATCACAATCCTTCAATATCAAGCCTCCAAACCAGAACTGCCAAAGCATGGGAAATTCAAGGGAAATCAATAGATTTACTGCCCAGATAACAAGTAAATGGACAGTAAAAACATGATGAAATGCAATGCAATCAATACTCTTGTTTTTTTTTAAAGACGAGGTAAAATTTAAACCGGGATTTAATTTTCTACTAATATTTTTACAATCAATAACTCCCAGACTTCCTCTTTCGGCTGTTCACCCCACCACTGAATTTACCAAGACACTTCTCTAAGCGACCCAATGCTAGACTAACAAGGACAAATCAATACCCTAAACATACCCCATCCACATGGTATCAAGACATCCTGCTAGATTTTATTGGATAATGTATAGGGGACAAGGCTCACCACAGATTTGAGTCCCACCAATGTGTCGTTCTATCCAAACGTGCCTAAAGACTAGTGCCATTTAAATCACTTTGGCAGAAATTACTCTTTCTTTCTTTCTTTTTTTCTATGTCCTTCGTATTTTTACAAACATATCTCATCATTCATTTTTTTTTCATGCCCTTGTATTTTTTCCAGGCATATCACATAGACAGAGCTTGTTCTTTTTGGGCACCCAGAACTTCCACATTTGCTATGTCTGCCCTATGACGTTCCAGTACCTTTTTAATGTCGCACACTTTAAACAGATAGAACTAAGCACACTCAAATCATTTTGCAGCAAGCCTTGTCACCCTAATGTTGTTAAGGTTCTAGCTAGACGTCCTTTCGACCATGTGGATAGCTAATGTTTGGGTAGCATTAGATAATATGCCCCTAAAGCATTGATCAGGTTATGTTCGTAAAGGGATCTCGCAAGGCCCAACCGAAAGGCGGCCCAAGTGGTTGCCAACGCTGCTCGCTCGAGATCTCCCTTTCGCGTTATGAGTCTTGGCTAAGCTCTCGGCCAAGACTATCTGGTGTCGATATTGTGGTGCGCAAAGGGATCTTGGCCAAACTCTAGGCCAAGATGCTATGGAAATCTACTCCAATGCTCCAGGATCACAATCCTTCAATATCAAGCCTCCAAACCAGAACTGCCAAAATATGGGAAATTCAAGGGAAATCAATAGATTTACTGCCTAGATAACAAGTAAATGGACAGTAAAAACATGATGAAATGCAATGCAATCAATACTCTTGTTTTTTTTTAAAGACGAGGTAAAATTTAAACCGGGATTTAATTTTCTACTAATATTTTTACAATCAATAAAACAATGAATAAACTACACGATTATTGGTACTGTTATTAGCGAAAACACTCTCAACGAGGAGAGGGTTTACCTATGATCCAAGTAGAAGAAGACACGAATTTAATATCCAAATGCTTAAATTACACAAATTGGGACCATTTTCTTTAAATTTATTCGGTAGGTACAAGCTATATGTAAATAGGCTACTAAATACTAATTAAATGGAAATGCAAATCTAACATTTTCATGGCATACTCTACTAAATGGAATATTTACCATTTTTATGTCAACCAACATTTAATAGATAGATACTTTTCCATCCTCTACTTAAATTTAAAAAATCAACAATTTTTATTAAGTTGGCAACGTCAAATACTAAAAAACTTTGTTCACTCTTAATTTAAATCTCAAGTTCAAATCTGAGAAAGGAAAAAAATTGTTGAGGGAGCCACTATTCTTTTAAAGCAAGATTATTACTCGGCCGAATTCAGTTTCGTGTCAGAAGGGCAAAGAAGACACACTGGAGATGGTAAAAACAATATATGATTTTAATGTGTAAGCCAGCTATGCTATACAGATTGAAGTCTTAAACTCCCCCTAAAACATATTGATTAATTAGATATGTTTATACATTTCTTGATTGTATGCAGTAAAGGCAGATGCACCAAATGGACAAATACCAAATGCCACCGCTGACTGTTTCTTTATGCCAAAAAGAAAAGAAAAAAAAGGAAAGACATGCTGGTACTATAAATTGAAAATTCAAAACCCTTTTTGATGTTATGATTGGTGGAATGTCTGAACTCTGAAGCAGGCAACAGTTGCGAGCATCTCCTCACCAATCATCCATGCATGTAGTTTGTCATACAATGACTGAGACTTCAAATTCAAGAACTTGTCATGTTTTTGTATGAATACACCCAGAAAATGACAAGTATTACATTATTGGTTATGCAGTCAAAACTTGACAGGTAGAACAGAAACTCAAAAACCAAGTTTTTCAAATCACTTTGTATCTATAAGCATTTATATTACAAATCACAATCAAAACTTGAAACCTATTTGACAAGAGATCACTATACATGATAGCATTTGATAGTTGACAATACCTTATTTTTATCACTAGACTAAAAACCAGCAACAACGCGCGGTATTGTGTTAGGGCATCTAACACTAGACTTCTGTTGGTTATTATTAGGTGAATGAACTCAATCCAACTGCAAATATCAACAACAGGTAAATTTAAACGCGCTTTGATTACAAGTATGGGTGTGTGCGCGTGCATGTGCTTTCTTTAGTCTAAACAAGGTGCTTAGAAGTTAAATTTTGAAACACAGACCTTACAATGCTCCAACCTAGTACAAGACCACCACATGCTTGACACATGATGAACAGAATACTAAAAGTCAGAAAAAAAAAGTGAAATTAATGCAAGTTCAAGTCTGAATAGTGATTGAACGCTGATAGATGCATTCTGAACTTTTGCAGATCTTAGGTGGTGAGAGATTAGAGTCACTCTTCAATCCGCAAGAACTTCAAACAAAGACCAGAATCAGGAAAACCTGGATACAACTCATTTACTCATTCTTGCTCAGGTGGATAAAAGACCAAACTGTTTGTAGACTGAGTTTGAAATGGAACAACAGTGTATTCCTCAATCAAAGGACACATAACAACAAGAGAACCCAGGAGAAAAAGATGCAAAAAAGCCTGCAATCATCAGAAAAAAGAATACAAAAATGTTGCAGAGGTAAACATAGACTGTCCAGATTCTGAACAGTCAGAGTAGCTAGCTAAACAGTGCATTGATAGAGAATCAAACACCAATAATTGCTCTCACACAAAACGTCTGCCTGTCTTTGGCCATCAAAGTTGAAAGCAAAATTCTGATACACTAAAAAAGTAGCACTGTCAATCTGTTCATGCTTGCCAATCTCTCAGCAATGTAACCCTTACCTTGTTGCAAGCTTGCACGCCATGAGCAGGGACATCCTGAAAAGATTTCACAAGTGACTGCTCACTCCAACCAGGAGAAGTGAGAACTTTTTAACCAGTCCAACAAATTTAGTGCATTCCTGTGACTTCAATTCTAGAAGAAACTTATCTGGATTTATGTAACTCTTAGAGTTTACTAGTTGGGTTTTCTTGAACAGCAACCAGTTACTCATGTAAGTTGTTCACTTTTTATCTTCACTGGCAATCATGAAACATTGACAGAACAATGACAGGAAAAGCCTGTTATGCTTAAGAAATATAATCAAGAATTGAACTTCCTTCAAGGCCAAAGAATGCCACAATTAGATGATTAGACCAAAACACCAAATAAGAGATATTAAACAATTCTGGCACCAATCAAATCTAAGTTGTAAAAGGAGAAAATACTTACAGTTAACACATATCAAGCGAACACTTATCATCAAGGGCATTTCACCTTCCGCAGTCCTGAACCAGGATATGCTGAATTCTGCACTTGGTGTTAGCAAACTCAAATCATAATAAAGTTATGTTTCATCCATCCATGAACAGAAGTATTGTGTTGATATTGGTTTCTTAATTGGAGAATTACAAATGAGATTAAGAAAATCTGTACGAGGACAAAAAATTGTATCTGATCCATTCAATTGCTCAAGTTACTCAACAAGACAAAGTGAAGGAAAAATAACTGCACTTGTTTAATCAATCACATAATGATAAAATTCACAACTCACTAAAGGCTTTTGTTAGCACACAAAGAGGGTTTTGTAAGTCTGTCTATTCATTTTTCCAAGCATACAAAATCAGTGAAAAGCCAAGATTTTGTGATTTGGAATCGAGGAATCTCTGTGAGTAGGACCATGGCAACACGTTTGGATCTGAAAGTGATTGGCTAGCCCACAACTTCTCAGCTGAGAGGCAAGTCTTGAACATGAAAACAGCATTTCCAACTGATGAACCAAAGAGCCAATTGTGAACATCCCAAAAAACCTCAACTGCTAGCCCATCAACCAAAATGGTACGATTACCGCGGAACTTCCATCTAAGCCGCTTCACCTGCATCACAGTCTTACAGTCCACCCGAACCAATAAGCATGGATCACTGATGCCAATTGTGTCGCATTCGATCACAAGATCATGCATTTGACCATTGTCACAAAATCGAGCCTTGGTGCTGAATACTTTTTTGCCACAAGTATGCTCTCTCTTGGCAATAAAAACAGCATTGGCAGGAAAAGGAGCAGCATTGGTTTTCTTGAAAGCTTCTTTTCTCATATCTCCAAGAAGGAGAACCGTTTGTTTATCCACAACAACACCTACATAAAATCCCTCCAGTGGCTCAGGCCCTGAACCAAATTTAGCAGATGAAAGGTCCCAATAGATGTCAATTTTACAAGAATATGCTTCGACACTCTTAGAGCCTTTTCTTTTTGAGAACAACCAGGGTTTAATATCAACCTTACATAAACACTGGTTTGCAGAATCATCAATACCCACACTTAAGCCTTGACCCATCAAATTCTTACTCCATGTAATTGTGATCAAGCAAGAACAGCCTCGAATTCGACATTGATAGACACAAGTAACCAAATTCTGCGTATGTTTACTTGTATTTGAAGAAGAAGAGTCAGCTACTTGTACCCCATTTTCACCAAAACAAGAGGGGAAATCTCTCATCTTCTCACCAAAGAACTCCAATTAACCACTCTAAAAAGACTTTCTTGCTGGCTCCTCACCAACTCTCACCCAAACTTGCAGCTAAGATTAAATTTAAGATAAAAAAGAGAGACTCAGGAGCAGAAATAACAGGAACCAACAAAAAAAGAAGCCAACAAAAGGAAGAGCCTTTTACCTGAGACTTGCTTCAGAATCTGCTATGGCTAGATTTGACCTATCCAGGCTCTAATTTGATGCATTTCTACAAAAACCCATCAGAAGCAAAGGTTAGCCAGGGAAAAAAAGGGAGAGCAAGCACATCTAAATTGAAGACAAAAATGGAGAATGTAGGTAGTAAAGTAACTGGTGAAGGTGAAGCAGCCAAAAAGCAGACTTATTTCACTGTCAATTCCATTTCTATCTACAACAATTTGAAAAGAAAAATCTAAAAATTTCAAAATTTTAAAGAACGCCCTTCAAGAAAATAAATACTAAAATAAAAATATAATAACACAAAAGATAAGCATACATGGATACCTCATGAAAGTGACAGCTTAAATAAGCTAGGGAACCAAAAAGAGGGCAACTGTGACTGATATGGCCACTGGGTCTTGCTGGAAAGGCTGGGTCTTGAAGGTTACTCTACACTGATAATAATCAACAATAATTTTGTTGAAGAATAAAAAATCTTAATTCTTAATATCGTAAGCATCTACAGTAAGTTTTTTAAAGGGAAAAAATATATAATTTTGATGTGTTTCTTTATTTAAATGGTTTTTTTTTAATCTTTATTTAAATGGTTAAAAAGTTTAAAACCCTAACAAATTTGGCAAAAGCATTAATTTTTTTTTCCAATTTTCTAAGTTTCATTCACCGTTACATTTGTAAAACCCAAATTTACCGATTAAATGTTAATTTCATGGATGAAATTTGTTAAGATCTAAACCTTGGTGTTCAAACTTAACCCTGAGACGCGCCAAAGACGCATGGATTTGACGGATTGTCCCTTATCGGTTATGAGAGGGGAAGTCTTTTGGATGTGATAGTTCTCCACTTTTCCCTAGGTAAGATACAAGAATATGTTTGTTTAAGTGACCTTCTCCTATATAAATGCGGCATAGGCGTGCGAGCGAGTGTTTTGTGTTATGGAGAATGAGCGCTGCTATGATGGTCACTTCTAGCTAAGTCCAGGTTGAAAGCTAATAGTGCGTTGTTAAGAAATGGGTTGAGGTTAGATTCGGGTTGCGAGATGATGCTAGGTTTTGTCATGAGACATGCATAAGACAAAGTTATACGAGGGTTCTTAAAGATTACTCTTGAGGACCGGGAAAAGGCTGGCCTAGACGCGGAATCTAGGCGCGTCACGGTCCTTGAATAAGTAGGGCGTGACAGAATCATAACACTTGGATCACCATGCTTCAAAAAGAAAAGAAAGAAAAAGGTATTAAAATCATTGTTTAAAACTTCAGAGGGGAGTTTCGTTAACGTTAACAGTCTAGAGATGTGCACAAAAATTCAACGTTAATTTAAAAAGTTATAACATAAAATTCAATGAGTTTTCTAAATGTTGTTATTTAAATATTTATAATAGTTTAAAAAAACCAAAAAAAGGTTAAAAAAATAGGAAGACTTTAAGACAATGAAAATAAATTAGTTTGACATTTATTTAAAATTTATTTTTTAATTTCTTTCTTAAAAAAATAAAAATAAAAATATTAATTTTTTCTGTGAAATATATTCTCCCATATTTGTTACCATTTTCTTTAAATTTACATTATTTTTTTACCATTATCTTTTTTAACTACTAAAAATGTTAAATTGTAACTTTTAAAAAAGGGTGCAAATAAAACATTGTGTAACTATAATTTTTTTATATAATACTAATTTACTCTCTTTTGTAAGAAATTGGTTTAATATTATTAATTAGCGTAAATAGCATGTAACTTATGTTTATCTCATAAAAAGGTCATGCGCCAATTAATGATTAGTCTATTTGGTCTCCAAATGTGGGGAAGTAGATATGAAATGTTAGATTCTCAATTTCATTATGTTTTGTTCATCTTGAAAAGTTACATTTGTTTAGAATCTCAAACATGGTAATAAAAAGATGAAAGTGATTATTAAAAGAAACTCACAAATTTGACTTCCCCCAACTTAAAAGAAAATTTATATGTTATTACTTTTTACTCCCTCCATCTTTTATTAAATGACTTTTACTATTCTAGCACGTATTTTAATACGGCCGAATGACTCACTATTTGAGATAATTTTGCCGCTAATTTTTTCTCGGAAGTACGTTAAGATTAACGTACGCTATAGTGAGTTATCCGGCCGCATTGAAATGCGTGCCGGAACAGTAGGGAGTATTTGTTTAAAAAAAATATTTATTATTCTTTAGAATGTAACTTTTCTAGGAACCGTAGTTTTGGGAATCATTTTTCGTAAAAGTACATTCTTACTTCTCCGTTTTATCATATTTTTGAGTTACGAAGAGTAAGAGGTGGAACAATACATTCGTTAGTTCGCCTTTGGATTTTGTCTTTATTTTCTATGGTTAGTTTGATGTCTTGGAATAGTAGAAGTTTGAGAGCAGCCAGGAAGAGGAAGTTTGTCAAGCGTTGTTGGCAAAGGGAACACTTGGATTTTTGCTTGCTTCAGGAAACCAAATTGGAGGAAATTAATGAGTTCTTCATTCAGACTTTGTGGGGGAATCAGGAGGCTCGGTGGTTGAGTGCTCCATCTAATGGCCGTTCTGGCGGGTTACTCACTATGTGGAACAGTACCTCTTTTTCAGTTGAACGATCATTTTTTGGAGAGCGTTTCATTTGGTTAGAAGGTATTCTGAATAGATGCAATTTCCGCTGTGTGGTCTTGAATGTCTATGCGTACAACGATGCGGATAGAAGACGTCAATTGTGGGACTCTCTAGCTCTTCTTGTTGAAAGCTGCCCTCATCCTGTCCTGATTGGAGGAGATTTTAATGAAATCTTATCGCCCTCAGAAAGGCTTAATGGTTCAGGCAATGCTCGAGGTATGGAAGACTTCCAGGAATGGGTAGCCAGATGCAGGCTCCAGGATTTGAGACTAGTTGGGAGACGCTTCACGTGGGGTAATGCGATCAGTAGAAGCAGATTGGACAGGGTCTTCATTCAAGTAGGATGGGGCACTCTATTGCAGAGAGATAGGCTGTCCCCTCTGCCCAGACATGGTTCTGATCACTCTCCTTTGCTTCTTGCTCAAGATTCTGTTGATTGGGGCCCAAAACCATTCAGAGATCAAGGTATATGGTGGGAAGTTGTGGGCTTTAAAAAATTGGTGTCTGATTGGTGGAGTGAGGCTACCACTGTAATTCCAGGATCTTGCAAAGTAATTCAGAAGTTAAGGTGGTTGAAACAAAAAGTCAAGAGTTGGAATGCTGAGGTTTATGGTAAAGTGGAGAAGCGTTTAGAGGAGCTTCAAGAGGAGGATCTCGAGTTTGACAGGATAGCAGATGAGAGAGCTCTGTCCTTAACAGAACAAGGCCGGAGGTTAGAGCTGGCTAATGAGATTTGGGATCAGCAAGGGCGGGTAGACAGGTTCTGGAAGCAGAAAGCTAGAACTCAATGGGACTCTCAGGGTGACAGAAATACTGGGTATTATCACAGGCTAGCAAAAGTGAATTATATTCGGAAGGGAGTGACTGAGATTGTGACGTCTAATGGTCGTATAACAGATCCTACTGAGATCAAATCTGCTGCTGTTCACCACTTTTCTTCCTTCTTTCGCTCGTCTAGCTGGGAGAGACCTACGATTCCTGATTTGGGGTTTAACAGTTTAAGTGAGATTGAAGCAAATGGATTAGAAGGAGAGGTCACTACAGAGGAGATATGGGAAGCTGTTAGGGGTTGTAATGGGCAGAAGACTCCCGGTCCTGATGGGTACTCGCTACGGTTCATCCAGAATGCTTGGGATATCATTGGCCCAGAATTCTGTGTCTTGATTATGGGTTTCTTCAGAAATGGCATCTTCCCGAAGGGGGCTAACTCCTCCTTCATCGCGCTCCTGCCGAAATCTAAAGCTACTAAGAGGTTTAGTGATTTCCGTCCCATCAGTCTGGTGAGCAGCTTTTATAAAATAATTTCCAAAATTTTAGCGTCCAGGTTGAGCAGGGTGATTGAGAAGGTGATAAGTGAGGAACAACACGGGTTTATGAGAGGTAAGCAGACTCTTGATTGCGTGATGGCTGCAAATGAAGTTGTTAATCATTTGAAAATGTCTAAACAGCAAGGCTTACTTTTCAAATTGGATTTCGAGAAGGCTTACGACTCGGTCGAATGGAGTTACTTAGACGAGGTGATGCGCCTAATGGGTTTTGGGGAACATTGGAGGGGGTGGATTCGACAGTGCCTAAGTACTTCCAGAGTTTCTGTTTTGATTAATGGTTCTCCTACAAATCAATTTGAGGTTAGCAGAGGGCTAAGGCAAGGGTGTTCTATGTCCCCTTATCTCTTTAATATAGCGGCTGAAGGGTTACATCGTCTTTTAGTGCGAGCTAAAAGGGTGGGGTTGTTTAATGGCGTGGGCAATGAGCAGGCGGGGTGGCAGCTTACTCATCTTCAGTTTGCTGATGATACTCTGATTTTTGTTAAGAATGATGAGAGTGAGATCCAAGGAGTGAAAGGGACGCTTCGTTGGTTTGAGGCTTACTCAGGGCTCCGAGTCAATTTCCACAAGAGCTCGCTAGTGGGTATCAACATTTGCCAGCAGGTAGGGGGATGCCTTGCCAGGAGAGCTGGGTGTAAGTATGAACAATTACCTTTCAAATACCTAGGTTCTTTTGTGGGGCTTAATCCCAGGAGAGTTTCTAGCTGGGATTTTCTTATCCAGAAAATGAAGACTAAGCTGGCGACATGGAAGGGCCATCTGCTATCGGTGGGTGGTCGTGTTACTTTGATTAAGTCTGCGGTTTCTAGTCTACCTATATACAACATGTCAATTTATAATATGCCAAAAATTGTTCGCCGTAAATGTGAAGGGATAATGAGAAGATTCATGTGGAGTGGGGATGACTCCAAAAGTGGATTGTCGAAGGTAAAATGGGGAGACATGATTCGTCCGAAGGAACTCGGGGGATTGGGTATAGGTAATCTTGAAACTCGGAATGCAGCTTTTTTATTCAAGTGGGTATGGGATCTAAGCAATGGAAGCACGAAACTGTGGGCGGACATAGTTAGGAGGCAATACGGTTTCACCAACTTAGGATTCCTTTGGAAGGAGCTAGTGGCCAAGGTGTCTTTTATCTGGCGAGACATCTTTCGTTTATTTAAAAGGGGAGGAGATTGGTTCGATTTTTGGGCGAGACACGTGAAACTGGACGTGGGTAATGGCCGCTCGGTGTCCTTTTGGTGGGATCCTTGGCACAATAATACTCCTCTAGCCCTTAGTAATCCACGGCTTTACAATTTAGCAAGCAATGCTAATGGTTCTATCTTTGATCATGGGTACTGGAATGGGCAGCAGTGGCTCTGGAATATTCAGTGGCGCCGTGAGCTTTATGAGTGGGAAATGGAAGAATGGATTGGCTTGGCTTCTCTTATCACGGTGCCAAATAATAATATTGGTAATGCTAATAATAGGTGGCAGTTAAATTCAGGTGGAGAATTTTCGGTTGGGTCCTGGTCCATGGGTTACGACAATCAACGCTTTCAGGCCAATCAGAGCTTAGAGTCATGCTGGTCTAATTTAGTCCCTTTCAGGGTAGAATTTTTCCTTTGGCTGGCATTACGTGGGCGTTTGGTTACTAGGGAATTTCTCTTCATTCGTGGCATGCTCAACGAGGAGGACAACGTTTGTTCTATGTGTGCTAGGCAAGGGGAATCAGTCCAACATATTCTACTCCACTGTCAATCTTCCTACTCTTGCTGGAACGCTGTGATGTTATGGTTAGGAGTATCCTGGTGTCCTCCGCGGACAATTGGTGACTTATGGGCTTCTTGGGAGACCTTACTTCCAAGAGGAGGGAGGCAGTTTAAAGAGAAATGGAATGTGCTGTTTTATGCTATGATGTGGAGCTTGTGGTTGCAGAGAAACCAGGTAGTTTTCAATCAACACTCCTTTTGTTCTCGACATGTCTTCAATACAGCCTACTCGTTTTGGTACAGATGGTTAAAGAGTACAGATCATACATTCCCTTACAGTTTGGGAATGATGATGCTGTCTCCTTCTTGGTTACTATCGTTGGGTCGGACAGTTCAGTAGTCTAGTTTTCTTGGTTCCTTCTTTGGTGGTTTCTAACGTAGTCCTTTGGTAGCTTCCTCTCTGGAGGAGCAACCTTATGTACATTCTATCCTTTCTTTCTATTGCCTACAGCTTCTAGGCACGAATAAAATCTTCAGCTTATTAAAAAAAAAAAAAAAAAGTGGGAAAAGAATAGCGAAGAAAGAGCATAAGAGAAAATAGCCAATTTTTCAAAAAGTTAGTGGGTCTCATGCGAAAATGATAAAATTGTTTAACAAAAAAAAATTAAGTGATCAAATCGTATAAGAGAAAACTTCTATGACCAAATTGTCCAAAGAAGAAAAAATTTATAACTAAAACGCCTTTTGCCCAAAAAATTGGACGGCTTCGCTTGTGGGGGTTTCTTTTTAGAAATGATTACTAATAATAATTGATTCTTATTTTAACAAGTTATTCATAGTTGGTCAAGCGCTAAGATTTGAAGAAT
Source organism: Viola odorata (assembly GCA_963691705.1). Lineage (NCBI taxonomy): Eukaryota > Viridiplantae > Streptophyta > Magnoliopsida > Malpighiales > Violaceae > Viola > Viola odorata. The sequence goes on from OY829543.1 coordinate 8,071,104, forward strand.
ATGAGTTGAAAAAAATTTAAGATTTGAAGAATATGTCTATGGTATTTAATAATAAATAATTTTTGATAATTAACTACTTTTAAAGTAAAAGATTAATATTATTCTGTCTTTTCGATTAAGTTCATATACTCACGTAACTATTTTATTTTATTAAAAATAAAAATAAAATTTGGATTATCTTTTTATTGTTTTATATAAACCTGAGACTAATTTCATTTAAATATATATATATATATATATATATATATCATCATCAACCTTAAAAAAAAGTATTTTCAATGTAATTTGTTACGTTCTCTATTTTAAACTCAAAATAAAGGTTATGTATGAAATTGGTTAAATGTTTTAATACTATTTATGTGATTCTAAAATTGAGTATATATAGTATTTTACGTATAAGATAAGATCATTGTTGAGTATAAAATTACACATATACATACATACATGTATATAAAATTCATGTAAATGGCTATATTGTTATTATTTTTTCATTTTTAGTTTGATTTTTCGATCGAAAAAAAATATGATCCCAAAAAATCACAAATAAAATTAAATAAATAAACTAAAAAATGTCTCTCTCTATATATAAAGAAATAAAATAAAATAAAATAAGCATATGGGTCGGGTACGCAATTCATAGAGTATCAATGTGTGATCTGCCTTTACATAGAATCTCTCACGAGTTGTACGTATCCATTGGTGGATTTTATTCTCCTTTATTTTCTAATTTTATTTTCCTTCAATTTCTTTTTTTTGGTGAAGAATCGGTTAGCGAGATGACACGTCACAATCATTATGGCATCGAGACATGGGGTTCGTACCAAGACACAATCAAAGCGCATAGTTGACACGCACTTCATGTTGCTCACATAAAACAGCAATCACGCCAAGTAATAATTATTTTCTAATCAAATTCAATTCAATTTTTTAAACTCAAATAAATTCAATAGGTTGGATTGATATTAATCCGGATACAGCAAAATAATATTTAAATTAGAATACTAAAATCAAAAATTACGTTTCATAATCGTATAATTCAATTCCAATTTTTCATCGCGCAAAATTATGGTATACATTTTTGTGTACTAGCTAAAGCGTTACGTAAGAACCAACAAAAAGAGAAAAAGAACCCTAAATGTCTTATTTCGTTTTACTTTTACTGATATAACTTTGCAATATTTGATTAATTACGATTCTGTATATTCCAAGTTCACGAGGAATTTATTAGAGAAATATTTCCAATAAAAATTGTTTGTTTCATTTTCTTTATTTTCTCTATTTGATCAATCAAGATGGATGGATTCGAAATATGATTCAATTCCAATATAGACCTCATGGGTACACAGGACTAAAATAATAATAATAATTCTGTATGGCGTAAAGTGTAAAACTAATTAAGTTGCATTTGGCATGGGTATATAGGGCTCATGTTGGCGCAATCATTGGCAAAACACGTGAAACTCGACTATAACATTATGAGAGTAGTTCTTTGTTGTATCTAATTAATCCAAGACTTTAACGTGTAAGCTCTTCTTTGGTGTTGTTTCGTTGTGCTTACCCTCAATCCTCAATGGTCCACCTATAACATCAGTTTGCCTGAGTTACAAGAATACTTGACCTAATAATAATCATAATTTATTACACACTCCATTGTGCAAGAGAAATATCCCAGTCATCATTTAATGCTGACACAATTAAAGTTTTGTCATACAATTGCAGTTTACCCAAAAACTAAATTAAGGAGATCATGGGTAGATTTAAATTCTATCTTTTTTAATCAAAGCGTATTCATGCCTATAAGTAGATCTATAAGAGAATAGAATGAGACTATTTATATTCCTACTTACCTATCTATACTTCTTATAGTCTCCTAATTCACAAAATAACTTGTTTTTTTATTGTGTACTTATTACAATAAGTGAAAATTTATTGTAAAAATTGTTAATGAAACAAGAAGGGTTGATAATGAATTTTTTTCCCTCTAAGTAATGGGTATTGTTATTATTATAAAAATAAATAAATTCTCATCAGAATATTTTCTCAGCTCAACTTGAGCTTGCACAATGATGAAAGTAGTTTTGCTGTTTTAGGCTATGGAAAAATCTTATATATAGAGGGACAAAACTTTGTCGCGTTAGTTAATTTTTTTTTTTTTGGGTAGCCAAATCAATGAAAGCATGGTATAGGACGAAAAACCGTTTGCCATTACTTGTCTAATTTAAGTAAGGTTGTCAATTTCGTAATTGTTGGTATTTTGATTCTAATACGAGAAGTATTGATTCCGATTAAAATATTGATATCGGTTGATATATGATATTATTTTTTGAAAAATAGTAGTTTGGGGATTCATAGGTGAGAAGCAATGCTATCTACCGTTCTCTCTCTAACTCTAGTTAGAGAAGTGGAACTCTCCCAAGAGCTTGCACTTTCCTCTAGAGTTCCTTGTCTCCTCATCCCATTAATGCCCATCCCCTTTCCTGATTCCCAAACCCAATTATTACCTATAAACAATATAAGGTTGGAGAGAATTCTCTTTTTTAATGGTGAGGGAAGAGCCGTATTGTATTAGGTATATATCGTATGATTTAAAGTTTTACAGTATCTCATGATTTAAGGGATCTTATGATTTGAGCTTTACAGTATCTCATGATTTAAGAGATTTACAATTAGAGCAATTAATATAGCTAAATGAGGAAGGATGTGTGTCTTGCTTGCTACAACCATACGTCTTCCTGTTAAATAAGGAAGGTTGTGTGGCTTGCTTGTTGTTGCCATCGATTTGCATATGGCATACAACACTATTGTTTGTGGTTGCATCTGGTGTCTGCAAAATTCAAACAGATATTGTTGCCTTTACACCCCTCTCCAAACTGGGACTAGGTAGAGGTGTAAGTCCTAGTTTGGTCCAAAACTCCAAGAAGTTGTTGCGCCCTAATGGCTTGGTGAATATATCAGCCACTTGAGAGCGAGAAGGAATGAAGCGAGTAGTAAGGTTGCCAAGAGCCACCTTTTCACGAACAAAATGGTAGCCAACTCAATGTGTTTTGTACGACCATGGAACACAAGATTCACAGACATATGAAGCGCACTCAGATTGTCACAATGCAACAGAGGAGGTGTAGAGAATTGTATACCTAGATCACGAAGAAGATATGTTAATAAAGTAATTTCAGTAGCGGTGGAAGCCATAGACTTATATTCAGCTTCTGCACTTCAACGAGATACAATTGGTTGTTATTTTTACACACCAAGAGATACAATTACCATCAAGAAAAGTACAGTAGGCTGTTGTTGATCGTCCTATAAGGGGACAACCAGCCCAATCGACATCTAAAAAGGCATATAAATTGAATGTGCTTTGATTGGTAAAGTTCAAACCATAGTCGAGAGTGCCATTGATATAGTGGAGGATTCGTTTTACTGCTTGAAAGTGGTGGACTGTTAGTGAGTGCATAAATTAGCAGACAAAGTTGACAACAAAAGATATATTTAGTCTTGTAAGGGTAAGGTATTGAAGTCCTCTAACTATACTTCTGTAAAGAGTCAAATCAGAGAATGCGTCTGCACTTGTCGATATATGACAACCTTTTATTGCCATAGCAGTGGAAATAGGCTTGTATCCAGGTCAAGAAGGTCTTTGGCATACTTGATTTGACAAAAGAAGGGACCAATAGATGTTTGGTGAGCTTCAATTCCAAGAAAGTAATGAATTGGGCTAAGATCTTTGATAGCAAACTCTTGCCTTAGTTGTGTGAGAAACCAGTCAATAAAGGTTGAATTATCTCCTGTTAACAATATGCCATCAACATAGATTAGTAACCATAAGGTGCCTCGGGGTAAGTGACAAATAAAAAGAGATGGATCAGAAATGCTGCAAAAGAAACCCAAATTAAGCAGAAAGGTGCTTAATCAATCAAACCGTGCTCGTGGAGCTTGCTTAAGCCTATATAGGGCACAGTTTAGATGAAAAAACATGAGAGGAAAAGATGGGCTGTAAAAAACCTAGAGGTTGTTCCATATAGATTGGTTTAGAGAGAAACCCATGAAGAAAGGCATTTTTAACATCAAGTTGGCGAATGGTCCAACCACGTATAGTTGCAATTGCAATAATAAGACGAATACTTCCTAATTTGACAACATGTGAGAAGTGTAGGCGCTGCTAGCCACAAATGGTCTCCTCTAATATAAGGCCAAATCAAGATCAACTGTGACGCTAACGCTAGAGCGGGTCCAATATGATGGGTATAGGTGTTGTTGCTAGGGACTCTACTGGAGAGGTCCGTGATGTTCGATCGATGTTGATATAGGCTTCGTTGATTATGGTAGCTTGAGTCTTATGTCATTCGAGAAGCTTGTAAAATGGCTAGGAATCAAAATTGGGTTGAGGTTGCTTTCGAAAGTGACGTCCATTCTATCATCTCTCAAATCAACAATCCTATGAACCAATTCAATTGAGAAACTAGCGTTATTTTTCAGGATATTATTCACTTGAGAAACTCTTTTCCGGGTTAGACTTTTGTTTATTTCAACCAGGAAAGTAACACTGTAGTTGATTTTATAGCAAAACACACTTTTACTAGTCTTTCTAGTAATTTTTGGGATCTACACTGTTCGGAGGATTTTCGACTCCTTCTTTTGTATGATCGTCCACCTTGAGTGGTATTTTTTTTAACGATATTTCCTTTTGTTGTGATATAAAAAAAATTAAAAGAAAAATGAAAAAAAAAACTTCATGGGTGAGAAATAGTGGAAGGAAAAGGTCAAAGGAGCATGTAGGCAACTAAGCAGCTTTATGGGCTTTTGTTTTTTCAGCCTTGGCCCACTCTCCTCTGCCATATTTTGATGAGGAGTGTCCATCACACCTTTGATCTTTTTGTTCCATTCTAGTACAAGTTGCAATCTGTTAACTTGGATTTCCTCTTTTCCTTTTTCGCAATTATTCACTTTGTATCCTTTTCTTTACTCGTTAGGTAGCGTTTGGAATGAGCACTATTCATTTGAAAAATTAACAAATGACAATAATTGAGTTATATTTTATTTGATAATTATTTATTTAAATAAAAAATAAAATGTAAATTAATAATATGAAAAAGATAAATTCTAATTATTTCTAATTATATCAGTTAAAAAATTAACTCATATCAACTTTTTTGTGTAGAGAGAGATACCGAGTAATAATTCCCCAATGTACCTAATTTTTTTTCCTGTATTAATTACTTATATATTTTGAGAGGAGAAGAATTTGTTTATCAACATTAAAAGGGAAAAAAAGTTGTAATTATGCATGTTGGTACTTTTTCCATTTTTTTCCAGATTTGGACCTATATATAAAAGGAGGAAAGAATTTTATTTATTTTTGGTTTCTGTAAGAATAAAAAAAGAAAAAAGAAAATGTGTAAAGCCTATAAGTTGGGCCAATTAGGCGCGCTTCATGACAGGGAGAGAGCCCAACATCTTCAAACCTGTTTACTCCAAAGTCCAAATCCACTGCATGTGGTTAAATGATACTCCCTCTAAACTCCAATAGTTATCACTTTTGTACGAATTTTTACGGTTCATAATACTTGTCATTTATGCATTCCGAAACATCTATTTTGTGCAAATGACAAAAAAAATTATGCAACAACCCAATTTGATGATGGCGTGGTAATTTGAGTGGGAATTAGGAGTAAAAATGAAACAACGTGGAATAAAATAAGATTAAAGATCATTGTCCTACGAATTTTTACTATTTCAGAAAGTCAATCATTGGAGTCTGGAGGGAGTATAAAACAACCATAAACTTTAATGTTTTAATTAATCGCAACCCTGAACTATTTTTTCATTTAATTACTCCTCTGATTGTAGTTATTATTGTTCAATCACCCCCTATCATTATAGAAATATGACGTGGCATCAACGACGTCCGTTATTTGCCACATCAGCACCCCATTGTTGCCACGTCGCTGAACAGTGGCAAGTGGGTCCGCCACTATCTCATTTCGTCTCCTTCCTCAAAACCCTAACCTTTCCTTATTCCAGTTTCCCCCGCCGCAATCACCCATGTCTTCCTTCCTTCGATTTCCATGGACGATGTGTCCCCAGACACCAAAATTGAAACCATAATCTCCCTCACAGTCGTCCGCTCCCTCCCTTCCCTCCACGATGCTTTGAAGAAGCTAATCGAAACAACACTGTTGACAAAACTGGTGTCCCTAGTCGTCGATTTGTTCGGCACCGACACGTTCGACATTGCGCGGGAACTCAGCATCTCCCCGTTCAAGATCGGAAGAATGAAGCGTAAAAGTGACTCCTCCACCATGCGAAGCGGTACAGCCTTGCCGACGGGATCATGGTGAACAGTTTTATGGAATTAAAAACCGGAGGTTTGAAATGGAATAATTGATACTTGGTGGTGGTTAATTGATTAATTCGTGGTTAATTGATTCTTGGTGGTGTTCAAAAATTTAATGTTATTACTTGGCTAATTGCAGGGTTATTTTGATAGTGAAGAGATGAAGTCATGAAGCAGAAAAAAGGAAAATGGAATAAGGAAAGGTTTTGAGGAAGGAGACGAGATGAGATAGTGGTGGCCCCACTTGCTACTGTTCACCGACGTGGCTGCGGACGTGGCAATCCGACATAACAACGGTGAGATGCTGATATGGCAAATAACGGATGTCGTTGATATCACGTTAGATTTCTGTAACAGTAGGGGAGTGATTGAATAATAATAACTACAACAAGGGAAGTAATTAAAAAAAAATAGTTCAGAGTTGCGATTATTAAAATTTAAGGTTGTTTTATATTATTTAACCGTTTCATTGGGCTTCGGTGCAATGCTTAAGCAAACATGGACATAAATATGTTTTTTTTAAATATTATTTAAAAAAAACAAGGATGAAGGAAAAGAGGCATCGAAGAGTTGGTGAACTATGCAGAACACATAATCCAAGAACATGGCCAGACGACACAGGCTTATAAGAGCCATATGGCACAAAACCCATCTTGTATTGTTAGCACTTAAATCTGCAATTTTTTCTTTTGAAGTTGCAATCATGTGCGGCAGACATATTTGATGGGTATATTATTTATTTATATCTTTTGATCTTCAATCAGGATTCCAAAATGGTGACCACAAAAAAAATTACTGAAATATAGTATTTGAGTTGATGGTTGAAATTTTATTAACTGGATTTTTTTTTCTTCTTTTTTCCCAATTATTTACTAAGTGATTTGGAGTCCAAATTAGTTTTTTTATTTGTTTTCCGAGTATCATTTCCATTAAAACTAAAAGTACGTAATTTGACATTTATCTTAATTTATTTTTATTTTCTTATTAGAAAAAAATAATTCTCTATCCAAACAAAAGACTTGGAAATAATTGAATTAGTGTTGGTTTTACTATATATACTTGCTAAACGTGGGTTTGAATAAGATTCGGTAAATTTTCACTCAATAATTAACTAGTCTCAATTCTGCACGATACGCGAGTATAATCTATTTTAATTTAATCATCTTTATGTTTTAAAGTATTTAAAAAAAACATATTTGGTAAGTATTAGTAATAATATTAATAGCAATAATATAAAAATCATTTATCTTATAAGAAGATGAAAGTTATGTTATACTAGTAAACTTTTATTATTTAAAATGTTAGAAAGGATTGAATATCTTTATACAATTTTTTTCCCTACAAATGAATGAATAAAAAAAATATAAAAAAATGTTCCTATGAGATACGAAAAATGATGGTGGTAGTAATTAAATTAAATTTTTTGATGACCTATATATTAGATGAGGATTTCATGTGAAAATGGTCATGGGTTTTCTGTATTTGCTAGTTAATTGCTCCAATACCTATGCTTCTCTTATATGTCTCAGTACTTTGATTCCAGGTTTGCTGGACATTTGTTTGATTCTTAGAGCAGCTATACTATTCTGTTGATCTTCATGTGCATTTATCTAATCTGCATATACCGCGATGTAGTTCCATAAAACAGTTAATAGCCTCTTCACAACTTTTTGAAGCTGCCCCATTTCAACTTTATCTCGTGTTTATAGTGATACCAAAACATGAGTAAATAGTTCATATTATAATGTTATCAAACATTTTAGAGTAGATGAACCCTTTTCTCAGAATCGAATGTGTAGTCACATTCATTTACTGAAGGAAAAGATGAAACGTTGTATCATTGTTTTGAATTCCAAAATTGTATCAGTACTTGAGCTTTCCCCCGAACTAGAAGCCTAAAGGTGATCTGACACTGCTTCCATATAGAGATTTGTGAATAATCTATCTATGACTTCTAGTTCTAGACAGTTTTCTTCTGGAAACGGCAGTGATATCCTGTGAGACTTCAGAAACTGAACTGTCATTTTAGAAATTGTCTCAGGACATATACACATAATGGTGAAATATTTAGTGGGCACTTGTCGATTTGTCCTACGGAACCACGTACGTCGATACGGGTTCTGCTAATTTCTGTCATGTGCATGTGCTCACTAAAGCCAACTAACCTTCCCTGCACAGAGGAAAGCTCATTTGGGATGTAAGTACTTGGAGATGGGTTACTTCTTGTCTACTTTTGTAGAGCAAAACTATCTATCTGATGATAATTCCTTGGTGGGGTGACAACGAGAGCACTGTTCGAAATCTCAACACGTTTTTGTGTTTAGAGGTATAGTTGGAAGCATCTTTCACATGTTTTATGGATTTGCTATTCTGCACATTCATGTACTTCTTCTTGCATTTATTTCCTGATGACAAATTATTGCTCTCTTACCGGCCTCTTGGTGCAAACTTGGTCATACAATACTAGCTAGTGAAATGGACTGGTTTCCAGGTTTTGTACCTTGAAAATATCCAGAGCAGATTATTTACTTGCTTGATTTGGCTGATTTGGCTGAGAATTGATGACTACACTCTTTCTTTCTTTCTCTAGGAATGTTTAGGCTGGCCATGTTTTTTCTCACGATAGTTTGTGTCAATAGGGTGTATAACATCAGCTAAATACATGGTTATTCAAAAAGACCAATATTTTTAATTTTCTATTTTATGATTTTTTGTCGTATATTTTATTTCTGTTAAAAAAGAACATGACAAATTAATTATATAATTAAAATTCTTTCTTTCTTTTTAATTTTAATTTTTAAATTAGCATCTCGATGAATATGAGCGATTTCTGCTCCCTCGCGGGTAAAAGCCACAATAGTTTTAAACATCTGATCAAATCATTCTTTAGCTAACTACTTAAACACACGAATTAATTGCGCAAGGAACAGAAATATAAACAGTCGCCTAGTCTTTTAGTTGTCCAAATACAGTTCACCCCTCTAAATTCATGACAAAGACATGGCACCAAACAGAACATTATCTAGCCTGTTGGCTTTTATCGTGTTAAAAAGACTGTAAGAACATTAACAATTAGTAATGAAATTTTACTTTTAAATTTTTCAGTAAACTTTTATTGAGACTTAACACAATTAAATTTAAATATTAAAAGTAAAAAAGGGTAAATTTGCACCCTTGTTTGTTCAAGTAGAAGCTACTGCTCATTACGCAAAATTCTCAAATTTAGGTTTTAGAAAGAAAAATAAAACTATGCTGAAAGAATCTCATCTTCGAAGTCTCACAACAGTTCGGTCTAATGTAGGTATTAGACACGCTTGGTAAAGAGAAAGAATCATAGAAAACAAAAAAAGAGTACATTTTACCATTTACCATTTGTAACCAAATGAAGAAAGCAACGTCAGCTTTATATATAAATATACCAGCTCCCATACAATTGCTATATTCTTACATTTCTTTTTCACCCTCACCTACCATGCAAAGACTTCCAATTGTCCAAATGGGGTGGCTGCAATCCCTCTTCTCCTCGTTCAAGAAGCTGTGGTTTCGCAGGCATTCAACTCAAAAAACCAGTACGTACAATATTCCTTAATTACTCTTTAATCTATCCATTTCCATCATATTCTTCATAGTCAATATTCATGCTCACTTCTACTTAATTGTTATTTTATGCTCATACGTCGATATATGAACACTGAGGAAAGGAAACTAACTTTTTATATATATGCTATTTTATGTTTCTGTTCTTCCTCTTAATTAATTATTTGTAGGTAGAAGTAGAGATATACAGATATTGTACGAGGATGTGAAGTCCTGCCCTTCTGAGGATGTGCATGTTCTATGGTCCATTTTGGTAGACTCTCATTCCACCAATTCAATACCAATCACTTGAAGGATTAATATAAAATTGGTGACAGAGTTCTTAATTTGCACATACTTTACACCTTTCCTCTCATTTTTTCTTCTTCTTTTCCTGTTGTTGTTCCCTTCTTCTTCTAGCTTATAATGCATCTAATTAGTGTAGTGTTAATGCAAGCAGCTCATCAGAACCCTTTCCCCCCTTTTTGTAATAACAATTTAGAGGGTTAATTTATAATAAATGTGACTTTATATCTATAAATGAGATTAAGAAAGAAAATTATTTTGACATTTTTATACTCGAATGAGATTAATTAGTTTTATGATGGAAAAATAGAGATGGTATCCGAAAATATCGATTTTCTTTTAAGTTGTAAATCTGAGTCTAAGTGACGCATGAGTATAAATTTCTTCCATTAAACAGTTCTTTTGACTATTGTTTTTTTTATTTATCTATAACTTTAGTTTACCGAATATGTAAATGGTGATAGTTTTGAAAAGAAGTAGAAGAAGAAAGAAAATGGTGGTATTTGATTGATAAATGTAGTGAAAATATGGTGACAATGATTATGAGGTTGGGCTTATGGTCCCAAACCGACACTTACATAAAATTGATGAATTAGTTGCAGTTACTGCATTTCCTTCGACATGTTTACAACATGTCGGCTGCAAGCAATGTTTTATGCGGAATTTTCTAAAATAATTTTGACGTAAAGAACTGTTTCAAAACATCAACAATGCAGTGCACCACCACTTTTCAAATTGCACACGTGACGGTGTGAGAACTGAGAAATGAGGATGGCGTTCTCCAAGAGATGGGCCGAGTACTGTAGGCTTATGAGGTCCATGTTGAGTTTGTGGGCTGCAGTAAAGTGAATACAATTAATGGGCTCAAATAGAGCTATCACCACCACTAGATCTGATCATGGGCTGACCTTGATGGGCTTCCAGCTCAAAACGGGCTTGTCCGAGCCTAGCCCGACGGGCTTGTGGTTGGGCTCGGACTTGAACCTTTACCTTGAAGTCCGACTCGATGATATTCTCAAACTGAAACTTAATAAATATGTTAATTAATTTTAAACAATAAATGAAATACAATATATTTACACATTACAAATTGTAGTAATTAAAGGTTGTTGATGATTCTAGACTTAATTCTTTCCTTCTTTTTGCACAAAATACCGCTAAATGAGGAAATCTTAGGTAGAGTAACTACGATTCGGTTCTTCTCCACACACAAAATTAACATGTGATAGTAGTTGAGTATATTTTACTTGATAATTATCTATTTAAATAAAAAAAAGAAATATAACTTAATATGAAAAGGATAAAACTTCAATTATTTCTCATCATATCCGTTAGAATTTAATATATATTAATTTTTTATGTTGAGAGATACCGAATGATTAATACCTCTAATATACCTAATTTTTTCCTGAATTATTGTGAAATTGAAATTTGGTTTGTTCACAAAATCTTTTTATCTCTCCAATTTCACTACTGTCAGTTAAATATTATTTTGCCAAATAAATAACTCCTAAGCATAGTTTTAAAAATCGAACCGACCCGATGGTTAGACTGAAAAAGCCTTGACCCGAAGAAAATTTCAGTTCGGTTCAGCTATCTGACCGGATCTGTAATAGAACCGAAAAACTGGTCGACCCGCTCGATCCACTATCAACCCGGATGGGTTGATGTCAAACCAAAACGACGTCGTTTTGTGTTTATTTTTTTTATTTTTTATTTTTTCAATATGGAAAATTATAGATACCGGTTCGATTCGGTTCAATTATTTGAATAGTTCGATATGTGAACGACTCGGAACGATCTTACGGGTCAATCAGGTCAAACCTCGGTTGAACTCGATTCAAATCGGTCCAGTGGATCACTCCGGATCGATTTTTAAAACTATGCTCCTAACCAAATTTATGAAAGAAAGGAAGAAGAAAAAAACCTCTTCAATTATAAAATTCTTAATTTACCTACTGGATTGTTTTTTATGATTACGCCCCCAATATTGTCAAAGCAGGACAAATTGATACGAACTAATACCGTTTTAGTTTAAAGCATTTTTTTACTTATTAATTACTATTAATTCTAAACAATCTTTTTGATGAACTTCTAAACAAAATTTGACAGATTAGTCATTAATAAATGATAGTGACTCTAATATAAACTAATCTAATTAAAATCAACTCATTTAATGTATTTTAAGTTTTTTCTAAAATTCAAATTGTCAAACTCATCTAATTATTGACCTACAAAAATTGCTAAACTTAGCGATTCCATGATATAATTTTACTCAATTAAAATTACTTAGAACATGTATTGATTATTCATTAATTCTAACTTTAGCTAAAATTTTAAATTTTTATTTAAGATTAATAATGAAATCAATAAGTGAAAAAATGGTTTAACAAAGGCCCCAAATAAACATTTTCTAGTCATTTTACTCTACTAACAACGCACGTGAAAGCATGTGATTGTTTGAACCCAAAATGGTAAATAGATCGTGGCCTGTGGCTGTGGGGGAAGGATTGGTTTGTCCAACTTTAACATCATTAATGGTGTTATTGTTAAAAAAAGAGTTTGGTGGCTGAATGGAGAATTTTACAATAATCTAGGGGCCAAATTATCTTTTGCTCCTAACAGGAGAAGGAGCAAACGTGGTCAATCCTCTTCCATGGTGGAAGAATAGATAAGGGAAAGGGATCATTTAAAAAGCACCGTTACTATAAATTACTTAAACCCATCAACCTCTCCTTCTTCGCCTTAAAATTCCTCCAATCAAAATTTTGTTGGTTGCGCCATTATCTGTTGATGATCATAGTGCAAAGTTGCAAACCCACCAGCGTAAACAATAACAGGAAAAAAGAAAAAAAAACTTTGGGTTTGACGGTCCAAACTCCAACCGCAAAACCCTCCAAAAACACAGCACAAAAAGAATCTTCATGAACCAACATTAGCCAAACTCACCCGCTTCGGCATCTTCTCCCCAACACCAAACTAAAGATGCCATCTTTATGTTAAAGAATCAGTCTGTCATTTTACTTAAATAACTTCTTTTAGCTAAATCTGGTCACAACACGTTCCTAACTACACGCTAAACACTGCCCACTTTGCCAAAACCCTTCCCTCCTTGGTTTCTCCCTCTGTCATTGGCAGACCTGTGCTTTCATTAAAGAGATAAAGGAGAAGGAAGGGTGTTGGAAATTTTGGGTCCTTGAGTGTTGTGTGTGTGAGTGAAGAGTATGGCTTCTTTGATTCTTCTCCCTCCTAATTCTGTTACTGGGACAAGAAGATGGATGCCGCCCGGATTGCTTTTGGGGTCTGGTGGACGAAGGGCTGTTGTTCAGGTTGGGAGGAGTAAGCAAAGGTTGTTGGGTGTTCGTTCTGCTCTGGACTCGTTGGAAACTAATGTGTCTGATATGAGTGTTAATGGTAATTCATTCACTCACCATACTGTTATCTGGTTCAGTTCTATCATTTCTTCTTTACAGACTTGGTTTTGTACTTTTTCTTAATATCTGGGTGTTTTTTTTCTCTCCTCATTCTGTGTATCTTGTGAATTGTTGGTAGCTAATTTGAGGTTCTATCCTCAGTCATGTTCAACTTATATGCATTTTGAGAGAATTGGGGAAAGGCGGTTTTTGCATCCGTGGGGTTATAAGTTAAAGCTGTGATTCTTAAACGATAAGAAGCCACTGTCTCTATCTTTGCTCGAACTTCGTCGAATGAATTAGCTAGTGGTTCTTGATAGGTACCAGAATGCACACAAATGAACTACTATTTGGTGGATTACATGGTTGTATCATGGGAGAAGTGTAATTATTGACCATTTTTTATTCTGCTAATGGTGTTTGAGAGAACTCTGTATTTCTATTTACTTTTGTTATATATCGTTTTAGTAAGATGAGCATGGAATTTGATGCTAATAAAGAAAGAGACTAGCCCTTTATCCTTGATTTCTGTCTATCCTTAGCTCTACCCTTATCGTTAGGCCCTACCATTATATCTAAGGTCCAATATTGGAAGAATTTCAGAGAAGTGACATCACTCTTGTTTCTCACTTACATTGAGTCTTATACTTGTCAGCGCCAAAAGGGCTGTTTCCACCAGAACCTGAACATTACAGGGGACCTAAGCTGAAGGTGGCTATAATTGGCGCTGGGCTGGCGGGAATGTCTACTGCAGTGGAGCTACTGGACCAAGGCCATGAGGTGCTTCCTTTCCTTTAGTTTCTTTTTACATTTTAAAGCTGCTAATTCTTTGTCTTTGGCACTTTGAAATCTTTACCCTATTATAACTACAGAAGAATGTCATTTTGAACTGTAATGTTTGAAATGACTTCCATGGTCATCTTTCAACTACACTGAGTTCTTAAGAGCAAACACCATTTATTCAGAAGTTGGTTTGGCTAGTGGTTGCATTAAAGATGAATATTGTCATTAATGCTTTTGCTTATCTCAGGTGGATATTTATGATTCAAGATCTTTCATTGGTGGTAAAGTGGGCTCTTTTGTTGATAGACGTGGAAACCACATTGAAATGGGACTTCATGTTTTCTTCGGATGCTACAATAATCTTTTCCGTCTGATGAAGAAGGTGAATTTCTTTGACAGTTAATATTGCTCTTAACTCCATGTTAATTGATACTTTTAGACCAGAAAGGCAATTTGCACCTCATGGTTTCTTGTGATGAGTCTGTTCTGTCATAACACTCCACCCTTAATGGGTAGGGTTGATGAAAAGTTAAAGGAAGAAGAAAAACAGAGAACTCTAGGGCCTAAAATGTTCCTGTTGGCTGACTCAATTTGATATTTAAAAGTCTATTAAATTCCTGATGGCGTTCATTGTCTAGATGAAATGATAACTTGAGCTATATGAATAAGGTAGTTTTTGGTTGCTCTGCAAGCATTAACTCTTTGGAAGGTCAGAAGATAATCAGCTACTTTATTTCCTTGATTTATGAAACATATGTATTTGTCTCTTTAAAAAGCTGCTAAGCTGGATTACCATGGCAATTTCCCCTGAAAGTTCATGGCTGAGAAAGTCTCATGCAATGAAAGCTGAAATCCCACGATTACATAGTGTTACTGTTTATACAGTTCCTACTTGAATGTAGGTTGGTGCAGATAAGAATCTGCTTGTCAAGGATCACACTCACACATTTGTAAACAAGGGAGGAGAAATCGGTGGTATGTTTTACTGCTTGATCTTGTTCAACTAATTTTACTCTGTAATTCTTGGGTGCCTGATCTTGTAGGCAATTTTGCGTGTTGTGTCTCTTGGTAACTTGTCTTGTGATTGCAGAGCTTGATTTTCGGTTTCCAGTTGGAGCTCCATTACATGGGATTCGTGCGTTTTTGTCAACAAATCAGCTTAAGGTAATCTGTTCTGTATAGGGATCCATTTTAGATCATCACGTTCTTATTTGTTGAGAGTTAGCACTTAGCATAATTGCATGAATACTTCTCATTCAGCTATGCGTCAAAAGTTGGAAGTAAGAAATAAAGGCTTTATTTGTCTTTTATCTCGTTTTAGGAACCTGAATCTGCTGGAACCCAGTTTCTGGCTCAGATAGAACTCTCTATTGATGCTTTTTCTCCTTGATATTTCAAGTGCAGCCTTATGACAAAGCGAGAAATGCAGTTGCCCTAGCCCTAAGTCCAGTTGTAAGGGCTCTTGTTGATCCAGATGGAGCAATGAGGGACATTAGGAATTTGGACAGTGTGAGAATAATTTCTTATATTGTAGTTATTCTTGTGTTTTAGTCTGATGCTGCTGGTGAAGTTTTGTGCAAAACAAACATTTTGGCTATAACTACCATTTTTCTTTTTCTTTTTTTCTTTCTGTACAGATCAGCTTTTCTGATTGGTTTTTGTCCAAAGGTGGCACACGTGCAAGTATCCAGAGGATGTGGGATCCTGTTGCTTATGCCCTGGGATTTATTGACTGTGATAATATCAGTGCACGTTGCATGCTTACAATATTCTCACTGTTTGCAACTAAGACTGAGGCTTCCTTACTTCGCATGCTCAAGGGTTCACCTGATGTGTACCTAAGTGGTCCCATTAGAAAGTATATCACAGATAGAGGAGGCAGGTAGGCTGTAAGATAGAGATTTAAAAGTTACCTCTGTGGCTTTCTAACAATTTATATATCTTTCTTCTAATCTCCTTTTTAATCTCATGATCTGCTAGAGCAGGTTTCATTTGAGGTGGGGATGCAGAAAGATACTTTACGATAAGCATCCTGATGGAGGAATATATGTCAAGGGACTTGCCATCTCTAAAGTGAGTGGCTTCTGAAATCCTTTTTAAGACATTGAGTAGTGCCATTGTTTTTCATTGTTTGCTAAAGTTCCCATCATAGGCCCATTCGGTTTTTTCTCATGTCAAGTATAAGTCTTGATTAGTTATTTTATCCCTACTCTTGATGGTGGAATATTGATGTGTCCAGATTCTGACTAGAAAAAAGACATCATTTTCATGGATAAACTAATATACTGTTACTTCTGAAGTGAAGACGTTTTTAAAAGGGTCCTTAAGATGGAGTGTTCTCTTTGCACCAGCTGAAACTTATTGCATATAGCTGGTTGATGGTGATGAATATCCTCTTCTTTTCATACAATAACTAGGCGAGGTTCAGACTTAACAAGTCCTCCTGATGTTACTTTGACTTTCGTTTTTGGTTACTTTTATAATTTCCGAGTCTCTTATACTTAGATACAATGTTCTGAACTTCTCTGTT
The DNA here is from genome assembly GCA_963691705.1 of Viola odorata. Classification (NCBI taxonomy): domain Eukaryota; kingdom Viridiplantae; phylum Streptophyta; class Magnoliopsida; order Malpighiales; family Violaceae; genus Viola; species Viola odorata. The sequence continues at coordinate 8,088,046 of OY829543.1, forward strand.
ATGTTCATAAGTAAGGGTCTGTTTTCTTCATCTTATTCTTATCTTTGTTTTGAGTGGTTTTTGTGCTTGGTCTTAAATAATGATATTTTCTTTGAATTGTAGTCCACTAACAAGAAAGTTGTGGAGGCTGATGCTTATGTTGCAGGTTTGTATTCTGTTTTTTTCTTTTTCCCTCCATTTTCCATACATTTTTCTTTCCATTTTAGATTGATAGTTTTGGTCATTATACTATTATTTGATGCAGCATGTGATGTCCCTGGAATTAAAAGATTGCTCCCACAGGAGTGGAGGGAATCCAAGTTTTTTGATAATATTTATGAGCTAGTTGGAGTACCCGTTGTAACAGTGCAACTTAGGTATAATGGATGGGTCACAGAGTTACAGGATCTAGAACGATCAAGGTGAATCTCTCGACTGAACCTATGGATCTCTTTTTTCTTTTTCCTTGAGAACTATTGGATGAGGCATTTTTTCTACATATATTCACAAGCTTGCAGTTTTCTTGACTGATAGGCAATTGAGGCAAGCTGCAGGTTTGGATAATCTTCTATATACTCCAGATGCAGATTTTTCTTGTTTCTCGGACCTAGCACTTTCTTCTCCCGAAGATTACTACATTGAAGGCCAGGGTTCATTGCTCCAGTAAGGATAAGCAATTAAGTTCCACTATTTTCTTTATCTAATAGTCTTTGTTTCCGATTTTTCTCACATCTCTAGTTTTTTTTACCGTCATATGGTTCATTGTCATTATCTGACGGACATTATGTGTGTAAGATATCAGACTAGAGTTTGCTCCAAGTCTTTTAGCATTTCACAATTTAGATCTTGTGGTAACTAAAGTGATTTGTGTTTACTCGTGGCTGTGGAGGAACCAGTAACACTTGTTTAAGCTTTTGGTTTAGAGAAGCATGAGCTTCAGATATTGAAATTATGCAATGGTTTGAAACAAAAAGTTCAGAAACTAAACATAAAACAAACTCATGACAACATTATGAGCAAGACTTTGTATTGGCAGAAGATATTGCTATAGCAAGTCCAAAGAATTCCATGTTTCGTCATGTGCGACCTCATCAAATTTGTAGTCCTTTTTATGCGAATCAAGTATCAAATTTCATGCTGTCATATTCTGCACTTGTTTTTTTTCCTTTTATGAAAAAGATTGGGATGCTGATTCTTACTTGCCTTTGTCCTTTCTTTGTAATATCCATCTTATTTTGTGATGCTTATCAAACTGTTCCTTTTAGGTGCGTTCTGACACCAGGCGATCCCTATATGCCGTTGCTAAATGGTGAAATCATAAAGAGGGTCTCAGAGCAGGTTTGTAGTTGTTAAGCAACTGAAGTGATCTACTATATTGTTTTTTAACACACATGGCAATATGATCAAGGAATTGACCATGTGTGACATTGAAATTGGTTTTTGTGACATCTTGATCTAAACTGTTAGGTTTTATCGAGCAATTTGATTTCCTTGCGCTTTAGTGACACATTGTTATGTCACGCATATGGGCATGACTCAAACTAGGTTTCACATGGCGGATATGGTACCGCTAGGATTGTGTGAGAAAAAAATGAAATTGGTTCTTAACTGCCACATCCATAAGCCTAGCCATAATGGCAAATTCCTTACATGCGTGGAGCAACCTGCAATTATTTCCTGAAAACACAGTTCACTTTAGCCATTGGGAAATTCACTGTCAAAGATAGTTGAAAACATTTATTTGTTACTGGTTTTCCTTCCCATTTGCATATTAATTATGAAGTGTTGTTTGGCCGACGAAATTAGCTAATATTCTTATGATCTTACTTTTTTGTAATGACACAATCAGGTGTTGACTTTGTTCCCGTCATCCCAAGGTTTAGAAGTTACTTGGTCATCTGTGGTAAAAATTGGCCAGTCTTTATATCGCGAAGGACCTGGAAAAGATCCCTTCAGGCCTGATCAGAAGACACCAGTGAAAAACTTTTTCCTTGCAGGCTCATACACAAAACAGGTAATTTTACATGCTACACCTCTTAAATTCAGAGCCTTTCTTGGGAAAGATTGTGGGGACCATCTACGGCCTCCATATCCTCCTATGTATTGAACAACACAATTTAGAATAAGGAGAACACTTGCTTTTGCTGGCATTTGCAAGAAGGGGAAGCTCCCTTTTACCAGTGCTTTGATTGTAGTGATAATTCCAGCATGCTTCTGTATGGAACAGGATTACATAGACAGCATGGAAGGAGCAACTTTGTCCGGCAGGCAAGCTTCAGCCTACGTATGTGATGCTGGAGAAGAGTTGGTAGCATTGAGGAAGGAGCTTAAGGCCATCGAATATCAAGAAACTGCAAGATCTAGTTCGAGTAGCGATGAGCTGAGCCTTGTAATACCTTTATAGTACCATATATATTATACACCAAGCTCTGTACAGACTACCTCATTTGGATGAAACGAGTTGTGGCATCATTGTCATGCCTTTTTGTTTATGAATCCATTCCCTAGAAGAATGGGAAATATGGGCAATGAATGTTACATGATATATGAAAGTGAAATCCTATTTAAGTGCTTGGAAAATGGGAAAAGACCCTGCCTCCAAAATTCTTCCTCGGGCAACACCCAAGTTCTTTTGTCCATTTTTCTCAACCAAGTCTTGCGTAAATTAAATCTCAAATGAGAGTTCATATTGTCTCAATTAGGTCTCTGTTCTTAATTTCTACGATTTTAATTCGTCAAAAATTATTGTGTTTTCATAGGTGACAAACTTTTGTTTCTTGAAATCAATGACTTGTAGAAACAACTCATGAAGTATTTATTGGCGAATTAGGATTGAGGAAATTGAAAGAAATTAAGAACATGGACCTAGTTGAGACACACAGCTGCTTTGAATACCATTTAGACCCAACTCTTATAAAAGTGTTACTACCGTGGGAGCTAAAATTAATCGGTCCAATGGGTTGAATAGTAAGTCTCTATTATAGGGTAGTTCATCTGAAAATGCAAATTATATGTGTAGTTTTATTTTATTTTGGTATAAATTGCATGTTTTATACAAACATTATGTTAAAAATCACAATAATATAAAATTTACCACAACTAAATGACATCCAAGGAGAAATTGAAAATATCCATCAAAATTAGCATAGAAATAAAAAAAATTATGTATTATATGCATTATTATAATTATTATATATTTTAGTCAGTCTTAAGGAACTGACTTTCTCCACCCATCATTGAACCTAGACTCAAATCCGGCCACCTCCTCTCTCTGCATCATCACCTTTCATTCTTCCCTCTCTCAATACGCCACATCGCCACCACCAGAAATGGCTGAACCCACCGCCGCTGCTGCTGCTGCAACCGCCGCCACTTCCTCCGTTCCTAAATCCCTCAAAATCATAGCAGGTGCCGATTCCTTGGGCTGCACCCTAAAGGACACTTTAGTCTCCCACCTCCGCTCTCTCAACATCGCCGTTGAAGACCTCGGCACTTCTTCCTACTACTCCATCGCCGCCGAAGTCCGCCGCCGCATCTCCGGATCCGATTCCTCCACCAACCCATCTCCGGAAGTCCGCGGCCTTGTCGCTTGCGGCACTGGCGTCGGCGTCGCCATCTTCGCCAACAAGTTCCCCGGCGTCTTCGCCGCCACTTGCTTTTCCACGGAGGATGCCGTCAACGCTCGATCCATCAACAACTCCAACGTCCTTGCCGTCTCCGGCACGTCCACGTCGCCGGAGGCTGCAATTGAAATCCTCGATGCCTGGCTCAAAACCCCTTTTAAATCTCCGTGCCCCGCATCCGGTTCCAATCCCTGGAATGAAGAAATCCAATCTTTTCTGGACAATTCGCTAACAGAAATGTCCAAAATTGGGCTCGAGGAGGAAGTGTTTGTGGAAAGTCCTGAAGGAGAGAAGAACAGCAGTAGTACTGGTCCTTGTGCGCTGTGCAGTTTGGCTAGGAACAGAGAATTTGAGATAAGGGAAATGCTAAAAAGGTTGAGCAGTTTGCCTGACTGACGTGGCAACTGCATAAATAATTACAAAAGTGCCACTGATTTAATTTCAAAATTGCCACTGATTTACTTTCACTCTCCTTTTTACTCATTTACACATCCCTCCTCCTTCAGATGAACGACACACTCCTTCACTCCTTCATAAAAAAATTTAAAAAAATGTATAAATTCAAAAACGAATTCATAAAACGTAATAATTCCAAAAAAATGTACAAATTTCAAAAATAATTTAATTAATCTCAAAATTCAGAAAAAATGTAAAAAAATTTAAAAAATGTAATAATTTTAAAAAATAATTTAATTAATCTAAAAATTCAGAAAAATGTAAAATTTTTTTAAAAAAATGTAATAATTCCATAAAACATGTACAAATTCCAAAAAAAAAAATTTAAATTCATAAAACGAAAAAACTCAAAAAAAAATTAATTTAAAAATTCAGAAAAAATGTAATAATTCCAAAAAAATGTACAAATTCCAAAAATAATTTAATTAATCTAAAAATTAAAAAAAATGTAATAATTCAAAAAAACATGTACAAATTCCAAAAAAAAAATTTAAAATTCATAAAACGAAAAAATCCAAAAAAATGTAAAAATTATAAAAATTCCGAAATAATGTAATTAATCTAAAAATTCAGAAAAAACGTAAAAAATTTCAAAAAAATTTGTAAAAATACTAAAAATGTGTAAAGATTCACAAAAAATGTACAAATTCCCAAGAAATGTAAAAATTCTAAAAAAAAATTAAACTAAAAATAAGAAAATGTAAAAATTATAAAAATTTGACGATGTTTTTTTTGGATTTTTTTAGAATTTTTATCTTTTTCTGAATTTTTACATTTTTTAGAATTTTTTATTTATTTTTGAATTTTTACGTTTTTTTTAGAATTTTTACATTTTTTAGAATTATTACATTTTTTTAGAATTTTTACATTTTTTTTAGAATTTTTAGAATCTTTACATTTTTTTGGAAATTTTACAATGTTTTTAGAATTTTTTCTTTTTTTTAATTATTTTGGGAATTTTTATATATTTTTGGAATTTTTACATTTTTTTTGGAATTTTTTACATTTTTTTGGGAATTTTTATATTTTTTCTGAATTTTTACATTTTGTTTTGAATTTTTATAATTTTTTTCTAATTTCAACATTTTTTTTGGAATTTTTACAATTTTTTTTGGAATCTTTACATTTTTTATAAAAATTTTACGATGCTTTTACAATTTTTATATTTTTTTCTCATTTTTTCATTTTCTTAGAATTTTTGTATTTTTTATAGAATTTTTACATTTTTTTAATAATTTTTACATTCCTTTTTGGAATTTTTACGATAATGGCAATTTTGTAATTTTGTGTAATGACGTGGCAAATGCCACGTCAGTCAGGCAAACTGATCAACCCTATTACTCTCTTGAGATAATTAAGATGATCCCTGGTGGGGAGATGAAGATAGTGAGGGAGAGCCCAACTTCTGCCGTAGTGAGGTTTAAGGCAGGGAGCGTCGAGCCGGCGCATCATCATACATTTGGGCATGATCTGGTGGTGATGAGAGGGAGCAAGAAGGTGTGGAATTTGAGCAAGAAGGTGAAATACGAATTGGGTGTTGGGGATTATTTGTTTACACCAGCAGGGGATGTGCACAGAGTGAAGTATTTTGAGGATACAGAGTTTTTTATCAAGTGGGAAGGGAAGTGGGATATCATGTTTGATGAGGAGCTTGAGCTTGCAAAGAGTCAGATTGAGAAGGAAGGTCATGAGGATGATGATGGGTTTGAGCTGGTGAAGTGAAAATAATTAAGAAGAATGGAGTCACTATCAAATTTGCGCTCCAAAGTATTCTTCCTAGCTTCGCCGCTGTGTTTGTTTGTGTTTTATATACCATAAATGGTTTTTCGTGCGCAAATTGTATAGCTGTATTTTTAATTAGTGTCGTGTGTATAAAATACTGATTGAGTGTCGTGTGTATAAACATCTCATGGAAAACAGCGGTGTGATTTTTATAAATAATGTAAATAATGATCGAAGAAAACTAAGTTGGAGTCCTTGTAACAATACGGGAAGTACTTTTTTGTTTAAATTACTCTCTATTATTTTAATTAGGGGCAATAGCATTTAGATCTCCTGTTTTAACGCGAAAAATAGATACTTCCTCTGAACTATAAATTTTTTATTCCATCTCTCCCGCACTTAAAGTCAATGAAGTGTGGGTTCATTCCGTCAGTCAACCAAACAGTCTGTTTGTTTTGACCTGCATCAATCAGTATCCCATTTCTTGACAACCGGTTACCTCTTAAAATTAAATTCTAAAATTCAAGACAAAAATATAAAAGGAAAAACACGTTAAACAAACTAAACAATCCAGAATTGAAATGCATTTTACGCGGAACTGAAAAACGTTCCTTGATCAATAGTGCGTGAGAAAGGTTGGAAAAGATTGAGTAACCATTTACAACGCGTTGGAGAAGATTGAGTAAGCTTGTTTGAAAGAGTTGATTTTGACGACGTTTGGTTGAAGGAGCGCGATAGGGCTCTTTGTTTGAAAGCGGTGATTTTGCGAGGTGAAAAAGTAAAGGTCTGTAAAAATTTAAGCTATTCTAGTCGCTGTGGGGGAAGCGACAAAGGAAGATAGGACCACCCTGTCGCTCTCAGAAACAAGGTCAGTGACTTTTCTCTATTTTATTTTCCTGCCTTATTATATTGTGGGTAATGCTTAGGGTTTGAATAAACAAATATGCAATGTCGTAAAATTGAATAAACAAATATGTGATTAGGGTTGGAATAATCAAAGATGCGATTAGGGTTTACTGTTTGTGCTTTTAATATTAATTTGGTACTAATCCATGACAGAATATTGTTGAATGTGAAAATATTCATGGGTGAAAGTTGGATATTTGCTCCAAAGTTGCGTTAGATGCAGTGGAAGATTGTTTTCAAAAAGAGCATCATAAGCTTTCAATTGAAGACATTCATAAAAGAGTACAAAGCAAAGGATATGCTCATAATGTCGTGCATTATGATGTTAAATATACATGAGAAGAAATGGAGGAAGGTATTAGTTCATTGAGGAAGGAAAAATACATGAAGAGAATCATAAATAAGATGTTACTAGATGGTGAGGATATAATGGAAGGGTATGTGGAACATGGAGTCCACATCCCCATATTTGTTGAGAATATTGATAGTAGTAGTGATGAGGAAATGGAAAATGTATAAGTATGTTATAGCATAGAGGTTACGTGTCCTCCCTTGATGCTTACCTTGGATGATGTAGACCACAGTGAACCTGCAGATGAGAGTGATGAGAGGGTGAAGCAAATGCAACTGATAGTGGTGAGAGGGTGGAAGCAAATGCAGGTGAGAGTAGTGTGAGGTGGAAGCACATGCTGAAAGTTGTGTGAGAGTTAGTCTAAATACAAATGAGAGTAGTGAGAGGGTGGAAGCACATGGTGAAAGTTATGTGAGAGTTGGTGCAAATGCAACTGAGAGTGGCTCGTGGATGGAAGCAAATGCAGTTGAGAGTGGTGAGAGGGTTGAAAATGATCATCCTGAGTTTGAAGCTGATGCAGATGATGAAGATGGTTATGGCAGCCATGCTGATAGAACATACAGTTGTGAAGTGGATAGTGAAAGCAGTAGTGGTGATGAACTTAATGACTTTATAGATTCAGAAGATGAGGCTGAAGAGGACCTTTTTTGTGATGGGACTGAGGAAGCTGGTGTAGAGTTTGAGGATTTCAATTTAGGGGGTGAGCATAATAGAAGTGACATGGTCAATAGGCCACTAGCTACAAGTTCTGGTCCCAATGTGCTTGATGTGGAAACTGACTATGAGGACAGTGTTGTGTTAGAAAGCCTCCTCTGTTCAGACAGTGAGGAAGAAAATGTTAGGCAGAGGTATAAGTACACAGAATTCAATGAGAGTACATATATGAATGAGGAAATTAAGTTAGAGGTTGGGATGAGGTTTGCAACTCATGATATTTTCAGGAAGGCTTTGATGGCTTACTCTCTGCAAGAGGGACATGACTTTAGGTTTGTGAGGAATGAAAAGAGTAGGATCTCTACCCACTGCAAGAATAACTGTGGATGGAGAATACATGCTTCACCATCAGCAGACAGGTCTTGCTTCCAGATTAAAACCTTCAATAGGATTCATTATTGTGGCAAGGATGTAGAAAACCACAGAGCGACTAGCAGATGGCTAACCCTTGCGTATTTGGCAGATTTCAGGGATAATTTGGACACTGATTTGGAGATCCTTGGGAATAGGATCAAAAGAGAGAAGTTCATAATTGTTTCATACTACAAGCTTGTTAGGGCAAAGAAAATAGCACAGTCTATTATTGAGCGAGAGCATGGTGAGCAGTATAAGTTGCCGTGGAACTATGTTGAGGCTGTTAGGAATTCTAATCCTGGTAGCACAGTGAAGATTACTACTCCAGATGGCTTTTTTCAAAGGTTGTTGCAGCTTGCAAGCGTGGCTTTTTGAAAGGTTGTAGGCCATTTATTGGCATTGACGGGTGTCATTTAAAAGGAACATATAAGGGACACCTATTGTCAACAATCGGAAAGGATGCCAATGGTAACATATTTCCAATTGCTTGGGCAGTTGTGGACTTTGAAAACAAGGACAACTGGTTGTGGTTTTTGCAAAGATTACAAGATGACATTGGGCCCTTGGAAGAATAGTGTTTTATGTCAAACAGGCAAAAGGTAACTTTATAGTACTGCTTTCATGTTTAGTATCATATTGTATCCAAGAGAGTAACTTATGGTCTCATGTGTAGGGTGTGCAAAATATATTTGATACTGTTTTGAAGGAAGTTGATCATAGGTATTGTGTGAGGCACATATGGAACAATTTCAAAGGCGCGTTTGGTGGGGGAAATGATACGGTTCAAGGATCGCACCAAATCCTAGGGTACGTTAATGGCAAGAGGCAAGCTTGGATTGAGTAAGAAGAGAAGTGTGCGCAAGAAGAAACAGCTTGGGTGAGCTGGATGAGTTAATATTAGTATTATTATTATTTCCTTAATTGCTAGATGAGTTAATATTAGTATTATTATTATTTCCTTAATTGCTAGCGTTTAATTATAGGTAGAAGTTCTATTCCTATTATAATTAGAAGTTTTAAACGCCTATTTAAAGACTTGCTTTATTATTAATAAAAGCAGATCAAAGTTTTCAGCAAATACACCTTACCAAATCTCCGTTTCCCTACTCTACCTTCTTATACTTTCGATCTCCGGAGCAAGCCGTTCTTGTGTAACTAACTTAGTCGTTTAACTGTGTACTCAACTAGGGCGTGACCTTCGTGGTGCTTGAGGGATTCGAGTGCAGGTGCATTGGGAGCGTGTGAGTGACTTGTGTGGCGCTTGAGGGATTCTTGCGTAGGCGGAGCGTGGCAGCTGAGTGATTCGGTTGTGGGAAGTGCGTGAGCTACGCGTGCGTGTTCTTAGGTGGCGACCATGGGATTCGGTTGTGGGAGGTGCTCAAGGGACGTACTAACGATTTGAGGGATTCGTTTCGTTGGAATCAAAGGAGTTTCAAAGGGTTCTAACGAGTTCAAGGGAGGATTTGTTTTATTTCCGTGCACCAAATCGACAAGGAACAAGATCATTCACTTATGCGCGTCTTGGCCTAGCTAGGATCGTATCAGTTGGTAGCGGAGCTCAAGGGAGTTCACGATTTGGTAACAAAATCCTCAGTTGTTTGTTTTTTCGTTTCTGTTTCAAAATTATATTTCAATCGATATCAGTTGGAGTCCGATTTCAACAAAAAAGGATTCGTTGGAAAGCTGAGTCTGTCAGGAGTCCGAATCAAGAAGAATCGTGTGAATTGGACATCGAAGTAAAAAGCTGCACCCAAAATACTAAACTGTGTTCACCAAAAATAGATTTTACACTTTCTAGTGTTTGAGTTTGATTAGGTGATTGAGATGGATGAAATAAATTCGGAGGGGCTACTGGATCTCATGAGGAACCTTAACTCAAGGTTGGAGAGCAAGGGAGAGTGGCAGAAGAGATCCGAAGCTCGTTTCAAGAGCTTAGACGAACAGTGGTGCGGTAGCATGCCAATTTGGCACTATGTGCAAACAACAAGAGGATCTTCGAGTGGACCTTTACTTGGAGTTGAAAATCAAGAGGACGTTGACAACCATGTCAACTTGATCAACCAAGAAGGCTTGGAGATGGAGTTGAATTCGCTTAAGAAGCGCAAGAGAGAAGGGAAGAGTAAGTTTGAGGGAGTAGAAAAGAAGAAGAGTGAATGAGTTGAAGAGACTGACCATATTCTTAATATTTCTTCTTATTTTCAGGTTGGTGATGAGAATAGTTCCAATGAGATGGAATTTAATTCTCTTAGAAAGCGCAAAAGGGGAGATGAGCCAAGCGAGTCAGTTTGGAAGAAATTGAGGGGATACAAGTTATCCTTGGAGAGTATCATAAATTCCGATTCGAGGACGAATCGCCTTCAAGGGGAAGGGAATGATACGGTTCAAGGATCACACCAAATCCTAGGGTGCGTTAATGGCAAGAGGCAAGCTTGGATTGAGTAAGAAGAGAAGTGTGCGCAAGAAGAAACAACTTGGGTGAGCTGGATTAGTTAATATTAGTATTATTATTATTTCCTTAATTGCTAGATGAGTTAATATTAGTATTATTATTATTTCCTTAATTGCTAGAGTTTAATTATAGGTAGAAGTTCTATTCCTATTATAATTAGAAGTTGTAAACGCCTATTTAAAGGCTTGCTTTATTATTAATAAAAGCAGATCAAAGTTTTCAACAAATACACCTTACCAAATCTCCGTTTCCTTACTCTACCTTCTTATACTTTCGATCTCCGGAGCAAGTCGTTCTTGTGTAACTAACTTAGTCGTTTAACTGTGTACTCAACTAGGGCGTGAACTTCATGGTCCTTGAGGGATTCGAGTGCAGGTGCATTGGGAGCGTGTGCGTGACTTGTGTGGCGCTTGAGGGATTCTTGCGTAGTTCTGCAAGGAGCGTGGCGTAGGCGGAGCGTGGCAGCTGAGTGATTCGGTTGTGGGAAGTGCGTGAGCTACACGTGCGTGTTCTTGGGTAGCGACCGTAGGATTCGGTTATGGGAGGTGCTCAATGGACGTACTAACGATTCGAGGGATTCGTTTCGTTGGAATGAAAGGAGTTTCAAAAGGTTCTAACGAGTTCAAGGGAGGATTTGTTTTATTTTCGTGCACCAAATCGACAAGGAACAAGATCATTCACTTATGCGCTTCTTGGCCTAGCTAGGATCGTATCAGGAAAGTTCATGAAAGACTAGCTATGAGATGCAGCAAGAGCATACACAGAGACAAAGTTTAACATTCATTTGGAGCGAATCAAGGCCGAGAACCCAACTGTCTATGCTTGGCTGAAGAGAATACATCCTCAGAGATGGTCACGACATGCGTTTAATACATGGGTGATGTGTGATCTTCTACTCAATAATCTCTCTGAGAGTTTCAATTCTTATATAAGGTACTGTGCCATGTTAATCAATGTATTTTACTTTTGATTGGTTAACAAGTTATCACATTTTAATTTTTATGTTGCAGAATTGCAAGAAAAATCCAATTTTAACTTGTCTGGAGATTATTCGAAGGTTACTCACGAAGAGGTTCTACATTAAGTATCAAGGGATGCAATTGTATTAGGGAATAATGTCCTAAGTGGTTCAACAGGCAGGAAAAGTGTATCCAAGAGAGCCAGTCATACATAATGTATCCTTACTCCCAGATGCAAAAGTTTGAGGTTGAGTATATTAATGGTGAAAGAGGCACGTGTGACCTGCAGCTGAAGATTTGCACTTGTAGAAGGTGGGACTTAACTGGAATGCCTTGTAGGCATGCAACTACAACCTATTTGTTCCATAGGAAAAATCCCCATGACTTTGTACATGTTGCCTAACGGAAGACCATATTCCTGGAGGCCTATTGTGATGGCATTCTTCCTGTCCCAGATAAAAGTGAATGACCAGTAGTGGAAGGCTGTTATGAAATTAAACCTCCTCAACGTATGGCACAGAGTGGGAGACTAAGAACTAAGAGGAGAGAAGAAGGAGAAGCTGGACCTCCCAACCCAAACAAAATTAGAAGGAATCGGGTGATAATGACTTGTAGAAATTGCAAAGGAAGAGGTCATAATACAAGGACTTGTCCACTTCCAATGAGGGCTGACATACCACCATTGAGGGAGAAAAGAAAACAAACACCATCTTCAGGCCCTAATGATGCACCCCCTCCTACTGCACATGCCAATGATGGTGACACTACACATACACTAACTCCCAATGAACCTGGTCCTGGACTTAAGGTAATTAACTCTGAATTTGCTAACTATGAAATATATGTTTATTGTCATTGTAATCTTTTACTTATCATTTGTTATAGAAAAATGAAGGGTATGCAAGTGCAAATGCCAGTGTAAATACCGTTGCAACTGCAATGACTACTAGGGCAAGGGAAAGGGCAAGGGCAAGGGCAAGTTCAAGTGCAAGTGCAAGTGCAAGTGCTACTACTTACACAAGTGCAAGTGCAAGTGCAAGTATGCCTTCCTCTACGATTACTCCAACTATGACAAGGACTCCATTGATCATCCCTTCACCAGTACAAGCTGGTAGCAATGCTAGTCAGACAACTAGGAAAAAGACTAAGGGCCTGTTTGGCGTTCTGGTTCTAACTGGAAAAGTTCAGTAGAAAAAAGTTCAGTCTGCAAAAGTCAGTTTCAGACTTTTGTAGAACGGAGTATGTTGTTTGGTAAATGTTTGTTAAAAGTTTTGTGGGGAAACCAGAAGTTGTTTTTGGTGTTTGGTAAAAACTGTTTTAAAACTATGGTTGGAATGTAAAATGACCATAAAGGGCATAAATTCATTTCAAGTGTTAGAATTAATTTTTTTAGTATCTTTATATATATTTTTAATCAATTTTTTTATAATCTAACATCTACCACCTAATATTTATCTAATATCATAAATAAATTAAACTTTTTTTTATCATAAATAAATATAAATTTATTAATACCATAAAAAATTTGAGTTATTTGCTATATGATTAACATCATTTGCATATAAAACCCCATTAAAATAAATCTATTAATACCATTAAATTTATTAATACCGTTTAAAATTTGAGTTATTTGCTATATGGCTCATCGGACATACTTCTCTAATTATACGTACGACCATCTTTGAGGCGTTACTCATCCCTACTTATTTCTTGTATAACAATTAATCTTTCGTAGATTGTTGAATTACTTACAGAATCTTTAGAACAAAATTTTAAGTGAGACTATTCTTGATAATTTTATATTGTATTGCAATCATTTAGTACCTCGTTGCTCTCTTTTTATTATTACATCGTAGCCCTGCAAATTGAATGAAATTAGAGCAATTACAAAAAGAAACATCAAATTAGAGTTCAGTTTCTCTTCTTTTGGAATTTTTAGTTCAGGTGGTGCATTTTAAAATGAAAATGAGCACTAGTTATATAGAGTTTCAGATTCTGGCACTACAACTTTCTCACTCACAATGAGGTATATGCGTGGTTCTTTTCATGGAACAGAAGGCCACCAACACAAAAAGGAAAACAAGAAACAAGAAACACGAAGTGAAGGAAATGAGCACAACAATAATAAAGTTATTTCTAATATAGTCGTGAGCCTCGACCTTTTATACGTTCTGAGAAGCAAAGAGGAGCACACGACACTTACAGAAGACAGAGCCATACAAGCACCAGCTGCCCATGGTGGCAACATAATACCTAGAGAGGGAAAGAAAACACCAGCAGCAACAGGTATCGCTATCACATTGTAGGCCATTGCAAAAATATAATTCAATCGAATACGAGCAAAGGTTTTCCTAGAGAGATCAATGGCCGTGATCACATCCTCTAAGTTATTTCTCATCAACACGTAATCAGCAGCTTCTATAGCAATATCTGTGCCCGCCCCAATTGCCATACCCACACCCGCAGCAGCTAGAGCAGGAGAGTCATTAATACCATTACCCACCATTGCAACCATGCTCCCGTTCTTTTGAAATGACCGAATGACATCAGCTTTGCCAGCTGGTGTCGCGCCCCGAAAATTTAAAAAATTCGCGAGTGTGCAACGAAATTTGAGACCTTCAGATGCTTGGCGTAAAAGGGACGCCTAGCAGCATGCAATGAAGTCGCCACCCTAATTTGGTTGCTAGGCTTAGGGAACCCTAATCGTCATGGCATAGGAAATATAATAAGTAAAAAACTAAAGGCACAAAAAGGGGTCTGGACCCCAGACAAAGGTTCGGGGTCGTATTATGGTCTCGGGAAGGTGTTAGGCACCCGAGTCACATCCGAAAACGGTTACCGGTTGATGAGAGAGGTGTTTAAAAAGGTGCTTGAAAAATGCATTTTTGAAAAAGGGGGCCCTCAGAGGAATCGTCACTTTAGCCTTTTTTACAATCGGGACCGTTCAGGAATAATAAAAAGATCTTTCGGACGGGGTTACCGTTTATCAAGATCGATCGATTATTCTTGACCGTAACGTGATGGGACTGAATTTTCCGTAAGGCTGAATGAACGCCCTCTTTTTTCATCATCGGGCCATGCATGATTAACCTAATTACTACGTGATTCTAACATGGATTGCTAACAGAGTACCAATTTAAATGATAGGTTTTTGAAGTGAAAAAAAACTGAAGTGGGATCGAAAGTCCCCATGTACATGCAGTCAATACAAGCAAGAATTTGAAATCAGATGAACATAGTATTTTAAGCACGTCTTTAAACACGTTGTTCATGTGGGTTGATTTTAATTCTAGCAGTTCTATATATCATGCATACAGTTGATATTTGCAGAAAGCATCGAATAAATAAAAAGGACTTGTGAGGCGTACCTTCGAGCGAAGCTTGAAATTAACCTACAAAACGAGAGTGTTAGTGATAGCTTGAGAGATAACTGAGCAATGAAAATTTTAAATGACAATTGATTGCACACGTAAAATGATGGATTGTACGCATACGAGAATTAAATGCTGAGCTTGATGAGTGCATGAAAATAAATGACGACAATTGATTGCATGCGAGAAATGATGAATTTTACGCATACGAAAATGAAATACCGAGTTGATTGCGTGCGAAAAATGATTGATTTTAAGCACATGAGAATTTAAAAGCTGTGTTGATTGCATGCGAAAAATGATTGATTTTACGCATACGAGAATTTAAATGCTAGGTTGATTGCATGCGAAAAATGATTGATTTTACGCATACGAGAATTTAAATGCTGGGTTGATTGTATGCGAAAAATGATGGATTTTACGCATACGAAAATGAAATGCTGTTTTGATTTGCATGCGAAAAATGATGGATTTTACGCATACGAGAATTTAAGTGCTAGGTTGATTGCATGCGAAAAATGATTGATTTTACGCATACGAGAATTTAAATGCTGGGTTGATTGCATGCGGTAAATGATGGATTTTACGCATACGAAAATGAAATGCTGTTTTGATTGCATGCGAAAAATGATGGATTTTACGCATACGAGAATTTAAGTGCTAGGTTGATTGCATGCGAAAAATGATTGATTTTACGCATACGAGAATTTAAATGCTGTTTTGATAAGTGCAGAAAAATTAAATGCTATTGGCGATTTACAGGGAAGAAAAAAAGTTTGATGATGTGCAGAAAATAAAACAGGTTGATAATGCAGAGAATAAACAGTTGGATATTTGCAGAAAATAAACTGTTGATATTTTCAGAAAAGTAACAGTTGATAGATTGCAGAAAATAAACAGTTGATAAATTGCGGAAAATAAACAGTTGATAAATTGCGGAAGAATTTCCAGCAGTTTGCGAAAAATTAAAGCAGTTGAATATTTACGAGAATTAAAATGCGACCGACCATGTAAGCGGTATTGAATTTAAATTGCCGAAAGTAAATTGCTGAAATTTAAAGTGCGGAAAAGTAAAGTGCAGAAAAGTAAAGTGCGGAAAATTAAAGTGCGGAAAAGTAAACAGTTGATAATTTGCGGAAGGATTTCCAGCAGTTTTGCGAAAAATTAAAGCAGTTGAATATTTACGAGAATTAAAATGCGACTGACCATGTAGGCGGTATTGAATTTAAATTGCTGAAAGTAAATTGCTGAAATTTAAAGTGCGGAAAAGTAAACAGTTGATAATTTGCGGAAGGATTTCCAGCAGTTTTGTGAAAAAGTAAAGCAGTTGAATATTTACGAGAATTAAAATGCGACCGACCATGTAGGCGGTATTGAATTTAAATTGCTGAAAGTAAATTGCTGAAATTTAAAGTGCAGAAAAGTAAAATACGGAAAAGTAAACAGTTGATAATTTGCGGAAGGATTTCCAGCAGTTTTGCGAAAAAGTAAAGCAATTGAATATTTACGAGAATTAAAATGCGACCGACCATGTAGGCGGTATTGAATTTAAATTGCTGAAATTTAAAGTGCGAATAATTAAACAGTTGATATTTACAGAAAATAAACAGTTGATATTACAGAAAATCAAAAGTGTTAGTACGACAAATAATCATACGAAGCATACGAGTATTTTACGAAAAAAAGGTGAATTAAACAATTCATGTATAAAACATACGAAAAATAGCACGTATCATGAAAAACAATTATACGAAGCATGTGAGCATTTTATGTAAAAAAAATTACGACTCGAAGGCTCGGAGAAATATAAATGGGCTGGGCCCAGCTTAAAAATTTGGAGAAATGGGCCAGGAACAATTCCTGGCCCAAGGAAATTCATTTAAACGGTGATGGGCCAAGCCCATCACCTTTCCCTTATTCTGCACGAAGGCCAAATGGCCCAAAATTCTCATCTTCAACCTCTCCTCGCCGGCGCCACTGCCGGCGACGGAGGTGGCGAACCAGGCGATCAATTCGCCTGGTTCTTGGTCCAAAAGAAAGGCCTCCCTTCCCTCAGCACAGCCACATGATCACAGCAAGAGAAGGGCAACCAAAACAGTGACAATTGCAACAAGAATAAGGATGCGCATTACCCGTTTAATTAGCAAATAAATACCTCACGCGTTTAAACAATTTGATTAATGCTAATGTGATGAAATTCACTTAAAACTCAAGTGATTGGAACGAATTTGAGCAGTTAAATGACCATCAAAGGCAAGAACAAAAAATAGAGAAAGAAACAGTAAGTGAGAGAGAGAGAAAGAAGCTTACGGCGGTGGTGCTGCCGGCGGATGACGGCGATGAACGAGAGTGAGGGTGAGCGAATGAGGTTCAGGAGTGCAGGAATTGGACCGAAAAAATGGGGAGAGAGCAGTGCTGTTTTTCTTGCAAAATTCGGACCCTTTTGAACGAAGGGAGCGCGGCTATTTATAGCCAAAAGGGTCGCGTGGTGGCCGGACGGAGGGGCTGCGTGTGGAGGAGGGGTTGGACGTGATGATGGCGGAGCTAGGGAGCTACGGGCTAAGACGTGGCTGTGATGGGAGCAGGTGGCTCGGGCGAAGACGTGGCTGTGGATTCTCCGGCACTGTGCATGTGCATTATGCACATTAAATCAAGGGCCATTGATCTGGTTGACTTTCGTTGGTTGACCAGATCAATGGCCATGATCAAATGGACTTTCATCTGATTTAAATGGCCTCGAGCCGGTTCCCGCGACCAAACGTTCTGACTTTCCGAGCCGAAGGTACCGTCGCGTAGAGAAAAATACGACGGGTTTAACCGTCTACAGCGAATGACGAGAATTTTTCGTTTAACGTGTTTATTTTTGCGTTCAAAAACGTGAAACGTTTGAACGGAAAAATAAAGACGTTACGCCGAAAATTACACGAAACGCTGTAGACCGTTGCGAGCAGAAAAAAATCTAACAACTAGTTGATGGAAAACATTTTAAAGCCAAGTTGCTGTCCGAGTGACCTTACTCGGGTTCAATAATAACTCGAATAAAAATAAAAATAAAAATAAAAATAAAAAAATAAAATATTAAAAAAATGTGCGAAAACATAAAAAATCCTAAAAATCATGAGATGACCTAAAACGAAGAAAAAATTAGCAAACGACTGACGGATAGTCAAAAATATGATTTTTAAGGCTAAAAATATTAATGATGATAATAATGAAAATACATGCCGAAAAATTAAAAATGCGACTTCGAAAGCTGACGATGCTAACGATGATGCTAAAATGCAACGAAACACCTAAGAATGCTAGTGACATTAAATCAACTGAAAATGACTGTAAATTAACTAAATAACAGAAATGCTAAAATTAAATAAAAATGGCGTCAAAATTCGGGTATCAACAGCTGGTAACACTTCAGCCCTTACATCTTGAATGCCAACCTGCTCAGCAAGAAGAACTCTAAAATTACCATCATGCCTCTTTTCAGACTCGCTATTGTAACAACGAATAGCAGTTTACAATTAAAACAACAACAATAATAAAGTAAATCAAATCACGGCTGCATCAAACAATTAAACATAAAACTTTGCTTTCTAGTCTCAAAAGCATCCGAGTTCAACAAATACTAATCAGTTTGCATGCAGCATCACAGTAGCAAATCACTCAGTCCATACAACGGCAATTACTTTGGGATAATTTTGTCATACTTCAACCATGAAATCATGAGAAATCCCACTTTGATCTACTACTCGATGTGTGACATTGTGAGACATTGAGTTATACTAATCACACATATAGCAGTAACTAAAATGAGCAACGATTAAGCATTGTAGTTGAACAATTCAAAAAAAAAAAGGGCAGCATTTCAACAAGGAATTAAGCATCAGTTCAAGCAACAAATCGGCAGCAAAATGAGCATTAATTCGACAGAAAAATGACCCTAAATTGGACAACTATATAAGTACTAATCCAACAGCATAAATAAGCATCAAATCGGTAGCAAAATGGGCACTCATACAACCAACAATTAAGCTATATTTCGGCATTAATTTGACGCAAGACATGTCTGGACAGCAAATGATGCAAAGGAAACCAATGAACTGAGTTACAAAGTGTCGGCCCACCAAAATATAGGAGGGTTCGCCACCGTTTTGGTTCTGAAACCCAATGACAACATATTTGATACATATCAAGTTCAACATATAACCTCCTCCAGTGACCTCACATCAATACTTCTCCAATCTTCAACCGGAGTCCAGTTTACATGACATCTTAGACACGAAAAAACCCAACTAAATGGAAACATAACTCACCATCATCAAATACTTGTAGAACTTAGAAGAGATTTGGGGGGAAAATGAAGAGTACTAACCCTACCCTTAATTGAACGAAAAAGGAAATAGAAGAAAAGGGTTTTTGGGTATTCACCTTGGAAGTCAGGCACCTCTCTCTCTCTGTATAAGGGCCAGCGTGAGGCTGGAAGAAGAACGCCGACGTCAGGCTGCTACACGGCGAAGAAGAAGAAGAAGATCGGGTTGCTACACGGATGGATTTCGAAATAAATTGATGGGTTTTGTTTGAATGGATGTAGGTAATGTTTGGTCAAATTTTGAGAGGATTCAGAGAAGATTTGAGTGGTTTTCGAAGAGGAAAATCGATTTTGGAGGTGAGAGGGTCGGGTTTGAGGAGAGAGGGAATTTTTGGAAAAACTGAGGAAGAAGAAGAAAAAACGGACGCGATGAAATAAATATCGAGGGGTATTTTTGGATTTCGAAAGTTTCATTAGATTGAAACTCTGTTCCGTGTTTTGGCTGAAACCACTGGAGCTTTAATTGGCAGCCTCAAAACCCTTGTTTTCTTTGGTTTTTTAAACCAACTTAGAAGTTGGTTTAAAAAAAGTGTTACCAAACACTTTTTTTGGCATTCTGATTTTGGTAACCAACTTCCTGGTACCAAACCAGAATGCCAAACAGGCACTAAAAAGAAAATATGGAGACCAACAGGACTTACTGGCAATTTCCTCATTCCAAGGCCAGTAACTATAGCAAGTGCACCAGAACCAGTTCAGCAACGTATTAGATCAAATCCTTTGTCACAGAATCACATTCCTACAAGGAAGTGGATACCTTGATGCATATTTGGAACTATTTGTGTAATCTTATTGCTACTAATTTAGGTACTATGTGTAATGCTACTTTATCGTATTGCTACTAATTTAGCCTTATTGAACTAGTATTTGGTTCATTTCCTGCAATTTTAGGCTTGATGCATATATGGAAGTATTGTATAAAGTTTGTAAACTATTATTTAGGGTTTAGGGTGTGAAGTTGATTGTGTAAAGTTTGTTGATAAACGAAACAACAAGAATTACACTAAGAGCAAAAATGACATAAACAAAAAATTGGCAGTAGCAAACCAAACTTCATTAAATTGTTAAACATAAAAAACCATTGTTCTTAAACATAACAAACACAAACACAAACATAAAAAAACCATTGTTCAAGGAAGTTACAGCATTCCAGCCCATCTTGGGCAACACAAAATAAGTATAAACATAAAACTTAATCACTTGGCAAAGACCTGACCCTCTTCATCATCCTCAGACTTCTCCCTCTTCCTCTTCCTTGTAGGCATATCCTTCACATCCCCATGGTAGTTATCACAAGCATCGAGAGCCTTTTGCGCCACCGATATCTCCATATCCGCTATGCTCTGCCACTGTTCCAACAACGTCATGACGACCTTGATGCTCCTCAGGACTTTGCCAATATGCTTCAGATACTCCCTAACTGCCTTCGTGGAGAACAATTCTGCATCCGTGCCTGCTCCTGCAAGTAAAAAAAGTGATGGTTCCTCAAGCGCTTGAGGTCTTCAACGTGCCGCTTCTTGAAGTGACAGATGGTCACTACCTCGCCGGAGTTATTGATGGTCGTAAGAGACTCCTCAACAAATTTCTCCTTCAATGCCATGTTAATCATTTTGAAGAAAATAATAGTTAGAAATAAGCAAATGAAAGTGATGGAGAAAACAAGACTTAGAAATAAGCAAATGAAAGTGATGGAGAATGAAGAGTAATACATGCAATTTATAGGAGGGACTGGTGTCCTTTGGCATTCAATGGACGCCTGGGGAGTTGTAGAATGCTCATTTCCCACCCGTTGCTTTGACACCGTTTGATTTTCCAAGCCTGCTACCTATCCATGCGTCTCTTCCCGGTAATGATAACTGCTACCCAATAATTACCAAAAAAGACAAACAATAAGAGAAACAATTTGCACAATTAACGAAAATCCACTTTAATTAAAGTCGATTCCAAACCATTCAATGTACAAACCAAACATCAAACCCTAAATTACATAGTCTAATAAAAATCTTAGAAATTACGAAAATAATTAGAACCCTAGAAGTTACAAATCAGATTCAAATCCTACAAATTACAATAACAAACATAAAAAGTAGAAGAAGAACGACGAGAACAAAGAGACATAGGACATTAGATGAAAAATTATATCCTTTCGCTGATGCTTCTTCTTTGCGAAATGTGGTAGCAACAACCACCTCCTTCAATTGCTTACAAATAACATCGCTTTCTACCTTCATAGCTTCAATAATTTCTTCCTTAAGCTGACCCTAATCGTTCATTTCTTCCCGCGGCACAGATCCACCTTGCGCATTGCACCAAGCCAAGAACCCACACTCACCAAACTCACATTTATAATACAACCTACTTGGGTTAGTAGTCAATTCCGAAACCCTAATCACAACTCTTATGTTCTTGTATCGTAGGTTCGATGCTTCGACATTACCTGTGCCAGTAGTGCCAGACGACGTTAATGACCGATAGCTTGAAGAAGACATGGAAGACATGGAAGACATGGAGATGGAGGAGCGATTTCGACTAAATCTTGACACTCGATTTTGAGGAAGAAATTTCTAGGGTTCTTGCGAAATAACCCTAGCAAAAATTAAAACATTTAAATTTTTGGAGAAAGATGTCAATGAATTTTGGCTTTTATACTTGATTTTTAATTTTTTTTTTCATCTTGGTTGCCGGTTGCAAGCAACTGGCAATAGTCAGTAGAAACTAACAGAAAGTTAGTTTGACTGACGGCAGAGACCCCGATTTCGTTGACCTTTAGTTCAAGGACCCCGATTTGAATTTTTTTAGTTCAGGGGAAGGTTTCTATTTTTCGAGTATAGTTTAGGGGTTTTTATACTATTATCCCTTTTAAATATGTGGAAGAAAACTCTAATGAAAAACTAACAACTATCATGAAAAATGAAAATTCTCTAGTTACTTCATAATTACTTCTCATATTAACCAATAAAAAATCATATATAAAATCTATTTTAAGCTAAATTAAATTTCCAAAATGTAATTAGATAACCTTTTAAATATAAAATTTTCCCCCAATGAACAAAAAGAAAGAAGAGGGTAATGGCATAGGCATAGGGAAAAAACTTGGGTAGATCATGATCTACCCACATTATAATCTAGGATGATGACACGTGCCCAAAATAGTGGTAGAATAATGTTGCATTTTTCATTAGGTTTTTGTTTGTGTAACAGTATAATCGCAATGCATGATCCTAATCCCTACGGTCTTGCCATTTATGGTTCATAGTCATACCATGTTCAAATAGAAATGTTGGTTTGCTTAAAACGTTGTTTGCTGGTGGTGGGTTTCGGGATGGAATCGTTAATTAAGCGCTTATAAATGGTAAGGTTGTATTTTGGACATGTAATTAATTGCATTAAGAAATTAGGTTGTGGTTTTGCAACTTTATTAATTACATCCGCTTAATGTTTATATATATATATATATATATATATATATTATATTTTTATATATTTATAAATATATTTAATAAAATTAATAATTATAATAATGGATAATACATAAAAAAATTATTTCTATGTGAATTTTGATAGATGTTTTCAATTTTATATTGGATGTTATTTAGTTCGGCAAACTTTATATGATTATGATATTTATTGCTAAGATTATTATTATTTGATGAATACTAGTATTTTTATTATTTTTATATTATATTCATTAATTTTATTAAATTAATTTATTATTTTTTTGGTTTTTTTCCCTCAATAAGCTGAACATATATAAAGAAATGAGCAACACAATATATGTGCTGAGAAAAAACTATAAGCCGACTTGAATAGGTAAACCTGAGAGACATCATAAATCAATCTCTAGCTTATTAAGGCCAACGCCGCCAAAGGGCAAATCTTACGGAGTGTCAAACAAGATTAAATCTTTATAAAAAGTACAAAATTCAATCTCTAAATCCGTATGTCTATCTAAATCCATATGTCTATCTAAATCCGTAATAGAATAAGGAAATACCAAGAAAACAACTTTTATCGAAGAAACCAAAAGAGCAAGATATCGGTGGCGAACAACACCAAAGGTATTAAAAATCTCATTTTGGAAAACCACGAGATTTCATTCGACCCAAATCAACCATATAAACCATGTGTAATAGAAATCATAAATCAGAAATCAGAAACGATACCAAGTGTATTAGAAATCTGAAATTGTATTTCTTGAATAAATTCACTTTGGTAAGAATTAACGAATTTTAATTCTCAGCATGACATTAATAATAAAAAGAGATGCTATCCACGATTACTTTAGGCAAGGAATGACAGTGGAGTGGATAGTAGTGATATCCATACGAACTATATTTATTAATTATCCATTTATACTATCCATTGGTAACTAGTATAAATATGGATATGGATATTTATTATCCATAATATATATATATATATATATATAGTATGGATATGATTTTGCATATTTTGCATATTTAATTATCCATATTATCCATGTATATTTGTTACTCATAACTAAAATATATAATATACAATATGATAATATATTAATGAATATATTTAATTTATTATCTAATTTAAAAAAAATCTTGACTAAAAGAAATTAAAAACTTAAATAAGTACTTAATATTAGTTTCAAGAACGAGACAAAGTTGCTAGCATTTTGGACTTGTCTTAATTTTAGGATATAATTTGTTGAATTTTACTGTATTTTTGGATATTTTTCAATTTAATTCAGGTAGATTTCGATTGTGTGTTTAAATTTTTTAGACATGAATACTTAGTTGGTATTTTTTAGAAGTTTTTTTTTCATTACTGGATATTCATTAAGTATGGATAGTTAGTGGTATGAATATAGTTTGACCTAATGTAAAAATAAATGATATGAATATATATATATATATATATATATATATATATATATATATAGTGAAAATTAGATGGTATATATCTGGTTTAGGGTGAATATCTTGGATATTCAAACCATTACCATCCCTTTCCATTAACACTCACCAATTAATTAGTCTATAAAGAAAGTTTAAAATTTTAAAAATAAATAACTACTTGTGTGTCAATACTTGATAAGTGTGGATGAACAGTTGACCAGAACGATTATCTTTGACATTTTTCTAATAAAAATACATTAAAATATTAATTATTGTGACTTTGTGAAGGTGAGAGGAGCATGTGATAAGAAAATGAGAGGGAACGACTTGAGAGATTTTAGTGACATTTATATCAATATATAAATGAAATAGTAATAATAATAATTGAAAAAGCAAATTGTGTCCCGAAATTTTATATTCTTAGATTTTTATATCCAATTATTTATCCAAACAAAAATGGGAGATAATTTCCTTACTAAATAGGAAAAAAAATTGTGCCAAAAAAATAAATTTCGAAGTGTATGAAGTTGGGAGAACACCCCTAACTTAATCTAACTTTGGGCAGGAATCTCAGTAAGTACTTTCCTTCGTGACCGCAACACACTTGATGAGCAAGACTCCCAGGATTAACATAAAAGTTGTTGATGTTTCTCAATCTTGAAGGTTTTCTCCCGCGTGCCACCTATTTCTTTTTTATATGACCGCAATACATAAAACATCCATAAGAAGTGAGCCTTGTCAGGG
The DNA here is from genome assembly GCA_963691705.1 of Viola odorata. Classification (NCBI taxonomy): domain Eukaryota; kingdom Viridiplantae; phylum Streptophyta; class Magnoliopsida; order Malpighiales; family Violaceae; genus Viola; species Viola odorata. Next base: position 8,112,912 of record OY829543.1, read on the forward strand.
GATAAAAATTAGGCGCAACGATTGACCCGTACGGTACTTAGTTAGCTCGTCTTCTTGCTCGTTAAGCCAGTCTATGAACACGCAATACTACAAAGCTTAAGGTGATGTTAGCACAAGTAAAACTAAAGGGAAAAAAACTTAGAGAGGAATGCTTAAGAGAACACGTGGGAGAAGACTTATGAATTAACGCTTAATTGCTTGATTAATGTACAAGTGAGACTACATCCCTATTTATACATAATGATGGAGATTGAGTACCTAAACTATTGTTAGAATACTACTCGAATACAATCTCCTAGTTCTACATGGCTCCAATCTCCTAGTATATGTACGACAAGTCTAGAAGACTCCTACACGACTTCAACCTTCTAGCACATGTAATACAAATCCTAGAAGAATTAGGACGCTTGTGGGCCAACATAGGCCTTTTTGGCCGCATCTGACATGCTGCGGCCCGACCCTCAGGCCCGTGGCGTGACAAACTCCCCCACCTATAATGGTGACGTCCTCGTCGTCATGGCTCCTTCGTGAAATGCCACGATATGGTCTTTGTATTGATACAACTCGTCTTCTCGCTCCCAGCCCGCCCCAGCGATAAAGGAATGCACAACCGAGGAGACGACGTGCTTATTTTTCAAGCATATGGTGAAGCATTAGGGCATACCGAAGATGATTGTGAGTGATCGAGACCCGCGGTTCACTAGCCGATTTTGGACTGAAGTCTTTAGGCTCATTGGGTTGAGCTTGAATTTCTCAACGAGCTTTCATCCCCAAACTAATGGGCAGACCGAGAGGGTGAATGCTTTGTTGGAGTTGTACTTGCATCACTATATGAGTGCTAACCAACGAGATTGGGCCAAGCTACTTGACGTTGCCCAATTCTCTTTTAACCATCATAGGAGTGAGGCAACATCATACGAGCTTGAGAGGGACAAAGTATTGGACAAGAAGGACAATGTCATAGCAAGCCAAAAGGAAGCCGATAAAGAGACACGAGGGACGAAATACTAGCGCACGGGTGCTAGGGCAACACGCGGAGCAACAACGTGCATGCGAGACGCGCTAGCTAGGGCAAGACGCGGCCAAGGGCCGAAGTGAAGCCCATACTAGTTCAAGACAAGAAGGAAACAAACTCATGTATAAATAGCATTTCCTTATTCATTTTACGCTTAGTCTAAATTTTTTAAAGTTTAAGTTGAGAGATATTCTTCCTTTCTTCAATTGGACTCATCTTGGTGTTTATCTAGGTTAGAAAGCCTTGATTCAAGTCAAGTAAAAACATCAATTTCCAACTTTGTTTAGTCATCCTTGGATCTAATACATTGTTGTTTTCTCAATTCAATCTTGTCCAAACAAGATCCTTGGTCTCGACCAAGTTACTCTTTCTACACTTGGTTGTTTGTGTATCATATTGAGTTGTGTTGGTGCCAATTATTTGCTGAACTAGATCCTTAATTCAAGAAGAAAAGCACACGATTATTTTACTCCAAAGTGTCTATTTTGGTGAGCAAAACGTCACCCAAATGCAAGTAGGAGACCGTGAGTGTAACACAATAAGCATGAGTCCGTTCGAAGAAATGAACCTCTCTCCGATCTTAAATAGGCAAACGAAAAGCAAGCACATATTATACATTCTAATTAATTAATTCCCTACATTTTTAATTCACTCTAATGCCTTATACTCTGATGTGAGAGTACATTCTCAACAGTACACAACATAGACAAGCCAAAATCTATTCCATACTAAAAGTTGTAGAGTTGATATTTTGCTTAATATTAAAAAAAAATCAATTAGTTTATCACAAGTTTGAGAAGGTTTTGTTATAATTCTAAAAGAGAAGGTAAAAATAATTACAATGTGTACCATTATTCCCTAACTAACTAAGCATGCAAAATATATTGATCTTTACATATGAATAAGCTTATCATTTTTCACTGTTTTTTTTATGGCATTAATTCTATGATCGGCTCTGCTGTACTATAATGGACTGCTAAAGTTTTTATTACCTTTATTAAAATAAAAAATAATTTTACATAGATATAAATAATCTTATCAATTTTTCACCAATTTTTTATGGTATTTATTCTGTGATCAGCTCCGGTAAACCAGAATGGAATGCTATTTTTTATTATTACCTTTATTAAAAAATGAATGACTTAAGACTCTCATGTATTTTAATATTTTTGTTTAATTCCCCCTATACTAATTGTTTATTTAATAACCCCCTTGTATCCAGTCTTTTTTGTTTAATTACCACCTCCATTACAGAATGCTAATTTGATAAGTTTTTCATTAAAAAAAATACCACGTCAATAAAATTATGCCACGTCAACGTCAGATCAACATTCGTTTCAATCTGACTAATCAAAACGACGTCGTTTTTAAACCATCAAAACAACGTCGTTTTGATGGTATTGTTTTTTTTCTTCCTCAAAACGACATCATTTTGAGTATTTTTTTCTTTTACATTTATTATTAACTTATTATATTGCGAAAGTTTTGAGTACTTGTAGGCTTTTATTTCGGATAAATCGGGAAAAAAATGAGTCGTTGGTGGCGATTGATGTTGTGATTGGTGGTGGCGCCGCTACAATAGGTTTGCACTAGAGGTGAGGGAGGAAGGGGGAAAAGGGAATTTTTTTTTTAAAACGACGTCGTTTTGAAAGAAAAAAATACATCAAAACGGTATCGCACGTATTTTTGGAAGAAAAAAAATTTAAAAATTAAATCCACGCTAGCACATACGGTGACGCTGAGTGTGGCATAATTTTACCGACGTGATGATTTTTTTAAACATAAAACGTGTGAGATCAACATTCCGTAACAACGGGGTAATTAAACAAAAAAAATTGAGTACATAGGGATTATTAAATAAACAATTACTACATGAGGTAATTAAATAAAATATTAAAATACAAAGGGTTTTAAGTCATTAAGCCAAAGATGAATTATAAACATTATTAATTTGAGAGGCCACCAATAAATTTTTAATTCAACGATACTTCCTCTAAAATAGAGAACATAAGGTCTCAAGTGTGAATTTTTTTCCCCTACATTTTTATCTTTGTAAAAAACTAATTCCAGAGTTAGTGTGTATTTGGCCACGTTTTTTCTACTTAGCTTTAATGTTATGGACAAAAATAGCACTAAAATATTTAGTTAGAGTATCTAACTTTTAGTGCTTAACTTTAAAAATAAGCAAGTTGTTTTTTTAGTTATTATTTAATCTCATTTTGAAAACAAGTACAATAATTTTATTTTTAAGTAAAATGATGCTTATTTGTGTCAAAAGATAAAAATATATTTCTTTTAAATTTATTTAAATAATAAAATATTATCATAAAATATTTTTCCCGTCTATTATAATAGATAAATAAAACATTGATTTATAAATTAATTTTAATACTAATAAAAGTTAATATACCTTATTATTTATATTGATTGAATAATGACAAAAAATCTGTTAACTTATCTAAAATTAATAATAGTTGTATATTTTATGTATTTATATACCTTAATTTTATAATACTAATAATTTATATACCAACATTGAAATTAAAAATATTAAACAAATTAATGACCTTAAAAGTCATTTCAATTTAATTAAAATAGACTCATGACACAACACAGTAGATCCTCTTGAACTATCTAAGAAAAGTAAAAACCTCCCATAAACTATTAAAACATAATTCTATCTCGTCTGACCTATTTTGGTATAAATTGCATGTTTTATACAAACATTATGTTTTTTTAGTCAGTCTTAAGGAACTGACTTTCTCCACCAATCATTGAACCTAGCTAGACTCAAATCCGGCCACCTCCTCTCTTTTATTCTTCCCTCTCTCAATACGCCAAAAATCCACCACCAGAAATGGCTGAACCCACCGTCGCTGCTGCTGCTGCAACCGCCGCCACTTCCTCCGTTCCTAAATCCCTCAAAATCATAGCAGGTGCCGATTCCTTCGGCTGCACCCTAAAGGACACTTTAGTCTCCCACCTCCGCTCTCTCAACATCGCCGTTGAAGACCTCGGCACTTCTTCCTACTACTCCATCACCGCCGAAGTCGGACGCCGCATCTCCGGATCCGATTCCTCCACCAACCCATCTCCGGAAGTCCGCGGCCTTGTCGCTTGCGGCACTGGCGTCGGCGTCGCCATCTTCGCCGCCACTTGCCTTTCCACGGAGGATGCCGTCAACGCTCGATCCATCAACAACTCCAACGTCCTCGCCATCTCCGGCATGTCCACGTCGCCGGAGGCTGCAATTGAAATCCTCGATTCCTGGCTCAAAACCCCTTTTAAATCCCCGTGCCCCGCATCCGGTTCCAATCCCTGGAATGAAGAAATCCAACCTTTTCTGGACAATTCGCTAACAGAAATGTCCCAAATTGGGCTCGAGGAGGAAGTGTTTGTGGAAAGTCCTGAAGGAGAGAAGAACAACAGTAGTACGGGTCCTTGTGCGCTGTGCAGTTTGGCTAGGAACAGAGAATTTGAGATAATTGAGATGATCCCTGGTGGGGAGATAAAGATAGTGAGGGAGAGCCCAACTCCTCCAGATAGTGAGGTTTAAGGCGGGGAGCGTCGAGCCGGCGCATCATCATACATTTGGGCATGATGTGGTGGTGATGAGAAGGAGCAAGAAGGTGTGGAATTTGAGCAAGAAGGTGAAATACGAATTGGGTGTTGGGGATTATTTGTTTACACCAGCAGGGGATGTGCATAGAGTGAAGTATTTTGAGGATACAGAGTTTTTTATCAAGTGGGAAGGGAAGTGGGATATCATGTTTGATGAGGAGCTTGAGCTTGCAAAGAGTCAGATTGAGAAGGAAGGTCATGAGGATGATGATGGGATTGAGCTGGTGAAGTGAAAATAATTAAGAAGAATCGAGTCACTATCAAATTTGCGCTCCAAAGTATTCTTCCTAGCTTCGCCGCTGTGTGTTTGTTTGTGTTTTATATACCATAATGGTGTCAAGTAATAATGTTGCATTTTTCATTAGGTTTTTGTCAATGATGATCCTAATTCCTACGGTCTTGTTCAAATAGAAATGTTGGACTTGTCCTAGTTTTAGGATGTAAGTTGTTGAATTTTACTGTATTTTTGGATATCTTCCGATTTAATTCAGGTAGATTTCGATTGTGTGTTTAAACTTTTTAGACATGAATGCTTAATAGAATTCTATATTATGATCAACAAATTCAGTGAATTGAATTTTAAAAACTACCAACATGTGAAAATCCAAATTCGAATTGATGTTTTTTAAAAGTTTTTTTTCTCCATTACTGGATGTTCATTAGGTATGGATAGTTAATGGTATGGATATGGTTTGACCTAATCTAAAAATAAATGGTAATGAAATGAATATGGATATGTATATGGTGAAAATTAAATGGTATATATATGGTTTAGGGTGAATATCTTGCATATTCAAACCATTACCATCCCTTTCTATTAACACTCACCAATTAATTAGTCTATAAAGAAAATTTAAAAATTTAAAAATAAATACAAGCTAATCACTTGATAAGTGTGGATAAACACTTGACCAGAACGATTGTCCTTAACATTTCTCTAATAAAAATACATTAAAACATGAATTATTGTGACTTTGTGAAGGTGAGAGGAGCATGTGATAAGAAAACGAGAGGGAACGAGAGAAATTGAGAGATTTTAGTGACATTTATATCAATATATAAATGAAATAGTAATAATAATAATTGAAAAAGCAAATTGTGTCCCGAAATTTTATATTCCTAGATTTTTATATCCAATTATTTATCCAAACAAAAATGGGAGATAATTTCCTTACTAAATAGGGGAAAAATTGTGCCAAAAAAAGTAAATTTCGAAGTGTATGAAGTTGGGAGAACACCCCTAACTAAATGTAAGTTTGAGCAGGAATCTCAGTAAGTACTTTCCTTCGTGACCGCAACACTCAAGCTTTCCTTGAGTTTTGAGTTTGTATTGCAAAGCTTCTGTTAGAGTTTCTATGAAACACTCAAGCTTCTGTTGCATAGACTTAGATAATGCCAACTTTTTAGTCCAGAATGACCAGCTTTTTTATCTTTATAAGTATTACTTATGATGTGGAGTATTATTGATAGAACGTCCTTTGTTTGTGGAAGTAGAACTTCAAGTGTTTGAAAATCTACAAGTGTTTATGTTAAAAGGAAGTAGCACTCGCCCCTCACAACTCAATTAGCCACACTGCTTCTTCTAGTAGCATTCAGTGTTCTGTAAACCATTTGCAATCGCTTTCTTGGGCCTGTTTGGCGTTCCGGTTCTAGTTGGAAAAGTGCTGTGGGAAAAGTTCTGTGTGAAAAGTATTTCTGGAAAAGTGCTGTGGGAAACGAGAAGTTATTTTATGGTGTTTGGTAAAAATTGCGGTTAAAACTATGGTTGGAATATAAAATGACCATAAAGGACATAAAACCCATTTTTAAAAATTAATAAAAATATGAAAAGTAGATCTAGAATTACTTATCTTGAGATGGAAATTTTATTGTGGTAATTTTTAATTTATTTTGTTCTAGTATATAAAGTAAAAAAATGAATTTAAAATTAAAAAAAAAAAAAAGGAGAGAGAGAGCAAAAGCTCAACCGAGCTTTTGCCACTGGAGCAATTTGCTCCAGTGAGGAAAGGAGGAGGGCCAAGGCAAAATTGAGTAGAGCTTTGTAGGAAGCTCGTTTCACAAAGTGTTACCAAACACCACTTTCCAGCTTCTTGGTTTTGAAACCAACTTTTGGAAATGAAAAGTGTTTCCCAAACAGGCACTAAAACGTAATTCTATCTCCTCTAACCTATTTGTTAAAAAAAAAAAAACCTCCTTATGTCCAAATATGGTCATTAAACTAATGAGTTACTTGTTGCTCCATATATTTGTTGTTGTCAACTTCTATTGCAAGTAATTAATTCCTCTCTCCTTCCTCAATTAAATGTCTTTCTCACATCCCAATATTCAGTAGGAAACGTATATCGAGGACGCCGGATGAGGCACTATTTGACCCCAAAAAATTCCGTACTTTTTTTTGAACGTACGTTAATCTTTAACGTACTTCCGAGAAAAAATTCGGGGCAAAATTGTCTCAAATAGTGACTGTTCCGGCCGTCTTAAGGTACGTTCCGAAATAGTAAAAACAAAAGCTAAAACGACGTTTAATTGGGGAAAGAGGGAGTAATAAAAAAAAGAAACACTAGAATATAATGGTGTTTTGAGATGTTTTGAGAGAGACTGGATTTTGACTTTCGAGACCAGACTGAAAAACGCGCACGACCCCCTCCCTTTAGGATAGGAATCAACAAAAAGAAAAACTGATTACTGCTATAGTTAGTGATAAAATGGCGGGAATCTGCTCTTTTAATCCAACATTATTAGGTTTCAGGGTAACTACCATGACCTTTCAAGCATCCGTCCTCTTCCTGCTTTCAAGATTTGATTTTTCCTTAGTTAAATCCCTTTCTTTAGCCTAGCTATGACACCCTTTTGCAGAGAATTCATGCCATTCAATGCTGCTCAGCTGCACCAGATAATGAGAAGAGAAACCCTAGAATCAAAACCCCACAAATTTTGAAGCTTGCGGTAAATGGGGTCACTGAAATTTTAAGGCTTTTCTCCTACTCTACCATAGACAGGCACTTAACATCTTCCCTCTTCGTACTGCTGAGTTTGGTTTCTGAGAATGTTTAGATTATGGCTTGAAAAATTAAAAATTGGAGGTTTGATTGGGTCATTTTGTATAGAGAGATTGAAGCTCGAGAAGAGGTTTCAGTTTCGGGTATTGATGATCAAATCCGATTATGAGAATGCTTATTTTGTTACAGGTACCTATCTACCTGTACCTCTATTTCATGTGTGGAGCTGCTTTTTATTAATTACGACTATGTTTTTTGTTCATCAAACATAAAGATTATGGTGATTTATCGTATTCCAATCAGAGCTGTACTCTGAAAAGCAGAGACATATCAGCATAATGATTCTCATCTTGATTCTTAAAACATTGTTCATACTTTGCTCCTTTCCTGCGAATGCAAAGTTTTTTCTGTTTTATGTATTCCCCGCGCTGATTTCACTTGGAAGCAGGGATATTCACTTCTGCAAGTTATGCGGACGAAGCATCTTTGAGGACCCTACTGTTAGATTTCAAGGTGAGAACAAAGCAATAGCACTATACTGATTACTATAGCTGTCAAGTCAGTTGTTCTATTCTTCAGCTTGGTGAAGTTTGTTTTTATTTGTTTATGATGTGCTACCTTAGAATCTGAAGTCTAAGGCAGGCTGCTTACTGTTTTCATATTTATAGGTACAAAGTTATATTATCGCAACTTAAAATTACTTGTTCCTTTCTTCGACAGTCCAACAATTGGGTTACAAAACATTTAGAAGGTAACCATTCTCTAACAACTGAAACTTTATTTTTGCAAGTACATACATTAGTTGCATTGCTTAGTATGGAAAAACAGATGGCTTCAGCTTTGCCATTTCCTTTTAAATCTGTAGGTTCAGGTATGCACCAAATGCTATTAAGTAATTGCCCCAGTTTATCCACAGAACGTACGTTTGGGGGTTACTATAAGAATTGGCAAGAGAAAACTAGTTTCCCTCAACCCTTGAGTTTGTTGCAAAGCTTCTGTCTTAGATTTTCTTTGAAAAACTCAAGGTTCTATTGCTTAGATGTAGACAATGACAACTTTTTTAGTCTGGAATGTTCAGCTTCTTTTCTTTCAAATTACATATGATGTGGAGTATTGATAGGACAAGTCCTTGTTTGTCAAAGTAGAACTTCAAGATCTTCAGAAATATACAAGTTCTTTTGTTGCCTTTTTACTATGTTAAAAGTAATGAGAATGTATGGGGGTTACTATATGAATTGGAAAGAGAAACTAGCTTTCCTTGAGTTTTAAGTTTGTATTGCAAAGCTTCTGTTAGAGTTTCTATGAAACACTCAAGCTTCTGTTGCTTAGACTTAGATAATGCCAACTTTTTAGTCCAGTATGACCAGCTTTTTTATCTTTATATTACTTATGATGTGGAGTATTGATAGAACGTCCTTTGTTTGTGGAAGTAGAACTTCAAGTGTTTGAAAATCTACAAGTGTTTATGTTGCCTTTTTACTTATGTTAAAAGTAAGTAGCACTCGCCCCTCACAACTCAATTAGCCACACTGCTTCTTCTGGTAGCATTCAGTGTTCTGTAAACCATTTGCAATCGCTTTCTTGGGCTCAAAACTTATGTGTTTTCTCTGTTACAGTTCATAGACTTAGGTTAAGAACTAGGAACGGAGAATCCTTCAATTGGTCCTCCTATTAAACATAAGAAATGAATTGTGGAACCAATGATGTGCACACTTATAGGCAGGATGAAGCTCAGTGTATAAAGAACATTTCGCGGCTTTTCCTTGTGTTCAAATTGAACAGCAGAAAGGAAGCATAATTTACTAAGGCTATATTCTTTCATTTAGGATGTGGGTCGAGGGTGGGATTCTGGTGCTGTTTGGGGTTCTAGCTTTTGATTTGATGGTTTGATCAGTTATGTGAAGCAAAGTTAACCGTGTTACTCAATAATTTGATTTCACATGCAGGGTGTTGGGTCAAAAACAGATTTTGTGTTGGCAACATGGAAACTCAGGTGGTGAACTCGGTTATGTTCTTCCTTGTTATGCATGCATGAATTCCATGTGAAAGTCACAACTGTTTGAAGCTGTTCTTTTTCCTTAATGCATAAAGCTATTCTTTTGGTATTGTCAGTGACCCTTGTATACATATAAAATAATGGTGTTTACGGTGTTCGTTTCCCAACTTAGGAAAAAGTTCCTCTAGTCCTTAAAATTTGGCATTATGCTGCATAAATTTATTTAAACATTTCCACCTTCTGTTGATATGAAGCTCGTTCTAATGAAGTTCCATGGAAACATCACTTTTCCTTGACATGCTTCTGGAAATAAGGAAGAGATTCTTGCATCCAAATAATAAAAGAAGAAAAAGGAGTTACAAGCAGAAGTACATAACATTCATTACCAGTTACTGGGACAAATTATGATATTTTCTAGGTCCCATTTGCATTAAAAGAGTTCATGGACTAGTGAAGCACAGGATTCTTTTCACTAATGTACGGTCCCATGCATATAAATTTGATCAGTGTTAGTTTCCAGTTTCCTTTTCAACAATGTTTCGCTTTATACCATTTCATTCCATTTACAAGTGATCTCCGCGGTGTAACGATTGTTCTAAACTAGTTTATATGTTATGCAGAACGTACCTAAAGTTTCCATAGAGGCCGCTCATATCTATTGATGGGAAGACTGTCTATGAATTAGATGACAAGTTTAAAGTAAGATAGAAACCCTTATTGATTGTTTTTCATTCATCTTTCTAAAACTTGTTTCTGTGCTATGAATGCATGCTTGTGAGGATTCATTTTGAACTTTTTGTTCTGACAGATTGTGAGGCATTGCCGAGAGCTGGAATGTTTCAGCACTCGAAGCAATCGGCCAGATGTTTACTCCGAGTTCTGGAAGGAGGGATGATTGATTACCAGAATTCTTGGTACTGCCTAGTTTAAACCAGTTCTAAACAGATTTATACTGGTTGTATATATATCAACATAACATATGGCAGTGTAGTTAGTCTCCTCTTTCCTTGCTATTTAAATGGCTAAGCAATAGGGCTTGTGTCACCTTGCTTGATGCTACTTTTGATTGGTTAACAAGTTATGACATTTAAAATTTGTTGTGGTAGAATTGCAAGGAAAAAGCCAATTTTAACTTGTCTGGAGATCATAAGAAGGTTGCTCATGAAGAGGTTCTACATTAAGTATCAGGGGATGCAATTGTATTAGGGAACAATATGTCCTAAATGGTTCAATAGGTTGGAGAAGTGTATCCAAGAGAGCCAGTCATACATAGTGTATCCTCACTCCTAGATGCAAAAGTTTGAGATTGAGCATATTAATGGTGAAAGAGGCACGTGTGACCTGCAGCTGAAGACTTGCACTTGCAGAAGGTGGGACTTGACTGGAATGCCTTGTAGGCATGCAGCTGCAGCCTATTTGTTCCAAAGGAAAAATCCCCATGACTGTACATGTTGCCTACCGGAAGACCATATTCCTAAAGGCTTACTGTGATGACGTTCTTCCTGTCCCAGACAAAAGTGAATGGCCAGTAGTGGAAGGGTGTTATGAAATTAAACCTCCTCAACATATGGCACAGAGTGGGAGACCAAGGACTAAGAGAAGGAGAGAAGCTGGAGAAGCTGGACCTCCCAACCCAAACAGAATGAGAAGGAATGGGGTTGTAATGACTTGTAGAAATTGCAAAGGAAGAGGTCATAATACAAGGACTTGTCCACTTCCAATGAGGGTTGACATACCACCATTGAGGAAAAGAAGAAAACAAACACCATCTGCAGGCCCCACTGATACATCCCCTCCTACTGCAAATGCCAATGATGGTGACACTACACATGCACCAACTCCCAATGAACTTGTTCCTGGACTTCAGGTAATTAAATATGATTTTGAAAACTGTGCAATATATGTTTACTGTCATTGTAATATTTTATTCTCTTTTGTTATATGAAAATGAAGGGTATGCAAGTGCAAATGCCAGTGTAAATGCCACTCCAACAACAATGACTACTATGTGTAATGCTACTTTATGTATCCTATTGTGAAACTAATTTAGGTACTTTTGTGTAATGCTACATATTTGAGTACTATGTGTAATGCTACTTTATCGTATTGCTACTAATTTAGGTACTTTTTTTTTTTTATATAAGCTGGGAAGACTTTATTAAAATGACCAATAGACATGGCCAAGGAGCAAGAACGAAGGTACAAGGAAATGTTACCACCTATACAGAGGATCAGGAAATAGGAGACAGAAGACAGCAAGGGGCAAGCAGCACGGCTGCTGCAAAAACCCCAGAAATACACACGCTACACCACCCAGCAACCCCGCACGCACACGAAACGCTGACCCAGGACCTGATCAGATCAGCCCCACCTGCTCAACCACTCAACCGAGTGGCTCATCTGCGTGATGGAGTATGGAAATGTCGGGTCAGCACAACGCAGCCACTGCCGCCAGTGCAGAAAAACCAAGTTAAATAGATTAGAGCCGCTCGTACCCGCATGATTAAACACAGACTTGTTGCGATGCAGCCACACAGTCCACCAGATGGCAGCAAGAAGAGAGCACCACATAATCTTGACAGCTGCCGACCGGCAAGGCAGGAGACTCGGCCAAACATATCAGACACTCTCGACCGAGTAAGGTTTAACCCAGGCCAAACCAGCCCAGTTCGACACCTGATCCCACAGCTCTCTAACAGCCTCGCAATGAAGCAATAGATGGTGACAAGTCTCCCCATTCGCAGTACACAGAGGGCAGCAATTGTCCTCAACCGTAATGATGGTGCAACTCGCGAGATAATCCCGAGTAGCAATGCGATTTTGCAGCGTCAACCAAAGAAAGAAACTGATACGAAGGGGCACTTGCATCCTCCAACAGGCAGAGAGCGCCTCTTTAGGTTCACCTCCATAGCGAAGCAGCTCAATCCCTCTTCTGCACGATCCGATCGAATAGTATCCGGACTTCTCAAGGGACCAATGAACTTCAGCTCTCCCATTGGTATTACGAGGCTTAGGAATAAGCTCTTGGAGGTTCACAACAGCCTCAGCCTCCCACTGGAAAAGCCCACGCCGCCACTCCCAATCCCAGCTCCATTCCCCTCCGTCCCAATGCCCATGATCTTGAACCGTACCCATAGGATTATTAGCCAGGGAGTATAACCGAGGAAAAAGGAGGGCCAGCGGGACCTTACCCGCCCAGGTATCCCACCAGAGTCGGACATCATCGCCTCCTCCAATCTTGCATCTCAAATGATCCTGCCAGAACCCAAAAAACTTGGAGCTCCTACCGCAGACACGTAAAATGTCCCGCCATATCGGAGACATGCGCCCCACTTTTCCCAACCAGAAGTCTCCGGTAGCCATAAACTTGTATTCTCTCCTCACTATATCTACCCACATCTTATTCTCATCTCTCAAGACCTCCCAAATCCATTTGAAAAGAAAGGCAATATTCCTCGTGTTAAGGCAGCCCAGCCCCAACCCCCCTGATTCCAGAGGACAAACGGTCTGCTGCCATTTCACCTTAGCCAACCCGTTCTCTTGTTCCCCCCCGCTCCATAGGAATCGTCTCATGATTTTTTCGCACTGTCTAACCACTCCCAAAGGCATAAGGTATATCGACATATTATACACCGGCAAAGAAGATAGGACGGATTTGATAAGGGTCATACGCCCTCCCAGCGATAGAAGGCCACCCTTCCACATAGCTAGCTTCTTCCGCATAGCGTGGAGAAGAAAGTCCCAACTAGCCAAACGACGAGGGTTCAACCCAACATAAGATCCCAAGTACTTAAAAGGAAGAGACTCGTATTTACATCCAGCTCTACGGGCCACAGTGTTTCCATCCAAATCACAGACATTCACCCCCACTAGAGAGCTCTTATGATAATTCACCCTTAACCCCGCAAAGGCATCGAACCACCTAAGTATCCCTTTAACTGCCTGTATTTCCTCTTCCTCGTTTCTGACAAATACCATCGTATCATCTGCAAACTGGAGATGAGACACATTCCAACCCGTCATCGGATTGCCAATACCTCTCACCAGTCCTTGGCTAACCGCACGAGTAAACAGCAAGTGCAGGCCTTCAGCCGCAATATTAAAGAGAAAGGGAGAAAGGGAGCATCCTTGTCTCAACCCCCGGCCAACATTGAACTGCGCAGAAGGAGCTCCATTAACCAGGACAGAGACCTTAGCCGTAGCCAAACATTCTTTCACCCAACCGCGCCATTTCTTACTAAATCTCATGTGTCTGAGGACGTCATCCAAATACCCCCATTCTATTGAGTCATAAGCTTTCTCGAAGTCTAGCTTGAATAAATAGCCTTGTTGACGATTAGCTTTGAGGAAATGGATAATCTCATTAACTGTCATCACACAGTCCAGAGTTTGTCGCCCTTTGATGAAGCCATGTTGCACATCGCTGACAACCGAAGTTACAACCTGAGCTAATCTCCTAGCCAGAATTTTCGAAATGATTTTGTAGTACCCGCTAACCAGACTAATAGGCCTAAATTCCGAGAATCTCTTGGCACTGTTAATCTTGGGAATCAGCGTAAGAAATGACGTGTTAGCTCCAAAAGGAAAACGATCCCTGCTGAAAAAACTACTAACAAGTCTGCAGTAATCATCCCCAAGGATATCCCAAGCCTTTTGTACGAACAGCATGGACAGCCCATCAGGCCCCGGAGCTTTGTCGCTCCCACAACTCCGGACAACCTCCCAAATTTCCTCTCTCGTTATCTCGCTGTCAAGCAGTTCAACCTCCTGGTCACTCAGTTTATGGAAACCCAAATCTGGAACCCGCGGCCTGTTCCAAGACACCGCCTGGAAGAACTCCTTGAAATACTCAACAGCCGCATCCTTAATCGCTTGAGGCTCCGATAATCTCCCTCTGGTGGACACAATCGCTGTTATGTTATTCTTCCGCTGGGTAGCTCTAGCAACAAGATGAAAATACTTGGTGTTCCTGTCTCCCTTCGTATCCCAGCGGATTCTAGCCTTGCGCCCCCATAATTGGTTCGCCTGCCTTTCCTTTTCCCATAATTGAGACTCAACCGCTGCCTTCTCACTCCGTTCTGCTTCTGTGAGCTCGCGCGAATCCGCCACTCCCTCCAAACTCTCAATTTTCTCTTGTAATTCCCGAATTTTAGTCCCGATATACCCAAAAACCTCTTTATTCCACACCCGAAGTTTAGCTTTGAGCCATTTGACTTTTTTCATCACCTGGTACTCCCCGGGAAAGACGTTGCTGGCTTCTTCCCACCATGACCGCACAAGGTCCTTAAAGCTCGGATAATCCCACCATTCAGCCACATCCCTAAAAGGTTTGGGGCCCCAATCCTTACGGTCAGAGTGAAGTAACAGAGGGGTGTGGTCGGACCCGTTACGCCCCAAGGCCAGCAGTTGGAGATTAGGAAAACAAGAAAGCCAGTCCGCCTGCACCAATACCCGATCAATCCTGCTTCTACTGATAGAATTTGCCCACGTAAACCTTCTTCCCACAAGCGGCAAATCCAGCAAATTGCATTCCTCAACCCAACTGCCAAATTCCCTCATGCCACGAGAGTACCCACCTCCATTCCATCGGTCTGCCGGGGAAAGGGTCTCGTTGAAGTCCCCAGCAACCATGACCGGCCCATCAAATTCATCACTAAGAGTTTTCAACTCCTGCCACAGCTGTGTCCGACGATCAGCATCAGAAAATCCATACACGTTCAGAAACGCACACGAGAAATTTTGAGCGATTAGCCGTCCTTGCAACCATATAAAACGCTCACGAACCACAATCCTACTAACTTGAATCTTACGCTTATCCCACATGGATATTAGCCCACCAGACCGCCCCTCTACAGGGGCATGCACCCAGCCTAAATCAGTATACTTCCACATCGAATTGATAAAGAATTCATCTACTACCTCCCTCTTTGTTTCTTGCAAAAACACCGCCTCTATCCCTTCCTTGACAACTGTCCTCTTAATAAATCTCCGTTTAGCTCCCGCAAGCAGCCCCCTGCAGTTCCAACATAAAAGCTTAACCATAGGAACGTCTTCTCACGCGTCAAACACACCACATTACGCCCTAGATCGGGCCACCTCCTCCTCATGTCTCCCCTTCTCGAACGCTCTCAACGCATTTCGTTTGCCTGCATCAAGAGGTCTAGCTTCTTCCCAATTTCCCAAATGTCACCGCCTATGAGTGTCGCGTCCATAAATTTATTTCTGCTTCTAATATCCTCGTCTGCTGCCCGAAAAGTGGATGCTCCTGACCCGGTAGCAGAGTCTACTGATCGTAAACTCCCCTTCTCACCCACCAACCGTTTGGTCTTACGGGTGGTAATATATGATAGCGCACCGCCCTGGTTACCAATATCTACCTCATTCTCCGTTGTGTTCATAACTTCCAGTGTTCTAGGCTCCTTCCCAATACTCCCCACCGGGGGTTCTTCATCAGGCACCTCTGCCCCTATCCCAACGTCCGAATCCGCCTCTCCCCATTCCTCCTCTTCCTGGTCAACGCCAATCATCCAATCCAAGTTCGAGATCACTCCCTGCAGTGGTTCTTCTTTGCAATGGATCCTATGCGTTGTCTCATTAATCCTAGCCAAAATCTGTACATCGATATGACTCTCCTTGGTACATACTAGCACTCTCCCAATGTCTAATCTCTTACGTCGCATGGTGTTCTCATCCACTATAATCAGCTCCCCAAGCTTAGTACCTAAGGCTTCAAAGGTTTTAAACCCCCATGTTTGGATTGGTACTCCCGCGCATTGTACCCAGCAGCATCTACTACCATCGGTAGACGTCTCATTCCAAGGGACCACTTTGGTAAATAACGCATCACCCATCAGTTTATTCGGCCCTAACGCTAGCTCATAATCACTGCTCCTATCGAATTCCAACAAGACCAAACCGCGTCCCATAACCCGGGTCTCGCAACACCATCCTGCCTCCACCACTCTATCCTGAATCCCAGGCACATCCTCTAATCTTCTCAGTACTCATATCGCACTGCGTTTAAGCCATTCAAGATTCTCTTCTGGGATGTTAAGTTCAATAGGAACAGACTCCGGGCGAGGCGTATGCACCCCGCTGGTATATTCCCCACGAACAGTTTCAACCCAGCTGCGATTTGGTGTCACTCTATTACCGTTGGTAATATCATCTCTCTTTTTGACATCCTGGTTTCTCCTATCCTCCAACTTCCTACTCCTAGTCTGGTTATGCCTAACCCTAGCTCGATTGCATCTCAATTCAGATGCACCAATGGACTGTCGATCTAGGGCCTTAACCATGTCGCCCACGTTTGATACACAATCAAGTCTAAGAAAACAAAAATGTTTACCTGCAGCATTGCGCCTACTCGGAATGAATACGTCTCAGACCTTGCCGAATGCAGGTAATTTCCATCTTCGCTGCACCAGATATCTCAGGCCATGATGGTCCACGTGGGAAGGGAGATTCTCGACGTAAAAAGTCACAACCTCCTCGTCCTCATAAAACATATGATCGTGGCGGGGACGTCTGTTCTGCGTGGAAGGGAATGGAGGATATTTCGACCCAGCAGCGTGAGGCATGCTGGTGTTTGGGACCTCCGGTAGCAGTGGGCACACCGGAGGGGAGGGGGGGGGGGGGTTATGGTGGCGGCTAGGCTCCGCAAAAGTTGGAGCCGCCTCTAGGGTTTTATCTTTTACTTACTACTAATTTAGGTACTATATGTGTAATGATACTTTATCTTAATACTTTGTGTAATGCAATTTTAGGCTTGATGCATATTTATTCATTATTGTGTAAAGTGAAGATTTGTGTGAAATATTGGGTGAATTATTGTGGAATTTAGGTACTATTGTGTGAAGTATTTGGAACAAGTTTGTAAACTACTATTTGAATTCCAATGAGGTTAATTGTGACAACTTTGTTCATAAACGAAACAATAAGTAGCAAACCAAACTTCATTACATTCCACAAAAGTTACATCATTCGTTGCCCATACTCGGCAGCACAAGCACAAACACATTGCAAGTGCAAGAGCAAACCAAGCCATTGTTCATATGAGTTACATCATTCCAGCCCATACTGGGCAACACAAAACATGAACAAACATAAAAAAGATTGAAGTCCTTCTGATCAACCAAGGACTGACATCCAAAACAAACATTCAACTTAATCAAACTTAGCAGAGACCTGACCCTCTTCATCATCAGGAGACTTCTCCCTCTTCCTCTTCCTCGCAGGCATATCCTTCACATCGGTATCACAAGCATCGAGTGCCTTCTGCGCCACTGATATCTCCATATCCGCTATGCTCTGCCACTGTTCCAACAACGTTATGGCGACCTTGATGCTCCCCAAGACTTTACCAATGTGCTCCAGATACTCCCTAACTGCCTTCGTGGAGAACCAATTTTGCATCTGTGCCTGCTCCTACAAGTAAAAAAGGTGATGGTTCCTCAAGCGCTTGAGGTCTTCTTCAACGTGTCGCTTCTTGAAGTGACAAATGGTCCCTGCCTCGCTGGAGTTATTGATGGCCGTTAGAGACTCCTCTACAAATTTCTCCTTCAACGCTATGTTAATCATTTTGCAGAAAACAATAGTT
Organism: Viola odorata; assembly: GCA_963691705.1. Taxonomy (NCBI): domain Eukaryota; kingdom Viridiplantae; phylum Streptophyta; class Magnoliopsida; order Malpighiales; family Violaceae; genus Viola; species Viola odorata. The sequence continues at coordinate 8,131,142 of OY829543.1, forward strand.
AGAAATAAGCAAATGAAAGTGATGGAGAATGAGGAGTAATACAGGCAATTTATGAGGGATTGATGTCCTTTGGCATTCAACAGACTCCTAGGGAGTTGCAGAATGCTCGTTTCCCACCCGTTGCTTTGATACCGTTTGATTTTCCAAGCCTGCTACCTATCCATGCGTCTGTTCCAGGTAATGATAACTGCTACACAACAATTACCAAAACAGACATACAATAATTAACCAAAACCCACTTTAATTAAAGCCGATTCCAAACCAAACATCAAACCCTAAGTTACATAGTCTAATAAAAACCCTAGAAATTACGAAAATAATTAGAACCCTAAAAGTTACAAACCGGATCCAAATCCTACAAATTACAATAACAAACCAAAAAAAGTAGGAGAAGAACGACGAGAACAAAGAGACATAGGACATTAGATGAAAAATTATATCCTTTCGTTGGTGCTTCTGCTTTGCGAGATGTGGCACCAACAACCACCTCCTTTAATTGTCTGCAAATAACATCGCTTTCTACCTTCATAGCTTCGATAATTTCTTCCTTCAACTGACCCCAATCGTTCATTTCTTCCAGCGGCACAGATCAACCTAGCGCATTGCACTAAGCCCAGAACCCACACACACCAAACCCACATTTATAATACAACATACCTGGGTTAGTCGACGATTCCGAAACCCTAATCACAGCTCTGATCCCACACTTGCAATTTCTGTTCTTGTATCGTAGGTTCGATGCTTCGGCATTACCTGTGCCACACGACGTTAATGATTGATAGCTTGAAGAAGACATGGAAGACATGGAGATGGAGGAGTTATTTTGATGAAATCTTGACACTCGATTTTGAGGAATCAATTTCTAGGGTTCTTGACAAATAACCCTAGAAAAATTAACTAACGTTTATATTTTGGAGAATGATGTAAATGAAAACTGGATTTTATACTTAATTTTTAAAAATAATAAAATCATCTTGCTAACCGGTTGCAAGAAACTAGCAACAGTCACTCAAAACTAACAAAAAGTTAGTTTAACTGACGACAGGGACCATGTTTTGATTGACCTTTAGTTCAGGGACCATGATTTGATTTTTTTTAGTACAGGGGAGGTTTCTGTTTTTCACGAATAGTTCAGGGGGGTTGGCACTATTACCCCTTTTTATAATTGATTAGTATAACTAAATAAATAAAATTATCCTAAGTTGATTGTAAAAATAATAAATGTATATTGATCAAATTATTCGTTGAGAATAAAACCTTCATTATTATATTTTTCTTTTTGGTGAGAATTATTTTCACATTTTTACCATGGAAATACTATATAGATTAAACTTAATTAAATTTTTGTTTCAATAAATAAATTTAGTTAATTAAATTATGTATACAATTCACTTGATACCATTTCAATTTATTTACATATAATTAATTATAATATTTTACTTAACAAAAAGTTATATTAAAATCATTTCTTTTAAATTATTGTCAAGGTTATACCACTAAAATGATATATAGATTTATAAAAAAAATAAGAAGAAGATATGTACAATAAAAACTAAAAATCTACTTGGAAAGAAATAATTTAAATACAAACTGCAGATATATGCATTCTTATAATATAATGGCCGAAATGGATTTTGGGTCCCTGCAGTCCAATTGATTGACTTTTTTCACCCCTCTATTTTTTTTTGAGTTATCTCCTCCCTCAACTTAGTGGCAAAAAATTTATTTCATCCCTCCTCCTGACGCCATCCACATTTTCCGTCTGTTTGCTGACGTGGCACGCCACGTCAGCAAACAGTACCGGGTCGAACTTGAAACGGGTCGGAAAACGGGCTGAATGTTAAATGGTCCTTGCAGTCTAATTGATTGACTTATTTCAGCCATCTGTTTTCAAAAAGTAGTATTACATCCTTCTAGTGTAGTTTTATGTTGGATTTCAGCCCTCACCCTAACGCCATCTAATTTTTACGTCCGTTTGAAAACATTTTAATAAAATCTGACTATTACCTTCCATGTTTTTCAACAAGAACACCAGCAATAGAGCAGAAGTGGGGCTCGAACCCACGACGTCATGGTTCTGAGCTGGACAGCTTCTATGTTAACATTTTAATAAACTCTGACTATTATCTCCTATCTTTTTCAACAATAACACCAACAATATGATCATCTCTCGACTCGAGGTTGTTTTAAATTATTAATTATTATGTTGTTAAATATTTAAATTTTATTATAAAATTATTAATATTTAAGTTTTCAAATAAGAAATATATGTTTTTTCATATATTTATTATATATAAATTTAGTTATGGATGGGCCATTAGTACTGTAATTATTTATTCGCATTTGTTTTATATATTTAATTTTTAATGGACAAATTGATTATAACTAATAATTAGAAGTACTAATAGCCCACCCATAAATTATTTATTCCATTAAAATTTATTAAAATGGGAGGTAATAGTTAGATTTTGTTAGTAAAAATCTTTGCGACCCGTTTGGCTTTTGCCTACGTGGCGTGACACGTCAGCAATCGGTGGCACGACACGTACGCAAACGGACGGAAAAATTGGATGGCGTTAGGGTGAGGGTTGAAATCCAACAGAAAACTACAGTGGAAGGATGTAATACTACTTTTTAAAAACAGAGGGCTGAAATAAGTCAATCAATTAGACTCCAGGGACCATTTAACATTCAGCCCGTTTTTCGACCCGTTTCGAGTTCGACCCGGTACTGTTTGCTGACGTGGCGTGCCACGTCAGCAATCGTTGACGTGACATGGCGTGTCAGCAGACAGACGGAAAATGTGGATGGCGTCAGGAGGAGGGATGAAATAAATTTTTTGCCACTAAGTTGAGGGAGAAGATAACTCAAAAAAAAAAATAGAGGAGTGAAAAAAATCAATCAATTGGACTGCAGGGACCCAAAATCTATTTCGGCCTAATATAATCATAGTGTGTCTCCTGTGTAGTCTGTTCAAACTTGAAACGGTTGATTCTCTCTCTAGAAGAAGGGCAGATTAGTAATTACAAGTAAACAAAGGGAGCGCATATTTCGATTTGCTACAATAAAAAATAGCTGTTTCGAGACATCTCATTCTCTCCCTTCAGAAATCCATACATAAACAGGAATGGAACAAGAAAGAGCCGTTGATCCCTAATTCGACTTGATTGTCAAGAAATTTCAGTATTCTTCAACTAAAAACCTCATTCATCCTGCTAATCCAACACCAGTTAGGACTCCTTGTTTGTCTATAAAAGAACAGCAGTTGTTTCATCTCTTTTTTCCAATTTCTCCAAATTTATCAGTTCGATTCTCTCTGCCATGGGTATTCAAAATCCTCCTTCCAAAAATCAAAAACATTATCAGTTCTCTTTACTGAGTGCCACAATTAAGTAGCCAAATTCTGTTCCTTTCCATTTTCAGACCATCATGACCGAAATCAGCACAGAACCAGATCATTCTCCACAACGCAAGCAAGAAATCAAGTTTCTCACGTTCAGATCTGATGACCTAATCATCATTCTCTCCAAAACTCATCCACCCACCAAGAAAGTAATCACCTTTACCAGAAAGACCCGAACTTGCCAAACGGCCACCAACAAGAAAAAGAAGAAAGACAGAGACAGCAAAACGAAGATGGTGTTGACGAAGGTTCTGGATGACATTGTACAGGTGAACACGATCTTCACCATGTTCACCACGGCTGTATTCCTGCACTTGCCGGATATATCCCCGAGCCATCTGCAGGGGTTAGAGAACCGACGGGATTGCAACGCGAGTCTTGAGGTGGGAAAAGATCTGATCCTGTACGAAGTGGTTTCCTTCGCTTGCTGCCTCCTCTCCATCTTGGTTGCCAAAGTCCTGAAGCTACACATCAACATGGTGTTTTCTCATCCCAGATTGAAGAACCTAAAGGGTTTTGTTAGGGTTTTAGAATGCATCATGTTTACTCTGTCGCTGATGGCATCGATTGTTGGGATTTTGTTCTTAACACTGTCAATTGGGGATGTGATACAGATAAGGATTGGGTTGTTGTCATGTGGAAGCCATCACGCTCGTTCTGCAGTTTCCGCGGTTGCTCTCATTGTGCCATTTGCTGTACTTTCTTATTTCTCATCCGTTATGCTGTATGTTTTTTCTTTGACTTGGGATACACAGTCTTGTAAAAAACCAATTACCTGCCCTGCATAAAAATATTGATATACAGATGAGAAGCAATTGAGAAAAAATATATACAAGATACAGAGAAAATAAACAAGATTACACCCCAAAAAAGATTCAACTGAACCGATGCTAATGGGAAGTTGTAGGTGCTTCTAGAGAGTTGTATATCCTACAAGTTCTAGACTTCTCTTCTACTTTTTTATATACATAATACAAAATACAAAATATTACATATAGCTTTATACGTTGACAGTATTTTGGAGTATATAGCAACAGTGCATTCTTCAACATTGTTTCTATGATCCTATGCGCACCGTTATAATCCATTTGATTGAGAAGTCTCTTATAACTATTTCTCAACAAGGGAAGATAGAACTACATGATTTAGTACAAGAGATGGGCTGGAAAATGGATGATGAGGAAAAAGTCACTGATGATCCTAGGAAATGGAAGAGATTGCACAAATCAGAGGATATCTACCGTGTATTAATCGGAAAAAAGGTAGCCTTACAATTCAACCTTACTTTATCGTACTATTTATTGCTATATATGCACACTGAGTTTAATTTGATTATTTATTGTTGTTGTTAGGGCACCGAAGCAATTCAAGGTATAAATTTAAACTTAAGTGAAGTGAAAACTATGAGTTTTGGAATCGATGCATTTGCTGGAATGGTTAATCTTAGATGGCTCAAAGTGTATGGACAGAATGATGAAGTGTGCCTTCTGAATACTCAAAGAAAGAATATGTTTTGGTGGCTGCAGATCTTTGGAAATAATTATGAAGTATTCCTTCCTCAGATGAGGTATCTCCATTGGGAAGCATTTCCATTAACATCTTTATCATCAACATTCAATGCTCCAAACCTTGTTAAACTTGGTTTGCCAGGAAGCAATCTTGCAACGGCAACTTCTTTCAGATATCCCACCATGGTTCGAATCTATAACTTACATTATTAAAAAAATATACACTAACGAACTGTGCTTCCGTATGCGTAAAAAATCATTATTTAATTAGTGCTTAAAATTTTAATTTTTTTTTTCATAGATAGAATTATTTAAAAAAAAAACTCAAACTCGAATCTAAATTCTAATAAAATAGCTATAATTTTAATATTTAATAATAAATTCAACTATTTATTAACTAAATTATTTAATTCTTAAACTAAATGATATTTATTCATATAAAAATAATTTATTTAGATAAATTATAGATAATAATATTATTCTTTATAATATATCAATTTAGAGACCTGAGTGTCGTTACATCAGATGGCACGATTCACTCCGCAGATGCTTTGAATAGCAACCTGCATGTTGTTTCCAAAAAATTAACAAATGCAACTTGCAAGACTGTTAAATCACAACCTAATTTTTTTTAGAAGAACCTCAAACAAGCATAGGATCCTCCCCTTATTCCTATGCATTACAACCAACCGAAGAACCGAAGAAGATTACGATCAATAACTAATCCATACCCCCATTGTATTAGAGTTGATCTAAGTGGTTTTTTTTTTAATAAAACAAATTGGAAGGACAAGAATTGTTAAGGTAATTAATGAGGCCTTGCCTGAGTCATGCATGTGCACGAGAGTGGCGAATAACATGGCGTTAGTTTTAGATTCTACTAAACTTTAAGTGATAGATACGAGTTGATACTAAATTTTATCATGAAATATATTAGAAGCGAAATTATATAAGCGTTCTTGAAAATTACTGTGAAGAGCATGAAAAAAGATTAGCCTAAATGCAGGATCTAGAAGCTGAATGGGACTTGAAAAAGTAAGTTCGTGAATCTGAATACGTAATGATAACTTTAAAAAAAAATTAGAAGGAGACTAGTTTACACCTTACGGTCTACCCTCTTCAATAATTATGATTTTTCTATGCATGAGCGACTTCTTGGCATCTACCGTACACACCCATGGCCCATGGGCTTCCCTCGATATATTCCTTTATTTTATTTTATTTTATTTTGTCAAAATTATTTTATAATCCGATTATTATATTAAATGTCACTTATTCTACACTAGAATTAGGTAGGATTTTGAATGATAGACAAATATCTTCCAAATAAGTTTTACTATAACTGCATATTTAGAGTTTAAATTTAAATTTTTTACTTAAGCTAGAATAATTTTCTACCAATTAATTTATACGTTCTTGTATATAAATCTTTTAATTATTTATTAGTATAGGACTTTGGACTTTTAAGTCATTTACGCATGTTTTGGTGCATGAGTAAAATCAAACTCCAGCATTAAAAACCCAAAAAGAGTCTCTAAAATCAAACTCGAGAGGTTGAATAAAAGTTACTACTTAACAAAAGATTCTAGACGGGGTCACTACGATTGTACTTACGTGCACAGCTATCCTCATTTGATCTCCATCATCAAATTTGCCAATGGAATTAAAATAGAAAATGAAAAAGAAAAACTGTGGTTATCACCTGTATACATCGCCATTGAATTTGACAAGCACAATACAAGAACTTGAGAAAAGATCAATGGAGAAAAAAAACAAGAAGAGAAGTCATGTCCAAATTTCCAATACCGCGATTATTTTAAGAAAATTTGAATTAGTTGAGTTCAAAAATAGACCTCGGGATGTATATAAAAAGATTAATTATACGGGATGACAGGTGTCAACTCCCTATTTGCAGAAAAATCTAGCATTTGCATGTCTACTCTTGAGGTACTGTATACTACTCCTGTAGCAATGAATCAAAATCATCCACTAATGTCCTAGCTATCTGTGGTCCATGAGTTGAAAGGATATGGACAATAACAGAAGCGGAAAGGACACAAAAAATAATGCGGATCTTTTTTACCCTAACTCCTAGCTGGTAAATCAGCTATGCAAAGTTCTAAATTTTAATAGTAATAAAGTAAAAATTAATAAAAAATGTAACAACAAGTAAGTGTGAATAGTTTTTTTTTTAATTAATGATATTTGCCAACCCAATGAAATTAAATGTTTTGTTGTAGTATCTCATACTAATTGTTTAATTAATCCTCCTTATATTCATATTACGTCATTAATTTCACGTGGCAATTCACCACATTAGCACATGTGATGACATGACATATTCTATCACATCATTGTGTCTCGTTTAATTGATGATACCATGTGTCACATTATCACATCATGACACGTAACATGTGATTTTTTTTTTTTGAATAAGCTGATAGAATTTTATTATGTCATAGGGAAAATGACAGCAAGGAAAAGAATATACAAACAACAGTAACAGCAGAGGCAAAACCTTAGCAGAAACTGCTCAGCCAAAACGAACCCAGATTATATGGTGACATAATATTTATCATATGATATTTTAGCACTGACGTATCATATTCTTTGTTATCGCATCAGCTAATATGAAGAATTTATAGAATCTATTAGTGTATGAAATATTTTTAATATTCTCACATAAATTAGGAATATTTTTTTTCCAATATTGTAAAAATAAAATATTGATCAAGCTAGTTAGGAACTAGGAATAATTCAATTAATGGCTAAATATGTAATAAAATAATCTAACATGGTTGAATTCAATAAAAATTGGGAACGAAAAGATGCTCTAATATCAATTTATTTTGATGAAAAATGAGACGTCACATTGCATAATTAAATGTCTAGGCATGCTAATGTACAAAAGAATTGTTTTATGACCAATTTGAGAAAAAATTAATGTAATATTTTGAAGCGCAAAAATGAACATTTCCTAACTTTTATTGGATAGGTACTTGCTACCAATTAGAGGATGGCCGGTGTAGATATTGAATTTCAACGCTTTTCTAACTTTGAAAGAAAAATAAAGAACTCATGATATCAATATAAAGAACTTATGGGCAACATGGAAACATAGGAATGATGTGATTTTTAATCACCATGCATTTAACCCACAACAACTTATCCGAGCGATTTTTTTTTACTGGAACCAATGGTTGTGTGCTCAAGACAGGACGTTTCCTTACTCTCCTTCTCAGATGTTGAGCTCCTCAATATGGCTTCAAGTTTGGGGATCAAACGTGGCACAAGATGCCTAGCAATCAGGGTCTGCTATAGAGGACCAGTTTAGCTCTAAGAGGATAGTTATAGTCGTGTATTTTCATTGCTTTATTTCAGCTTATCTGGTTTTGCAGGTAAGAAAGTCATGAACCCATGTCTCTTTTTTTTTATTTAATAATTGGAAGATATTATTACTGCTACTGTCATGAAGATCATGACAGCACAAGGAAGGAGAGCATCAAAACAACAAGAAACCTAAAACAGATCAAGACTTCACAAGGCAGGAGCTGCAAAAACAACTAGACGGCTAAAACAGCCCTGGTCTTCCTATCAACCAAGCTGGTGAAGACCTTACGTTATCAAAACTGACCCCCATGTCTCTTCTTTTTCTGGTTTAATAAAAGCTAGCCTATTCAAAAAATATATATAACGACGCTCCATTTTGTTTCCTAGAATAGTTTGTGATATTTTTTTGACTTAATTATAAGCTAGCTAGGTGTCTTGACAACGAGTGGGAGATGGAATTGGATGAGAGAAATTATACGGTCCATCTTAATTATACCTTATACCTCATTTAAATAGTATGGTTCATCATTAAGTATTAAGTTGCAGAAACTAAAGTTGGTATCAGATATGTTGAATATATCATATTCCCACAAAACCAGGAACATGGTTCCCTTAAAAGAAGGAGTGTCCCCCTCCATGTTCTCCTCCATGTTTCCCTCTGCCATGTTTTAAGGATATTTGTATTATTATTATTAGTGTAAATTAGTGTATAAATAGATAGGTTGGTCATTTGTAAACACTAAGCAATTCAATGCAATACACATACCTTCAGTCTCTCAATTGCTTCTTAGTTTCTAACATGGTAGCGGAGCTAGTCTCCTAAAACCATTTCGTTAAAATTCTCCGGCGAAATTTCAATTTCGTTCTTCCGCTGCAAACCTCCGAAAATTCGACACACACACCACCATCATCTACATAAAATTCAGAAAATCCAATCTGCAATTTTTCGTCACATTTCACCCGCCGGAGACCACCTCACGCGCCACCACGCGCCATCACCGGAGTTCAACTCCGACCTACTGTAAACTGCGTTTTACAGTCCCTTTAATTGCCTCTTAGGCACCACGCGCCGCGTCATTGTCCTCATCGGTCGCCTATCTACCCACTGACCAATTTTCATCCTGTTCTGGTCATTCACGCGCCTAAACGCGCTACCGCCGGTGCCACGCGTCGGTCATCTTCTCCGATCATCCCCTCTGCGTGTTTTGCCACGTGTCTTCTGACTACTGGTCCTTGTCATCGCCAGCTGTCACCTTGGGATTGGTCCACGTGTCTTTGCGCTACTGGTCCACTTGTGCCACGTGTCTCCTCGCTACTGGTCCACGCTATTGCCACGTGTCATCATTTCATTAATCCACGTGTCTTCCTTTGATTCATCCACGTGGCTCCTTCTGGTTTGTCTTCAGAGTTGACTTTGACCTTCCGGTTCAACTCCTTGACCCGTCCGGTTCACCCGATTTTATTCCGGTTCTTGTCATTTTTTTTCCGGTTCCCAAGGTTTTTGGGTGTTCTCATTCTGATTTTGGGGTCCTTTTTGTCTCATTCGGCCTCTCTCTACCCGGTTCAACTCTTTGCTTCTCCGGTTCTTGTGCGGTTTCGTCCGCCTTATGCCACTTTTATGTGAGCATCTTTTCAAGGTTTCATCTCTTGTCTTCAACCTATCTAATCTCTTTACCATCTTGTCCCGTTCTTAAGCGAGTCCTCCAGAAATTTGCTCCTTTCAGGTGTGTTCTTTCCACTTTGTTAACCTTACTTACAATATCTTGTGCTTTCCTCATTATGACTCTTGAAACTTAGACCCGATCTCCTTGCACTAGTGAAAACTCTTGTAGGTATTGCAAGCAATCAGGTCACACGATCAACAAGTGTTGGGCATTGGAAAGAAAAAGGCAGCGAGAACAAGGAGCCAACAATGTATCTAGAAATATACCTTCGCCATCTCGCAGTTCCTCTCGACCATATCCTACTATAACCAACAGTACTGCTCCACCCACTTCGACACCTACGAATAACGGAGCTAGTCTCACAATTGATCAGGTCCAAGCCATTATCAATAAGGTTCTCTCTCGTGAAAAACATCAAAATTCTGTTCTATCCACCACATCAGGTAATAATCCTTGGTTATTTGATTCTGCTTGTTGCAATCATATGACACCTGATTCTGCTTTTTTCTCTTCCAAGACATTCACATCTAACACACCACCAATTCACACTGTCGATGGCTCACTTCTGGATATTAATCATATTGGATCTGTTCACACACCACAACTTGCTATCTCTAACACATATCATGTTCCTAAATTATCTGTGAATCTCTTATCTGTTGGTCAAATCTGTGATATGGGATTTAATGTTTTATTCTCACCAAGTGGTGTAACTGTGCAGGACCCTGTAACCAACAAGATAGTTGGGACAGGCCATAAGATAGGACGTCTATTTGAACTGACATCTCTCCATCTTCCTTCCAATCCCTCCACTGTCGCTGCCACCCCATCCAGTGCATCTATTGCTTTTAATGTTTGGCACTCTCGCCTTGGTCATGCATCTAAAAATAAACTTAAACATTTATCTTCTATCGGTGTTTTGGGAACGGTTAATAAACTTGATTTTGATTGTCTTGCATGCCAACTTGGAAAACAACCCGCTTTATCTTTTAACAAAAATGATAAAATTGCTCAAGCTCCTTTTGATTTAGTGCATTCTGATGTTTGGGGACCTTCCCCTATTCCCACCATGGGGGGGTCTCGATATTTTGTTACCTTTATTGATGATTTTTCTCGATATACTTGGATCTATTTGATGAAACATAAATCTGAATTACTTGGTATTTATCGTGAATTCTCTACCATGGTTAAAACCCAATTTTCATGTCACATTAAACTTTTTCGATCTGACAATGCACTTGAGTACACACAACGAGCTTTTCTTGATATTCTGAAACAGGATGACACTATTCCTCAATACTCTTGCCCAGGCACCTCCCAACAAAATGGTCGCGCAGAACGTAAGCACAGACATATCCTAGACACTGTTCGCACTTTACTTGTTGATGCCTCAATCCCTGAACAATTCTGGGGAGAAGCTGCTCTTACAGCTGTTCACACAATCAACAGAATCCCTTCCACTGTTCTTCAAAATCACACACCTTTTGAAAAATTGTTTGGTAAACTTCCCTCTTACTCCGATCTAAAAATTTTTGGTTGTGCATGTTTTGTTCTTCTTCAGAAACATGAACACAACAAACTTGAACCCCGTTCACGGTTATGTTGTTTTATTGGGTATGGCTCTAATCAGAAAGGTTACCGCTGTTATGATCCTGTTGGTCGACGCCTTCGGGTATCTCGACACGTGATTTTCTGGGAAAACACATATTTTTCAAAAATCTCTTCATTTCAACTTTCTGTGGATCTTCACAATCAATTGTTTACTAATCCTTCTATTGAGTTTTTTCCAGGAGAGTTGAGTGGAGAGAATGATATCAGTGAGGAAAACAGCTTGCATGAAAATAGAGAGCATGCAGAGGGTGAGCGAAACAATGATCTCAGTGAGGAAAACAACTTGCATGAAAACAGAGAGCATGCAGAGGGTGAGCGAAATAATGATATCAGTGAGGAAAACAGCTTGCATGAAAACAGAGAGCATGCAGAGGGTGAGCGAAATAATCTGAGACCTCAACCACACAGTGTGATACAAAGTCCACCGAGTGATCCTTCCATCCAACCACATAGTGAGGTACAAACTATAAATACTGAAAATGTTCCTTCAACTTCCCGTTACCCTTCTAGAAACCGTGTTCTCCCCACTAAACTTGGTGACTATCATCTTTACTATGCCTTGGCTACCTTACATGAGCCAAATTCTTTTCGTGAGGCATCTTCTAACCCACTTTGGCAGAAAGCAATGAATGAAGAATTAGATGCATTACAGGACAATGACACATGGGACGTTGTTGATCTCCCGACAAGAAAATCCACAGTGGGATGCAAATGGGTATACAAAATCAAGACCAAATCTGATGGGAGTCTTGAACGCTACAAAGCAAGATTGGTAGCAAAAGGATATACACAAGAATATGGAATAGACTATGAAGAAACATTTGCTCCAGTTGCTCGCATCACCACTGTTCGTACCCTCATTGCAGTTGCAGCTTCTCTTAAATGGTCTCTCTCCCAAATGGATGTCAAAAATGCCTTCCTGAATGGAGATCTTGAAGAAGAAGTCTATATGCAGCCTCCACCTGGTTCAAATATCCCTTCTAACAAAGTATGCAAACTTCGAAAGGCCTTATATGGTCTTAAACAAGCTCCCCGAGCTTGGTTTTCAAAATTCAGCAATGTCATTCAATCTCTTGGCTTCACATCTAGTCCTCATGACTCGTCCTTATTCAAGAAAACGTCCGACCAAGGTACCATCATTCTACTTCTATACGTGGATGACATGATAATCACTGGGGATGATCTCTCTGGCATTCAAACACTTAAAACCTCCCTCAGTCAACAATTTGAGATGAAAGATCTAGGTAAACTGAGTTATTTTCTTGGGATTGAGGTAACAAAATGCACTGATGGTTATTACTTATCTCAAGCAAAATATGCATCTGATCTTTTATCTCGAGCTAGCATTTCCGATAGCAAAATTGCAGATACTCCACTTGAGCTTAACATCAAACTTCGACCGAATGATGGAGAACCCCTCTCTGATTCCACCCTCTACCGTCAACTTGTTGGCAGCCTGATCTACCTCACCGTCACTCGTCCAGATATTTCCTATGCCGTGCACCTTGTCAGTCAATTCATGGCTGCTCCTCGTTCCGTTCACTTCGCCGCTGTACTTCGAATTCTACGCTACATCAAAGGCACCATCTTCCATGGTCTTCATTTTTCCTCTCACTCTCCGTTACAGTTGTATGCTTATTCTGATGCTGATTGGGCAGGAGATCCAACTGACAGACGATCAACTACTGGATACTGTTTCTTCCTTGGTAATTCCCTCATATCCTGGCGCAGTAAGAAACAAACGGTTGTTGCTCGTTCTAGCACTGAAGCAGAATATCGAGCACTTGCAGACACCACATCACAGTTGATTTGGCTTCGATGGCTTCTAGCTGACATGGGCGTTCCTCAAACTCAAACAACTCCTCTCTATTGTGATAACCGAAGTGCAGTCCAGATAGCTCACAATGATGTATTCCATGAACGCACAAAACACATCGAAATTGACTGTCATTTTGTGCGACATCATCTTCAGCAAGGAATTCTTCTCCTACAATCCACCTCCTCCATCGATCAGACAGCTGATATCTTCACCAAAAGCTTACCTACTCGGCGATTTCAAGACCTTCTTTTTAAACTCAATTTGTCATCACAAATGCCACCTTGAGTTTAAGGGGGATGTTGAATATATCATATTCCCACAAAACCAGGAACATGGTTCCCTTAAAAGAAGGAGTGTCCCCCTCCATGTTCTCCTCCATGTTTCCCTCTGCCATGTTTTAAGGATATTTGTATTATTATTATTAGTGTAAATTAGTGTATAAATAGATAGGTTGGTCATTTGTAAACACTAAGCAATTCAATGCAATACACATACCTTCAGTCTCTCAATTGCTTCTTAGTTTCTAACAAGATAGATAGGAGGAATAGATTTTAAATAAAAGAGTATTGAGCTAGTAATTTGCTAGGACGAGTATCGTAACAGTGACTCAGGCGTAGTGCATGGGGGCTTAATGGGCATAAAATACTTAGTTGATTTGAGCGACATACTATCAATTTCCAGGCCGAACTTAAAATTGGTCATGAGCTTTTTACATAGTTTGAAGCCAAACAAGAAAGTACAATGATCTCCATGTCAAATATGAAGCTAGTGACTTTGTATACCCGGTGAGCCTTAGTTGCGAGCTATATGATGTTTTGTTTAAGGGAGAGATTGTTAAACCGTATTGGTGAATTGTGTGTAAATTTTCATTAGTTGGGTTGGCTTGGGCTTTGGACTAAACGCATAGACCATCGCTCTAAAAATTTAAACACAACCCAACTCGATCCTACCTATTAATTTATATTATAAGGCTAGGTTTATTGCATAAATATGAATGCACATACACATATAGCATTTCGGAAACTTGTTTTCCGATAATTGAACTCGATCTAGCTAGCAAACCATTTCGGAAGAAAAACATAAAACTAATAAGGGATAAAGCTCCTAATTAAAGCTGTAGGGTTAACGAGTCATTTTCCAGAGTTATATATATATAATTAGATTCAAAAAAGAAAAGAAAAAGATCACCTAGAAAACTTGATCAGCAATGAAAGGATAAAGACATTGTAGCTAACAAGTGTTTTGGGTCTGATTCGAATAAGACCAACAAAGTTGTCCAATTGTACATGTGAAGAAGAAGATGCATCCATGCAACTCGTAAAAGATTGTACCCTGACTCCCATACTTCGACACATGCTCCTCGGCCCATCATGCTTCATTTGTTTGGCTCCATGAGGACACATTAATATCATAGTCTAGCTAATTAATACTTTTCTGCAAGATTTTTTTCAAGAATATTATCTGTAATATGATTTAGTAGTATATTTCGCATGTTGTAGTTTAATTTAAAGCCCTACATTTCTCCAAACTGGTAGAAACTATATGGAACATTAAAGCATGAAAGACATTAATGCAGGCGGCTAACCTTTGGATATACCTTTAAAATGATAGTATATATTATAGATAATAAAATTAAATCTTAAATAATTGAAATAAAATTTATAACATACCTTATAAATAAGGCATGCACAGTTATAAGTATTATTTAACTTAATTAGTATGAAATTATTGAAAATATAAATTAATTAATAAGTCTATATGCTTATAACATTTCAAATTATGTTTGGTCAAATAAAAGGACTAATTAATTTTATATTTTATAAGCTTAGGAACTTGTTAAAAAATTGATTAAAAATAAGAATAAAAATGGTACTTAATTAAAAAAAAATTGAATGAACTTGTTAAACTATGAAAACCTCTCAAAGTTCAAGTGGTTCAACCAACTGGTTTAATAATTTTTTCCTAATTCTTTCCATAAAATATTTTAGAATAAAAATGAATCGAAAAATCATAAAGCTTTTTATTTTACTTGATTAAACCGACTGGTTTGATTCTTAAAATTTTAATTGTTACATGCAACTAGATTTAATCTTTTTAAATCACTAGTTTGAGCCGTATATGTTTGGATTGAGATGATTTTGGCTTGATACGAATTTGGGATGACAATGTCAATTCTTTTTGTTGACAATATCAACTATACCAACAATAGCTACGTCCACTGTATGTGCATGACACACTGGCACATCCCATCTAACAAGACAAAAGCATGAGTTCATCGTTTTACACTATCGATACCTTATCTTTGTGTTTAACTTAACATTTTTGTTTGTCTTCACTGTGTAATGAGGATATCAATGTTCCATATTATGCTCAGTGCTTTTCCATTGAAACAAAAAAGAAATAAAAATGTTGTCTATAATTAAGCACGTCTATTATAAGATCTAACATTTCTTTCTCCATTTCATGAATTAACCACGAAACAAACCCTTATTGCACTGACCCTCGCAATGCACTTAGTTAGAAATCAATCCTTTCCACCCCGCAATCGGCGCCAGTGCAGGAGGCTTCCCCTTGAGCAGCAGCCTCATCATCATCAGCCTGGTCTTGGGCGTCTGCGCGGCCTTTCAATCCTGGCATTGGGCAGCCGCGAGATCTAGGAAGAGACAAGACAGGGAGGTGGCGGATCCATAGGTGTTCTTGATCAGGAAGAGCTGCCCGGTCTGTTTCATCGTGTTGAGGTCGTGAGTTATGAGAGTGGTGTGGGTAGTGGGCAGATTTGTTTCATGTTTGTGAGGAGAGATAAAGAAGATGAAGGTGAGACAGTAGTCGTGTAGGAGGAGAAGGAAAGAAGAAAAAAAATGAGAAAGAGAAGAAAAAAAAGAAACAATTGTGCAATTAGGAAAATTAAATATTTTTTATATTTCTGAAAGTCTTTAATTGTGGAATTAAACCGTAAAATTAGTATATATATATAAGGTACTCAAAATCCTACGGTTTAATTCTGAAAGT
Organism: Viola odorata; assembly: GCA_963691705.1. Taxonomy (NCBI): domain Eukaryota; kingdom Viridiplantae; phylum Streptophyta; class Magnoliopsida; order Malpighiales; family Violaceae; genus Viola; species Viola odorata. Next base: position 8,147,486 of record OY829543.1, read on the forward strand.
CTTTTATTGTTAGAATTAAACCGTAAAATTTTGGGTACATTTTATATATATATAAATTTATTTAGTTGTTCTCTAGGAAATGAAAAGACAATAAATCTTAAGAAACTCATCCTTATTGCCACATCATCACATCTCTTTTGGTTGTATTCCTATTTTTTTATTTTCCACTTTACAAATCTGTTGAAATCTTCCAGCCCACAACTTCAACTAACAGTGGTAATTCAAGCTCTAACATGTGAGTAAGTGACACAACACACAAGAGGCAGGAGAGAGATAAGAGAAGGCTAGGTTGGAAGGGTTGGGACCCATTTATCCTTTCTGTCACAAATTGTCATGTTCTCTAATTGTTGGAGGAAATTATTTTAATTTTCTTGAAACTGAGTCATGTTCTTGTCTTCTTTCATTGGGTTAGTTACCGGCTGTATAATGGTAGCCTCCCCCTCCCTAAATTCCTTACCATATAGCACCATTTTGCATGAGTTGGCAAGAAAAAAGTTAAACCCTTTTTTTGATTTTCTTTAATCAGACTTTTTTCTTAACACCTTTTCCTCTCCTCTGTACTAGTATAAGATAAATAATTGACCCTTCCCTCTTCCCTCTCTTGAGAGAGTGTTACAAGAAAATGGTCTTGGTAACATTTTTTGACATTTTTGGAAGTTAAAGTATATTTTCTTAGAAACAGGAAGAAAGGAGAGGGAAAAAAAGGACTGCTATAAGAGGGAGGAACTCTATATCAGTTATAGAAAAGAAGATAGAGAGAACAAAAGTACAGAGAAAAGGTCCTGTCCTGCAGAATGAATGGTCTGTCGCATCTTGAGTCTGAGGATTCAGAGTTTGTTGAAGTTGATCCAACTGGAAGATATGGAAGAGTAAAGCTTCAATCTTCCATTTCTGATTCTGATTTTTTCTTCTTCTTTATTTTTGGTTCCTTGAGTTTGATTTATGTTTATGCAGTACAATGAAATTCTTGGCAAAGGAGCTTCAAAGACAGTGTATGAATAAAAGTTCTCATCTTTCATTGATTTACTTTGTTGGTTGCTTCTATTGCTTGAATCGATTTATTTTTGTTGTGTAAAAGTTGGAGTTTTTTTTGGATGTTTCTGGTAATGGGTAGTTGGCTAATTTATAATATTATTGTGTAGTTACCGGGGATTTGATGAGTATGAAGGGATTGAAGTTGCTTGGAATCAGGTGAAACTCTATGATTTCCTTCAAAGCCCTGAAGATCTTGAGAGGCTGTATTGTGAGATTCATCTCCTCAAGACATTGAAGCACAAGAACATAATGAAGTTCTACACATCCTGGGTTGATACTGCAAACAGGAACATCAATTTTGTCACGGAAATGTTCACTTCTGGGACTTTAAGACAGTGAGTGCTTTTGTCAAAATCTAATCATTTCATGATCTGTCCTTTACTTTTCCATTGATTTTTCTTTCTGGGCCCCTTTTGTTTTTCTGAGAAAAGATGAAGAAAGAGGAATGATTTGCTTATCTTGCTTTTTGGCCATTGGTAGGTATAGGCTAAAGCACAAGAGAGTTAACATTAGAGCAGTGAAGCATTGGTGTCGGCAGATCTTGAGTGGGCTTCTGTATCTCCATAGTCATGACCCTCCTATAATCCACAGAGATCTCAAGTGTGACAACATTTTTATCAATGGGAACCAAGGGGAAGTGAAAATTGGAGATCTTGGCCTGGCCGCAATCCTTCGAAAATCGCATGCTGCTCACTGTGTTGGTATGTCTAATTGGTTCAAACTCCACCAAGTCTCTTTTTATCAGTAACTACCATTGAAGCTGAAATAGTTGAAGCCTTTTTAACACAAGGGAGTGCCTAGTGCTCAAGAATTGTGATCTTTCAGCTTCTAAATTGATGATATTTCCATTTTGGCTGATTTTCTTTCTCTGTCTGGGTCTCTCCTCTCTTCAGGAACACCAGAGTTCATGGCTCCAGAGGTGTATGAAGAGGCATACAATGAATTGGTTGATATTTATTCTTTTGGGATGTGCATTTTGGAAATGGTCACTTTTGAGTATCCGTATAGTGAATGTACTCATCCTGCACAAATCTACAAGAAAGTCATTTCTGTAAGACTCTCCCTTCCTCAATCTCTCTCTCTCTCTCTCTCTCTCTCTCTCTCTCTCTCTCTCTCTCGTAAAGATGCAGATTCCAATTTTAAGTGCTTTGTTACTTTTAGGGGAAAAAACCAGATGCTTTGTACAAAGTGGAGGATCCAGAGGTGAGACGTTTTGTTGACAAATGCTTGGCAGCTGTGTCACATAGGCTATCTGCTAGGGAGCTTTTAGATGACCCTTTTCTCCAAATTGACGATTGCGAAACCAATTTGAGACTGCTGGATTGTGGGGGGGAAATTGATGGTATGGGTCCTCTTACACGACTACCTTATCTTGAACCTCTGGAAATTCCAAATTCCTGTGGTAATGGATACTCAAATGGCTATAGTTACGACACTGAGAACGAATGGGGATATCATCCAGTTGAGAGTGAACCAAGTGGGATCGAACTTTTTGAGTATCACGAGGATGAACATTCGGCTAATATTGGCATAAGTATAAAAGGAAAGAGGAGTGATGATGGTGGTATCTTCTTAAGACTAAGAATTGCAGACAAAGAAGGTTTGCAAACTTGTTTTACATTTTTCATACACTCATCAGTTTCATGGTATCCTAAAAGTCCAATATATTCGTTTTATAACACAGGCCCTAATCGATCATTTAATTGCTTCTCTTTGCAGGCCGTATTCGCAACATTTATTTCCCCTTTGATATTGAAAGTGATACAGCACTGAGTGTGGCAACTGAAATGGTTGCAGAACTTGATATCACTGATCAAGATGTGACCAAAATAGCAGATATGATTGATGGAGAGATTGCTGCATTGGTACCTGAATGGAAGCCAGGGCCAGGCTTAGAGGAAACGCCTCGTTTTGCAAATCAAAATGTTTGCCATAATTGTGCTTCCACACGAACTTCTAATGGTTCATTTGTTGATTTTCTGTCAAGTAATCCATGTTGTAGACATGGATGTGCTTCTTTGCATGGTCGATTTGAAGAGATCACCTTCCAAGAAGATGAATCTGAGCCTCATTTGGCAGAAGATGCACAAAACACCATGAGCCAAGCAGACTATTCGAATTATCAGGATATATGGGGTCAACATGAAAGCTGTGAATTAACTCCAGTTGGCTCTGGAAGAAGCCACTCTGATGAAGAATACGAAAGACTTGATCCATCGTTGTCAGCAAAGGATGAAAGACATGTGGAGCTAGAAAATGAAAGTCCAACTGCTGCAACATTGTCAATTCCGCCCATAAAAGTTTCTCATTCTTTTCGCAGGATGGGTTCATTATCCAATGACCTCTCAGATGATTGTGAGATTGAAATCCAACAGGAATTGAGATGGCTTAAGGCAAAGTACAAGTTAGAATTGAGAAAACTTAGAGATCAACGACTAGGAATTCTGCCAAAAACTCCAAATTCAAGTAACAGAGTTTTATCTCCTGCGGTGTTAAGTCCATCAAAAGAAGAAACCAACATAGATCTCTTCAAATCCTTCTCCTATGATGAGCTTTCTCATATCAATAAGAGCTCCTCCTGTTTGGATACTCAAATGGCCCGGAATCGCAAGACTTTGAGGGAATCCTTGGCTACAGAAGGTATGGCAGCTCCGAAGACATTGAGAGAAACCTTTCTCACGGAGGACATGGTCTCTGTCAAGACTTCCTGCACTGGATCATTATTTCCCCACTCCCTTCACAGAACAACATCCCTCCCGGTCGATGCTGTCGATGTATAATATCTGTAAGGAACTCTATTCATTCTTTTACCATATTCCTTATAGCCAATGTAGAGTCATTATTATTATGAGATCCACCCTTTTTGGACTAGGGAGGTTGAAATCCACCTCCAATGTGGTTGTTTACATGCTCTACTTTGAGGGTATTTTTCCTTAATGTAATTAATTTATGAGGAGAGATGTAAGTTTGAGGCTTGTATAATCAATCTCTAGAGAGGATAATAACAACTCTTGTTTTTGCATTATCCATCCATCCATCCACCTAGCTAGTGCCCTACAAGTTCAAGGAATTTATTGATTGTGGTGAGGCAAGATGTACTTATTGAGGGTTGAATAATAATGTCATGAATCCATGTATGTACATAAGTACATTGCATATGCACATTTCAACTAACAGAAACAGAAATGGTGCCTATTATTGACCATCATGAGGGCATCAGCAATCATTGAAGCTTGTAGGGCCTTCTTGCATGTGCAGGTGCTCCTTATATTTACCATGAGAAGATTATGCTAGATTATGTTAAACCTCTTGGTGTGAGTTTGTCACTCATCGCTTAAACACGAGGTTGGTGGTTTAATTCTTGTGTATAGTTGCTGGGAGCATTTAATTCCTTTACTAGGTCGACCCGGTAGGAACAATATTACCAATGTGTTATTTACATTACAGTGGTGAAGATGCAAGATGATAGAAGTATGTCAGCTCCTCTAGCTGGCCAATGAGAGGTTTTTTTTTCCTGAGAACTCTTAGGCCCCACCTAATTTATTCCAAGTACATAACCCAAACTCCGGCAATTGACATTTTCAAAGAGTGTGGAGGTATGGCCCACTTAGCCAATGCATATTTAGTCAAGCTGATCTACTTATGAAAGCATGTAATCAACTATTTCTGCTTGAGACAGACATTTGGCAATAATTAGTTAACCCTGCAATAAATTGGATGAACAGCTTTGGGCATATTAATAGTTGATTACATGTTTATGGAGATAAAGACTATCCAATAAGCCCTTTTTTGTTATGACTCAACAAATTCTTATTTGAATTGTATGAGATTATAATTTGTTACATCACGATTTTATATACGTAAATACACGCAATGAGAACCCTTGCTAGGGAGAGCGGTTTCTTCTGAGATGGTAGAATTCTGGCAAAGAGTGCCGTGAAAACTACTCCCTCTGTTCTTTTTTATTGGACGTTTACTGTTCATGCACGGGTCCCTAGGCGGCCCGTGCGACGCACTATTTGACCCCGAAAAATTCCGTACTTTTTTTTGAACGTACGTTATTCCTTAACGTACGTTCGAGAAAAAATTCGAAATTTTTCGGGGTCAAATAGTACGTTGCACGGGCCGCCTAGGGACCCGTGCATGAACAGTAAACGTCCAATAATATAGGACGGAGGGAGTATGATTGTAGCCTTGTAGGTCATGTTTGGGAATGCTTTGCTGAAGCATGGGGGAGGGTGTTTTGGCTGCTTCTGCGCTTAGTTGCTCTTAGGGTGGATTGACTTTCATGACAAAAGCAGAATGGGTCTAATCAAATACTGTTTTTTTTTTGCTGCAGACAAAAGTAGCTAAAACTGCCATGCATTAAAAGCACATTATTGAAAATAGATTATTAGTTAGTATTTATTTATCGAAATGTTGTTTTCTTCTTTAAAATTATTCTCCTCGGAGAGTGATATCTGAAAGAAAATGATCGAAAGAAAAGTTAGTTTTTTACGTTTGGTTAGCATTTAAGATTCAAAAAATATATATTATTTTTGTGTTTGTTTTATACTCAAAAATTCTAAAAAAAGTAGAAAAATTACTAATTTATCCTTAAATAATAAAATTCTTTAATTATTTTAAATACAATACAAAATGAATATTTTAAACTTATTCTAAAATATAATACAATTAAAATTAAAATTGTGCAAATAAGATATTTGATAAAAATTAAATTAATTAATAAATAAAAAATAATAATGAAAAAAGGTTGAGTGTAAATTCAATTTTTTTAAAATATAAATTAATGTATATAGTAAAATAAAATGGACAAATATGTAATTCAGAATAAAAAAATCTTTGGACTCGAGAATCATTTTCTCTACCTCTAGCTAGAGAATCACTTTCTCCTATTTTGGGGGAAAGTAGAAGGGTCAAGAAAAGTTAAATTCCGAAAAGTCCAACTTTTTTTGTGTCAATCAAACGCAATAAAATTCAGAAGCTCAGATTTTCAAGTCACTTTTTTTTTAATTCTCTCTAATTCCGGCAACTAAATACTTTTTTAATGTGTTATATTTCCATTTTTTTAGTAATGGAAGGTCCTTTTTGACCGATAATTTTGAAGCTATGATATGGAGATGATATAGTCTAAAGTAAGTGGTTATGCCACTTGGTGCCAACGCCATCCCCACCAATAAACTCATCATATTAGGCTGTACCAAAACTGTACTCGAATAAAAAATAATAAAAAAACTGTACTCATTTTTTTCTTTCTTCTAAAGTTTTTATTAAGATAGAAACACAAAACCATGTGTTAAAAAACTACTGCCTGTAATTCACAATAAATAATATTTTTCTATTGATTTTTATTGTTCATAATACTCGTCATTTTATCTTTTCTGAATTATATATTTTATGCAAATGACAATTTTTTTTTATATATCAACCCAATTTAATGATGGTGTAGTAATTTGAATGGAAATTACGAGTAAAAATGAAAAAATGTAGAATAAAATAAAATCAAAAATCATTATTTTATGAATTTTTATTATTCCATAACATCGTTTATTTTGCACCGGATAGAGTATATTAAAGCCAATCATGATGGGTAAATTTTAGGAAATTATAAGCGCAGTTTCAAGTTACACATTATCATTTCATTTCTTTTCTTTTAATCCAACTATTTTCTCGTTGAGAATAAGAATCAGTAAATTTAGAAATAAATCATGGATGAATTAAATGTATTATAAATTCATGCATCCAAATTAGGAGAATTGGACATTGTTGTGGATTACAGTTCCCTTACTTAATAGAATTGGCAACTACACGGGAGAAGTTGCTAGGCCAATAAATACTTCTCTACATGTGCTACCGCTGTAGTGCATAATCAAGAATGTGCTTTCGTAGGAATTTTTCTGTTTGGCGTAAAAAAAAATGAGATTCAAATCTGAGTTTGAAATAATTAATTAATTATATGTTCATTAATTTCCGTAGATATTTAAACAGAAATTGGAAGAAAAATGAACAATTAGATGCCATTTCAACAAAAAAAAATGTTTTTTAAACACATACGAGTAGAAAAATATTAAGAATTATATCTTGAGTTGAAGTCTGAAAGAAGAAGATGGTAAGTAAACAACCAACTAGAAATTAGAATATTAGTTAGACTTGCTTTTATGATGTCTTGTAAAACTGTATCTATGTGAAGGCTAGGCAGCTATTTCAGCCCAAGGGTCATTTTGGCTCTCCATGAAGGGTCATTTTTGTTCTATTTGTTTCAAACACCAAAAAAGAATACAAAAAGAAAAGAAAAGAAAAAGTAGTCATGCACATCTATCAAACGTAAGAATGTAACTCACTGGTTGTCTGTTAATGTTATAATACCATGAGTGACTCGAGTTTAGGTCTCATTCTTGTCTATTAAACAAAAAATACTGGTGAAGTAGGATGATGAAATAAAACTGCATGGTTAATGGGTGGGAGGGAATGGTGAAAGAAAGGAGTACTTTCTTTTTCAAATGATTGATAAAGATCTATTTTATTGTGGTTGTGCTTTCTACACATTAATAATGTGGAGATGATGAGGATGAGGAGGATGTGAAATGTGATTTACAGCCACATGTACACATACAAGTGGATTTTATTGGATTGGATCCTATAATAAAAGTGATGGAAACTCTTTTTAATTTCAGAGAAAAGGTAGTAGTGATTCATACACCTAGATAGATGAGCATATACCCCCCACCACCACCACCATTTGCAACCTTTTTCCAAAAAGCATGGTTTGTTGAATTCAATTCAAAACAAGAAAGCTTCAAAAAACTCAAATTCCATTCAGAAAAGCCATGGATGGAATAATTGTTTTAAGAGTTTTAGTCAAACTGAAAGATCTCTGTGTCTTGTTTTTTTCTATAAACACACGTGGTTTTTCCCAGGAAAGTTGATGGATTATGGATATACTCCACTCCACCACTATGGAGGAGCCTGGATGCGTAGGAATGATGATACAATACAAGAGTATAACTTGTACCTATCAGACATGTATCACAGGCTTATTACCAACAGGTAATAGTGGAGCCAACAAATATCACGTCACCTCACAAAATCTATGCTTTTCTTACAAATTTTCCATTTAAAAAAGTAAAGATTTCACAAGAGAATACCAGCATAACATGTCAAAGATGCCAAAAATAAAAGGCCGGTTTTCCAAAAATAGGAAATTTCCACCTTGGGTTTCATTTTGTGTCAAACTCAACATTAAACATGTAGGCAGGCAATATGAGATCAGTTCTCACATTCCTTTATGTAAACTGATTTGAACCTCTAATCTTTTAAAAGATTTCATGAACTTTCATCACCGGCCAAACCCTAGTGGCTCCAGTTCTCGTATTTTTTTAGAATAGGCTCATCATAACAGCAGCATAATTCACCCCAACTAAAGGAGTGCCATTAAGCATTCAAAACTTTCAAAGCACTATTCTTAGTAACCAAAACTCTACCAACTTGCTGAGATGCTCCAATATTCAGAAATGTACCCAGAGGCATAAGTATGTAAAAACAAGTTTAATCAAAAGAAGATAATCACAAAATTGAAAGTTCAGTGGTCATGAAACTGATAAAGCTTGATCTTTTGATGAAACAATGCCCCCACAATCTTTACTATGGTCAACTAAATCCAGGAATAGAGCCATTAAAAAGGCTACTGCCTTAGAGGATTCTAGAAATCTAGACCTAACAATATGGTATCATGCCTACCTACAAACCTCACTGTCACCGACCATATTCACAGGCCAACACACAACACAACAAAGCACTTAAAAAGCGACTTTGTTGCAGGTGAAGTTCCCATCACGCAAGTAGTGAATTCTAGGCCAAACTCACAACAATGATAATAATAACACTTTCAAAGTTTAGATTCGTACCTTATCACTTCATTGTAATGATCCTACCCAGATGTGACCACCAAAACAAAGGCCATCACGCAAGTAGTGATCGTACCCAGATGTGCAAACAGCCTCAAGAGTTCCAACAGAACTTGCCTACATGTAGGAAGTTAGTTTCCAAAATAACAAAAGATGAGAAGAGGTGCCTGAAATGTGGCCCCAAAATGCTTCAATCATGAATGTGAGAAAAAAAGGACTAAAAATACAGCAAATTATCTCACGTACAACCTTACTGAAATTCTTTTTCCTTAATTTACTAGTTAATACAAAGAAGAATACATATTTGAACAACAGCTTAAATAACAGAATGCAGAAACCTATTTGTTAAAAAGAAATTAACATGCCAACTAAGGGCAAGTTCAAGTTCTTTGCTCATTAGATAGCAAAACCAAGAGACATCCCCTTGCCTAAACTATCCAGGGTAAAGAAGCTCAATATTAGAATCATGGTGTCTAGCTATAGCTGTGATAACCACAGTGCCATATCTGTGTCCTATATCCTTCCAAAAGAATGAATTTCTGAAGTGTTATGGAACAGAATCATATGGGAGACACCATTAAAGTAGATATAATCCTGGTATGGCTGCCTGGCGATGCAACCCTCAACGCACAAAAAAAAAGAAAAAGACACATCATCTAGTGTTGGGAAAATGATCAAAAACCCTTTTAATTGACAATAAGAGTTTACAGTTTACCATTCAGCTACATATGTGCACAAACAAAAACCATAATGTCTGTAAGTCTGTAACATTTCATTGGAAATAGCATTAACATTCACACACAATTATTCCTTTTTGTATATTTACAACACCATCTAAGCTTTTACAAAACAGGAGTTACATAAACTTGGAAGAAACAAAGCTATAGTGCTGCACTTTATAGGTTGAGATATTCAGTACAACAGGAGATCACCTACTCAGCAATGAGTACACTTCATATACCATAGAGACTTGTTCTGTACAAATGACACCCAAGTTTAGGAAGCAGTTTAAGTCATACCTCCAGTGGAAAAATACAAGTTACTATTAAAAACTCCTATAAAGGCCTCAAAAGTGGATAATCCTCAAGGAGCTCTCGCTCTGACAATGTGTCGTTCTCATTCTGAGGGGTCCACAGCACCTCAACTGCCTGCATGACAGTCAACAATACATAAATGATGGAATTTACATAATCTTAGAAGCCAATATTCAGCAAACATTTCTCTGCTTACAAGAATTTTATTAGTAGGGATGGAGCCGAGCTTTTGCAATGCTTCCTTTAGATCTCCACTCCCATTAATGGTGGGTAGTTTATGTACTCCTTCAGCAGCCACCAAGATTGTTATCTGAAAGGACGAAAAATTCAACATAAAGAAACTCCACCAAAAGGAAACAAGCATGTCAAGGTGTCACGGTGTCAACCTTCTAGTTCTCATGTACTTCAAATCCTTAAGCCAAAAACCTCTCATCTAAGCTTTATTTTATTTTCCAATTGCCATTGCTATTGTGATACCTTTGGGTAACATGTTCAATTTGAATGGGTTAGCTTTACGAAAAATTCAACAAGAGACTCCACTAAAAAGAAACAACCATGTGAAGATGTCAAACTTCTACTTCTCATGTATTTCAAATCCTTAATCCAAAAACCTCTCAGCTAAGTTTTATTTTATTTTCCCAATGTTGTTCATGTTGTGATATATTTGGATGACAAGTCAGATTTTAAAGGGCTAGCATTATGAAAAATTCAACATAAAGAAACTCACCTAAACATAAACAAGCAAGTGAAGGTGTCAAACCTCTAGTTCTCATGTATTTCAAATTCTAAATCGAAAACCTCTCAGGTAAGCTTTATTTTATTTTCCATGATTTTCTGAAACATTTAGGGTGGCAACTTAGATTTGAATGGGTTGGCGAAAAAGATGGGCTGCAAATGCAGGCCGACCAGAATGACGAGGCTTAATGATGAAAATCATGTGGCATCTAGTTGAATACTTTTTTTACTCAAGGAATCCAGGTGTCGCTTGGATTTAGAATCACAGAGATGACTGAGCGCATGTCATTTTAGGTAGATAGAACACTAAATTACACTAGATGCTATATTGAGTATAGCACAAAACCTTTACTAGGGGATTTGAAGAAGACAGAGGGGGTGAGGCGGGCGTGTTGTATTCATTTATATATGGTTAAGGGGCATGGTTTGAGCATCTTACGAGTCTAAATGGAAGGTATAAAGAAAATAATTCAGCTCGGGATTGGGAATACCGACCAACATCCTTTTTCATCTAATTGCCTAAATCCAGCAACAATGGCATTGCATCCAAACATTTCACCGCTGATAACAAAAGAAAGCAAAAGAAATATAATCACAGGTTATGAATGCAGAAACAAAACCTTACCACTATGTACTCATTGCTAAAACTGTTGGCTCGCTGGCTTGTTGTGCTTTGCTTTTTTATGTTGTTCACATTCACAAGTGTCTCTTCATTAAATTTTCCCCGTTCTTCAATAGAAAGTTGATTGAAGCGTTTTTCACCATCCTCCATGCTTCGCTTCACATCCACCTGAAAGAAAGAGTCAAATTAAAAGATCACAGTTAATTTCTCTCCTCTTATTTTTTTTTTTCTGAAAAGAAAAGATGAAGGAACAAATTTCATTTTCTCTTATTTACTATGGCCACGAATAATCAAATTATCACTAGATTTATTCCCTTTTTTTTACTTCTTCTAATTGCAGGATAACCCCAAGGGATACAGGCAAGCATTTAAAAATCCAACATTTGAAATCAAAGTTGTAACTCAAAACCATGAAGAAAACTGTGCAGATTAAGTAGAAACCATACTTCACAAACAAGATACCACGAGAAAGGTACCATAGAGAACGTATGATTAATTCCAAAGTAGATGGACAAACATGCACAAGAAGGCCTTAGAAATGTTCAATCATACAGTTGTAAACTTACAAATGAATAACCAGAGATGCAATAATCAGGATGTCGAAGCAAAGATAGGGATGTCTCTGCAACCAAAAAACAAACAGTGCAATAAAGATGAGCATAATAATATTGGCATGGATGCATATGTTGGGGATAAAAAAGTCTGTCTTAATTGCATTAACAAAGATGGTGGCTCGACATAACTAACATTGATTGAATCATTTAATCATTAAGTTAAGGAAATGACATTGTAAGAAGGTGATGTTACTGTTATCCCTGTGTGAAAGAACGTTACACAGCAAAACAACAATATAAGGTGATTGTAAGAAGGCGATGCCACTTATGCCCTATGTGAAAGAATGTTACACGGTGAAAATAACACATTGTTCACAAAATGAGTTTTCGCAATCGTAAGTGAACAGGGAAAACTAATGGCGCAATTGCAGAAACTATTAATGGAAGGCTATACCTGTCAAGACATAACTCAAACCCTCTGAAGATGATGTATCTGCAACTTCTGCAATCCGATTAAGATCCCTCTGAAGAGACCGGCCCATACCCAACAATCCAACCTAGCAATTGAAAATAGAAGGAAAATTGTAAAAGGTTTTCATTTAGTTGAACAAGACATGCATCAAAGAAAATCTCTAACTCAATTAGGTGGAAATAAGATCACTTGCCATAGCAACAACAAATAACCATGAAAATCTATATGCTTTATGACATCAATAATAATTCACCACATACATGAATGCAGCTCCAGCCAATAAGAATTCTAGTTCAAAACATCAAAAAGCATTTTCCTGGGGAATTGAAATCTTCATATAATTACTGCAGTCACAACTTTCAAAGCATTTCACAATGCTCAATACATCTCAAACTTCCCATTCAAGCCTGCCCTCTAACTCCTAGCATTTTTGTTTTCTTATCAACAAAGCATACTTGATGTGCTGCATTTGTCACACACCAGCTGACTCTATATTTCCTAACCCATCCTCCAAAAGCAACTATCACATTACAGAAGCCTTTTGACCATCTTATAAAGGATCATCAATTGTAACATACTCCTTATTACCAGTCCCATACTATCAGTTGAACTGGCAAACAGATAACATTGTTCTAGCCATACAGTCCCACTTCCAGACCTAATCCATCCCAATCAGAAAAAGCATACAGAAAACAAGCAATGAGTTAAACCCAATCTAAATACTTCCCATTACCATTAATGTTTTCACCTGAAAAATCAAAAGGCTCCCAAAACTAATTCAGCAGTACACAATGAGATCCAATGCAATTTAACTGCAAAGGGAAACGTACATCATTTTCTCCTTCCAGAACACAATTTATTCTTTCCATTTCATAACTTGTTACCAAGCACATCTAACCAATAGCACTATTTCAACCAGGGTTTGTCCACCACTTCACACCACATTCTTAAACCACAATAACCAATCATAAGAACCCAAGATTCACTATCAGAATGTTTTCAAACAAACAAAAGCAGCATTATAATCATTACCTGAAGCTTTAGCACACTAGTTTTCTCAGTGGCAGTCATCAGCCCATCTTCACTCCTATCAGAAAGAAACCCTGAAACCAACACAAACGCCGCAAACCCAGCCAATATGAAGAACAAGCTCGACCCAGCTCCGACTCCAAACCCCACAGCAGGCCCCATATAAAACCCACCTCCACCACCAAACGGAGAAGGTGCATAGTAAGGCACAGAGTAAGAAAACCCCGAGCCGCCCGTCCTAGGCACGGAATAACTCCTAGAAGACGAACCGGACGGCAGAGAAAAAGACCGCCCACCAACCCTTCCTCCAGACCCAGCAGCAAAAGCCGAATTAGGATCATACATAAGCAAAACCCCAATCAAAATGGCTGCAATTGCGGGCTTTTTGAGCGCATTAATGGCTTTAATCACATTGCTGTAGATGGTATGAATAGGGTTTGATGAGCAAGGAGGATTAGAACAAGATTGTGAAAATGAACCCTTGTCATTCTCACAAGTAATGCTTCTTCTTGCTATAGGTTGTTGGGTTAACGAGCATTTGAAGTTGAGTTTAACAAGGTTTGCAGGTGGAGTAACGATTTTGGGGATATGGCGAGGAGGAAAGGGTAAGGATTGCTTCCATTTTAATGGGGTGGTGGAGTTTAGCAACGAGGTTGTCGCTGCTGCCATGAGAAAGGTTGAGAAGAAGGAGACTGGGCGTGTTTCCGTTGGTTTTTTATTTTTTTACTTTTCCTTTGAGCGTGTGTGGAGGAATTGGATATTATTGAAGAGAATTCATGGTAACGACGAGGTGTTTGTCAAAATGATAAAAATGTTTTGTGTTCGTGTAATGAATTTGAACCTCAAGTGGAAAGAGAAGAGATGACTGGTGTACGGATATGGAGGGAGACAAAAGAAGCAGTTTATTTTGACACTCTTCTACTACAAACGAAAAAAAAAATCTCATTTTTTTCTAAAAATAGAATAATCAATCTCTTTTACACACAATTTTACTATACCATATTATTAATATCTTTCTCATCAACTCAAATTTTTTACCGTCGTTGATTGTATTACTGATACTCTAAAGAAATGCACCTTTCTGGAACCCGTCATTTGTACAAGTATAGTGTAAGTTACGAATTGGCTCACGGTGAGTATTCGATAATACCTTTGTCACTCATTTCACCTACCGAACAATGCGTAGAGAGGCTGGTATCCAGATATCGGAGCGACAACCCGGTTGTCTCTGTACTGGTCAAACCAGTACTCAAATAGTTGAATTTGAATTTCATACATGATGCGTTAACACCAACAATGATTTTCCTTGAAATGACAGGATAAAAGAGATCATTAATGCATGGCTTACTAGCTTATAGCAATTGTTTAATCTAATTAATCAATTTCAAGAAGGAATGTTACCTGTCAATATCAATTTCAGGTCGGAACCAGAAGGAGTGTTTTTCTTGACTCTAGTTGTTTTCTCAAGATCACTTCCACCTTGACCAGACCTCAGTAGCACATTGTTAAGAGATTCCAACGCATATTTTGCAAACATCAAGTCCGACGAAGCGTCCGTCGTCGCGCCTTCGTTTGAGGATGGGCTTTCCCTACTTATCAGAAGATCCAAAGCAGCCAAATAAATCTTGAGTTCAGCTAACAATGACTCCTTTGTAGGGTTTTTCAAAGATTGTAGCTTCTTGAAGACTTTGTTAACAACTGGTCATATTGGTGATGAGAACTCCTTTGTTGTATCAACAAGTTTTTATTTCATGTTTTTTTAATAAAAAAAATGATGAAAGTGTGTAACTTTATTTATTCCCAAATTAATAATTTTAATAAACGTAGGTCCAATTGAACATAAAAATACTATATAGAAAATTATATATTAAGTATATATTAGTTATTCAAAAGCTTATTGCATATTTGTTTTCTCCATAGTGAATTATTAAATTTTAATTTTTTAATTGTTTGGTTTTAAAAAAAATTGTTATATATTTGTGGGTAAAAAACTAAAAAAACACCTGATTTTAATATTTTAATTAATCATCCTTTGACTATTTATTTATTTAATGACTTTCTAAACTTCTATATTTTTATTTAATTATCCTCACCGTTAAAAATAGCTTGCGTGTTATGAACCCGTTACAAAAGTTGTCATGTGACAATTTTCTTTTAACGGCCTACATGACACATAAACTATAAGAGTAATTAAAAAAATATATACTAAGTTTAAAGGGTCATTGAACAGATAAATAATCTAGGGGTTGATTAATTAAAATATTAAAATCTAAGATTCTTTTAGCTTTAATAAATTTTAAAAGTAATTTTTAAGTCAATTTGGAAGAAAAAAATTGTGGATTTTTGAAATAAATTTTGAAAACATTGAACATGTGGATTTGCACTAATTTAGCGATAAATCCTTCCATTGTCTATTTCATTTATCTTAATAATAAACTCAATATTTTTAACAAAAGTAAATTACATAATTGACACTAATAAAAATAAACGATTTATTTTTTAATAATCACTAATGGCTCTTTGATAGCTAAAAGCCTAAATGAGCTATATTTTGTAGATCAATATAAGAATGTAAATCTATTTAGATTTTCAAGAAACGCGTTAGGTAACATTAACAAGGATATTTTCCTAATATAATATATTAATGAGCAAATATTTATCCACAAATAAATTATTTTCTTTATCTTTTTTTGTTCATTCAATAAACAAATTTGTACAAAAGGATAAATATTATATTACTAGATATAATCATTTATTTCCTTGTATAACTAAAAATGGAAAAAACCTTATCGAGAAAAAAATAATAGGGAAAAAAACTCAATCATTTATCGATTTAACACAAAAATGTATGTTTGAGCATAGCTATGCGATATATATAAAGGGAAATTAATATATGTTTACTAAAGAAAAAAATATGCCAAAGCACGTACTCATATATACAAACGAGTAAAAGCTATAAAAAAAACTTTAAATTTTAATGTTTTAATTAATCAGCCCCTGGATTATCTGTTTGTTCAATAACACCCCTACACTTGTATATTTTTTATTTAATTACTCTTACTATTAAAGATAGCTTACGTGTCATATACTTCGTTAAAAAAGTTGCCACGAAAAAAAAATTATCACATCAATGACTTTCGTGGCAACTTTTTTTAATAGAGTTCATGACACATAAACTAACTTTAACGGTAGGAGTAATTAAACAAAAATATACAAAGTCTATGGGGTCATTGAACAAACAGATAGTCCAAGAGGGTGATTAATTAAAACATTAAAGTCGAGGTTTTTTTTTAGCTTTTTACTAATATTTATGGAACTTTTTACAGAAAAAAAAAGCATTTACTCAATTTTATGTACTAATTGAAATATTAAAAAAAAAGAGGGTTTCGACATATATAAAATTAGGAGACTTATATATATAGTGAATTTTTATTGCTAATACTAGATTTTCTAGTGCCGGATTGCATTTACATGTATCACCCTGCCAGGTAGGTGCATCATTCTTTCCAAAAATAAAATATAATAGATTTTTATTTCTTTATAAAAATAAAATACTCCGGAATATATATTATAAAAAAATTAAAATTGTAAATTACTTGCTTTTATTATTCCTCCCCTATTCACGAACATCTATGATTCATATTTTAGCCAAGTTTATGTGAGTCCTGGCCTTCTACACATCACTATTGGCAGTAATTCTGGGTAATCAATGCTTTCTCCCCGCTGCCACCAGCATTGTTACCTGAAATTAATTGGAAAAATATATATTACTCGCTCGGAAGAGTAATTTTAAAAGAGAAAATTGTCAACCAAATACTATCTAAATTAGCAATTACACCACCGATTTTAAAACAATAGTCGTTTAAAATTAGTATTAAACGGTCTACATTTTTTGCTAAAATATGATCATATATATCTTACCATACTATTTAAACCCGTTGTTTGGTACTTATCACATATATACGTGTCGTTAGACTTCTTTTTTGCCTCAGCCGTGTCGATACACATTTCCTTTCCTTGGTAATTTTTTTTTTTTGGGTCAAAGCGTTCCTTGGTATTTGCAATACTTGAAAAACCTTTAACTGTACGGATACTTTATCTTTTATAGCGTATTCATATTGAACTCTTTTCTGCTGATATTCGACTAATACCTACTCCCTCCGGTCCGAAATAAACGTCGTTTTGCTACTAAGCACGTGGATTAAGGCAATAATTGGTGGGAAGAAAATGAGGCATTTTTTGACCATACTACCCCCAACCTCCCTTGCTATTTACAACTGATGGTTGGCTCAATTCTGAGAGTTGCTGGCTTGAAACCAGCTGGGTTGATACATATTGATGACTTCAAACCGGCTGGGTTGATGCAAGTTGATGGCTTGGGGAGATGGAAGACGGAGACTCAACTTGGCTAGGTCACGGGCTTAGCCTAGTAGATTTGAGCATCAATGCAATTCCATATATAGTTGCTTCTACTTTTACATTTCCAAATGAGTTTTTATTTGATAAATAATCAACACGCGTGAATAATCATAATAGGCCATTAAGTATAGATTATGCACTTAAAATTTTACTTTATTTACTTTATAAAATTTTACTTTATTTATTTTATAAAAAATTCGGATCAAACCCGAAATAATTTATTTATTTTTCATGTTCTTTTTAAGTTTTTATTTATTGATAATATAGTATTTTTTCTATTTTTATTTCGTATCATTTTTTTTATTCTATTTTATTTCACATTTTGGTATTTTCTGTTCGAATTTTTATCAATTTTGAGTAAAAATTTTCGTCCCGATTAACTCGAACCGAATAAATAAATAGAAAACTCTAATTTACCATTGTGCCATTATTAATTAATTTGGTACAAGTTACTGTTCACCCTCTTCCTCCGTTCACCTTTTTCCTCCTCTCCTCCACACAAACTCAACCAAATCATCCTACCACCAATCCTCTGCCTCAATTAAATCCAATTCCAAGTCCCATCCCAAATTAATTCCAATTCCAATTCCAACCCCCTGTAATCAATTAAATTCATCCAAGCCACCATAAAAAATCACCCCAGTCGCACCAGATCCACCCAAACCAAATAGGCACCTAAACCAAAATTGAAAAAGAAAGGGGGAAAATGAAAATTGAAAAAGGAAAAGGTTCCGTCTCCCCCCCTAAATTTTCAGATTCAAACACAGAAAGAGGGAATCGAGGAAGGCAGTCGAAGTCGAAGCCGTCGTCGTCACCAGCGCAGGCAGGTAGGGGCACCCTCGTCTTCTCCAGCCTCGGGATCGCAGAACGACATTTATTTTGGGACAAGCTTCCTGTGCTAGAACGATCATTGTAACGAGCCAGAGGGAGTATATAACTTGTGTTTGATTCATCACCTATCGTGTCATGTATTTTGTCAAAAAAATAATTATTGAAGCCAAAAAAATATTTACAGTAAATTATAATTGTGAAAAGTATTTATAATACTAAATTTAATTTAAAATTGATTTTTTAATTGTATTATAATTAGAGATATAGTTAATTTTTATTATTATTGTGAATAATATTTTTAGATAATATATATTAGTATATATATAATTGTCGATATTATGTGATTTTTAATTTTCTTGTGTCACAATGTCAGTGTCAATGTCTTGTCGGGTATACGTGTCAGTGTTAGTGCTTCATAAATATGTTCATTTTATTAATCAATTTTGGTCTTTTCCATGGAAAAAATTATTTACAATTTCTTTGATTTTTTACTTTTTTTATATTAATTTTTCTTATTAATTTTTTCAGTAAAATTTGCTTTCCCATATTTATTACATTTTTTCCTCAAATTTGTGTACTCTTTATTTTTTATTTTTAACTACTATAAAGTTAAAAAATTATTGTTTAGGAAACTGTTGGGTTTATTTTACAAAAAATTTAGTTATAAAAGCCAAAGTAGGATATTTATAAGTTGTAAAGTTTTTTTACGTAATTTATCCTAATTTTAGTATACAAAAATAAAAGTACTATACTATTTTTCTCTCAATAATAATTAGAGTAATATTATTTTCACGTCGTTTTCCATAAATTACACATATTAAGATGATGTTAGGTCTCATTGTTAACATAATAAATTCAGCTTTCTAATTACTCTTCAGTCAATCATTTTATAGAAGAAAAAAAATAACTTTCTTCAAAACTCTATAAGAAACCAAAATTTTATCAACGGAAACCAAAAGTTTAGTATAGAAAATCAAAATTTTAGCCATAACGACATTTTTTTATAATTTTTTTAAAGTATTTTTTTTTTATGAATTTACTAGTCATTTAAATATTTTCATAAAATATAAATAGGGGTAGCTAGTGTGTTAATTCCAAATAATATTAAAAAAAGTGTAGCAATAACAATTATTGTGGCAATTATCATTACCATGTTTTTTTAAAATAAAGAATCTTCTATAAACATAATAATAATCATCATTATCATTATCATTATCACTATATTATCATAAACCTCTGAAATTAGTAGAATTGCAAGAAACGTAGGAAACTGAAACTTAAAGAGATTTTTTATCGATCGAATAAAAGAGCTTCTATTTTTACGCTATAACTTTAATTTATTAAAAAAATTTACCATTTTTTTCATAAATTTAAATGAGTAAAAAAATATTTATTTATTTTTATTCTTCTATCTTACATTTTTAAAAAACAAAAATACTATAATAAAAATATTAATTTAAAATAAAAATAAAAATAAATTAAACTTTGTGTTGTCAAAATAATTATAATTATCGCATAAAAATAGTGGTTTTTTTTCGAATAAAAGACGTGTGAATCAGCACCGTCTTTCCTTCCTTCCTTCCTAAAGATTCCTCTTTTGTCATCCTCCACTTTCACGTGCTCTTTCCTTTTCTTAGCCTTTCCTCTCCCGAAAAATAAGAGTTGGCACTATAATACAATGCATTGAATTGAATTCGTGGACTAGTTTCTATTGTCTACCTTCTCTTCTCTCCCTTTCTATCCTTCTACTCTGTCTCACCCACCCCTTTTCCTTTAGATCTGTTCTCTCTGTTGTTTTCCTCATCTCTTTGATCATGGAAAGCGTCAATGGTATGTAAAAGGCTCACTCTTTCTTGTTCTTTGCAATCTTTCTTGGACTTGTTTTGTTTCTGATCTCACTTTTCTTGGTTACCTTGTACTGATCGTTCAAGAATTTTGGTTTCTTAGAGTATATGCGTTGATATAGTGGGTGTGAATTTACTAATTTGATTAATGTGGGTGTAATGGTTGTGCTGATATGGTGATAATTAACTGTTTTGTGTTTTGCTCTGGTTTTGTCTATTGGGTCAGTTTATTTTTCCTTTTCTGCTTCCGAATTTGTTGGTGGGTGTGCTTGGGAATTGGGATTGTAATTGTACTTTTTGCATCATGCATGATGTCAGATGCTTGTTATGGTTAGAAAATCAAAAGAAAAAGGAGATGATGATGCTTTTAGTTGGGTCAGTGATCAGTAAAGTTCCCCTTTTTAGGTTGTGTCATGGTTTCCTTTTTTTCTAAAAATTGTCTTGAAGATCTTATGTTGGCATCTTTTCAGAGTTCAAGTCCAAATTGGAGGTTCAGCTTTGTGTTTGCTTTTCTGCTAATTTTATTGTTTTAATGCTTAATACTACTTTGAGGATGAGAGGAATCTTGAATTTGGTATGATGAGAAAAATTGACCAGTCTTATGATGTTGAACTTTCGCATATGCACTTGGTAGATAAATCCATTAATGACTATCATGATTGAAAGGTTCAGCATTTTGGCTGATGAATATTCGTGGCATCCAATGCTCTAAAGTATCTATGCTTTATATTATTTTTGTTTGTTGTAGGAAATCTTAGATAGTAATGTTCTGTTTTATTTCCACAAATAGAAGTCAATTCTAACAAATTTTCTATTGTTCTTTTGTTTCAATAGTGGTGGAAGCTAAAGACGGTACTATTTCAGTGGCATCTGCATTTGCTGGTCATCCAGAAGGTATGTCAATTTGTCTGCAGTCACCAGTCTAGTTGAAATTTGTGGGTACACTGCAAACGGTTTTTACGTTTTGTGGTGAAGTTTGAATGTGATCAAATTTTAATTTCTTATCCTCTAATTAATTAGGCTTTTCCTTTTAGTTACTTTCAGTTTCGTTTCCTTATGCCACAATTCATTTTGATCATGTTCATCATTGTCATCATGGGAAATTGTTTTCAGCATTGTTTGTGGTGATGCCTCAACATGTTTGTGATTAAACCATTCTTTAGAAAGTCCTTGTTTCCTAAGCCATGATTGCTGAGTTTGTTGAATAAGTAATTAACTATCATATAATCAAGTTATCCTTTTTGGTGATTATTCAATCAGCTGTTAAGGACCGAGATCACAAATTCTTGACGAAAGCAATTGAAGAGGCATATAAAGGTGTTGAATGCGGAGATGGAGGGCCATTTGGTGCTGTTGTTGTTTGCAATGACGAAGTAATTATGAGCGCTCATAACATGGTACTTAAAAACACTGATCCAACTGCACATGCGGAAGTTACCGCGATTAGAGAGGTGAGAGTTTATTTTCTCCTTGCTATACCCGTGTTTTAGACATTGATGTGCAGACAAGCTCTTGCTATTTTAACTCTCTTCCATGTTTTGTTCTGATTGATCATATATCTCAGGCATGTAAGAAGCTGAACAGGATCGACCTTGCAGACTGTGAAATATATGCATCCTGTGAGCCTTGCCCCATGTGTTTCGGTGCCATCCATCTCTCGAGAATCAAGGTCAATATTTATTGTCATCTCTGTTTAATTCCTGGGATAGAGTTCTCGTTTTCTTGGGGCTTTCAGCGCTTCTACTACTTTCACATTTAGTGATAAATAGTGCCTTTTCCCTTTTACTGTTTTTTCAACAGAGATTGGTTTACGGAGCTGAAGCTGAAGCTGCAATATCAATCGGATTTGACGATTTCATCGCAGATGCACTGAGAGGTACTGGGCACTATCAGAAGGCTCAGTTGGAGATCAAAAAGGCAGATGGGACCGGTGCTGTTATTGCTGCACAAGTATTTGAGAAGACGAAGGCGAATTTTACCATGTACTGATTTCATCTCTTTGCAAAGTTTACCTACAGCAGTTGATGACTTTATTAATTTTCTATACCTCCCTTACATTTGATGCATTCGTGGGAACAGTGTAACTGAATCATAAGCCCAAGTTCCCAGGTTTGTGATTCCTGATTTCATGTTTGGGTCACTGCTAAAGTGTCGGCCGGTATTCATCTGGTGCCATGGAGTTGTTGTTGGTACCCATGCTGGCCTGTATAGGTTCATTGTTATGAAACACATCAATAATTGAAGGAAAAAAAATTTATTTCAGCATTAGATTTTGTTTCTTACCCCAATGATATAAGTTTCTGCTTGATTGTTGAAGTGATGATCTGATCCGAAACTCTTATTAATCATTGGCGATATTTACCAATCTGTAAAAAGGATCCCTGTCTATTATTATTATAGAGAACTTAAAGTATAGGGTAGATGAGATATAAATATTGAATTCAGAAAGGAAAAAAAAAAACTCTTTAATAAACTTAAATTTATGAAAATCACAATAAAAAGGTAAATTTCTAGGGGAAGAATGGGAAGACTAATCTGGTTTAATTATAAATTGCATGATCCATCCTTCCTCCTTGTTTCTTGCATAAAAACAATTGATATATAGTAGGGCTCCACCCATACATGTGCTGCACATTTCCATTAAACAACAATAGAGATCTTCGAATTACGATCTGCAAATATTGTGTTCTTATTTGCTTTTTAGGAGCCCATACATGTGCCGCACATTTCCATTAAACAACTATAGAGATCTGCGATCTGCAAATATTGTGTTCTTATTTGCTTTTTAGGTGAGGGGAAATTGTTTCAATCAATTATACGAGTGAGCGAAAGAGACTCTTAGATTGCTCTTGAATTAGAATTTAGTGGTAGGAAATCGGCTCATTAAAGAGTCACTAGATCGATTAACATATAATATGCTCTCAATATGTAATTATTTGATACAGATTGAAATATACTCCCTCCGGTTTGTTTTAAACGACTCTTACTATTTGAGCACGCATATTAAGGAAGTCGGATGACTCACTATTTGAGATAATTTTGCCCCGATTTCTTTCTCGAATGTACGTTAAAGATTAAGATTAACGTACGCTCAACAAAAAGTAAAGAATTTTTTTGAGTCAAATAGTGAGTCATCCGATTTTTTTAATATGCGTGCTAAAATAGTAAGAGTAGTTTAATAAAAACCAGAGAGTATTAATCTACTCCCTCCGGTCCGAAATGTATGACGTTTTAGCATTTCCTTTTACTGTTTCGGAACGTATCTTAAGACTTCCGGAACAGTCACTATTTGAGACAATTTTGCCCCGAATTTTTTCTCGGAAGTACGTTAAGGATTAACGTACGTTCGAAAAAAAGTATGGATTTTTTTGGGGTCAAATAGTGCCTCATCCGGCCTCCTCGATATGCGTTCCCTACTGAATATTGGGATGCGAGGAAGTCATACATTTCGGACCGGAGGGAGTATACATTAGATTTTCCAACCACTTGTTGTTCTCACACCGCACAAATTCTTCGGGTTTTTTGACAGACAAAGTCCACGTTATTGAGATGAAATGGGCCCAGCTGTGTCATGAATAATACGACAAAAATCATCAAATTATATAAAAATTGAAGGCAATAATTGCAACAACTACTCCACAATCCACATCTTTCTTCACAATCCATATCTTTCTTTGCTTTCTTCTTTGCCCATTTACCATGGATGCTCCCATTAATGGTATAGCTCATCTTTTTAATTTATTTTTTCACTCAGTTAATTAGTTTATAATTATATACCTCTTCTCAATTTTGTTTGTATCCTGATTATTAATTAATTAATTTTGCAGCTGATGAAGAAAGATGACAAGTTCTTGCTACAAGCAGTAGATGAAGCATACAGAGCAGTAGACTGTGGAGATGGAGGCCCATTTGGTGCTGTTGTTGTTTGCAATGATGAAATTGTTGTCAGCTGTCACAACATGCTGCGCAAAGAGACTGATGCAAGTGCTCACGCTGAGATTGTAGCTGTTAGAGAGGTTTTAAATATATGGTCTTTTCCCTCTTATATATAGAAATCACGAGCTTGAATTCAAATACTATTGAGTTCCGAGCTCATCGGTTTGTTTATTGATTGTGAATCTGAATGTTGTGTCTTTGAATATACTTACAGGCATGTAAGAAGCTGAACAAGATTAAGCTCTCAGATTGTGAAATATACACATCATGTGAGCCATGTGCAATGTGTTTTGGTGCCATCAACTCTGCAAGATTCAAGGTCCAATCATATGCTACACATAATCCTATCATCATGTTAGAATTTTTTAATTCATCAATGAAGTTCGATCCAGGTTTTCTAAAATTTCTTGTTATTTTCTGTTTTTTTCTGAACAGAGGTTGGTTTATGGGGCAAGTGCTGATATATCAAATGCAGCTGGATATAAAGCTTTAGTTTCTGACCCGTTGAGGGGAACTGGGCTTCCCCAGAAAATGAAGATAGAGATCAAAAAAGCTGAAGGCAGGACTGCTGCTATTGCAGAACAAGTATTTGATAAGTTCAAGCTCAAGTCTGCCAAGAAACTCTGAAATTTCTTTTTTTTTCCCAACGGCTTCTGCATTGAAATGTTCTTGTTTTATCTGTTTGGATTTGAGAATTTCTTTTTGTAGACATTAATAATCTGAGGATTACAATCATTGTTGTTCATTTGGCTTCGTACCAAGCCCATATACCAGTTTTTTGCCAGCAGAGAAACATCCAGTTTCGTCTTGGTTTTCATCTTTACCCGCCTCAGATTTTTCACCAAGACCTCCACCAAGCCACAATCTACAACACAAACTTCAGGCATTGTTCTAAGGCTCCCTTTGGGAGTAAGGTTCCAAGTATTGTGTGAAAAACACTTTTGGAAAAACCAGTATACTGTTTGGTAAATATTTGTTAAAAGTGCTGTGAGAAATCAGAAGTTGTTTATGGTGTTTGGTAAAAACTGCCGTTAAAATTATGGTTGGAATGTAAAATGAATTGTGTCCTTTATAGTCATTTTGACTATAAAGGACACGATTCATTTCAAGCATTATAATTAATATTTTTATGTATTTATATAGATTATTTAAATCAATCTATTTCTTTAAACAAATAATTAACAATTTATTTATAAAAAGAAATAATACTTCATTAGAAGAAGAAGAAAAAGTTAAATATTTAGCACTTTTTGAAAATTTTACATATATAAATCAGTCACAATTACTTATTCATCATTAAACTATTAGCTATTAAGTTACGAACTACATTCATAAAATTGTGCAAAACCATAGAAGCGACTACAATTTTAACTTGCGTTGGAAATGGATACGAAAGCATGTCACGTAATATTTTCCACAACATTACTTTGATCATAATATTTTCCACAACATTACGGAAGCATGTCATGAAATATTTTCCTACTATAGACAAACAGAATTGTATAACATGCGGTCTAGTTCTTCTGCATCTCTTTTTTTTGCCAAAGAAAAAATACAAAACAACAACCAGCAGTAGACCCATTCTTCTTCTATTTTTCATAAGTCATCTGGTAAAGGCACCCATTCCTTTCATTGGCCTAGCACCGATTTCACATTGTAATTTTTTGGATAAGTGATAAATAACTTGAAATTTTACAATTTCACTTTTCAATGGTTTTATGTAAAAGCAGCTAAAAACTTTTGAATTAAATACATGTATAAATTTTCATATAAAATCATTTCAATTCACATACTAAAATTAATTAATGTACAAAGTAAATAAACATTTATCATTAATACTAAATATGCAAATCAAGTTAGGTGCTCTAATGCTTCTTTTTCCTTTCCCCTTTCTTTCTCAAGCAAATACATTTTTTCTACTTCAGGTACAGTAAGTAGGATTGCATGCATTTTCACATTCATCTCTTCTACCTTTTCCATTAGCCTGTCGTTAGTAAACATTCCCAGAAAAATACTTTGTAACGTCTCCCAACTGTCGTACAACGGCAGAGCTATGATCACAACAGATCTAACCGTTCCTCACGCGATCGCGATGACAACCCATAATGTGAAGTAGCCTCTACTAAACACCCCTGAAATTTTGAGTACAAAGTTGAGTACTAATCAAAAACTTATCACGCCAGTAAATTCATCGATAAAACTCGTAAGAAAGTTGGATACGAAAGCACTAATCAATCAATCCCACGACACCTTTAAATAATTGAAATTCGCAAATGCTTGTCTGTGCGAAGACAGACAATTGATCAGAATTAAAATAAACATTATTTTCCACCACTTCAAGCAACATAACATCTAAAAACTAAGGTTCTTTTCTTTTGTAGATAGAGGTTTGGTTTGAGTGAGTTTTTACTGATTGTTACTTATCAAATTCAGAAAGCAAAGAGCGTAATGAAAGGGAGTAACCAGAGATGCAACAAAATTTGAGGGCTTATACAGCATGGCATGAAACACATTACTGATAACTTGTAGACTATTTGTGGGAAGGTGCAAAGAAGATGAATCTTAAACATCCAAAAGTATATATAAAATTGTAAGATTAACAATGATATGTGAAATAAGATAAAGCTAACAATCCAATTCATAGAATAAAGCTAACAATCCAATTCATCCACAAAATTAAGCAGAATTAAGCAATAATTCAGCACCAAATTAAGTAAAAATCCAGCAAATTTCAGGAACCAAATTAAGCAGAATTCCAACACCAAATTAAGCTAAAACCCAGCACCAAACAAAGCAAAAATCAGCCACAAAATTATTCCAAAATCAAACACGGAATCAATCCAAAATCGACCCAACAATTAAACCCAATAATTCACCCAACAATTAAACCAACAATTAACCCAAAATCAGTCACACAATTTAACGAGAAAAAAATAAAAATAAATAAATAAAAATTAATTACCTACGGGTATTGATTTCTATGATGAAGAGGAGATTAGTTGTCGGCCAGTGGGTGAGGAAATGTTGGATCGGGGGTTGCTGGAGATGTGGGTTTTAGTCCGAGAGGCTGAACGGAGGTAAAGGTTGGCACCATTTTCGCTTGTTTCATCAACAGGAACGACAACAAATCTAGTTGGTGGAAGCGACGAGAAGCTTGACTGATCGGCCTCGCTGACCTCGGTGTGTCGGAGAAGGAGCAGATCCAAAATGATGGCGGAGGATGAAATGAAGAAACGAAGAAGCAAGGGCGAGAGTGAAGGGCGATGGCGGAGGATGAGGATGAGGAATGAACGGCAAGCAAAGATGGTGAGGATGAGGTGCAGTGGATACCAGAAGAATTGGGATGAGATGTTAGGGTTTGTTCAATGGAGATTGAGAGGTTAGGGTTCTCGTTTCTTTTGGGTTGGGAAGATTGGAGTGAAAATTGATATTATATACCTGGTATAATTGTAATAAAACCAAGATTGTATTGATATTTTTGTCCAGCGTTTTGAAAGGCAGCTTCCCGTGTTTCTCAAAACCAAGGGTGCGTTCTATTTTGCGTTTTGCAAAATTTTCTGTTTTTGCAAAACAGAAGAAAATTTGCAGAATTTGTAAAATCTGTTTCATACAGTACGTTTTCTGTTTTCCAGCCTTCGTTTTCTAAAATTTGCAGAATTTACAAAATTTGTTTCACAGCTACAGTACGTTTTCTATTTTCCAGCCTTCATTTTCCAGCTTTAGAAAACTCAAAATCGTATTCACCTAACAACTATTTCTTATTTTTTTGAAAATTAAAAGCTACTAATTTTGTTAAATCGATTTTATTTTAATTAAAAAACAATGCTAATGCTTTTTTTAAAAAAAATTATAAACTAAATAGTAGCTCATTTTAAGTTTGTTAAAGATCAAATATAAATATTCTAAACATATTCATGTCTAAATTCAAAAGCACAAGCCATTTAGGGCCTGTTAAAGTTTTTTATAATTTTCAGAAAATTTTGCAAAATCTATTTCACAGCAACATTTTGCAAAACAGAAAATTTTCAGCAAAATTTTCAGTTTTGCAAAATTTTCAGAATTAACACTACAAATTTAGAAAATTCTGCAAACGTCACATTTGAAGTTTTGCAAAATTTCCAAAAAAAAAAATCCATGTTGTTATAGAAACAATGTTATTTTAGACGTGTCTACCCTTGTAATTTTGATATGCTAAATATATTAATGGTAAAGATCAAATATAAATATAATAATTTCGTTCATGAAAATAAAATACATATATAATAATCTTGAATTATTTGTTAATGACGTGAATACTACAAATTTGAACATTCAAAACATACTTAATTTAACTTGTTACTTCTTCATAAGCTAACAATTATTATAATTAGTCCACAATTGATCTACAATATCTTCTCTAACTGCATTCATTAGTTGTTGTTGGGACATATCGACTTGAATTCCTTCTTGCGTCACAATATCTTCGTTCTCGTCAAAATTTTACTGACCTTCTGTACCATATTCTGTGAATAGTTGATCAGCCCTATCTTTCATTCGAATAAAGTTGTGTAGTGTGCAACAAACTAGAGGTATTTGCCTCTGACGACGAAGAGGATAATTTGGAATGGACTTTAAGATTGAAAATCTAGCCTTCAGAATGCCAAAAACCCTTTCAATCACATTTCTCAATGACGAATGTCGATAGTTAAACAATGCATATTTTCTTGTTATCCTTCCTCGTCCACGAAAATCATTTAAGTGATACCGTTCACCACGATAAGGAGCTAAAAATTCAGGAATATTTGGATACCTAGCATCAACTGCATAATAGTAGCCTGCCAAAGATAAACGACAATCAGATATTTGTAGTAAACCATTAATGTAACAGCTAATAAATATTGTTATGAATTACAAAAATAATATTTTACCAGCTGCATGTATAGGGAAACCATTATTTGGTCTTGTCAATGCATCAAGAAAGACGCGTGAATCATTAGTTGTGCATTCCCAACCAGTATACACAAAGGTAAACATCATATCATGCGAACACGCCGCCATAATATTTTGAGTAACAAGTGCTTTTCTACGCCGAAAAGTTTTTTTATTTGTTGACCGGACACTAAGTTGCGACATGAGTACTATCTATAACACCTATGCATTTCTAAAAGGGAAAAAATAACACATAGATAAGTTTAATACTCAAACATAACCCCTTATTTTTATTTAGTCATCATGAATTTATAATACACGTGCATACCTAAAAATATGGATACCATCTACCCCCTCCGTCTCACAAAGGATAACGTTTTAGCTTTTACTTTTACTGTTTCGACACGTATCTTAAAACGGCCGGCAGACTCACTATTTGAAACAATTTTGCCCCTAATTTTTTCTGGGAAGTACGTTAAGGATTAACGTACGTTCAAAAAAAAAATCGGATTTTTTTGGGGTCAAATAGTGCCTCATCCGACCTCCTCGATATGCGTTCCCTATTGAATATTGGGATGCGAGGAAGTCATCTTTTGTGGGACGGAGGGAGTAGCATTTGCTTGAATCTCTAGTTGAATGGGTCCTCTTTCAATATGTCTAATCAAATCAGTTCCTAAACGAACTAAAGCCTATATCACACCCTTAACCCAACGTGAGACTGTCGCAGTTGAATGTTGAAATCGTTTTGCCACCATCCTTTGAGTTATTCTATGACATAATACAGTCAATCCCATTGCCACACCCTCTTCCAAACTAACTGCACGTGAGTTCTATAAGTTCAACCCTCTCAACCTGTCACATAAGTTCAGAAACACATTTGGCCTCATTCGAAAACTATCGTAGCATCTAATTGGATTTCCTAGTAAAACTTCAATAATATATGCTCTACCGGTGAGCATAGATGTGCGACAAGGTATTCTATCAATGAAACTATTTTCACATTCCATTAACATACGGAGTTCAGTAACCTCCTCTAAGTCGTCGTCGTCATCATCAGTAAAACTAGCACTACTTGAATTAATAACAAAAGTACTAGAACAACTCTGAAAATATTGTGACATTTCTCCTGCAATATTAAAAAATGCATTTGTATTAGTTATACCAATTACGACTAATGTAAGCAGAAAAATTAACAATATTGCAGCAAAGTAAATCAACCCGCAATCATTCAGGGCACAAAGCGAGCAGATGTACGAGCAAATATCAATACGAACACGCAGTGAATAGTAACAATTGAGGGCAATTTTGGAATTTTAAAATAATGAACAACAAACGTCGTCAAAATAGCGAAACGACCCCAGATACCTGACCGGAATGACGAGGCGAGAAGAACCCAGGCGGCAGTGATTGATTGTTATTCCACTTAGTTTTGTTGCTTCTTTACTTAGCTTTTGAAGCAATAAACATGCTACTTTGATCCTTTTTCCTTCCTTTTTCCAGAAGCACACTTGAATGCCCAGGAGTAGGAAAAGGAACGAAAAGGCCAAAGATTAGAGCTCAATCGGTCAGCTGGTTTGGCAGAATTTTCTGCTGATGAATTCCGACTCATCTCAAGGCCCTGAGATGAGTCTGCCGTGACGTTTCCAGATCTGGACAGCACTCACCATGATTTTGCGTGCATTAATTATTTTCTCATGAGTGCGATTCCTGTCTTCTTGGGAGCCGTTTTTAGTAGCACAAAGTTCCTTGGGTTCAGATAACATTCCTCCCACTCCTAACAAGTTTATAGAAGACAAATACCAACATTCCCCTTGTGCTTAACAAGAATATTCACCAAGTCTTGAAGACCACCAAGGATGGAGACTTGCTAGTGGGAGCTGACTCATCTTAGAGAGGAGTATCTTGGCACCAAAGAAGACTATTTAGATAGAGGAGAACGGCAGAGGAAGGCATCGGACAGTAGCAACAAACAGAGGAGAAAAATCAGCTTTTACCCATTTTCCAGATTTTCCAGCATTTTCCTATTTTCGGTTTTAAACTTCTTGTATGATTTTCATTATGTTTTGTAACTAAAAACCTTCATCTCTGGTAGAGATTTAGAGGTTGACAATTCCAGAAGCGTTGTGAGACTTGTTTGATCTTAATTAAAAACGTTTCATATCACTTTTCTTGCTTGTTTTAATGATAGTTTGATTGTATTGTGTTTGAGCTTGATCAACTTGGATTTCGGTACAATTGATTACAGTAGAATCCCTGTAGTGCCGCGTTTCTGCGCTATAGAGAACCCGAGTAGACAACTAGCGATAGGATAATTAAACCTTCTCTAAAGCTAGAAGAAGAAAAGGGTGAGTCTTGAGAATTTTGGACTGCAGTAGCGTCCATCTCAAGGTCTTGAGAAGGGCCTTCCTAAACATATCAATGAACCAGCAATCCTTGATTGTTAGGGGAGTCAGGGTCACGAAAGGAGCTTCTCCTTGAGTGACTTGAGTAGGAGGAGGCTTGGAGATCGCCCCTGGATGCATCTCTATAACTTCTCTATGAAATTGGTTTTGAAAATCCTTTGTCAATGATCAACATCTTGGAATTGTCACTTCGTTAATATCTCTACCGGGGATGTCTTTCTCCTACTGATTTCACTCTATTTTCTACTGTGTTTTCGTATGCAACTGTTGTTCTCTTCATTATATTTCTGTTTTTACAAAACTACAACTCAAACCCGGTTTTTCACTTGGTTATTTATAAAGAAAACTACGAATCAGTCAAAGGTTGTCTCTGTGGGATCGATCCTCTCACCACTATCTGCATTTATTTGTAGCTTAGAACTGAGTTGAATTTATAACTTTTATGCAGGGGGCGCGACACCCTTGTCATAAATTGGCGCCGTTGCCGGGGATTATTTGTTGAACTAATGTTTGTTTTTCTCTGTTTATGACTAGATCAACTTACGGTTTTTTTTTTTGTTGTTTCTGTTTTTGTTTTCCCCTACTTTTCTGTGCTGCTGCGGATTCCCAGGCTGGCTCATCTCAGGGCCTTGAGATGAAGCTGCCATGTCTCCTGCTTTATTTTATTTTCTTGTCATTTATTTTTCTGCACTGTTTTACCTCCCCCTTCGTTTTGATCAGTTTGGTTTGGTTGTTTGCAGGAGAATAAACATTAGGCCGATAGTCCCTGTGGATCGATCCTCTTGCCGCTATGCACAAATCCCTTTTTGCTGCTTAGTGATAAGTTGTAATCTTTTTATTTATGATCGCGGATTCGACACCCGTCATAAATTGGCGCCGTTGCCGGGGACAACGTGTACTGATTTTTTGTTTTCTTGTTCATGACCAGGTCGTCAAACTCGCAACCACTACCTTTCATTCCAGAAATTACCAGAACAGAAACTACACTCAGACTTTCGAAGAGGAAGTTTTCCGAACTTTCTTCATCAGGTTCAAATTCAGAATCCGAAGCTGATCCATCTCAGGACCCTGAGATAGACCAACCTGCGGAACCAGAAATGGCAGATCCAGCAGAACCTACCTTAAGAGAGCTCAACCAAGGAGCAGAGCAGGAGTCTTTCCTGTGTATCAACTACCGTCCAGTGCCACAAGACTGGGCCGTGAAATCCAATGTAATGCACAACCTCAGCAAGTTCAGGGGTCATGCATCCGAAAATCCCTACAAGCACCTACAAAAATTCCAATTCGAATGTGATGCTTTAAAACCAACTGGTGTCACTCTTGAGAGAGCTAAATTGAGAGCCTTTCCATGGTCTTTAGAAGACTCGGCAAAGAACTGGTTTTTCAGCCTTCCACACAACTCTATCAACTCTTGGGCTGATATGGCTGCCACTTTCCTAAAAAAATATTGGTCAGCAACCAAAGCCGGAGCTGCAAGGAAGAATCTCGTTGCTGTCCAGCAACGAGGAGATGAATCTTTTGGTGAATACCATCAGAGGTTTAAGGACCTCCAAGAAGTATGCCCAACACATGGTGTACCTGAACAATCTTTGATACAATACTTTTATGATGGTATGTGCATAAAGGACAAAGAGAAGTTAGATTCAGCTGCTGGTGGAGCCTTGTTGGACTTAACACCAAGTCGAGCAAGGGCTCTTATTCAGACTTTGGCGGATAACTGCCAACAAAATGGAGCTCATGACCGTGCCATCTCTGCACAAAATCTCAACGTGGCTGCTCTTGAGAGACACATGGAAGAAGTCTCTACATTTATGAAAAACTTTCCAGCCACCATTGCACAAATACAACAAATCCCACCTCAACAAGTAACACCTTGTGGAGTTTGTTGTCAAATCGGTCATATGACTCACGAATGCCCACTTGTAGCTGAACCAGCTGAGCAAGTCAATGCTGCTATGCCTCATCAAGGCAACTCCTACTCCAACCACAACAATCCAGGTTGGAAAAACTACCCTCATTATGGGTGGGGTCTGAATCAAACTCAACCTCCGTTTGAATGGAGGAATTCCATACCTAGACCACAACAAAACTACCAGAACAGTCCGCCCCCAGCTCAACCTCAACTCCCACAGTTACCAGCACCTCCACAACCGTTGCAACTTACTGCTCCACCTCCACCACCACTTGAAGAAACACTTAAAAAAATCCTTCAACCATTTATGCAATCAACCCAAGCTACCATAGTTGACCTCCAAAAACAGATTGGACAGCTCACCATGAACCAGCAGAACACATCAGGGCAATTGCCATCCAACACAGTAGACAATCCTAGGCATGTTGTAAATGCCATGACTTCACGAAGTGGAAAAGATCTGCCACCCAGGGTCAGTTCATCTCAAGGCCCTGAGACGAACCGACCAGAACAGCCACAAGAATCTGAAACAGAAATGTTGCGGGAATCATCTACTCCAGTAGGTGAAGCATCCATTCCAACTCCAGAAGCACGGAAAGAAACTTCCAATCCTCAGGTACCACCTTTTCCTTTTCCCGAAAGGCCTTCAAAAGCCAAGAAGGAGAAGGATGAGCAAAAAATTCTTGAAGTTTTTAGAAAAGTTGCTATTAATGTGCCACTGCTAGACATGATATCTCAGGTCCCTAAGTATGCTAAATTCTTAAAGGATTTATGTACTAACAAAACGAAATTAGCAGGCATAGAAACAGTGAGCTTTAACGAAAATGTTTCCGCTATTTTACAAAAAGAGCTTCCTACAAAATGCAAAGATCAAGGTACCTTTGTGATACCTTGTAAAATTGGCAGCAAGCAAATCAACAAAGCTCTGTGTGATCTGGGAGCAGGTATAAACGTTATGTCCCTTTCCATTTTTAAAACTTTGAATATTGGAAATCTTAAGGGAACTAGAGTTGTTATACAACTTGCTGATAGATCTGTTGTCTACCCCGTTGGAGTAGTAGAGGATGTCTTGGTGCAGGTAAATGACTTTATTTTTCCAGTAGACTTCTATATTGTTGACATGCAAAATGAGGATGTTACTAAGACTACTGATGTGATTCTTGGTAGACCGTTCTTGAGAACAGCCCGTGCTAAAATTGATGTGTATGATGGGTGTTTAACGCTTGAATTTGGTGAAGAAACAATTAAATTTAATATGTATGAAGCGATTGAACATCCTGAAAATGTACACTGTGTTAATTTCTTAGATGTTATTGATCCTTTGGTTGATGACGTTTCTGAAATTAATGATATTGATCCACTTAAGAGTGTTCTTAGTGAGGGTTTGTCCAATGATGAAGTGGAGAGATTGCAAAATGAATTACCAATCAGACCTGAGATCCTAAATCTTGTCAAGGAGTTGGACGCATCAGCTGGATTGAACAAGAAATTACAAGTCCAGGAGTTGGAAAAGTTAAGAAATGAAGCATTTGAGAATTCTGCCATCATTAAGGCTGAGGCAGAAATGTGCCATGACAGGAACATCCATCTCAAGACCCTGAGAGCTGGGCAGAAAGTCCTCCTCTACAGCACCAGATTTCACACCTTGGTAGGTAAGTCCAGAACTCGTTGGACTGGTCCATACATTATTACTAATGTTTACCCCCATAGTGCAGTGGATATGCAGAGTTTGCAGACTGGTAAGGTGTTCAAGGTCAATGGGCAGAGCTTAAAACCCTTTTATGAAGGTTTTCAAGAGCAAAATGTGGAGAGCACCACACTGGAGCTACCCAATGATACAGTCTGAACCAGCGCAGCTTAGTCGAGTCCAAGACTATAAACAGGGACGCTACATGGGAGGCAACCCATGTCATTTCGCACTTCTTCCTTTGGACGCTAATTTTCACCAAAACAGCTTCACTGCAGCAGGCCCATCTCAAGGCCTTGAGATGGGCAGACCAAAACCTCCTGCTGCTCCCCGATCTTGAACTTTGCCCCGGGTTATCCTCTTCTGTTTCCCTTTTCTTTTTAATTCCTTTTCGTTCTGTTTGTTTGTTTGTTTGTTGTGTGTGTTTCTCTTTCACATTGAGGACAATGTGTCATTTAAATGTGGGGG
The DNA here is from genome assembly GCA_963691705.1 of Viola odorata. Lineage (NCBI taxonomy): Eukaryota > Viridiplantae > Streptophyta > Magnoliopsida > Malpighiales > Violaceae > Viola > Viola odorata. The sequence goes on from OY829543.1 coordinate 8,183,278, forward strand.
GGGGGACACTTCCGTGTTTGTTTGTATTTTTGTTGTTCTTTTGCATGTTTGTTTTTTATTTTTGTTGCATGTATTTTCTGTTGATTGTTTTTCTGTATTTTCTTCCCTCTGCATGTTTATTTCTTTTATTATTGCATGCGCTTCTGCTTGTTTTTATTTTTGCATGAGTCGTTCGTTCTTTTTGTTGTGTTTCAGCCCCCCTTTGAATAAAATTGAAACCTCTGATCTGATCCTCATGTGAACACTTGATTTATCAGCTCCATCTTGCAATTCTGAATCCTTCTAGCATTACAACTTGTGCACTTATTCGTGTAGATGTATGATGAGTTTTGCTGATTCTAGGAAATGACTTGCTAGAGCTGATCTGTCTTCTCATCTCAAGATCATGGGATGAGGATCCTATCCTTTTTGCTGCTGCTAAGTCCTTTAATTTCTGCTTGCTTGCGTATCTTTTAATTTTAATGGTGTGGATTTCTTATCATGCCCTCTGGACTGCACGATGTTGGTGGTTCGGCACCATCATCCCATTATGGAGAAACTTCCAGTCGGTTGTGTGCTAACTCCCTTTGGTTGGACCGATCATAGCACCATGGTGAGAAATCAAGGTCTGCATGCGTGTGTGTTTGAAAAATAAAAAAGAAAAAAAAGGGTTTGTGGAAGGAGGATGTTGAGAAAAGAAAGAAAAGAAGCAATGAAAAGATTGCGGAAAGAAGGTTGAGAAAAAAAAAAATAGAAAAGCTCAAAAAAAAGAAAAAAAAAAGAAGAAAAAGAAGGAAGAAAAGAAAAAGAAAAAAATAGAATAAAAGAAGCCTTTGGCTCACTTTGTGTTTCAATTTCTGTTCTTTAATTATTGTTTGTGCTTTTAAATAATTTTGCTTGAGTGTCCAGCAGCAGTGATTGGATTTTGAGTCAAAGGAAGAGAAGACATAGGCCCTAGGATTTTATTTCCTTGTGATCAGCATGCTATCATACCTCTGTTTGAATATGTACACAATTGTGATGATTGGAGTATTTAGCATTGCTTGATTGAGCTGATTCTTGAAGTGTTTGTGTGAAGATCAGTCCAGGGGTTGATGTTCTGTTCTAAGGGGTGCTGTTTCTGTGTTGTGTCTGTGTTGTCTTCGTGTTTTTCTTTGTGTTTTGAATCTGTTTGTACGCTTGGGGGCAAGCGTAATTCAAATGTGGGGGGATTTGATTGATTGTTATTCCACTTAGTTTTGTTGCTTCTTTACTTAGCTTTTGAAGCAATAAACATGCTACTTTGATCCTTTTTCCTTCCTTTTTCCAGAAGCACACTTGAATGCCCAGGAGTAGGAAAAGGAACGAAAAGGCCAAAGATTAGAGCTCAATCGGTCAGCTGGTTTGGCAGAATTTTCTGCTGATGAATTCCGACTCATCTCAAGGCCCTGAGATGAGTCTGCCGTGACGTTTCCAGATCTGGACAGCACTCACCATGATTTTGCGTGCATTAATTATTTTCTCATGAGTGCGATTCCTGTCTTCTTGGGAGCCGTTTTTAGTAGCACAAAGTTCCTTGGGTTCAGATAACATTCCTCCCACTCCTAACAAGTTTATAGAAGACAAATACCAACATTCCCCTTGTGCTTAACAAGAATATTCACCAAGTCTTGAAGACCACCAAGGATGGAGACTTGCTAGTGGGAGCTGACTCACCTTAGAGAGGAGTATCTTGGCACCAAAGAAGACTATTTAGATAGAGGAGAACGGCAGAGGAAGGCATCGGACAGTAGCAACAAACAGAGGAGAAAAATCAGCTTTTACCCATTTTCCAGATTTTCCAGCATTTTCCTATTTTCGGTTTTAAACTTCTTGTATGATTTTCATTATGTTTTGTAACTAAAAACCTTCATCTCTGGTAGAGATTTAGAGGTTGACAATTCCAGAAGCGTTGTGAGACTTGTTTGATCTTAATTAAAAACGTTTCATATCACTTTTCTTGCTTGTTTTAATGATAGTTTGATTGTATTGTGTTTGAGCTTGATCAACTTGGATTTCGGTACAATTGATTACAGTAGAATCCCTGTAGTGCCGCGTTTCTGCGCTATAGAGAACCCGAGTAGACAACTAGCGATAGGATAATTAAACCTTCTCTAAAGCTAGAAGAAGAAAAGGGTGAGTCTTGAGAATTTTGGACTGCAGTAGCGTCCATCTCAAGGTCTTGAGAAGGGCCTTCCTAAACATATCAATGAACCAGCAATCCTTGATTGTTAGGGGAGTCAGGGTCACGAAAGGAGCTTCTCCTTGAGTGACTTGAGTAGGAGGAGGCTTGGAGATCGCCCCTGGATGCATCTCTATAACTTCTCTATGAAATTGGTTTTGAAAATCCTTTGTCAATGATCAACATCTTGGAATTGTCACTTCGTTAATATCTCTACCGGGGATGTCTTTCTCCTACTGATTTCACTCTATTTTCTACTGTGTTTTCGTATGCAACTGTTGTTCTCTTCATTATATTTCTGTTTTTACAAAACTACAACTCAAACCCGGTTTTTCACTTGGTTATTTATAAAGAAAACTACGAATCAGTCAAAGGTTGTCTCTGTGGGATCGATCCTCTCACCACTATCTGCATTTATTTGTAGCTTAGAACTGAGTTGAATTTATAACTTTTATGCAGGGGGCGCGACACCCTTGTCAGGCAGCGAGGTCACAGGTGGTCGGAGTGAGCCACACGCGTCGGCCCGTGGAGGAGTCCGGTAGAGACGTTGGCGGCGCGTCGCTGGTCAGAATGTCGCGCTTACACTTGCTCCCGACTCGACTGATCCTTGCGCTCCTTCCTGTACCGGCGGTGAGAACAGCAGACGCCTGGAAGTGGTCGGAGTGAGAGAGGTCGAATGAGAGGGTGAGAGGGGAGAAAAATGAAAGAGATAGGATTTATTTTTGGTTCAGTGAAACGAAGGGTTTGGAGTGGGAGGTGATATTAGGGGTATTATAGAGTGTTAGAAGCCCAAGCCCAAGCCCAACTCCCTCTCCATTTTATTTTTATTTTTATTTTTTATTGTATGGTATACCGAATTATCGACCGAACTAATGTTAATGTTTGTAATTTCAATGTTCCAAGATTATATTTTTACTTATTTAGTATTTATTAAACTAATGTTTGTATATAATTTGATATTACCGTAATACCGTACTGAAATTATTGAGAGTATTGGTTAATTAAATATCCAATAAATATTGATCTAATTTTACTCGTATGAATTTAATTAGGAGTATTGATTAATTAAAACAATTGGAACATTGGAATCAATTTACGAGGATTAATTTTAGATAAATATCAATTATAAAGTATTTTTAGCACAATTTTCCATTTTGTAAAACTGCAAAATTTTCGTTGTAAAATAGATTTTGAAAATTTTTCAAAAAAAAATCCGCTGCTTAACAGCACCCAAAGGTTTTGAGAAAGGAGCAAAAGGGAGCTTTCTCAAAACCTTGGTTTTGGCCCATTGCTTCTCAGGAAGCTCCATTTGAGAAGGAGGTCACCAAACACTTTTTTGGGCTTCTTGGGTTTCCAAACCGGGCCAGAACCAAGGAGACAAAGGGCCACTAAAAGCAGATTTTAAAGAAATTTTCATTCAATTTGCAATACTAACAGTTCTATTATATCTAACAAAATGTATAAAATTACAAAAAAAAGAAAATGTTACACTTTTCCCCACAAATGTTTTGTGGGGATTCTAATGGTTCTTTCACTCAACCAACCCTCAAAGCATTGTAGTCTGTCCAGTTGGCCAAGAAAACATTTGGAAGGTTTGCTGTGTAATACACAAGAAATAGCAAAAAGAGAATGCAGGGATCGAAGGTTGCGTTTTATTACTACCTTTCTTCACTCTATGAATACAGAACCACACTCTGACGAAAACTCTCACCAGAAAAATTTCACCCCACCTTGCTTTTCGACACAAATAACAACCAAGATCAGACAGATGAGGAGGAGGATCTTTCTTTCCTTTGAGATCCAATTCTTGTAAGGTGCCCGTCAAAACTTGTCAAATAACTATAGTTGAGCACGATTAAGAAGAGATCTTCATTTGAATTTGACGATGAACATGTACTAAAAACTCAACATAGGACAGCCCACCAGTTGGGACTTTGTCCTCAATCAAATGCGAGAAGAACAACGATCCTACAGGGAAAGAGGAAAGCAAGACAGTTAAGTAAGAAATTGAACTTTCACCCAATCATGTGTAGGTTCAAACATTTTTTCTATGGGATAAATCACTGACCTGATGGATCTCCTTTCTTGCATAACCTTAAGCTGCAAAGAAAAGAACAGCCATGAGTGAAATGTGAGATTATACACATATATCAGTCCACAAATATGCAGAGACAGGATTTTCAAATAACCGTGTATGACTATGACAGACCAGAATAAAATTTCCATCACAAAAATAGCTAGTTCAAACATCAGACATACCGCAAGTAAGAGCATCTTTGACGTCGGATCTCATTAACCACTTTGTTTAAATTCTTTGATTGTGGATTATCATACTGCTGCAAGACAAACTGAAACCATAGAATAATCAGTTGAAATATGTCATAACAAGTATAACTATTTATGCAAGCCAATAATGCACTACAGATATTCTTCCAGTGAGGATGACACCATCAAAGGCATGAATGAATGCAAAGCATACGTACTAAATAATAGTAAGTATATTGTTTAATATTATATAATAAACAAACACTTGCAGAAGTCCACTGCTTGCAAAGTCAAAATGAAGCTAATATGAACACTCAGGTAGTCACTATTTGTCCCCAGAAAAGCACATGCTTTCATAGAAATGTAGAATCAAGTAAACTTCTAAAACCAAACACCTTACAAGGACTAGAGGTGAAAATACCTGAGCCGGAATTTCAGCCACAGAGGTGATGCCAAACAATTGTTGCAAGATATCTGGATCAACCGAGCTCCCGATATATATTAAGCCATCCTGACCATTCTCAAGAAGATAAATACCATCCTCGTTCACATGCTCACTAGAAAGTGGAAGCGCAACAGGAATTTGAGGTCCATCTCCTCCCTGTCATTAAGAAGAAAGTTAATATTGGGTACAAGCCTAGACCAGAGCATATTACCAGACTAACTTAACAGAAAATAACTCATGCCTGTGAATCAAGGTCATGGATTGCAATCATCCTTGGATGCACCACTGCAATAGCCAAAGCAGCTGGAGCTGACGAAATATAAGTAATCCAAAAAGACCGATCATCTATTCTCCCATCAATTCGCAATCCCGTGCTTTTAATTAATGCTGACAAGAAAAAAGAAAAACCATCATTTATAGATGTCATAAATATAGGATAATGTAATGCACAGGAAGTGCATACCAAGGATGTAAAGGGGCATCAGTTTAAGAGCCTCTGGAAGGATAAGTTGTCCTGAAGATGTCACTGTGGCACAAAATTTGCGATATGCAGACAGAATGTTTATGCAAAAGTTGATTGCTCGTTCTCGGACAAGTGAAGGTGGAGTTGTAGGAATTTCACTTGCAGCTTAAGAAAACAATAGTGTCAGTATTACAAAAGAGGACAAATTTTATTGCCATTAACTAAACAAACTTATAGAAGATGACCTTGGAAGCAAGTGAGAGAACAATGGAGATAACTTACAAGTGGGCACAAGAGAAATACAAGAACAGTACATTCAAGACAGTAAAGGAAAAAAGCACCAGACAGGAAAAAAATTACCTTGCTTCACGAAACACACAAATTGAGTGTCTACATCAGCCAAGCGGAACATGTTACTCAAATTACTCGTGCACGGCAATGATAAAGTTGTAATACGAATTCTTCTTTGACCATAAACAGTGGTATACAGGAGAGCACACTGATCGATGAAGAAAACCATATAAGCACAATTTTATTGTAGATAAGAAAGAATTAAATCGTGGCCCATCAAGTTTCATTTATAGAAACAAATAGAACCCTTTCTAACTGATGCAGCAAAATCCTTAAACTTTACACCCATTACAAGTGAGGCCACTGTAAATCAGAAAGGACCAAATCAGCAGGCTAATAGGGTAAAGATCTAGGAGATTGGGTTTGGACAGTAGGTAAGAATGTGGATCGGTAAAAACAAGAAAAGGAAGCCACAAGAACATCAATTCATCAGATGAAGGCACAAGGCCACAGTGGGTGACTCCAGAACAAAGCCCAGTATTTGCTCGTCCTATGAACTTATTATCCCGAGCGTATCAAAGTAATAGGAAACCCTTACGGTAAACTAGGAAACCAGATTCTATGTCACAGTGCCTAAACTTGGCTGGACTAAAGCCACTGGCCTTGGGCCAGTGGTGAGGGATTGTGGAGACATTCTATCTGGTCATTTCTAATCCTTGTAAAACCAACGCAGGCATAATTGGACCATTCGAGGATAAAAGCACAGTGGCACAGAGAAACAAACATAAATGTACCTGAAAAGAACATTCTGAACCATCCTGTAATTTGTCTTCATGTTTTAACGTCACCATTATAGTTTTGTCACAATCAATCTGCAAACCAAAGATAAGTTAGAATTAAACTAAGTCACCATTCACACCGTATTTGTAAAGTGATACCACATTACAAAAGATCTACAAGAAAAAGAAAAATAAGAAACAGCATTGACTATAAGATAGAATATAAAATTGTCATTATCTTGCACAAGCAACACAAAAATTAGTCAAAACATATTATCCGGTCCACAATGTAGCTTGCTACCTGGAAAAAATTTCAGACATTACAATTTTGTTGTTGGTTATACTTCACACTCGGAACTTAATTTGTAAAAACAGCAGGATTCTCTAATGAAATACAACTAGTACATAATTCAACACTACATTAGCAACCAGGAAACCAAAACTTAGTAAGTGCAGGTGGTACCACAACAAAATCAAGTTTAAACAAGAGCTAATATATCACAACTGCAGTAAGAGCATTTAGGGAAAAATATACACACCCCTGGTAGGTCAACATCTGTTGGAATGCGCTTGCAAAAGTTTCCATGGTATTCAGGAACTTGAATGCCCTATGAAGAAACAAACCAAAGCATCTTACAAGTATGGTCAGAGCTTAGATTCTATAGAATACAGAAACAATCTACTGATTAAAGTTGACATGGCTCTAAAAACTGAGCATCCAAAGAAGGACTACCTGGCTGCATCGCACACGCATCACTGCCTCAAAACCTTGAGGCCTTGTGACATTCCATTTTAGGTCATTGTAAAGCTTCGCAGTATCAGAAACAGCAGAGAAAGGATGATAGTGATAGACCTAGAAGGTAAAGCAATATATTTATTTTAAGTCAAAACCTAAAATACCAACTTCTCAAGAAAGAAATTTAAGATCTGCACAGCACAAGATTTGAACTATGCACATTAGGACGCAATGATTAAGCATACTCCCATGCTGTAGGAACTTGACAACAGGAAGTACTGCCAATTTTACATATTTGACAGTACACTATTAGTTTCCTGTTTGCTGCTGCCTTTAACATAGGCATAAAAAAGGCAACTCTCGAAAGGGAAATTATCGTCACTAATACAAAATAACTATTCCAATTAAACAGCATTTTAAGGTAAATCAAACAGGCAAGAGACAATCCTTGGATAATGCTTTCAAAGGTAGAAGAAAGAATAGATTTTTGAATAAATCTTTATACTTCCTTCAACCTTCTTTTCTAAAGGGACAGAGAGGACTGTAACTAATGTTGTAAGATGTCCCTAGTCTTATATACCCTACCAAGCACTACTACTTTAGGGTACAGATTGAATTCTAGGGGTAGAGAATGCTTCACATTACAAAACTGGCAAAACAAATATTGACACATTGTACTAGTACCTGCCCTCCAGTTGTCTTTGGGATGCCAGAGATAGAAGCAATATCCACATATGTTTGGCTAGTAACAAACACATCAACACAGACCTGGATCGAAAAGGGAAAAGTATCTACCATAAATCATGGTCAAAAGCTAAATCTCTGCCCCGTCTGGAGCAATCTTTCTATTGTGAGTTTACAAAGGAAGGAAAAAGATAGTAATAACCCAATGGGTCACCTGGTACTCAGCAAATTCAATAGCCATTTCCTTCAAAGTTTTGTCTGCTGGTTGGAGTAGTTTATGTGCCTCCTGCACTCCACAGTAAAGAGTAGAATAAAATAGTAGTGAGACACAGGATTTGAAGTAAAATATTATCATGTCCCTGAAACAGTAAGTGTCCCTACAGAGCAATGGTAGACAAAGCCAGATCAATTTGAGCTGTGCAAATTTGTTGTCACCAGATTTAATAGGCTATATTGTTCCAGTATATAAAACAGGGTATTCAAAGGTAAGGCTATACAAGTAGGAAAAACTAGCACAGTTTATGTCCTACAACCAATAAGACATTCAAATCTTAAGGAGATGTGAATGTTATGCAGGAAAAGCAAGATTACAATCATAATCCCCAAGAACCAAGGCAAGAGAATGTATGCAAAAGAATCCATACCTTCTCCCCAGCAGAGATGTTGCTTCTTCCCTCAGCTTCTCTAGCCGAAAGGGCTCCAACGCCAACCGATGGCAAGACTGGAAACATGATAAATCATCATCATAGTTTGATAGGGTCATTTTATTACAGATTCATACATAATGAAATCTTCAGCAATTTTGTTTCTAAAATTTGTTGTGTTTGCACAATGTGAACAATTGATAGGAAAAAGAAGTACAGCATAAAATTGATTAAAACTCAAACTAAAGTGAGCACACTAGCAATAATAGATTTAACAGCCTAATGAAATGAAGTAAAAGAATTAAGTTAATAAGCTTACCTGACTGAAATACCAGAAGTTTCCCTCCAGTACTCTTCATTGCCAAGAAAGCTGCCTGGAACAGTTGAAAACAGCATAAATTCCTTAATATATTATATAAGTGCAAGTTTAACTATTATTCATGCACACGTGTTTTTGAGTTAAGAAACCTATAAAACACCATGCCAATAACCAATGAATGAAATGGGACACAAAAGTACATCTGCCATACATTCTGTCACCAAGAAATGTGATGGAGAACAAAAAAAATGTACTTCCACAGTTGAGCATTCCAAGAGTGGACTTAGCACAGCTCAAGAATGCATCAGTACTTCAAAAAACAAAATGAGCTTCACCTTCCTTCAACAATGGATTTTTATTTATTTATTTTTCACACTAAAACGAGAAAGGAACAGTTTCCTTTGTGCAATGAACAGTCTAGATAATGCAGTGGTACCTCAGACAAAACAGCATACCTTGATTGCAGCACCAAAAGCGGATTCTGCAGTTCTACTATTCTGAAACATTCCTGGAATACTTTCCAATAGTATCTCCAAATGCTGACGGCACTGAGCCAAGACAAGAAACCAAAACTACTATTTAGAAAAATTACGGAACAAAACATACAATCCGTAGTTTAACAATCACCAACCATTGGCATGCCAACAGAAATAACTATTGTCAAACACCCATTGACTGACCAACTGCAGCCAATTTATACAGATACCCTACAAGGGTGGCAAGACTACATATCTAACCTCAGAAAGCGACACAATAACATCAGTTTGCAGGGGAGTATAGACATCTTGTATATCAGGTACAATAAGCATCAATGGCTGCAAGGAACATGAAAGTAAAAGTAAGCTTCAAAAACTTTATAGTGATTGTCAAAATTTAAGGTAAAATAATAACCTAAACTTGAACGAATACATAAAGGAGGGATCAGAAGTTAAAGTGTCCCCTTGTTTGGAGAATGGAACTTAAGATATAGTTAAAATAAATAATATATTCCTTCCCCTCCATACATAACATAATATTTATACCTGCTGCAACGCTCGCTTCAAGTTGTAGAAATGGATTGTTGAATCAAATGTTGCAACTCCCACCATTGTCCTCGGCCCTTCCTGCAAACATAAATTCTTGCATGTCAGTAGCAGGACAAACTCAAAAGCAAATCCATTCGTGAAAGCTATAAGTGCGAACTGTCAAGGACTGAAAATATAACAAAGAAAAACAAACCAGAAGAAGCAATGCGGACAGTAAATAGACATTGATTAGCTTGGAAATTAGTATTTGATGATGGGGGTGTCAATGGAATAAAACAAAAAGAAAAAGGAATCAACATAACAAAAAACACAGTCAATCCATTGAAATGCTATGCATAAATACAGTGCAGAACAGAAAACACCATTAAATGCTATAGGGCCCTAAGAGCAGAAATAAAACTCACTGGAAGATCAGCAATAACTTGACTAATTGAACTGCAGGCAGCAGCAGTTGCACCAGTTTGTACAGCATTCATAGATACATCAACAAGGAAGAAATATACAGCTGGCATTGGGTCACGGACCTGGAAAACAGCAAAAATAGTATTAAAAAAACCATCAAATTGCTAGAAATACAAATTTACTCGTACAACCAACAGTGTTTACTAAGTAACAAACCATGTACTCTTTTGTGGCAACAAATTCAACCGTCCCCCTGCAAAGCTCAGGCCTTTCATCTGCATCTCTACGCCTACCATCCGGACCCAGATTGCAGTGGTAATCCCGGGGAGTCTCATCACAAAATCCTATAAAAAAGAGGTATGCATCAGCAATTAGCATTTCCACTAAAAAAATGCTAAACTGCAGATGAATTTCCTAAACACATGAAAAAGGACAGTGAGAGAGATAAAAGTAGAGCCTACTGACCACAAAAATTACAGATGAACCGCCTTCCCTGATCAGTGAACTTCATGAAAGGATTAATATAGCCTTTGCAACGGGAACAACGAACAGGACCACTTTCTCCAAAATCAACAACCTATAACCATGAAGAAGTTTATTTATTTAACTTAATATTAGAACAACATCCATTTACCGAACGCTTAACCAATCAAAAAGCAATTACATTGCCTGTCCATTCTTCTCATGATTAGAGGGCGGAGAGCTAGTCCATGGTTCATATGGAGGTAATGGTTTACAAATCCAACAAAATATTTAACTCGATAGAATGGATGAAATAAACCTAGGCAAGTAAAATCCATAGTAAGAAAACATAACAAAATTTCTTTGTTTTGATTCTAGGAGAATATTTGGCAAGCCCAAAATTTATTGAAGAACGCTCATTGATATATTTCTGGATTTAGGGAGGCCTGTGGAGTAGAATGGTAATCTGGAATGTGCTTATTGCTATAATTTCCTTTGGACTAATTAGATAAGAATTGACATATTCAACAAGACTGAAAGCTTTCTGGTTCCTCCATATGGGATAAGAGTGAGCTTATTAACAGCTTGCATACTAACGTGATGTAGGAGCTTATACTTATAAAAGTAAAATATGACAATAATGTTCACATTGCAAGTCAGCTACTTCATTTGCGCCTACTTTTGGGGCTTATTTTATCTAAATCATAATGTTTATTTTGGCTTCCATAGGTCAGACAGTTAGAGGCTTAGAGCAGCACTCTTGGTTAAGTTTTTCTCATTTTTATGTCACGTGCAAGGAGGAGCAAGGTTCATCCTCCACCTCTGTATGTCCACACTCCCAATTTACAAAATATTTTTTCTAGATTTTTTTAAATGCATTACCTGGATAGGCTCCTCAGATGGATGAGGAAGGGCCAAAGGTTGGACCAACAAAGCCAACTGCATGCCAGAAGTATTCACAAGATCAACAGTACAAGGAACCTGAATTTTCAAGCACAAAGTGAACAGCATAAATGAGTGCACTGATGGGAAAAGCAAGCAAGCAGTTTGTCACAAAGAAGACTACAGAAACAATAGCCTCTCTTTTTTCGAGTATAAATAACAGCCTCAGAGTGCAAGTTAAAAATTTAATAACCTGATTGACTGTGCATCGCATGTAGCGAGGACTGCAATTTCCAGTGTCTCTCACAATGTAATCACTTGTTACGGGCTTCACCAAAAAAGACAAATAACAAGACAATGAAGCGCTCAGATATCTTTAAAAACATGCATGCCTGAAACATAGACTTAAAATTCAAAAAGGAAGTTACAAAAGATGACCAGGATTAAGTACCGGAGGTGGATTGGCCTGATTGCCTTGACGTGTGTCATGCAAAATCACTGGAGAATCTGGAATAGGTCGGGGAATTTGATTTGGATCAATTTTTGATGACCCTGCCATAGGACTTCCACTTTGACCAATAACTGGTGATATAGAAGTCATCTGATTTGGGAGTGGCGGTGCCATCCCATACATTCTAGGTGGTTGAGAAGAACCAGGAACCGGAAAGCGTGGAGCCCCCTAAAGGAATCAACAAAATTCACAACCCAGAATAATAAAACAAAGCCGCAATTCATATGAGATCTGATAGCAATTATCAAGACAAAATTCATTATGAAGGAGGATAGTGTCACATAAGTAAATCACTTGATCAATGTCAAAATCATAATTTTCAACACAAAATACACCCATCTAGAGAAGCTTAATTATCTATTACAAAATCCCATATTTCAAAGGAGTTATGAAACAAGTACAGTGTTCTTATGGTATTGATCCAGTGGCATAGTCCCTGGTGTTTGTGCTTGAATGCAATAAAAAAATCTCTTATCACATGCATGCTGTCCCACAACGTGAAACTGTGAAGACACAAAAGAGATAACTTCAAAGAAACTAAATGAGAATGTCATGGGCTTCTCCTTATTGATAAACATCATATTCCTACAAGATAACCCTTGTGCTTACTTATATATATAACAAAGAATCTATGCCATTCCTCCAGTAAATTTCAAATATATGCTTCACTACTTCCATTTTTCTAAACGTTTTTGTAAGCACACAGCATGAAGCTTGCATCTGCATTTAATACAACCACAATAAAAATTTGCACCCCTTTTCTTCCATCAGAATTTCAAAGCTTACTCTAATACCATAACCTAATACTAAACATATAAGATGTATTTAATCAGCATATAGAACAAATATGGAATTTCCAAATAACAGAGCCAAAATGCATATTGTGAAATTTCGGTACTTACAGGCTGAGATTGCATTTGAGGTGCAAAAGGAGAACCCATTGGAGGTGGCATCCCTTGGGGTGGTCCAGAAAAAGGTGTTCCTTGAGGTGTTGCTGAATATGGATTTCCCACTTGAGCACCAGGTCCAGAACTACCCATTAAGGGGCGCATGCCAGGCATTTGAGGAGGTGGCCGAGCCATCCCCATTGTTGATGGAGGGCCCATTGATGGTGGTTGCAGTCCACTGCCAGAAGGAGGAAACCGCGGCCCACTCTGGAAAGGTGGTGCAGGTTGCCCACTTTGAAAAGGCGGTGCTGGTGGCCCATTACTCATTAAATTACCTTGTGCACTTGAAGGAGGCATGGTCGGAGGAGAAGGAGTTGCAAAGGGACTTGGTCGAGCACCTGGAGGTGGTGTAACTCCTCCATGACCCACTGCCCCAGAAGAAGGGCCCATGGTCGGAATGGGAGCGGTATTAGACGGGAATGAGGCAGGAGGCGGTCTGGCTCCAAATGGTGATGCCTGGCTAAAAGGTGGCCCAGAAGGTTTACCAGGAGGTACGTTTGGAGGCGCAGAAGTTCTAGGAGCAACACCAGGAGGTGGTGCCCCTGGGCGAGTGAATGCTGGCGAAGGCCCTGCAGATGGAAATTGAGGTGGTTGGCCATACGGTGACGGCCTAGGAGCTACATTGGGCATTGAAGAAGGTGGCCGATTAAGGTTCAAATTATGAAAATTATCCGACAATGAACTCGGGTTCTGTGCATGATTTGGATTATAATTAGGTGGTGGCATTGGTGATTGCTGCCTAGGTGCCCCTGGAGGCACATTAGCTGCCATTCCTTGTTATTTTTTATACCAACTAACAAGCTGAAAACCACCCACTAACCAATCCCTCTCCAAATCCTCAAATCCAAATCTACACGTCAGAAAACAAAACAACATAGAAATCACAACAATACTGCACAATTCAAACAGAAAAAGCCATAAACTTTACCCACACCAATGCTCATAAAATTGCATATATTTACAATGAATTGAGAACATGATCGAATCTATGAATGGAAAAAGAAAAATCTCAACAAAACTAAAACTTTACGGATAGAAAGAGAAAGGAGAGGGCGTAGTACCTTGGATCTATAAATAGATTACAGGAGTGGGCGCGAGGGGATTGTGATTAGGGTTTAGAGAGAGAGATTAAAACAGGGTTTTGGGGATCAGAGGAGGAGAGATCCCAAATTGGTCCGTAAGAGAAAGGAAGAGGGGGTCGTCGACGATCAGGGCGGGTTCACAACGTTTGTAGAGAGAAAATATATGATGAAAAAAAAAGGATGCTTAACAAAAGTAATGGGTTCTTTTTTTTTAGCAAGCACGAGAGTAATGGTGGTTGGTATAAATTGGTGCAATCTTTAGGAGTTAGGGAGAGAGGAAGAAGAAGTAAAAAACTGATGTCTGTGTGCAATTACTCCATAAATTTTCCATAATCAGTGTCCCAGGAGACAACAAGCTGTCTTGTCCATTCACAATGTGCCACGTCAGCAATTTGTCCAGTCAGCTTCTCTTTCCTGGTTTTTCCTATTAAAATAAATTTTTTTCTGAATTTGATAATCATAATTTCCGTTAAAATTTATAAAGTAGAGTGTTGTTTTTTTTCAAAATCCTACTCAACTACTTTAATTGGAATAGTCGATATTTAATATGATCAGATTCAGATAATCTTGATAAATAATAATCATAATAACAATTATATTATTCCCTTTTATTTTTCACATTTTTTTCAAGAGCAAATAATTTGTTATTTTTAAGTGAATGTAGAATTTTGTATTATTTTTAATTTTTGATTTGTAATTATTTTTTTATCATGGATAAAAATATAAGTTTTGAGATTTAAAATTCATTGATCTAAAAATAAATAAATCAATGAATTTTAAATCTCAAAATTTATATTTTTATCTACGATAAAAAAATAATTCCAAATCAAAAATTAAAAATAATTCAAAATTTTATATTCACTTAAAAATAACAAGTTATTTGCTCTTGAAAAAAGATATTTAAAAAACTCATTAATCACGTAATTAACTACATTTATTTTATCTAACTCTTAAAAAAATAAAGTTATAAGAGCTGTGGTTTCTCATTTATGAGTTTAGCATTATTGTTTTTCTAAAAGGAGTTTTATTTCCAC
Source organism: Viola odorata (assembly GCA_963691705.1). Taxonomy (NCBI): domain Eukaryota; kingdom Viridiplantae; phylum Streptophyta; class Magnoliopsida; order Malpighiales; family Violaceae; genus Viola; species Viola odorata. The sequence goes on from OY829543.1 coordinate 8,198,428, forward strand.
ACCCAATTAACTTATTTTCACACCAAAATAGTTAAAAAAAAAAGTTATGTTATTTTCTCATATCTTATCACTTTTTCTTATCAAATTCTCTTAATATGATAATTTTCGTATATGTTACAATTTTTTTTAGGATCAACCACTTTTTTTTCCTTTTTTCTTTTTTATTTTTAAACAATTATTTGAGAAAAAATAAATTTGATATCCAATTTTTTTTCAAGCGTCAAATTTACCCATAATTTTTTATCTTTAATAACTTGACACCCAACTTTTATTCTGTTACACATAGGTAATAAAGTACTAGCAGAGAATCAATTTCGAAGGGTTAATAAACCCCACGGTCTCAAATGTTTGTCATTTTATTTTAACCAGTCTCAAATTTTTTTTATCGGTCTCAAACGTTTTATTCATTAGTTGAATATGTTAAAAAAAATTAACGGAGACAAACTCCATTAAATTTTATTATTTTAATAATTTTTCCTGACAATCGGGTCCCACACGTTAGAAAATATTTTTTTAAAATATAGGTAATTAAGAAAAGTCTAATAAAATAGGAAAAATATTTTAAAAACTCTAATAAAATAATAAGATGCCTTTAATTTTTTAAAATTTTCATATTTGTTTTAATTTTCTAGTTCTCTTTAATTTTGAAATAAATTATCAAGTTTTACATGTTTTGTTTTAATTTTTCTAATTTTTAAAATATTTTTCATATTTTATTAGATTTTTTAAAATATACTTCCTATTTTATTAGATTTCTTAAAATATTTATCCTATTTTATTAGATTTTCCCTATTATTCCTATATTTTTATAGATTTTTCTTAATTTCTATATTTTTTATTTTCCTATTTTATTAAAATATTTTTCCTATTTTATTATATTTTTCTTAATTTCCTATCTTTTTTAAAATGTTTTTATCTATTTTTGAAAATATTTTCCTATTTTATTATATTTTTCTTATTTTCATATAATTTTAAAAAATATTTTTCCTATTTTATTAATTTTTTCTAAATTTTTTATATTGTTAAAAAATATTTTCTATCGTGTGGGACCCTATTGTCAAAAAGTATTATAAAAATAATAAAATCTTACGGAGTTTGTATCCGTTAACATTTTTTTTATAGTTGCTACTGTATTGAACTAACGGATAAAATATTTGGGACTATTTTAAATAAAATGACAAATATTTGGGATTTGGAGTGTATTAACTCTTCAAAACTGAGTCTTTGTTGGTACTTTATTACCAATGTGTAACAGAATAAAAGTTAATTGTCAAATTACTAAAAATAAAAAATTAGGGGTAAATTTTACACTTGAAAAAAAATGGATATCAAATTGATTTTTTTTCAAATAATTGTTTAAGAAAAAAGAAAAAAAAAAGTTGTTGATAAAAAAATAAATTGTAACATATATGAAAGTTATTATGTCAAGAGAAATTGAGAAGGTATCAGAAAATAACATAACTTTTTTTTTAACTATTTTGGTATGGAAATAAGCTAATTGGGTGTGGAAATAAAGATTTTTTTTAAAAAAAATTAGTTTGGATAATAATATCTTAAAAGAAGAAATCATTTTGAATAGTCTATGGTAATTTTTTATCGTTATCATTTTTCATTTTTAAGTTCCCAATTTTAGCATGTTATAGTCTATAATTTTAGCATTAGACTCAAGAGGATAGTGCAATTTTTTTCAATTTTCAAATATTGATTTGATAATTTGGTGCAGTATCCTATGCCTTTTATTTTGCTAACCATGATGAGAGGAAATGGATACATCTGCCAATTTAGGTTTTTTCTTCCATTATCTATTGATTTAACAAATCTAATTAGATAGGGATGCAATGTTCAATCAATAACTTTGTATTAAAGTGGTTTAGTGGTGAGGGATAAGAGAAATATTTTGAAGATGATTATTAGACTTGCTAATTGGACGGATCGTTTATAGGGTCGGTTTGGACGTGTTCTAAATGGACGGGTTTGGACAGTTAAATTTCAAGCTCGATTCGGCCCATCAATATAAAAGAGCCGAACTTAAACTCTCCGATTTTCGACCTAACCTGATCCAACCTGTTTCACATAATTAATCAATATATAAATATATAATCTGATTTGATAATTTTTAATTATCTCTTGATCCGGTCCGAATCGCGCCGAACACTTGCTGCTCTGACACTGAAATTGGCGAAGACTTTTGCTGCTCTCCTTTGGCCTTACCACATGGGATTTCTAGAAACAAGAAAAAGAATACTCACAGTTATAAATCAATCAATTGAATAAAAAGCTTTTAGTCATGTAAAAAAGAAGAAGTAAATGGGCCGAGCCGTTAGGCATGTGGACAGCCTATTTAATAAAAGGATCGAGTCTAATCTATATAAAAGTTGGCTCTTTTAAGATCCGATTCGTTTAAATTTAAAGAGTTTAACGAAATTAGGTCCAATTTTATCCGTTCAATTAATATGTCTAATTTTAGAAGGCAAATATTGATAAATAAAAGTTAAAACTTTAGAGGTCGTTACCAAGTAGCATAAAAGTTTTTGGGGAATGTAAGGAGGCTCCAACATTGATGGTTAGGATTACAAAATTCTGAAATACTCCAATTGCATACTTGTAGTATACTTTTCCATAAAATTACTTTTTTTTGCCATGTCAGCATATTATTTTTTTATTAATGACACATAAAAGAAGATATTTTGTAGAGTTTTTGGAAATTAGAAAATGATCAATTGGACCTATTTGGGACATTTAGACAAATATGAGAATCAATACCGGATACTTAAAGACGTAAGGATACTAATATACAAACATGAGAACTCTAAGGGTCTTTTAAAATATGATATGTAAAAAAAAAATGAATTTTGATTTCATTAGTTGGTTTTAACTTATTTATATTTGCCAGGCCCTGTAAACATACAAGAATTTTAAATTTATAAAATCTAAATGTGTTTTACTTCTTTTATTCTTCCATGAAGAACATAAAATTGTTTCGATTATAATTTTATGTAGCCAATCACTTGGGGAAAAATAAAAATCGATATTGAGTTCATACCCCAACAAATATGCCAAATTACCATCATTCATATAAGTATTTCAAATTAGGCATAGCAAGCCAAATTCACCTCTTACCTATCGTCGGTTTATCTATAGTAAGAACATTCGTATATATATATAAAAAATCATATAGGGACTAAAATACTCATTTTTATATACACAAGACCAATTCTATTCGAGACTTCGTTCGAATGATGGGAATTTTATTTTTGCATTGAACAATGAAGAGTTTGTGAAATTTAACTGTTGACTTCATCGAAAGTATTGCAGAGGTTCACTAATATGTGGTTAAAACTTAAAAGTAACCAAAAAAATAGAATTCTGGTTATCAACATTAATGATTCGATGATGTGCGGTGCTGCTACTGATCAAAGCCAGGCCCTCACAAGTGGATAGTATAAATTGACAAACTTTTGTCATGGACTAAACTCTTATCTAATGAAAAGTGCTAACATTTCCAGGAACTGTTGTAATTAGATAACACAACTTCACACTTCCAGTAAAATGTGAAAGCAAACAAATACATACCGAATTGCCAATGAAATTACAAGCTCGTTCCAACCGAGCACAAGATGCACTCAGAAGAACCCTTCCACAGCTTTGCTACACTTCACTGTTTAAACCACTATCAATATATGGTAAAAGCAGATACTTTCTATATGAAGATTTAACGCATCGAGTGTTTGAGGTCCTCTTAACATCGATAACCAAGTGCAAGACCAACACCATCTAATATTTAATCTGAAAGTATCCATTCTTTGCCTGCAATGTTTGAGTCTAATGCTTCAAATGTCAAACAATCCACTATGCACATAAGAGCTTTGACTTTCCTATAAACATCTAAAAAAGTGGTTATGGAATATGGAATAGATGATAGATAGATATCGAATACATGATATACATTGTCGAACCAACTACCAAAAATTCTGAAAATCATAATGGGGAGTAGCAGCAAGTGTAGAGTGAACAGTTTAATTCCATAGATAGATGAATGTACTGAGTTTAGATGGTGTCTGGCTTAGAAAGCTCAGGACAGTAAAACACACATTAATGACAAAAGAATGGCATCAAACTTGAGGTGCACAAAACACTTCAATAGCCAATGGTGCCTATGGCAGACCACTGAAGAATGTCAATTTTAGCTGGATAAAAGCAACGTGCGGTGCACCGCGCTTCAATGATTTCCAACTTACAATAGGAATGATGAAAACATGAATCACACATGCAAGCTTAGGTTCCTCTGAGTAAAAGTGTAAAGAAAACACACAACTTAAATCTACACCCTTGTTTAAAAACATCCCTGCCAACAACCAGACTCCATTGCAAACAAAGATTCTAAATCAAAATATTTGATGAACTTTCACAAGGGCCAAATCATATTCCATAAACAAATCAGTAAGTGCAAAAGAAAAGGAAGTTAATAGTGAAGACACATCAACCAGTTTAATGAACCAGAAAAGGAGTAATCTAATAATCCATATGTTAAGACTATGAGTTGCCACGACAACTCATCCTATCATTGAAAAAATAAACCATGGCACCACCGTCATCTCACTTTCTCACTCGACCAAAAAAGGGCCAAGAATAAGGCAAATCCAATAACCTTTTTTCTTTCAGGAAAAAAGATCAACTTTTTACCTTAGGAACAACAATGCAAAAACAATCCATCAAGCAAAATAGAAGAATTTAAAAGATCCAATAGCTCAAATTGATACTAAACAAGATAAACTTTTATTTATTCTAAAAGGTCATTGCAACCTATGCAAATCAAACCATATCTACAAGTACAGCAAACTATCATCACCCCCTAAATAAATCAGATAAATAATTATCCAACCACTGTTCTATAGAAAGATCCCCCAGAAAAAAAGGTATGCAGTTACTTAATTCCCCTACACTAACATCAATGGCAAGAAGATAGTTCCCTCATAACCTCAAAACCAAAATTATTCCCACAAACCTGTAATAGGCATTAGTATAATCATCTATTACTACCATCGCCCATAGTCTTCAACTCCTCCAGTTGCGCTCTAATCTGATCTTGCACCAAGTCCAACCTCTTGGAATACACCTCCAACTCCAACATGTATTGCTTCCTCCACTTCTCATCCCCCATCATCATCATCATCATCTCTCCTCCCATTCCCCCACCGAAAAAACTCAATGGTAGTGCATTCACCATCAACCCTCCCATGCCCAAAGGCCCCACTCCCACCCCTCTGCTCCCACCACCAACTGAATTACTTAACAACTCCTTAAACACCGGCCCCAAACAGCTCCTCACTGTCTCCTCCACCACATTCGGCGCACTCACATTTCCATTACTATTAACAACATTCTCAACCAAACCACCACCACTCGCAACATCTCCGGCCACACCACCACCAACAGCCGGAATAGCATGGGTGCGTGATCGCGAACGTTTACGCGAAGGCTTGGGGGTCAATTTCTGATTATTGTCCTCAAACTTGACATCCCCAACAGCATCATTGAAATTCAAATTAGGGTTAGCGTTAAGGTTGCCATCATCCTCATCAACAAGATTAGTACCTCCACCACCAGTGCCATTTGTGTTCCAGATCTTGCAAGAGATTTCAAACGTAGCTTGATCGTGCGGGCTCTTAAATGAGAAATCTTTACCTGAACCGATCTTAGCGAGCACGTTCCGGTACTTCTTCTTCAACCGGCGTAGCTTTTCAACCAACTGATTCTTATTAAAATCTAGCTGAAGTTTCGACTTGATTTGATCGTAGAACAAAGCGGTGTCGTGGTGATTGTTCGGTCCCCGCGCCGATCCTCTCTGCGCAGTGTAGTCGAGAAATCCTTGTAACAGTTCGATTTCATCTTCATCAGTCCACAGCCTTTGAAATAACCGTCTTGATGAATCATCCAGTTGTTGCTGCTGCTGCTGCTGTTGTGGTTGAGGTATTGATGGTTTTATGTCAACAGTCGTTTCAAGGCTGACTCGTGGTCGTTTCAGATCAGGGAGAATAACCGGTGTTGTGACAGCGGCGGGCAAGGCAACGGTGACGGTGGGAACAGCGAAGGGGACGGAGGAGGTGATGGTGGTGACGGTCGCGGGTGAGGATGAGGAAGGGGAGACGGTGTTGAGGTCTTCTTCGTCGTCGTCGAAGTCGTTTACAGGCAAGACGTCGTTTTCGAGATCGTCATCGGAGGAGAGGACGTCTTCGTCGTCTTCTTCTTCGAGGGAATGGGCGAAGACGGAGGTCATGGCGGAGAGAGAGAGAGAGGGGTAAGGAAGGAAGGAAGAATCGTAGGTGGGGTGGAGTGGGGAATTGCGTGTTGAAGTTTTTTTGGGTGGAGAGTGGTGTTGTTAGTTTTGGTTTGGGTGGTTTTGGTGGTGGAGAGTTTGTGGTGGGGGAGATTTGGACCAACGCGCTTTACTGGCGCGTGCATTCTAGTACTCGGTAAGGTTCCTTTTTCTTTTCCTTTTATTTTTTAGGTTGGTTGACTTTTGTTTAGTACATCGTACGTGGAACTGGCTTAATGGCAAGCAGTCTGCCAACTTCAAAACTGGTTAAACGACTTGTCACCTGTCAGAAATATTAAACCGGTAAAAAACCATACTGTCAGAAATATGTCATCGACTCGCTGGTTAGTTTTAAAAAATAATGTAATTTGATTAGGTGGAGTTGATGCTTAGTCACCAACAATTTTTCTGATTTTCATTTAAATCGTCACATCCTGTAAAATTTATGTTATGGGTTAAGTATTTTTCTATCACGTTTTAGTTAATTTTAAAGTACCGGTATCTATTTATTTATAATAAGCAACGTGTATTGATAAATTAAATATTTTATTTTTTCCAATCAATTAATTAAATAAATTTATTTCTAATTTCCTAATTTAACATATCATCTCTAATGTTCAATCTTTTAGTAAACAAAAAAACCTGATGTATTTTACAAAAAGAAACTAATTCAACGAATTATATATTCAAATTTTATCAAAATAATCTATGTTTAGCATAAAAATTGTAGTTCTTCATAATTTGCTAAATTCTTTAATTAATTAGAAAATTGACACTCGACTTTGCTTCTGCTTTTGTACTTTATTCATGCTACGGCTGGAGATGATTTTAAATTTTACATGCAAGCAATTCCAGTTCATTGTAAAATAAAAGGTATGGTTTATTAAAAAAAAAACTTGCTTACTTAATTAAAAGGGAACCGTAGCAATTTACGCAAAAGTAAAACGAAAATAAAAGTCTCACTCAAAAAATAGTTCATAACATCGATCAAGAAAATTGAGTAAATTATACATAATTTTTTATTATTGAAGAACTACAACCGTCGATTAAAAAACACTTATCTTATCTTATTTTAAATACGAAGTATTTTGATAAATATTGAATTGAAAAAAGTATCTTAATCTTCTTTGTCAATCTAGATTTTCTTTTGTAAAAAAATAATATGTTCTTGTGTGTTACTAAAAGTTGAACGTTAGAGATGATATATTAAATTAGGTAATTAAATTTATATGGTAAAAAATTTTCATGGGCTTGACCAAAACCCAACAATGCACCACAACAAACCCAGCCCATTACTAGAACTGATTTGCAACCTTTTAAGAAAGATCACTTCCCCACCTTATCCCTTTCAACAAACAGCATATGCTTCTGATCTTCCATGGACTATACCCCTCATTTCTCCTCCACCACCCAGAAACCCATCACCATTTCTCTCAACTAATTACAAGACATTAGCACAAAAAGAAGTTAAACACTCAAATCATAGAAATAGATTGATTACTTACCAAGAACACTAGCTAATGGCTTGTGCAACCACAACAAGACCTGCTTTTTCCTTCCACTTCTCCCAACTTTCCCTTCCTAAACCCAAAACCCATTTCTCCAAATTACCTTTCATCTCCATTTACAACCCCAAAAAGACCCTTTTAACCCTTCACCACTCCATTGATGTTTCCAAAGAAGACATACCTCAACCACCCACTGCAAGTTCAAGCCAATCCCCTCCTCCACCATCAGTTCAAGAAGATGAGATTCAAACACAATTTCAAGATGAGCCCCAATTTGACCAGAGAAGGTTAGAGGAGAAGTTTGCAGTGTTGAACACTGGAATATATGAGTGCAGATCTTGTGGGTTTAAGTACGATGAAGCTGTTGGTGACCCATCATACCCAATTCCACCAGGATTGGTTTTTGACAAGTTGCCTGAGGATTGGAGGTGCCCTACTTGTGGAGCTGCTAAGAGTTTCTTTGTGAGTAAGAGTGTGGAGATTGCTGGGTTTGCACAGAATCAGCAGTTTGGATTGGGAGCTAATACACTCACTTCTGGGCAGAAAGCTCTTCTGATATATGGGAGCTTGTTGTTCTTCTTTGCTCTGTTCCTGTCTGGGTATTTCCTGCAATAAGAGTACTTTTTTGTCTTGTTCCTCATTTTATGTGTATTATATTCTGTGTTGGAAACTTTATTTGTGAAAAATATGAGCCAATAGAGTAATCCATTGATATGAAGTGGAGCATAGTGGATTGATTATACACTGATACATCTTTTCTGAATCTGTGCATTTGTTTGTGATTGGCATTGTTAGTTGTTTTGTTAGCCCTCCATGGTCCCTAACAGCTGTGGTAAAGCCAGCAATTGTGCGATAGGTGAGACCGAGTCCGATACTTGTGTGCGTAGAAATTAAAGTTATAATCTTAGACTCTGTGAATTGATAAGAAATCATTTGTCACGTAATGTCTGTCAAAATGCATCTAAACTTTTGCAGAGGTGACCTCAGTTCCTTCAGAAATCGCTGACGCAGAGCTATACGCTATATTCAGTCACACAGATGATCTTTTGTTCCAAGGTTTTTTCTCGACAAAGCTGGTTACAACTGAACGAACATCTCGGTTTCTCTTTTTCGAACAGGATACTTTTGTACAGTACTGTAACAAAAAAAGTCAGAAGTAGTTCAACCGTTCTGTAATTGGTGCAAACACTTTCAATACATCCATTGACACGCCATTTGCAAACATTAATGTAAAAATAGTGAAGATCACATTAAGCATATAACAGGTTACATGTCATGTATGAAAAGACTAATTACATCATCCATGTCTAGAACATAGATGTGCAACTATTCCTGATTCCTAGATATTGATCTAACACTGTCCAATGACACATGGTAATGCGTTTACTGTCATCTTAAATATAAGGCTAAGCATGCCTACAACCAATATACAGTTCTCTATAGCAGCACAGCAAATAAACACTTGGGAATATCCGAAACAGCAGTACTGGTGACAGGTCCTTCTCTCCTCAGAATCCGCATGCTGGAAGTAGATGTACCCCAACAACTCGTTCCAATTCAAAGGCCGTTAAGAAGAACAGGTTCTCCCAATACCATGACATAATTACATATCAAACACTAAAACCGTAACACTGACCATCTTGTCACTCCCATGCCACACCTGTTCGTTGCCTCACAGAGTACGCAAGTTTTCCAAAAATCTTGCTCTCCAGGGTGTGGAACAAAATAGGGGAACCTTATCAACAGAATAACCCATAATCAACCGAAATCAACTTTGTTCTTGCTGGTTTACATCAGATATTTCCTGAGCTGCCCTTGTCTTTAATCTGATAAATCTGCTTTACCTGCTTCTCATTTGCAACCCTGGCACCCATTTCTTGTCTAGAGTACATTCCTGCATCTCCTAAGGGTGCTTTATTGATCCACTTGGGGGGTGGTGTAGGAAGTGCGGCCATGCTCTGTTCTGACTGGTGCTGCAAGTTCAATGCATGTCCTGGATTAGGCATCCGAGGTGCAGTCATTGCAGGTCTGCTGCTGACATTTTCTTCCACAGTCAAAGCAGACATCCCAGTCCTCAAGTCACGGTATTGTTCATGGTACTGCCCCCTCTCCTGAGTCCTGAAGTTACGTTGATAACTCTGCATCCCACTCGATGAGATGAGATATCTAGGATTGTTCACTGGACCTTGCTGGTTATTAAGATATCCATAGTGGTTGTTTGGGTCACCATTGCCCCACTCGTAACCAGAGGGCCCAACTGGTCTTGACCTGTTGTTATATGCGTTGTAGTTGAAATGTCCATTACGACTTGAATGTTGCTCAGACAATCTAGAGGCTGAACCATTTGACTTCATATTAAGTGTGTTCTTGAGCAGGCGATGAGCTGCTTCTCCCAATTGAGGGCCAGCTATCGCTCCAGGTAATTGTGGCCTATGAAACAGAGACCAAATATGTATCAGTGCAATTTTAAGCAGAAAGCAAGAAAGCTGCAACAATATCATCTACAATAAATTAGTAGAGGAACCCTCCAATAACTTTAAACGCAAGTTCAAATTTGGTAAATAAGCAAATAAACAATCTGTACTACTAGAATCTCATGCTAAGCTGCATTCAACCCTATTCTTCAAGGAGGGATGTCAGTAAGATGATCATCACGAGGGAAAACATTCATGCAATTTTTACACCTGCAGATGCAATACTGTCTAACCTTTCTCTTCCTTGGTGTCTACGGCCACTATTATCCTCATGCCATAATGTTGGGGCGGCTTTAATATCTATAGCTTTGATGATCTGCAATAGTGACAAAACAAATGCAAGGTGAATGTTTGTTAAATGATCACCTAATGGCATTAAACTGTAAGATGAGCAATTACTATAGGCAAGCATCAAAATAAATCATAAACATCAATAATTAGGAAATAAAATACATCCCCTACACAAAACAAAAATTCCAGTAGACAATGAAAAAGGATCCTTGGTCAGAACTAAAACCCCACTTCTAAAAATGTCCAGTCCCGAGTTTTGTAGGCCAAAGTCCAAAACAAGAGGCCTGTACACACCCAATAACATATACTACCAAAAGGACATGGCTGAGATTGTTATACAACACATACAATTACAGTTGAAGACTAAAGACTCGGCAAAGTTTCCTATAAAAAAACACTACTTTGAAGGACAAATTGCTGCCATATTTCATGCATAGACACAAATTCAGAAAACCATCCAAAATCTGACATCCCACCTTTTTACTACCCAAAGACCAATGATAACCAATTTCATAAACATATGCGAACATACCTTCTCAGGCATGACTACACCTTTTGGAGGTTCTGCATTATGTCTATGACGTGCAGGATTAAGAAATGTAACATTTCTGCAAAGGAAAAATGTCCCGCATCAACACAAAGATCCACCCGATTCTCAAAATAATAGTGGGGGAGAGTCCACTTACAAAACTTGATTCTTCTCTAACTGTGGCAACCCATGGACAGGGGAAAAGACTATACTTCTATAGACATTCCTCTCAGATAACCAAAGAAAACCATTCATTCCACCACTGCAAGCAACAAATACACCCACAGCGGTTAGTGACAGAAAGCTTCAATTTCAGATGAATAAATAATGAGACAAACTAACCTGGCATTTGAATCAATTGGCCAAGGAATTCGTTTAAACGGGGGAAACTGTTGGATATGCTGATCAAATGACTTGATCTGTTGGGCCAATGGATGAGTAGCGTGCACATATAGCAAATCAAACATCACAGAATTCCGGAGCTGCTCTTCCTCCTGCAAGTACAAAACTTCAAAATGTAAACTGGTCAGGGATAAAATAGCCAGAGTAAGAAGATGGCTGACACACAGAAGAGCATGTTTTTCATATTCTTGAGAATATCATGGAGCAAAGCACTCCACTACGATGGCAGATTCACAGAAGGATGAACATATAGTTTTGCATCAATGAATCTTGGGGAGAATAGACTAGCATAAGACAACCCAGACCGTTAAAGTGTGCTCGAGCTTCTTTGTTTGTGTTAGCAATTTCCTCTCATCAATGAAAGGCAATTTGGCAACACCCTAGTTTCCATCAAAAAAAAGAAAAACGTGATAAATCCCATATGTCGAGAAAAAACACTTGTATAAAACAAAATGAATGGTTTGAATAACTACTGGAGAAGAATTTACCTGCCAAGCAAAACGCTTGCCATTCATGTCAATCTCAAAATCTGCCCATAAAAAAGAATACAATTATCTTAAATAGGATGCAAAGATATCCATTAGACGTATTACCACCATCGCCAATAAATGATTTTACCTGCTGGGTAGAACTGATACAGTGGCGATGATGGATCAGTCATCAATTTCTGGTACTCTTTTGGTAATGCATTAGAACTGCAGCATTCCGCATGGGAAAACACCAGATTAATAACCAGACAGATCATGCATTAAAGTAAACTTGAATTTACACAGCTATGTTTACAAATAACTAGAAAAATAAAACCTTGCAGCGGGAAGAGTTCCCATAAGCTGATCAAAGGGTTTGAAAGGCTCCCCGGGAAAGAATGTTATTTCCATATCAACTAGATCCTTGAGATCAGAAGCAAATGGAGCATAATGATATGGGTAAAACCTGAAATAAATAAAGAGCAGGTAGATACAAGTTTTAACAATCTAGTAAATCAAGCAAACTGATAAAGCCATTGTCCTAGCAGGGACTTTGGCATGCTGTGGACTTGGCATACGCTATTGCTGAATGTAGTTGGTATCCTAAAACCAATGCTTAGAAACCTCGTTCCTTTTTTTACTTCCTATCATAATCATTTTCTAGCAGCACTCTGAATGTCAATTTTCCACATTGAAGCAACATATAAAATCTGTGGTCATGCATTCACATGCATAAAATGATCTAATAAATGAAAAACAGCATGCACACCAATGGCACGTGTACTCTCTGCAATACTTAAACTCACCAAAGCCAAGAGCAAACACCTTGATAGTAATAACGGCAGACCCAGCATAGACCTTCTACGTACTTCAAAACCTAAAAAAACAAACAAGCAAAAGTTACCAATGTTACACTTTGTATATGACTGATCATTTCAAGAATCCACAAAACAAATAAAGGACTCGGGAACAAAAGAGATAAAAGGTGACAAATTTTGTTCCAAAACTTATTTATGCCCGTACTGCATCACCTAATTTTGGTATTAAGTTTTTAAAGAAACAACCGCGGTGGTTAACCCCATGCAATAAATTTGAGGAAAAATTGGATATTAATCATCCTCCATAAAAGAATCTTCAGAGCACATTTACCTATTAAAAGTTTGCACATTTTCCAAATGGTAATTATATTTATTTATGTTGCTACACAAGTTTCTGGACAACCGAGATTTCTCAACTAAATGAAAAACTACTAGAAATTCATCAACAATGGCTAGTAAAAACATACATCCGTGCAAAGTTTTTAGAACCTACTCATTAACCCATATAACACGGAATCATGACAACCCAGAGAGTCAAAAACTTACAACATCTTTTCTAACTTTTTCAATATCCTCTGGATTTGACAGATCAAATTTCTCAGCATAGTATCTTTCCTTGTATCCAGGTTCACCTAATTTAACCTGACAGTAAAAAAAGTATAGCAGTCAGTCACAAAGTGGATACCTCAGTAAGATGCATTAAGACAGGATCTTTCAAACACACTGGTTCAACTCCTTAGTTGTCAGCAAGTACAATATCAAACTCCAATCTTAATAGCTCAAGAAATTATCCGGACAAATACTAAGACACGTCCAAGACAACGCATCTCAAGGAGACAGCATTAGATAAATCAGAATGACTTTGCACTTTCCCCAACACTAAACAATTCAACTAGAATATTCATATTACATCAGCTTACTTCAATAACTATGAGCATAACTCCTTTCTAATCACAAACCTTATCAACAGCTGGTGCTGGTGCTGGTGCTGGTGACTCATCTAAGGTCTCTCTTCTATTTCTGAGCCTCTCTCCATTATTCTCTATAGCCTGAAAATGGATGATCAGCATATAAGCATAAGGGAAAAAAAATACTAAGGGAAACAAATTCAAAATTAATTTGACTCACGGGGGAGAAAAAACCTTCTCCCCATGGGGAACTAGGAAAGCCGGATATAAGTATAATAATATTTTGTGAACGTATAAGACTTTTGAGGCATTATCTCTTCATTTATCAAGCGTATAAATAATACATCTTCACACTATTCTTTCAACTGACAAGGGAATAAAAGATATCTCAATAATCAATGAAAAACTAGCTAGGAGCCTGGAACATGCACTGAATAACACAAATGAAAAGATAAATCCATAGCAAGACCATAACTCAAACACACAACAAATATTAACAGCTCCAAAAAAATGATTTTTTCCAATTGTCAAGTGGACAAGAAATAAAGAGTCTTTAATGGCACCTGCTGTATACGGGTCCTTTTCTGAAAGATTTGCTCCTCATAAGCAGATACAGACTGGATAAAATGTTCCACTTTATCCAGAGAAACCTGAACATGTGAACTGATAGAGATCAGTACATCAGTTTATATATATTTATTCTCTGGAGGGTGTTAATGGCCCTCGATGCCTTCAAATACAAACTCTCTTTTACCAGCCAAAAAACTTTTAATACTACAACCACAACAGCCATATACATGCAAGAAATAAGAAACTTTCCGGTAGTCAGCATAACCAGTAATGTATATCCTAAAAGAGAGGAGAAAATCAGATCTGATTAGCAGAGGAACTGACTCGGTGATAGGGAAAAAATGATGCAACTATTCTCATTGTAAGGGGAAAAAAAATCATCACACGATAGTGAAAGGCTGAAAGTTGGAAAGTATCCAAAAGCCTTAACATTAAACGTGAAAATAAAAACATTTTCAGTTTCACACGGTGTCCATTCGATTGCAATTGGATACTTTAGTTTAAAATAACTAAATACCCTACTTATAACATGCATCAACAACAGTAAACAACAGTAAACAAATTTTTAAGTTATGCTAAAAGAAGAATGAAACTTAAGCTATTCTAGAGAATCAGAGAAGCACATCCAACAATGCCAATTTCATAATCCACAGAGAAAAAAAGTTACCTCACCCGCATGTGTAAGGTAACCACCCATAGCAGAAAACTCCCTTCTATAAATATGCATCAACAAATTTATTGCACCCTGAAGAAGCAAAAGAGCTTTGTAAGCCATACTATCAGTCATAACAAACGTTAAGAGCGTAGCAAGATGGGGAATAAAGAAAGTGCCAAAGACAACAGACAAAATGAGTGAATTTCTTTTAGTAAAGGTACCTCAACCAAAATCACCAGGAAACGCAAATAACAACAATTGTGGAACTAAAGTAGCATCATTTCCCTTATAAAACAATAACATCCCATGGGCAAGCAAGAATCAAGATATGCACGCAGTCATTGGAGATAATGGACAACACTTTTCATAAAACTCCTTTTCACTACTAAAAAAAAAATTAAAAATAGACATTCACATAAGAATAAAGAAACAATAATATAATCACTCCATTCGGATATAGTTGTCGTAAAGACATGTTTTCCTTTTCTTTTTTAGTTGTAGAATTGTAGCTTTCAATGTAAAATACACTCCACTTTCCTTTTTCTCCCTTTAATTAATTGCTTTGAAAAGAGTAAGTTTTCCTACATTGGAAATAGGGTGAAGGTAGAATTGATATAAAACTAAATTAATTGCAATATTAATCATTACCTTGGTTCTTGTTCAATTACCTTTTACGATAACTATATACGAATGGAGGGAGTAATTACCTAAGCTAGTCAACTGTCAACCACATTGAAGACCAACTAAAGAAATCCCACTATGAAAACATTACATGATTTTATTTTCCCAAATTTAATAGTGAAAGGAGAAAAGCAAAATTCAGGATTGTGCCAGATCACAACACACTCACAATGCGACAACAGCCTAATGCAAACATACCTCCCTAATTTCCAATGTCGGCATATGTGGAAGAAAGTCATTGCCAACAAAGAAACATAGAAATACAAAATCATCCACTATTCGTTCAAAGTCAATGGCAAAAGGAGGGTTTGGAATGTCCAACTCATATTGCAAATATTCTCGAAGCACCCAGATATTGAGGAACTGTCAAGACAGTAAGGGAGTTTAGAAATGGGAGAAAAAGAATTTAAAAATGGAAAACCAGTGAACTTAAACTGCATGTTTTCCAACCTGATATTTCTTCAAGTGAACCGGGGTGTCATCGTCTACATTCCAATCTAGAGCTGAATCTCCTGGTTTACCGCGACAATCAGCTGCAAGATGACCAGTTTTGCCACAGACAAAACATTTCTGCTCTTGCCCTGGAAGTGTGATCACCTGGAAAACCAGTGCAGATAAAACCTTAGATCAACCACAAGCAATAAATAAGTTCAAACAAGCACACAGCACACAATTAAAGAGGTCATTAACCTCTCTTAATATTGAAAAGTGAACTTCATGTGTAGCCAGAGCCAGCATAATCAAATCTGCATCCTGAAAATTATCAAACAAGACGTTTCAACCAATAGAACAAGCAATTTAAAGAGCTAAAAGCCAAAATGATAGTGCAATATTGATAGGAAAAAATGGCGATATGCCTAAAAGTTGAACTCAAAAGCAAAACCAAAATCATACCAGGCCGTACAAACAATGCCGTGTATTTGGGTTGAAACCAGGAAGGCCACGTTGTAACCTTATGTATTCCATGATTTTGTGCTCTCCCTCACCAGGAACGTTCGAATCAGAAAGAATAACCTTCAAATAATCACCCAATGCAGCCCCATAAATAAATTTAGAGAGACAAATCCTGGAAGCCAGATGTATATGGAAAAAAAGACCCAGAAGGGATTACTCCACAGACAAGGAATGATCCAATCTACAAGGGACTAAGTCAAGGATATTGTCAATCACACCTTTATATTCTGACAGCCAGGGTAGTGGTTCAACCTAGATTGTATATAATACTGAAGCACAACTGAAAGTACGGCCATAAACTGAGTGCCGGGAGTGATGACATTTGAGTCACATGTTTCAGGCTTTTCTACTGCAGACAGAAGCTTACCCTCAGCTTCAAATTCTTTCTTCAATCTTTCTTCTTCAGCTTCCTAGACAACAGAAATAAAGGAGAAGTTGACTCAGCTTAAAAAATATGAGTCGCTTTGATGGCATGCTGGTTCATTTTACTCTCACAAAGTACCCCTTACTTTATCAGCAGCATCTTTCGCAGCCCTAAAACGGCGAGTTCGTTGCTGGTTCATTTTAGCTCTTGGAGCAACCCCATCTATAAATGTTAAAAGAAGAGTCAAGTGTTGGTTCAACCGGAGTTGAAATGACACTCTTTAATACAAAACAAGCTTACCAATTGCCAAGTAAAGAAGCTTTCTAGGGCGAACCAATGAGAAGATATGATCGATGTAGGCAAATATTGATTTGAAAACATCATCATAAGTAGCGGGCGCCGGCTGTAAGAACAGATGCAAAATGTCATCAGGCTACTCGTAGAATATTAAAACCATTTCACAGGAAGGATTCAGAAGACAAATTAACTTTTGCTATTATCAGTCCAAATATTATATGGAAGTTTCTGAGGGTCACTAAAAAAAAATGGAGATTTTCCTTTTCTGTGAATTTATAAAGAAATACTTAAGAGTTAAGACCTATCATTTTCAAAAAAAAAACAAAACAAAAAAATACTCAAAAAAATCAGGAGGGATACAGTAATTACTTTAGGTTTGTACTGAAAGCAAGTAGATGAAAGATGCAATTAAACCTTTGCATTATCTTTAACCCAATTTTTCCAAAATGAAGCACATAGGTGAATAATCTGTGTGTATCACACAACATCTAACATTCAAATGTAGAATTACATTAGTAACCTCAGCAATACATTCCAATACAGGCTTAAATCCAACAGCATATTCAAAATCATCAAGTTATCACAATTGCCACTCTTATTACACGCATTATTCACTATGTATGAATTCTCTCAATGTAGGGTAGCGAGCCAACAACCTAGTAATAGCAAATAGCTTAGCAATCCCAGCTTATGGATACTCTAAGTCAAACTGTGGAACCCATTCAGAGTAAGTTCCAAGTTCATAAATCAATAGAAACTACTGCAAATACAAGTGCTTTCCAAATCTCAACATAAATTATTGCTACCAAAACTGAACAACTTCCACTTATATAGACATACATGTATGCAATACAAAAATGCACAAATAATAGTATGTAATTGTAGTTGGTGATGATAGTACCTTGCCTTCAGGATGGAAACAGGGGTGAATTATACCATTCATATCCAGATACAAATTATCAAACTCAATGCCGTTAGGGTTAGGTTTTGAGACATCGATGGGAGTCCCGTCCACTCGCGCCTCGTCTTCGACCACATCAACAATGGACAGAGGGTAACGGTCCGCCAGCCACCGGTAAAACGCCGGGACACCCATCCTGTTCGACGAGAATTTTTCTTTTTACGGGAACAGCAGAAAAAATGTCAAATATGAGTTCTTTCAGCGATGAAGAGGAGAGAGAGAGAGAGGGGTTTTGGAGAGATCTGGAGAACGGTGTTTACTTGCCGTAAAAGAGAGAGAGATTGACGAAAATGCCCTTTTGGATTCTGTCGGGTAATCAATCAAACTATCGGCCTGGTTTTTGCCTCGCTGTAGCGTTTTATAGGATTTCCTTGTATATTTGCGTTGCACAATCCAGTTCGTTTTATATAAATTTTTTACCAAATTAAAATATTATACTCCCTCCGTATTAGTTAATTAATTTTTTAAATAGTACTCAAAATTAAGAGAATAATTTTTGTCAATATTTATTGACTATTATTTTCAAATTGACCCTCTTTTATACTATAATTACAATAATGTCATTGCACTAAAATATTTAAAGTGATTTTCTCTACTTTTTTGCCCTTCACACCACCACCACCTCCTCCTCCGTCATCTCCCCCACCTCTCTCCCCTCTCCGTCGGTCAGCACCCAACAACCCAATTGTCGTTCTAGGAGGGAGCTTGGATGATGAACCCAAGCTATTCTTCCCATACCAGCGTTTGGTGCAGCACTTGCATTTTGGTGTATTCTTCTTTCTTTCTTTGGTCTTGTCCCTATCGACCAACACCGTGTCCCCATCTGCCCCTTCCTTACCACCACCACCACCTCCGAGCTTGGGTGTGGGTTTAAGATCCGGGTTTTGTTTCGAATTGCTTTAGTGGTTCAGATCTTAACAGTGTAGCTTAAGGGTTGCTTTTGGTGTAAAAATCTCAGATCTGGACTCCAGATCGATTCGGTTGTTCTTACTGGTTAGTGACGAAGACGGTGGAGTTTTTCCGACAAAGATTGGGATGGGGGAGGATTTCCTTGGGTTTGGGGGTGGTGATGTATTTGATAATACATAAACATATACCAAGAGTATTCATGTCATTTCATGGAACTGATAACCTAAATGTCCATGGCACGTGAAAAAAATCAACGAGGTCCCGATAACCTCATGACACTCACTTATCTCTGTATGGTCAAGGAAATTACCGGTAAGCATGTATGATACTGGTACCTATACCTCCTATTTGACAAGGCACCGTAAGGGCAGTTAGGACCTTTCTTCATCAATGGGGGTCTCAACTACATATACCGGCTATACATACCAACTCCACCAGGTAAGTGCACCACTTATATTATAGGGAAACTATCGGATCAAAGGACATATATCGGTAATGACAGACCATACACATGACACGTGTACAAGTTGACTCACAGGGCGAGGCTATAAATACTCCCCTATCACCTCTTTATACATAAGCATGCATACAAGTGCATACACGTACCAGAGCTCTCTCCTTCCCGATAGTTCTCCCTTACTGCTTATACTTACCATTAACATGTTGACTGACTTGATCGTCGGAGCTTCTACGCCGGAGATCCCCTCTGGCGCATAGCAGGTGGCTTAGGAGCGGCGAGAAGGTCCACATCAACACCCTGAATTACAGAACAATCCTCACCCCCCACATCGAGGATTATTAGTATTGGTTGTGACGGTGGAGGATAGTGCGGCGTGGCATAGGGAAGATGAGAATTGGCAGGAGTCGGGGTTGTTTTGTAATTGAATCCCTTATGTGCTGATGTGTCATAAAAAAAAAGTTAATTTGGACTACGTTTTCCTACTGAGAACGTCAATTAATTAAGTACGGAGGGAGTAGTTTTTAAATCCGCGGAGTAGATAAAAGTAGGGACTATAGAAGCACAGACACGGATATGATACGACAAGATACTCTGATACGAAAATTTCTAAATATTTAAGATACGATACAATTAGAGATACATCGATTTTATATATTTTTAAAATATATTTTTTATTATTTTTATTATAAAATACTTTTAATTATTAAATACTCCATCCGTTTTCGAATAATCGTCACTTTTGTACTTTTTGTTACTGTTCACTTTACTTGACTTTTTTGTGTTTGTTGTACTTTTTGTTACTGTTTCAAAAAGTCAATTATTCAAAAACAGAGGGAGTATCATTTTATGATAAATATATTTTTATAAATGTATTACTTTTTAGATGCCGATTTTTTTATAGAAATGTAATAGGCATACATAAAAGAGAATACGCTAGAAAAATTTGAAAGATATATTGCAATTACATTGTAAACTAAAAATAATTGTAAAAATATAACTAGGATGTCAAATTTCTACAACTGTCTAAACTACCATAACCATAGTTTTTGGAACCAGACCGGACAGTGAACCGGAAATGAAAATTTCATGGTTCAACCGAAAAAAACCAGATTGAACCATTTGACCGTTTTGAACCGAACACACATCGAACCGTTCAATCTTAGATAATTTAACCAGATTGAACCGGCTGATTCTTAAATTCTAATGGGCTGGGCCATGCCTATAATGGGCCGACCCATCAAATTTTCAAAAGAAAAAAAATAACCAAAACCAAAACGACGCCGTTTTGGGCCGGCCCATAAAATTTTCCATTTTTTATTAAAAAAATATTAATAATAAAATATAAAAAATCAAAACGGCGTCGTTTTGGATTTTGGGTTCAAAACGGCGTCGTCTTGCATTGAACCAGCCGGGTTGCTATCGAACCGGCCAGTTCGTCGATTGTCAAAAAATCGGCCGGTTCGGCAGGTCTAACCCGGTTCATATGCATTTCCGGTACGATAGCTGAATCGGATCGGAAAGCTAAAAACCCGGTTGAACCGGTCAGACCGGCCGGTCCGGTTCCAAAAACACTGACCATAACTGTCGATTTCTTACTAAGTTATTACTAAAGTTAAGATTAAAATTTTCAATCGAGAAAAAAAAAAAATTCAATTTAAAACTCAAATGACAACTAATTGTTGTTAGAGAAATTGAAAGGAATTCATGACACTACATATTTGTTTCTTCTTGAAATTTTAAGCGTTTTGGTTTTGTTCAACTTTAAAGAAAAGTGAAATCCGTACGAAGTAAAAGAAAGTGTTGTAGCTTCCTAATTTCTCTTTATTATGCTTATTCCTTTTTAATTTTAGTATTTTTATTCTTTAAAATAACTATTGAAACTTAATTTTTAGAGAAATTCACGTGTCCCTTAAGTATCGTGGAAGTGTCCACTTATATTTACAAAGTGTCCCCAAGTATCCAAAAAGTATACAATTTAAATTTATTTATTTATTATTTTTTGTAAGTGTTCTCGCGTATTCGACACGTGTCGAGCGAGTGTAATTATCCGACACTTGCCCGACACGACCACAAAGCCATTTTTGAAGTGTCCATGCTTTATAGACTAGGGATGGTCACCAAATTAGATAACATCGAATTTGCAATTTTTTTTCTTATTTGGTTCAGAAATTAACCGAAATATTTTTTCGATTCTGAGAGTATACCAAACCGAATTTATTTTGGATTCAGTTCGGTTACTTATAATAAAAATCCAGTACATCGAATTCACCTATTTTTTTTATATATATTTAGCTAATGTCATTTTACATGATGAATTTGTATAATATTTTATCTTAAAGTTAAGACATTGATAACTAATTGATAGACCAATAAAACAAATTATGCTAAGAATGGGTCATTGACTCATTGTCGGGATCATTGCATTATAACCTCAATTAATTTTATGTTGTTAGGTTTTATATCATGATATTATATTAAAAGTCTTACACATGTTTGCTCGCTTTACTTAATCAAGAAGGAAAGATAAAAAAAGAGAGTTTTGTGTGTAAAGTATGTTAATATTTATGAACATCCATTCTTGAACTTTACTGTAATTGTAAATGCAAAACATATTTATTAGTGTTATCACTAAAACATTAGTTAATGTTTTGCTATGAATTAAATTTCAGTTAATAAGGATAACCGAATTTATTCAGAAAATTTCAGTTTGGTACCTATAATTTACTAATTAGGATCGGTAATTGACATTTGCTAATTCGGTTTACCAATTATCGAGCCAAAATTGCTAAAATTTATCGAATCGAATCGAACAGAATGACCACTCGTAGACAACACTATTTTGAAACGACTTGATGACTTGGTTCAATCCCTTTTTAATTGTTTGGTTTGGTTCGGTTTATGGTTTTTTCCCCATTTTATGCTCCTTTTTTTTGTTAGAGATAATTTTTTATTTATTTTTAAATATAGTCACATCCACGAATAAACATACAACTACATTAGAAATCTTATTTTAAAATAGTGGTACATAATGTTAATACAAACTCACATAAAATGAATATTTAACAAAAATATCACAAGTCTATTTTGCGATTATTAACAAAAATAAACCGAATTGAATCATTTCAATCTGGTGTCGTCATCGTTTCAAACAAAAATATTTTGAAGCAAACTGCTCGGTCTGAATGTTGAACACCCCTAGTTGCAGAGGCGGAGCCTCATAGGGGCTGGGGAGCCCCCCAAAATTTTCAAAAAAAAATTAATATATACATTAAATAAATAAAAAAAGAAAATTTTAGGGCGCGTTTACTTCAGAGAAATCTCAGGTAGAAAAAGTGCTATTTTTTTGAACTTTGCACTTTTTCATTTCTATCCGAAAACTGGAAAACTTGTTTACTTCGCACTTTTCTAAAATTTTCCAAATTTGAAAAACTAGAAAACGTGTTTACTTCGCACTAATTTCCAATTTTTTGAAAAATGAAAACGTGTTTGGGCGTCATGACGCTTGCTCCTGGGCATCATGACGCTTAAGCCTGGGTGTCATGACGCTGGGATGTTTTCGCAAAACCATCACTTTTGTTTGGGGCGTCATGACGCTTGAGACTGGGCGTCATGACGCTGGGATGTTTTCACAAGAACTCATCACTTCTGTTTGGGGAGTCATGACGCTGGGATGTTTTCGCAAGAACCCATCACTTTTGTTTGGGGTGTCATGACCCTTGAGCCTGGGCGTCATGGCGTTGGGATGTTTTTTGCAAAAAATCATCAATTCTGTTTGGGGCGTCATAACCCTTGAGCATGGGCGTCATGACACTATAAAAATCGTCAGAAAAATAGTCCAAAAAAAGGTTTCATCCAATTTGACTTCCGAAAACTTCTAATTAATATTCCGAAAAATTTGCCAAAATGATATCACATAAATCATTTTTGTATGTTCCAAATTAAATCACTTCCAATCCATTTGCCTCAATGATCAAAACAATGAACAAATGCAAGAACATGCATGATAAATTTATTTCTAACTAAACAAATATGCATAAACAATATTCCTTAATATAAATGTCATCATAATATTCAGCATAAAAACCACAACTCTTCACTCATAAATCATTCAAAAACAACCTCCAAGTTAAAACCAAGACATAATATAAGTTTTAACCATTTTTGTCGGACCATTTAGCATCATCTTCTCCATCATGTCTTCCTCCCATCTTGACAAACAGTAGCAAACAAGAGTTCCTCCAAAGCAAATTTTAGTCAAATTCAATTATAATTTGGTTAAAATAACATGTTTTTCTATATATATATATAAGATGTCTCCTTTCACTATTCTCCAAGCAATTTACATACACATTAATATTTTTGAAATCATATAATTAATAAAAAGATATCTCAACATCTGAAAATCATGGGATTGCTTTGAAGCTTTGTGCATAGGTCTTCTATATTTTGCTTCAACCAATAAAAATATGCTGTCAACTCTGCCTAACAACCCATCAACCTAACTTTTAATCCATTTTTATTTGAGTAAAACTTGTACAAGTACTAATGGCTTCCTTCTCTATTTCCAATCAACACAGTCAAGGCACCCATGGCCTAAAATAAGTGCCACTCTTTACTAGAAAAAAACAAGAAAGAAAGATGTCAATGCGACATAACCATCACCTTTCTATAGTACTTACCTTCATCGTTCTCTTTCTTTGGTCACTTTCTTCTTCTACTGAAGCTGCAATCAAGAAATATCAGTTTGATGTGAGTGTTTTTTTCGCTGTCTCGGTTCAATTGCAGCATATGATATGTACAAGAGTTCACTTAACCAAATATTTTTCTTCTGCAGATTGAAGAGAAGAATGTGAGCAGATTGTGCCATGTAAAACCAATTGGTTAATGAAATTTCACGCTATGTAGCAAATAAGATGAATCGAAGCTGATAAGAGTCCCGGAGATACTGAGCAGGATCGGCCTGATCTGGGCTGGTCGGGAACACTGTACTGGGGTCTTCGTCACCTGCAAAGCGCCGGAGGGGGTCTCCGGCGTAAACACTCCGATGCCAAAGTCAATGTGAGTAGTCAAAATGGCAGGGGTTTAGTACGCTGTCTTAGGCTTACCCTCTTGTCTGAAAACGTGGAGGTATTTATAAACAAAGGAAGGAGTGTACCGACAGGGGGTAGGAATTATCCCTGGTAGATGTCGCTGTGGTGGCAGGGAGTGATGTCATGCGGGATGACGTCATGCGGAGTGACGTCATGGATGACCTGGGATGGGATGCCGCCGTGCGGATGTCGCATGAGAGCCCCCCCGCTGATATCGACCATCCCAGGTTCGGCCGCCAGGCTAAGGGCGGTAAAAACAGGGTCTCGTCTCCCTCGGCGGGTACAGTATGCTGGCCGAGCCATCCAGCAGGGTAGTGGAGATGCCGCTTTTGTGGTATCGATAGTTATCATATGCCCAAACGAAAACTAGCCCGAGTGTTTACCAAGGGCTATCACCGCGTCTCCAGTCTTGCCCCTTCAGAGGTTTCTGCATTAATGAGGGCTCGACAGTCGATAAAGGTATATCTTCAGAGTGCCTTTTTCCGGAGTCTATAAATAAGCCTTTTACTTTGCACTTGCTTTATAAATCTCACAACTTTTTCACCTCTCTCTTCGAATTTCCTTATCTCTCTTCTTTTCATGGACGAAGTCACCAAAAACTTCCTGCTCTCCAAAACCCATTCCCTGAGGAACCTAACTCAGGCAGACACCGATTTCCTGGGGTCACTGAGTATTAAGACTTCGGAGGATATACTGGAGCTCCAGGGGATGCTGACTCCCCTGCAAGCTAGGCGAACTGCCATCACCATGGAGGACTTCAGTCCCGTAGAGAAGGCGGTGACGTTGTCTGCGGCTGTTTCCCAAATTCAGCTACTTATGGCCATGCTGCAGCACAGGAAGGATCTGCTGAGGTGCTGCTTAAAGGGCATGAGGGCCTATTCTTCTGAACTGACTGCTCTTGCGGATGCCCTGAGGGAAATTCCTTTCCTGGAGTGGGAGGATGATGACGCTGGGTCGAATGCCTGACCAGCGATGGGGATCCTCTTGGTGTGTCTTTCTGTGCTCCTCTGGGGCAACCTTTTGTAACCCCGGGCCGTTAGGCCTTTTTGTAATCTCGGGCCGTTAGGCCCTTTAAATAAATGAATATGCTTTTCCTTATTAGCTTGCCGCGCTGTCGATGCTTTTCTTCTTTCTTATGTCGTCTTTCTTAAAAAACGACTTCTATTCTCACTAATTGTGAGCTTGGTGTCCCTTGGGATCCCATAACTTTATTTGCCTACCCAGCTCATAATGACGATTCTCTCACGTCCCAACCGTTCTGAATATATTTTGCGCCGTCTTTCAGTGTTAACAGATTGGGCAACGATTTCGGTGCCTTTCGGTTGGTGTAGACTTTCAACAGTTGCGAAGTCAGATCTTTCCCCCAATAGTCGTTATCCCTGATAATATTAATTGTCCTCGATAATACGCGAAAAGGCAGGCACGTTTCCTCGCCTTGGCTATATAATGGGGCTCTTCCTTTCTTTTCCCTATTCATCTCTTCTTTTCTTCTTTCTTCTTACTCTTACTGATATTTCCATGGCTGACTCTCGTTTTTTGTATACTGCTGCTCGTGATTCTCCTCCGACCCCTCCAACTTCTCCCGACTCCGACAATCCTCCTCCCTCACCTCACTGGAGGCCTGCCAGACGTTCTGCGAAGTGCCGGGGTCGCAAGAAATTGAAGAAAACAAAGAAACAATCTTTTGAATCCTTCTTTGTCAATTTTGAACCTCACTATCTTTCGCTGCGGCAAAAGGATGAAGCGTCACCATCCGTTCCTTGTCCTTTTCCCAAGGACAGGACTTCTGTGCAAGATGCCACTCCAGGACTGGTTACCCCGACCCTGGAGGGAGGCTCCAGCGCCGCTTCAAAGGAGGAAACTGCCCCCACGATGGGTTCCGTGGCTAGGCTTGGTAAAAGACCTTTCAGGATTGATGAGCCCTTTCTTTTCTACAATAGTGGGTCACCCTTGCCTCCGGAGGATTATGATTATGTCTACGACATACACTGGGCGGACGAAGACTGACGATGCCGTACTCGTTGTAAATGCCGCTGGCTTTCTCTTTCAATAAATAAAATAGAATAAAATAAAATGTCATTTGCCTTTTTCTTTTTGCTTTTGGTATAATGCCGCTCTATGGGATAACTGCCGCTGGACAACCAATTACCGCTTCATACGACCATTTTGGTGGGGTTTCTTGCAATTAACGAGCCTTTCTTTTGCAAAATTCGAGGCGAGCGCTTGACTTTAAGTTTTCTATCAGGGTCTTTCCAGGTGTCCCGTTTGTCCCATACGTGTCCTGCTGTGATAGGTTGCCCTTCTGCCTGACTTTTCCACCGTCTCTTTTAAAAGGAAAAACGCTTCTTCTTTGTACCCTTTTGCTTCTTTTTATACTTCACAACTCTCTTCGTTTTTCCCTCGCTCCGAGGAAATTCTCTCGTTCGCATCCAGACGATTCGCCTATTAATTTCAGTCTTCTCTCTCTCAAGGTACTTTGCTCGATCTTGCTTTGATTTTCCTTTGCTGCTTTATCTATCATGCCTCGCACGAGATCTCAATCTAGTTCTTTAGCTACCCCTAGGCCAATTTCTCGATATCCTGAGCTTGAAAACACCCCTAGCATCTTTACTTGCCCTACTGTCTTACGCCTTGAACTGGAAAGCAATAACATTACCTTCCCCCGCGGTTATCACCCCACTATTCCTTCTGATACTATGAGGCTTCATAGCCGGCTCTGGAAAACTCATAGGATTCTTTATTTTAAAATGTTTCAATATGGGTTCCGCCTCCCAGTTCATGACAAGCTAGAGCGTGTGCTGCGCGAGCACGGGCTTAACCCTGCGCAGATCACCCCTTCCTCATGGAGTTGCATCTACACCTTCCTTCGTGTTTGCGAGTTAAAAGATATTCTTGCTCTCTCTGTCGCTTTATTTCGCAAGTTCTTGACTCTGGTTTTTCGCGACGGCTTCATTAATATTATTCCAAGATGGGATGATGCCCTAGTGAGGCCTTTTTGGCAAAAAAATTCGAGGATTTGAGGAGAACATCGAAGACTGGAAGAGCGGTTTCTTCGTTGTCGAATTACCCTCTCGCCTGTGGCGTTCTGACTTCAACCTGGAGGTAGTTGATTGGGTGAAACCAGCGTCTCTGTCTAGGGAAGAGTTGGGTCAGGCCAATGCTTTACTGGAGATGGAGTCCTCTTTCCAGATCCGAAACTTTGCTTTGTACAGGCCTTTAACTGAGTGTACTATAGGTGAGCTTTTGAGCTTCGCCGCTGCCTTACTTACCCCTTGTTTTCTAACATAACTTTTCGCAGGGGAGACTATCGCTCGCCCGCTCTCCGAAGGTGACGCTTCTCATAAGGTTGTCGCGCTTTCAACGACTGCTCCCTCTACTTCCGCTGGGGCTCGAGCTGATCACCGTATGCCCATAAAGAAAAGAGCTTTAGACGAGATTCTTTCCAGGGAAAGCGGTTCCTCCCTCCGCACTTCCTGCTTCGTGGAGAACTGGTTACCCAGTTGGAAGAAGAGGTCCGGGTCTGGTTCGCCAGTGACTAAGACAAAGGTTTTCTCCTACGGAGTCGAGGACATGGAGGACATGGATACGGAACTGAGCCTCCGCCCGGCTTCCTCAGCTCAACGGAAGAAACTAAGGGAAGCGAGCGAAGCTCAAGTGACAAGGATGGCTGCCCGGTCTCCTCCTGCCAACACTACAAATACCGTCGCTTCCCAAACTACCATTTTTCCTGACACCACTAAGGGGGGTGCCGCTTCACTGGGTGGCACTTGGGGTTGGCTGCTCCCAACGAGACCTTCCCTGCTGCGATGATGCCGCCGTCTGCTACAGACTCCACTCCTGTCATGGAACCTCCACACTCACCCATTGGCCCCTATATTCCTGACGTGCCTCCATCAGTCCCAAGTGGACCTGGTTCTTCTCACTCTCCCCCGAAGTCCCCTTGTCCGTTGTTCCTTACTTCAATTCGAGACGTTGGGGGCTCAGGCGGTATCTCCGCCCCTTCCTTTGTTGCTGACCTTTCCCATGACGGGCCTCAAGGGGCCCCTTCTCACCGGCTAAATCTGTCAAAATTTGGGACTGACGAGTTCTGCGCCCTGGGTGTATCAGACCCCTTGTCGCAAGATCAGCCCACAACTATCTTGGCCTGCGAAATGTTTCGCGCCTCCGAGGGCGAAAGTAGGCTACTGCAGCTTCCTCCCGAGGTTCAGTATGTGCGCGTCATGAACAACTGCCTTACTGCCTTTCGACAACTTCATTACTTCATCAAGGCTCGTGGTACACAATCTCAAAACTCTGGTGCCCTAGCAAAGGTAGAGGAGTTGTCGCGACTCCACAAACGCCCTCAAGCCGAACTGCGCGAGTGCCGCGCTGACCTCACTCGGGAAAAGTCTAAAGAAAAAGCCCAGGTTGAAGCTTTGGAGGCTGAGCTGGTGGCTGAAAGAAAGAAGAACTCTTTCCTTCTTGAGGAGATATCATCCCGCGATGCCAACCTGATGAAAGCTTCCGCGAAGGTGGCTTGGTGGAAGAAGAAGACTGAACAAGCCTTTATCCCTGGGGTCACAAATCAGCACCGTGGTAGGGCCGCTGATCCCGCTGAGGTCGCCAGGTATGTGATCGTCACTCAAATATACTTAAATTTATCCTGATGCCTAAATGCACAAAGTTATGTGTATAAAGCAAGTCAGGGTCGAACCACAAAGATTGAAGGACTAATTTGTTAGTGAACTAGTATGACAAGGCAATATGCGACAAATCTAACCAAAGTAACAATAACAGGGGGGTTTTATGTTGATTAATAAATTAATCAACGCAGAGTAGGGGAGCTAACAAAACAGAATTGGAAAGTACTAATCTAGGGCACGAAAGTAAATCGCAATCCAGGGCAAGAAATGTAAAGTATTGTCCAGAGCAAGAGATGTAAACAGATTGAATGCGGGAAAAAGTAATGAAAAGGATATTAATCAAATGAGACGAGATCTTAGCGAAATGTGCTCCCTTGGGTTGTTTTCTAGGTCGGCCAGTCATTGGTGCAGAAGTTTTCTAGACTCATGTGCAGATCTGCTATAGGGACCGCGTTTCCACACCGCATCCCCTGCTTACCTTCGTAGATAAGAGTCACCCTCCGTTTCCACATATGAGGTGACCTTGACGTTCAGCCATCCTCCCAGCTACCTTCTTTGTCATCAAAAGGTAGCCTTGACCGTCCGGCCTGTCACGGCTCGAAGTAAGGAGGCTAAATTCAGAACGCCCATGAAGGAGAGGTAAGACAGATCTAGGGCACGATAGCTCAGCTTGTCAGACTCGTATCGCATACCCTAGATAACTGTTTACCCCTAGGTGAGGCCTCTCGCGCTGCCTCCCCTAGGTGTCTGCTCCAACTCCAGGGCTTCGCGTCAGTTATAACCCTGGAATATGACATTACTCATGCAGAAATACTAAAAGATGATCAAGCTCTTAACATTTCTAGACAAGCATGTAATTAAATCGGTAAACAGTCATGTGTCACAAAAGAATATATTAAGCATGCATTAGACCTCTTAGCCAAACCCTACAACCCATGGAACACCCTTCACCAAGAAAGGGGTATTTAACTACTCATACTATAGTATAAACAGTAGGTATATATAATCATACAATGATAAAACAAGGAAAGTAAAAAGGGAGTAGAGTAAACCGATAGATTAATTAATAATCAAAGAGGAAAATTGTTGACAATGGCTGCTCTTGGAAGAGGAGATGATTCCCAGAAAATAAGCACTGAATTTAATGTAAGAAATTATCCCTTGGAACAACCGTCCTTACAAAACCCTAAAACTATGCTTATATAGCCTAAGCCTAGCTAGGAGACAAAAACAGCTAAGGGGAGAGGAAGGATCAATGAGGGCGTGACAGCACACGTCCTTGCAAAAGGAATATTCTGGGATTCCTGGCACGCCTGGTATCTTCTGGAAGCGCCTGGGATTCCGTGCGGATCTCAGAAGATGCTCTTTGGAAGAAGGCTCAGAACTGTCGAGGCCTTGGGACAGCGCACTGGTCTGGTTCGCGTCGAGGTCTTGACATCGCTCGATCTTCTAGGCCTTGAAACTGGAAATCCACAGAAATGCTCTCAAATCGAGCCCCCCGAAAGGGCTAGAAAGGAGGGTGAAACCGAGGCTATTAAACATGCTATCAAACATCCCCACACTGCCCCTATGCTCGCCCTCGAGCATAAACAAAATTGGAAAACCACCTCATTCGTAAACATACGCAATCAACTCCCAATACATAGAATCGGCACGTCATCCAAAAAGCTACACCCAAGCAAAACAAATCCAGACCTAGAAAAGCACCTGCATCCGGCTGATAGGATAACGACCCTACCAACCAGACTTTCCCATATCTAGCCTAATCACCAGCAGTCCTCGCATAGGCATGTATTTGCACTCATTCTCAGAATAAAACAAGTGTTTAGGCTATCACTCATGAATGCAAATAACACAACACAGGCATGGTTTGCACGTCAATCCGAGTACTATAGAACACATGCATGGGCAATCAACAATCGGGAAAATATCGCATCAGCAAATAGAAAGAAAAGGGGTCGAAAGAGTTAGAAAGGTGGAAGAGGGGAGAAAAGAAGGAAAGAAAAGAAAGAACCAGGCAAAACCTGGTTGGATCCCTTGGCTGGGAAAAAGAGAAGTGGCGAGGCAGCTTTCATCGAGGGCACGATGTGATTCGGGGGCTAGACCGGGGTCTTCTTTCGGGGTCAGGAAAGTCTTCGAATTGAAGCTTCGGATGCGGATGCTTTTTCTTGGACGCTCGGAGCCTTTCTCCTCTTATTTTGAGATAAAATCAAAATTTTGAATTTTTTTAATTTTTTTTATTTTTTTAGAGTAGGAGTTGGCCCTTGATTTGGTTCCTGCATCGATGGTGACTTCTTTTTCGCTTCCCCACACTTGAATGCTTCAGGGGCTCGATTTGTATGAATGGTCTAGGGCTCAAAACTCTTTTCGCTCATCTTGCCCTAGACTCCTGCTTTTTGCTCTGAAGTCTTTTGCTTTTGCCTTCCTTCCCCACACTTGAACTCGTTTGATCACTTTAGGTGTCTAGCCCTCGACGTTGCCCTCAACAATTGCTACCTCACCTGCCAAGGAAAAAGATCAAGAAAAGGCGAATGGTTAGGAAAGAGTATGAAAAGAAGGGGAATGTCGGGGGCTCGAGAAGAAAAGAGAGAGATGAGAGAAGAGAAGAAAAGAGACATTGATGCGAAGTTTTCTGTCATTTCTAAGCTTTCCCATGTCCTAACAGTGACTATACCCAGGGATATCATGCAAACTTAGACTGCGCTTAGCTAAGCATTTTTCTCAAAAATAAAAGGCATGAAGTTCAAATATGCTTACGGGATCAAATTATGACTACTGGTGTCGTGGCCTAGATATAGATATAAGGGCTAGCAGGTCTAAAAATGTATGCTCAGGCGTAGGTGCTATGGATGTCATGCTTTTTCTATGCATCGAAAGTTGAAAAACACATGCCAAAAATTTTGGGTTTGAAAATTTTCCTAGCATGGCTAAAAATAAAATCCGAAGATCATGCAATCATGCAACAAACGTAAAAATAAACATGCAAACACACAGGCAAAATGCATAAATAACTCCCTCCCCACACTTAGGCAGCGCATTGTCCTCAATGCGGGGAGAGAATAAAAAGGAGTTCAAGAAATAGAAGTACAGTACAAATCAAAAATAGTAAATTGTTCAGTGCCCCTTTTCGGGGGCTGGAGAGATGAAATTGTTCAGGGGCGGGTTACTGCGGAGGCAAATTTCTGCGGGCAACTTCAGCCGTCAAAGCCTGAAGTTCCCGTAGGATAAGCTGGAGTAGCCTTGTTTGGGCCTGGTCATAGACGATGAGAGGAGTTGGGGGCTGTCTTGGTGCTGCTGCATTCTGGCCTTGTGTCGCTTGGCTTTCGGGGGCTCGAGGGATGGCATTGGAATGGGGATCCGAGAGATCTGGATAATAAAAAATGCCACTATTCTTGGTCCCGAAAACTTTCTCCGCTGCTGGGGTACAACCTGGATAAAAGCTCAACACACCGCGTGAGAGACATAAATGGCCCATGACATCCAAGGTTCTGATATCCAGATCCTTGAAAGCCAAAGGCTCGGAAAGGTTACTAGCAGCCAGGTCAATTTTACGCATATTCACAGCAAACAGGGAGATTAACGAACCAAAAATAGGCCCACGACCACCATTTAAGACATGCAATACACCAGAAGCTATCCAAAAGCCTAGGTTGACCCTACGTTTGTGTTTCATGCACCATAAAAAGAAAAGTTCCTACACAGATATCTGTCCCGAGGAACCAAATCTTGCGAAAAAGGTAAGGGCTAGATATCGGTGCAAGATACGCAAAGCAGGATCAACTATTTCATGGGCTTTACTACCCTTAGTATCATATTTAGCATCAGACTTATTGGTTAACTCACAAAAAGCAGCAGTGGCATCAAAAACAGCAGGGATAACAGTTAAAGCATTTTTATAACGAGGGGTGTTCAATTCATCCTTAGTCACAAATCCCAACCAACAATTAAATTCACCAAGAGTCAAGTGTTCCCATTTGTTAGCTAGCCTAAAGTTGATCAAACTAGGGGTAGAAGAATTCGGACCGACTTTGCCCTTTGGCCTAAAGGTCCCATCTACCCAAAAGGTTGTGAAAAACTCTAGAGAAAGCTCAACATAGGTCGGATGCTCCAGATAGAACAGGGACTCCCAACCAATGTTGGCAACATACTCCCTGACTCTCGACTCAATACCCATTTTGGCAAGAAAATCAAAATCCAGGCGCGCACATGAGCTAACGCCCTTGGAATTCAGCAAAGTCAACTTGTCAAGAGAGTGCTTGTCATTAAAAACAATCCATTCATGGGGTGATGAAAGGTCAGAAGTAACCTGGTGGGAACTGGACCTGGGGAGGGATGAAGGTTCTGGGGTCTCGACCTCGACTTCATCCTCTACTTCGGGGGCTCGAGTTTTCTTTGAGCTCGAGGGCTTACCGGTACTGGTGGATGGGAGTTTTCTCTTGGCACCCACTGGCGTTACGACTGCGGCTGGCTTCTCCGATGCGGGAGTGGCTTTTGATTTTCCTTTCTTGGCCGCTGATCTTGCCGCGGCTGCTTTCAGCTTCTTCTCCTCCCCCTCTGCTGCTCTCTGGGCCTTGAGATCCTCCTCCTCATCGCTGCCCTCTGCTTCCCCACTTTCTCCTGTTCCCTCTTCCATGCCTTCTAGGTCTTCGTTCTCTTGGCCTTCACCCGGCTCTCCTTACTCCTCCATAACCTCTGGTTCTTCGTCTGAGATTTGGATGTCTTTTAAGACCTCCTCAACGGTTAAGGAGTGATGGGGAGCTAGGAAATGATTGACGGCCGCGTCAAGGGGAGACTATTTGGCGGACGTAACGGGCTTTTTGGGCTTGGACTTGGCCGTGGATGATCCTGGAGGGAGCTTCACCACACGGCCGCATCTAGTGGTCGTGGTGGTTGGGGGAACGGAGCCGGTGATCTCTATGTCATCTTCCACCGGGGTAAACTCCCTGGTCTGGTCCACGGCTACCGGTGATAACGGCGTAGGAGAGGGGATGGGAAGTGGATGGTCAGACGGTGGTGTGACCATTTTTTACGAAGCCGAGTTGGGTGTGGCTGACTGCGACCTAGATCGGGAAGGAACTGGGCTAGAAGTGTCTACTGGTGTAGGTCCGGCAGCATTTTTGCGAACTGACCTCTTAGTTTTAGGTGCCATTGATGGTGGTTGAAGAGAAGACAGTGTTGGAGTAGGAGACGGTGGTGGAGAGAGGATGTGGTTGCGTGTTTGGTGAGGGAGAGAGGTGAAAGTGATAGGGTTGAAAGTGATATGAGTGAAAAATGGAAGGGGAGCGTGGGAGAGAGGGTAAAAACCACAGCTGGCAATAAATGGTGCAGCCTTTTCATTGATAAGGTCTACGTTTTCTGCGGCTTGACAGGCGACGTGGCAACCTGGGCGTGGAGCACGATGACCCACGCGTATCCCAACTGCCCAAAAAGGATAGCAACTTTTTAAATTTCAAAATGGCAGTTGGTACATTTAAGATACGGACAAAAAGAGAGACTAAAGGTGAGTTAATGCTAATAAAAGGAATAAAATCATAGGGAAAGGGAAAGGTAAGAGATATATACAAGGAATAAAACATGGAAATAAAATCAACAAAAATCAGAGAATTCAAAAGGTGGCAGAGAAGATAAGGGAGAGAGAAAGGATACGGCTGGCATATCAAATGCCTCCAACGTGGTCCATTTACTTGTCGGGACCTCGACGTGCTTTGATACTCTAGGTCTGGACAGGTGGGTCCTCCACCATAGCCTCCTCAACAACCGAGGGCTGGAAACCTTCATAGAAGGGCTTCAGTCTATGCCCACTGACTTTGAAGATGACTCCTGTAACAGGGTTCTGGATTTCAACTGCCCCATGGGTGTAGATTGTCGTGACCACGAAAGGTCCCGACCATTTGGATTTCAGTTTCCCAACGAAGAGTCGCAGTCGTGAGTTGTACAACAAGACTCGCTGTCCAACCGAGAACGTTTTGGGACGAAGATGTCGGTCATGATAGGCTTTTGTCTTGCCTTTATAGAGCAGGGCGTTCTCATAAGCATCATCCCTTAACTCTTCTAGCTCTTGAATTTGCAAGCGCCTATGTTGGTCAGCGAGGCCTAGATCTGTGTTGACCTTTCGGATAGCCCAGAAAGCCTTGTGCTCTATCTCTACTGGGAGATGGCACGACTTCCCATAAGCAAGCCTGTAAGGGGTCATCCCTATCGGGGTCTTGAAAGCTGTTCGATAGGCCCAGAGAGCATCACCCAATTTCAAACTCCAATCCTTTCTGGACTGGTTAACGGTCTTTTCAAGAATGGACTTGATCTCACGGTTCGAGACCTCGGCTTGTCCGTTAGTCTGAGGATGATAAGCAGTGGATGTTCTATGGTGGACTCCGTACTTTGTCAAAAGGGAGGATACAACACGGTTGCAAAAGTGGGCACCCCTATCGCTGATCAGCGCTCTAGGTGTACCAAACCGATTGAAGATATTGGTGCGGAGGAAGTTCACAACCACCTTGGAATCGTCCGTTCGAGTAGCCTTGGCTTCGACCCATTTAGAGACATAATCGACTGCCAGAAGGATGTAGATGTTGCCAAAGGAATTGGGAAAAGGGCCCATGAAATCTATACCCCAGATATCAAAGATCTCGCAAGCGATAATGTTTGTCAATGGCATCTGATTCCTGGCCCCGATATTTCCAGTGGCCTGACATCGGGGGCATGAAGCGCAGAACATGTAACTATCCTTGAAAATGGTGGGTCAGTACATCCCAGCTTCCAGAACTTTCAGGGCAGTTTTCTTGGCTGCGAAATGGCCTCCTTCTGAGTGGCATAATTTAAGGATCGAGGGCACCTCATCCATGGTTACACATCTACGGATGATCTGATCTGAACAGTGTTTCCATAGGTAGGGACTGTCCCATATGTAGTATTTGGCTTGTCTTCTGATTCTGGTGCATTCAGAGGAAGTGGAATCGGCTGGGTAAGTGCCTGTAGCACAAAAGTTTGCAATATCGGAAAACCATGGGAAATAAACAGTTTGGACTAGACATAAGTGCTCGTCTGGAAAAGTATCTCTGATTGGCACAAGCGAATTATCTTCTTGGGCTGGAAGTCTACTCAAGTGATCGGCCACAAGGTTTTCTTTTCCGGTCTTGTCTTTGATAGCTATATTGAATTCTTGCAGGAGCAAGATCCAACGAATAAGTCGGGGTTTGGCATCGGCTTTGGTCAACAAACACCGAAGGGCAGAATGGTCAGAGTAGATAAGGACCTGAGTGCCTAGCAGATATTGTCTGAACTTGTCTAGGGCGTAGACTACAGCCAGAAGTTCTTTCTCAGTGGTGGTGTAGTTCTGCTGGGACGGGTCTAGCAACTTGGAGGCATAATAGATGACATGGGTCTCTTTATCCTTCTTCTGACCCAAAACGGCGCCTAGGGCCTGATTACTGGCATCACACATGACCTCGAAAGGTAGTGTCCAGTCGGGGGCTCGAATAATCGGGGCCGAGATAAGTTTGTTCTTGAGAAGTTCAAAAACGGTTCTGCAGGCCTCGCTAAAATCGAAGGACACGTCCTTCTGGAGCAATTTACACATGGGTTGGGCAATTTTCGAAAAATCCTTAATGAACCTTCGGTAGAAACTGGCATGGCATAGAAAAGACCTCACATCGCGGACACAAGATGGGTAGGGCAGGGATTCTATTACTTCTATCTTGGCTTTGTCAACTTCAATTCCCTTGGCCGA
This sequence comes from Viola odorata, assembly GCA_963691705.1. Classification (NCBI taxonomy): domain Eukaryota; kingdom Viridiplantae; phylum Streptophyta; class Magnoliopsida; order Malpighiales; family Violaceae; genus Viola; species Viola odorata. The sequence goes on from OY829543.1 coordinate 8,235,430, forward strand.
GATAACATGACCAAGCACTAGGGCTCGATCCACCATAAAGTGGCATTTTTCAAAATTCAGGACAAGATTCGTCTCAATGCAGCGCTCTAGGCACCTTTTCAGATTGTTCATGCATTATTCAAATGAGTTTCCATAGACGGTGAAGTCGTCCATGAAGACTTCGATTCCATCTTAAACTAATTCAGAGAAAATGCTGACCATACAACGCTGGAAAGTGGCAGGGGCGTTGCAAGGGATCAGTAGAATATATATCATCAATTTCCCCCACAATGGGATCAACAATATCAACATAATTCACACTAGAAAATTCAGAAGGGTATCGCATGGCTTTTAGCATATTGAATTTGATGATCTCTCCATCAAATTCGAGGGAGATGGTGGCATCATGAACATCGATTTTCGCTCGGGCGGTGGCCAGAAATGGGCGGCCTAGAAGAACATCTGTGGATTTGGTGGAGTCCTCGTTCTCCATTGCAATCACATAAAAATCCGCAGGGAACAAGAATTCTTCTACTTAGACCAAGACATCCTTGATGATCCCCTCGGGGTAGGTGATAGAGCGGTCAGCAAGTTGGATGGCGAGGTCCGTAGGCACGAGAGGCTCGAGGCCCAGACTGTGATAGATTACCAGGGGCATAACATTGATTCCCGCTCCGAGGTCACACATGGCCTTGCCAATATCAACTGTTCTGATTCGGCAAGGGATTATAAACATGCCCTGGTCTTTGCATTTCGGAGGGATCCGACGCTGGATATGTGCAGATACGCTGGCCCCTACGCTGATCTTGTTAACTTCGGCGAACTTGTTTTTGTTCGTGCATAATTGCTTCAGAAATTTGGCATAGCGAGGGACGTTTTTCACTACCTGGAGAAGAGGGATGTTTACAACCACTTTACTGAACATTTCAAAGATATCGCGGTCCTCCTTATCCTTCTTGGTCTTGACCAATCTGTGAGGGAACGGGGGCTCGAGAATCTTATGAATGTATTCCTGTGTGAATTCAGGTGGGTTAGGGTAGTTCCTTGGTGAACCTCTGGGAGAGCGGATTCTATCCTCCATGACTTCGACAGACCTGGGTACTTTAGGGAGCTTGGGTCTAGGTTTAGGTCGAATCTCGGTCTCTGGAGAGTTTTCAACTTCGGGGGCTGGAGAAGTAGGTGTTTTCACGGTTGTGCCACTTCGCAAAGTTAATGCACAGACATTGTGCTTGGGATTTACTTCTGTCTGAGGTGGCAGTCTGCCATGATTTGTTAACTCTTGCAGTGTGGCAGTCAGGGTACTCATTTTCTTTTTGAGTTCATCTATTTCTTTCTGCTGCTCGGGATTCTTAGGTATTTCAGCAGTCGGGGGCTGGATAAAATTCTGGTCCGGAGGGTGGACGAAGGTCTGATCCTGAGGAGGTTGGCGTTGATATTGGTTCTGATGAAATGTGGGTCGAGGTCTGAAATTTGGCATATTAGGAGGGGGGTTTCCATAGGGGTTATGATGCTGTTGATGGCTAGGTCCCGAAAGCTGAGTGTTTGGAACCCATCCCTGGTTTGGTTGTTTCCAGCCTTGGTTATAAGTATGAGCGTAAGAAACTGGAATAAATTGGCCAGCAGCATTCACTTGTATTTCCTCCGAAATATGAGGACATGCATCAGTGGGGTGATCCACGAAATTGCATATCTGGCAGGCCTTGACAAGTGCTGGTTGTGCTGTTATGAAGTTTTGGAACATTCCTGTAAGAGAAGATATCTGGTTCTGAAGGGCAGCTACTTGGGCATCCTGGCCTGGATTGTTGGCAAGGTCGTTAGAGGTGTTCTTGGCTATGAGCTCTATCGTTGCTCGTGCGGCTCTTGGGGTTAGAGCAGTCAGGGATCCATTGGCGGCTGCGTTAAACAGAGCCTTGTCCTGAGCCTTGAGGCCTTCACAAAAATATTGAACCAGAGCGTGCTCGGTAAGATTGTGGGCTGGGCAACTCGATTGCATTTTCTGGAATCTCTCATAGTACTGGGCTAATGTTTCCTCTTTCTTCTAAACAATGGAGACGAGCTGCTTGCGAGTGGTATTTGAGATAGAAGTCGGGTAATATTTCTCAGTGAAGATTTTTGACATGTCCGCCCAAGAACGAATAGATCTTGCGGGAAGATCATAATACCAATCTAGGGCATCATCTTTGAGAGACCACTGGAATGCGCGAAGCTTGGTTTGCTCAATACTAACGTTGGAAGGTTTCATGGCCTCGCAAATAGAGTGGAGCTGTTGGAGATGGCGAAGGGCATTTTCCTTGGCTATCCCTCGAAAAGTAGGCAGATGATGAAGCACGGCGGACTTCAGAGTCCAGTCATTAGGGACATTGGGCCAGTCAATGCAGCTACTGGCCATATCGGGGGTTGCATGGAAATTGTCGATGGTTTGCTGGTCTGGGGGTGGTGGATCTTCGTGGTTTTCACGGTTGTTACGGTTGTCATTGTTGGCTAGGTCATCCATTGCTGGAAAATTAAAGTGATCTGGTATGGGGTTTTCGGGGTCACGATAGAGGAAGGTCAGGTCTAAGAAAAGCTGATGTTCCTGGTCAGCCAGATTGGAAGGGGAACCGTCGAGGGCAGGATGAGGGATCACTCTACGATGAGAAGATGTCCCTTGAGCTTGCTTACGAAGTCCTCTTTCCGTTCTGGTCAACTCGAGGTCTAGAGGAAGTAGATCGGGAGCAGATCTCCTGGTCATACAAGAAAAACAAAACAAAATCAGTACCGCTCAATCCCCGGCAACGGCGCCAAAATTTGATCGTCACTCAAATATACTTAAATTTATCCTGATGCCTAAATGCACAAAGTAATGTGTATAAAGCAAGTCAGGGTCAAACCAGAGAGATTGAAGGACTAATTTGTTAGTGAACTAGTATGACAAGGCAATATGCGACAAATCTAACCAAAGTAACAATAACAGGGGGGGGGGGGGTTTATGTTGATTAATAAATTAATCAACGCAGAGTAGAGGAGCTAACAAAATAGAATTGGAAAGTACTAATCTAGGGCACGAAAGTAAATCGCAATCTAGGGCAAGAAATGTAAAGTATTGTCCAGAGCAAGAGATGTAAACAGATCGAATGCGGGAAAAAGTAATGAAAAGGATATTAATCAAATGAGACGAGATCTTAGCGAAAGGTGCTCTCTTGGGTTGTTTTCTAGGTCGGCCAGTCATTGGTGCAGAAGTTTTCTAGACTCATGTGCAGATCTGCTATAGGGACCGCGTTTCCACACCGCATCCTCTGCTTACCTTCGTAGATAAGAGTCACCCCCCGTTTTCACATATGAGGTGACCTTGACGTTCAGCCATCCTCCCAGCTACCTTCCTTGTCATCAAAAGGTAGCCTTGACCGTCCGGCCTGTCACGGCTCGAAGTAAGGAGGCTAAATTCAGAACGCCCATGAAGGAGAGGTAAGACAGATCTAGGGCGCGATAGCTCAGCTTGTCAGACTCGTATCGCATACCCTAGATAACTGTTTACCCCTAGGTGAGGCCTCTCGCGCTGCCTCCCCTAGGTGTCTGCTCCAACTCTAGGGCTTCGCGTCAGTTATAACCCTGGAATATGACATTACTCATGCAGAAATACTAAAAGATGATCAAGCTCTTAACATTTCTAGACAAGCATGTAATTAAATCGGTAAACAGTCATGTGTCACAAAAGAATATATTAAGCATGCATTAGACCTCTTAGCCAAACCCTACAACCCGTGGAACACCCTTCACCAAGAAAGGGGTATTTAGCTACTCATACTATAGTATAAACAATAGGTATATATAATCATACAATGATAAAACAAGGAAAGTAAAAAGGGAGTAGAGTAAATCGATAGATTAATTAATAATCAAAGAGGAAAATTGTTGACAATGGCTGCTCTTGGAAGAGGAGATGATTCCCAGAAAATAAGCACTGAATTTAATGTAAGAAATTATCCCTTGGAACAACCGTCCTTACAAAACCCTAAAACTATGCTTATATAGCCTAAGCCTAGCTAGGAGACAAAAACAGCTAAGGGGAGAGGAAGGATCAATGAGGGCATGACAGCACACGTCCTTGCAAAAGGAATATTCTGGGATTCCTGGCATGCCTGGTATCTTCTGGAAGCGCCTGGGATTCTGTGCGGATCTCAGAAGATGCTCTTTGGAAGAAGGCTCAGAACTGTCGAGGCCTTGGGACAGCGCACTGGTCTGGTTCGCGTCGAGGTCTTGACATCGCTCGATCTTCTAGGCCTTGAAACTGGAAATCCACAGAAATGCTCTCAAATCGCTCCTTTTCGGCCTTTTCCCTCATTTGATGTTAATCTGCAAATAAAACTGAAATGAAGGTCAAATAGTAACATCGAGCCCCCGAAAGGGCTAGAAAGGAGGGTGAAACCGAGGCTATTAAACATGCTATCAGTATGCCTCCGCAAGGATGAAAAAGATTGATGAGAGCCAAGAGGGTTTCCTCTCCTCCGAAGAGGAGTAATAAGTCAGTGCCTGGGGAGGGCCCATTTGATGCCGCTTGATTGGGGGTGTCGCTTCTTTACTTACTCCCTTGTTGTATTATTTTTCCCATTTGGACTTTAACGTCACCTCCTTGCTTGTAATAATTAACAAATCTTGTAATCTTGACCAAATAATACGTGTTTCTTAACGATGTCGCCCTTTATCACTTGCCGCTTGACTACTTTTTTCTTCGCACTTCGCCTCTTGCGTGCCGTGGCATTGCAACTTGCCGCTCCTTTTCACTGGGTTTGACTGCCCCCTTTTTCAGAGCATTTAATGCTCTGACTCCTTTTTACTTGATACGGAGGAGACAGTCATGATGCTCTAAGCCCACGTGTCCTCAAAGGGGAGCGCTAAGGGACTAGCGGGTTGAACATGTCTTTTCGCTCCTCAGGGATTGTACCCGCTTCCCGCGCCTCTTGTCCTTGATACGTCATACACCACGATCGCTTGACCCGTCGTTCCCTTTAATCCTTAGGGTTATAAAAACCCTCACGTGCTCTCTTCTTATCTTTTGTTACCTTTCTCTTTGGAAAACGAAAAGAAAGAAAAGAAAACACAATTCCTCTTCTTCCTCCTACCATCCGCTGCCGCTCGGGTGCTTCGATCTTCCTCTCACCAAAGGTACCTTCCTATCTATCCTTCATTTAACCTTGCGCATGGCTCGTAATCGCCGTTATTCCCGCTCTGCTGGGGAGGGGGATATTGATACTACTATTTCCACCATTGCTTCCACCGCCGTCCTTCGACGGCGCCTGCGGAGTTATAATGCCACTCTCGACCAGTTGGAGGGGTATTCTACTGAAGTTGCCCCAAAGTCGCTTCGCCTTAATAGCGAATTATCTGGCAACCGTAGGGTTCTTTATGCTAAAATGTTTCATTATGGTTTTCGGCTGCCTCTAGATCCTTTAATTGCCGAGTTACTCTCTGAATTTGATTTAAATGCTGCCCAGTTGAGTCCAAATACCTATTGTGGCATTTATGCTTTTATAGCCCTTTGTAGATACATAGGAAATGAATCTCCTTCTTTGTTGTTGCTTCGCTCCCTTTTTCAATTATACCACCATAACAACGACATCATAGCGATATCGCCTCGCTATGATGTTAAAGCCCTAAACCCCTTTACCTGGAAGCTGCTGTTCCTCGAATCTTCTATTGACGCTTGGAAAAAAGGATTCTTCATCGTCAATTTGCCCGAGCCCTTGTGGCGGAGCGGGTTTAATCTAGTCGTCAGAGATGCTGCCTGGGGTGACAGGCCACACTTAAGACCAGTTGACCAAGGCTGGCTGGACAAGCTACTCAACCTGTCGGGGATTCCTGGGGTTCACACTCGCGAACTTGTGTGTCGGGGCGACGTCCGGGATTGCATTCAAAGTGAGCACCGTCCCTTCGTTCGCTGCTCCCCGTCAGTACTAACTCTAACGTTCTTTTCTTATTTCTACAGATCCTCCCGCCGGGTGGAAACCTGAGTGCATCAAGAAAGAGAAAGAAGAGCTCAGCAGAAGAAAGAAAAAGAGGCTCTTTCTGCCGTCTCGACCGGTGCCGCGACTGACACCACGCACGCGTCTACTTCTGCGCCTGAGTCCTCTTCTCTTCCTTGAGCGGAGGCTACAGCCACATCAACTATTGAGCCAATTTCCTCCCCCAGCATTGTTCCTACTCTAGCGTCGTCTTCTCGTCCTCCCCTTGCCAAAAAGAAGAAGAGAACTCTCCGCCTTCGCGTTATCGCTCCTACCCGTCCTCCTGTTCAGGTGGTTTTTACAAACTTTTCTCCGTCTATTTGTTTCGTTCGTTTCTTAATTCCTTTTTTCTTTCGCGTGTAGGATACCGCTGCTGTTGCCTCTTCTGTTACTCCTTCGCGCTACGGCATGGACTTGTCAGGCATTCTTGGCCCCAAGCGACCGCGTCCTAATGAAGACACCCCTTCCACGGATGGCTTTGCTGCTGGTCAGGAAGGGCAGGGCGGCGCCACCAATACTGTCCCCTTGGTGGGTAATCAAGACTCTGGTCCGCCAGGGAACGGGGCTACCTCTGCGCCGCTTCACTCTTCTTGTACCGCGTCATCTCCTCCTCCTGGCAATCCCTTGGGCTTTCTGGAGGATCTTGTAGAGGGGGACTTTCCATCCCTACAAACTGGCGGTTTCAATATTGACGCTGGACCATCTAATCGTTCCCCTCCGTCCCCTCCTGATGTCTTCTTCGTTCCTGCTGCTGTTCAAACGATCTCTCCTTCTCTTCCCCCCATGGACACTCTGCGCATGGTGGCTGACCTAAGCACTATACTCTCTAGCGGAGCCACCACCCATCAGGTTGATTTAAGTAACATTCGCCAGCGCGGGTTCCCAGCATTGGGAGGCGACAGCTCCCTAGCGACATCCGCCTATCTGGCAGGACATCTGTTGTCGGTTGAGGAGGAGGAGCATGCCTTCCTTTCAGTTGCTGAAGGTGAGCAACTGTAGCGGATAAGGAACCAACTGTTCTCTAGCTTTCAGGATTTCCATTACTGGTCCAGGAATGTGACGAGACGAATGAGCTCTCTCTACTCTTCCTCCCAGGAATGGCGTAACACTAATCGCCAGCTCTTGGAAGAAGTCAACAAGTACCAAGGGGAACTTAATAAAACTCAGGAAGAGCTGAGGAAGTGTGTTGAAGAGCGACAATGTGCGGAAGCCAGTTTAGCAGTTGCGAGAAAGGAGCTGGAAGAGGCCAGAGGACGCGAGGCCACAAGGGATGCCGCCTTTCAAGCGGAGCAGGGTAAGAATGCCACGCTTATGGAAGAAACGACAGACAAATGTAAATGGTTTCTGGAAGAAACTGCGGGCCTCATGGCCGACTGCTTCATTGAGCGTCATGGCCGCAATCAATTCGACGCTGATGCCATCATCCGCCTCTTCAAGCAGAAGTTTGGGTTCCTCACGGAAGAGGGCTATCTCCAAGCGAAGAGGCCACGGCATGACGAGGGGGACGACAGCTTGCCCAAGCCATAAATGTTACTTCTCTTTTTTGCTCATCGGGCGCCCTCACTTCTTTGCCCTTTTTGTGTTTTTGGGGCCTTTTGCTTAAACAAGTCTCCCCTCTTGTATAAACAGTTTGCACAATTTGCCGTCATTTTACTTTATCAATGATCTTTCTCAATTTGCTTCCGTTAGTCCTTCTTTCAAAACTTATTGCCATCGTTGAACTGATGTTGCCTGCGCCTTCGAACCTCCCTTGCGGAGTCGCAACACGCAATGTCGTCACGCGTTTCTCTCCGCACGATAGGGTAGATCTGATCTTCACCATTATCTCGTACCATATTTTAAGACAACGGGATCTGCCCTTTGGACGCTCTACCTTTCCGCAGCGTCATTATTTTCTCAAGTGCTTCATCACTTTCACGCTTTACTAAATTTTCTGCACATTTTTACTTATAACTTTCGTTAGTAGCGACATATTCCAAAAAGTCTTAGTTACCTTGGGTCATTGCCGCGCGTGCTCCCCACTCACTTAGCGTGATCCCTCCGAGATGTCGCTTGTGTTGAATTTTCTGCACATTTTCACTTATCATTTACATTAGTAGCGACATCTGCTAAAATATCTTGATTACCTTGGGGTGTGGGCGCGTATTTCCCCAACTCACTTGGCGCGATCTCCCGCGATGTCGCTCGTGTCACGTACTCATCCAGCCAAACTTCACCGGGTTTGTCCCTTCCGGTTACTAGCTGGGGTACCGTGACTTCTCACATTTCCTCAATCGGCCGGGAAGTGCCACCTCTCAGTGCGCCGCCTGATCAGGGCCGGCCATCATGAGGATAGGACTTTTCACTTCCTCAGCGTTGTCCTCGCACCTCGGAACGTGCCCCTTCTTAACGAGGTGTCTATGTTAGCGCTACCATCGTAAGGATAAGATTTTCACTTGCGAGGTGGAGTTTTTATCTTCCCTAGGGTCGTGCCTCACTTAATGATCATCCGCCTATGTGAGCACGGGCTGTCACAAGGGTAGGACTTTACACCCCCAGGGGAGTTGGGGCGTGCCCTCTCTGGGTTTCCCCAGGATAGGATTTTTCACTCCCGACAGTGCTGGAGCGTGTCTCATCTTAGCCAGCCGCCTGATCAAGGCCGGCCTCACAAGGCCAGAATTTTTTCACTTCCAGCACCATATATTTCTAGGATCGCCGGGGCGTGCCTCGTCTTGACGACCCATCTGTATTAGCCCATTCTGCCCCAAGGCTAGGGCTTTTCACCCCCGACATCCTCCTTTCCTTGTTATCTGCACATCACACAGACAACCAACAAGGAACAAGAAATATTTCCACAACAATTGTTAGACCATGCCCAACGGCATGTCAAATTCATAATTTCAATTTCTAGACCATGCCCAACGACATGTCAAATTCATAATTTCAATTTCCAGACCATGCCCAACGGCATATCACAACATAATTTCAATTTCTAGACCATGCCCAACGGCATATCACAACATAATTTCAATTTCTAGACCATGCCCAACGGTATGTCAAATTCATAATTTTAATTTCTAGACCATGCCCAACGACATATTACAACATAATTTCAATTTCTAGACCATGCCCAACGGCATGTCAAATTCATAATTTCATTTTCTAGACCATGCCCAACGACATGTCACAACATAATTTCAATTTCTAGACTATGCCCAACGACATGTCAAATTCATAATTTCATTTTCTAGACCATGCCCAACGACATGTCATAACATAATTTCAATTTCTAGACCATGCCCAACGGCATGTCAAATTCTATCACAACATAATTTTAATTACTAGACCATGCCCAACGGCATGTCAAATTCTAGCATGATATAATTTCAATCGAGCAATATTCCAAGAGTTAGGTAAGGGAGTACCGTCAAGCGTTTCGAGGTGATACACCCCCTTTCTGATAACACGAGTGACGTGGTATGGGCCTTCCCAGTTTGAGCTAAGTTCCCACATTCGTTGGCCCGCCGCTCGCTTGTCCCTGAGCACCAGGTCTCCCGCCTTGAGCAGCCGCTCCTTAACATGTCTGTTGTGATACCGCGCCATTTTTCTTTTGTAGTGCATTATTTTCGAGAGAGCTTTCTCGTGCGCCTCAGGCAGCATATCAAGGTTAGCTCGTAACCTCTCCTCGTTTAATTCCTCCTTGAAATATTCCACCCTTAAGCTTAGGGTGCCGATTTTGACAGGTGTTACTGCTTCGGTACCAAAAGCCATCGCAAAGGGCGTTTCCCCCGTACTAGTTTTAACGGTCATGCGGTAAGCCCATATTACATAGGGTAGCTCATCTGGCCACTTCTTTTTCGAACCCTCAAGATTTTTCTTAATACCGCTCAGGATGCTTCGGTTGGTTACCTCCGCCTGGCCGTTAGTCTGGGGATGTGCCACAGAGGAAAACCTCTGTTCGATCTGGAATTCTTCACATTGCTCTTTGAAAAAACGGCTGGTAAACTGTGCCCCGTTGTCACTGACTAGCACGCGAGGCACCCCGAAACGCATGATAACTTGGTGCTTAAAGAAGTGCCATACCTTCTCCGTCGTAATACTGGCTACCGCTTCCGCTTCTGCCCATTTGGTGAAGTAGTCCACTGCCACAATTACAAATTTCAGCTGGGACCTCGCCTTAGGAAAAGGGCCTAAAATATCAATTCCCCACTTGGCAAAAGGACAAGGTGCCACGATCTGAGATATTTCAGTGGCGGGTCGTCGAGGGATTTTGGCAAATTCTTGACACTTATGGCATGATTGCACAAAGTTGTTACAATCCCTGCGAATAGTGAGCCAATAGAATCCTGACTGGAATACCTGCGCGGCCATGGTACCACCCTACACGTGCATGCCGCAGATCCCTTCGTGAATCTCACGCAGGGTATGGAGGCCTTCTTGTTCCATTATACATTTTACGGCTGGGTGCGAGAAACATCTCCGAATTAACTCCCCGTCGTAATAAGTGCACCTTGCCGTTTGCTTCAGTACTTTTTTCTTCTCTGCACTGTCGTTCGGCAACTCGTCGTGCTTTAAAATTTTTATCACAGGGACCCTCCAATCCTTTTCAATCTCCTCCACACATAGCGATAGTTGTTCCTCCATGAAGGACGGTAATGACCTTTCCTCATAGTACACGCCTTCTGGTATGACAACCTCCTGATTGGCTGCCGCTTTGGCAAGATTATCCGCCTCGGTATTGTCCTCCCGCGGAACGTGTTCGAAAGTGACACACACGCTGCTTTGTTCCATTTCTGCCAACTCCCTTTTCACTTTCGAGAGGTATTGCGCCATGATCGGTTCCCTAGCTTGGGAGTGTCCCAAGACTTGATCAATTATCAACTTGGAGTCCCCTCGTATTTTCAACCGTGGGGCTCCTGCTACCAGGTCGTTCTCAGCTTTGGTGAAGAGATTTCTTCCTACTCTAAGCCCCGCCAGTAACGCTTCATACTCTACTGCGTTGTTGGACAATGGTTGTAGGATTCTAATGGCGTGCCGCACCTGCACATCGTGTGGCCCGATCATGTATATGCCAGCTCCTGCCAGCTCTTGATTTTTGGCGCCATCCACATAGATGACCCATAAGTCCGCAGGGGCTTCCGAGGGTAGGATCTTTGCATCACTCTCTTCCTTCTTGAGCGGCTCCAATGCCTTGTCCCCAGTAAAAGTACACTCGGCGATAAAATCTGCCAAAACCTGAGCTTTTACGGATGGCCGAGCTTTGTACTGTAATCCATACTGCTCCAGCTCAATTGACCAAATCAACATCCTCCCCGAGCATTCTGGTTTCCTAAAAATCCTTCTCAAAGGCTGATCCGTGAGCACGATGACTGGATGGGCCTGAAAGTATTTGTCCATCTTTCGTGTGGACTGTATCAGGGAGAATGCCACCTTCTCAATGTGGGTGTATTGCACCTCGGCATCTTTTAACACATGGCTAACAAAGAAAACGGGTCGGTGAGCGTGATTATCCTCCCGGACCAAAACGACACTGACCACTTCATCTGCGATGCTGAGGTATAAGAATAGGGTGTCGCCCGGTTCCGGTCGTGTTAGCACCAAGTCGGATGACAAGTAAGTTTTCAAACCCACGAACGCCTCTTCGCACTCTTGTGTCCATCCGAAAGGAGCTTTCCTGCATATGACTTTAAAGAACGGTAAGCACTTCTCGCCCTACTTAGAGACGAACTGTCCTAGAGCAATGACACGTCCTGTTAGCCTCTGAACTTCCTGGAGGGTTCGCGGCGATACCATATCATGGATAACCTTAATCTTTGACGGGTTCGGCTGGATGCCCTTTTGGCTTACCACATACCCCAAAAATTTCCCCGTTTGAAATGCAAACGTGCACTTGCGAGGGTTCAATTTTATCTGGTACTTCCTCAATGTGTCAAACACTTCCTGCAAATCGGCCAGATGGTCGCTGAAACTTCTGCTTTTGACCAATACATCATCTACGTACGTTTCTACATTTTTCCCGATTTGCTTTTCGAACACTTTGTTGGCCATAAGCTGGAAGGTTGCCCCCGCATTTTTTAAACCAAATGGCATTGCCGTGTAGCAATAGGTGGCCTTCGGAGTTATAAATGCCGTCTTTTCCTCATCTTCCTTGGCCATAGGAATTTGATGGTATCCAGAATTGACGTCCAAGGAACTCAAATACGCGTACCCTGCCGCTTGATCGACCAGTTGATCAATCCGGGGAAGCGGATAACAATCCTTAGGACAAGCGTTATTCAAGTTAGTGAAATCAATGCACATGCGCCAGTCTCCGCTGGGCTTGCGGACTAGGACGGGGTTGGCCAACCAAGTGGGGTATTGAACTTCTCGGATGAATCCTGCGTCTAACAGTTTCGCTACCTCCTTATCAATCACCACCGCCTTTTCCACAGAGAATGCTCGCCGCTTCTGTTGAACTGGCGTGGCGTGCGGGTCAACGTTGAGTCGATGCTCAGCCACTTCCATGGACACGCTAGGCATGTCCGTCGGTTTCCACACGAACTCTCCTTTGCACTTGTTCAACAGCCGGGCTAATTGTACGCTCTCCTCAGGGTCAACTTTTCACTGCCCTGGAAACTTGCCTCACCATTACCCTGGACGGGGATGGGTACCATCGCATCCACTGGCTGGGTTCGCCTTTCATCCCTTTGCTCATAGGGATCCGCTGCCACACACACATATTGATCATAGCTTTTTTGAATCATGAGTGAATAACACTCGACGGCTAGCTTTTGATCGCCCTTGATCGATACTACTCCTTCCCAAGAGGGGTACTTCATCCTGAGATGTTTCTGAGATACCGCCGCCCCAAAGCGATTGAGGAATGGCCGCCCTAGAATGGCATTATACGGTAGGATGAGATCCACAACCAAGAACATCAACTCTTATGATCGTTTCGACGCGTCTTCTCTGAAATACACAGGCAGCGCTGTGATTCCAATTACAGGTATAGGGATGCCGTCCACTCCAATAATTGGTTTCTTGCAAGGTGCCAGTTCACCGGTAGGGCATTTCATGAGATTATATGCTTCCAACGAAAATAAATTTACCGCACTGCCGTTATCAATGAGGGTTCTTCGTACCCCATGGCTCCCAATAACCGGTGTGACTACTAGCGCGTCATTATGAGGAAAGACAATGCCCTTCTCATCCTCCTCCGAAAAAGATATTACCATTTTGTCCAGTGCATCAATCGCTCTCTTTTTTATAGGCTGGCCTTCCCGTTTCCCCTTCTCTCCTACCGCGAGTGTTGCTGGGGTAATCTCGTCCAGGAACGACGCGCCACCAGCGATAATGTTGATGATGGGAATGTCCTCATCATGCATCATTAGCGCTTCTTTCCCCCTTGTACCAGAAGTCCCGCTGCTCCCAGGGGGAGGAGGCAATTGATGATCACCTAGCGCCCCGTGCGTGGGGTCGCTCCTGGTTTCTTCTCTCATTCGAGTGGCAAATTCTCCAAGATAGCCTTCTTCCAACAGACGCTTTATTGCTAACTTTAATTCCCTACATGCCTCTGTAGAATGCCCCTTGACCTTATGGAATTTACAAAAAACATTTTCCCTTCCTCCCATAACCACCCCTGGCTTCACAGGGGCTGGATAGCGGATTGGCAGGTTCCGCTGCTGAATAATGGCTAAGATTTCCGCTCGGTGGAGTGTAAGGGGAGGAAGGTCGGGATCGTACATTCGACCCTTAGGGGGATCCGCCTGTCGCTGAACATTCAGACCGCCGCCTCTCCCTCTAGAGAAATTACCCTTTTGGCGATTCGACGCCTTGGGGATGTAATCTTTCCGCTGGGCGTATTCATCACCTGGACGGGTATCGTGGGTCATACTGGCTTGAGCCGCGGGAGCAGGAGGGGTGTTCTGGGGCGTATCCCGTGTCCTGTTTCTATATTCCTCTTCTTCCATTCTCGCATAATTGTGAGCCTTCAATCTTAACGCATCTAAAGTCGTTGGGGGGTCCACCATCAGCGTATCTCTCAGCTTCCCATATCCACAATTCCGCTTCAAAGATTCTATAGCAAAATCAATAGTAATACCAGGTGTTAACGACATTTCCATATCAAAGCGACCAAGATAGCTATTCAGAGACTCTTCTGGTTTTCTACATATATCAAACAAGGCTGCAGCAGACTTCCAAATAGGGATAGCTATGCTGAAGTGACTCTTAAACTCGGGCTCTAGTTGCGGGAAATTATCAATTGATCGAGCGGGAAGTCCTTCAAACCAGAGGCGAGCTACTCCTGACAATGTCATAATAAATATTTGACACAACGCCGCGTCGTTGTGCGTCTGAAACTAGACGAAGTCCTTCACCTTATTAAGATGTGAGATGGGGTCTCTGGTGCCGTTGTATGACTCCGTAGGGAGCTTAACATGTCGGCTGACCCTGTGGTGCCTTATACGGTGGGTGAAAGGATGACCAGCGGTGTCATCCAAGATCTCACGATCATGACGAGGAGGAGACATGTCCAGGTGTCGCCTGTGCCCTCGAGGCTCTGGGGTACGATGCTGCCTGGGAGACCGGCTACGACTCCTAGGTGAATGGGTTCGACGCCTCCTACTGCCTGATCTTTCACTCCGCTCCATAGATACCTCTCTACTGGCTCCCTCTCTCCGGCCGTCCCAACGCTCTCGGTATTCACCTAGCGGTCGCTCTACTTGAGAGACAGGAATCCGCGGTATGTAGTGCTCCTCCGGTCCGTCTGCCAGTTGCGCAAAGCTGAATGGCATGCTTATCGCATGTGAGGTCAGAGGGACACTCACTTGGCGTCGAGGCGATACTGGTCGATTAGTGACAATAGACGGAGTGAAAATAATTCGGGAAGACACATCTGATGTCGCGGTGCTAGAAGTGGGGTCTGCAGCCATCCCAATCAAGTAGTCCAAGTGGGCACGAAGAGCTAACATCGAGCTTACCGACGGAGTAGTAGGGCCATCCATCCCAGAACCCGCAGGTGGAGGGGTGGAGTGACTAGATCCGACTACGTGGGAAAACGGGGCGCCCATTGAGGAAACAAGGGAACCCATTTGAAGGAACGGGGTGCCCATTTGAGAAAAAGGCGTGCCAGCTGTCAGTCCGAAAAGAAAGTCTGTCTGCGCAGAGGAAGTTTCACGTGATGTGACAAATGTACTGGACGAAGACGTGGAAAAAAGTTCCCTACGCGCGTGAACCCCACGAGTATGAGAGGGTGTAGATTCTGAATCTGAAGCCATGATCCTTCGACTCTCAGGAAGAACGGAGCTTGGTTACTAAGGAAACTCACTTAATTAACCAAGGCTCTCAATGAAAGCACCACTTGATAAGAGTCCGGGAGATACTGAGCAGGATCGGCCTGATCTGGGCTGGTCGGGAATACTGTACTGGGGTCTTCATCACCTGCAAAGCGCCGGAGGGGGTCTCCGGCGTAAACACTCCGATGCCAAAGTCAGTGTGAGTAGTCAAAATGGCACGGGTTCAGTACGCTGTCTTAGGCTTACCCTCTTGTCTGAAAATGTGGGGGTATTTATAAACAAAGGAAGGAGTGTACCGACAGGGGGTAGGAATTATCCCTGGTAGATGTCGCTGGGTTGGCAGGGAGTGATGTCATGCGGGATGACGTCATGCGGAGTGACGTCATGGATGACCTGGGATGGGATGTCGCCGTGCGGATGTCGCATGAGAGCCCCCCCGCTGATGTCGACCATCCCAGGGTCGGCCGCCAGGCTAAGGGCGGTAAGAACAGGGTCTCGTCTCCCTCGGCGGGTACAGTATGCTGGCCGAGTCACCCAGCGGGGTAGTGGAGATGCCGCTTCTGTGGTATCGATAGTTATCAGAGGCACTTCAATAACTACATTTCTGGGCAGTAATGTATGCTTTCTCACACTATGTAGCAAATAAGATGAATCGAAGCACTTCAATAACTACATTTCCAGAACAAGAAGAAAGACAGAAGACAACAAGCCAATATTGCATACTAAAACATGCTCAAGATAGGAATTAAAGCTTATTCTAACCTCCATAATCCTTGTTCTTCACATCCAAGTATGAATCAGGGAGAACACCCTCAAAGAGGAACTGTGATCGTACCAGCAACTTGGTCAAGGTCCCTTTGGCCACTGCATGTAATTCTCCTCCCACTGGTATTTAGGAAGATAAATATTGTCACTAAAGGCACAACGCTAAGCAACATTCGCTAGTAAATAAAGAGAGTGAGTAGGATTCATTCTCAAACAAACTGCTTAAGCATACATGACATCAGTTTCTAGGTATCAACTAAAAAGGCCTTAATCCCAGCTAAATGATCAGGTCAAGCAACAATTTGTGTCATTTATGGATCCATCAATGTTATCAGCTACAAGTATTTACTTTCTCATTTTACACGCAAATCACTCATGAATTAACCATAGTGTCAAAACAATAACAAAAGGACTCCATGTGCTTTGATAACAAATCTAGTAATCCAAATCTAGTTCCATAATTTAGTAACTAACATGCCAACATTCCAAGACCACACATCAAACTTCTCACAGTTATGTGTGGATCGCAACAAGTTTACAAAGACAATGAACCTAGTGTCAATTCTTTAACTGAACTTTGAATTAAGCAATGACAATTGACAACAACCAACCAAACAAACATTGCTAAAAGTATAAAAGGAATCCCAAGCTACCACAAGAAGTTTCCATGGCAACAACCTTAATGAAACCAAAACTAAAGTAAAAGTGCAACATTACCATCAAACTTGTCATTCTGTGCAACAATAGGCGAGCCCTCAAGCTGCAACAAGTTAACAAAACACACAGTCAAAACTCAAATCACTCGTCAACCAAAACAACCCCACTGAATACCAACTTTCATTCACATTCAATCATTTATTCTTCCCCGTTTACAGCTCTGCTACTCATTTCTCACTAGAACCACACCCATTTTTGTTGAAAAAACCCTTGGCCAAAGCAATACAGCAATCCAAAATTCTAAGTCAAAAGAGAATAAGACATAGATTACCTGATCACCATCAGCAATTCCATAGTGTCCAATGTAGGCATTCTCCTTCAGTAACTTCCTTCCATCAAAACATAAGCAGAAATGCCCCCACACATGCGGCCTAAAAAATAAAATTAAAATCTAAATTAACAAAGATGATCAGAATTCAAATCTCAAAAACATCGCAACACATTCCCAGAGAACACAATACCAGGAGATTTTTCCAGGTCCTTCCCTCGGCACGAAACTAAACGCATGCTCTACCGCCTCCGTTAATTCCGCAACCGTAGCTGATTTAATAACTGCAATTTCTAAACAAACCAGAAAAATAAAATACACAAATCATTCCAAAATGGGCAGTGTTATTCAGGGGGAATAGACAAGAGGAACTCCCAAGAGGAATGATGTGGCACCGCCACGTCATTCTGCCACGTCATACGAAACTTGAATAATTACAAAATTGCCATCGCGTTCAAGTTTTAGGTTTTCCTCCTCTCTTCCTCCTCCATTGGCAGCCGAATCCTCTCCCTTCTTCTCGCGACCTCCCTCCTCCATACCCGGCGTGAACCCGACTGCGACTGTCTTCTTGGCCCCGACTGTCTTCTCGCGACCTCCCTCCTCCATACTCGGCGTGAACCCGACTTCGACTGTCTTCTTGGTCCCGACTGCGACTGTTTTGTTAGTTTTTTTGCTGTTCTTATTATGTTTTTCGTGTTGTGATGGAATGATATGTTTGTGGTTGTTGATTTCAAGCATGTTTGTGGCTGAGATTGATGTGTTTGTGCAGGGCGAAGAGTCTCGATTTTCGATTTTTGTTCACTCCAGGCCGGGTTTTTTGTTCAATAAGGCGAACACGAGATCCGAATATTTTTTCAACCGACAAGTTAATGATAGTGTACAGGTTGTTCTCTTAATCAACTGCTTTTTCGAACTTCTTTTTGTCAATGATGTGAGTCAATCTGTTCTAAGAATGAATGCTGAATTTCTGCAATCGGTTCCAGGTAGAATGGGGGGAGTCAAACATGATTGAGGCAGAGCGTATATTGCTTAGACATGCACTTCTTGATTCTAAGAATAAACGCTTCATTTTTCTATCCGATAGGTGAGCATTGATGGGGATAATGTTTACTTGATTCTTTGATAATCACATATTCCCCCATTAATGCTCCCACTGATAATACTTCAGCAGGTAAGTAGCTGGTTTCGGTTACGCCTTCTCTTATTAGTAGATCCCTAAATTCCATTAACTTGAAAAATATGTTCCTGCTGGAATCTGTTGACATGCTTAATGTTGTACCCACTGCTGTGTGAAATTCATGGGACTCTTTCTTCATTATAATTAATTCGACCAGCTTTCTTCAAATTTAGTGATTGTAAGGAATGTTCGGGCAATCCTGAAATACACATTTCCACATTTATACCAATATATTCCCCTCAAGTAGTTTCTTAATTATAATCTGTTGATATGCTTGATGTTGTACCCACTGCTGTGTATGCTGTTTGTGGGATGAGTAGTTTCTTAATTTGATGCTTTAAACATGATTAATGGAAATTAAAACTTCAAAATCTGGAGTACTATATCAAAGTGAAATTCAAGGTTGATTGAATTCAACTATTAATTCTAAAATTAGTTAATGCATCCAATTTCTGTAGCTCTGATTCAAAAAGAGCACCCTCCTTGATCTGATATATTTATTTACAGCCTGCGGGCTTTGTTTGTGTTCAAGAAAAGAAAAAAATTGGCCAGCCGACTATATCTCTGCCAAACCAATATTGTAATGGTCGTATGCAGTATATCTTTTATTTTGATTTCTTGAAGATACATAAAAAATCATTAGGAGTTTTACCATCTTTGTACATATTAGTAAACAATGGTGACAATGTGATATATGAAGAAATTTTAATATGGTATCAACCCTACTATAATATGTTACTGTTGATGTTATTATATATTACTGGCAACCATGCCATGCTAAGTTTCTATTGGAGTCAAGTTTAGGTTATGAAGTACTCTCCCTAGTTAAGAATGTCGATCATATGTTTAAAAGACAAGATACTGATCTCATTAGTAATTGTATTCATTTCCTTTGCCATCAAGAATCCCACTTTTTTATTGGTGTGCTGCCTCCACAAGCTAACTACTATCTGTAAAGCCCCATGTCATCACCTATTTTCTTCATTCTGAACCCAACTTAAGATTTTAGTTCACATGAAATGTGAATTTGTCCCTGCCAAGCTGCATCACCTTTGAGAGTGATTTTCCATTGTCACATTATCTTGTTAGCTTTGTTTCCGTCTTCTAGAACTGCATGTTTCTTATTGATGACATAATGTGATGGAAGTTTGACGTTCCCTCACATTGAACTCTTTGTGATACTTGTGTCTCTGCCTTATGCAATTTGAAGCGAATTCACATTATATGATCTGCAACTAGTTCTCTTTTTTGCTTTTTTTGTTTTGTTTTGTTTTGTTTTGTGGCGTGATGTATAATGAGAGCACTTTTCTTGAAATCATTTTTTGCAACAGTTTCATTGATTTTTAATTGTCATGATATGCGCATTACTTATTGAATTCATGAATTGGGAAACAATTAATTCTGCGCCAATTAATTCATGAATTGGGCGTTAATTATTACATGTCTGTCTTTATTGCTAGATTTAAATTCGTTGATGCCTGCTAGATTAGCTTAATCACTGTTTCAACGTGTTTTCTATAGTGAGATGTCGGAAAGCTCTGTATCTTCATCGCGCACATGGAGGAGGAATACTCAATTCGGAGATGAGAACTATGAAGGAAAGCTGAGGTTTTGCGAGTGCGGATTCAAGGCTCCGATGTGGGTTTGTTGGAAGGAGGCAAATGTAGGAAGACGGTTTTACTCTTGTCAATATCACAAATGTAAGTTTTTTAATTGGCATGATAGTGAGCGATTATCAAATAGGGCTAGGGAGGTTGTCCATATGCTTTTAGACAGTGAAGAGAATCTTAAAGGAGAAGTTAGATGTTTGAATGACAAAGTAGATCGTTTGCAGAATGCACACATGGAAACGATAGCTGAGGTTTCATGTTTGCAATATGAAATAGACAGGGAAAGATTGGAGAAGTCTGGTGCTTTAGAGACGTCTTCAGACCAACATACCCATCGAAGAATGCATTCATACTTTCACTTCTTTGGGTTGTAGACATTCCGGCCCAAAAAAATCCTCTTACAAATACTGGAACCCAACAATGCCAATCTTCATATAAACCACTTAACCATGTATTTTCCTGGAGATCAAAATCATTAATCATGTTACCCCAAATCTCCTCAAATTCTTCCACCTCAATGGACTCGTAGATAACTTTTTTTAGCACTTTTTTAATTGACTTGTAATCATGATGTGATCCAAGCTTCTCGGGCAACTTCTTCATAATGTGCCATAGGCAAAGACGATGGTGAGAATTAGGGAAGACAGATTTGACAACTTTTTGGATGGACCTGCATTGGTCAGTGATAATTGCATTTGGAGAATTTGACATGCACATCAACCAAGCTTTAAACAACCAGATGTATGTATCCGCTTCTTCATTTGAGAGTAAACCACACCCCAATAGTACAGTCTGCATATGGTGATTAACACCAACAAATGGTGCAAAAGGCATGTCATATCTATTAGTTAAGTACGTTGTATCAAACGATATGACATCACCAAAAGTTGCATAAGCTGCTATAGATCGTGCATCTGCCCAAAATACATTTCGTAATCGACTGTCATCAGGGGTAGATCCTTTAAGAGACCAGGGGGAGCCACTGCCCCCGCAAACTTTTTGATTTTTCTTTATTATATACATTATTAAATATATATATGCATTAATAATATAGTTAAATATATATGTATTAAATGAATGCACAACTCTCTCACTTAAAAAAAAAAAAAAACTTCATAGCTCTCCCTCTCCCGATGCTCCTCCTCCTCTCCATCTCCAACCCTCCTTTTCAATTCCAATTAAACCCTCAAAGCACACCACCAAATTCTCTCAAATTTTGAACCCAAACTTCTAATCCATCACTAATCAAAACCTAATTTTCAATTTGTATTAATAAACACCAAATCTTACTGAATTTTGAAATCCCCAAACTTCTAATCCTTCGTCGCACCACCACCAAACCTTCTCCTCCGACGTCCGACCTCATCTCTCTTGTGGACAGTGGATGCTATAGTATGTTGTCTGTTCTTGTCTTCTTGATTTCATTTTCATTGTTGGTTAGGTGCCTTATTTTAATTGATTTCACATTCTAATTTCTATGTTTACTAGATTGGAATTGAAATGTGTAAATCATGAAAATTATGAAAATTATTAATTTAAAAATTATAAGTGAGGGTGAAATTTGGTTAACTCTGACTTGGGCTCCTCCATTTCTGCTTACCTAATATGATTGTGAATTGTGATTTTCGTTGTTTATTGATTGTATAACCTGGTTCAGCCGTGCTGGCTTGCCACTTTGATCACCTTGTTGATTCACATTTTTGTAAAATCTCAGATAATGGGCAAGAGAAAACAACAATACCTCGATTTATTTTTTTAAAAACAAAATCTTCAATCCGAAGCTAGCACACATTCGGATGTTGACGTTGATACTTCAACAATTTCGACGCATCCCTCTGAACCTCCTGAGATTGAATATGTGAGCAATCTTGATTCCTCTATTCGTCCCATGCCTACTAGTGTCAAAATAGATGGTTTAGAACATGATCCAGGATTGCGTCCCCAAATATGGAATTATTTAGTAAATAAACGAGATGAGATTCGACATGCTTATCTAACTGCTGGTCCGTATCAACCTCGTGCTTCTAGCCCTGACTCTAAGTATCCTTTATGCAAGAAGCAACAATGACGTTTTCAAGCTTCTTGGTTCTCTCAATTTCCTTCTTGGTTAGAGTACTCTCCTACCAAAGATGTCACATATTGTTTGCCATGTTATCTTTTTAATGTGAAATCATCTGGGCGACCTGGATGGGATGTTTTTATTAGAAATGGATTCAAGAGTTGGAGAAAGGTCAATAATGGGAAAAAATGTACTTTTCTTAACCATATCGGGACAGATCCGTGCTCACCACATAATAATGCCGTGAAAGATTGCGCAGATTTAATGAATCAACCTGGTCACATTGATAAAGTCTTACTTGCGTAACGATCTGATCAAATTCAGAATAATAGATTGAGACTCAAGACTTCTATTGATGCAGTTCGTTGGCTTGCATTTCAAGGGTGTGCATTTAGAGGTCATGATGAGACTTCAAGCTCTAGAAATCGCAGTAACTTCCTTGAATTGATACAACTTTTATCATCATACAATGAAAATGTTGCAAATGTTGTTTTAGAAAATGCTCCTCCTATTGCTAAATACTCTTCACATGACATCCAAAAGAAGATTCTACATGTTCTAGAAAAGAAAGTTCGCAATAAGATTCGAGAAGATATCGGTGATTCTAAATTTTGTATTATTGTTGATGAGGCTCGAGATGAGTCTAAAAGAGAGCAAATGACTCTTATTTTGAGATTTGTTAATCAAGATGTGATAAGATTCGATCTGTTCGCTGTAGGATAGTGAAGGATTATGAACCTTGAGGTCGACCGTCCCTGATGTCCGATGTACCTGCACAGCGCCAGAGGGGGTCTCCGGCGTAAACACTCCGATGCTTAAGTCAGTAATGATTGTGTGAAATAGCAGCGCTTTGGCTAGCAATCTTAGGCTTACCTCCCTCCTTGGTGGCGGAGGTATTTATAGGCAAAATTGAGCATTTCTGAGTGATCATGGTCACAAGGGGATAACGCGCCCGTCAGAGAGGGTTAGAGTTCCCCGTTGATGGAGTGTGCTATCGTCGCGTCAGCTATATGTATGGAGGTAGGCGTTACCTAGGCAAGGCAACACCTATGCTTCTCACGGGATGCCTGGTCAGGCATGGGATGGGGTAACACCCTGTGTCATGATGAAGTGACGTGTGGGACCCCCTCGCTGGTGTCGACCATCCCAGCGCCAGTTACACATAGGGAGGCGATAGCCTCGACGCTACCGGGGCGGTAAGAGCAGCCTTTTCTTCCTTCCACGGTATATAGGACGAAAATGCCCTTTGTTGTTAGGGATATTGTTATCATAAGCCCAACCAAAAATGAGCTCGAGTGTTTACCAAGGGATATCGCTTCTTCTTCGGTCTTGCCGAGTCGGCTGTTTTTCATGCGTTAGGGATGACTTGTCCAAAAAATGTATTTCTTCCAATCGCCATTCTTCTTTGCCTATAAATTATCTTTTGTCGTGTTACTTTTTTCATGACTGCTTTTGCACTTCCTCTAGCTTTCGACTATGGATGATCTTACAAAGAACTTTCTGATCTCGAAGGCGCACAGCCTGAAGAACCTTGTTGAGTCTGACATCGGCTTCCTGGAGACCATGCTGACCAAAACCTCTGAAGATGTCCTGGAGCTTCAGGGGATGATGACCCCTTTGCTGTCCAGAGAAGGGGCTGCTTCTATGGAGGATTTTAATCCTATACTGAATGTGTCAAAACTGGCTGTTGCGATCTCCCACATCGAGGTGACCATTATCATGCTGCAGCATAGGAAAGACCTGCTGGCGTGCTGCTTGAAGGGGATGAGGGTTTCCTCCGCCAAACTGTCTCTAGTGGCGGATGCTCTGGGGGAGATCCCTACTGCTCTTGAGGATGATGCTGGGTCTCATGCTTGACTCTTAGTTGTTGTTCTCTTATTTTACTGCTTTCTGTGTAGACGCTTTGGGTGCTTCGGCTGTTCAGGCCGTAAATAAAATGTTGCTTTAACTGCTACTCTGTCTTCTACCTTTGATCTCTTACCGTTTGTTGTTATAGTCAGGTATGGTTGTTATAAGCCCAACCGAAAATGAGTCTTTTCTTGCCATAAGGTGTTTTAGTGCTTTGAGTTTTGGCAATAAATATTTTACTCGATCCTCTCTTATGCCGCGCTCCCATAACTGGGCAGTTTTTTGGTGCCTTTTGATTGGCGCCGTTCTCGAATAGTTGCGTGCGCCTCATCAGATTCTGTAATCATGATTGTTCTTCTCCAAGTGCACTTATTGCATTCAAGGGACATGCAAAGAGATCGGGATATCTTTTTCCTTGGCTATTTAAAGGGGTTTTTCTCATTTTTCTTGCTCACCTTCTTCTTCTTATTTCATTTCTTGGGTTTTTGTGATTTAATGGTAGATTCCTGCTTTCTTGATACTGCGGTGCGCGACTCTCCGCCGACTCCTCCAACTTCGCCAGATTCAGACAATCCTCCTTCCTCACCTCCATGGAGGCCTTCCAAACGTTTTGCCAAACGCTTGGGTCGCAAGAAACCAAAGAAAATGAAGAAGACCTTTGAATCTTTTTTCGCCGGTTATGAGCCTCACTACTTCGCGCTACAGAAAGGTGATGAAGCGTCACTATCTGCCCCTTATCCTCCCTAAGAGGAGAGAGTCTCTGCTCAGAATGCCGACTCAGGACCAATCATATTCACTATGGGGAAAAGCTCCCGCGCCGCTTCGCTAGAGGAGGCTGCTCCCGCGACAAGCCCAATTCCCAAGATTTACCAAAGGCCCTACAGGATTGACGAGCCTTTTCCTCCCTACAACGGAGGTCTGCCGCTCTCGGATGATGACGGTGTTTTCTACTATGACATGTACTGTCCCGACGAGGATTAGTGGCCTAGCGTTAGGTTCGTTGTAGATGCCATGGGCTTTTAATCAATAAACTGATGTTTTTCTTTGCCTTGCCATTGTGCGAATTTATCGATAGCTGACATAAAAGCGTTAGCTTTGTTGCGTCAAGTTCTCTGTAACTGTTTTAACTTGGCCAATCATTAACTGCCACTTGGTAGGTCGTGGCGAGTAACTGCTTGCTTCTAACTTCTGAGCATCATTCCACGTGGCTTCTTTCTTTTACACGCGTCCTTGCGCGACTGGTGGTTTAATTAATGCCGTGACACTTTGGGTCTTTAAAAGAGATTATCTTCTCTCTCTAATGCTTTTTTCTCTTATTTCAAATTTTCTCCTTCTTATATTTTCTGCAAGGTTCTCTTCCGTCCTTCGCCGATTCCGCCCGCGGATCTCTCCCTTCGAGGTATCACTCCATCCCTTCAGATTTTCTGTTTGTTAGTTTATTATGGTTGTGACTATAACCAGACGATTTTTCTGGAGACCCATGGACCCAGAAATCATACGATCACCTAGTATTTTCACTTGCGATGTGGTTTTAAACGCTGAATTGGAGGAGAATGGTATTACTTTCCCTCCCGGGTGCGTCCCCACCATTCCCGAGGGTGACATGCGCCTTCACGATCCTCTGTGGGGAAACTATAGGATGGTCTACTTTAAAATGTTTCTCTATGGCTTTCGTCTCCCAGTTCATGACTCAATAATAGCACTACTGCGAGAGTACAAGCTTAATCCTGCCCAGATAACTCCTTCTTCCTGGTGTGGGGTTTCTGCCTTTCTTCACGCTTACGAGTTGGAGGGCATTCTCACCCCATCTCTTAATTTATTTCATAAATTCTTTAGCATGACTTGTTACGATTGTTTAATCAGCATTACTCCAAGGTAGGACGACGCGTTTGTGCAGTCATTCTGGCAGCGATTTTGTGGTTTTGAGAGGACTGTGGCTGACTGGAAAAATAGTTTTTTTATCCTTGAACTACCATTTCGTTAGTGGCGCAACGACTTTAATCAAGAGCTTGTAGGCCCTCTTTGGGTAAACCCAGCGGTGTTGACTAGGAGCGAGCTTGATCAAGCTAACGCTTTGTTGGATAGAAGTACTCGTTATCGCATTCGAGAATTCGCCTCGTACAAGCTTCTAAACGAGTGCGTTATGGGTGAGTTTGTCTTTTCGCCGCCTTTTCCTTCTTTCATCCTTTTATGTTCTTACATATTCCCTTATCAGGGGATACTGATGGCAGCCCTTAGGGGGAACTAACGCCCCTCTGAATGTGATGCCACTCAGAACTATGCCGGCCTCCCCTCCTTCCCCACGTTCCGATCCTCGAGGCGCTCTGCCCAAAAGGGGAAAAACAAAGACAGTCGTTGGGAGGGGGCGAGGGTGCGTTATCTCCGCGCGAGCTTCCCACTTTATCGATAATTGGTTGCCGCCTCGTCAGAGGAGGATAAATATAAGTCGACCTATGACTCGGCTATTTGATAGTGACGATAGCATCCAAAGCGAAGATGCGGATGCCAAGCTAGACCTTTGTCATGCCTCCTCGCTTCAGCGAAAGAAATTGAGGGTAAGCATAGATGGGCAGGCTACTGGGACTTCTTCTGATCATGTTGTCGCAAGGGTTGCCGTAGCGCCTACCGCTTCTTCTTCAGCAAGAATTTCTCAAACAGCGGTAGTTGCTGACGCGCCGACGATCTGTCCCCCTACCGCTGCTACAGTCTCGTTGGTGATAGATTCTCCTCCGCCGCCCAACGTTCCTGACTCTCCCATCTCTCATTGTATTCCTGACGTTGCGACAACGACTTCTCCAACTTCCAAACTACCGCTCACGACTCTTCCTCGATTGTTTTTTACTTCTATCTCCTAGGTGAGTAATAAAGGTTCTCCTCCGACTCCGATGATCAATCTCTCTCCTGATGGGCCTAAAGGGACTCCGCGCTATCGTATGGACCTGACGGGCTTTGGCTTCAACAGCCTCCGTGCTGCAGGAGTAGAAAATCCCTTCTCACGGGATGAGTTTACCGCACCTCTGATAGGAGAGATGATGTGCTCCTCTTTAGAGAAAGAGAAATTTCTTCAGCTTTCACCGGAAGCTCGCTGTAGGCATGTTGTGAATGATTCTCTTTATATCTTCCACTATTTTCACTATGCGGTAGAGGCTTTTGACGGCGAGATGCGAGATTCAGCCCGTGCCATGTGTGCTCAGAAGGTGCTGCTTGATCGGTCGTTAGAACAGACGGGGATGCTGTCGCGTCTTTACGACGATTCTCAGAGGGAACTGAGTAGAGAAAAGTCCAAAGGGAAAGCGATAGCCGATGTTCTGAAGGCGGAGTTAGCTTTGGAAAGAGAGAAGAATCTTCTTCTTCGTGAAGAGATGCTGGCTCGAGACGAGGAATTTTCTAGGCTTCCGCTAAAGATGGAGCTTTGGAAGAAGAAAGTCCTGGAGGCCCTCACTTCTGGGCTCGCTGCCCGTTTTGGGAGCGGTTCCTTCAATCCGACCGATGTTGCTGATTGTGTTTCTGCCATAATAGACAAAGTAAATAAAGATGGAAATGATGCGTCTTCCTCCGGGGGAGAGAAAATCTGGTGACGGTTGCGGTTGCGGTGATGCGTCTTCCTCCCGAAAACATTTATCATTTGCTATTCTTGTTATAAGGCTGACGCTTTCACTGTTATTGATGTTTTTCCCTCAAACGCTGGGTTTTGTCGTATTACCGATGTTACTTGCGCTGCCGCACTATTTCTTGGGATTACGTGTCAGAGTTGATGCTGCTTTTCAGAGCATTAAATGCTTATGAATCCCCTCACTGATGCGATCGAAAAATGATGATGAGAAAGGACACGTGTCTTTCTTATGGTGAAGCGTTTGAGATGGGCAGCTTCTAGGGAATAGCGGGGATTGAAGCGTTCCTCTTTTGAAGTTGTGTCCTTCGCGCGTATCGCGCCCTTTCATTGCGCCATCTCGCCATGGGTCGGTTGTTAACTGGTCACGCCCTTTCAACCCCTTTTAGGGTTATATAATGTTTTTCTCCCCGTATCTTTTTCTTTTTTTATCTCTTTCCCCGCTCATTGCTTCATTCTGAAAATAACTCACGCCGTTTCTTCTTCTTCGCTCTGGGATTCTTGGGATTTCTTTTACGAAGGTACACACATTACTTCCTTCTTTTATTTTCTTTTTCCTTTTTTACTGGCTATGGCTAAGACCTCTTCTTCAAAATCTGCGGAGGGAGAAAGTTCCCAAAAATCTGCTGGGGAGTAGAAAATCAGTGACACCCCCACTTGTCTTTACACCTTGCCCTTAGTTCATCGTTGTCTGTCTGGTTTCAATTTTCACTCCCCAGGATGCCGGGGCGTGCCTCGTCTTAATGGGCCATCTATGTGAGCACGGTTACCACAAGGATAGGATTTTCACTCCCGGGGGCGTTGGGACGTGCCCCGTCTTAATGGGTCGTCTATGTGAGCACGGTTACCACAAAGATAGGATTTTCACCCCCAACGCTATTTATGCCAGGGCGTGCCTCGTCTTAGTGAGCTGTCTGATCAGGACCTGCCATCACAAGGATAGGATTTTCACTCCTGGCATTCTTCATTATCTGCGTATTGTTGGCCATAATATGCACAAAGATGCCTTTCATTTATGCGTTAGAGCAATATTAACAAGGCCAAATAGGAGAGATTAACTTCTAGCATGATATAGTTTTAAACGGGCTATATTCCAAGAGTTTGGTAGGGGAGTACCGTCAAGTGTTTCCAAATGATATGCTCCCTTTCCGATTGACGCGATTGACGCGATAGGGCCAGTCCCAATTTGGGTTGAGTTTTCCCATGCGTTGCCCCGCTGCTCGTTTGTCTCTGAGCACTAAGTCTCCCGCTTTGAGCAATCGCTCCTTGACTTGTTTGTTATGGTACTGCGCCATTTTCCTTTTGTAATGCAAAGTTTTTAGGAGAGCCTCTTCTTGTATTTCTGGTAGCGTATCAAGGTTAGCGCGTAACCTTTCTTCATTAACTTCTTCTCTGAAATATGCCACTTGCAGGCTCAAGGTGCCAATTTCTACCGGCGTAACAGCCTCTGTTCCAAAGGCTAATGCAAAGGGCGTTTCTCCAGTAGTAGATTTCACGGTCATGCGATAGGCCCACATTACATATGGCAGTTCGTCTGCCCATTTCTTTTTAGAACCTTCTAGGTTCCTTTTGATGCCACTGAGGATGCTGCGGTTGGTCACTTCTGCCTGACCATTGGTTTGCGGGTGCGCTACAGAAGAGAATCTCTGCTCAATTTGAAATTCTGCGCATTGATTTCTAAAGAATTGGCTTGTAAATTGTGTTCCGTTGTCGCTGACCAATATGCGAGGTACCCCGAATCGCATTATGACTTGATATTTGAAGAAACGCTAGATCTTCTCCGTGGTAATGTTAGCTACCGCTTCTGCTTCTGCCCACTTCATGAAATAGTCTACCGCGACGACCACAAACTTCAATTGGGATCTGGCTTTTGGAAACGGGCCCAATATATCAATTCCCCACTTGGCAAACGGGCAAGGGGCGACAATTTTTGAAATTTGTACGGCTGGTGATAACAATCAAGACTGCCCTAACGGTGCTACCACACTTGCGGCTCCCGCCGGGACGATTTCCCATAAGACCCGTAAGATATCTTCATATCGCCCGAGAATCAGCGAAGGATTCCTAGGATTGTCGACATCAGCGGGGGGGGGGGAGGGGGACTCACGCGACTCTATACGCACGGCACCATCCCATCCTAGGGACCCACGAGGTTATCGTTCCCGGCAGCCCCGTCATATATTGCTCATGACGTCATCCATCGGTATCGCTTGTGACGTCACCATCAGACATCGCCTGGATTGTTATCGCCAGGTATCGCCGTATAGGCCTATAAATACCCCTACTTTTCCAATCAGAAGGTAAGATCGAGATCACCTAGACGAACCTCTGTTGTTTTTGAAACCTGAACTGACTTAAGCATCGGAGTGTCTACGCCGGAGCCCCCCCTCCGGCGCTTTGCAGGTACATCCGACATCGACCGCCACCGTTCCGATCAGGCACGACTCCGAATCTTACAAGACCGACATTGAATCTTATCAAATGGTGCTTTCATTGAGAGCTTTGGTATATTAAGTGAGCGTCCTTAATAGCCAAGCTCCGTCTAGTCGGAAGATTAGAACGATCATGACCGCAGGATCGGAGCCGATCCGATCATCATCCTCTAATATCCCTTTCTCAATCCGCAGACAGTTATTCCCTTTTGCTACTGCTGATCTCTCTATGACGACACAACCAATTATTTCGGGATCTCTGGACCTCTCGGCCGGAATCGCCGGGGGACTGGCCTCCTCGCAGACGGACATCTTGTCATCTCAGATAGTGGGATCTGATTTCTCCACTCCTCTTTCGGGGGGATCTGTGCTCAACCGTGAATATCCCTTTGCAATGGAAATAGCAGCCCTTCGTTCTCGGCTGGAATATTTGACTGAAATGGCCGCAAGAGTCACGCCTGGTGCTTCTGGATCTAGTCTCCCTCCCCGCGTCATGTTCACGCCATCTATTGTCGCTGATCGACCTTTATCACCGTTGTTTACAAAAAACCTCCAGATGCCTTTATCCGCGGGAAATCCTCCGATTAGTGTTGAGCAGTTTACTCAAGGAAGAGTAGAGGCTTACGTACCACAAATGCCGCAAGGTCTTCTCCTGCCAGGGGACAGGCAACTTGAGGGGGTTAGGAACCGGTGGGACGGACGGAGGGAAGGAGCTAACAGAAATTTATCTCCCGAGTACAGTGAAAGATCCAGTAGTCGAAGGTATCGAAGTCGTTCACTCAGGAGCCGCAGTCGATCTCCTAGACGACATCTTACGCCAGAGCCACGAAATAGGGGGCGTCAGGCCGAAATGTCTCCTCCGCGTCAGGCGCGTGAAATTCTTGATGATACATCGGGCCACCCATTTAGCCGTCGTATAAGGCGTCACAGGGTCAGTCGGCGCGTGAAGCTTCCCACTGATATTTATGATGGCACCAAGGATCCCATCTCGCACATTAATAAAGTGAAGGATTTTGTTCAGTTTCAGACCCACAGTGATGCGGCGTTATGCCAAATATTTGTTATGACATTATCGGGTGTTGCACGTCTCTAGTTTGAGGGTCTCTCTGGTGGATCCATTAATAATTTCTCACAATTAGAATCTAAATTCCGGAGCAGATTTAGCACGGCAATTCCAATCAGGAAATCTGCCGCCGCGTTATTTGGCATACAACGAAGGCCTCAAGAAACCTTAAAGGAATTTCTTAGTCGCTTCGATTTGGAAATGTCCTTAACGCCGGGCGTTACTATTGATTTTGCTATAGAAGCTCTGAAAAGGAACTGCACTATGGAAAGCTGAAAGACGCGCTTATGGTGGACCCTCTAGTGACTTTAGATGCGTTGACACTTAAAGCCCATAATTACGCAAAAATGGAAGAGGAAGAAAATAGAGATAAGACGTATAACGCGTCGCATGGGACATCTCAAATTACCACTGCTCCCGCGAAGCTCCTACCTGACGACCATTTTAACGACGATTACGCCAGGCGGAAGGATCATATCCCCAAGGCCTCCAACAGACAAAAGGGTCATTTTTCGAAGGGAAAAACCAATGATTCCCCCACTCGGCGCCGAGGGGATTCTTATAAGAATCGGACGTACGACCCAGATTTTCCTTCCCTTAATGTACCAAGGGCAGAGATTTTAGCGATAGCGGAACAGCGAAATCTTCCCATCCGCTACCCCGCACCTACGAAACCAGGAGTGCTTCTAGGGAGAAGGGAGAATGCTTATTGTAAATTCCACAAAGCCAGGGGCCATTCCATAGAAGCGTGCAGGGAGTTAAGATCGGTGATAGAACGTTTGGTGGAAGAAGGATATTTAGGAGAATTTGCCACCCAGATAAGAGAAGATGCTAGAAATAATCTCATGAAAAGGACAGCAGACGAACCACCAGTTCCTCCTCGCGTTCCGCAGAAGGATGATGCTCCCAGAGGAAAAGATAGGGAAACTCTTACGGTTGATGACGAATATATCCCTATGATTAACATTATCGCGGGAAGAACCCCTTATATGGACGAATCAGAGCATCTGACAGCCGCGAAAGGAGACAAACGCACACGTGATGACATGACAAAAAAAGGAGATGCGATAGGCATATTGGATCGAATGATATTATCCTTTTCCGAAGAGGATGAGAAAGGCGTCGTCTATCCGCACAATGATGCATTGGTGGTTACACCCGTCATCGCCAGTCATGGAATCAGAAGAACTCTTATCGATAACGGGAGCGCGGTGAACCTCTTTTCGCTGGAAGCATACAATCTCATGAAACGACCTGATAATGAGCTAACGCCCAGCAAACGGCCTATAGTTGGCATTGATGGGGTTCCAATCCCTGTCACGGGGGTGATTACTTTGCCCATATATTTCCGAGAAGACACCTATAAGCGATCAGAGAACTTGTTGTTCCTTGTCGTGGATCTGAATTTGCCTTACAATGTCGTACTCGGACGACCTTTCCTCAACCGCTTTGGAGCGGTGATATCTCAGAAGCATCTAAAGATGAAGTACCCCTCCTGGGATGGGGTAGTATCCATAAAGGGCGATCAAAAGCTAGCAGCGGAGTGCTACTCGCTCATGACTCAAAGAAGCTGCGATAGGTACGTATGTATAGCAGCGGACCCCTATGAGCAGAGTGATGAGAAGCGCGCTCAACCTCTGGACAAAATGGTACCCGTTCCAGCAATCGGTATAGAGGAAACAAGTTTCCTGATCAGTGAAAAACTCAGCCCAGCGGAAAACCTTCAACTGGCCCTGCTACTGAACAAATGCCAAGGAGATTTCGCATGGAAACCCTCAGACATGCCGGGTATATCGCGTGAAATAGCCGAACATCGGCTCAATGTGGACCCAGATGCCAGGCCGGTACAGCAAAAGCGACGTGCGTTCTCTAATGAAAAGGCGTTAGCTGTAGATAAGGAGGTAGCGAAGCTTCTTGACGCAGGGTTTATCCGCGAAGTTCAATATCCCACCTGGCTAGCGAACCCTGTCCTTGTTCCTAAGCCCAATGGGGATTGGCGCATGTGCATCGACTTCACCGATTTAAATGATGCCTGCCCTAAGGATTGCTACCCACTTCCTCGCATAGATCAGTTAGTTGATCAGACCGCTGGGTACGCTTATTTAAGCTCACTAGACGCCAACTCTGGGTACCATCAGATCCCCATGGCCCTGGAAGATGAAGAAAAGACTGCGTTTCTCACTCCAAAGGCCACATACTGCTATACAGCGATGCCGTTTGGGTTGAAAAATGCCGGGGCGACGTTCCAACGTATGGCCAACAAGATATTCGAAGAACAAATAGGGAGGAATGTGGAAGCGTACGTTGACGATATATTGGTGAAAAGCGCTAGCTTTCAAGATCACCTGCGGGACTTGAAGGAAGTCTTCGACGTAATGAAAAGGTATCGCATGAAGTTAAATCCCCGAAAAGGCATGTTTGCATTTCAAACAGGAAAATTTCTGGGCTATGTGGTCAGCCAAAAAGGTATCCAGCCTAACCCTTTAAAGGTTAAAGCCATACAAGACATGATATCGCCAAGAACCATCAAAGAAGTGCAAAGGCTAACTGGGCGAGTCATCGCCCTTGGGCGATTCATTTCCAAGCAAGGAGAGAAGTGTCTCCCTTTTTTCAAAGTCATACGCAAGAAAGCCTCGTTCGGGTAGACCCCGGAATGTGAGGAGGTATTTATCGGGCTAAAGGATTACCTATCGTCTGACCTACTATTAACGAGACCCGAAGCAGGCGATACCTTATATTTGTATCTTGGCGCCGCGGATGAAGTGGTCAGTGCCGTCCTCGTTCGCGACGATAACCACTCTCATCGCCTGGTCTATTTTGTCAGCCACGTCCTAAAGGATGCGGAGTTGCGATACGCCCGAATAAAAAAGATAGCGTTCGCTCTTATACAAGCCACCCGCAAAATGGATCGATATTTTCAGTCTTATTCCGTTATCGTACTCACAGACCAGCCTCTGAAAAGAATATTTTGAAAGCCCGAATCTTCCGGAAGAATGTTGATCTGGGCGCTTGAACTAGAACAATATGGATTGAGGTATCAGTCTCGACCGTCCGTAAATGCTCAGATCCTGGTTGATTTCATAGCGGAATGTACCTTTACAGAAGATCCTTTGAACGGCGTACCTGAAGCGGAATGGGGCGATATGGATCTCCCATTTCCGGAAACCTACACGGACCTCTGGATCTTCCATGTGGATGGAGCCAAAAACCAAGAGTTGGCTGGAGCTGGAATCTTTATAAATGGGCCGCACGATATGCAAATATGATACGCCATTCGAATCCTACAACCGTTATCTAATAACGCGGCAGAGTATGAGGCGTTGCTAGCCGGACTCAGAATAGGGAAAGGATTTTCTTCTAAAGGGAGGCACGATACCGGAAGAACAGGAGACCTGCGTCTAAAAATCTGTGGTGATTCTAAGTTGATAATTGACCAGGTCTTGGGGCACTCTCAGGCCCGGGAACCCATCATGATTCAATATCTCGCCAAAGTAAAGCGAGAATTGTTGGAAATAAAGAAAGAGGGCATGCAAATCAGCTTCGAGCATATCCCCAGGGAGGAAAATGCTGAAGCTGACAATCTAGCCAAAATGGCCGCGAATCCGGAAGCGTCCATACCCAAAGGCGTATATTATCGTGAACTATCGGTACCATCCTTCATGGAGGAGCAAGCATCTTTATGTGTGGAGGAGCGTGAGAGCGACTGGCGAATTCCCGTAATCAAATACTTGAAACACGAGGAACTGCCTGAGGATACCGCTGAAAAGAAAAAGGTATTGAGACAGGCAGCTCGCTGTACGTACTATGACGGGGATCTAATTCGAAGGTGTTTTTCTCACCCTGCCGCCAAATGTATAACTGAGCAAGAGGACCTTCACACCTTGCGCGAAATCCATGAGGGGGTATGTCGTATGCACGTGTCAGGCGGTACCCTGGCGGCACAGGTCTTTCGATCCAGATTCTACTGGCCCACCATCCGAAGAGATTGTCACGACTATGTGCAGACTTGTCCTAAGTGCCAGGAGTTTGCCAAAATTCCTCGGCGACCTGCCACTAAAATATCTGAAATTATCGCCCCTTGTCCTTTTGCAAAATGGGGGATAGATATCCTAGGTCCATTCCCAAAGGCAAGGTCTCAACTGAAATTTGTAATAGTGGCGGTAGACTATTTCACTAAGTGGGCGGAAGCTGAAGCGGTCGCCACAATCACGGCAGAAAAAATTTGGCGTTTCTTCAAATATCAAGTTATCATGAGGTTTGGCGTACCTCGTGTCCTTGTCAGCGATAATGGAACGCAGTTCACCAGCCAGTTCTTCAAAGACCAGTGCTTAGAATTTGGAATCGAGCAACGCTTTTCCTCCGTGGCTCATCCGCAAACTAATGGATAAGCGGAAGTAACCAATCGGAGCATCCTTAGCGGCATCAAGAAAAACCTAGAAGGATCTAAAAAGAAATGGGTTGATGAGCTACCATACGTGATGTGGGCGTACCGCATGACCGTTAAGACTACCACCGGAGAAACACCTTTCGCGTTGGCCTTTGGGACCGAAGCCGTTACACCGGTGGAAATCGGAACCATGAGCCTACGGGTGGCTCACTTTCGGGAGGAACTGAATGAGGAAAGGTTACGAGCTAACCTGGACGCGTTACCAGAAGTCCGAGAGGAAATCCTTCTGAAAACGCAGCATTATAAACGAAAGATGGCCCGTTATCATAACAGGCGCGTCAAAGAACGGTTGCTGAAAGCCGGTGACCTGGTGCTCAGAGACAAGCGAGCGGCAGGGCAACGTATGGGAAAACTCAGTCCAAACTGGGATGGACCATATCGCGTCACCCACGTTGTCGGGAAATGAGCCTATCATCTGGAGACTCTCGATGGTACACCCTTATCCAACTCTTGGAATATCGCTCGCTTGAAGTTATATTACTCTAGAATTTGATCTTATCTGCACCTTTGATTTATGTCAACCCTAACCATGACTAACGCTCGATGAGAGAGTTTTCGTGGGTGTTTGTGGTTGCCTTTGTGCAGATAAAAAAGGGGGTATCTTGGGGAAGTGAAAAGTCTTATCCTTGTGATGGCCGGTCTTGATCAGATGGCCCACTAAGTGAGGGCACTACCCAACATACCTTGAATTAGCGTCGGATTGAAAGATCCTGGACGCCCCCGGGGGTGAAAAGTCCTATCCTTGTGATGACCGATCTTGATCAGATGGCTCATTAAATGCTAGTTTGGCCCCCAGGTTCTGTTTGGGGAAGCACTTTTTCCAACCCAAAAGCTGGTGAAAGGTGTTTGGTAAACCAAGCTTCTTGAGAAGCACTTCTCCAAAACCTTAGAAAATCTTGATTTTGAAGAAGCTTGAAATACTTGCTTTCTCAAAACCAAGCTTTCTGAGAAAACACGGGAAGCAGTTTCAAAACTTAAATGGACAAAATTATTTGCCCAAGTTCTTCATATTTACACTTATACCAGGTATATAATGTTGAATTTCTTCCGCCCTCACTCTCATTTCCTTACCCACACAAATTCTCTCAATCTCTCTGCCGACAAAACCACCACACCTCACCCATTCTTCTTCTCCACCTTGTTTCTCATTTGTCAACAAAAACCGTCTCTCGGCCTCCTCAATCGTCGCCGCCGCCGCATCGCCACAGCACCGTCTCTCGGCCTCCTCCATCGTCGCCGTCGCATCTCGCCCTCACCATCCCCGTCTCCGTCTCCACCATCTCTCATACACTGTCATTGTACTTGCAGGGGCTAAATTTGCAGGATTTGGATGAGTTGTTGGGCAAAGTTTTATCCTTTAACTTTGTATCTGCAGGAGATTAGTAAGTTTTGGATTCATATGATTCAAGCTGGGAAAAGAGATGAGTTTTGATGGGTGATTGGGTTTGAGGAGATGGGTATGAGTTTGGGTTTCTGTATGTGAGAGTGAGGATTTGGAGAGAAATTTTGGGTGCATTTCTAGTAAAGTTTACTTTTTACTATTTATGTAATTTTTTATGTCCATTTTCTACTTAATTCAATTGCTTGCATTTTAGAACAAATTGATGATCAATCTGTTGTGAAATATTTAGTCTTTAATCTCTAGATTAATTACATGCTTTCAATTTCGTAAATTGATTAATGGTTTGCTCCAATTTCATGTTTTGAATTAATTTGTCAAATTACCGTATTTTTGAAATTAAATCCTGTGTGTTGAGTAATCGGATTTTTGGTTCGAACGTGTGGATCGACATTAATTTTACCAATATTTTGGTCGTCTCAGAATTTTGATAGACCGAAATTGACCGGACCTTGGTCGCCGGTCGGTGGCT
Organism: Viola odorata; assembly: GCA_963691705.1. NCBI lineage: Eukaryota > Viridiplantae > Streptophyta > Magnoliopsida > Malpighiales > Violaceae > Viola > Viola odorata. Next base: position 8,272,508 of record OY829543.1, read on the forward strand.
CCGGCGACCCAAGGTCAGGGAAAATTTGCTTAGATATGTACCTGTGAGTTAATTTGTTGCTCAATTTCTGCTTCTAGCTTTCAACCAGATCTCAAACAACTACGTTTTTTATTTTCACGTATAAACATGAATTAGTATATTTATATGTAATGGAATATTAGTAAATTGTGAGGAATTGACATGGATTGAGAAATTATGCGTCTGTTTGGAATTGAGAAAAGAAACTGGAAAAAAAAAATTCTTAAGCCAAACTCTTCATAAATCCAATTGCTAATCAATTTGCTTAAATTGTTAGTTTATCTGTTGTTTAATAATTCATACTCATCCTTTAGATTAATTAGGTGTCTTCAATTTGATAATCCGATTAACAATTTGCTCGAATTTTTGATTTTTTATTAATTAACTAAAATATTGTATTTATCAAATTAAATTGTGTGTATTAATCGAATATTTGGTTCGAACAGCTGGATTGGCATTAAATTTAGAGACATTTTGGTCATTTCAGATTTTTAAACCATAAAAATGCATTGTGCCCTTTATAGTCATTTTACATACCAACCATAGTTTGAACAACAGTTTTTACCAAACACCATAAACAGCTTCTAGTATCTCACAACACTTTTAAAAAATATTTACCAAACAGCATACTGATTTTTCCAGAAGTACTTTTCACACAGCAATTATCCAAAAAGCTCTTCCCCAGGTAGAACCTGGGGGCCAAACAGAGCCTAAGTGAGGGCACCACCCGGTATCTTTGGGAGTGAAAAGTCCTTTTCTTGTACTGACCGTTCTCGTGGAGACGGCCCAGCAAGACGAGGCACGCCCCAAAGAAATAGAAACTCCGTTCTAGAAACAAGAATCCTATCTTAACGACTGGGCTGTTATAGCTAAGTCATTAAGTAAGGACACGGTTTTAGACGCGAGGGCAACACCCAAAAGTGAAAATTCCCTAGCCTTGTGATAGCCGTCCTGATCCGACAGCTCACTAAGACGAGGCACTTTAAGGGCCGATCGTGAAAATAGGGAAACGCGGAGAATCGCGAAATCCCAGCTAGTAACCAGATGTGTAATCCCTGGTGAAGTATAGAGCTGATACCGAAAGCGATTCCCGCGGGTTCCAGGGTAACGCCCTATGATGGCAGCGAAAAGGCTCCTACGGGTAATTACTATCCCTCGTAACGTATTTTTGTTACTGATGATTTACAATTAAGAATGCGCAGAATACTTTTCGAGCAACGGAAGGAGTGAGGATGTCGTAAGCAGAGATATCGCCAGGCTTACCGAGAAAGTTAACCCAATACCAAATTCTGTAATTTTGGTGGGAACGCTAAGGATCTGTTCGGAAAAGTAAGCGCATTGGGAAAACATGGCGAAGATAACGCTAAAGGAGTTTGCAAAGAGGCAACCAAGTAAAGAAAAGTCAGCAATAAAAATTGTTTGAACATATCGAAATGTTTAAAGGGGGCTACAAACTTTGGTGGTCAAAATAATAAACAAAAATTTAGTGATGCTTGATCACTAAGGAAAGAGCGGTAAAGCCTCGAAGCACGTCAACCTTCGGGGTGCCTCCGTTTCCAGCCTGCCGCTTTAGCTTGGCGAAAGCCCTCCTCATTAAGGTGGCCAGATCTTCGTTTGAAAGCGGCAGTGACCTCATCGGGTTTGTATGCGTCGACCCCGTGGACTTCTTCAAAGCAAGCGACCAAAATAGCGGCAGTCTGCTCGACGTGCCACAGGCTCCTATCGGCTAACTCTTCCTCCAGGGCAGCTTTCTCCTTGGCCAAGGATGATTTCTCATTCTCCAAGGCAGTAACTTTGGCCCTCTCCGCTGCCAAGGCGACAGACTGTTCTTCTTTCTGCTTCTGATGAGCCAACAATAAGTTCGTACGCTCCTCCAGCAACTTTTTCTTCTCATTCCGCTCTCGTGCTAATTCTTCTAAGGAGGAGGAAAGAGAAGCAGCCTGACGCTGCACCTCCTCCACCCAGTAATGGAATTGCATCTTATTTGAAAAAAGGTTGGAGCGTAATGAGTTCACCCTGTCAACCCCAGGCCTGGAAAGGAAGGCTTCCCATTCTGTCGCAGACGCCAATACTTGAGAAGCCAGCAAAGTCGTAACCTCATCCGAGCCGTCACCCCCCGGTGCCGCCAGACCAGTGTTACGCAGATCGTACAGTCCAACTTGATGGGTCACAGTAACGGCCCCACTTATCGGACTAAGATCCGCCACAAAGTTAAAGGTGGTACCTCCTTCACCATAACGGGCCGATATGGGGATGCTTGAAGGAACGAAGGCCAGAGGAAAAGGAGGGCGAGCTTGTGTGGACGAACCTCCTGGAGCAAAATAAACGCCATGAGGCTGATAGCCTGAAAAATCTGGCATAACCTCCTGATATCCCATGTTGGAGGAATATGCGTGAACGGGACCACCAAAAGAATTGGGCGAAACCTCAAAAGTCTCACCTGTGCCCAAGTTCTCCAAAAATTCTGACGGATTCCCTCCCTGGGGAACAGCCGTAGAGTCAAACCCGTCCGCAGGTCTATTCCCCATCCCGGCGGTAGAGGAAGACGGATTTCTGCCCTCCTCTTCCAGCCGCTGTCTCTTCTTTGAGCCAGTCAGCATGTAGCCCAGATTCATATCGGCTAAGGGAGGAGCGGAGGTAGCGACAACGATAGTATCTTGCCAAGAAGGCGATATGAAATATAGAAAAAAGAAATCAGATGGCGACAGACATTGAAATATAACATATCATGGCTAAAAGGCACCCTTACCGTAACAGCGTTGGGAGGAGGTGCTTCTGAAGAACCTGCCGCGTCCAGAGAAGGCGTAAGAGCGGCAACGCTTCTTGTTTTTCTCTTCTTTTTTCCTTTGGCAATGGCCTTAGGAGCCTTGGAAGAAGAAGAAGGCTGGGCAGGAGGAGCAGCGATGGTCACAAGGGGAACGCCTGAAGGAATGTCAGGATCCCCCCCACCGGCCGAAGAAGAGGATACTTGAACAAGAGTAGCGGAAGTAGCCGGAAGTTTGGTGGGGTTATCAGTTGCTTCCGTGGAAGTAGTTCTCTCTTTTTCTTCTCTCCCTTGAGCCCTTTTCAAGCGTCTCCTTACACTCTCAGGTTTATAGTTGGGATCCGTCGCTGCGAAAGCACAAAATAACGTCAGCATTAGTATCAGCGATAACAGAGAAAGGAGTAACGCGACACTCACGTTCAACACAAGATTGAATGTCCATTCTACAAGCCACTTGGCGGATGTGAACGCTGATTTCCAGTTTGAGCAATGCGTTTAACCAGTCTTGTTCACGCTTCGGAAGGATCCCTGGTCGGCTCCAGACGTTGTCATCTACGTTTTGGTTAAACCCAGATCGCCACCAGGAACCAAGATCTTCAGGAAGATCTATCACAAAAAACTCCTTTTTCCAGCCATCAACGGAAGACTCGATATGGAGGAGTTTCCAAGTAAAAGACTTCAGAGAGTCATCGTCAAAACGGGGCGATATCGTTATCACCCCCCGGTATTTCATCAGCTTAAAAAGAGATTTAAGCAGTAGAAGGGAAGGGGAAGTAATCCCTTTGTATTTGTAAAGTTCCAGAAAAGCATAAACACAACAATATGCATTTGGGGATAGTTGGGCCGGATTCAGATCGCCGGCAACAAGCAATTCTTTGACAAAAGAGTCAATGGGAAGCCGGAAGCTATAATGGAACATTTGCGCATACATGACCCTACGATTGCCCGTCAAAACGTTGTTCAAATGTAGTGACTCAGGGGCAACAGTGGTTTTATAATCATCAGGAATATCAGCATTATGGGCGGCCAAATGCTCATGGAGAGCGGCCTCAGATGTGATAACACTAGCCGTAATATCCATCCTTTTCTCATCGGCAGATTTTGACTCAGTATGGCGAGTCTTAGCCATGGCAGAATTAAAGAATTAAAAGATGAAGAAGACGATGGAGGAGAAAGGAAATACCTTCAGAGAAAAGCACTTCAAAGAGCCTTGAATAGTGGGGAGAAAATAAGACGGCTAAAAGAAAATATGAGAAAGTGAGATGATAAAAGAAAAGGGAAAAGAATAAATATTGGGTTTTATAACCCTAATAATCGAACGAAACGACGAATGCCATAGTCGTTGCGTGGAAGCGGCATAAGGAACAGACTCAGGTAATGAGTACAATCCTAGAAAAGCGCTACAACGCCTCGGTTTAGGTAAAGTACTCGAGCACGCTAGCCCGTAGCGCTGGAAGAAATGGACACGTGTGCCTGCACAATCACGACTTTTCTAAGGAAAGGATAGCAAGCATTAAATGCTCTGAAAAACAGGTACCATCTCTTGGGAAAAATAAGAGCGATATCGCAAGAAAGGAGATAACGCAAGATGACGTTGATTAAAAGAATAGCGTTGGGTTAACGTGAAAAGGCGGAATGAAAATCAAATAGCAATCAAATACAAGTATTGTCGCACAACAAGGCGTTATTACAAGACAAAGAAATAAATAAGCGGAAAATCTTCTAAATAGAGCAACCTCGATTAATCATTGGCCCTCGCGAGCATCGCGATCACCATTCCTCTGCTTTTCTCCAGAAGAAGGAAGATCTCTCTCACCTTCGCCCAAATCCTTCAGTCTCTTGGAAGCGTAATCGGCTAGCACTGACGAGTCAACAGTTCCCTGGCGATAGAGACTCATAAATTCAGCGATACAAGTATCCATGGTCTTGTTCGTCCACCAGGCTATCTTTGAAGGCACTTTGGCCAAATCCGCATCACGAGATGCTATCTCTTCGCGAAGGAAGATATTCTTTCTGTCAGCCACCACCAATTCCGCCTCTAGAAGGTCTGTCTTAGCCTTCCCTTTTGATTTTTCTCGAGCAAGCTCAGCGCGACAGTCGTCCAACTCCTCCCGGGTCCGCTCCTGAAGCTGTGACAGCTCCGTTACCTTCCTTAAAGCAGCATTTAGTTCTCCCTTTAAATCAAGAGAAGGCTGAACCTTGTCACGTTGATCCTCAAAAAAGTAGTTTAGCTCGCAGAAGCAGGCCAGCATGTCAGTCAGAAGACGTGAATGTCGTACGTCGGGAGGACACCGTAAGAACTCTTTTTTGTCCTTCGAAGAAGTAAACATTTGCCCCACTATCGGGCCCACTGGCTCCTCTCGCGATGACGGGTCCGATACCCCTAAAGCATGGAGACCATCGGTACCAAGGGAAGACAAGTCCAGCTGATAAGCGATGGGGCCTTGAAGACCTTGAGGGGAAAGATTGGCGATATAAGGAGGAGAGCAATTTTTTGCAGAATCACCAATGCCCGAAATCGAAGAAAGAAACAAAGGCTGAGGCTTCCGTGGGGGAGGAGCGATTGGATTCGGAGTTGGTAAGTTCACATCTGGAATAAAGGAGCGAATAGGGGAGCTAGGACCGCCAGACACCGAGGGAGAGCCCACCGCTGCCGAAGCCTCGTTAACCTTGGGAGGAATTGCAGAGGGCACCTTGGTAACTTCCATCACTAGCAAGGGACCCGTAACGTGCGAGGCGTCAACTTCCTCGGAAGGATCCCCATTGATTTCCTCCACGGAAGGAACTGGTGGGTCATACTTCTCTTTGCGAACTCTCTTTACGAGACGCTCCGTTTCGGCAGGGATCTCTTCGCTATCGTCCTCGGTTGACTCCGCTGCAGGATCACCTTTTCTGGACCTAAGTTTCATTCGTTGGGCAAGGGTGGCATGACGCAGCTCGGAACCAGTATCCATGCTTCCGCTATCACTATCAACCTCTTCAATCACGGGATTACTTGGGCCACTCCCTTACCACGAGACGGTAGCCAATTCTCAAGGAAACGAGAAGGTCGAGCAGATGTATTACGTGTCACGACGGTTTTGTTTCTCCTTCCTCGCGGCGGAATAGGCGGACGACTAGAGCCTTCAGGTGGAGGAGAAGGGGGTAAGGTCTGAAGCGGCACCACGTTCAGAGGAACGTCGCCTTCCCTAGAAGATCAACCTTCAGCGTTACCTGCCGATAAAATAGTTTAATATGACAAGAAAATCGAAGCGATAGGGCGATAAAAGAAAAACTCACTAATGACACACTCTGACAAAGGCCTGAATCGAGCAAATTTCCGAATGCGGAAAGACCCTTCTATTTCTAATAAGGCGTTAACATTGGATACGTCCATACTAGACAGCACATCTGGTTCTCACCAAGCGGCACTGGTAATCTCTCGGTTGAAACCACCGCGCCAATACCGAGAGGGCAAGCGAAGGGTGAAGAAACCTTTTTTCCAGTTGTCCACATTCTCTTCGAAACCTTGAAAATTCCGCCAGAAGAACCGAACAAGAGTACCATTCCATCTTGGGGTAATATCCACTAAGCAGTTGTGACACCTCAAGGTGAAAAACGTGCGGAACAGATCGAGCGATGGAGCGAAAATATGCTTCATCTCACACGAGCGAAGAAAGGCGTAAAGCCCACACCAGGAAGACGGAGTTATTTGAACAGGATTGAGATCGTAATGGTCTAGCAGCTTCATCAGAGAAGCATGAAGTGGGAGACGAAACTCGTAGGTAAACATCTTGAAATAAACCAACCGGAACGTCCCCCACATGGCATCAGTGAGCCGAGTATCCTTCAATGGGACAAAGGGGCGGTATCCCGTGGGAAAAGTGATACCATTCTCCTCTAACTCAGCCCTCAAAACCTCATTACAATCAAAAACACTACGAGCTCTCCTAACTTCGGGATCTAGAGGATTTTCGATAATTGCAGAGGGCCTAGTGCGAGACATAAGGGAATAGAAAGTAAAGCTATGACAATAGAGAAGCAAAATACCTGGAGCAGAGAACCAGTGAATCGGCCGTCGGCACCGGTGAGCAATTACAGTAAAATCCCTCGGGAAGAAAGAAGCACAGAAGAAAGGAAATACGAAGACTTTCGAAATATTAGCAAAAAATACTAAAAGAGAAGAGCAAATTCCTTATAAAGGTTAAACCTAAAAAAGGAACAGCCTGTGAAAATAAAACACGTGCAGAATGGAAAAGGACGCATGGGCAGTCATCAATGTCTTTTGGGAGAAGACAGTTACTGACTGAAAACCGATAGACGGTTGCACTCAGCGAAAGGCCTACTCCCGCGATAATCCTGGAAACATAAAGGAAGAAGAGCGGCAGAAGAGTGAAAAGAAATAAAAGCGTCATTTTATTATTTGGGAAAGCCATACGGCATCTACAAAGAGGCATGGTATGCCCAACTATTCGCCGTCAGACCAGGAGATGCCATAGCAGTAGACCACGTCATCATCATCTTCACCTAAAAGTGATGGATCCTCGCCAGCGAAAGGGAAAGGTTCCTTAACCCTCTCCCCCACGCGTGTGGATGATCGATCCGACTCCTCCTTGACAGACGGTGACACCGCTTTAACAGCTGAACAGGCAGAAGGAGCCCTTGGCGGTGACTCGTTAGGAAGGAAAGACGTTTCTTTCCCTTTCGAAGAGAAAGAAGCAAGAGAATCGAAGAACGATTTAGATGCCCTCGCAGCATCTTTCCTCCGCCTCTTGCGGCACCGTCGGCGAACAGGCGGCCTCCAGGGAGGCGACGGAGGAGGATTATCTGAGTCAGGAGAAGTCGGAGGAGTTGGTGGAGAATCTCGGGCGAACGTATCTAAAAAATGAGAATCAGCCATGAGATCACAGAATACTAATCAGAAGAAAAAACAGCAAGGAGACGAATGATAACGAAGGAGAGAAGATCCCCTTAAATAGCCAGAAAACTGGGAAAAAAGGATCTTCGATCTTCCAACCCGACCCTTGAGAGAAGACACGTGTACAGCCTGAAGTGCAGATATGGATTTACAGTCACGCCTGTTGAGATTTTCCCCTGATCGAGGAAAACCGCAAAATCGCCCAATCAGTTGCCAGGACAACAGCGGCGTAGATTTAATATTGAACAACCAATCAGAAAACCACCCAGTGGCTGAACCATTTTCAGTTGGGCTAAGAATATCTCCAAGAAAAAAAAAAAAAAGAAGAAGAAAGACAAAGGGCGCATTAAAGAAGAAGAACAGTTGCAAAACGGCGTACTAAAAACAGTTTATTTATTATGGCCTAGGGGCCGGAAAGTACATTTACATGACAGGAGGAAAAGAGAAAAGGCCCAAAGGGAGCCATCGCTATCAGGCATCAGAGCCAACGTCCTCAGGCACTTTGGGAAGGTCTCTCAGAGAATCCATGACCAGAATCAGATCATTGGAGGTGGCTCTCATCCCCTTCAAGCAGCACCCCAGCATATCCTTGCGCTGCTGCAGCATGGCGATCACCACTTGAATCCGAGCGATGGAGGCAGCCAGTTTTGACACGCTCTCTAAAGGACTGAAATCCTCCAGAGACGTGGCTCCCAGCCTGGAATGAAGAGGGGTCAGCATTCCTTGCAGCTCCAGGATGTCCTTAAAGGTCTTGACCAGCATGTTCTCCAGGAACCCGACGTCGCCATCATTGAGGTTCCTGAGAGAATGACCTTTGGAAAGGAGGAAATTCTTAGTCAAATGATCCATGATGTGAATTGCCAGAGATGAGGAGAATGTGGGTGGAGAAAGCTCCCCAATTTATAGGCCCCAAGAGAGAGGCCTTGGAAAGAACAAAGAGGTCCTCAAAAGGCGAGTCGTCCCGTCACCCTTAAAGACTGATAAGCCTAAAGCAGAAGCAAAGGTTGATGCTCGTATGCTATCCGCGACATGGATGTTCGAAGGGATGCGAGAAAAAGTATGGAAAAATGCCAAAAGGCACGATATCACGGGTAGCCATGACGTAAAAGCCATATGGTTACCGGTATCCACAGTGTAAGGCCGCGTTGATGTCGCAGGTGGCCCTAGATGCGTAAAACCTCGTCGACATCGCAGGCATCTAATGGTATAAAGTCGCGCTAATCGTAGGCAGCTGATGGCGTAAAGCCGCGTCGATATCGTTGTTTCCTTAAGCGTGAAAGAAAGACAGGGCCCGCGTGACCTCAAACCCCTGTAAGTACAAAGTTTACTAACTTCTCTATAAATACCTATCTCCTCCGTGTGTTTGCAGTACACTTGAAAGGATGATGGACCCGGAACGAATGCAAATCCACGACATGACCTGGTTGCAGTCCTTGGCGGTATCACAAGTAACCCATCAGTAGCCCTTCTATGACATGAATAAAGTTGAGACTCCGTAAGCCCTGCCAAGAGGCCAAACAGACTAACATCACTGGGTGAAAGCAATGCCCTCATGATCACGAGCGTAATAGCAGCGTCTCTCGTGGACCTCTTAACGCCTTAGAAAAATAGGTCTCTAGATAAGAATGAAGGTCGGAATCCGCTTGTTCGCTGGAAAGCTTCAGAACTAAGTTCCAGCTCATCACTTAACACGGTTAACGTCGAGCCGGCAGAGAAACTCGGAGATCCTGCAGACATACCGCCCCACGAAAGAACAAGTTTTCATCTAAGATTTCAGACATGGACAACCCTTGGTAAACACTCGGGCTCGTTTTCAGTTGGGCTTATGATAACAATCAAGACTGCCCTAACGGTGCTACCACACTTGCGGCTCCCGCCGGGACGATTTCCCATAAGACCCGTAAGATATCTTCATATCGCCCGAGAATCAGCGAAGGATTCCTAGGATGGTCGACATCAGCAGGGGGGGGGGGAGGGGGACTCACGCGACTCTATACGCACGGCACCATCCCATCCTAGGGACCCACGAGGTTATCGTTCCCGGTAGCCCCGTCAGATATCGCTCATGACGTCATCCATCGGTATCGCTTGTGACGTCACCATCAGACATCGCCTGGATTGTTATCGCCAGGTATCGCTGTATAGGCCTATAAATACCCCTACTTTTCCAATCAGAAGGTAAGATCGAGATCACCTAGACGAACCTCTATTGTTTTTGAAACCTGAACTGACTTAAGCATCAGAGTGTCTACGCCGGAGCCCCCCCCTCCGGCGCTTTGCAGGTACATCCGACATCGACCGCCACTGTTCCGATCAGGCACGACTCTGAATCTTACAAGACCGACATTGAATCTTATCAGCTGGTCTTCGTGGGATTTTGGCGTATTCTTGACATTTCTGACAAGATTTTACAAAATTGTGATAGTCTCTACGAATGGTGGGCCAGTAGAATCCCGAACGAAAGACCTGTGCTGCTAGGGTGTCACCAGCCACATGCATGCCGCATATTCCTTCATGGATTTCTCGCAAAGTATGGAGCCCTTCCTGCTCCGTTATGCACTTCGCGGCTGGATGAGAGAAACATTTTCGAATTAATTCTCCATTGTAGTATGTGCACTGTGCCGCTTGTTTCAAAAATTTTCTTCTTTCAGCGTTATCTACTGATAGCTCGTCATATTTCAAATATTTCACCATGGGAATTCTCCAATCGCTCTCTATTTCTTCTACGCATATGGACGCTTGTTCTTCCATGAAAGAGGGCACTGGTATCTCACCATAATGCACGTCTTTGGGTATGGAGGCTATCGGGCTAGCTACCATTTTAGCAAGATTGTCAGCTTCGTTATTATCCTCCCGAGGAATATGCTCGAAGCGGACTTGAATGCCTTTTCTCTTTGCCTCTGTTAGCTCATGTTTTACCTTTGTGAGGAATTGAATCATGATGGGTTCCCGCGCTTGGGAATTTCCCAAGACTTGATCTATTACCAATTTAGAGTCCCCCCGTATCTTTAGCTGCGGATCATGCATTGTCCCTGCACCGCGCGTGGCTTCCACGAAGAAGTTGTTGCCTATTCTGAGCCCGGCCAGTAACGCTTCATATTCGGCCGCGTTATTGGATAGCGGTTGCAGAATTCTGACGGCGTAGCCATCTGTATGCCACCGGGTCCGATCATGAAAATTCCCACACCGGCTAGCTCTTGGTTTTTAGCTCCATCCACGTGAATGATCCATGCATCGCTGTAAGTATCTGGGGATGAGAGATCTACCTCTTCCCATTCCCTTTCTGGTGGGTTCACCGGCAGCTCTTGTGTAAATGTGCATTCTGCTATGAAGTCTGCTAACCCTTGGGCTTTGATGGACGGTCTGGCCTTATATTGCAATCCATACTGCTCGAGTTCGATTGCCCAAATCAGCATTCTTCCTGAGGATTCAGGCTTTCTCAAGATTTTTCCCAACGGTTGATCAGTGAGTACTACAATAGGATGAGCTTGAAAGTATCGATCCATCTTTCGTGTTGCCTGCACGAGGGAAAACGCTGCTTTCTCTATGCGAGTGTACCACGTCTCGGCATCTTTCAGTATATGAATGACAAAGAATACGGGGCGATGAATATGCCTATCGCTCCGTACCAGGACGACTCTGACCACCTCGTCGGCGACACCTAGATACAAATATAAAGCGTAGCCCGGTTCCGGTCTTATCAGCACCAGGTCAGACGAGAGGTAGGCCTTTATGCCGGCAAACGCCTCTTCGCATTCTTTTGTCCACCCAAAAGGGGCTCTCTTACGAATAATTTTAAAAAAGGGAGGCATCTCTCGCCTTGCTTAGAGATAAACCGCCCTAACGCAATGATGCGCCCTGTGAGCTTTTGCACTTCTTTAACAGTTCGCGGAGATATCATGTCTTGGATCGCTTTTATTTTCGAAGGATTAGGCTGGATGCCTTTCTGGCTAACCACATAGCTTAAAAATTTGCCTGTTTGGAACGCGAACATGCATTTTCGGGGATTTAACTTCATCTTGTATTCTCGCATCACGCTGAAAATTTCTTCTAGATCGGCCACATGGTCCTCAAAGCTTCGACTTTTGACAAATATGTCATCCACATAAACCTCTACCTTTTTCCCAATTTGCTTCTCGAAAACTTTATTTGCCATGCGTTGGAATGTTGCCCCAGCATTTTTTAATCCAAACAGCATCGCCATATAGCAATAGGTGGCCTTGGGAGTGATAAAGGCAGTCTTTTCTTCATCTTCCACAACCATGGGGATTTGGTGATACCCCGAGTTAGCGTCCAATGAGCTCAGGTAAGCGTATCCCGCTGTTTGGTCGACCAGTTGATCAATTCAAGGTAGGGGATAACAGTCTTTGGGACAGGCATCATTCAGATCAGTGAAGTCAATACACATGCGCCATTCTCCGTTAGGTTTTGGGACTAAGACGGGATTAGCCAACCACGTCGGGTACTGGACTTCTTTGATGAAGCCAGCATCTGTGAGTTTCGATATCTCTTTCTCGATGGCTATCATCTTTTCCGAAGAGAAAGCTCGCCTCTTTTGTTGGACGGGTGTGACGTCAGGGTTAACGTTGAGTCGGTGCTCTGCTGTTTCTCGTGAAATTCCAGGCATATCTGCTGGCTTCCATGCGAATTCTCCTTTACATCTGTTCAATAATCGAACTAGCTGTGTGCTTTCTTCTGCGTTCAGTTTCTCGCTGACCAAAAAATTTGCTCCTTCGACTCCATTAACGGGAATTGGCTTCATGTTGTCTACTGGCTGAGTGCGCTTTTCCTCTCTGTCCTCAAAAGGGTCGTCTACCACACACACATAACGGTCACAACTCTTTTGGGTCATAAGTGAATAGCACTCGGCGGCTAGCTTCTGGTCCCCTTTGATCGAGACCACTCCATCCCACGAAGGGTATTTCATTTTCAAATGTTTTTGCGATATCGCTGCTCCAAAGCGATTGAGGTACGGCCGCCAGAGTATGGCGTTATAAGGTAATGACAAATCTACAACCAGGAACAGCAACTCTTCCAATCGTTTGGAAGTATCCTCTCTAAAGTATATTGGTAGCGTTGTAACTCCTACCACCGGGATCGGGACTCCGTCTACCCCGACTATTGGCTTCTTACAAGGCGTTAACTCACTGTCGGAACTTTTCATCAAGTTATAGGCTTCGAGCGAGAATAGGTTGACCGCGCTCCCATTATCGACAAGGGTTCTCCTAACTCCATGATTGCCGATGATGGGTGTGACTACCAGCGCATCGTTGTGTGGATAGACAACGCCTTTCTCGTCCTCTTCTAAGAACGACAACACCATCCGGTCTAACGCGCTTATCGCTTCGGTCTTGGCTAACACGTTTTCTCTTTTTCGCTTGTCGCTAGCTGCAGGTGCTGACACTGTGGGTTCTTCGGAATATGGAGTGCCTCCTGCTATGATATTGATTATGGGAACGTCCCCTTCGTTAACCACAAACGATTCCTTATTCCTACCAATAGGGATAGCGTTGGCTCCCGTAGCGTAAGAGGGCGCTTGCCTATCACCGGTCGCCTTGTCCACTGGATTGTTCCTGACCTCCTCCCTTATTTTAGTGGCAAATTCCCCGAGGTAGCCCTCCTCGACTAAGCGTTCTATTGCCAATTTCAATTCTCGACGCACGTCCGTGGAGTGCCCTTTAACTTTATGGAACTTACAGAATGCATTTTCCCTTCCTCCCATAATCACTCCTAGCTTCACAGGAGCGGGGTAACGGATAGGCAAGTTTCGCTGCTGAACTATCGCTAAAATTTCTGCCCTTGGGAGTATGAGGGATGGGAGATCAGGATCGTATATTCGCCCTTTAGGCGGATCGGTTTACCTCCCCATAGGGGGATTCTCGAATCTTCCTCTCGAAAACTACCTCTTTGCCGATTTGAGGCCCTGGGGATGTGATCTTTTTGCTGTCCATAGTCATCAGTTGGTTGTGTGTCAGGGGTTGCGCTAACATGGATGTTAGGTGCCGGATGCGTGTCTTGAGGTATACTCTGAGTTCGCTCCCTATTTTCTTCTTCCTCCATTCTCGCATAATTGTGGGCTTTTAGCCTTAACGCATCTAGCATTGACAGCGGGTCTACCATCAAGGTATCTCGTAGCTTTCTGTAACGGCAGTTACGCTTCAAAGCTCCGACAGCAAAATCAATGGTGACCCCCGACGTTAGTGACATCTCTAGGTCAAAATGACTCAAAAAGTCCTTCAAAGATTCTTGTGGTTTTCGATGAACATCGAATAGTGCTGCCGCAGACTTCTTAATAGGAACAACGGTGCTAAATCGGCTCCAAAATTTGGCTTCTAATTGGGAAAAGTTGTCAATGGAACCTGCCGGAAGTCCCTCGAACCAAAGGCGTGCTACGCCAGATAGAGTCATTACAAAGATTTGACATAACGCCGCGTCACTGTGAGTCTGGAATTGTACAAAATCTTTCACTTTGTTAAGATGCGAAATAGGGTCCTTTGTGCCATCATACGATTCCGTAGGGAATTTCACATGTCTGTTGACCCGGTGGTGTCTGACACGGTGGCTAAATGGATGACCGCTATTATCATCAGGAATTCCCTGCGGTTAACGAAGGAGAGTGGGTTCGTCTAACTGCCTTTGGGCTCGAAAATCATACTCACGATGCTGCCTGGGAGATCGGTTGTGACTCCTTGGTGTTCGGGTCCGGTGCCTTCTGCTACTCGATCTCTCGCTGTGCTTGGGAGATGGATCCCTGAACATCTCCTCTCGCCTGTTGTCCCAATGATATCTATATTCGCCATCCCATCTCTCCCCTTCAAGAACTGAAGCTCTCCTCCTATGCTGCTCGGATGGTTCGATGTGTCTAGGCGCGAGCTGCATGACTCCGACAGGGGCTGATGTCAAAGGGAGGGATAACGTAAAACCTCTAGATTGTCGGGGTGACAGTGGTCGGTCAGCAACGAGGGATGGAGTAAAAATCACATGAGAAGGCACACTGGGCCCTGAGATATGAGGCGTAAATCCTGCAGCCAACTCTGTCAACTGATCTATCTGGGCACGGAGAGCCGATATCGAATTCGCAAGAGCATTGCCCGTGCTGTCTAATCCCGGTGCCCTCGCATGGAGAAGAGTGATTGGGTCCTGGTGTTTGAGATAGAGGAGTATATGCCTGGGATGCCAATGTTCTCGCTAGTTGTTCGGAAGAGGGATCCGACATGGCTGGTGGGATTTCTTGCACTGTGGTGCCGACATTAGAGGTGGTGAAAGTGAAAAGTCGCATGCGGGTATCATATGGGAGGCTGGAAGACTGGGACAGTGCGGGATCCGAGCCGGACTCCATAATCCTCCGGATTTTTTAAGGGAGCAGAGCTTGGCTATTAAGGATGCTCACTTAATAGGACCAAAGCTCTCAATGAAAGCACCAATTTGATAAGATTCGATCTGTTCGCTATAGGATAGTGAAGGATTATGAACCTTGAGGTCGACCGTCCCTGATGTCCGATGTACCTGCATAGCGCCGGAGGGGGTCTCCGGCGTAAACACTCTGATGCTTAAGTCAGTAATGATTGTGTGAAATAGCAGCGCTTTGGCTAGCAATCTTAGGCTTACCTCCCTCCTTGGTGGCGGAGGTATTTATAGGCAAAATGGAGCATTTCTGAGTGATCATGGTCACATGGGGCTAACGCGCCCGTCAGAGGGGGTTAGAGTTCCCCGTTGATGGAGTGTGCTATCGTCGCGTCAGCTATATGTATGGAGGTAGGCGTTACCTTGGCAAGGCAACACCTATGCTTCTCACGGGATGCCTGGTCAGGCCTGGGATGGGGTAACGCCCTGTGTCATGATGAAGTGACGTGTGGGACCCCCTCGCTGGTGTCGACCATCCCAACGCCAGTTACACATAGGGAGGCGATAGCCTCGACGCTACCGGGGCGGTAAGAGCAGTTTTTTCTTCCTTCCACGGTATATAGGACGAAAATGCCCTTTGTTGTTAGGGATATTGTTATCAAGATGGTTTTATAAAAGAGCATTTCTTTGATCTAGCTCATGTTCAAGACACAACTTCAGCAACACTAAAGAGTGAGATTTCAAATATTCTCTCTCGTTATTGTCTTGATATTCAGAACCTGCGAGGTCAAGGATATGATGGAGCAAGCAACATGCGTGGTGAATGGAAAGGGCTACAAGCATTGTTTATTCAGGATTGTCCTTGTGCCTATTATGTACATTGTTTTGCTCACCGGTTACAACTAGCATTAGTTACTGCAGCTAGAGAGGTACATCAAATTCATGAATTCTTTTCCAATTTGACTTTTATTGTCAATATTGTTACCTCTTCATGTAAACGTCATGATGAATTGCAAGCTGCCCAAGCATCTAAAATTGCTTATTTGCTTTCTATTGATGAACTTGAAACTGGAAAGGGTCTCAATCAAATTGGAACTTTACAACGAGCTGGTGATACTCGTTGGGGATCACATTTTCATTCCATTTGCAGCATTCTAAGCATGTATGATGCAATTTGCTCTGTTCTTGAAAAAGTTAAGACTAATGGATCTATTTACTCTTAACGAGGTGATGCCAACTCAACTTTGAATATGATGACAACCTTTGAATTTATTTTCATCTTGCATCTAGTGAAGGAAGTCATGGGGATTACTGAAGTACTTTGTCAAGTTTTGCAGCAAAAGTCTCAAGATATCTTGAATGCTTTACATTTAGTTTCAAGTTCAAAAGCATTGATCCAGAAGTTGAGAGAACATGGTTGGAATGATTTTATTGAAAGTGTTATATCATTTGCAAAGAAATAAGATGTTGAGATCCCTGATTTGAGTGCTCGATATGTTGAAGGTCGAGGTCGTCGTCAACGTGATATTACTAAGGAGCATCACTATCACTTTGACATATATAATGTTGCAATAGACTTCCAATTGCAGGAGCTAAATAGCAGATTCAATGAGCAAGCAATGGAGCTTTTGACACTCAGTTTAGCATTGAATCCAAATGATGGCTACAAATCTTTTAACATTGAGGATATTTGTAAGCTTGCTGAAAAGTTTTATCCTCTTGATTTTAGTGAGCAAGAAATGATGAGTCTCAAATATCATTTGCAACATTTTGAGCTTGAGACACAGAGTCATCCCAAGCTGCAGGATTTGTCATCTCTTTCAGAATTATGTAAAGTGTTTGCAGAAACCAAGATGTCAAAGACGTTCTATCTTATTGATAGAATGATTCGTCTTATTTTAACTCTTCCAGTATCTACAGCAACAGGTGAACGTGCATTTTCAGCAATGAAAATTGTTAAAACAAGGCTTCGGAACAAAATGGAAGACGAATTTCTCGCAGATAACTTGGTGGTTTATATTGAAAGAGAAATTGCCGAGACTTTCAGTTTAGACTCGATATTAGATGGATTTGTTGATTTGAAAGAGCGTCGGGTACAATTCAGGTAATTTAATTAATTAGACATAATACATATTAAATTTATTATTATAATAATTATTGACGATAATGTTCATATTTTACAGGTAATTTTTTTTTCTCGCCCCCCAAGCGATGATGGCAGGCTCCGCCACTGACTGTCATCATCTATATCAAGCAGGTAGAAGAAATTAGGATTCCTTTGTTGCATGTGTGAAACATACATGCTAAGTGATGCTGCATTTCCAACTCCAAGCCTAATTTGTCTTACTTTCAGTAGATGATTTCTACAATCTTTCTCCGTAAATGTCAAATTCTCATACCCCCCTACTTCCACAGCTAAAGAATGAAAATTATTACTCACACGTATGCCTGCTTCATCATTTATTTCAAGCCTCCTCTTCGCATACACATCAATGTCTTTATTACACTTAAAGAAACGTGCTTTTTTAGGACTCAACAAATGATTATGGTCAAGAATAACACGAGAAATTGTGAACTCTCCTTCATCATTAATAATAACGTTGATTTTAGCCTTACAATTAATTTTTCTTGATGGCCTTGGATTAAAAGCATTTTTTGCCTCAGATTTCCATTTACCTCCTCTACTACACTCAATAGAATAATACCTCGGCGTCCCATTATCATCTTTCTTGATACCTTTTCTCGTAATACCGAATCCCATTGCACGAGAATACTCAAGATAAAAATTGTAAACCTCTTCTTCTGAATTGAAGACCATACCTGACATTGGAATCAAACCCTCATCAGGTTTTGACATTTGAGGCTCATCACTTTGAGGTAAAGACTCCCGTTGATACTCATCACTTTGTGGAAAAAACTCCATTACCTCCTAAAAATAGCGAATTCATTAGTTGATGAAGGTTGAAAATTAAAATTGAAAGCACCAGTCCTAACGTTAAGTAAAGCTAGAAAAGGAAAAAAAATATGTAATATCAACTTGTCACTTGTTAATTAGGCTACTTTATATTTTATCCCGTTGAATAATAATTATCCATTAATGTTAAATGCAGAGAATGTTGAAGGAAATTACCAGAGAATGTCTTTATTATCAAAATTCAGTACCAAAATTACTGATCAAATGAATTATAATTTATCATATTTTTTATTGATAAAATTATTCATTTTTTTCTGTTTTAGCGTTATCGAATATCCATCAAAATTTGTTCAGAATGGAATGGTCATTGATTTTAGAAGTTTGGTAGTATTCAACCTTCCGTAGTTTCCTATTATATATTTAATATATTTTAATTAAGTAAAAAAGATCTATTTAAGTTTTTTAACTCAATTTTGTGAACATAATTTATTTATTTTTGCTGTATGAATGAGGTAGCCCACTAAATCACTATTTTAATTTTATTTTTGTTCAAAGAGTCCTACCTTCTAACTTTACAACCCATCTAGTTTTTAAAAGTAATTAATCTCACTTACTTTCTTTCTTTTAACTTTTTTCACAAAATAATTTTTTATCTTTAAGAAATTATTAATTTGAATCTTGTAATATAGAGAGAGGCCAATAATAGAAACTCGCACATCAACACAGACATGGATCTTTATATAATCAAAAGAGGGAAAAAAGAGTAGCAGTTACCTGATTGTTTAGAATTATAAGGAAGATGGTAGGAAATCGAGTCTATATGTTGTTTTTCAAGAAGTAACGTCAATCCAACGGATCAGTAGAAGAGAGCACACAGAGAAGAAGGATATTTTTTGAACAGAAGTCAATAATACATTACAGCTAGCGAAGACTTTGTAAAATCAAAACAAGGAGGAGCAACAATAATCGGGAAGAGGAAGAGGAAGAGAAACCCTAGAAATTGGAAAAGGAACACGGGGGCAGTATGGTAAATTTACTAATAATGGCAAACTTGTATTCCTCTTGTCTGCTCCTCTTGTGAATTCCTCTCATTTAGCATTATTCTTCCAAAATTCAATTAAATTGGTTCTTCAATAGAAAAATTAGGGGACAAAAATGAAAAGGAGAGGAATCAATTACCGAAGGAGGTGCCGTCAAGTTTAAGAACGGCGAGTCTAAGAGGATCGTCGGTAACTAACTTGCTGGTTTTGGAGGAATGGAAAGAAGAGAGGAGGCAGTTAGCCAGTTAGGAGCAAACAAAGAGAACGAGAACATGTCGCGATGGATTTGAAGGAGAACAAGAAATTGGGACGATGGAGAAGAGAAGGAGAATTTGAAGGTTGCACGAGATTTGCATGAATTAGATCGAAATGAAAGAGAAGGAGAACAAGAAATTGGGACGATGGAGAAGAGAAGGAGAACGTGTCGCGATGGAGAAGAAGAAGAATGAGATTTGCAGCGTGAGGAGATGAGGGGCAAATGTGGGTTTAACAAAAATTCATCAAAGTCTACTGTTTAGAAAGTTGGAGACGCGTGTTTTCAATTTGGGCTGAAAAATGGAGAACTCAAATTCTACCCTCTCCAAATTCCTTCATTAATTTTGAAACAGAGGTTTTTCATTTTCATTCGAGAATGGAAAATTACACAAAGTAAACACATTCTCTAAAAAAAAGGCCCATTTTTCTAGGGCTGTTCATCGGTTTTCCGTTCGGTTAACCGAAAATCGAACTTCAAAGTTCGGTTAAAAGTCCTAACCAAAACCGAACTTCTACTAACCGAAACCGAAAACCGAAATTCCTAACCGATCGGAAGTTCGGTTTTTCCGAAATAACCAAAATTTCATACCGGTTTTTTTTTTTCATGAAAAAAAAAGAGAAACCCATAATTAAGCCATCCAATCTCCATAAAATCAGTAAATCAAAACTATCAAATTATACAATCCAACATGAAAAAAAGTAAAATACAATTAGAAATTTAGAATTAGAAACTAAAAAACTTATAAACAACAAAAACCGAAATAAAAAAAAATGATGAAAAAAGAAGAAAACCCGTCTACCACAGATCCGGCCACTACCGCCAAGATCCGGCCACCACCGCCAAGATCCGGCCATCACCGTCATAGATTCGGCCATCACCGCCACAGATCTGGCCAAGAAAACCCGGATTAAATCATGAATAAAGAAGCAAACCCGTCACAGATCCGGCCACCAACGCCACAGATTCGGCCATCACCGCCCAAACCAGACCCGATCTACATGAAAACATCCTCATCTCCTCCTTCTATCCGAGCCAAACTTGAAATTAAAATAAACAACACAGCAACAAACAAACAAAGAAAGGAGAGGGAAAGAGAGGAGAGCGAGTCGGTGGGTGGTGGTGGTGGAGGAAGAGGCGGTACCTGTCGCACCCCCTTTTTCGTTGAAAACGAGTTTAAGGTTCGGGACGGACCACAATGATAGACGAGCATTGGACTCGTCTTAACATCATGCAAAATTGCGGTAAACATAAAAATACGAAAATGTGGTGACGAAAAGTCAAAATTTAGGTAGCAACAGTACCGGTGGGAGGTCGGAGAGAGAGATCGATTGACTGAGCGAGGGAGAAGGAGACTGGGAGAGAATCGATTTTGAGAGAGTTTAACAGAATCAATTTTGAGCGAGGTGAGGAGAAGGGAAAGAGTATAGGAAATAAAAAGAAAACGGCGTCGTTTAGTGTATGTATATAAGTTCGGTTAGTTCGGTTAATCGAATTTCTGTCCAAACCTATCCGAAACCGAACCGAATTAAATTTCGGTTTTTTAAAAACCGAAATCGAAATAACCGAAACTGAAATTTCGAAACCGAACAAACGAAATTTCAATTTCGGAATTTCGGTTGTTGCAAATCGATGAACAACCCTACATTTTTCTAAAAAACGGAGGTTTTTTCAAAAAAACCTAACGCACCCTTAGTTCTTTCTTTCAAATCCCAATCCAACAATCCATTAATTTATCCGTCACCCTCACAAACCCTCACATCATCACTCCTTCTCCTCTGCCCTCACCACCAAATCCAAATCAAATCCAACACGGCAATACTGATTTGGAATCATCAGGGATTTAGCGAATCGCTGACTCCTCTTCTCTCCCTCTCGGCCAGTTGGCTTCCTCCTCGCCAAACTCCTGTCCTCTCCCTCTCGGCCTCCTCCTCGCCAAACTCCTCTCCCTCTAGGTAAATTGTTATATATTTTTATTTTTGTTTTTTCTAGACGCAAAAGGTGTGTATTCATGTTTGTGTGGATTTTTGCATTTTGACAGAATACAAATGAATAGAAATGCTAAGTAATGGTATTGAACGATAACCAAATGAGTTTTAATTAATGGGTTTTGTGCAATTGATTGACAAGAGAACAAAAGAAGGTTGAAATTTGAAAGGAAAAAGGAAAAAGGAAACAAAGAGTTAGAAAGCAGAACAAGAAATAGGAAATGGTGGTGCTCGTGCAGAACTTGAGTTGGTATGGTATGGTATGCTAGAACTGTCATTTTTGCAGAAATGGATGAACTTTCATTGTGGGTAGCAGTAGCGATGGATTTACATTCTTATAGAAACCATACATGAAAAATGACGTGGGTTTTATTAGCTACTAGTAAAAGAAATTGACATATTGAGATTGTTCATGTTGTTGGATTTAGACTAGAACATTCTCTGCATATGAGATGGTATGCATCATTTTAGATAGTTTGCTTGACAATGCCGCTAGTGTTCATCATTGTCCGAAAAAAAGTAAAAAATTATTTGCTTTTCTTGCGTACTCGTATTCATCATCATCATCTACTTTTCTTGTTCTTATTCTCTGTTTTTTCTCGGTTTGTTGTTGGTTTTGCTGCTGTTTTGGGTTCCAATTTGTAGGTTTTGGATGGGTGTTTGTTGTTCTGTTCTGTTGTTAATTTGTAATTGGTATATTGCAGTTTTATATTGAATTTGAAAATTAAAGAATTCATGGGCAAGAGAAAGCACCCCAATGTCCTCAATGCCATTGTCGGTGCTTATAGTGAGAACTTGCCCCTCATTTGCATCGTTGGTGGACCCAATTCGAATGATTATGGAACTAACCGGACCTTGCATCATACTATTGGGTTGCCTGATTTCACTCAGGAACTCAGGTGCTTCCAAACTGTCACCTGCTATCAAGTAATTTCATGTGAAATTCTGAAAATTGAGTAGCCTTTGATAGTAAAGTCATGAACTTTTATTGTTTGTCCTTCTTTCTCTGCAACTATATGTGGGTTGGATTGCTAGATTTTCAGTTTTTTAATGGTGTCATGTGGTAATGTGGCAGGCAGTGGTGAACAATTTGGATGATGCGCATGAGCAGATTGATACCGCCATTTCTACTGCTTTGAAAGAGAGCAAGCCAGTTTATATCAGCATAAGTTGCAATCTTCCTGGAATTCCTCATCCAACCTTTGCAAGAGATCCCGTGCCTTTCTTTCTTGCTCCCTAGTATACTTCTTTACTCTCACTACTTCTTTCTTCATTTTCTAATTTAAAATATTGCTTCTTTTAGTACGATTGATTTATGTGATAGAAAATAGAAACGAATCATGAGCTTAATCCCTATTGCTTATGATGTCCGTAATGTCTGGAACTTGCAGATAACTTGGTGATTTATATTAAACAAGAAATTGTCAAGACTTTCAGTTTAGATTCAATATTAGATGGATTTGTTGATTTAAAAGAGTGTCGGATACAATTCAAGGAATTTAATTAATTATACATACATATTAAATTTATTACTATAATAATTATTGACGAGAATGTTAGTATTTTACAGGTAATTTTTTTTTCTCGCCCCCTCAAACATCGAGGGCAGGCTCCGCCACTGCCTAGTTGCACTCGCAAATATCATGGGAAATATGTGGCTTATTGTGCTATTTTTAGATTTGAACTACAAGTATTATTAAAGCCATGTGTTAGGAATAATTATGTCTGTACGATAAGAAATCAAGTGCTCACAACAACTAATTTTTGCATATTCTAGAATCTAACTAACGACCTCTTATTGTAAGGTTTAGAGTGTCAAACCATACAACCAACCGCAATTATTTATTTTTTAACTATTAAGTTTTTTTGTTTTATGACTTAAATAACGGGTAAAAGCTAAAAAAAATCTTAGATTTTAATGTTTTAATTAATCTCTCTCCTGAATTAATTTTTTGTTTAATGATCCCAGATTTATATATTTTTATTTAATTACTTTCTTCTCGCACCGTTAAAAATAACTTATGGGTCATAAACTTCGTTAAAAAAAGTTACCACGGACATGACAACTTTTCTAACCAAGGAGTACTTTTTAATATTATCCAATATAATGTACTTTTATTTTTAAAAAAAGATAATTAAAGTTTTTGTCAGCCAATGAAAATGTTTCGTTCCCAGTACCTCCAAATCTTTTTTAAAACTTTAGTCAAAATGATTTTCACTTTTATTTATAAAAGAAACTAATTAAATTATTTGCCGGTAATGAAAAATACTATGCTTACAACCAATAGTCCCTCGTAATCAGTCAAAACTTTTGTTTCTTTTGGTTTGAGTCACAATTTAATTCTAATAAATGGGCGAAGAATAATCCTGTGTGCACAAGATTGGTCATTAAACCGGTTAAAAAAGATTGGTCACTAACGGATAAGATATTCTCAAATAATTATATAATGATTAAATTAGAGACTTATTGCTTAATGAATTAGAGTGTTGAGACACTCATTACCTGTTGATAATATCTAGAAAAATACTGACTCAAATTTATAAGTTGATATTGTTCAAAAATTTTGCTCAAAAAAAGAAAAATAGTTTCAAAACTATATGTGCATTTTATAGTTCATAAGATTAATCTAAAATTATGTACTTCAATCTTTTTTATCTCATATACTCCCTCCGTCCTTTTTTAGTAATCGCTTTATCAAGAAATGATTATCCCTATTTAATTGTTGTATTTCAATTTTCAAGATCGTTTTTTGTAGTAAATGACAAAAGTAACCCTAAATAATTTTAAATTAACCACTTTTTGGAGGAAAATTAAAAAGGAATGGTTCATAATTAATAAGAGTAGTTTCATAAAAAATTATGCGATAATTGTATTGATTATTGTGAAAAATGAAAAAGCGACAACTAAAAAAGGATAGAGGGAGTATTTTTTTTTAAAATTTCAATGTCCTTTCAACTAAGTAATCTTGGTAACTCTCATAATTTTTTTTTTTTCAATTCTCAAGACTTGAATTCAAAGAGTGGATACATTTCTTACCACCTAATCACTCACAACTAGGCTGTCCATCAGACGGTATTTCGATATGCCATTCGAAATATTTCGGTATTGTCGCGCCTCGGAAATTTAAAAAATTCGCGAGTGTGCAACGAAATTTGAGACCTTCAGATGCTTGGCGTAAAAGGGACGCCTAGCAGCATGCAATGAAGTCGCCACCCTAATTTGGTTGCTAGGCTTAGGGAACCCTAATCGTCATGGCATAGGAAATATAATAAGTAAAAAACTAAAGGCACAAAAAGGGGTCTGGACCCCAGACAAAGGTTCGGGGTCGTATTATGGTCTCGGGAAGGTGTTAGGCACCCGAGTCACATCCGAAAATGGTTACCGGTTGATGAGAGAGGTGTTTAAAAAGGTGCTTGAAAAATGCATTTTTGAAAAAGGGGGCCCTCAGAGGAATCGTCACTTTAGCCTTTTTTACAATCGGGACCGTTCAGGAATAATAAAAAGATCTTTCGGACGGGGTTACCGTTTATCAAGATCGATCGATTATTCTTGACCGTAACGTGATGGGACTGAATTTTCCGTAAGGCTGAATGAACGCCCTCTTTTTTTCATCATCGGGTCATGCATGATTAACCTAATTACTACGTGATTCTAACATGGATTGCTAACAGAGTACCAATTTAAATGATAGGTTTTTGAAGTGAAAAAAAACTGAAGTGGGATCGAAAGTCCCCATGTACATGCAGTCAATACAAGCAAGAATTTGAAATCAGATGAACATAGTATTTTAAGCACGTCTTTAAACACGTTGTTCATGTGGGTTGATTTTAATTCTAGCAGTTCTATATATCATGCATACAGTTGATATTTGAAGAAAGCATTCGAATAAATAAAAAGGACTTGTGAGGCGTACTTTCAAGCGAAGCTTGAAATTAACCTACAAAACGAGAGTGTTAGTGATAGCTTGAGAGATAACTGAGCAATGAAAATTTTAAATGACAAGTGTTTGCACACGTAAAATGATGGATTGTACGCATACGAGAATTAAATGCTGAGCTTGATGAGTGCATGAAAATAAATGACGACAATTGATTGCATGCGAGAAATGATGAATTTTACGCATACGAAAATGAGATACCGAGTTGATTGCGTGCGAAAAATGATTGATTTTAAGCACATGAGAATTTAAATGCTGTGTTGATTGCATGCGAAAAATGATTGATTTTACGCATACGAGAATTTAAATGCTAGGTTGATTGCATGCGAAAAATGATTGATTTTACGCATACGAGAATTTAAATGCTGGGTTGATTACATGCGAAAAATGATGGATTTTACGCATACGAGAATTTAAATGCTGGGTTGATTGCATGCGAAAAATGATGGATTTTACGCATACGAAAATGAAATGCTGTTTTGATAAGTGCAGAAAAATTAAATGCTATTGGCGATTTACAGGGAAGAAAAAAAGTTTAATGATTTGCAGAAAATAAAACAGGTTGATAATGCAGGGAATAAACAGTTGGATATTTGCAGAAAATAAACAGTTGATATTGCGACCGACCATGTAGGCGGTATTGAATTTAAATTGCTGAAAGTAAATTGCTGAGATTTAAAGTGCGGGAAAGTAAAGTGCGGAAAAGTAAACAGTTGATAATTTGCGGAAGGATTTCCAGCAGTTTTGCGAAAAAATAAAGCAGTTGATATTGCAGAAAATAAACAGTTGATATTGCGACCGACCATGTAGGCGGTATTGAATTTAAATTGCTGAAATTTAAAGTGCGGAAAAGTAAACAGTTGATAATTTGCGGAAGGATTTCCAGCAGTTTTGCGAAAAATTAAAGCAGTTGAATATTTACGAGAATTAAAATGCGACCGACCATGTAGGCGGTATTGAATTTAAATTGCTGAAAGTAAATTGCTGAAATTTAAAGTGCGGAAAAGTAAAGTGCGGAAAAGTAAACAGTTGATAATTTGCGGAAGGATTTCCAGCAGTGTGCGAAAAATTAAAGCAGTTGAATGTTTACGAAAATTAAAATGCGACCGACCATGTAGGCGGTATTGAATTTAAATTGCTGAAAGTAAATTGCTGGAATTTAAAGTGCGAAAAATTAAGCAGTTGATAAGTGCGACCGACCATGTAGGCGGTATTGAATTTAAATTGCTGAAAGTAAATTGCTGAAATTTAAAGTGCGGAAAAGTAAACAGTTGATAATTTGCGGAAGAATTTCCAGCAGTTTTGCAAAAAAATAAAGCAGGTGATATTTACGGGAATTAAAAAGCGACCGACCATATAGGCGGTATTTTAAATGGCTGAAATTAAACGGTTAGATATAAATGACTGAGGTTAGATAACATGACAATAAATATTATGATAAGGAATGAGCAATTCACGTATAAAAACAATTCAAGAAACAATATGCATACGAAATATTTTACGAAAAAATTGAATTAAACAATTCATGTATAAAACATACGAAAAACAACACGTATCATGAAAAACAATTATACGAAGCATGCAAGCATTTTACGTAAAACAAATAACGAATCAGAGGCACGGAAAAACGTGAATGGGCTGAGCCCAGCTTAAAATTCAGAGAAATGGGCCAGGAACAGTTCCTGGCCCAAAGGAATTATTTTAAATGGTGATGGGCCAAGCCCATCACCTTTCTCTCATTTCCTCACGCGAAGGGCCGAGTGGCCCAGGTCATCATCTTCATCCTCTCGTCACCGGCGCCACTGCCGGCGACGGAGGTGGCGAACCAGGCGACGGATTCGCCTGGTTCTTGGCTAGAAAGAAGCCGTTCCCTTCCAATAGAGCAATCATGCCACCACAGTAGGAAAACGGAAACAAAACAGTAGGATTTCTAGAAGGAAACGAATAGATGCATATTTACATTAATTAACGAAATAATTAAACTAAGCCACGATAATTCAAACGAATGTTAGTAGAGTGGAATTGGGCTGAAAACAAAGTGATTGCAGCAAGTTTTGATGCTTAATTAATTGGCCAAGTATTAAACGAAATTTAAAGAAAAAACAAGAGAAAGAAATGCTTACAGTGGTGCTGCTGCCGGAGTACGGACGACGGTGATGAACGGGGGCGAGAGTGCGTGAGTTAGCCAGGAAAAGGGAGAGGGAGCAGTGTGTTTTTCTTGCGATTTTTCGGACCCCTTTCACGAAGGAGAATGGCTTGTATTTATAGCCGGAGAACGCGTGGAGGCTGGACGAAGGAGCCGCGCGTGGTGGCCGGCTGGTCATGGTGGCAAGCTAGGGGAAGGCGTGATGATGGCGGAGGGCTAGGGGCTAGGGAGCAGTTGGCTCGGGCGAGGACTTCGGTCGCTTCCCTCGTGCGTGCACTGTGCATGTGCATTATGCACATTAAATCAAGGGCCATTGATCTAGTTGACTTTCCTTGGTTGACCAGATCAATGGCCATGATCAAATGGCCTTTCATCTGATTTAAACGGCCTCGAGCCGGTTCCCGCGAACAAACGTTCTGACTTTTTGAGCCGAAGGTACCGTCGCGTAGAGAAAAATATGACGGGTTTAACCGTCTACAGCGAATGACGAGAATTTTTCGTTTAACGTGTTTATTTTCGCGTTCAAAAACGTGAAACGTTTGAACGGAAAAATAATAACGTTACGCCGAAAATCACACGAATCGCTGTAGACCGTTGCGACCAGAAAAAAATCTAGCAACTAGTTGATGGAAAACATTTTAAAGTCAAGCTATGGTCCGAGTGGACTTACTCGGGTCTAATAAAAGCTCGAATAAAAATAATAATAAAATAATAAAAATACTAAAAAATGTGCTACAATATAAAAAATCCTAAAATTCATGTGATGACCTAAAACGAAGAAAAAATTAGCAAACGACTGCCGGATAATTAAAAATGTGATTTTTAAGGCTAAAAATATTAATGATAATAATAATGAAAATACATGCCGAAAAATTAAAAATGCGATTTCGAAGGCTGACGATGCTGACGATGATGCAAAAATGCAACGAAACACCTAAAAATGCTAGCGACATTAAATCAACTGAAAATGACTGTAAATTAGCTGAATAACAGAAATGCTAAAATTAAATAAAAATGGCGTCAAAATTCGGGTATCAACAGGTATTCAGTATACCGAATGCTTAAAATTCAATATCGTACCATATCAAATTACATTTCGATACCGTACCACATTACCGAAATTTATTTGGTATGGTATACCGAAATACCGTTCTTGAGTAAGGAATTCAAAATTTCCAGTTTTTTCATCACTAGGTTTTCAACTGTAATTTCACTACTTTGAACATCCATTAAGCTATCCATTTATAATAAGTTGTTAAGTTACATTTACAAAGCTAGCAAACATTCATAACATCCATTAAATCCACAAAGCTAGCAAATATTCATAACATCCAATAAATCCACAAATACAAATTACAATTCTAACTTACAAGCAAAGCAAATAACAAACAGTCCACTCTCCAATAACTCCATTCCAGTCCATGATTTAAGAGTTCAAGTACAACAATCGATCACCACCACAATACGTTTTTGAAAGAGCTACTCATTCACATCTCTGAAATAGTTGACTCTAATACCAGTTCTGCCAAATCTGAAACATAAAATTCAAGTTAAGCTAAAAGAATCAGGGCAATTTGCTAAGATAACATTGTAATGTAAACATTGAAGAGAATAAGTTAAGCTCTTACCAGAATCCAATTTATCAAGGTCATTTATGTTCTCCTCCACAATGATGGGTTCATTGAATCTCCTAATCCGATTTTGGGTGCATATAAATGCTTGCAAAATTCTAAGTGTTAGAGAACTCCTAAAAAAATTAAGGGCTCTCCCACCAGTGTTGAATGCAGACTCTGAAGCCATAGTGGAAACAGAAAATGCCAAGACATCTCTATCCATTTTGGAAAGAATTAGGAATCGTGGAGAATATTTTTTCCACCAATTCAGTAAAACAAACTCACTCATCCTCTATAATCATATTAGCTAAAGTAACCTTAGAGGCTTCTTGATCAAATATCCAATTAGTTAAAGATGCAGCAGAACCAGATTCTTCCCCAACTTGATAATTAAGATTCAGTCTAGTTAGGGCCACTTGTGTGTGATTTTTGCTTACAAGTAACCATGTGATTACGTAAACCAGAGGTAACATGTATTTGTGGATGAGCATGTACCTGCTTAGCATAGAAAAGGCACTTACCTACTGGATCACCATCGATATCCTTCATTTTCATGAATTGCTTCCAAGAAAAAAAACCTTGATGCCATCAACTTCCTCGACTTTAGAATGTGTGGTTTAATTGAATTAGTTGCAGGTTGGACAACAGCTCCAACTTCAGTAGCTTGTGGTTGGGTAGCATTCGTAAGAGGTTGGACAACAACTCCAACTTCAGTACCTTGGCCATCAATGTTTGGTATAGCCTCTAACTCCATTATCAGAAGAATATGTATGAAATAAAATAATACTTTCGTCAACGAATAGTTTCAAATAAAATCAACAAATTGACATTTAGACCAGATTAATTTAGACAAATCCTAACCTAATTGACATTTAGACCAGATTAATTTCAAATTCCATTCAAACTCTAATCTAATCAACAAACCCTAATCTAATTCATACCTTAACGAAATCCGTTTGCCTTGTAACCTTGTTTGTTGCGGTGTGGTTTTGGAGAGAAGAAGAGAACATAAATCGAAGAAGATGAAGTGGTGGTGGAGAGGATTTGTGTGTGTGGAGATGCGATTAAGTTGGTGGTGATTGGTTTGCTTGTTTGCTGCAGTGTGGTTTTGGAGAGAAAAAGAGAATAGAAATCGAAGAAGAAGAGAGGAGATACAATGAATGAGTTTCATGTAAATGTAAGTAATAATTCGGTATGGTAGGTTCGGTAATGCCGAACCTGGCAAAACCAATACAGTACCGTACTGAAATTATTTCGGACGGTATTTCGGTATGCCGCACCGTAAAATTTTAGAAAAAAATACCGATCGAATTTACGTAATTACGGTACGATTAGTAATTATTAGGTCCCGAAATTATTATCTCATACCCTTACTCACAACCAATGTTGTTTTTTGGTATTATCGAAATTATTATATCCCACCCCTAATTTTTATCATACTTTAAACACGTGAGTTGGCAAAATTATTTGGGATAATGCATTTGATGGCACCTTTACAACATTTGATTGACTGAATTGGCACCTTCCTTTTTTCTTGCTTTTAAATGGTACCTCCACTCAACACGAATGTCACAATTGGTACCTGATAGTAACACCGTCAACGAAGAGCCGTTAACCCGCTTATGTGGCATGCCACATCAGCTGCCACGTCATCCAAATTGAGAAAATAATTTAATTAATTTAAAAAATTCTGAAAATAATGTATTAATTAAAAAAATTGAGAAAAATATTTTATATTATTTTTAAAAATTCAGAAAAATTGTAAAAATCCCAAAAAAAATTATAAATTACAAAAAAATGTTTTCTTTTCAGTAATAATAAATAATATAAAATTTAATTAGTCTTATTTATTTTACTCCTTTTTAAAATTTTAGTTTTAGCAATTATTTTAATTTTTGTTTACACAAAAAAATAGTTTAAATTAATTTTCTTACTCCTTAATTTATTTATTTCTTTCGTTTTCTTTTCCATCCTTTTTTTTCTTTTTTTCTCTTTCTTTTCCTTTCCTTTCCCCTGTATCCCTTATTTCTTTCTTTCCCTGAAAATTAAATTCCAAGTTTTTTTTTTCTTTCTTATTTCTTATTTCTTATTTCTTTCTTTGCCTGCATTCAATTCACTCTTAACCTCTGCAAAATCAAACCACCAAACCAATTAATTAATTTTAATTTTAATTTCATAGCCAATCTTCCTCCCTTCAATTTCAATTTCAAAATCTCAAATTTCCCAAATCCAATTTCCCAATCTCTTTCAAATCTCTGCAACCCAGCAGCCACCACACAACCCAGCCACGACGTCGCAATCACCACTGCTAAACACCAACCCAGCAGCCACACTGCCGCCATCACCCGCCCTCGATCCCCTCCTCTATAATCCGGCAACTCAATCACCCCCACCACTACGTCATCGCCAAATGCAACCACAACCGCCGATGTGCCCCCGCTCTCCCTCACTCCCGATTTGCGATCCAATCACCCATCCCCGATCCAATCACCAATCTCCGATACAAACCAAATTAAAAAAAGAGGAGAAGAAATAGGAACAGAGAAGGGAAAGAAAAAAAGATGCGAGGAAGAAGACAGAGAGTGAGGAAGAAGATGATGAAAGAAAGAAAAAAGAAAGAAAAAAATTGTCAAATAAAGATGACGGTGATTTAAATGCAAGGAAAGAAAGAAATAGGGGATACAGGGAAAAGGAAAAGAAAAGAAAGAGAAAAAAAGGAAAAAAAGGTTGGAAAAGAAAACGAAAGAAAGAAATAAATTAAGGAGTAAGAAAATTAATTTAAACTATTTTTTTTGCAAACAAAAATCAAAATAATTGCTAAAACTAAAATTTTAAAAAGGAGTAAAATAAATAAGACCAATTAAATTTTATATTATTTATTATTACTGAAAAGAAAACATTTTTTTGTAATTTATAATTTTTTATAGAATTTTTATATTTTTTTGGGATTTTTACATTTTTTTGAATTTTTACAATTTTTTTGAATTTTAAAAAATAATATAAAATATTTTTCTCAATTTTTTAAATTAATACATTATTTTCAGAATTTTTTAAATTAATTAAATTATTTTCTCAATTTGGATGACATGGCATGACACGTCAGACATGTCTGACGTGGCGGCTGATGTGGCATGCCAGGTAGGTGGGTTAACGGCTCTTCGTTGATGGTGTTACTATCAAGTACCAATTGTGACATTTGTGTTAAGTGGAGGTACCATTTAAAAGTAAGAAAAAAAGGAGGTACCAATTCAGTCAATCAAATATTGTACATGTGCCATCAAATGCATTATCCCAAATTATTTGTTATAGAAACATTTTTTTATTTTTTTATATTGTTTTTGTTTTTGGTTCTACGGTTATATTCATTAATTAATTGTCAAAAAGGGAGAGAAAAAAAGAAGATCCAAGTCAATGATATTACAAAAGACACAGTCTTCGGTGGCGGAAAGAAGGAAAAAATGATCAGGTTACATTTGCTTTGACAAGAGATACACGCCTATCATATCCCAACAATTACATATTCATCCAAAACAATCTTTGGCCGGCTGTTAAAAGTAATTTCTTTAGAGAAGTTGCTTGCTCCCACAAAGCATAAAAATCCTTAGCTATCATTTTGCTGGAGCTTCTATTGTTGTTGGTTGTGTATTTCCATATCAAGGCTATCTGGGTGAGCGGGCTATTATCCGAAGATTGTAACTTTAGGCTTCCTTTGGTTTCTCTCTTTCTCGTTTTAGGATTAGAACTTTAGGTTTGCATCGCTTGAAGAACATCAGGGTCAGTACATGGTTGTCAATTTCTTTTCCTCAGTTTGTGTTGCGGGGGTTGGTTGTGTTTGCAAGTTTTGTTTTGGTGCAAATATTGAGTGACCCAGTTTATCTTTGAGTTCTTTCAAATCATTTTGCTTATCTATGAGAGGATATTGGTGGATTTTTTTATTACTTGTGAATTTTCATCTATGTTTCGTTAAAGTTTTTGTCTTTTTGTTTGTTGTAGTCATCTGATTGAAATGGCAGGGAAGGATGGAATTGCCAAAGATGTTACTGAAGTGAGTTTTTGTGTTTTAGTTCACCTACAAAACTTGTTTTTTTTTTATTGTATATGAGAATTGTGGCTTATACTTTGGTCTGATTTTGGGATTAATTAGCTGATAGGTAACACTCCGTTGGTGTATCTCAATCGTATTGTGGATGGTTGCGTGGCCCGGATCGCTGCTAAGCTTGAGATGATGGAGCCTTGCTCAAGTGTTAAAGATAGGTATTGGCTACATTTTCTGCTGTATTTTACGGGAAGATATCAGAAGTAACGTTGCTTGATAGGATATTTGATCATGATTGTTTCTGTTAACTGCATTCAATTGGAGGACTAGATTTAAGTTGGAAATCTGATCGTCAGAATTTAGACTTTTGCTATTGCTGTAGAAGTTCATTCTTCGTATTGATGCTATGTAGTGCTCAAGCATTTCTAAAGTTAAGTTAATTGGAGGCCATTGCATGCTTGACCAGGATTGTTATGTGATGCATTTTGATCCACAATTGTTTGTTTCTTTGCGTGCCTTTAGGATTGGATATAGCATGATTGCTGATGCAGAGGAGAAGGGTCTCATCAAGCCTGGTGAGGTTAGTACTTAGATCTTTCAAACCTAGTAATTCACCAGTCAACAGATTTGTTTCTTGGACAGTCTATTAGGAAGGTTGACTTCATTTCACTGCCAATTACCATCATTCTAAATAGAGGTTAACCTTTTAAAGTTTATATCCACAACAACCCCCTACTTTTGGGGAATAAGATGAAGATGGATTTTTCACATTGACATTTTTTTTCTTCATGCTGAAGAGCATCCTGATCGAGCCTACAAGTGGTAATACTGGCATTGGGCTGGCATTCATGGCTGCTGCAAAGGGTTACAGACTTATAATTACAATGCCTGCTTCAATGAGTCTGGAAAGAAGAATGGTTCTTCGCGCTTTCGGAGCTGAGCTGGTTCTTACTGATCCAGCAAGGGGAATGAAAGGAGCTGTTCAGAAGGCTGAAGAAATATTGGCAAAAACACCCAATGCTTATATTCTGCAGCAATTCGAAAATCCTGCCAACCCAAAGGTATTGTTTCTTATAACTTTTGGCACATTATAAGTTTGCTGATTTGAGAGGCGTGCAATCAGTTAATGGTTTCCTGGTCAGATCCACTATGAGACCACTGGACCAGAGATCTGGAAAGGCTCAGATGGGAAAGTTGATGCTTTTGTCTCCGGGATTGGAACCGGGGGTACTGTAACAGGTGCTGGCAAGTATCTGAAGGAGCAAAACCCTGATATAAAGGTTAGACTCTTCTCTTTGCTTTCATTTCATGGAGAGAGTAATATTGTTTGTTTTCTAAATTTTTTGTTTCTCTTATTACATTACCCTTTTTTTTTGTGTTTAGCTCTATGGTGTGGAACCTGTTGAAAGTGCAATTTTGTCTGGAGGGAAACCCGGTTAGTCATCATTGGCTGCCTCTTGTCTGTATCTATTTTTTCCCTGTTATTTTATAATTTCAGTGCCCATGAACTGAGTATGAGCTACCAATCTAAGCTATGTTTCAATATACCTGTTTCTAGTAGTTAAAGATTCCTGCATTTAGTGGAAGTTTAGCTCTAAGCACATGTAGCTCAATCAGCTTTTAACCTGGCATATTCTAAATTTGTAGCTAGTTAATTGAATGTGGTATTTTCAGTCAATGTGTAACTAGCACGTTTGTCATCTATCATTGCTCAAATACCATATGAATTCCATGATTTTGAAGCCAATGGTTATTGCATTTATTCTTCATCTCTAACTATATTTCTTCATTTCTAACTTGATTGTTCTTGACTTGGTAAATATCTAAGGCCCTCATAAGATCCAAGGTATTGGTGCTGGCTTCATCCCTGGAGTTTTGGATGTTGGGTTACTTGATGAAGTCGTTCAAGTAAGTCTTCCTTATGTGGTTCATATTCCATATGGGATTCTGATTGCTGATATATTCTGTTTGAGCATCAATCTACTAGATCCTGTATTTGTATATGCGGAAAGGTACTTGTAAGAGTATTAATATTTTGCAGCTGTTTGTTACATCTTTCACAACTGACCGGATTATAAATGGCTGTCTTCATATGTTTCCCGGACCTATTCTTAATATCTTACAAGATTTGAAATACAATAATTCATCTTGAAAGCATAGTCTTAGGACATTGGTTTCAATTTCTTCTTTCAGTGCACACACACATACATATTTTAGTCGTTCCTGAGACTTGCATTCTATTCTGTCACTGACTCAATATCTGTGACTCTGCAGATATCGAGTGAAGAAGCGATAGAAACTGCCAAGCTCCTTGCCTTGAAAGAAGGGCTACTGGTAATCTCACTATTTCATGAGATGTGTTTTGGAAAGAAAACCTTCATGTACTCTACTCTTAATCATCCTACAAACTTTGCAGAATGCGACTATGTTCATCTCTTTGATGGAATTGTATGTATTGCAGGTAGGGATATCATCCGGTGCTGCAGCAGCTGCAGCAATTAAGATAGCAAAACGGCCTGAAAATGCTGGAAAACTCATTGTTGTAAGTTTGATATCATTCTGTATTTTGCAAGCAAGGCTACTGCGTGAGAGATATGCTATTATACTCAAGGCGAAAAAACCTGACTTTTTATAGCAAGGGTGTACCAAGATTCACTCTCTCACTAGCTCAGTTTTTTTCTTAAATTACAAAAAGAGATGGTAAATATGTTGAATCACTGACCTTATGTAATATCAGACATGAAAGCTGCTCTAACGTTTGCTGCTTTGGTTGCTAGGTGTTTCATTTTCATTTTGATATTCTAGTTGAGGACTATACCTTGCAGTCTGATATTGAGTGTATCTTGTTATTTTATAAAATATTACCAGGTGGTCTTCCCCAGCTTTGGAGAGCGTTATTTATCGTCTGTGCTGTTCGAATCCGTGAAGCGGGAGTCGGAAAATATGGTTTTTGAGCCTTGAGGTTGAACATGCAATGCAAGTTTCCAAGCACTTCTTTATGGGGTTTATCTTCTTCACAGATGGAATGAGAATAATAACGGGGTGGGATTTTAGCTCATGTGTTTGTACTTTGTACACCACTACTAAGATGAAGCTTTGTTGTGAGATTGTCTTAGAACTGTAATTAGTAGTGTTCTTATACAAAACAAACTATCATTTTTCATAATAAATCTCCTGCCTACCCCCACAACTATAATTTCCTTTCATCTTTTTCTTCCCCCATAACTGAGGTCCCATTTCTTTCCAGCAACTTCCGGTTAGGAGACTAGTATATATGTTTGAGTATTGTTGAGTTCTAATGGTAACTTTCCCAATATGATTTTTCTACTTTCCCCCTAAAATGTAGGCACGGGCTAACTTTTGATTTCCTCGTCCGATTGTCTTCAAATTGGGTGGCAATGGCCTGAAGTAGCTAAGACATTGCACGGTCCAGTAGTGTCTTGACTTTCTTGTTCGGAGGCCTCCTTCGTAAAAAGGCTCGATCGGTTCTGCCTACGAATCCTAGGTGGTGTAGGATTATTGTCGATAGGAAAGTAGACTTCGACCCTTGGATGATTGGCTCGCTCAAATGTTCTCAAAATTGGGCCAGGGTTATAGAATACATAAAAAGGGTATGTGACGTTGTGAGTTGGCTTGGGCACAGTCGCCTTGTGTAGTTGGTGAGGCCTTTGGCGTGGGCCTTGGCTCTGGGTTGGCAAGGTGTTGTTTGGTCTTCTCAACCAACATCTTGAGGTTAAGCTCCATGTACTTGAGCTGTGTTAACCTCTCTTGGAGTTCCACATCCTCAACTCGCTGTCTTGGCTCGATGGTCAAGGGTGAGTGCGCGTTGGGCGTGCACACTAGGCATGAGTTCCGACGGCATTGTGTAGTGACCTTGAGCTTTGCCTTCAGCTCCAGTATCTCCATGTAGAGGAGATGGGATTGTGACAACCTTGTGTTACATGTCTGCGGTTCGGCGTCTAGGGCTAGTTGGTGCGTTGGGTGCATGCGATGGGCCTGGAATCGCATCACTAAGGGCCCCTTCTATGTGTTCTCTAACCCTGGCCCAATTTTGAGGACGTTTGAGCGAGTGGATCGACCAAAGGCCCGAGTCCACTTCTTGACAGATTGGAATTCTACGCCGCCGAGGATTCATTGGTGCGCACCACAACTAAGTCCGAGCCACTTCAGACTTCTGAGCGCCAAAGGCCAATGCTCTACTTGGGTTCGTAAACTACATAAAGTGAGCTAGCTTGGGCCCAAGATTGAGCCCAAAGGCACGAGTGGATCGCAAAATGGCCCATGATAGCAGCGTGCGAAAAGGGCGCACGACCAAGGCAGCGCGACTTTCCTTTTTGCGCGACCTTCCTATTTGGCGATTTCCTATTTTGTTCTCCAAGACTTTCTATTATTATTTATGTTAGTTTCCTTAGACAAACAAAGTAATTGCCGAGTAAGACTATTGTTAGTTCGACAACTAGATTAATTAGGAACTTTTTGTTATGTTAGTTTCCTTTTCTCGAATAAGGTAGCTGCCGATCTAGGGCTTTGTTAGTCGGTTAGTTTTGCCTATTTATAGAGCCGCTTGACTCCATTGTAACATAAGTTTGAGATTTGAATAAAAGTGAGGTTTTTACCTTGTGCGAGTGAATTCTCGTGTGTCTACGGGTGGACTCCCGTGTGGCAGGAATGGACTCTCCTGTATTGTCTTGTTTCGCTTGAGTCTGCAATACTCAAGATGTTGCAAGTAAAACCCGAATTGCATATTGTTCGAGCCACCTAGGTTGATTCTCCCAAGTGCGAGTCTAGGTCTAGGGAAGCGAACAGGAACCTCACTTAGTTCGATTAGGTTGGTTATTCCATGTGTAATAGCAGGTCTAAGCTCGGCTAAGGGAGCCTTTATCATTCCGCGACAACTCCAAACCCTTGAACTAGATCCTACATGTCGACATACACTTCCTTGGCTAATAGGAACGTATCATGTGGTAACGGAGCACAAGGCGTTCATACAGTTTGGTTTATACCCCGACTATCTTTACTTTATTTGTTTTTAATTTTGTTTTCGTTGTTAAAATTGGTTTTCATTCTAACCCGTTCTAATACCAATCTTTTTGTGTGCCGTGTGTTAGGAGTCTTGTGTGTCGAGTTGAGCTAGGTTTTTAGCTCTTATGTGTGAGATTCAAGTGAGCATGTGTGTGTTTCGCTTGAAACGTTGTGTTTTAAGTTTTCGTAAAAATAAATAAATTACAAAGTGTCAAGTCTTGTTTTCAGTAAAAAAAAAAACACAGTGTCAAGCATTAGAGTTAGCTACGTTCATTAGCTAACGCGTCAATTTTTTTTCCGATTCTGCCAAATTCAAAAAGGTAAAGAAGAATTGGCATTTTAATACAAAAAGAAGACAGTGGAGAGCCATCGGAATCAAAAGATAGCACGGAGCACACTATCGCATGCACTATCACACCAAAGCGTACCAATCGTGAGCTTTGAGTCAATTCTTTGTGTCTTTGAGCCTTTCCTTGATTCATAATATAATTGTCTTCTAAATCCAACCTAACAAGTGTTTAGTTGATCGGTCTTTGCAACTAGCCTCTTGTTAAGCATCTAAATTTCGTTCGAAGTCGAGCTATCTTTGTGTCTTCTTGGAAGCTTTTCTTTGAAACTCTCGAGTCATTAACTACTTGCAGGCACAAGGTAAAAACTTGAATGACTTGGTGAGCGTATTAGAGAGCTTAAACATGAGAGTAAACATGTGAGAGAGTGCTACGTTTAGTACAACTTTACGTTTTATTGTTGTGTTGAATTTCAGAAGCACAAAGATGGCTGATGAAGTTTCCAACATCCGAAGCAAGCAGGACTTAATCAACTTCCTCAAGGAACTTGATAGGAAGTTCACTGACTTAGAGGAATGTATGGGTGAGGTCTCGGCTGGACGACGACTTAGGACCGAAGCTAGTAGAGGACGAGTGCCGAACTATTACCGCAACTGTGAAGGCGTTCTGGCTCCTATCCCATTTAGTATGCCTCGACCCGAGGATGAAGGCGAGAGTCTACGTGAGGTGCAAGCCAGACGAGACAAAGGGAAGCAAATTGCTACCTTCAGCCCGCAGTGGAACCCAAGAAGCTCGAGGTAGACCCTAGGCGCCAACTATCACATGGAGCCCTAACCCGTGCTGCGGCTAGTGCGCCCCCGGCGCCCAGTGGCGGATCCAGTCCAGGGCTAGGGTGGGCTACCGCCCACCCTGGGCCAATAAAAAATTTTATTTAATTGAATGAAGATATTAATTTACTAAGCAACATTAAACATTGATGTTAGGATGGTCGGGTGGTCTAAGGCGCATGGAATACCTAAGAGGGCGTGGGTTCAAATCCCACTTTGACATTACTTTTCCTTTCTTTTCTTTTTCAGCCATGAGTAAATAGTGTGTTTGTAAGTTTATACAATGTAAATATCAAAATACTAATAGATAAGTTATATATCAAATAACATTTTAGATATTATTAATAAAAAAACTAAAATATAAGGTAATGAATAATTTATATTTTAATAAATGTATTCGTGGAAGAAATAAATGAAAAAAATAATATTCGAATAAAAATTCCAATTGTCAAAAATAATTGCTTCCAACCAATTTCGGTATGTATGAGGAGTGATTATTTGAGTTTTGAAAGGATTTGTTGAAGATTTGAGTGAATTTAGACAAACAAATATTGTTTTAGAGAGAGAGAGCACAGGTTCGAGTTTTGAGGAGAGAGAGGGGAAACAGAGAAATGAGAGACAATGGAAGAGAATGCGATTATTTATACTGAATTTTCGAAAAACCCTAAAATACTCTGTGCCGTTTTGTGTATTATCTTCCAACGATCAATTTTTGAAATTAGAATGTTACACTTTGCCGTTTTGTATATTGTCTTCCAACGATCAATTTGTTATTTAGTGACGGATATAAATACTTTTAAGCATTTTTCTATTTTTTTGTACAACTCGCTTGCCTTTCTTTTAAAATACTCACCAAAAAAATTTCAGGGGCGCTACCCCCGCCCCCCCTGAATTCAATTCCTGGATCCGCCATTACCGACACCTAGTGTGTAACCAGTCAAGGAGCCCAAGCTCCTAGTGCCTTATACACGACCCAACTAGGAACCTCAAAGTCTTAAGTCACTTGTCACCAAGCGCAACCTGAATGTACAACGCAAGGCCACATATGAGGAAGGGGGAGAGAGGACCATGGTGGGTAAACACGAATGTACAACGCAACGCAAGCCCTCAACCCAAAACTATCAAAGAGGAGCAGAGGAGGAATTTATTCCACACGTACTGTATCGTTAAGGAAGAGCTTTACAACGTGATCATCGATAATGGGAGTTGCACAAATTATGTAAGCCACATGTTGGTGCACGAGTTGGGTCTTCCGGCGGTGGAACACCCACAACCTTATTCGCTTCGATGAGTGTCGAGTAGTGAGGAGCTTTAGGTCACTACGCAAGTCCTACTTCCGTTCTCCATTGAAGATTATGAAGACGAAGTTCTATGTGATGTTGTCCCTATGAGCGCGACCCATTTATTACTTGGCCACCCATGACAATACGATAGGGAAGCTAATCATGAAGGGAGAAGTAATTACTACACACTCATAAAGGATGGCCAAAAATTCACTCTAGCGCCATTGACATTTCGTCAAGCTCTAGAGGAACAAGAATGGCTCGAGGAGGCCTATGATGACTTTACATAGAAAGAAGAAGAAAGAGAGATGAGTGATCTAATAAGTGAGATACTTAGAGAGGAAAACAACTCATATGAAAAAAAAGAGCATGTGAAGAGAGATAGAGAGCAAAACAACCCGCATGAAAAGAGTGAGCATGCGAGAGGAAAACAAATGCATGAAAAGAGTGAGCATGTAGAGAGTGGCACCTATACAAAAGGAGAGTTGAGTGAGTGTGTTGGATAAAAAAGCGAGGCACGCACTTTGTGTGCGCAAAAATTGTTTTGGCAAAAGCCACCAAAAACCCATTTCTTTGAAAATTTGGCGCCCCCGCGCTTCTAAGACTAACCCCATTGAGCGAACTCCTATTTGTATTTCCTCTTATATGAAGAGAGCAAGTGTTGAAAGCTCAAGAGAAGAAGTCCACACTTCACTGCCGGTCGAACGAAAAGAGCACCCAATGCGCGTAGAGCCTAATTCGGCTAATGCTAGCCGCCAAGGTACGGTGCACATTTCGTTCCTTAGCACTGATTTTCTTGAGTATTAACATATGCTTGACTTCCATGACTTGTAAGATTCTGATTTAGGCCCATTTACTAAACATGACTTGCATAACTCTAAACCTAAGTCATATTCTTTTGAGAAGTACTTGCGTAAGCGCAAGAGTTTTACAAGACCACCCGATCCTTTACAGAAATTTGTTGTACATGAGCTGATGTGTGGTAGATTGTTAGACCACTTTAGTACAAGGGATATTGCAAAAAATGGTACCTGTCAAATAATTAAACGAAAGATTTCATACCTCGGCTGTATTCTACGTTTAAAAGATACCTGTACAATAAAACAACGTCACATTTGATACCTCACCCTTACGCCGTCCAAAAATCACCGTTAACTGTCCGACGTGGCACGTGATAGCGTCCAAACGCCGTAGTTGCCTTGGACGTTGCTTGAGAGGGCCGGATCTAGTCTCGGGCTCGGTTGGCTTGGGATGGATCTTGGCGAGAGCATTTCGGATGAAAGGAGATGGTGATTTTGGGAGCGTTTTGCAGCGGAAATGGAAGAGTGATGATTGATGGACCATCGTTTACGAAAAGGAAATCGAAGTTGATTATTTAGTGACACGGACCAAGGATTACAAGGACATTACCTTGATCGGACCTCAACAAGGCCGGAGCTTTCCTATAGAAAGCTTGACATTCTCGGCCACCTTGAGAATGGTGGACGAGCGGGATCTAAGATCATTTCCTAGAGCTAGTCTAGAGCGGCTAAAGGCTTAGAGGAAAAATCCCACAAATCAATAAGCACCCTAACATGAAGGCAAGTCCCTCCTATTTATAGGCTAGATATTTACAAAGGGAAAAGACCCTTGAGACCCTTGGACAACAGGGAAGCTTCTACTTATAAGTCACGCGGGCCCCTTGAGTGTGTGACATGTCACAGCCGTGGCTGGTTGACAAGGCTCATAGCTGGCCGGGTGACATGGCAATGGGTTGGCCGAATGACTGGTCGCTTGCGTGGCTGAGTGATGGGTCACGGGCCTGGCCGAGAGATGGGCTGCGAGGCTGGCCGAGGCCTGTGGCTTTGGGCTGGCCGAGATGCAAGCCTGAGGAGCAGCTGAGGCCTGTGGCGCTGGGCTGGCCGAGGCGCGATACTCATGCGAGGCCGAGGTCGAGCTGTTGTGAGTCCTGGGCTCGTGATACAGGCTGTGGTTTGAAACCAAGGCGCAAGGTGCAGCCTTTGGCTTCCGATAGAGCGCGGGCTCGGGCGTGAGGCTGCGAGCCGCGGGTTTCCCATGTGACTCCGACTCGGGCGTGAGGTTGCGAGTCGAGTCGTTGGTGTAGACACACAGCCTCCAACGGTCCGCGGTCTCCGTGCTGTCTTCCTCGGTCCTTAGCGCTCTCAAGAGCGCGGCTATTATGGCCTTGCTCCTAGCCCTCGGCCCATGCGTGGCTCGGGCCCTTGGGCTCATATCACACGCCATGTCAGATGCCATGTAGGATGCGGTTGACATGGCGTGCCACGTAGGACAAATTTGACCCGGTTCTTTACCCACGGGTCAGATTAGCGGGTTTTACCCACCTGCTTGAAATGACAGTCATTTTTGGGTATGAAACGACGCGTCGTTCATGACAAACGACGCGTGACGGTCATCTCATCTAATTAAAATGAGCGACGCATCGTTCATTTGAAGCTATATCATCCTCCCATCGTTCACAATCACGCTCACACTACCTCTCAAAACCCTAACGACGCTCTCACCACTCACACTCCCTCTCAAAACCTAAACTTTCTCTTTTCGGCGCGACGGCTTTAATGGTGAAGACTGAAGACGACGTTGAGATTTTTAGTTCCGTGGTGAAGCAGAAGCTAAATTACGAGTACAAGCCTAGTATCTACTGTCGATGCGGGCAAAAAACACCTTGATGGATTTCATGGACGAAGAAGAATCCTGGACTTCGATTCAACAAATGCAAGCGCAGCGTCGAAGAGGGTCGATGTGGTTTTTATTTGTTCGTTGATGGTGATTATGCTCACCTGCTAAGAACTGAGGCCTTCTTCTGGGAATTCTCTTGCCATGCTCAGCCTCACTATCACTGCTGGAGGTCAAGAAACTTCCCTCGAACTCACTGTTCTCCTCAACTAAATCTTCTAGATTCCCGCCAGAATTGAACCTAACCCTTGCATTTCCCTCCTTTTTTTTCCTCACATCAGGACCACTAACCCCACTTAGACCTACATCCTCTACTGGTCCCTCCATACTTTCTCTCACCTCCCTCTTTTTCTTGAATTTGGATTTTTTATTTTCACCCCTTCTCTTGAATCTTTCTCTCTTTTCCCGAGACATCCTCAACTCCTCATCCTCATCAGCAGACAAATAAGGAATATCGATCCAATATCCATCTACCGTAGGCTCTAACTCTTGGTCCCCAATATCATCACATTCATACTAACTTTCCCCTTGCTCGGTATGATATCCATCAAATTCACTGTCGTCAGAGTCATCATCAACAACACAATCATCATCAACAATATTTTTACCCTTACTGGACCCATCAACAACACTTTCACCCTTACTGGACCCACCAACAACCCTATGTCCATGTTCTGAAATTCTCAACTTATTACACATGGTGGTGGGGGTTTAGGTCATCAAAATAAGGATGCATACCATCACCATGCTCTACATATAAATTAATAGCCTTATTCTCAAGTGCATAATCAAGAAAAATACCAAATGTATTGTCACCATCAAGCACTTTTAAAATTTTCATCAACCCCATGCCTGCACAGTATGCATCATACCATAACTTGCTAATATTCTTGTATCTTAATTCACCACACTTATCTAATATGGTAAAATATGATACAGTGTCGACATCAACTGTTTCTTTAATAACTGTCCCAC
This sequence comes from Viola odorata, assembly GCA_963691705.1. Taxonomy (NCBI): domain Eukaryota; kingdom Viridiplantae; phylum Streptophyta; class Magnoliopsida; order Malpighiales; family Violaceae; genus Viola; species Viola odorata. Next base: position 8,316,547 of record OY829543.1, read on the forward strand.
CAGCAACCACCCACTCCCCACTGTAATCAATTTCCCACCAATATAAAGGTTGTCATTTTCCTTTGCCATACCAACATAGATACAAAATAAAGTCAATGAGGAATAACGAATCTTTTCACTACATACATACAGACAATAACATATTAATTTAATATTCCAAGACAAATACACATCAGTATAGGTACCATTTAAAGACAACAGTTAAACAAACCCTAAAATTGCGTTCTAAAGGCTGGAACACAATAACACTCATCAACGACTGCATCATTTCTAACCAAACTAGTACTTAAAAACCAACCTGTCGCTGTCTTCGCTTCACGCGAAATGAACATCCACGACCCGCAAACCAACAAGCGAAACGAACGTCCACTATTCGCAAATTAAATATTCTTTTGGATTGGAATATTGGATTTGATAACTATTGACACGACTCCAGGGGCATTTGCGTCCTTACACCCAGCGTCAAGGCCGGAGTACTGTAGCTCCCCTTGAGCGACCGACATTGTTCACGCCACCCTTCACTTAACGAGAAGCTCTGGGATGGTCGACATCAGGGGGGGGTCTCATGCGATATCTACCTGCACAATCGGCGTTATCCCATCCCAAACCCTACATGACGCCACTTGAAAGGACCTGATTACATTGCATTTCATCATATTTTATTGTCCATTTACTTGTTAAATTGGGCAGTAAACCTACTGATTTATCCTTGTATTTCCCATATCTTAGCAGTTCCGGTCTGGAGGCAGTTTATAAAAGAATCTGATTTGTGGAGCGCTGAAGTTGTTTTCCCGAGTCTTGGCCTGGAGCTTGGAGGCCAAGACTCCTTCGCATTCAAAGTAGCACGTACCAGTCGTCTTGGCCGCAAGCTTGGCCTAGACTCATTCGCGATAGGCCAATCTCGAGAGAGCAGCGTGGTGACCTTTTGGGCCTCGCTTCACATGGGCCTTGTAAGCTGGCAAGTCGCAACTGTCCAGCAAATCTAGAGGGATCTGAAGCCGATCTTTTGAAGAATCCTACAAGGGATCTCCCTCTTTTGTATTTGCGATTTAATTTCCAATTTCAAACAATTTATTGTTACAATCTTTTTAGAGATTTTCTAGGAATTAGAGTTGGAGTAGGACAGAGGAGTTTTAGGGCTATTTAGCCAAACATTGTTCCTCCTCTGTCCGGGGGGGGAAACCTTTCTTCTCTTTTCTCCTTCTTTGACATTGATACAATTTTACTCCGGATTTAATTATTTAAAATCTCGGATTTAATTTATTTATGCAATCAAATATTTTATCTTTTTATCTATGAGTATGAGTAGCTAAACACCCATTCTTGGTAAGGGTTGATGAGCTGAAGTTCTTATGCATTCGTGAGATTAAATCGTACTTAATAATCTCTTCTCTCGTATTTATTTATTTCTTGAACTTAATTTATCGCTTACTCACTAGAGACAAGGTTTGATCATCCTTGTACTCTAGTAGAGAAGTGTTGCAGCCGGTCTAGAAGGAATGGGAGCACCCGTCGGCTAGACAAAGTAGGTGACTAGTCTCGCTCCAGACTAGAAGAAATAAGTAATCTAGGTCAAGACCAGATTGACAACCTAGGGTTTCCACAGGGAGACACCTTGGCCTAGGTACTGTCTTCCCCTATACCATTGAGGAAGCGAACAACCATTCAAGACAGCAGTCAAACGGATAAACCCTTTAACCAGTAAGGTGTCCCTTGGCTAGGATTATCAGGAAAGGGAGCACCCGCCAGGTAATTTGAAGAGGAGGGAAGAAAGGAGTGAACAGGAGTACCTCCATTCTATAGCAGTACTACGAACGAAGAGATGAATACCCTTGAGTCTATGATCGAAGCATAAGAACAGAGCTCTCATATGGCCCTTACCTGGAATTCTCTTTTACTAGATTTATTTCAATCTTGACCCCTGTCTTGGCCAAGCCTTTGGCCAATACTATTTTGAACTATTTTTATTTCTTTCTGTTTTGTCTTTATTTTCAGATTCTACCAAACCAAATCTAGTGACGAGGAAGTCAAACCAAGAATTACATCTCCTAGAGGTCTCTGTGGATGATCCTCTTACCATAATCTACAAACTCTTATAGATAGTGATAAGTTGTATTTCTACCCCCAATTCCATACCTATTTCACTATTATATTTGACGTGTTCGACGCGCGATCAAATTTTGGCGCCGTTGCCGGGGATCTCTAACGGTATTTGTAGTTTTTGTTTTTTATTTTATTTTGTTTTTGATAGTTGATGACCAGGTCCTCTTGTAGAGAAGAAGATTTGCTACCATATAATCTGAATCTCACTAAGGCCGAAGCACAACTCAAGAAGATAGCTCAGAAAAGGAAAACCCCAGAAGAAAGTGAATCGAAAACCACTAGTTTCGAAACAGACTACAGTCTAGACCACAGTCTTGGCCAATCCTCCGACCAAGACGATTTCTTTGATCCAACCATGGCAGGAAATCCACAAGAACCCACGATGAGGGAACTAAATAGAACAGCAGAACAGGAAACCTTCTCCTGCATAGCTTTACCGACAGTGGCAAATGACTGGTCTATCAAGACCAATATGGTGGCCAACCTTCCTAAATTTTATGGCCATTCTAATGAGAACCCATTCAAGCACCTGAGGAATCTACACGTTCAGTGTGACATGATGAAACCAGCTGCTGTGAATATGGAAAGAGCAAAGTTGAAAGCTTTTCCATGCCCTCTTGAGGGGGCTGCCCAAAATTGGTTCTACAGCCTACCTCACAACACGGTCAACACCTGGGCCGAGATACCCACATTATTCCTCAACAAGTACTGGAACGCAACAAAAGCAGGGGTGGCTAGAAAGAACATGGCTGCCATCCAGCAGAGGAACAATGAGGGTCTAAGTGAATATCACCAACGGTTCAGAGAATTACAAGAAGTTTGCCCTACACATGGAGTTGCGGATCAGACCATGATCCAATATTTTTATGATGGAATGCTCCTACCCAGTAAAGAAAAAGTTGATGCAGCTGTAGGTGGAGCATTGCAGGATTTGACGGTCACCAGAGCCAAGCTTCTACTTCAAACCATGGCAGACAATAGCCAAAATAATATCACTTCTGACAGAACTTATATTCCTTCCAATCCTTGTTCTATTGATGTTGAGCAAAAATTAACTGAATTAAGTGACATGGTCAAGAATATTTCTGTCAACATTTCAGGTGCAATGACCATAGGGAATCCTAGTCAAGAGAAGGTAGCCCCAGTTTGTGGAATCTGCCAGCAGCAAGATCATCAAACCAACAACTGCTATATGGTGCAGCATCCTGATGACACGGCACAAGTGAATGCGGTCTATGGATAAAACCAAGGCAGTATGCAAAATTTCCCTCAAGGAAGTAATCAGTACTCATGAAGAGGCCATCCAAATTTTAGATGGAGAGACCCAGTCCCTCCAAATCAAAATCAAAATCAGAATATACCTCAGCAACCACCGTCCGTTAACTTTCAACACTTCATACCTTGTCCTTCACATCTAAATCCAGGCCAAGCTCCAGGCCAAGCCCCTGTACCCCAACTGCCTCCAGCACCTCAACCTTTACAGATAACCGGCCCCTCTATGGAGGATACGCTTAAGAGTTTGGTTGAAATGCAAAAGAACTTGATGCAATCTACGCAATCTAGCTTAGCGGAGATGCAAAAACAAATCAATCAAATGGCCAATCAAGGGAAATTACCTTCTACAACCGTAGACAACCCAAAATACAATGTTAGTGCCATGAGTCTTAGGAGTGGAGCTGTGTTACCAGAAAGGGAAGGAGCGAAAATAGATGAGGAATTAAGAAAAATCCAGTCGGAAGAAGTGGATGAAGATGAGGAAGAAGAAACTAAAACGGAGCCAGTCTTGGCCAAACCTCAGGCCGAGCCCGCAGTTATCGCGGAACCAGAAAAGGCAAAACCTATCTTGGCCAAGCCGCAGGCCAAGCCAGACTAGAAGGAAGAAATCATAGAAATCCCTCCACCATTTCCTCCTAGATCTTCGAAAGAGGAGGCAAGATGAAGCGAGAGACTTCATGACTGTCTTTGGGAAAATAGCTGTTAATATACCTATGTTGGATTTGATTGCAAAAGTCCCCTCTTATGCTAAATTTCTTAAAGAACCGTGTACTAATAAAAAGAAAATTGTAGGTATAGAGAGAGTGAATTTAGCTCAAAATGTTTCGACAGTACAGCAGCTCCCAGAGAAGTGTAAAGATCAAGGGACTTTCACCATTCCATGCCAAATCGGGAACAAAATAATTGAGAAGGCCCTTTGCGACTTAGGGGCTGGCATCAATGTGATGTCCCTGAGTGAATTCGAGACCCTGAAGATAGGAACAATGAAGGAGACTGACCTGGTAATCCAGCTGGCTGATCGAACGATCATCCGACCTAAGGGCGTAGTGACTGATGTCTTGGTGATGGTAAATGATTTTATTTATCCAGTGGACTTTTATATAGTTGAAATGAATGTTCAATTACCCTCTTGTACTACTGATATTTTATTAGGAAGGCCATTCCTAAGGACATCAAAAGCAAAAATCGATTGCTATGAGGGAAGCATAATTCTGGAATTTTGTGGAAGAACAATTAAATTCAGCATTACTGAGGCCTTAAAACATCCTAATGATTTACATTGCGTTAATTTTCTTGATGTTTTAGATCCAATTACTGAGGAAATTGCTGACATTTATATTAACGACCCCCTTGAGTATGTTTTGAGCAGGGGAATTTCCACAAAAAATGCTGAAAGAATTAGAAGACAGAATTGGAGATCAAAAGGAACTCCAAGAAATCCTGGACAGTTTGACCGATCTAGAAGAAACAGAACAAATCTTGGCCTCGAGCTTGGCCAAGACGCAAGCCAAGACTGCAAAAATTAAGAAGAAAACAGTAAGTTGTCAATTTATTCAATCTAACCTTCCTAAATTCCTACCTTCTGTTGTGCAGGCACCACAGTTGGAATTGAAATCTCTGCCAGACCATCTCAAATACGCCTATCTAGGCCTAGATGACACCCTACCCGTCATTATTTCCGCAAAGCTAACGGAGGTTGAAGAGGAAAGATTGGTGGTAGTCTTGAAGATGCACAAGGAAGCGATTGGCTGGACTATGACAGATATAAAAGGGATATCAGCCAAAATCTGTACCCACAAAATTCACATGGAAGAGGATAAGAAACCCATTCGGCAACCCCAGAGGAGATTAAACCCTCCAATGATGGAAGTTGTTAAAAAAGAAATAATTAAATTGTTAGATTCGGGTGTGATTTATTCTATCTCTGATAGTAATTGGGTGTCTCCTGTGCAGGTAGTTCCTAAGAAAACAGGAATTACAGTGATCGAAGGAGAAGATGGGACCCAAAGAACAACAAGAATCCAAAACGGATGGAGAGTATGCATTGACTACTGAAGGCTGAATCAAGTCACTCGGAAGGACCATTTCCCATTACCATTTATCGACCAAATGGTAGAGAGGCTTACTGGAAAGTCTCACTATTACTTCCTGGACGGCTACTCGGGGTTTCATCAAATCCCCTTTGCACCCGAAGACCAAGAAAAGACGACGTTCACTTGCCCATTTGGAACGTTCGCCTACAGACGCATGCCGTTTGGGCTGTGTAATGCGCCTGCAACCTTTCAAAGGTGCATGGTAAGTATATTTTCTGAATATGTAGAGAAGAGCATCGAGGTGTTCATGGATGATTTTACCGTTTACGGTAATAATTTCGAACAATGCTTACATAATTTAGAAAATATTTTGAAAAGATGTGTTGACACATGTCTAGTCTTAAACTTTGAAAAATTCCATTTTATGGTAGACCAAGGAATTGTCCTTGGCCATGTGATTTCAAAGAAAGATATTGAGGTTGATCAAGCCAAAATTGACATTATCAAGAACTTGCCTTACCCCTCATGCTTGCGTGAGGTTAGGAGCTTTCTTGGACATGCAGGTTTCTATCGCCAGTTCATAAAAGACTTCTCGAAGGTAGCTGAACCAATGTGCAAGCTGCTACAAAAGGAGGTGGAGTTCGACTTCAATAAGGCATGTCAGAAATCATTCGAGGAGCTGAAGGAGCGATTGGCATCAGCACCGATCATCCAAGCGCCGGACTGGAGCTTGCCATTTGAGTTGATGTGCGATGCTAGTGATGTTGCTGTGGGAGCGGTTCTTGGGCAGAAGAAAGGGAAAGATCCGCACGTGATCTATTATGCATAAAAAATGCTAGATGATGCCCAAAGAAATTATACCACAACCGAAAAAGAACTCTTTGCAATAGTTTTTGCCCTGGAGAAATTTAGATCTTATTTATTGGGCATAAAAATTATTGTATTTTCTGACCATGCGACATTGAAATATCTCTTGGTCAAGCATGAGGCCAAACCTAGACTAATCCGATGGATTCTTCTTTTACAGGAGCATAATCTAGAGATCAAGGACAAGAGCGGCAAGGAGAACCTTGTGGCAGACCATCTTAGTCGCTGCCTAGCAAAATGAGACCTAGACGAGGTGAGAGCAGAATTTCCAGATAAAAACTACTTTCGGTGACACTGTCTAGGCCGGAGTCTAGGCCAAACCCTCAGCCAAACCCGCGCCTATAGTACGCTGAAATTGCAAACTACCTTGCAACAGGTAAACATTATGGGGACATGAACACCCATGAGAGGGTAAAAGTCAAACATGACAGTAAGTACTATGTCTAGGATGATCCTTATTTATAGAAATTAGGCACTGATCAATTACTTAGGAGGTGTATACCTCAAGGTGAAACTTTGTCTATTTTGAATTTCTGTCATTCTCAAGCATGTGGAGGTCATTTTGGGGCAAGAAGAACAACCCTGAAAGTATTAGAGGCTGGTTTTTATTGGCCTATAATTTTTCAGGATAGTTTTCTAGTTTGTAAAACTTGTCCGGCTTGTCAAAAAGTAGGAAATATTTCCTCCCGAAATGAAATGCCCATGAATTTTATTCTTTCATGTGAAATATTTGATATATGGGGCATAGATTTTATGGGACCTTTCCCTACTTCTTTTGGCAATAGATATATTCTCTTGGCTGTGGATTATGTATCAAAATGGATAGAGGCGAAAGCCACCAAGAATGATGATGCTAGGACTGTTATTTCCTTTATTAAGTCTAACATCTTGAACAGATTTGGAATTCCTCGAGGGATCATTAGTGATCGAGGAACACACTTCTGTAACAAGATTTTATCTTCCCTTTTCAGGAAATATGGCATCACACATAGTATCCACAGCCTACCACCCTCAATCAAATGGCCAAGTAGAAGTGTCGAATAGAGAGGTGAAATCTATCTTGGCCAAGACAGTAGGCCTAGACAGACGTGACTGGAGCCAACGCCTAGATGACGCGTTGTGGGCCTATAGGACGGCCTATAAAAACCCAATTGGAATGACACCATACAAGTTAGTTTATGGGAAGGCCTGCCATTTGCCTGTGGGTTTGCAACACAAGGCATATTGGGCTATTTGGAAATGCAACTTGAGCTATGATCAAGCTGGCCAAGAGAGAAAGCTACAATTCCACGAGCTAGAGGAGTTGCGAGACCAAGCCTATGACAACCAGCTGATTGTCAATATAAGAATGAAGGCCTCTCATGATAAAAGAATTATGGGAAAACCTCTCCACACAGGGGAGAAGGTTCTTCTTTATAATTCTCGCTTTAAATTGTTTCCTGGGAAATTAAAAACAAAGTGGGAAGGGTCATTTGTGATTACTAATGTTTACCCACATGGTGCAGTGGACATTAGAAATGAAAAAATAGGTGCCGAGCTGAAGGTGAACGGCCAGAGATTGAAGCCGTTCTTCGAAGGATTCCAGGAAGAAAAAAATTCAGAAAAGGTGGAAATTCCACCTATCAACAAATAAAATCAAGAGAAGAGTCAAGCCTAGGACTTAAAATAAGGGAGCTACATGGGAGGCAACCCATGCTTCTGTGATTTATTTAATTCCCTGTCATTTGAATTAATTGTGAATATTTGTTCAATTTGATTTCGCTGGGTTATTTTGATTTCTGTGCAGGAAATTAAGTGTGGGGAAATTGATTCAGGCTGGCCAAGCATTTGGCCAAGCCTTTGGGCTAGACTGTTTTGCATCAGCGGGGCTCTTTGTGAGTTAGTGGGACATGTGTCAGCGCCGTTTTAATTTGCTTTTGGAACGGACAATTTCAAAAAGCAATTAAAACAAATTAATTGCAAACGTGGGAAACTCAAACCGCCAACTCTGAGTATTCCCCTTTTACTCTGACACTCCATTACCCACGTAACCAACAAAAATCGGGCAACCCACCTGAGCTTAAAACTCAACAGTCTTCTTCTTCCCCAATCTCACAAAATCTCCAAAAAACCTAAAACTCTAACCCACCATTATTCCACTCTTCATTCCTCTCTCCCGAAACAACCATGAACCCACCAAACCAGGACCCATCGTCTGACATTCCAAAAGCTAGTGACGACCTGAGAGGCGCAGCACCGCCTGTCGTTCCGGTCGACGGAATCTCCGCCGTGAGGCGTCTTCTCCAAGCGCTCGAAGATGACGACTCGATGTCCTCAGAGGACGACTTGCCCGATGGGTCTGAGGACAGCGTTAAAGGAGTTGATCGGGCCGTCGTCGTGAGTGAAACAGACTCCGATGACGTCCCCCTAATTCGAAGGATGAAGCCGTCGATGCCCACAGCCACAGAGGCTAGGGAGGAGCGACGAGAAAGGCGAAAGAGGAAGAGAGTAGGAGCAGGCGGCGGAAGGAACTAACCCAGCTCCGCCAGCCGCTACAGTTCCCCCATCACCACCTCCGGCGAAGACCACCGCCGCACCACCGAAAAAACCCAGCGGCCGTGTGAAGCAGGTGGCAAACAAGAAAACTTCAAGGAAGAAGCCGACAAAGATTACGATTCCGCCGAGGGTTGAGGCCGAGAAGGAAACGGCTAAAAAACCAAGTGTTACACCTTCGAAGAAACCCAAAACCACTCCTTCGATTGCCAAAGGCAAAGGGAAGTGGAAGGTGGTTGAGGAAGAAGACGACGACGAGGAAGAGATTCCAGTCTTGGCCAAGACTCCGGCCAAGACTGCTAAGGTAACCTCCTTACCCCCACTTCACACACTTCGAGGCTGGTTGAAATTCAACACACCAGACCTCAAAGACAAACTCATTGAGAAGTATGCTTGTGATATTCCTGCTTTTGCCATGCTTGATTTTACATTTTTAGATCAAATGGCCTTAGGGAATAGGATTAGGGAGTTTGTGTACGATATTGGTTGGGTTCCTTTGATTTCTATTGATTGTGATGCATACACTGAGCTCTGTTTGGAATTTCACACTAGTTTCTGGTTTGACCAAGATACCGTGTATGTTAGGGGTAAAGATAAACCTGATATGGATGTTGCTGATGTGGTTAATTTTCGTTTGTGTGGTAAATGGAACAACTTGTCTTTGAATGCGTTTAATGCTTTGTTGGGTTATGCGTATAGTGATGAGTCTGTTTATGATTATCTCATTGATTGGGATAAGAATGCTGCTTTTAGAAAGGTATCAGGAGACCCTGATGCTATTTTTAATAGAAACTCTAAAGCCCATGCAATCCAGAACCCTGCACTTAGAATGCTTCACAGGACTTTGTCTATCAACCTTTCAGGGAAGACAAAAGTTTCTGGGAATTTGGCCAAGTCTGAACTCTTTTTGCTTTGGTGTGTGCTGCACAAGAAAAAGTTCAACTTAAGTCTCTATCTGGTTCATCAATTGCATGCTTGTGAGTCAAATTCTAAACTGATTCTAGGGTCTCTTATCACTTGGTTTGCTGTGCACACTGCAGATTTAGATCTTGCCTCTGCTGATTTGCATAAATGTTGCTCCCCTAAAATATTAGATTTGAAAGCCTTCGACTAAATGGGATATTTCCATTTGGAAGGAGAATTTGTTGAGTGTAATGCAGGTTTTACACTGGTGGAGAAGCACATTTTCGGCTAGAAAAATGATGGGAAATACAGGCTTCGCCCTGTCAAAATCCCAGGAGCAGCAGCGGAGGACAATATAGCCCAGGATCTAGGCCAAGACATAGGCCAAAATCCTCCCATCCCAGAACCAGAAGCAGCAGCTGATCTTGGCCAATCTTCAGGCCAAGATCCCCCAACCAGTTGTGCCTCTGACCCTCCAGCATGGGCCAGAGAATTTCAAGCACGGCAGCTGCTCATCCTAGAGCAGCAGAAGATCATCTTGGATCGTCTAGGCCAAGACAAGGGCCAAGACAGGCCACAAGATCCCCCTACTGCAGACAACACTGAGATAGTCCCATACTGGGGCCAGACGCTGATCGACAACCAGAAGAGCATCATGGAGAGCATCAAACATGTCCATGATCATCTCAAAGCCCATTTCGAGTACATCAAGGCCATCGACAGAGGGACTGCACACATTCACAGGAAGGTGTGTGATCATTTGATCACCAGTAGTGACAGCGAGTCCTCTGACGAGGAAGATGATCCCGAACAACCACCTGCAACAACACAGCAGCCGCCTCAGCCTTCTTCTCCACAACATTCACAACCGCCTCCTCCAGCCCAGGATCTAGGCCAATCTTCAGGCCAAGATCCCCCTGCTCCAGCAGCTTGACTAGCTTTTGCCCCAGGTCGTTTCTTTCTTTTCTTTTTATTTTTTCTGTCTTTTATTTGTCTCTCCACACAATGAGGACATTGTGTCTTTTAAAATTGGGGAGGGTGTTTTAATTTCTGTTTTGCATTTGTTGTGAATATTGATTGATTTTTTGATCTTTTTGAGTCAGTTTTTGCGTTTTCTTTTTTCTTTTTACATTAGTTTGTCCAGTTTAGAGTCTGCTTTTTGCATGATTTTTTGTTCTTGTTTGAGTTGAGTCTGTTTTGTTTGAGTCTACACTGCCCCAGATTTCAACATAGGCTGTTTAGTTTACCACTGAAATTGCAAATAGACACTTGTCTAGGTGGAACAATGCTTTAGTAACAGGGAAGCAAATGAGCATAACTTGATCAATGCCTAAGGGGCATATTATCTAATGTCACCCAAACAAACACTATACACATGGTCTAAAGGACGTCTAGCTTAAAAACTTAACGAACATTAGGGTGTCTAGGCTCACTGCGCCTGATTTGAGTGTGTTGTTCTATCTGTTTTAGTGTGAGACATAAAAAGGTGCTGGAATGTCATAGCAGAATATAGCAAAGGTGGAAGTTCTGGGTGCCCAAAAAGAACAAGCTCTGTCTATATGCATATGCCTGTAAAAAATACATAAGGCATAGAAAAAAATGATGATGCATATGTCTGTAAAAATACAAAGGACATAGAAAAAAAAAAGAGAATAAATATGCTGAAAATGATTTAAATGGCACTAGTCTTTAGGCACGTTTGGATAGAATAGCACTCGGTGGGACTCAAATCTGTGGTGAGTTTAGACCCCTATACATTATAAACTCAAATCTAGCAGGATGTCTTGATACCATTTAGATGAGGTTTGTTTAGGGTATTGATTTGTCCTTGTTAGTCTAGTACTGGGTCGCTTAGGGAGGTGTCTTGGTAAAATCAGTGGTGAGGTAAACAGCTGAAAGAAGAACTCTGGGGGACATGGTATCTGTTCTGTTTTGCTGTGTTTTTATTTTTCTTTTGAGTCTTTGAGCCTGTATGCTTGGGGGCAAGCATAGTTTAAGTGTGGGGAATTTGATTACATTGCATTTCATCATGTTTTATTGTCCATTTACTTGTTAAATTGGGCAATAAACCTACTGATTCATCCTTGTTTTTGCCATATCTTAGCAGTTCCGGTCTGGAGGCAGTGTAATCATAACGTCAAGGAAATGCGAAGTGAAGATAATGCTACAAAGATCAAGTATTATTTTAAAAAGGGAGATATGGGCGTTATTAGTCATTACAAAGCAAATGGCGTCAATGTTCGAATTAAAAAATAAATAACAATTAGAGAGGAGAAGCAGAGCCTTCTGCACCCTTCGCGACACTTGAATCACCCGGTAACGGGAGCACCTCGGTATTGTCACCGTCACCTACCTCTTCCTCTCCTGAAGAAAGAAAACCCTCCTTGCTCCCGTCAATCTCATTCATTTTCGCAGAGGCATAGTCGGCTCTCTTGGCAGGATCAAAAGTCCTACTGCGATAATAGTCCGCGAACCCGGCGGTAAAAGCCCACATAGTTTTCTTCTTCCACCAGCTTATCTTTGATGGAACCTTGGCCAAATCCACATCACAAGATAATATCTCTTCACACAGAAGAGAATTTTTCTTCTCAGCGTCCATCAACTCTGCCTCTAAGGCTTCAACTTTAGCTTTCCCTTTGGACCTTTCCCTTGCAAGGTCAGCACAACAATCGTTCAATATCGCCTGAGTGCTAGTCTGAGGTCACGTTAGCTCCCTCACCTTAGCTAAGGCATTGTCGAGCTATTCTTTCGAGCTGGTTGAATCTCGAAACCTGTCACCATGAGCCTTGATAAAGTAATGCATCTCGCGGAAGGTGGCCAAACAATTATTCATAATGTGTGCGCATTGAATATTGGGAGGAAGCCGTAATAGCTTTTCCTCATCCTCAGGAACGCCAAACATTTCACATGCTAAGATCGCTATCGGTTGATCTTGCGACAACGGGTCTGACACACCTAAGGCATGAAACCCGTCGATCCCAAAGTTCGACAGGTCCAACTGATAAGAAGGAACCCCTTGAGGCCCCTCAGGGGAAAGATCAGCGACGAGAGAAGGGGCAGAACCGCCAACAGAACCGTTAACGTCTCGAATGGAAGTAAAGAATAACGGTTGAGGAGTTTTTACTGACAGGTTGGGAAGCCCGCTCGAACTTGGAGTCGGTACCTCCAAGTCAGGAATGCAGGAAGAGATGGGTGAATGTGGAGCCTCTACGACAGGGGAGGAGTCTGTCGCCGACGGCGTTGTTGTTGATACTTCGAAAACCCCGTTAACGGGAGAAGACCTAGATATCGATATCGGGGGAGTTTCGGTTGACGACACAAGAACTTCGCCAGCCGAAATTGAGGACATCGTTGGTAAGACCCCAGCCCCCACCAAAGGAACACCTTCAGCAACACCAGAAGAAATGGCGATATCAGGAACGACAGAGGTCGTCGTTGTCGATAGGGGAGAACGCGCAGCAGTCTTTGCCACTCGAATCTCACCTTCCTCCCTAAGCCTTTTTCGCTGAGCTTGGGAAGCTTGGCAAAGGCATGATTCCATATCTGTATCCTCCATATCCTCAGTCCCGTATGAAAAAATCTTCGTCTTGGCTATTACCGGGCCTGAACCAGATCCCCTCTCCCGAATAGGTAACCAGTTCTCCACAAAGCGAGAAGCGCGAGTGGAAACGCCACGTTCCCTTTGGAGGGCTACACTTGAAGTCCTTCTCTTCTTTAACAGGATGCTACAGTCAGACGGAGCCCTAGAGAGAGTGGAAGAAGATATCACTGGAGATGACACAATCCTCGGACGAGCGTCATCCCCTGCGGGTGGTTGATCGATAACGCCCCCTGCGAAAAGTCACATTAGTAAATAAGAAAGAAGAACAATAACGCCAGAATTTAAAGACTCACCTACGGCGCATTCAGATAAAGGCCTATACAAAGCAAAATTTTGAATCTAAAAAGGCGTCTCCATCTCTAACAAAGCGTCAGCTTGAGCCAACTCTTTTCTAGACAGAACTATCGGCCTCACCCAATCGGGATCAATGATATCTGGGTTAAAACCCGTGTGCCACAGGGGAGACGGTAACTCAACAATGACGAAACCGCTCTTCCAGTCATCAACATTTTCTTCAAATCCTCGAAATTTTTGCTAGAAGGACTGGGCGTACGCGTCATTCCATCTTGGGGTGATATCAAACAAACCATTGCGGCAAACGAGGCTAAAACACTTACGAAATAAATTGACGGATGGAGTCAAAATACTCTTCATCTCACAAGCACGAAGAAAAGCGTAAATACCGCTCTATGATGAGGGAGTTATCTGCGTTGGGTTAATCCTATACTCACGCAGTATATCCTCTATTGAAGCATGAACAGGAAGACGAAAGCCGTAAAGGAACATCTTAAAATACAACATCCTACGGTTTCCCCACAGTCTGTCGTGAAGCCTCAAACGGTCGTCTGGAACCATAACCGTATAACCAGTGGGGAAAGAGATACCATGACTTTCTAATTCGAGCCGCAAAACAGTTTTGCAGGTAAAAATACTAGCAGTATTTTCGATCTCAGGATCTATAGGCTCTCGAGGGGCTACCTGAAGGGTTGCCTGAGATCTCGTACGAGGCATGATGAACAAACATCGAAAGAAAAACCAAAGCGAGATTGAACAGAGTACCTTGGAAAATGAAGCAATAGACGAATCGTCTGAGCCGACAAACGGTTGGGAGAATCTTCTTCGAGCGGGCGAAAAAAGTAAAGAAGGGCAGGAAAATTTGAAGTGAGAGCAAAAGAGTAGAAAGAAGGGAGTAGTTTTCCTTTTAAAAGGAGAAATCAACATCAAAATGACCAGACGACCTATCACAACGAGACACACGTAAAACAAAGAATGACACGTGGAGAGGTGTTGCGAGAAAATTTAAAGCCAGACACCTATCTTTCAGGGAAAGGCAGTTAACTGCAAGAAGTTAAAAACGGTTACATGGAGCGATAACCGACTGAACGACGTTAATTACTTCATGAGATAACGCGAGATCGAGACAAGGAAAGGAAAATGAGAAATATTATTTTATTCATAAAAGAGCCATACGACATCTACAATAACGCCTGGCGCGTATATTAATCTTCGTCAAGCCAATACGAAGGCCAACCGTCCGAAGACGGTAGTTCCTCGCTAAAGAAGGGGAAAGGCTCGTCAAACCTTTTTTCTTGGCCCAGCTTTGATGGGGGGTCCTCTAGGGCACCTCCCTCATTTGAAGGAATCGTACATGAATTCCCCTTGACGGCGGAGGCCGTAACCTCAAAATCGAGATCGCTGGAAGAATCTCTTTCCAAGAAACGACTAATGTGAGGAAACAGTTCATCACCCTTCCGTACAGAAGGAACGTAGAAGTCAGAAGACATGTGGACAGTCTCGGAGGTCTTCCTCTTCGACCTCTTACGACCCTTGCAATGAAGGAATCACCTTTTCAGACACGGGGGAGAAGGATCATCAGAATATGGAGAAGTTGGAGGAGTTGGTGGAGAGTCACGTTCGGCAGTATCCATGTAGTATGAGTCAGCCATGGAAAAATAAGCAAGCTCCTCAGAAAAATAGAAGGAAGAAGATGAACAGGAAAAAGAAAGAAAAATCCCATTAAATAGTCGTGGCAAAAAGGCACTCTTGCCTTTTCGCACGCCTTCTGAAGATAATTAATACATCCTGAGAAGAATGGTCATAATTACAAGATCTAATTTCGTGATAACAACTGTTGGAAGTTTGCGCCAATTAAGAGGCGCTGGGAAAACTGCCTAATCAGTTAGCGTTGGAAAAGCGGCGCGAAATTAATTCAAGAAACGGCTGGGAGAGATATTTAATATCATTTAGCGATCAAGTAAAACAAACATCGTGAAAACCAAATCGACGCCAGACTCATTTTCGGTTGGGCTGATATTAATTTCAGGCGAAACATCATACGAAAGAGGATATCGACAACGAAATTAATAAGAAAAGTTATTTTATTTATGGCCTTAACAGCCTAAGCATGCACGCGGTTACAGCAGAAAATATAAAAAGAGAAAAGGGCGAGATGGTTGACACAAGTGGTCAGGCATTGGACCCGACATCATCCTCCCATTCCATGAAAGGAATCTCCCTCAGGACATCCGCCAGGGAAGTCAGTTCAGAAGAAGAAGCCCTCATGCCCTTCAAGCAGCACCCTAACAGGTGCTTCCTATGTTGCAGCATAGTAATGATCATCTGGATATGGGAGACAGTCGCAGATATTTTCGTCGTCTTCTCCAGGGGACTGAAATCCTCCATGGAGATAGCACCTTGCCTGGACAACAAAGGAGTCAGCATCCCTTGAAGCTCCAGGACATCCCCGGAAGTTTTGGTCATCATGGAACCTAGAAAATCGATGTCTGCTTGGGTCAAATTCTTCAGAGTATGGGCTTTTGAAAGCAAGAAGTTCTTAGTAATTTCTTCCATAATAGAAAAGAAATGTTGAGAGAAATGCAAAAAATAATGTGAAGAATCAGTTCGGAGAAAGAATCGATTCATAGGCTCGAGGGAATAATGGTTTAAAAAGACGCGACCTTTGGTATTCGAGCCTCCGTCATCATGGAAACTGCTAAACAGGCGAGACCGAAAATGAAGCAGCAACCCTTGGTAAACACCCGGGCTCATTTTCGGTTGGGCTTATGATAACTATTGACACGACTCCAAGGGCATTTGCGTCCTTACACCCAACGTCAAGGCCGGAGTACTGTAGCTCCCCTTGAGCGACCAACACTATGCACGCCGCCCTTCACCTAACAAGAAGCTCTGGGATGGTCGACATCAGCGGGCCCAGACCCTGCATGACGCCACTTGAAAGGACCTAAGCGTTATCTACCAGAGATAACGCTTATCCCCTATAGGTAACGCCCTGGCCACGCCTATAAATACCCCATCAGTTAAGACAGAAGGTAAGCCTAGGATTGCTTGTGGAATCCCTGCCATTTCCACTACTCATACTAACTGAAGCATCGGAGTGTCTACGCCGGAGACCCCCTTCGGCGCTTTGCAGGTACATCGGATGACCAAAGCAGTAATCCCGATCGGCCATTTTCCTTGCCTACCCTTCTCCAAGAACCCTAGAATCTTATCAGGATTTATAATCACAGGGTTTGGGTCAGTTTGAATCAAAGAAGTAGAGAGGGAGCGCGAGTAGTGAGGGGTTGGTGAGAGCGCAGTTAGGGTTGGGAGAAGGGAGAAAGCGATTGATTGAGAGAACCAGATGAGATCACGATGATGTTGTACAGCTTCAAATGAATGACGCGTCGCTCGTTTAAATGAATGACGCGTCGCACGTTTTACTCAGATGAGATGACCGTCACGCGCGATTTCATACCCAAAAATGATGTCGTTTCAAGCAGGCGGGTAAAGCCCGCTAATCCGACCCGTGGGAAAAGAACCAGGTCAAATTTATCCTACGTGGCACGCCACGTCAGCTGCATCCTACGTGGCATCTGGCGTGGCGTGGCACGTCGGACAGTTAACGGTGATTGTTGGACGGCGTAAGGGTAAGGTATCAAATGTGACATTGTTTTATTGTACAGGTATCTTTTAAACACAGAATACAACCGAGGTATGAAATCTTTCGTTTAATTATTTGACAGGTACCATTTTTTCATTATCCCTTAGTACAACTAACATTACTGATCTATACTTAGAGGATGTTTTATTTCTATATGGATTGTCTCTAAGTGTTGATAGTAAGCGGGGTTACAAAAAGCCCTATAGCGACTTAAGGGTTGGATTGTGGGAGAAATTGAACTCGATGATGTTAACCTTAGCATCATATCAGCCACAATTCATTGAGCAAATAGAAGCGGCAAGGCTAGAGCTTGGATCCGTATGGTGCCCTTTAGTTCGTAAGCTAGTTTTTACATGGGAAGATTGCCTTCCATTTGTTGTATTTGCTTATGATAAGTTTATATTCAACTTTATTCTTATGATGCCCATTGGATTACCCATTGGTCTCTTAGTAAGATACCTAGTTTAGGTAATGATAACGAATCAGAAATGACTAAGGTAATCCACAATCAAGCTGAACCATACATGGACGGCAAGGATGCCAAATTGATGCTTCAGAGGTACCTTGAATAGAAGGGTGGTTCATTCAAGATGAGCAACTGGTATGGCTATACTTATTCCAAAGGCAATCACCAACCCAACACCATTATATGGATCCCACAAACGGCAATGGTTCTGACTATCTTGTCGCCATGAGCCGAGACACCACCAAAGAAGTTGGTCTACTAGGTAAGTATGATCCATTATTTAATGTTTCTAATTTACCTAACTTAGAGTTGTGTTCCACAAGCATGGCTACTGATTTAAGGACGAATCATTTTGAAGAGGGAGGGAATGATGCGGTCCCAGGTACATTAGGTCCATCGCATGCACCCAACGTGCCACGGTCAAATCACCGAGCCACAAGCAAGGATAATGCCGAGGATGACCAAGCGAGGTAGTCCCTAGGGAAACTCTTGTATAAGGAGGTGCTAGAGTTGAAGACACAGATCGAGACAACCGCACAACGCTTAAGGAGCTCGTGCCCAATGCGCCTTCTTAGCGTACCGCCAGAATCCCCCACCAAGCCAAGACAGAAAGCCAAGGACTCGAAGCATCAAGAGAGGTTAAAACAGCTCAAACACATGGAGCTTGACCACAAGAAGCTGGTTGAGAAAACCAAGCAACCCATAGCTAGCCCGGAGCCAAGGTTCACACCAAGGGGCTCACCAGCCGCACCAAGCGCGTCTACCAGAGCCCAAACCAAGCCAAGAGGTCCAACCCTGAGGGCTTAAAATGCTAAGGGCCCCTTCTATGTGTTCTCTAACCCTAGCCCAATTTTGAGGACGTTTGAGCTAGCGGATCGACCAAAGGCCCGAGTCCACTTCTTGACATTTTGGAATCTTACACCGCTAAGGATTATTGGTGCACACCACAACTGAGTCCGAGCCACTTTGGACTTCCGAGCGCCAAAGACCAACGCTCGAATTGGGTTTATAAACTACATCAAGTGAGCCATTTAGAGCCCAAGATTGAGCCCAAAGGAACGAGTGGATCGCAAAATGGCCCATTACAGCAGCCGCGCGAACAAGGGCGCACAGCCAAGGCAGCGCGACTTTCCTTTTTGCGCAACCTTCCTATTTTGCGATTTCCTATTTTGCGATTTTACTCTTCTATGATTTTCCTATTTTATTCTCCAAGACTTTCTATTATTATTTATGTTAGTTTCCATAGACAAACAAAGTAATTACCGAGTAAGACTATTATTAGTTCGACAACTAGATTAATTAGGAACTTTTTATTATGTTAGTTTCCTTTTCTCGAATAAGGTAGATGTCGATCTAGGGCTTTGTTTGTCGGCTAGTTTTGCCTATTTATAGAGCCGCTTGGCTCCATTGTAACATAAGTTTGAGATTTGAATAAAAGTGAGGTTTTTACCTTGTGCGAGTGGATTCTCGTATATCTACGGGTGGACTCCCGTGTGGTAGGAATGGACTCTCCTGTATTGTCTTATTTCGCTTGAGTCCGCAATACTCAAGACGTTGCAAGTAAAACCCGAATTGTATATTGTTCAAGCCACCTAGGTTGATTCTCCCAAGTGCAAGTCTAGGTCTAGGGAAACGAACAAGAACCTCACTTAGTTCGATTAGGTTGGCTATTCAGGTGTAATAACATGTCTAAGCTTGGCTAAGGGAGCCTTTATCATTCCGCGACAACTCCAAACCCTTGAACTAGATCCTAAACATCGACATACGCTTCCTTAGCTAATAGGAATGTATCAAGAACCCCCGGTGAAGATAATGTTGAAGCTGAGATAGTGCATCAACCAGAGATTACTAGTAAATATAATGTTAAGGTTGTGTTGGAGAGAACCTCTATCTCTTATGTACTGGACGACCCGTCTCTTGAGAATATTCTTGAGGTAAGCTTCACTATCCCCTCTCCTGATCATACTTTGGGTGTACCTACTAGCTATCACTTACCTTTTAGGCAAAATAGGGGTAAACCTTCAGTTTGATACTCTTCAGATAATGAAGCAAGGAATTCCAAGTATTCGATTGCCAAGTATGTGACCACTTGAGAGTTGCCTGAACATTTAAAAGTCTTTACGCATCAGTTATCATCTATTTATATTCCTTGTGGAATAGAAGAAGCCTTAACAGACCCAAAATGGCGTCAAGCACTCCATGAGGAGATGCAAGCACTAGAAGCAAACAAAACTTGGCAACTTGCTTTGTTGCCTATGGAGAAGAAAATAATAGGGTGTAAATGGGTCTTTTCTATTAAGCATAAAGCTTATGGGTCCATTGAGAGATACAAGGTAAGATTGGTAGCCAAGGGATATACACAAACATATGGCATTGACTACCAAGAGACTTTCTCACTAGTGGAAAAGTTGAACACTATTAGAGTCCTGCTACCTTTAGCAGCAAATTTAGATTGATCTCTTTACCAATTTGACGTGAAGAATTCTTTCTTACATAAAGACCTTGAAGAAGAAGTGTATATGGATATCCCGCCAGGTTACTCTACATTAGAAGTTGGTATGGTTTGTAAACTACAACGAGCATTGTATGGGCTTAAATAATCGCCTCGAGCTTGGTTTGGGCGATTTAGTTTAGCAATGAAGAAGTATGACTTTTGGAAAAGCAATTCAGACCATACTCTCTTCCTGGAGCATAGAGAAGGTAAGGTACTAAAATTAATTATCTATGTAGATGCCATGATAATTACAAGAGATGACATGGAAGAAATCTCTAAATTAGAACGACATTTGAGCACTGAGTTTGAGATGAAAAGTCTTGGAGGACTTACATATTTCTTGGGGATAGAAGTGGCCAGATCTAGCCAAGGAATATTTCTTTCTCAAGGGAAATATGTATTGGATTTACCAACTGAAGCAGGGATGGTTGACTACAAACCAGCTGATACACCAATTATCCAGAATCACAAACTTGAGGAACACCCAAATAAGGTACCTACCAACAAAGAAAGGTATAAAAAACTAGTTGGAAAATTGATTTACCTATCTCATACTCGCTCAAATATTGCTTACGCTGTCAGTATAATAAGTCAATTCATGCATAATCCTAGTACTGATCATACGGTAGCGGTAACTAGGATACTTTGCTATTTGAAATCTTCTCTAGGGAGGGGAATCATCTTCTCTAAGAGTCATCATCTGAATGTTCATGGGTACAACGACGCTGACTGGGTAGGAGATCCTACCTATAGAAAATCTACATCAGGATATTTTACCTTTGTTGGGGTAAATTTGATTACATGGAGAAGTAAAAAGCAAAAGGTGGTAGCTTTATCATGTGCGGAAGCAAAGTTTAGAGGAATGGCTAAAAAACTTTGTGAACTTCTATGGCTCAAGCGATTAATGACTAAAATTGGCTTTGCACCAAACTCTACGATGAATCTCTTTTGTGATAATAAGGCGTCAATTGAAATTTCCCAAAATTCTATCCAACATGATCGTACTAAATACATTAAGGTGGATAGATATTTATTAAGCAAAATCTTGAAGAAAGGGTTATCCAATTCCCTTTTGTGAGGTCAGAGGATCAGTTGGCAGATATGCTTACAAAGGTGGTTTCCAATAAAAGCTTTTATAGCTCACTCAACAAGTTGGGTATCAAAGACATCTTTGCACCAACGTGAGGGGAGTGTTGGTGTGAGCGGCAAAGAAATGATTGTGTTTAGGGATGTTCATCGGAATTTCGGAAGGGTTCTGAAATTCTGAAGTTCAGAATTCGATTTTCTGAAATTCCTAAAATCTTTTCCGAAACTGAACTTCAATTTATAGAAATCGAAATTATTTTGGAACTGAAGTTCGTTAGGAAAACCGAACTTCCGAACTTTCAAAAGTTTTTTTTTTTTTTAATTTGCAAGAGTGGAAAAAATGCTCCAATTGCAAAAAGTGCCACCCAAAAGTACCTATTTCTCTTCATCTCTTTCTTTTGTGAATATTTTGATAGAATGCAAGCAGTATTTTTATAGAGTGCCACCTAAAAGAAAATATGCTATACCTCACTGAAGGCAACAACAAGACCACATTCATCAACAAGCAAAAAACATAAAACGAAAATAAGAAACAATACCTCACTAGACTCAATGACAAGACCATTCATCAACAAGTAACATTCCAGCTTGGAGACACCTAGCTTAAAAACAAACATAGAGCTCTTGGTCTATAAAAGAAGAATGCATAATAAAGCTTAAGTAGATTGAAAGGCTAATAAAAAAACAAACAAAAAATAAAACACAAATCAAATTTTGTAGAAGAATTTGAGAAATAGAAGCGGAGACATTGTTTGAATCAATTGAGTGATGATAGCAATTGATTTTGCATCCTTCTTGTCAGCTACATCCATCCAAATCACAATTCAGTGATTGTTGCCTCATTCTCCACTCCTGCAAACAATCAAATAAATACAATTAGAATTAGAAATTAAAAGACTTATAAACAACAAGGTAACAGGCAAAAAATTCTTACAAGTTTCCCACTTGTCAAGTTCAGCTATATTTTCTTCAATTTTGATGGCTTCTTTGGATCTTCTAAACCAATCTTGTGCACAAATCAGAGATTGCACAACTCTAGGAGTTAGTGAGCTTCTAAAGGAATCCAAGACTCTTCCTCCAGTGCTGAATGCAGATTCTGAAGCAATAGTGGAAACATGGACAACCAACACATCCCTTGCCATTCTTGATAAAATTGGATACATAGGGGAATGCTTCCTCCACCAATCTAGAATACAAAACCCCTCTTCATCTTGGACAACATCTTCTTGAAAATACAAATCTAATTCAGATCTATTCCTAAAACCCCCAGCTTCTGACCTTAACCTCTTGAATCTCAATTTTCTATCATTTTTCATTTCATCTCCCTTTTCATTATGAAATGTAACATCACTGACACTGCTAGATTTTGCTATCCTCTCATTAGTTTTCTTTTTGGGATCATAAATATCACAATAAGCCACATAAAGCCTCTTCATATCCTCCCTCACCTTCTTTCCCAAACTCTTACCAAGTATCTCATCATGCAAGTTCCACATATTCAATTTTGTTTCTTGGATCAAGCACTTCAATAATATAGAACAAAGAATTGAATTTGCTAACCTCACCCCAATACTTATTCAACTTCTTAAACATTACTTCAGCTAAAAGACTTAGTTCAAAGTCCTGACTATTTCTCCATTTTTTCAGCAAACATGCAACATTAGTTATTTCTTAAAAGTAAGCATTAGATGTGACATACAAAGACCCAAATACAAAACATGTCAAGTCATAAAAATATTTAAGAAACTTGCACAATCTTTTAGCACTAACTCAATCATCTTCAGTAGGTATCCCCTCCCCCTAAATTGTTTCCATCTTCTATATTTTCTTCTAAAATTGCATTCTCATCTAATCCATCCTTATCCTTTTTTGACACCCGACTCTGTAGCTCAATTTTAAAAAATGGATCCACATGAAAAAATGCATCAAATGCCTTTTCATTATCTACAAGCAGCTTCCAACATCAAATAGGTGGAATTCCACCTAGTACACACATCTAAACACAAAAAAGAGCTTGTGTCAATCTTCTCTTTTTCAACACACATTTTAAATTTCTCTAACCTAGATGGGGACTACCTCACATATCTAACAACTTCTCTATTTTTAGAAAGATATTGCCCTAATATTTTGAGACCATCTTGCACCATTAAATTCAGGATATAAGCAATACACCTAACATGGACAAATTCCCCACCTAAAATGTTAGTACCCCACTGCACCATTTTTTTCTTAATATGTGAAACAACCCCATTATTAGAGCTAAGCATTATCAACTATAATTGTGAAAACCTTATCAATCCCCCACTCTCCCAAACATACCTCAAGTGCCCTCCCTATTGCATCACCCTTATGACTACTTATTGGAACAAAATTCAATATTTTTTTGTTCAATTTTCATTCATTGTCAATAAAATGTACAGCTACAGACATATAGTTAATTCTTTTTATTGGTGTCCAAGTATCCGTGGTAATACACACCCTTTGAAAATTTGTAGCAAGAAATTTAACTATTTTTTTTCTCATCAAGATAAAGCTGATAACAGACCCTAGAAATAGTTGACCTAGAAGGCACTTTAAACCTATTTTGTGTTGCTGCCATAAACTTTCTAAAATCAGGCCTCTCTACAAAACTAAAGGGTAGTTCATCCTCAATTATCATCTGACCTAAGGCCTTCTTACAAGCATTTTGGTCAAATCTCTAAGTTTCTACAGCCTTACTCCCACCATCGTTGACACACATATCAATTTCTGTTTGTTTAGGGTCAGATGTGTGTGGTACTTGTTTACATGTTTTCATATGGTTTTTCAAACCAACTGCACCATGTACTTTTGGGTGACAACCAATTTCAGCAGCACAAAATTTGCACTTACCTTTTGGATCACCATCTTCAGTCACAAATCTCTCAAATTGCGCCCACACCGAAGATCTTGGAGCTATGACCTTTCTAACTTTTGGTTTCTTTACTACTGTAGTAGTAGGAGCATGGTCTTAGGAGGGAGCAGCAACAGCTGAGGGTTTTGCTTTAACTTGCTCTTGGGAGGGAGCAACAACAATGTCAAGTTGCTCTTGGGAAGGAGTCATAGTCTCCATTGGGATAAAGCTGAAACAAAAAATAGACAGTAGATACATGAGAATAAATACTTTGTGCTCGTTTTTTTAGATTTTTTTATTAATTTTAGATTCTAAATAAAGTCATAAAAATTCACTCTCCATGTTAGATTCTAAATAAAATGTCGTAAAAGTACTCTAGCACTCTACTTGTAAATACAATCGGTCAGTAGATACATGAGAATGTTTACATCTGAGAGAAGAACTCTCCTACCAGGTAACCTCCCACCCAAAAGAGAAGGTATTTAGGATAAAAAAGCACGTGGCATAGCTTCATTTTGTAGCATAAAGCACCATATCCTAACACCACACGTCATTAAATGGAAAAAACTTCAACAACTGCATAATCGCCAAAGTTTTTGGCCTAGAAACGTAAACTTTAACCCTTTAGACTCTAGCTTTTCCTTCACAACCTCAGCTTTTATGCTACTCCCTCCGTCCCCAAAAGGATGTCTTCCTCGCATCCCAATATTCAGTAGGGAACGCATATCGAGGAGGCCGGATGAGGCACTATTTGACCCCCAAAAATTCCGTACTTTTTTTCGAACGTAATCCTTAACGTACTTCCGAGAAAAAATTCGGGACAAAATTGTCTCAAATAGTGACTGTTCCGGCCGTCTTAAGATACGTTTCGAAACAGTAAAAGTAAATGCTAAAACGACATCCTTTTGGGGACGGAGGGAGTAGTTATCTTGAGCCGAAGGAGAGGAACACACAAAGGAAAACCTCAAATCAACGACAATGGACATTAACTCTTGATAGTTTGATATGTTAAAATAGTCACACGAAGAAAAATCAACCAAAAACAGGTTGTAAAGAGATGTAAGATCAGTGATGTATCGTAAATTTTCACAATTTCTCTCTCAACTAATCCAAGTCAAGAGCAGCAATTGTATGATAATAACAAAGTCCCAGTAGGGTTTAAAATATCCATTGTTTCCAAACATAAAAGCAATAAGTAAAAAGCAGCAACTAATTTCGATATTAGGGTTTATTAGGGTTGAGATTGATTGTTATAAATCAAATACAAATCCCCAAATTAGTTTAGAAAATTTACTGATACAAGTTTCGGAAGAGGAGGCGGTGGATTTCGGAAGAGGCAGTGAGTGGTGGAGGAGGAGCAGCCGAGAGCGAGAGGAGTTGGACGGACTGTCGGAGGCGAGAGAGGAAAAGAGCCGAACTTTTAGGTCAGTAAAAAAACTTATATATTGGTTAGAAAAGTTCGATTATTTCGGTTAACCGAAATTTTCTTACCAACTTCCATTCCGTTCCGTATAAAAGTTCAGTTTCGAAAATTCCGAAACTGAACTTTTAAATTCCGAAATTTCGGAAACCGAACAATCAAACACTCATTGTGCTACCTAAACAGCCATAAAAGCTAGATTGTATGTAGCTCTGTTAGTAAGAAATATGAATAAAAAATCATTTTTTCTCTTAGTGAATCCATCAAATCTAACAAGGACCAACTATTTTCATGCTCATGTACAGAGGTATCAATCTGGGTCCGCGGGCCTGGACTCGACCCGGACTCGGACAGACCCGAACAATCCGGGTCTGGTCCCGATCGGTCCCGTGAAAAAAAGGGAACAATTTCTGATCTCGGTCCCGGCCCGGCTAAATCGTCTGGGTCCGGGAGCAGATCTGGACCCAATTTTTTTTTTAATTAATTAATTTATTAAATATACTTATTCTTCTTCTTCTTCTTCTTTTCCTTTTTTTTTCCTTTTTTTCAGACCCGACTTCTTCTTCTTCTTTTTTTCCTTTTTTTTCCTTTTTTTTCCTTTTTCTACCCTTCTTCTTCTCCAATCTGCATCTCCATTTCCTCCTCTCCTTTTTCTACCCTTCGGGTGGTGATTATAACAATCGGCACTTGAAAAACTTGCATCTCCATTTTTGTTATATACTTTCCATTTCTAGGAAAACAAGAAAATGGATGGGAATTGTGCAATAAAGAAAGATGTCACTGAGGTGAGTTTTCTTGACAATTCCTTGCTACTCTCATGTTCATTTCAATCTTGATTATGGTCTCTCTAACTTCCTTCCATAATTTTGTGGCAATGCTTCTGCAGCTAATAGGGAATACCCCAATGGTATATCTCAACAATGTTGTGGATGGTTGCGTAGCCCGCATCGCTGCCAAGCTTGAAATGATGGAACCTTGCTCTAGTGTTAAAGACAGGCATACAATTTGTTCCCTTCAGATATTTTTTTTCTTCCTCCGTTCCTTTTCTGTTCGTGATTTTACAATTGGATAGTATCTTTTGACATGTAGGATTGCACATAGCATGATCGAAGATGCAGAAGATAAGGGATTGATTACACCAGGAAAGGTTGGTCATAAAAAAATCTATTTTTTTTGGTTCAAGCTCTTGTAAGCATTAACATTGTTTTGGTGATTTTACTTCTGTGATGGCAACCATATGCAGTTTGAGATTTGCCTCAGAAATTGACAATTGGTATTTTTTTTTCGGTTTTTTTTTTAAAAACTGCAATTCTCTGCAGACTGTACTCATTGAGCCTACAGGTGGTAACACCGGCATTGGGATGGCATCCATTGCTGCAGTAAAGGGTTACAAAGTAGTCCTCATAATGCCAGCTTCGATGAGTTGCGAGAGAAGGATTGTCATGCTCGCGTTTGGAGCTGAGCTCCACCTAACAGATCCTGCCAAGGGCTTCACTGGGGTTCTTGAGAAGTCTGAGGAGATATTGAATAACATACCAAATGGACACATGCTGAGGCAATTTGAGAATCCTGCCAATCCACAGGTACTCTTCTCTCACTGTCTTATTCATTCTAGTTGTAGAAAGTCTAACGAACCGTTTCGTAATCGTTTGTGTAGATTCATTATGAAACCACTGGACCAGAGATATGGAGAGACTCAGGAGGGAAAGTAGACGCGCTAGTTTCTGGCGTAGGGACCGGTGGTACAGTTACTGGAGTTGGGAGATTCCTTAAGGAGAAAAATCCTCAGATTAAGGTTAGTTTTATGTTTTTGTTTTCGCCAAAGGAAGACAGAAAAAGGACAGAAAGGGTTGTGACTAGCTGTATGTTAATGGGAATTTTGTTTGGGTTGTTACATTCAGGTCTATGGTGTAGAACCAGTTGAAAGTCCAATTTTGAATGGAGGAAAACCAGGTAAACAACGCTTGTTCGTCAACGTACATGCCATTTTGGTATTCTAATTATCACACTAGAAAAGCATCAGTGCTGGTTTCACTAAAGTTTACTGATCTTGTTCTTTAAAACTCTACAAATATGAGAAATCAAGCAGTGAAGTGAAATACTGCTAGAATTTAGCAGCAAACAACAGGCATTATTATGATAAATTGAGGAGTACTAGGAGTCTAGGAAGTTTGGTTGGAGTTTAAACTCGCTAATCTGGTGGTACTGAATAGATTGACCTTTAATCATACATGACTGAACATTTCATGTTGCATATGCAATAGGCCCACATCTGATCCAAGGAATTGGTGCTGGGATCATCCCTGCCACATTAGATGTGGAGTTGCTCGATGAAGTTGTTCAAGTAAGTTTACAGCTGTGATATTAGTAGTTTCTTCGAGTTTATAATCCTAGCTTTCTTTACTGATTACCGAAAGAAAAAGGAGAAACTTTTATTGTGGAGAAACATGTAGCAATACAAACCTCTTCTTAAGCTTTCCTGTTACTTTACTGTTTCAGGTATCAAGCCAGGAAGCAATTGAGACAGCTAAGCTACTTGCCTTGAAGGAAGGTTTGCTGGTATAGAATCGTACCCGCTTATAGTCTTTAAACATTACTCTTCAGTTTCTGTTATCACATAATTTCAAAGCTCTCTCTCTAATTACAATGCAAATTATAACATTGTTTCTCGTTTCTTTCCTTGATAGGTGGGAATATCGTCAGGTGCAGCAGCAGCAGCTGCAATAAAATTGGCAAAGAGGCCAGAAAATGCTGGAAAGCTCATTGTGGTAATTGACTTGTGTAAATTAGGTTTTGAAACTTACTTGAATCCTATTTCAAATGTTTTAACAAAGTCCTTAAATTTGGTTTTGTTGCAGGCAGTTTTTCCTAGCGCCGGGGAGCGCTATCTGTCTTCTGCTTTGTTTGATTCCATTAGGCAGGAGGCAGAAAAGATGACTTACAATTGAGATGCCAACCAAAATTCAGTTCCATATTTTCCATAATGATTAGTTCCACTAGCAAGTAATGCTTATTTGTATTGGGATCTTCTTACTCAAGTATTCAAATTGTTGTATGGACTTCAATACAATCACTTCACAATTCTAAATTTGAGTTTTGTTAAAAATGAGATTTGAGATGAAAGACCTACTTTCACAAATTATGACGTAGGCTCTCCTACATTGAGGAGACCTTAGGACAGCACCCCTCCGGTATGTGCAATGGAGGTCACTGTTCTAGGCCATAGGCCTTCTTGATCGCCTATTGACCCCGTCCAGGTAAGTACGTTGAACGTTGCTTCCAGCTTCTGTTTTATAGCCTTAGGCGCCCACTCTGTTATGGTGTTTAGTCGATGTGGTATTTTTTGGCTCAGACAAATGGTTGAGCTCTTTGCCTTACCTTTTCCATGTGGCTCATGCTACCCCAACTTTTAAGAAAAAGGGCTACATTATGGTGTACAACAAATGGTGTTATTGTATTGTATCCACTTGGAAAAAAGAATGGAGATAATCAAGATACTTCAACTGGCAAATAGATCAAGACCACACTGGTCAACTCTTCAAATCATCCCAATAAAAATCTCAGGATATTATCTTATTCTACAGTTCTACAGTCTTAGTATACAAGTCCTACTGCTTTCAGAAGTAAGAATTCGATCAGAACTCTTCAAGAACTTTCTGTGGTTTTTTCTTTCCCTTCTCCAGTCCTTGTATCTACTAGTGTGTTCCTTTTGCTTTTTCTAAGTTCTTTTTGTTCTGTGTACTGTCTAAAAACAAAGCCGGCTGGTTTAGGATTGATGAAGGATGCACTGTTGCTTCATACTCTAAAAAAATAAATGTGTATTAGTATTTTGTATTTTGTAATGGATAGATGATAGATTTTTGGTAAGATTTTAATAGTTATATATGTGGTTAAGTTGTGGTAGGTGTAGTGAAAAGATAGCAATTTATATCAAAGTGAATAAATAAATAAATAACAAAAACAATATTCATGCATAAAATGCGTACGAAAAGATAACAATTTATATCAAAGCGAGTAAATAAATAAATAATAAAAACAAACACCTCAAAAAAAATCCGGCTTCAACCCTAAATTTCCTAGTGAAGTCGCCAAACTATCGCACCCCCCTTCGCGAACGGTTCAAACGATGAGAGACAAAAAGGAAATCTCACATAATACAATGAAGTCGTCAGCCTATTTATTTCTAAAGGTTTAGGGAAACCTAAGGTCCGAAAAAAAGGAACAAAATAATAAAAAAACTAAGGCACAATAAAAACCCGAGAACTACGATTCGGGGTGGACTCAGAAAGGTGTTAGGCACCCGAATCTCATCCTAAAAAGTTTACCGGTTAAAAAGAAAGAGGTGTTTAAAATCATGTTTAAATAGACATAAAAAGTTCTGATTTAACTATCATGCAAACGGAGTGATTCGAGTTCTAACATTTCTAAATGATCATACATACGAATATGTGTGGAAAGCGTTGAACTAAATAAAAGGTGAGAAAGGTGTACTTGCGAGTGGGTACCGATTGATTTATCCTACAAAGCCGAGATTATTAGTACGAGCAATAAATAATAAACAGACAAACAAATATTTAACTGAGTATTACAAGCGAGCAAAATAATCAATTAACAATTAAAAACAAATATTAGTTAACAATTAAAATCAAGTAATCAATTAACAAATAAAAGCAAGCAAAATAATTAATTAAACATTACGAACAAACAATTGATTAGCACGGAAATAATGCAATGGGTTTTAACGAACGATACAACCTATTGGGCCGAGAATTACCGCCCAACTACCCAAGCCCAGCAATACAGGCCCAATGGCCAAGCCCAGCAGATGGCCCAAGCTCCTTTCTTATTTCCATTTGGGCCAGGACCATGACCAAACAATTCCCAGTTTTAAAACCAGCCCAGCCCGACTTCCTTTTCCCTCCACTGCATCGTCTTCTTCCTTGGATTGTCGGCGCCATTGCCGGCGACCAAGGGCAAAACCAGACGAACAAAAATAGGTAAACAAACGACCAAAACAGGCCTAACAGAAGCAGCAATCAAACCAACCAAAACAACGATTCAATTAATCCAAAACAATAAGCAATTTAACAAGCAAAAGCAAACGAAATAAATTAAAATAAAGCTTTGAAATTAAACCAAAATAGCAAGCAATTCAACGAAGCAAAACAACGAAATTGATTTGAAACAGAGGCAGCAATTGATTGACAGAGATAGCAATAATTAATTGAATCAAATGCAGAAACAATTAATTAATTGAAACAGAGGCAGAAAATTGAATTAAAAGCAACAATTAAATAAATTGAAAGCAACAATTGATTAGATAAAAAGCAATAAAAGACTTAAACCTTGTTGTTGAGCAGATGCAGAGAGAGTGAAAATTTAGAGGGAGAGAGTTCGTGAATTGGTGTTGATTTGGTGGTGAGGACTGGTCGTATTTATAGAGGGTGTGGACGCGAGTGAGTGTGCTGAGCAAGGAGAGAGTGGTCGTCGCAAACATGGTGAGCAAGGGCGAGTGGCAATGGGAGGTTGGTGATGATGATTTGTGTTGGGGGGAGGCCGAGGAAACGTGGTCGTGAAGGAGATGAGTCAGTTTTGGAAAGGAGAGGGAGATGATGATGAAGGTGGCATTAATGTGAGTCGTTGATCTGTTTGAAGATGGGAGTCAAATAGATCCAACAGTGGTTGATGAAAAGTTAGGTTTTATTCATTTATTCGGTTCGAGCTAACGGTACGAGCAATCTCGTTTGAAATGAATAAAAGCTAGAACATAAAATTGCTAAAATACGGTATAAAAATGAAACAAAATAAATAATAAACAGTAATCAAGGAAAAGTTCGATCTATGGTCCGAGGAAACTTGCTTGGAACTGATAGAAGTTCGAAGGGGAAAAAGTGCTAAAATACGAACTAAACGAAATAAAATGAAATGACACAAAACAAAATAATAATAAATAATAAATAGTAAATAAACGAAAGTGTTCGATCTATGGTCCGAGGAATCTCGCTCAGAACCGATAGAAGCTCGAACGAAAAAGAATAGTAAAATATGGAGAAAACGAAATAAAATAGTAAGTGAATGAAAATAAATAGAGATACAATTTAGAAGGGTTAATAATAGGATAAATGATAGAAATGCGGAAATGTCATAACGAAATGTCAAAATTAGAGTAGCAACAACATTAATGAATCAATGATCGAATCATAAGAACATAGCTCGCTCATGCTTTTACCGGGAATCCTCTTTTAACTGTTTTTATTCCTGACCACTTGTCTTGGCCAAGATACATTTTCTAGATTTATTTTATTTTTGCAGATTTATTTCTCAACAACCAAACCTCCAACAACTACCTCTGCCTCAGCATGAACCACTGTCCCAACACGCTGCTCCGAGAGTTTAGTGCTCTTAATGCACTCCTCCAGTCCACAACCAGTCTCCATCAGAAGTTTGATGCCGCAACCACTCCTCCAAGATCCCCTCCTCTAAGTTAAATTGCCCCCAGGTCGCTTCTTTCCTTTTTGTTTATTTTATTTTATTTTATTTTCTTTATTTTTCTCTTTTCTTCTTTTCAATCTCCAACACACATTGAGGACAATGTGTTTTCTAAGTGTGGGGAGAGTTTTATGTGTAAATGTATCTATATTACTTTGTGTGTTTTTCTTTACACTGCTTTTTATGCATGATTTTTTTTTAGTATGTCTCGGTCAAACCTCAAGTCAAGACACTCTAAGTTTTCTTTCTTTTTATAGGATTATGATGAGTCTTATACATGATTTTTTGTTTTAATTTTTGTGTGTTTTTAGATAGATTACACGATCTGTGTTATTTTTCAAAAAACTAGAAATCAACTTATACCTAAGCATAAGCCTCATCATATTGAAAACAAAAGTATTTGACTACTTAACTTCATGCTTTATTGTCAAGGCATGTAAATAGGTTTAACATTTCCAATACCTGTAAGAGTACGTTACTTGATACTTTTTTAAATATCCCTCATGTGTATAGTTTCGTGATACCGATGCTTCACATTTGAATTTTGCAAGAGAAACACCCAAAATTGATTTGTCATGACAATAATCAATCAATGTCTCAAGCTGCATAAAATGTCAGTCTTTAAGTTCTTACAATATGTGCAGAGTCTTTCACGTGGACAATTAGTAAATAATTACTTCTTCATTTCTTTTCACCTGAGGTAGGATTGGTTGGGTGTCATTAACATTTATTGAAATGTCCATCGTAATTTTATCATCATGTAAGGCTTTTGCTTTTTGTGATTCTTCAGTAGCACTACTATCTTGTCTTTTCCCCCACAAGTAACAATAAAGTCCAAAAATGATGAGAATTAATCCTACCAAGCTGAGAAAAATGGAAAGAGAGTTATAATTATATATTTTAAAAGCTAAAATATAAATGTAAGAATCTTGGCATTTGATAACTTACCTACCCACATGAAGTCGCTCTGCAAATGCAATTGCTGAGAATATTCCCACAATCAGAACACGTAATGGATTGAACATGGCTGCAAAAACCGGCCCGGTTTTACTAATGCACCATGTTCGTAGGTAGTGACCGAATATTGACATAAAAACTCCCTATTACAATGGGTAATTATAATCAATAGCATTACAAATACAATAATCTCTAAAATTTGTGACATATTTACAATAATCAAATTATATATGCATTATATTAGGAATAATAACACTAATATTTTACTTAATGGCAGGTCTAACCTCCACATTTAACTAAAAATAAAAAATAAATTCAATTATACCTTTGGGATGAAATTGAAAAAAAAAAAACATGGCAAATGATGTAACATAGCTCATTACTTAAACCAACAATGAAATAAGTTTCGGGATTAAAATTATTATTGAATGTTGACTGTTGTATGGTTAATTGACTGTAAAAGGAATTACTCACACCATATAAGATGCTTAGAAGCTTCTCATTCCAGCCCAACTTCCAAAGTGTAGGATCTCGTGCAAGAACCAGTGCTACAAGAGAAGACTGAATTGTTGCGAAGAAGCAAATCAAAGTATTCAGTGATAAAGGCGCTGGATAGTCTTTAAACACCACGGCCTGATCATGATATTGGTAAATGAGCAGATAAGTATATATACGGAGTAATAAACCTCGTTAATTCATTTAATTTAATATAATCCATAATGTTACGAGTTTAAAGTTGTTCCTCAGCACTTTAGCATTTTCCAGACCAAAGAAATGATATCACCTTACCCATTAAAGCACATCCTTTTCAAAAAAGAGGGGTTATAAAAAAAATTAAAAAATGAGAGACTAAAACTCATATATTTAATAATTGATTAAATTGAAACAATATATTATATTATTAATTACCAGGAAAATTAGCCACAAGCTCCATGCAATATTAGCTACGAGGATAAGAGCAGATCCTTTGATCCAGTTTTCCTTGAGAGGCTTGAGACCATGATCAAGATAATTTATGAGGGGTCGGTCTCTAGAGGTTCCATACAAATATCCTCCTTTCCATAGGGTAAAAATAAGTGACCCATTAATACATATAATTGTTCCAAACACCTTAGTGAATCCGCTTTTACTTTTGATGTTTACAGTCTCCATTCTGGTAAAAAAAAGGATTAAAAATCATTACAAAGATAAAAATTGGACAAACATTAGACAAACAATGTGATGAAATACCTGAGTAGAAATGCTATAAGGAATGTCAAGCTTGGGACGACGTTACTGAGGACACTCTCAACTGTGGCAGAAGTGTAGGCCAAACCAAGATAGTCAAGATTATGGTGGGTCGTAATTCCAATTGTTGTAATCACAAAAATCTTTATGACCAAGGGGAATGAAAGTGGAGGACGTTGCTTCCTGCTCAATTTATACACAAACAATTTATAAAGTAGCTAGTATTTTTTTTATATATCAAATGTGGTGTATGGGTATCTTTTCAGACTAAAATAATCCACAACTCATTATGTTAGATTCTGAAAGCTAATCTAAGTGGTACTTTAAAAAATTTAAAGCAACTGCAACTCCAAGACTCGAAAACAATACGCGAGTTCCAATTTTTTTTCTTTGGTCGTGCATAAGCTCCACCACCACCCCCCTCCCCCCAAACAATACAAAAAAGGTGAAAGATTCATATAATTGTTAATAAAAAAACCTAAAGGACAAAACTTGAGGGTAAAAAAACCATAGGGTTGAAAATGTATAATTAACTAAACCTGAAAGATCCTAAAATAATTTTTTGCTATGTCACGTGTCGAACACCGACCCGACACGTGTCAAATTCCTATGTCTCATTTTTTGGGGTAATAAATCTCAACAATCAAGGGTAATCAAATACTCCCTTCGTCCATTTTTAATGGACGCGTACTATTCTGGCACGCATCTCAAGGAGGCCGGATGACTCACTATTTGACCCCCAAAAAATTCGTACTTTTTTTTGAACGTACGTTAATCCTTAACATACGCCCGAGAAAAAAATCGGGGCAAAATTGTCTCAAATAGTGAGTTATTCAACCTCCTTAATATGCGTGCCAATAGTAAAAGCGTTAGTTATTTATGGACAGAGGGAGTACAAATTTAGTGTAAAATTTAGGTGAAACCTAACTTTTTTACATTGATACGAATGGTATTGATAACTTTTGGTTTAAATCCAAAAAAGGCACATGTACATGAATTGATTGACTCATTTAGCACCTATACTTCTTACGTATGACACATTTGGCACCTCCCACGAACGGCGTCATAAACAGTGATGACGTGGCACTTGGCATGCCACGTCATAAACAGTGATTACGTGGCATGCCACGCCATAAACGTTATCCGCCCACGTGGCATGCCACGTCATAAACAGTGATAATTGTAAGATCATTAATTAATAATTAGATCTATTCAACGACATCACAACTCAAATAATGACATTATAAGCACGTTAGTGTAGAATTTCTTATAAAATAATGAATTGATGATTGTTTACCTTTCCAGAAAATAGGCAAAGGGGGCTAAGGTAATAGTAGAAAGTATATGAACGTAGACCATAAAAACAAATTGATTTTGGCCCTTGGCTAACGCAACTTGAAGAAGGATAATCGTTGCTCCGGTACTCAACTGCACAACCACCATCGCCGCATACGGAGCATATGATTCCATGTTTGTGTAATTTCTTCCAATCACAAGATTTCAATCGATTCAAAGTGAAAAGAACATCACCATGTTTTTTAATACTAATGCAGAGTTTATATATATAGGATGCTAAGTATTGTTTTTTTGTCTTGGATTTGTAGAAAACATGTACACGGCTATGACATCCTTTTAATTTTAAAAGAATCGAAGAAAACGAGGAGAGACTAGCTGTAAGATAAAGAAAATTCCGAAACATCAAGAATAGAACGAGTTAATCTCAAACTCCAAATTAGCCAAACCAAGAGCATATAACATTGATTAATTAATTATAGTTTTTTATTATTATTATTAATATTTTTTATAGGAGGAGGTATTGAGCATTTGCATTTTTATTAAGAAAGATTTTACTAATAATCAACCGAGGTGGGTCGATCCATACCTTTTATCTAATGCGTTATAATTTGAATCACCCACACGGTCTTTGAACACTCTCTACTAAACCAACTGTTATATTCTTCTTTTGTAAATTGATCTGGTTCTTTCAACTACTTGCTACTAAACCGACCCTAGCAATTTTAAACCACTCTTTAGAAATATGGT
The DNA here is from genome assembly GCA_963691705.1 of Viola odorata. NCBI lineage: Eukaryota > Viridiplantae > Streptophyta > Magnoliopsida > Malpighiales > Violaceae > Viola > Viola odorata. The sequence goes on from OY829543.1 coordinate 8,352,855, forward strand.
AAGTAACTAAGTTCAAACCGTCGCTTTGCGGGCTGTGATTATTAATAAAACTATTAAAAAAATACGTTCATTTTCATATATATAATACAAAAATATTATTACACCATAAAAAATTACTCACAAATAAATATAACTATATGGTAAATAAAATAAATAATTATATAATTTAATTAAATTAATGAAAAATGAACTAAACTTATCTTTCAATAGAATCGATGAACACTACCACTGAATACTTAAAATGAATCACTTTTGAACACTTATATATATAATTGTGTGGCTTTTCAAATTATTGAAATTCAATTCTTTCAAATTCCATAACTTATATCATAATTTCTAATTAACTCAATAAATTAATTAAATTTAATAGTACAACTTAAAGATTTTTATAACTTATTTGATCAATATCTTTGATGAAAAATAATATCAAATTATATAAAATTATCAACACATGTGAATTTTTAAGGTATACAAGAGATGCCGCGTAGCATCAAGAAGGATTTAAGAATCTTAGGTGACTTTTTTTCAAGCCTTCATGAAAGTTTTATCACATTCTTTTTATATTTATATAGATATAAATTAATTAAACTTAAATTCGTAAGGGAAAAAAGAGAATAAAAGGGCAAAATAGTGAACCCATTCGTTTTTCTTTTTCGAATAGAGAATCTATAGACGTTTGAATCCATGATTTGTTCGTTACGCTATAATTTTAATTTTAATTTTTTAAAATACATTTGCGCATTTTTCTCCATGTTTGCGACGTACGATTATGTGATTGGTGTAATCCCTTTCCTTTTCGGATTCTACCAATTGTGATTTGCGATAGATTGAAAAAAAAAATACGAATAGAGAACTAAATTAATTATACAGTGCAAAGGCATCGGTAGGAAATCTTTTATCAACTTAAAGATTAAATTAATCATAAATAATTGAATTGAAAAAAGAAAGAAGATAACCTGAGTTAATTCGTCAACTCTAATTTCAATATCTTAATGTCTCCCATAAGACTCTATATATAGAAGATGACTTCATATTTTTATGCACTTTGTTTTAATTTCTCCCGTTTATTAAAAACTACAATCGATGCAATGGAACAGAACAACCACTGTGTTTTTAAATAATGTTATTCTCATACATCAAATTATTACTCTCACACCCCTTTTATTTTAAAAAAATATTATATTATTATTTATTATATTTTATAACATAAATTTTAGAAAAAAATTAAATAGGGGTAGTAAAATAAATTTATAAACTAAAACTGTAAGAAATGAAAATAACATCATCACCCGACTAATAGCCGCTAACTTTATAATTATAATAATTTAAAACATGGAGGACAGGATGCTGAAAGTTGTTTTTGCCTTTAATCTGCCAGAAACCATGTCCGGAGCAAACGATAAAAATGACATTAATTAATTAATTAACCCTTTACATCTGTATTAAGAAAAATCTTCGGTCTTAATCAAGCTAAGATAGAAATAAAGCGCTATGAATAAAAAAATATGTCATGCTATTGTAATTTGTCGTGTGTTGTAATACCACCTTGTTATTGACTGTTTCGTCTTTATCGTCACTTATATTGCTCAGTATCTATAAGAATCGAAGCATAGGTTTAGTTCTATTGTTTTTAACCCAAAAAACACATATGAAATAACTATATCTTCAATTTCAATATGATTCTTATATTTTTTGACATATCAAATAAACCCAAGGATATCAGTTTTTCCTATCGATTAAGCCTTTTTTGACATTCCCCCCCTAAATCATGCAAAAACAGTTCCAACTCATCACCAACGTTGACACAAATTGTCGCACTCCCTTTTTGATTTTACACGAGCTGGTTCGGGACGGATACGGAGCATAAAATGATGCCTCGCATAATGCAATAAAGTCGTCACCCTATTTATTTCTAGGTTTAGGGAAACCTAAGGTCATGGCATAAAAATAAAAATAAAACTAAGACAAAAGGGTCTAAACCCGAGAACAGTGGTTCGGGGTCGTATTATGAACTCGGGAAGGTGTTAGGAACTCAAGTCACATCCTAAAAAGGTTACCGGTAAAAAAAGAGATGTTTAAATAAAACAAATAAAAACACGTGATTGGGCCCTTTGAGGAATCGTAGCTTTACTATTTCGTTAGGTTGGGACTGTTAGGCACCGGTCGGGACAAATTTTTCCGTTTAACGGGATTGCCCGTTTTTACTAAAGCGGGCGCCCTTTATCATCGAGCCATGCATGATTAAATTAATTACTAAGCGATTCTATCATGCATAACTATCAAAGTACTGATTTAATGAATGCGGAAAATAAACCGAGGTGTGGGATCGAAGCCATCAAACACATGCATTAATACGAACGGAGATAAAAGCAATTAAACATGACATTTAAAGCGAGTGATTTAAACACGTTATTCATATGGGATTGATTTTAATTTCGACGATTCTAAATATTCATGCATACAAATATATATATTCGGAAAACGTCAAATAAATAAAAGGGATAAGAAAAGTGTGCTTGCGATTTTACCCTACAAAATGAGATTATTAGTACGAATAAAACAAATATCAAGTAAATAAATAAAATGATTAACAATTAAAAAGCAACACAATTAATTAAATAATGAAAAGCAAGAAAAAATGATTAATTAAATATTACGAACAAACGATTGATACAAAAAATACTTACGATGAGCCGGAAAATTGGGCCCCACAGCTGGGCCAAGACCAGCCCAGCCCATCTGGTGGGCTGGCAGCTTCTTTCTTCTCTCCACCTAGGCTTGCGCAAGGCGCAGCCCATTACCTTTCATCTTTCCGTTTGGGCTTGGCTCAAGCTAAGCCCATGACCAACTCTCTCATTTAAAACAGCAAGCCCGTCAACCTTTCCCTCCAGCCTTCGTCCCTGTTCATCGTCTCCTTCCTTGCGTGAATAATCAAAGTATTCAGTGATAAAGGCGCTGAATAGTCTTTAAACACCATGGCCTGATCATGATATTGGTAAATGAGTAGATAAGTATATATACGGAGTAATAAACCTCGTTAATTCATTTAATTTAATATAGTCCATAATGTTACGAGACTAAAACTCATATATTTAATAATTGATTAAATTGAAACAATATATTATATTATTAATTACCAGTGAAAATTAGCCACAAGCTCCATGCAATATTTGCTACGAGGATAAGAGCAGATCCTTAGATCCAGTTTTCCTTGAGAGGATTGAGACCATTATGAGGGGTCGGTCCCTAAAAGTTCCATACAAATACTCTCTTTTACCCTCCTTTCCATAGGATAAAAATAAGTGACCCACTAATACATATAATTGTTCCAAACACCTTAACGAATCCGCTTTTACTTTTGATGTTTACGGTCTCCATTCTGGTTTAAAAAAAAGATTAAAAATTATTATAAGGATAAAAATTGGACAAACATTAGGTAAACAATGTGATGAAATACCCGAGTAGAAATGCCATAAAGAATGGTCAAGTTTGGGACGACGTTACTGAGGGTACTCTCAACTGTGTCAGAAGTGTAAGCCAAACCAAGATAGTCAAGATTATGATGGGTCGTAATTCCAATTGTTGTAAGCACAAAAATCTTCATGACCAAGGGGAATGAAAGTGGAGGACGTTGCTTCCTGCTCAATTATACACAAACATTTATAAAGTAGCTAGTACTTTTTTTATATATCAAATGTGGTGTCTGGATCCCTTTTCAGACTAGAGTAATCCACAACTCATTATGTTAGATTCTAAAAACTAGCCTAATTGGTACTTTAAAATTTTTAAAGCAACTGCAACTCCAAGACTCGAAAACAATACACGTGAGTTCCAAAAAAAATTCTTTGCTCGTGCATAAGCTCCACCCCAAACAATACCAAAAAGGTGAAAGGTTCATATAATTGTTAATAAAAAACCTACAGGACAAAACTTGAGGTAAAAAAACCACAGGGTTGAAAATGTATAATTAACTAAACCTCAAAGATCCTAAAATAATTTTTTCAATTTATAAAATTACAATTAAATGTCGCACCATTAATTAGTTATTAGATCTATTTCATAATAAAATCTTATAATTGTAAAATTATTAATTAATAATTAGATCTATTCAACGACATCACAACTCAAATAACAATATTATAAGTACGTTAGTGTAAAATTTCTTATAAAATAATAAATTGATGATTGTTTACCTTTCGAGAAAATAGGCAAAGGGAGCTAAGGTAATAATAGAAAGTATATGGATGTAGACCATAAAAACAAATTGATTTTGGCCCTTGGCTAGCGCAACTTGAAGAAGGATAATCGTTGCTCCGGTACTCAACTGCACAACCACCATCGCCGCATACGGAGCATATGATTCCATGTTTGTGTAATTTCTTCCAATCACAAGATTTCAATCGATTCAAAGTGAAAAGAACATCACCATGTTTTTTAATACTAATGCAGAGTTTATATATATAGGATGCTAAGTATTGTTTTTTTTCTTGGATTTGTAGAAAACATGTACGGCATATGACACCCTTTTAATTTTAAAAGAATCGAAGAAAACGAGGAGAGACTAGCTGTAAGATAAAGAAAATTCCGAAACATCAAGAATAGAACGAGTTAATCTCAAACTCCAAATTAGCCAAACCAAGAGCATATAACAATGATTAATTAATTATAGTTTTTTTATTAATATTATTTTTTTATAGGAGGAGGTATTGAGCATTTGCATTTTTATTAAGAAAGATTTTACTAATAATCAACCGAGGTGGGTCGGTCCATGAAGAGATACCTGTTATATTCTTCTTTTGTAAATTGATCTCGTTCTTTCAACTACTTGCCAAACCACTCTTTAAAAATATGGTAAGTAAGTTCAAACCGCCGCTTTGCGTGCTGTGATTATTAATAAAACTATTAAAAAAATACGTTCATTTTCATATACTCCCTCCGTTTTTTAATAATTGTCACTGGCTACTATTCATGCATGGGTTTCGAGGAGGCCGAATGGCTCACTATTTGACCCAAAAAGTTCCGTACTTTTTCTCGGACGTACGTTAAGGATAAGAATTACCCGAGAATAAGAAATTAGTACAAATGTAATTTGTTTAATGTTTATGATAGAATTTCATTTTTAAATCCGTTTATTTCATTGCAGTATTTGTTTAGAAATTTAAATGCATAAAATATATAGTATGAAACTTGTTAACCGAAAAATCACGTCAATAACAACTTGTTTTTATAAAATATTTATTTTAAATTTTTTCGTAAAGAAAATTGATATTTTAAATGCACCATTACTTTTAAAAACAAAAACCCATATAGAAAAAAAAATTTTAAAAATTAAAATTCGGGGTCAAAAATTCGGGTCGGGACGACCCACCCAAATTTGAATGGGTTGACCCGCATCAAATGTGCACGGGTCATCAACGGGTCACGTGCGGGTCATGCTGACCTGTTTGAACCTCTGGAATTTAGCCTTCATAAAGACAAAACATGTCAAAGCGGCGTCGTTTTACTTAACGGGTCAGATGGGTCGGATCGGGTCGACCCGCTACTCTGCGGGTCAGAAACATGTCGGGTCAGCTTTTGACCCTCAACCCAAAGGGTCGGATCGGGTCGACCCATTTGACACCCCTAGTTTTAATAACTTATTTGATCAATATCTTTGATGTAAAATAATATCAAATTATATAAAATTATCAACACATATCAATTTCTAAGTTATACAAGGGATGCCACGTAGCATTAAGAGCTATGTAAAAATCTTAGGTGACTTCCTTTTAAGATTCGATGAGAGTTTCACCACATATTTTTTATATTTATATAAATATAAATTAATTAAACTTAAATTCCTAAAGGAAAAAAGAGAGTAAAAGGGCAAAATAGTGAACCCGTTCGTTTTTCTTTTTCGAATCGAGAATCTATACACGTTTGAATTCATGATTTGTTCATTACGCTATAATTTTAATTATTCTTTTTTTTAAAATACATTTGCGCATTTTTCTCCATGTTTGCGACGTACGACTATGTGATTGGTGTAATCCTTTTCCTTTCGGATTCTACCAATTGTGATTTGCCATAGATTGAAAAAAATTACAATAGAGAACTAAATTAATTATACAGTAGAAAGACATCGGTAGGAAATCTTTTGTCAACTTAAAAATTAAATTAATCATAAATAATTGAATTGGAAAAAAAAAAAAGATAACCTAAGTTAATTCTTCAATTCTAATTTCAATACGTTAATGTGTCCCATAAGACTCTATATATAGAAGATGACTCCATATTTTTGTGCACTTTGTTTTAATTTCTCCCGATTATGAAAGACTACAATGGATATAATGGAACAAAACAACCACTGTGTGTTTTAAATAATGTTATTTTTATATACCAAATTGTTACCCTCTCACCCCTTTTATTCTGAAAAATTATTATATTATTTTTTATTATATTTTATAACTTAATTTTTAGATAAAAATTAAATAGATTTATAAACTAAAACTGTAAGAATTGAAAATAACATCACCACCCCACTAATGGCCGCTGACTTTATAATTATAATAATTTAAAACATGGAGGACAGGATGCTGAAAGTTGTTTTTGGCTTTCTTCTGCCTGAAACCATGTCCGGAGCAAACAATAAAAATGACATTAATTAATTAATTAACCCTTTACATCTGTATTAAGAAAAATCTTCGGTCTTAATCAAGACAAGATAGGAATTATTAATAAATAAAAAATTCATATTAATTATTATTTTTTTTTCCTTACAAAAGTTTGAATTTATAATTAATTAATTAATTGATGTTACATCTTTATTAAGAAAAATCTTATGATTTATTTAAAGGTACAATACTTGTTTTTTTATGTCATATAGTGTCCTAAATTCCTTTACGGATAAAATTAATTTATATTTTACTGCATTAGAGCTTAAAGGTCTGCTTAAGTGGTACTTTAAGAATTTTAAAGCAGTTATTAATTATTTTAAGGCTTAAACACGAGATTTTAAAGTGTCAGTGTGAGTAAAAAAAAGATCATGCATAGTTCTCAACCTTTGTGACTGTGTTTGGTAATATGCACTATCCATACCCTCATCCATATCCATATGGAGCGGGTAAAAAAAGGATAATTTTACCCGCGGATAACCCGCGGATACCCGTATATTTGGTTAAATTTTAAATTTCAATAAAATTAATATATAAAAAAATGAATCTAATTTAATAACAATACCACACAATAATACGGGTATTATACGAGAAAAGAAAAGACTAAAGAGGGGCTATTTTTTAGGGTTGGTTTATATATTTCTTGCGGGTATTATTGTGGATATCCATACCCGCACTTTGCGGATATTTCGTGCGGGTATTGGAGCGGGTAAGCACTATCCATACCCAAATCCATACCCGCATTTTGCGGGTGCGGGTATATCCATACCCGCAAAATATCCACAATATACGGATAATACCCACCCATAATTGTGGATATTGGGCAGATATCCATATCCGCGGGCGAGATTGTCATCCCTAATTAAAACGGGACATCAACTAACACAATTCGGACTCAAATATCACTGCTTAAAACACAATAGTACAGCCCATTAAAATGGGACATCAACTAACACAATTCGGACTCTAGCTATTATAACTTGTCGTGTGCACACCTTACACTACACAAAAAAACTGCCTATTCGCGACGGTTTTTTTACCACGGAAAAACTTCCGTCGTAAAATTTAATCATTTACGACGGAAATTTCCGTTGGTAAAAGGAAAAAAAATTATATTTTTTTTAAATTTAAAATAAATTAGAGACAGAAATAGTGACATTTTCGTCACAAAAAAACTTATAACATTGTGATGGAAATATTCCGTCGCAATAAAATTTAACGTATATTTCCATCACAACTAATCTTATAATGTTGTGACAGAAATATTCCGTCACAATAAATCTTATACTTGCGACGCTTTGTTTTGTCGCTATAGGTCAATTTTCGTCGCCAGGTCATAATGTCGAAAAGTTTATGTTTTTATTAGTTTTCATGTTTTTTATAAATTTTTATAGTTTTAATACGAATAATAAATGTTTGAATTACTTTTAAATATGTTTCTTTTGATTTTGTACTTTAGAACTCTTATATATGAATAAATATAATAAGTGTATAAATATTGATGGAAAATATAATATATATATATATATATATTAAAACGTTCGACGAAATGTCATTCGGAAAATGAATTACTTTTCAACTTCCATGATCACCGTCCTACTGTCTTTATCGACCAACATCCTTTGTGGGTTTTAGGTTAGCGCGCAGTTGGACACCATAACCCAACTTCCAGTTCATCCCGCATCGCTAGTTCTACTTATATATATGCATAGTAATAGATGTTATCAAATGTTTTAGTTTAGTTTTACTTTCGTCAACTTCAGCCGACCTTAGCACATCGTATCGGCTATCCCGAACACTACCATCGCCACCGTCAGACCAGGTGACACACCCCTTTGAGCCTCCACTAACTGGGCCTACTCTTAACCTAGGCAAAAAAAAGAGACCTGCCCAAAATCTCAGTATTTCCTCTCACCTCAGGGCCATTTAATCATCCACTCAAAACCTCAATATTTTTACCCATCTTGGGGCAATTCCATTCAACTCATAAGGCCTAAACCACCAAAAGTTCAGCATCCTAGGGGGCATCAGATTCAGCCGCAACTCTCTTGACACAATGATCGAATCGAAAATTGAGTTGGGAGCGATTGGTGGTTCCATAGCGAAAACAACACCTTGAAGCGCACTCCCTTGGTAAAGAAGACGTTGGCCCGGTTTCCCGTCAGCTTAGCTACAAACGACCTTCCCCACCGCAAATGCCACATGGCCCACCAACTCAACCAAGAAACTAAAATAATCACAGGAACCAGGAACTAATGTCACCTTTCCCCCTCCCCGCATGGGAAATCTAAGAGCATCTCTTGGCGGCAGAGCAAATCGCGCCCACTCCAACCTATACAACCTCCTTATCCAAAATGGTATGATCTTAATACAAAATGTGAGTACCATGCTGAAGCTCAAGGCCACACAACAGAAAACTGTTTCGCCTTTAAAGGAAAGGTTAATCACTTGCTCAAGAGCGGATGGATCTCTTTAGAAGGGTTAGCCGAAGGACTCTACCCGACCACCAGCTCTTGACTGAACGCTCTCCAGGCCCACAGTAGACCCATTCAGCTTATTCATTCAGCGGAATATGCCCAATATTTTTTAGTCGAGCCTACGACTATAAACAAGGGCGCTCCGTGTGAGGCAACCCACATGTTCTTCTCAAATATCTCTATTATTGTCCGTTTTAAATTTTGATTCAGAATTTTAGGATATCCTTCCCTCCAGACTTACTATTTAATTCCCTCTTTATTTCAGGTACAACGAGACTTATACACTAGGGGGCAAGCAAGTGAAAGGATGACCAGAAGAAGGTGTCAGAGAGCATCAAAGATTGAACACATTTTACCGAGGGGGCAAGGCACAGGGAGCGGTAATTTGCAACAAAGAGTTATCTACGTCCATCCTATCCTTGCCTTCAGATCATCGCTAAGGTAGGTGCAGAGGAACACTCCTCCTATCAACTCTTGAACGATTCTCCTCAGGGAATTTTACCATCAAGACATTACTGTCACCAAGTGCCCTTTGCAAACCATTCCTCATCTTGGTGAAGACACATAACAATGATGGATGCGTGACCTTCAGGGACCCCAGTCAACATAATGCGTTCTCGTTCCGTGAGATAACGACATTTACGCCCATCTAGCTCTCGACTGTAAATTCAAAGTTAAACCATGATCAAACATTTCATGTTTTGAATTTGATCATCACAGACAAGATCTCCCCGTGTACAGGCATGATAATTGTACGGTGAAGATCAATCCTTTAATAAATGAGCCAGTAAGCACATGTGTTGTTGGGATCGCATTCACTTGTTTTATCCGCAATCCTGTGCTACAAAAGTTGAAGTGTTGGAGCCTCCTCCCCGCAAAGGAACGACTGACTAGATTCCCCAATGACCATCTGAATCTCCAGCTGACCAAGGATCTTCTGTCGTCTCTCAAAATTATGTTCAAGCCATACTTCTTGAACAAATCATCGACAATTGGTCATCCCCAATGCAAAGGATGTCTCCTCGTCTAGAGCAGTCAAGGAGTGAATCGAGAAAGATTTCAAGATGGTTCTTCATTCGCTATGATGAACTGGTCTCTTTGCAGAATATCTTGCATTTGAAAACAACCAATTCATCGTGAGCTCATCTTTCCTTGGCAACCAGACCAAGTTCAGAAATGATTCAGTTGTTCCCAAGAAGGAATATACAGAAAGATCATGCATTTCTAGCAAAAAGTTATCGTCTGATCATAGAACACTATTCAAGAACTTAACGACCATCCTTCGAGATGTGGTGATTGACTATGACGGAACCGTTAGAAATGTTTGCAGCAACACTATCATCCAATTTGAGTACGAATGATACTGGATCAGAATCATACAACCGATTCTCCGCTGGTAAACATGTCAAATCGTTAGCTGCCGCTTGCCGCACACATCCAAAGAAGTCCATTTACCTTTCTGCCTCTTTAATTTTTGTACAATCATTCATTCCCGCATTGAGGGCAATTCTTTTTAATTATTCATAAATTTTTGTGAGTGGTCATACCCTCACGTCTTTGTCTATAAAATTGCTAAAACTGTTAAGATTTGTTATAAACTGTAAATAAAATTCTTTGAATAAAATCCACACTACCCTCAAAGTTTTCAAACCTTCCATAGATTGAGCATGTTCAACATGTTATTGCATCAAGGATAACTTGTGTATCCATTGGAAATTGTATGACATGCATGATCTCGCCTGCTTGCTCTTATATCTGCAGCATGCCTTAGACGTAAGAAGTCATAAACACATCCCTGTGAGCATTTCAGGCCACCATATGAGCGTAAATGCCAAACTAGGTGCTAGTTGGATTTGCATAATATCCAGGGTACATGCACCATTAGCCATGGGATAGCAGTAAAATGACATTGGACTTTGCTCTTTCTTCCATTTTTTTATTTTTTCAATAAGACAATGAACCGTGCCTGACTGAGATGGCTAACCAGAGGAAGGGTGCACATTGAACTCGGTTTGCGCAAGAAGGGATGCGAAAGCTCTAAGGATTATTGATGGCTAGTACTGGAAAAAGGCCGAACAAAAATAAGAGACGAAGGCCTCGGCACGAAAACTGTACTTGCTTTGCTTGCTGATATATTTTGTGTTCGAATAAATAAAAAAGAGAGAAAAAAAGGAAAAAAGAAAAAAGAAAAAAGGAAAAGGAAAAAGAAGAAAAAAATAAAAAGAGAAAAAAAGGAAAAAGAAGACGTGTGCATCTTCATTTGAAGTTTATTCACTTGGATTGATATTGCAAATCTGACTTTGTGCTATGTTTGTTGCATTTTTATGAGTGTAAACACGTAACCTTGTTTCTGAGTGTGAGCGCAAACACCAATATCTGGTGAGGATTGCTTACGTCTACATGATGTGGGAAAGTCTTGTCCTTGAAGTCGTTATCTCCTGGGCAAGATGCAGATGCTTTTCTAGGCTCGTATCAAGCATGCTTATATGATAGAAACTAGATGACATGTTCTCCAGAAATACATAAATTTGCTGAACCTTCTCTTGATAAGGAAGTTGTTTTCACCTTGATAAAACGCTAGGGGCAAACCTTAGGGTAGTGTGGGAATACTTTCATATGCATCATATATAATTTGTTCTCATTTATCAATTGCTTTTTCTTTTTCCATCCATTGCTGCTTCGCGTTTGTTTCCTCCCTATTTGCAGGATGCAAATATGCTTCACTGGAATCTCAGCCAACAAAAGCAACCAAGCACTCGAATGGAGTACGTTACCACTCCCAATCAACTTTGTGCGGCGGATCACGCTTCCTCATCACCACGATACCCGAATGGAGTACGTTACCACTCCCAATCAACTTCGTGTGGCGGATCACGTTTCCTCATCACCACGATATCCGAATGAAGCACGTTACTACTCCACAATCAATGTCGTGCGACGATTCACACCCTCATTCACCAATCAAACACCCGAATGGAGCACGTTACCACTCCATAATCAGTTTTGTGTGGCGGATCACGCTTCCCAACCGTCCCATCGACGCCCGAATGGAGCACGTTACCACTCCACAATCAATTTCGTGCGATGGTTCCCACACCCATTTGCCAATCAAATACCCGAATGAAGGTATGTTATCACTTCACTTCCAGCTCATTCTATGCGGTGACTTGGTCACCCACTCTCCCATCTTGTTTTTAAATGATGTGAAAGGTCATGTCCCTCATTGTTTTTAAAAGGTGTGAAAGGTCATATCCCTCACATCCTGTTTTTAAATGTTATGAAAGGTCATGTCCCTCACATCCTGTTTTTAAAATGATGTGAAATGTCCCTCACATCCTGTTTTTAAATGGTGTGAAAGGTCATGTCCCTCACGTCCTGTCTTTTTAACGTTGTGAAAGGTCACGTCCCCACAACATGTCTTTTAAAAGGTGTGAAGGGTCACGTCCCCACATCCTGTCTTTTTAACGTTGTGAAAGGTCACGTCCCCACAACATGTCTTTTAAAAGGTGTGAAGGGTCACGTCCCCACATCCTATCTTTTTAACGTTGTGAAAGGTCACGTCCCCACAGCATGTCTTTTAAAAGGTGTGAAGGGTCACGTCCCCACATCCTGTCTTTTTAGCGTTGTGAAAGGTCACGTCCCCACAACATGTCTTTTAAAAGGTGTGAAGGGTCATGTACCTCACATCCTGTTTTTAAAATGATGTGAAAGGTCATGTCCCCACATCCTGTCTTTTCAACGTTGTGAAAGGTCACATCCCCACAACATGTCTTTTAAAAGGTGTGAAGGGTCACGTCCCCACATCCTGTCTTTTTAACGTTGTGAAAGGTCACGTCCCCACATCCTGTCTTTTTAACGTTGTAAAAGGTCACGTCCCCACAACATGTCTTTTAAAAGGTGTGAAGGGTCACGTCCCCACATCCTGTCTTTTTAACGTTGTGAAAGGTCACGTCCCCACAACATGTCTTTTAAAAGGTGTGAAGAGTCACGTCCCCACATCTTGTCTTTTTAACGTTGTGAAAGGTCACGTCCCCACAACATATCTTTTAAAAGGTGTGAAGGGTCACGTCCCTACATCTTGTCTTTTAAACGTTGTGATTGGTCACGTCCCCACAGCTTGTCTTTTAAAAGGTGTGAAAGGTCACGTCCCTCACATCATGTCTTTTCAAACATTTAAATTTGCATAGTTGAGTCAGATACATCAGCATCAGACAAACACTCAAGTATCAAACAACAACGGACTACGAGTACGACCCTCGCCGGAGCTGAAGTTTACAGTTATTGTATAGATGTCCGACAATTGCAGTGTCCCCGTTCGGATGTCAAGTTTATATTTTTTGCATCGACTTCTGACAATTGTGGTGTCCTCGTTCGGATGTCAAGCTTACATTTTCTGCATCGACTTTCGACAATTACGGTGTCCCTGTTCGGATGTCAAGTTTACGTTTTCTGCATCAGCATCCCAGTGGACAGCAACGTCCGAGGGGCTTTTACGTTTTCTGCATCAGCATCCGTGACTGCGATAGCCTCGCCTGGATACCTTTACTTTTCTGCATCAGCGTCCGTGACTGCGATAGCCTCGCCCGGATACCTTTACTTTCCTGCATCGACGTCTGACCGTTCAGATGTCAAGTTACATTTCTACATCGACTTTCGATAATTGCGGTGTCCCCGTTCGGATGTCAAGTTACACTTTCTGCAATTTACTTTTCTGCATCAGCGTAAGGCTGCGAGTACTATCCTCGCCCGAACGTGACTCTACTTCCAACATCAACAAAAGGGACTACGAGTACACCCTCGCTCAGATCCGAACTTATCACTCACCCACTCCCAGGTAAGTCTGCATTTAAATTTTACAATATTTTCAAAACCATTGCTGGTTCGGGAGCAACCATCCTTACTGCTCATCAGATAAGACAATAAAGAGGGGGCAACTATTGCTACCCGATTTTTGATTTTAAATTCTTCGTCTAAACGTTTTTACAGTTCTTATCATCAATTTTTCAAAAATCGTACTTCCATCCAACTGATGTTTATTTTTACGCTTCAGGTCATTTAAATCTTATTTCGTTATTTTTTCACATTTTTATCACCTTTTTCGTTCGAACTCATATCGATTCCGGGTAAAAATTCTCAAAACCAATGGTTGAACAATTTCGCTCATTAGCTACTTATTTTTTATTATTTTTTCAACTCGCACTATCTCTTTACGTTTCGTTCAATTTTTATTTTATCAATTTTACATTCAAACTTTTATCGCTTACGAGCGAATTTTTTATCGAACTATGTAGCGAACTTTTCGCCACACACTGTGTGCTAATTATGTTCTTTTATTTTATTATACGTTGTAACATTTTCGATTCGAGTTTATATTCATTTTCAGGCAAAATTGCTCGTACCGTCAGTTTGAACTGAATAATTAAATAATAAATCAAGCCCTTCATCTCCACCATTGATCTAGTTGACTTTGGGAGTCAAACAATATCAAGTGGCTGTGGTAATTACCACGTAAGCATGCATTTCTTCATGTGGTTCATGCACAGAGGCAAAAGCGAGCTCGATTCTCAGCCAAGCACCCTCACTAAATCTCTTGAAGCTTCCAATCGTTCTCAGCCACACAAGCAAGACGAGCCCATCCCTTGCACTACTCCTCCCTTGCTCCTCACGTTCAAAGAATGACCACGCACAACTCATCTTCAAAGAATCACTTGCGAAGTCGCCTATAAATACCGAGCGAGCTCCTTCATTTTTGCCTCGCCAATTCACGAACAACTTCTCCCTCTCTAGCATTGCTCTCTATCACGAGCAACTGCCTACTTCAACCCTTTGGTTGAAGTTACTCAAAGTTCAAAGTGTTTTTCAAGCGTTTGTATGCGTTTTCTTTCAAATTTCTTTGTTCGTGTTTTGATGAAAAACAATGGCCTTTTTACTTTCAAATGATTTTTATTCAATCTCTAGAATAATTACAATGCTTTAACTCGCTCAATCCATGGCCATTTCGGGCTAATTTTGTGCTTTTTAGTTAAATAGTTTATTTTCATTTTTAATTAAATTAGTAGCCATTTTGATTAAATTTCTTCGCTGTAATTGCCTGCGTGTCTTTCTGCTACTGCAGGGAATTTTCTGGCCATTTTTCGGCCCAAGTTATGACCGTTCCTTCCTTGGTCGTCGACAATGGCGCCGACGACACAAGGAAGAAGAAGATGAATAGTGCAAGGGAGGGATGAAGCCGTTGGTTTTGTTTTAAATTTTGTTGATGGGCTGAGCATTTTGCTCAAGCCCACGCGGAAAAGAAGAAAGGAAGAGTTGGGCCATGCGGGCCCAAGTGAGGAGAAGAGAAGCGTCTTGGTTGATTGGGCTGACCCTTGCTGCTGGCCCACGCG
Source organism: Viola odorata (assembly GCA_963691705.1). NCBI lineage: Eukaryota > Viridiplantae > Streptophyta > Magnoliopsida > Malpighiales > Violaceae > Viola > Viola odorata. Next base: position 8,368,368 of record OY829543.1, read on the forward strand.
GAAGAAAGAGCTTGGCCCGCCAGATGGGCTGGGCTGGTCTTGGGCCAGCTCATGGGCCTGCTGCTGGACCCAGTGGGTCGAGCCCAATTTTTTGGCCTGTAGCATTTTTTATTTTCGCACACTTATACTGTTTATTTATTTTTTGCGCACTTGTATTGTTTATTTTTTTTTCGCACTTGTACTGTTTATTTATTTTTGCACCCGTACTATTTATTTATTTCTCGAATGCTTGTATGCTTGTTTATTTTCGCACGCTTTGCATGTTTAGATAATTTTTCTGTTCATCCAAATCAATCTTTTTCGCTCGCGAACAACAATTGTCAAATATTTAATCGTTCAACGTTATCCTCTTCTCGTATCAATAATCTCAAAGGATAAAACTGCCCATACCCTTCACAAGTAAACATTTCTTACCCTTTTTATTTCACGTTTTTTTCGGCACCTATATGTATGAATATTTAGGATTGTTAAAATTTAATTTGTTGGGCATGATCACGTAAATTAGGACTTTTATTTTTCAAGCATGATTTTAAACACCTATTTTCTCCGGTAACCTTTTTAGGATGTGACTCGGATGCCTAACACCTTCCCGAGTCCATAATACGACCCCGAACCGCTGTTCTCGAGTTTAGACCCTTTCCGCCTTAGCTTTTTATTTTGTTTTCTACCATGTTCTCAGACGATAGGTTCCCTAAACCTAAAAACAAAATAGGGTGGCGACTTCTTTGCATTATGTGAGATGAGTCTGATTTCGTATCGCATCTCGTCCCAAACCCGTGTCGCATTAGGAAAAATCCAAAAAGGGGGTGCGACAATAAGAATAGAAGCATAATAGTTATATTGGTTTTAACCAAAAAAACACATAGGGTCTGTTTGGTGTTCCGGTTCTGGTTGAAAAAGTGCTATGGGAAACCAGAAGTTGTTTATGGTGTTTGGTAAAAATTGCGGTTAAAACTATGGTTGGAATGTAAAATGACTATAAAGAACACAATTTGTTTCAAGCATTAAAATTAATATTTTTTAGTATATATATAGATTATTTAAATCAATCTATTTTTTTAAATAAGTAATTAACACTTTATTTATAAAAAAAATTTAAACTTCATTAATAGAAAAAAAAATATTGATCACTATTCACTTGGATTGGCATTGCAAATCTGACTTTGTGATATGTTTGTTGCATTTTTATGAGTGTAAACATGTAACCTTGTTTCTGAATGTGAGCACAAACACCAATATCTGAATAATAATAAAAACATTGTAGTTTATAGCCAAGTTGATTTGATTTTTGTATGAAATAATTATTGTAATGAACATTTTACTCTTAATAGGCATACATACTCAACAATAGACCAAAAGGAACTTAATAAATTAAAATATTGTAGGCTTATCTAAATAAAAAAATTGACAAGTGATTATGTTGATATGTGTGATATTACGTGAATTTCTCCATATTTATGTACTTGTTTCACATTGTCTAGAGTGTAAACTTTAATCACCAAAAGGTGCCGTACCTTTTTGGAGGACTAGCAGCGATGCTGGGTCTGCTCATCTTAGCCTGCTCTTACTGGAGGTTGTTCGGTCGGTTGGACGACAGAGAAGGCGACGATCAACAACGAGACACGAAGAATGGGGATGAAAAAGATGAGAAACCGGAGAGAGTGTTTGAGGAGAAGTTTCTGGTGATTATGGCTGGGAATGAGAAGCCGACGTTCTTAGCCACGCCCGTTACGAGCCTAGCTTCTTCTTTAATTATGTAAAAAATATTTTTTTTGAATAATGATACAAGTTTATAAAATATTACAAGCAAAATATTTTACCATCACCTCCCTCTGTATTCTCAATTTTAGAATTACTTTTGTCACCAAAAGAAGAGGCTAGGCTCGTAACGGGCGTGGCTAAGAACGTCGGCTTCTCATTCCCAGCCATAATCACCAGAAACTTCTCCTCAAACACTCTCTCCGACTTCCCATCTTTTTCATCCCCATTCTCCGGGTTTCGTTGCTGATCGTCGCCTTCTCCGTTGTCCAACCGACCGGACAACCTCTAGTAAGAGCAGGCTAAGATGAGCAGAGCGAAAGCGATCAGACCTAGCATCGCTGCTAGTCCTCCAAAAAGGTACGGCACCGGAGAGTGCCACGGCGAACGTGGCTGCGCAATCGCCGGACCGGATGATGAGGCAGTGGTGGAGGTGGAAGCGTTAAACGAGCTAATAATGGGCCTCATCTTTTTGTTTCTTTTGTTTTTTTGGTTGTGTGAGAGAAAGGTTTGGTTTGGTTTGGTTTGGTGAAGGGGAGAGGTGAAATGCGTAAACTTGGAGAAAAAGAGACGGAGAGGGGCTTGTATTTATAAGGGGGAAGAAGTAGGTAAATCCATTCTTCTGTTGTGTTTTTCACTTCAATTTTTATTTATTTATTTATTTTATTGGGGGTCACGGTTTGGTACTGTACAGAGGGAGGTGATGGTAAAAAAATTGGAAAATGAAGAAAAAACGAAGGAGGAAATGTGTAGTAGTGGACCACTAGTGGTCCCCGAGACGAAACAAGAAATGAGAGGACGCCCGAAAACAGAAAAACTCAATAATTTCTCTATTTTCGCCTCTTTTGGAAAAGAGTAGTGCTTTCCAGCTAGCTATACCAGAAGAGTTGCTTTTGGTTTTATCTTGGGTTTGGGTTTGGCCCGTTTGGGTTTGTTTTTCCTTTTAATTCTCCAAACAATATCTTTAATTATAATTGCTGCATTTTAAAAATTAAACATATTTTGTCAACTGGAAAGTGAGATGTCCAAATTGCTTTTAATTTGACACTTGGTTCATCTTACCCTATATAATGAGCTATTTGCATCAATACAAACACATGTGAATGAGATTTGACTTCTTTAATTTTTCTTAGAACATAATCAGTCATATTAAAAGAATCTAATAAATTTATGAGATGCCAGACATACACAGAAGAATTATCACTATTATACTCTTTTATTATTTGTTACTATTTATTTGATTTATCGTGATATTAGCAACACTCTGGGTTTGCGTTCCTCTCCCTTGCTTAATACTTTAGTATCAGATTATTTTGCACTTCGTTTTGATATGCAAAATGAAAAGAAGTAGACGAAGAAGTGTAACGGAAAATATTTTGCTTGTAATATTTTATAAACTTGTATCATTATTCTAAAAAAATATTTTTTACATAATTTTTCCATTTTTTTAGTTTACTTTATTTTTTATATTATTTGAAAGTTACTCACCTAATAAAAACATTTTCCTTATTTTGTTAATATTTCTTTCCAACATTTTTCGTTTAATATAATGTATTCTTTAAAATTTTCTGGAATTTTTTTATATTTTTAAAATTTTAGTACATTTTTTTATATTGTAAATATTTATTATTTTTCTAATTTTGTTCTAGATTTTTTTTACCTTTTTAAAGTTCTAAACTTTATTATATATTTAAAATATTAAAGTTTAAATTTTTTAATTTAAAAAAAAATGCACGATGGCGTACTTGTAGCATGCCATATAGATAAAGAGCAGAGACTGATACACATTTAGACTACAGAAGTCTGATTAAATAAAATTTCATATCGGGAGAAGCAGATATGTAATTAAATAAATTAGAAAAATGAAATGATCCCAATTACCCGTTACAACCCGTCCAATTTAAAAAAGGATCACGTCATTTTTCCTCCCCTATAAAAGAAAACCAATAATTGAAGTAAAAGTTGGGCCTGATACATATCAAGACAATAGACATTGTTTGTCCTAGGAAGAGAAAGAAGAAAAAGATGGAGCAGTGAGTTTCATTAATAAAGAAATATTACCCATAGGGTGGGTGAATGATGCTGGCACCATGTGGATGAATTTATGAGTAGTAGAAATAGAAAAGAAATACTACCCACCAGGTTTGGGTTTGTTTTTTCTCTTAATTCTCCGGGAAATGTAAATTTTTGTGAGTAGAAATACTGAAATAGAATACAAGCTAATTACAGCTAGGGGTGTAACCAGGAGAATTCGGTTACCATTTTTTATTTTAGAGTTAAGTAACTTTTTTTTTATTATTGAGTTAAATAACTTTTTTATTTATTGTAGAGTTAAGTAACTTTTTTAATTATATCAAATCATTTTCATTTTATCTTTTGAGGTTTGAGACCATGATCAAGATAATGTATGAGGGGTCAGTTACTAGAAGTTCCATACAAATACTCTCATTTCCATAGGGTAAAAATAAGTGACACGCCAATACATATAATTGTTCCAAACATCTTAATGAATCCATTTTTACTTTTGATGTTTACGGTCTCCATTTTGGTAAAAAAAAAAGATTAAAAATCATTACAAGGATGAAAATTGGGCAAACATTGGACAAACAATGTGATGAAATACCTGAGTAGAAATGCCACAAGGAATGTCAAGCTTGCGACAAGGTTACTGAGGGCACTCTCAACTGTGGCAGAAGTGTAGGCCAAACCAAGAAAGTCCAGATTATGGTGGGTAGTAATTCCAAGTATTGTAAGCACAAAAACCTTCATGACCAGGGGGAATGAAAGTGGAGGGTGTTGCTTCCTGCTCAATTATACACAAATACTATTTTTTATGTACGTTACTATAAATTTTTTCATAAAATAATGAATTGATGATTGTTTACCTTTCGCATAAATAGGCAAAGGGGTTAAGATAATAGTAGAAAGTATATGTATGTAGATCATAAAAACAAATTGATTTTGGCCCTTGGCTAGGGCAACTTGAAGAAGGATACTTGCCGCTCCGGTACTCAACTGCATAGCCACCATCGCCGTATATGGAGCATATGATTCCATGTTTATGAGCAGTGAAGAGAGGTAAGAGATGTAGTGAAGTGAAGAGAGGTAGTGCTAGGGTTTGGATTTTTTTTATATTGCAAATATTTCTTATTTTTCTAATTTTGTTCTAGATTTTTTTTTTCTTTTTTAAAGTTCTAAACTTTATTATATATTTAAAATATTAAAGTTTAAAATTTTTAATTTTAAAAAAAAGCATGTCATACGGATAGAGAGTAGAGACCATACACATTAAGACTACAAAAGCCTGATTTAAATAATTGTACCTCAAGTTCTTTCAATACAAGTTCATGGATTCCACCCCTTCGATCGAAGTATTGGCTTAAAATTCCAATAAAAAAAAGTTACTTACCTTTATAATAATAAAAAAATTACTTAATTCTACAATGAGTAAATAAAATTACAATGTTACTCAACGTTTTTAAAATCACAATGGACTCCATTGTGATTTTAAAAGTGTTGAGTAACATTGTAATTTTATTTACTCATTGTAGAGTTAAGTAACTTTTTTACTATTATTGAGTTAAGTAACTTTTTTTATTGTGGAGTTAGGTAACTTTTTTAATTATATCAAACCATTTTCATTTTATCTTGTGAGGTTTGAGACCATGATCAAGATAATATATGAAGGGTCGGTCACTAGAGGTTCCATATAAATACTCTCCTTTCCATAGGATCAAAATAAGTGACACGCTAATACATATAATTGTTCCAAACACCTTAGTGAATCCACTTTTACTTTTGATGTTTACAGTCCCCATTCTGGTAAAAAAAAAGAAGATTAAAAATCATTACAAGGATGAAAATTGGACAAACAATGTGATGAAATACTTGAGTAGAAATGCCACTAGGAATGTCTAGCTTGTGACAAGGTTACTGAGGGCACTCTCAACTGTGCCAGAAGTGTAGGCCAAACCAATAAAGTCCAGACTATGGTGGGTCGTAATTCCAAGTGTTGTAAGCACAAAAACCTTCATGACCAAGGGGAATGAAAGTGGAGGACGTTGCTTCCTGCTCAATTATACACAAGTAGTATTTTTTATGTACGTTACTATAAATTTTTTCATAAAATAATGAATTGATGATTGTTTACCTTTCGAATAAATAGGCAAAGGGGCTAAGATAATAGTAGAAAGTATATATATGTACACCATAAAAACAAATTGATTTTGGCCCTTAGTTAGGGCAACTTGAAGAAGGATACTTGTCGCTCCGGTACTCAACTGTATAGCCACCATCGTCACATATGGAGCATATGATTCCATGTTTATGAGTAGTGAAGAGAGGTAAGAGATGTAGTGAAGTGAAGAGAGGTAGTCCTAGGGTTTGGATTTTTTTATATTGCAAATATTTATTATTTTTCTAATTTTGTTCTAGATTTTTTTTTCTTTTTTAAAGTTCTAAACTTTATTATATATTTAAAATATTAAAGTTTAAAATTTTTAATTTTTTTTTAAAAAACATGCCATATGGATAGAGAGTAGAGACCATATACATTTAGACTACAAAAGCCTGATTTAAATAATTGTACCTCAAGTTCTTTCAATACAAGTTCATGAATTCCACCCCTTCGATCGAAGTACTGGCTTAAGATTCCAATAAAAAAAGTTACTTAACTCTATAATAAAAAAAAGTTACTTAATTCTACAATGAGTAAATAAAATTACAATGTTACTCAACATTTTTAAAATCACAATGGAATGAGTAAATAAAATTACATTGTTACTCAACGCTTTTAAAATCACAATGGACTCCATTGTGATTTTAAAAATGTTGAGTAACATTGTAATTTTATTTACTCATTGTAGAGTTAAATAATTTATTTTTTTATTATTGAGTTAAGCAATTTTTTTTTTATTGTAGAGTTAAGTAACTTTTTTAATTATATCAAACCATGATCAAGATAATGTATGAGGGGTCAGTCAGTAGAGGTTCCATACAAATACTCTCATTTCCATGGGGTAAAAATAAGTGACACGCCAATACATATAATTGTTCCAAACACCTTAGCGAATCCACTTTTGCTTTTGATGTTTACAGTCTCCTTTCTGGTAAAAAAAAAGATTAAAAATCATTACAAGGATGAAAATTGGACAAATATTGGACAAACAATATGATGGACAAATATTGGACAAACAATGTGATGAAATACCTGAGTAGAAATGCCACGAGGAATGTCAAGCTTGCGACAAGGTTACTGAGGGCACTCTCAATTGTGGCAGAAGTGTAGGCCAAACCAAGAAAGTCCAGATTATGGTGGGTCGTAATTCCAAGTGTTGTAAACACAAAAACCTTCATGACCAAGGAGGACGTTGCTTCCTGCTCAATTATACACAAGTAGTATTTTTTATGTACGTTACTATAAATTTTTTCATAAAATAATGAATTGATGATTGTTTACCTTTCGAATAAATAGGCAAAGGGGCTAAGATAATAGTAGAAAGTATATGTATGTAGACCATAAAAACAAATTGATTTTGGCCCTTGGCTAAGGCAACTTGAAGAAGGATACTTATCGCTCCGGTACTCAACTGCATAGCCACCATCGCCGCATATGGAGCATATGATTCCATGTTTATGAGTAGTGAAGAGAGGTAAGAGATGTAGTGAAGTGAAGAGAGGTAGTCCTAGGGTTTGGATTTTTTTATATTGCATATATTTATTATTTTTCTAATTTTGTTCTAGATTTTTTTTTTTTAAAGTTCTAAACTTTGTTATATATTTAAAATATTAAAGTTTAAAATTTTTAATTTTTAAAAAAAGCATGCCATATGGATAGAGAGTAGAGACCATACACATTTAGACTACAAAAGCTTGATTTAAATAATTGTACCTTAAGTTCTTTCAATACAAGTTCATGAATTCCACCCCTTTGATCGAAGTACTGGCTTAAGATTCCAATAAAAAAAAGTTACTTAACTCTATAATAAAAAAAAGTTACTTAATTTTACAATGAGTAAATAAAATTATAATGTTACTCAACGCTTTTAAAATCACAATGGACTCCATTGTGATTTTAAAAATGTTGAGTAACATTGTAGAGTTAAGTAATTTATTTATTTATTATTGAGTTAAGTTACTTTATTTATTTATTGTAGAGTTAAGTAACTTTTTTAATTATATCAAACCATTTTCATTTTATCCTGTGAGGTTTGAGACCATGATCAAGATAATGTATGAGTGTCAGTCACTAGAGGTTCCATACAAACACTCTCCTTTCCATAGGGTAAAAATAAGTGACACGCCAATACATATAATTGTTCCAAACACCTTAGCGAATCCACTTTTACTTTTGATGTTTACAGTCTCCATTCTGGTAAAAACAAAAGATTAAAAATCATTACAAGAATGAAAATTGGACAAACATTGGACAAACAATGTGATGAAATACCTGAGTAGAAATGCCACAAGGAATGTCAAGCTTGCGACAAGGTTACTGAGGGCACTCTCAACTGTGGCAAAAGTGTAGGCCAAACCAAGAAAGTCCAGATTATGGTGGGTCGTAATTCCAAGTGTTATAAGCACAAAAACCTTCATGACCAAGGGGAATGAAAGTGGAGGACGTTGCTTCCTGCTCAATTATACACAAGTAGTATTTTTTATGTACGTTACTATAAATTTTTTCATAAAATAATGAATTGATGATTGTTTACCTTTCGAATAAATAGGCAAAGGGGTTAAGATAATAGTAGAAAGTATATGTATGTAGACCATAAAAACAAATTGATTTTGACCCTTGGCTAGGGCAACTTGAAGAAGGATACTTGTAGCTCCGGTACTCAACTGCATAGCCACCATCGCCGCATATGGAGCATATGATTCCATGTTTATGAGCAGTGAAGAGAGGTAAGAGATGTAGTGAAGTGAAGAGAGGTAGTGCTAGGGTTTGGATTTTTTTATATTGCAAATATTTATTATTTTTTTAATTTTGTTCTAGATTTATTTTTTCTTTTTTAAATTTCTAAGAATCTAAACTTTATTATATATTTAAAATATTAAAGTTTAAATTTTTTTAATTTTAAAAAAAATGCTAGCATGCCATATGGATAGAGAGTAGAGACCGATACACATTTAGACTACGAAAGCCTGATTAAATAAAATTTCATATCAGGAGAAGCAAATACTCCCTCCGAGGCAAAATAAACGTTGTTACGCATAACGAGGTGACCCGAATGACTCACTATTTGACCTCAAAAAATTTCGAACTTTTTTTCGAACGTACACAAATCCTTAACGTACGTTTGAAAAAAAGTACGGAATTTTTTGAGGTCAAATAGTGAGTCATTCAGGCCACCTCGTTATGCGTAACGACGTTTATTTTGTTCCGGAGAGTATGTAATTAAAAAAAAATAGTAAAATGGATTATGGAATGATCCTAATTACCCGTTACAACCCGTCCAATTTAAAAAGGATCGCATGTCATTTTTCCTCCCATTTCACATTGGTCTATAAAAAAACCAATTGGAAACTTCACGGGGAATTGAAGTAAAAGTTGGGTATATAATTCTATGTTTGACGACAAAATTCGTAAAAGACCTCTGTTGTTAAGTTATACAAGACAAACGAACGAGAAACTGTGCCTGATACATGTCAAGACATTGGTTGGTCCTCGGAAGAAAAAGAAGAAAAAGATGGAGCAGTGAGTTTCATTAATAAAAAAATACTACCCAGCTTTTGCCATGTTCGACACTGTTCAAGAAATCGCCATTTACATCCATAGGTTTCACAACCTTGACCTTTTCCAACAAGGGTATGTCCTTGGTTTTTCTTTTTAAGTTTCCTCTCATCCTCTTAATTTGTTTTCCTAATTAATTGATTGTGCGCATGTATCCATTTTTGTTTTCTTCTGCCATGTTATGTGTTAAAGATGGTATCAAATAAAGATCAGCATGAGATGGGAAGACGATGACTATACTTCTTACGGGACTCCTTCAAGGGTTGTGCAATATGAAGGTAAGCTTATGTGCCCAAGACATTCTTTTTTCTGGGATTTTCCCCCTTAATCCGTTAGCTGTAGAAAAGTTTGCTTGTGAAAGGAAAGAATAAAAATTGCTGATGAAAGTCTTATTTCTTCCTCTTAGATTACATTTTATGAATACAAATTTACATGACCCTTAGATTACAACTTATGCAACCATCAGAGCATAGGAGACTTTAATGTAGATTGTACATTGCAAAGATGGGACTTTTGGATGAATTACATGGTTTAGGCAGTGGAGAAAGTGGCTGGCATGCGTGGACCAACAGACCCGCTGTGGCTCATAAACATTTAAAACCATGTTACTTCTATTAGTAATCTTGACTGAAAAAGTTTGTTCATTTTCTTAATAGGATTTTGGCTTTACTTATATTACATATCGTATTTATGTGGTCATAACAGTTGATAATGACACTTCTTTGAGATGCAGGTCCCGATCTGGGGTCTGACATGGGAGGTGGGATATGGAGGATTGATGACAAAGACAATAGTTTCTTGACCCAACCCTTTCGGATTCGATATGCAAGGCAAGACGTTCGTTTATCCATCATGATCTCATTCAGTCTCCCTCTAGGTAAACATAAGGTAATCAGCTTTGTTTTTTTCAATCTCTATTAGGGAAAGGATAAGCTTCGTTCCATTTCTTCTTTCATTTCCCTCATTCCTTTGTATTTATTTCCAATAAGAGAAGTTGAAAATGTTGGAATTGTAGCAGAATGTTACCTTCATGATCAACTAGCTTAACTTAAATTCAAATAAATGTACGTGAAGTGATAGCTCTAGCGAGTGGATTTACACTCAAATTGAAAGACATATTCTCCAAGCAAGATACCCGTAGTGCTAATGTATGTCTTAAGAATTACTTCTGTATTACCTAATCTGCTTTGCATGTAAAGTGGCCCTTATGACAAAGAAACCTTCTTTTTTGAGTTTTTTTCTATTTGCATGTGACTTCAAAACATATTGTAGTTTTTGCTGTCATGATAATTCCTAAAAGTTGAATATGGCCATCATTGACACAAGAAATTGGAGAAAATTGCTCAGTAAAGTTTTGTGGCTCTAACAAGTATGGAAAGAGTGGAGACATTAGTCTTCCTAATTCTTGCATTTGAACATTTGTTCTTGTGAAGGGAGGATTTTAATGGGAAGACTCCTAATGTGCTTATTGGTTATATGGTCGTGACTACATAGTGTGTTCTTATCAGCTTGAAATTTCTTGTTGCTTGTATCTATTTTCTTAATACTGATCTTGTACAATTTGCAGAGTCCACCAACATATGCTGTCATTTTGAAGTTTGAGCTTCTGCAGGCTCCTACAATAGAAGAAAGGTGAATTGGCACGCGGGCGCGTGCGTGCACACACACATATAGAATTTTTTTTCTGTATCTGCAAATTAAAGTTTACAGCTGTACTGACTATATCCGCTTTCCGCAGGCTTGACTTGTTGGCTTTTCTTGATACTTCCTCTGTTGCAGTCCATGAGTTTCGTATTCCTCCGAAGGCTCTTCTAGGATTGCATTCTTTCTGCCCAGTTCATTTTGATTCATTTCATTCTGTGCTAGTTGATGTAAGTGTGCACATGAGTTTATTGAAGGCTGCTGCTTCTGTGCAGGTACCCAGGTTTGTCATGTTTCTTGTGCATAAAAGTAAATTGTTCAAGATCATAGTTGGATTGTGATTTGTTAAAGTAACCTATTGAGTTGGATAATGACAGTAATTCTTACGTCACTGAAGATGGAGCTGGTACAAGTATCAATGCGATCAATCAAGTATGCTCTTACACAGAATTGTTTACATGCCTTTGGGCTTACGTAGCTTTCTTCATTCATTCTTTTGATACTGTGTTGATTTCTATTCGTTATATTTTCTTTTTTAAAAACTGCATCCTGACATTGATGCATCCTTGTAGAATCCTTGTCATGAGTGTAAAGTGGATGTTTGTGGCATGCACATGCATTCACATGTGCATTCATTCATTGTATTTTCCCACACTTCAATTTTGCAGCTTACTCCAGGATGAATTACATGATCACGTCCTACTATTAGTATGGCTCTTGCAACATTTATACACTCAACAAATTTGACCTTTATAACAAACTTCTATGCAAACTAAAAATTAAGCAATAAAAGTCAATTTGATATTTTTAATCTGCTAAATGAATATTATAACCTCCTTTATCAATTGCTTAATACAAGAGGATGCATCTTTTCTCACTTCAGAAATTTGAGGTCTAAGCATCGACTGATTCCTTTTTCTTGTTAGACATGAATTTCCTTTTATGAAACTCTTAATTTATTATGAGGGAACTGGAAGCCTGGTTTTGGTCATTAGCTTATGAGTCTTTTCCTATCTGTCCCACATCAGTTTAACTTCAAGAAATAAGAGCTGAAAAAGACACCTCTGTTGAATCTTAGAAGGAAGCATCCAGATTAGCCAAATGACAAACTATAACTAGAAATTATAGATGCCAATTGACAGTGGGAGGGTAATTCACTAATATCTGAGTACTGAGTAGTACACTTTATCTTTTTCTTTTGCCTTGGTGCTTTTTTTCCCATCCTTCTGTAATGCTTTGAATCTTTTAGGGTTGACCATCCATGAGTAATTTTGATATTCTCTAAAATGGAGTTTCTTTGGTATATGTAAATGTTTTCCACTGGGGTTGAAGGCTTCTGCTTGGGGGATGAAATCTCGTTTTTTGACATAAAAGTTGTGGTATTCTTTGGTGTCAATCTTCCATTTATAGACACTATTATCTTGTTATTTTTCAGGCACTAGTTGAAGCGGCTTCAGTAGATATGAATCAGATCATGCTTGTTAAAGCATTGTTAGTTGCCCGTGACACATTGCTTGAAGAGCTACAAAGGATTAGTAAAGCAATTGAGCAGACAATTGATTTAACAGATTTTACCTCCCAGATGAATGATATGAAAATGTTTGATCCAATCCTGCAAAAAAATCTGGGTGCTGCTGCTGATGATGTTTCGATACAAAGAAAGTCCCAAAAAGAGCCTGAGGTCCTTCCTCTATTCTTTTAGTTGATTGTGTTTAGTTGTTTATTCAGTTTGAGTATCTTTATTTACTTGATATTTTTTCATTTCTTTGGAAGAAAGCAAATGGCACTGTAGATTTTCGAAGTGAAATATTACGGCGCACTTTGTCAAAGGATAGTGTAGTCAGTATTTTCCGTTCACTGGGTGCTCAGTTATCATACTTATGGAGCACTTTTCTGCAGTTCCACAGGTTTGATTCTAACCAAATAGTCATCCAAGGTATTCTCATGTTGCTTCGCAACTTGGAGGTATTATCATGTTCACGCACATCATCTTGAAAGGCAATCATTAAACCCTTTTCCTATACTAAAAGCACTGACTAGAAACAGTCCACATTGTCTAGTTTAGGGTTTGCTTTATTATTACTTGAAATGGATTGGGGCAGAATAGGGAATTTTCAGAATTGAGATTGAAATGTAATTGTTGCTATCCTTAGGGCGTTTTGTTTATGATTTTCCATGAACTTCAAATAACATATTTTGGGTGTCCTTACTAATGAATTTAATTCACCTGCTTATCTGTTAAGATATGTTGGAAGTCTCTAGCTTGTACTATCTTGGCCTCTTCATAACAGCGAAGGACAATTTTGGGTTTGGTTGGTTCTTCAGTATTGTACCATAGCCTCTGTGATAAAGAATTTTGTTATCCAAAATTTAGAACTCCTCCTTCATGTAAAAAGTAATATTGATCCAATGCTGTGAGGTAGGGGGCTGAGATGCGTTCCAGTCCACTGGAAAAGTTCAAAAGGGTTTTAAGGTGCACAAGATGTGTTTGGATGTCGACTGACCTCCCCCTAAAAAATTAAGCTAGATCTTTTGGGTTGAACAACTTTTCGATAATTCAGTACAGTTTAAATATGATGTTGAGCAAGTCCATGTCATTATATTGCAACGAATTAGCTAACTACAACTTTTTTTGTGCCTAATTTCAGAGCAAACAAAACAAAAATACTAGAATTTCTGCATGATGCATGGATTAGGGACCGAAAAGCTGAATGGTCTATATGGATGGTGTACTCTAGGACTGAGATGCCTCACCATTACATAAAGAGTGAAAATGATGATTCTTCCCACCATCCGGTCCATCACAGAGTGTCAAGTTTGTGGAAGTTGCCTGATGATGTAAATACTCTTCTTTTATGTTTCATTGGTCTTATGACAAAAAATTAGTTTTGATTTGGACTATCAATGTTAAACACCCACAACTTATTCATTGCTTGGTCTTCAAGATGTGTTTATTTATTTGTTGTATTCTATATAGCCTGCTCAGTCTGCAGCTACTCGTGCTGAGCTTCATCGGCGAAGTATCGGCCAAATGAAGGTTAGTTATTATGACTTCATTAACTTCTGCATTTTCCTCATCTTCCTTGTATTTGGGGTTCTAAAGGGTTTTGTTTATTGACAGATGAATAATCGCTCAATTCAAGATATGTATGTGTATGGAGATCCACTGCGAATTCCTATTATAATTGTGGAACGTGTCATTAACGCGCCACGGCGTACATTTAGCGAGAATTCTTACTTCAGAAATTTGGACCTGATAGAGTCACCTGGCTTGGTTGCTGGACCTGGCACTGAAGGAGGAAAGAAGTCGTCCCTTAGTACTCTACCATCAAAGGGGCGTCAGTTGAAGATTGTTGTCTTTGTGCATGGGTTTCAGGCAAGTGTTTCCTTCACTCAAATTAATCTATTTGTTTTTTTTCCTTTGTTTATTGGATTTTTGTTTGTTGCCTCCCTATTTTTTTGAAACAATTCTTGATGGCATATTACTGTCCAATGCGGCAACAGATAAGTTGGAGTTATTTATGGAGTATTTTTACACTGTAAAGAAGTGTTGTTGTCCTTATGCCTATTATTAAAGATGAGAGGAATTTTGTGCTTCATTAGCACTGTGGCACCTGACCAATTGGATTGTCTTGTTTGCCTACGTCCATGAATATGTTTTTGGTTTATTTTCTTTCTTATTACTTATTTAGTACTCAGTACCCTTTAGGCAAATTCTTTGGTGTTCTATTGCTTTTTTAGGCAGGATATTAGCACTATCAGGTCCTCTTTTCTATTCCTTTAATTTAGTCTTTGGATTAGAATTCCTTGAGGTTTTGGTGTGTCTCTATGAGGACATGTATGGGACAGACATCTTCCTCTGAATGAGACTCTTGATTTTGGCCTCCAAAAAAGTTGCAAGCACAAGTAGGGCTGCCTATTTTCAATGAATCCCTGACGGCTCAGTGCTGGGGACAGCAGTTGTTGTTTAAGTTCAATCATCTCCTATAACGGCTCTGCCTATTTTATGATAATTCAATGATATTGTGGAGATACTTCAGGAACCTACACACACACACACAAAAAGAGAGAATCTCTTTGATGCTAAACAAGATTGAGTCTGGGATCTTCTTAGAAATGGTAAGATCTAGAAGTTCAGCTCCATATGGGGAAAATAGGGGAGTAAAAAGCCAAAAAATTTCTAAGATTATGGGAGATGGAGGATGTATTGTTTAAGGTAGACCATCCCTCTTTATGAATAGTCAGGCCAGGAGAAAAAGACAGCTGCAACTCCTTTAGGAAATGGCTCATTCTCTCTTCTGGCTCAACATAAATTTATTCGGTTTTTTCCTATGCTGAAACATGTGATCGAACTCGCTATAGACGGAAGTTAAGGGATTGCCTGGTTGCTTTTTTCAGAGAACGGTGTTGTTTGAGTCTCTTTTATGCCACTATAACCCAGTCCTTTTAAACAGAAAAAAACATGTTTCTACAGGGAACTTGGTAATACCCAGCTCTTGATTACAGATTGTAGTTTCTATTCCACCTGTGTCCTGTTTGTGCTATTAAATTGTTTTATTTTATGCAATTGGTTATTGTACTCTGAAGTATGCATCAACTCAGTAATTTTATTGGCCATGCCTCTAAAATTTTAGGGACATCATTTGGATTTACGGCTTGTTCGGAATCAATGGCTTTTGATAGATCCAAAGATTCAATTTCTTATGTCAGAGATAAATGAAGAGAAAACATCCGGAGATTTTAGAGAGATGGGACTAAGGTTGGCACAGGAAGTGATCTCTTTCATTAAAAAGAAGGTGGATAGAGCTTCAAGATCTGGAGCCGTAAATGATATCAAACTTAGCTTTGTTGGGCATTCTATTGGTAATGTCATTATAAGATCAGCATTAGCAGGTAATGAACTAGTGCATTTAATCATCATATTCAACAGTTCACTGTTGATGTTATATCTGCTTTATGCTGCCGCAGATAGAATTATGGAACCATACCTCAAATACCTTCACACATACGTCTCTGTATCCGGTCCACACTTGGGGTATCTGTATAGTTCAAACTCTTTATTTAATTCTGGAATGTGGGTTTTGAAGAAACTCAAGGGAACACAATGCATTCATCAGCTTACTTTCACAGATGACCCAGATCTTGAGAATACTTTCTTCTACAAACTTTCTGAGGTAATGGAAATTTATATATTTTCCATAAATCCAGTCTCATTTTTAAGTGCACTAAGTCGATTTTAATTTAATATATTTTTTCCTCCATTTATTTGATATTTTTTACTGTTATTATTGTGCAAGCAAGAGATCTGTGGCAGAGCAGAGTGCTTATTTATCCATAAATTATGAAATGATCATTGGTCTGCAAGATGACTTGCGTTATTTGAACTAGTTCATATGTGCATGAATGGAAGGGAGGCACATGCTGGTCTCTACTTGCTTGACTGAGGTTCTAAAAAGTTTCATCTATTTTTTCAGCAAAAGACTCTGGAGAATTTTCGGCATATAATTCTTATATCTTCCCCCCAGGTAGTCCCTTGTGATATTGTTTCTAGAACTTCTAACATTTACGAACTTTGCCACATACTTCTTTTGGTTTGAGAACAATTATTTAAGCCCTAAGGAATGATGCCTGTAAGTGGCCAGTTCAAGTTGTAGTGGTGATAGAAATTTAGACGAGTATTATTTACAGAAGAAAAGAATTAAAAAAAAAATGATGATGATGTATATGTTTATGAAGTAGAATGTTGTGAGGTATATGTTGAATGTAAGAAGTGATAAGGCTGAATCATACTTTCTTGCTTATGTTGAAAATTGCCTGAATGATAAAGTAGAGCACAGACTTTGATTTTTTCAAATGTGAAAAAAGCCTGTATTATCTTAGATATTATATTCTTTTTACAGTCTCCCTATTTGGAATATTTTGAGTATACATTAATTTATCCAGATGAGAACTGTTATACTTCCTTGAAAAGATGTTGTTCATTCCGAAGATACACTCGTTCGTCGTTAAACTTTCCAATAGAAGGAAAATGACTTTCATAATTTATGTTGTTTATTGTTCTTTAAAAGCCCTTTTGTGTTTAGACCCGTGATGTTGATGAAAAATGCTGTTAGATGTGTAGCAGGTGATTCATGCTAGTCATGCAAGCTTTTTTGTCCCCTCGGACACACACTGATAAGCTTATTGCTTTCCTCACAGGATGGTTATGTGCCGTATCATTCTGCGAGAATCGAATTGTGCCAGGCTGCTTCTCTGGATTTTTCAAAAAGGGGTAGAGTGTTCTTGCAGATGCTGAATAATTGCTTGGATCAGATACGAGCCCCGTCATCTGAACAACGGCTGTTCATGCGATGTGATGTCAACTTCGACACCTCTGCCTACAGTAGGAACTTAAACTCATACATCGGACGGGCTGCTCACATTGAATTTTTGGAGTCTGATGCGTTTGCAAAGTTCATTATGTGGTCTTTCGTGAATGTTTTTCGCTGATTTCCATGGTGATGTGCTAACTTAAACTTAATAGGTTAGGTAGATCCATATTAGGTCTATGCTCATGCCTCGATTATGTTTGTAAGTAGGCTTAAGAATATTTACTGATGGATGGAGTAAAAGCACTCTTTTGCTTTCTTTGCATTCTTTTTTTAATCCATGTTCATCGACGTGTGATTACGTTGCAACTGAAATGCAAGCATTGATAAGTTGCATTGCCTTAATCTTGTTTCTGCTTTAGGCAAAAAGGTACAAATAGGACTCGTTTAAATGAAGTGAGTTAAAATAAGAATGAGCCCTTCACTTACGGATGCCTTAATTAATGTTGTTTATTTTATTGAAATGATTTTATTATTACAATAAAGACTTCATGAATCTAATCCATGGCCAATTTAGAGTATATATTTATATGTGCGCAACTTATTATCTAATATTAAACAAGCACATCTTGCAACCTTTTGAAAAAAGAAAAGAAAAGATTGGCATTGCAATTTTTAATACTATAGAGATCAAAATAAAAAATTTTAAAAAATATATAATAACTTGTGCCATATTTTTTATAAAAAAAACTTATTTAATTGTTAATAACTAAATTGTAATCCGTATTCAACTAGTTACTATAAAAAAAGAGTAAGAAACCATTTTAAAAAATAAATAAATTGTAACACTTCCTCCTTTTTCATTGGAAACAAGCTTGCAAAACCAAAGTTCAAACTTCAACAATTCAACACCAAGTTCTCTCCCCTATTTCCCTCCAAAAAGACCTCCGCCTGCAAAACTTATCCCTCATCTTTTTCCAGTAGCTGATTTTGGTTTCAACCTCGAAAGAATCACCAATCGCGTTCTTGTCTCGCTCAGCTCTCTATTTAGGGACTGGAACGACGGAGGAGTACTTGCAGCACATGAGGACTCTCCGCTCTCAAATGAACGGTTCTTCGCTTTACCAAACTCGGTCATTTATGGACTGAAAATAGTTGTGAAATTTTAGTGTTAATTTAATTTTGGAATCGCAGATGTGGAAGATCATGCGGCGAAGATCTCCGCGGAAGAGCAGACGCACATCACCACAATTCAAACCATGGAGAAAGGTCCGCCCTTCTTAACCTTTTTTATTATTTCTTTGGAACTTTTTGTCTCTTTTTCCCTAAATTATTGTAAGTGTTGAAATGAGTTTGTACATGTGCACCAATTTTTTTTTCACTGGAATTTGGGAAAGTAAAGGAATGTTAATCGGTAGTAGTTAGTGTGATCTGGTTATGGTTTCAGCGAGGCTGAGTATGGAAGATGTGATTCTACGTTCTGGTGATTTAGTTTTGTATTTTTCAGCCACTCCATCTGTATTTTGAGCTGATCGATGATATGTTTTGATATAATGTGGCTAAAATTTTGTGGATCGCTGTTTAATTCTTTTGTTTTAATTTCATTGTGTGGAAAATTGATTTGGATAAACTTGTATGGTATGATGAAGTAGAAGTGAATTGATTTATAATTAATGCTTCTTGGTCGATGATTTTGAAGTAATATTATAGGGAGAGAGTTACAAGAATTATATTGTGCATTCAGAAGAGCAATATCTGAAGCAAATTGTGATATGTGTAGTTATATGTGGATGTTAATGTGCTCTTAGACCACTTTTTAATTACTTGCGCAGTAAAATCTGAAGCAAAGAAACTCAAAGAAGATGCTGATCTGATGATGAAAAGGAAGGGGGAGATATGCTCACAGATTTTGGAGAAACAGAAAAGGATTGCATCGCTGGAGTCCGACTCCTCTAATCTTTTACAGGTATTCTGAGCATTTCATGGAACACGTACACTCAAGTAATTTTATTAAATATTTTCTTGTTCTTTTTTCATTTTTGGTGATATTTTCATAAACGAGAATGAAGCTATACATACCAATTGTCATACATGTCGCTACACACGTCAAAGTGTGACTGAATCTTAACTGTCATTGTTTTGATTTGTATTTATTATTTGCTGCTGGGCTGCATCTTATGTTTTATTCATCCCAAAGTTATACCAGTGAACTTAAGCATCCATACATTTTATCACTGTATATACTGAAGGCCCAATTATACTTCTAATCATTGTAAAAAGTAAAAGGTCCACCTAATGACATCCTGTAGTCTTGACAAGAGAGCAAGTTTGGCTCCAATATTACTAATTATTCCCCTAAATTTGTGTTATGAGTTTTTAATTGATACAAGGAGTGTACCATTGACTGTCATATCATAGTAACTTTTGAAAATGTTGGGCACTTGAGCTCCATCATTGCTTCCGTTTAAGATTGAGATAGGTGCAGTACATACAGATATTACATACATGACAAATTTGCATCTTGTTATGGAAATGCCTAAGTTGGTCACTTCTTGTCCTCTCAATAAACAATTCCTTACTGCCCTTATTTCATAATTGTAATTTGGTGCATGACTTTATTAATATGCAGACTTTGGAGCTTATTCAACGAGAAAGAATCAGTTTGTCTGCCAAACTTATAGAGAGTGGGTAATTGAAAGGAAAAGCTACTATGTTTGACGTATTGGACATCATATAGAGCCATACTGACTGGTATCATTATGTGTTTACTACAACAGTGCTTACTATACCAAGGTAGCAGATGGTATTAATTCCAACCTACAGCAACAGCAGGTTTGGTTCCCTAAACTTCTCTTCTTGTAAATTCTGAACTTGCGAGTGATGGTCTACGTTTTCCACTGGAGCAGGAATGGATCAATTCTCACTGGGTTAATGGAGAAATGGGAAAGGATGCACTGGTACTTTCTGGATAACTTTACTTTTTATCTTGTTATGTTGATTATTGAAGCAAAATGATGACATGACCTCTAGCTATAGGAGCTTTGTTGAAATATGCCCTTTTTGCATGATATCGCCCCCTTTTTGCATGATATCGCTGTCATGATATCGCTACCATGATATCGTTGTTATTGTTCCTTCACTTGGCTGCTGGTTACTTCTTGGATATCGCTGTTACTGTTACAATCATGATATCGCTGCTTGTGTAGATATCGCTGGATGTTGACGCTGCTCTTGTGATTATGTTCTCTTGCCTGATGACGTGGATGTTGTATTTAATTACCTAGGCTGTAAATGCTTGGCAAGTGGTTATCGCCCTCTGCTGGATAAATGGATTATGGGCTGGGCTTTGGTTGATAACGCTTGAAGTGCCTTGGCGTTAGCTATCTATCCTTGGCATATTAGCCTGCTATCGCTGCCGCCTTCTTTAGCTTGTTAACTGCTGCTAGTTGACTTTTGCATGATATGTGTGATGTCGGCCCTTTTTGCCGTGCTGCCGCCACTAATCTAACGCTGCTGCACACCGTGCTGCCGCCACTAAGCTAACGCTGCTGCTGTGCATATTAATTAATTTTGTCTTGGCACGATAACGCAGCCACCTGTACTTAGCTAGTAAAATCTAGAATAGCCACGTGTATTTTTCCTTGTAAAATCTAGAACTTCCTAGCAGCTCTATATATATTTATGTAAGATATTCGTATGTAATCTTTTGGGAGAAAATCAATGAGAAAAATATCTTTGCTGATAAACATCAAATAATTTCAGAATCATAATAAATTTTCCATCTTCATCAACCTCAAAACCAACAATTGGTAGCGGAGCGCTATTGATCTTAAGGGCTTGTGAAATCAAGAAATCAGGAAATCAAGAAAATCAGATCTGTTTTGAAATCAAGAAAATCAAGATGTCAACCAACGCAAGTTTGCCAGCACCAACAATTTTCAATGGAGAAAATTATGATTTTTGGTCCATAAGGATGAAGGCTTTTATTATGGCTCAAGATCTTTCGGGATCAGTTGAACAAGAATATCAACCAGCAGATACAAGAGAGATGACAGTGGCTCAAATCAAAAAGGAAAAGGAGGAGTCAACCAAGAACATGAAAGCTCTCACCTTTATGCATTCATGTGTGTCTGAATCTATTTTTCCAAGGCTTGTTGGTGCATCAACAGCTCATCAAGCGTGGAAGATCTTGGAGGAAGAATATCAAGGCTCAGAAAAGGTACGATCAATCAAGTTACAAACTTTGAGAAGACAATTTGAAGGTCTCAACATGAGAGACACAGAGAAAATCAAAGATTACTCGTCAAGAGTAATTGAAGTTGTGAATCAAATGAAGTTGCTTGGGGAAAAGTTTGAAGAAAGAAGAATTGTTGAGAAAATGTTAGTAACACTTCCTGAAAAGTTTGATTCAGTTGCAGCCGCGATTGAACAATCAAGGGATTTATCAGCACTAACTGTTACAGAGTTGATAGACTCCCTGCAAGCTCATGAACAAAGGCTTCTGCATAGGTCAGAAAACACAACTGAAGGTGCTTTTCAAGCAAGGCACAATTTCAGATTCAAGCAAAATGAGAAGAAAAAGGGTGAAGAGAGTAGCAGTGGTTACAAGAAAGATGAAGAGAATTCAGGAGCTGCAAAGAATTACAACTGGAAAGGAAATCTTCCTCCGTGTGCTGTGTGTAAAAAGACCAACCATTCAGAGAAGGATTGCTGGATGAAGGTTCAATGTCAAGCCTGTAACAAATCTGGCCACATAGAAAAAGATTACTGGATGAAGGTACAATGCGAAGCCTGCAAGAGATTTGGCCACATAGAAAGAGTGTGCAGAGCTAAGATTCAATGTGATTTTTGTAAAAGATTTGGCCACTTTGAAAGGTTTTGCAACTTTAAGCAAAATCAAGGACGTCAACAACATTATGCTCAACAACCAAGACCTACAAATCAGAACCAGAATCAGAACTAGAATCAAAACCAACAAGCAAATTTCACAGAAGAACAAAAAGAAGAGTTTGCATTCACAATTGAAACTTCACCAGATTCGGGGTGCAACAAATCGTGGTACTTGGACAGTGGTTGCTCTAGCCACATGACAAATGACTCAACACTGTTTAGGGAGATTGATCCAACAGTCAAAGTTCGCGTAAAGCTAGCAAATGGAGAAATTGTCTATTCGGAAGGAAAAGGAACGGCAACCATGCAAACCAGCAAAGGTACAAAATTAATCAGAGATGTTCTTTTAGTTCCACAATTAAGAAACAATTTGCTTAGTGTGGGTCAAATGATGAGGAGAGGTTATTCTCTGCACTTTAAGGATGATCACTGTAGTATTTATGATGCTGAAGGTAAAGGAGTTACTAAAGTTCACATGATAAACAATAGCTTTCGAATTGAATGTAATTTTGCTGGTGAAAGTGCATGTAATTTTGTTAGCCAAGATGAATCAAGATTGTGGCACAGGAGATTTGGACACTTTTATTATCAAGCTTTGCAGTTGGCACATCAAAAGAGGATGGTTAAAGAACTACCTGTCGTTCAAGTAAGCAAGGAAATTTGTGAAGCATGCCAACTTGGTAAACAGCAAAGGGAGACGTTCAGTTCAACAGGTGCTTGGAGAGCTAGTGAGAAGCTGGAATTGGTTCACACTGATCTTTGCGGACCAATGAGAACTCCATCAATGGGTGAAAATAAGTACTTTCTCCTGTTTATTGATGATTTGACTAGAATGACTTGGGTTTACTTCTTAAGACAGAAATCAAATGTCTTTATTGTCTTTAAGAAGTTCAAAGCTTTTGCTGAAAATTATAGTGGATGCAAATTGAAGACTCTGAGGTCTAACAACGGCACAAAATACACATCATCACAATTTAATCAGTTTTGTGAAGAACATGGTGTTGATAGACAGCTAACAACTCCGTATACGCCTCAGCAAAATGGTGTTTCTGAGAGGAAGAACCGGACAGTCATGGAAATGGCAAGGTGCATGATTGCAGAGAAATTTATGCCGAAGAAATTTTGGGCAGAGGCTGTTTACACAGCGGTATATTTGCAGAACAGATTACCTACAAGACCTGTTGAAGGTGTCACTCCAATTGAAGCATGGTGTGGGGTGAAACCAAGTGTTAAACATCTAAGAGTGCTTGGTTCTCTGTGTTATATTCATGTTCCAGCAGAAAAAAAGGCATAAACTAGAAGATAAAGCTGTAAAGGGTGTATTTCTTGGCTATAGCTCAGCGTCAAAAGGTTATAGGGTGTTTAATCTTCAAACCGAGAAGGTGATTATAAGCAGAGATGTGAAGGTTGATGAAGACACAATGTGGAATTGGGATGAGAAAAAAGTGGAAAGAAAAATTGAGCAGAAAGTGGAATGGAAAACTGATGTTATTGCAAGTCCTGAAAGTGGTGAATTGTATCAGCACAATGAAGCTGGTGAATCGTCTCAAATCAATGAAGAAGATTATGATTCTGATAGCCCGCCAAGGAAAGTTAAATCTCTCTCTGATGTCTATGAGAGGTGTAACTTTGCCTGCACTGAACCTACTTGTGTTGAAGAAGCGATGCAGCATGACGAATGGAAAGATGCAATGAAGGAGGAGTTGAAAATGATAGAGAAAAATCAGACTTGAGAGATGGTGGATAAGCCACAGGAGAAGAAAGTCATTGGCGTCAAATGGATCTTCAAAACTAAAAAGAATCCAGATGGGAGTGTAAACAAGTTCAAGGCCAGATTGGTTGCATAAGGGTACACTTAAGAAGCTGGAGTTGATTATGGTGACACTTTTGCTCCGGTCGCAAGGCATGACACAATAAGAATGTTGTTGGCATTAGCTGCGCAAAATCACTGCAAGTTCATCAATTAAATGTGAAATCAGCTTTTCTTAACGGATACTTGCAGGAAGAGATATTTGTTGATCAACCAGAAGGATTTCAAGTTGAAGGAAGTGAAGACAAGGTGTACAGGTTAAAAAAGGCTCTTTATGGGTTGAAACAAGCACCAAGGGTATGGTACAACAGGATTGATGCTTACTTTGCTCAAAAAGGATTTGTCAGAACCTCTAGCGAAGTAACTTTGTATGTTAGAGCTGAAAAGAATGATGTTTTAATTATATCCTTGTATGTTGATGATTTATTGGTGATAGGAAACAATCTTGCTTTGGTTCTAGCCTTCAAGGAGGAGATGAAGGAGCAATTTGAGATGACTGATTTGGGAATGATGAGTTATTTTTTGGGCATGGAAATCAGCCAAAGTGATGAAGGAATCTTCATTTCTCAAGCTAAATATGCAAGAGAAATTCTGAAAAAGTTCAGAATGGAGGAGTGCAAACCAGCTCCAACTCCACTTACTGCAAACTTGAAGCTACAAAAGGAAGATGATGCTAAAAAGGTTGATGGGAAGCTGTATAGAAGTGCTATTGGGTGCTTGTTGTATTTGACAGCAACAAGACCTGATTTAATGTTTGCTGCAAGTTATTTGTCAAGATTCATGCAATCTCCAAGTACTAATCATTTTGCTGCTGTGAAAAGAGTGCTAAGGTATGTCAAAGGGACCATGGATTATGGAATTTGGTATAAGAAGAGTTCAGATTTCAAGCTGCATGCATATTCAGATAGCGATTGGGCAGGATCAAGTGAAGATATGAAGAGTACGTCAGGTTACACTTGTTCTTTTGGGTCTGGTATGTTCACTTGGAACTCAAAAAGCAAGAAACAGTTGATCAATCCACTGCTGAAGCTGAGTACATTGCAGCTGCAGCAGCAGTAAATCAAATTATTTGGGTGAGAAAAATCTTGGAAGATTTGAAGATGAAGCAAGAAAGTCCAACTCCTATATTTGTTGATAATCAATCAGCTGTAGCAATTGCCAAAAATCCAGTTCAGCATGGAAGGACCAAGCATATTAAAATCAAGTTTCATTTCATAAGAGAAGCTGAAAATGAAGGTGAAGTTGATCTGCAGCATTGCTATGGTCATGAACAAGTTGCTGATATTTTGACAAAATCTCTCCCTAAAGATAAATTTGAAAATTTTCGTACAAAATTTGGAGTATCATGTAAAAAGGTCAAGGAGGAGTGTTGAAATATGCCCTTTTTGCATGATATCGCCCCTTTTTGCATGATATCGCTGTCATGATATCGCTACCATGATATCGTTGTTATTGTTCCTTCACTTGGCTGCTGGTTACTTCTTGGATATCGCTGTTACTGTTACAATCATGATATCGCTGCTTGTGTAGATATCGCTGGATGTTGACGCTGCTCTTGTGATTATGTTCTCTTGCCTGATGACGTGGATGTTGTATTTAATTACCTAGGCTGTAAATGCTTGGCAAGTGGTTATCGCCCTCTGCTGGATAAATGGATTATGGGCTGGGCTTTGGTTGATAACGCTTGAAGTGCCTTGGCGTTAGCTATCTATCCTTGGCATATTAGCCTGCTATCGCTGCCGCCTTCTTTAGCTTGTTAACTGCTGCTAGTTGACTTTTGCATGATATGTGTGATGTCGGCCCTTTTTGCCGTGCTGCCGCCACTAATCTAACGCTGCTGCACACCGTGCTGCCGCCACTAAGCTAACGCTGCTGCTGTGCATATTAATTAATTTTGTCTTGGTATGATAACGCTAGTAAAATCTAGAATAGCCACGTGTATTTTTCCTTGTAGAATCTAGAACTTCCTAGCAGCTCTATATATATTTATGTAAGATATTCGTATGTAATCTTTTGGGAGAAAATCAATGAGAAAAATATCTTTGCTGATAAACATCAAATAATTTCAGAATCATAATAAATTTTCCATCTTCGTCAACCTCAAAACCAACAAGCTTTCCCTTTCAACTTTACAGATTAAAAGCCAATGTGTGATACGCTAAAATTGATAAGTGCTTAGTGAACAAGCCACCTGAGCAACAATCTCTTCCAATATGCTTCAGTGCTTTTCTCTATGTCAATGAAACTAGAGGCTCAACTCTTAACAGCCATTTTCCGTATGAAATGCCAAGTATCTTAGCTACAAATAACCGACAAAGATGCAAACATTATAAACTAAAATAGAAATCTAAAATTCCTCACTTCTCTTTGAGATATTGTTTAGACAATTGGTAAGTTTACTAAATCTCGACAACTGTGATAACTATAAATCATTTCATGATATGGGGAACACCTGATAATGCATTATCTAATACATTGCTTTAGAGAATTTCTTGTGTGCCCCTTGTTTCCCTTTCTCTCAGCACGATAAGTTTTTTTCTTCCATTGGAGAAAGAAAAAACAATGTAGTTCCTAACGGGATGTTTGTTGTCAAGATATCATAGTTTCGTTGTATTTTATTTTCTTTTCTGACACTGTCTTCACTTCCTCTTCACATATTTATCCACTAGTATAGACAACATTAGCTTGAACCTATACAGGCGAAGAAGAACTTTGATCAGAAAACAGTTGAAACTGAAGGTATTGCTCTCCTTTTTTGCATCTCTCTTGGGAAATATATCTAACTACTTTTAAGTTTTTTTTACCAGCTATTGTGGTCTTGTTCATAAATCTTCGTTTTTGTCGTGAACTAGTTAGCTTAAAGTTTCTGTATTATTCTACTCATGAGACTATTTTCCATTGTATGGAGTACATCAAGCCATTGAGATTTTTCAAAAATCAGACCATGTAAATGCTCTTTATACCTGAGATAGTGCCAAATAATATTTCTATGATCTCTGCTGTCATCTGCTGGAAGAATCATAAACTTAAATCCCTATAGATCTGGTTTTTGAACTTCAACTCTCGGATAGATTTCTAATTAATTGGATTTGGTGGTGAAAATATGTCTTCATGCAGATTACAAGAAACTTTTAAAATCAATAACAATAAATAAATATAAGGATCATGTCATGATTTGCTTGTCTCCTACTTATTCACTTGATCTGTAGGCTTTAACTTATAAACTTAAAGGTTTCTATCAGATAAACCTCACTGAAGCTCAACCATGAAACAAACTCTTGAATGGTTGTGTATGTTTCATGGCAGATATTTGACAAGTTTCAAACAGGGGATATATTTTGTTGGACGAGTTTGAGAGTATTTTCAACTCTTAGGGAGCTCCTAAGCAATGGTTTCTTTGTGCTTCTTCATTCAAAACTTCCCCTAATGCACCATCCTTAAACGTGGTCTCAAAGGTTAACCATGGATTATCCATATGGCTTGACGATTGGAAATGAGGACCTACCTTCCTTGGTGCAAGTTGTGATAGGACAGGATCAGAAGAGTGATTTGAGGGAAAAGTTTATCAATTAAAATTCACATTTTACATTGATTTAGCATGATAGTACTCTTATTGAGGATTTTAATGTCTCATTGCAAATATTTTATTTTAAGATTATTCTCCTCTGTATAAGTTCATGCTCACAAAATATCCATATAATTTCACTTTAAAATAAAATACTTGCAATTTTCATTTCATATCGCACTTGTCTTGCAGGGATGTGTGCTACTGATGATGACCTCGTCACATATAGTATGGTGAGTAATACTTTCATCAACAAAAATGTTACAAGGAGTGACAGCTTAAGCATCGTTGAAATAAACAGGATAGTGATGCAAGGAAAAGTGCAATGGCAAAGTTGAACTCTGCTCGATCCAAACTTGATGAAATTGCTGCCGTGAAAAGCAAACTTACTGCAGAGAATACCAAGGTTTCTGTTCTGTACCGAATTTCTAATACACATACCATAGGACGTACATTATACAGTAAAATGAGATGTGTTGAAATGCCTCGCTGATCTATAGTGCTTTATTCGATCTCAGTCAAATTCAGTGTTATTCTGTCTCAATTCTGTGAACTGCTCAGTCCAAACTTAATCTATTTGATGCCCTATCTATCATGTTCGACATGAAAACTGGCTTCCCATTTTGCAGAGTATGGAAGCACCTGAGAATTCATCGGATATTGAGTAGATGAGTTTAAGCCCATTAAGTCCATTCAGTTTTCTATCCATTATAAGTATGCTCAATTAATCCCAGTTTAGCTACCCTGAAACCTGTGCCAATTTAGTGTCCTGCAAGAAGAAACAAAGACGTTGTTTTTTTATTATCTCAGTTGTCGCTGTGTTATATATATATTAAAAAAATTAAATACTCCTGTTGTACATTTGTTTTCCAAACTTAGTTATTCTGGACTTTTGTTGGATGGGAATTTATGGTTGTGATTTCCTGCCAAGCCATATTACATTGTTGTAGCTGAACATTTTGAGATCCCTCTGATCCTAATTTCAGGAATAGAGTAGGGAACCACATTCAGAGGATAGCTGATAGTTTCAAGAACCTAGCACGTATCTTACTTGCATGGTTCATTGATTTACCAAAGTTTTCCTTGATCAGTCTTAGATGTGATATTGCAGATGAAAGAGTCTATTGTGCAGCTGAAGAATAGGGTGAAAGATTTTAAGGTTAGTTATTGAAAGAAATTGATAAGGCTTAATTTTCTATTCTACCAGAAAATACTAATATATACAAAGCGTATATCCTTAAATAGGAAATTTCATATCAATCTAATTAATTCCTATATATACGTAAATGGAAACTAAATCTCTATTTGATTCCATATCTCAACACCCCCTCTCAAGCTGAGGAATAGATGTTTTCCATTCCCAGCTTGGAAATCAGACCATGGAACACCGTATTGGATAAGCCGTTTGTCAAGACATCTGCCAGTTGAAACATAGAAGGCACATAGGACATGTATATTAATCCTTCTTCCAACTTCTCTTTAATGAAGTGTCTATCCACCTCTATGTGTTTTGTCCTGTCATGTTGCACCGGATTGTGTGCGATGTTTATTGTTGATTTGTTGTCACTGTAGATTCTCATAGGACCCTCCAGCTTGATTCCTAAGTCATCTAGGATGATCTTTACCCACAGTAACTCGCACAGCCCCTGAGCAAGTGCTCTAAACTCTGATTCAGCAAATGATCTAGCGACTACACCTTGTTTCTTACTCCTCCAAGTTATGAGATTACCTCCTAGAAAGGTGCAATAACCTGTAGTAGACCTTCTATCTATCTGAGACCCAGCATAGTCAGCATCGGTGTATCCTTCAACAATGAATTCTTTGCCTTTCTTGTACAAGATCCCTCTGCCTGGACTCCCTTTCAAGTAGTGCAATACCCTATACGCTGCCTGTAAGTGAGGTTCCCGCGGGTCATGCATAAACTGACTGATAATGCTTACTGAGTAAGCTATGTCGGGCCTGGTATGAGATAAATAGATCAATTTTCCAACCAGTTGTTGATACATCTTCTTGTCAACAGCTGGTTCCTCCTTCGCTTCTCCTAGTTTATGATTGACTTCTATGGGTGCAGCTGTTGGTTTACACCCAAGTTTTCTTGTCTCCTTGAGTAAGTCAATGACGTACTTCTGTTGGGAAATGAAGGTTCTTTAGGATGAGTAAGCCACCTCAATACCAAGAAAGTATTTGAGTTTCCCTAACTCTTTCAGCTCAAACTCTATTAGCAGCTTCCTTTTCAATTCCTCCTTCACTTTTTCATCATTTCCTGTCACTATTATGTCATCTACATACACAAGTAAGGCGGTGATACTTCTAGTGGAAGATTGCTTGATGAATATGGTGTGGTCTCCTTGACTCTGTTTGTATCCAAACCCCTTCATGGCCTTGGAAAACCTCCCAAACCACACTCTTGGTGATTGCTTCAGGCCGTACAATGCTTTCCTCAACCTGCACACCTTGTCCTTTTTCTCTTCATCAAAACCTGGTGGGATAGTCATATAAATCTCTTCCTCCAAGTCTCCATGAAGGAAAGCATTTTTCACATCAAACTGGTGAAGGTTCCAACCAAACTGGGCTACAAGTGCTAGAAGAATCCTTATTGTATTCATCTTCGCGACTGGGGCAAAGGTCTCCTGATAGTCTACTCCATATGACTGAGTGTACCTCTTGGCTACTAGTCTGACCTTGTACCTCTCTAGTGATCCATCTGCCCTGTATTTGACAGTAAACACCCACTTACATCCTACGATGTTTACTCCAGTAGGTTTCTTCACAATCTCCCAAGTTTTGTTCTTCTTCAATGCATTCATCTCTTCCTTTATTGCATTTCTCCATTCCTCCTGTCTTAATGCTTCAAAAATATTGTTAGGAATACTAATAGTATTTAGACTCAGGATGAACCTCTTATGTGGGGTTGAAAGGTGTTTGAGAGAAATATAGTTGGATAAAGGGTATAAGGGTTTCTTTGTGCATTGTCGGGTTCCTTTTCTGACCACAATTGGGAGATCATTAACATCAATAGGATCATCTGTTGGATCTGTGTTTAGATTGACTGGTGAGTTTGGTGTACTTATAGTGGTTTCTTCTTGAGGAGAGGGATTGGACTCTTAGCCTTGCGTCAACTCAGGGATAGGTTTTCTCCTTGAGTGAACCTGTGAGAATCTGGATGCATCTGTACTCTTAGAAGCTTCTAGACATGGAATATTAGATGCGATTTTAGGAATTTGAGGTAATTCAAGTGGCTGGAGGAAAGTCAGCGTCGGTTCAAAGGAAGGTTGTTCCTCGTGGGATGAAGTTTTTTTGAAGAAAGGGGTACTTTCTAAGAAGGTGACATCCATCGAAATGATTACTTTCCTAGTGGTTGGATCATAACACTTATACCCCTTTTGAGTGGAGGAATATCCTAGAAACACATATCTGATTGCTCTGGGTTCTAGCTTACTTCTAAGAGGTTGATGGACATGTACATAAGCAGTGCACCCAAACACCCTATGAGTGAGACCATTCTCAACTCTGAAATTAGGATAGAAAGTGTTTAGGACAGACATAGGGATTTTGTTTTCTAGAACAGGAGTTGGTAACCTGTTAATCAAGTGTGTAGCAGTAAGTACTGCTTCTCCCCAATAAGACTTAGGAACATTGCCTTGAAACAATAAAAGCTCCAGCTAAATTAAGGATATGTCTATTCTTCCTTTCAGCAATCCCATTCTGTTGAGGGGTATATACACAAGATGATTCATGAATAATCCCTTGTGATTGAAAAAATGAAGATAGGGTGTTGTGAAAGTAGTCTTTAGCATTGTCTGTTCTAAAACTTTTTATTCTTACTCCAAACTAGGTTTTGAATCATGGAATGAAAATTGGGTATAATGGCACTAACTTCAGATTTTTGTTTAAGTAGGAAAACCCATGTGACTCTAGTACAATCATCGATGAGAGTTACAAACCAACGAGAACCAGATATGTTTGGAATTGTAGAGGGACCCCATATATCACTGTGAATCAGTTGAAATGGTTGAGAATATCTTTTATTGCTAATAGGAGAAGAGACACGAGTGCGTTTTGCAAGTTCACACACATCACAATGGAATAACTCAGTATCAATTCCTAGGAATAAATGAGGAAACATAATTCTCAAGACTTTAAAAGAAGGATGACCTAAGCGTAGATGGTGTAACCAAATGGTTTCCTTATTCGAGAGACTCGCTAAAGCTACAGAGGTTTTATTCGTAAGGTCCTGAGTGATTGAGAGTTGATACAGGTCATTCTTCTCCTCAGCTTGTCCAATCCTCCTCCTCATCTTTCTATCTTGAAAGATACAGTGAGTTGGAAAAAAAGTAGCAATGCAATTAGTATCTTTGGTAAATCTATGAACAGATATGAAATTGGCTGAGAGTTTGGGTACATGAAGAACATTCTTTAGAGTGATATTAGGTGTAATTTGAATGTTACCAGTGCCTGCTACAGTTACTAGAGAGCCATCTGCAACCATGACTTTCTTGTTACTTGAAAAGGTGTGTAGGTGGAAAAGTGTTTAGATGTGTAAGTCATGTGGTGTGAGGCACCTGAATCTAACAACCAAGTATTCTCATAACAAAGTGATTGAACATTTAAACAGGTGGAGAATGAAGTTATACCTGCTAGGTCTGAGGAGGAGGAGGTTGTTGTCGTCATTCCTGGAGACTGTTTTGTATCTAGTGATCCCAGCAATTGTCTCAACTTTTCCACTTCTTCTTGATCAAGACCTGTGGTAGTTCCTTTTGTCATCCTAGCTTGGGGTCTTTGCCATCCCCCTCTGTTTCCAACCTCCTTGCCATATGTCTTATTCTGCAGTTTCCAACATTCTTCTTTAGTGTGCCTAGTTTTCTTACAATAAGTGCACCAAAGGTTGTCCCTGTCCTTCTTCCACTGACCTTCTTTGCCAAGTGTCCTGAACTGATCCCCTTTTTCCTTCACCTTATCCTGGTACCCCTGTCTGCTACTCATCGGTAACTGAGTCTGTGGTATTGTTACCAAGGCAGACTCATATTTAGTCTAAGAGTCTAGCATCACAACCCTCCTAATTTCTTCAGATCTGATTAGGGAGATTGTTTCTTCTAGAGATGAAGTCTCCTCCTTAGCTAGCACCTGAATTCTAGCCTGATCGAATTCTAGATTCAATCCAGCCAAAAAGTCATAGGTTCTGTCCTTCTCTATGAACTTCTTTAGGGTTTTCTTTAGGGTTTCTGCATCTTGCGGGCACTTCATTTTAAAGGCCCTGTAGTGATCTAGTTCCTGCCACAGACTTTGGAGCTGATTTGCATATTCAGTGACTGATCTATCACCTTGCTTGGTTCCTGCAGTCTTGGTCTTTATTTCATACACTTGTGCAGTGTCACGAGCCTTGGAATAAGTCGCTTTAATGAAGTCCCAAACCTCCTTAGAGTTCTTAAAGAACATGCAAGTGTCGGTGATTGCTGGTTCCATGGACTCCCAAAGCCAGGACATGATCATGGAGTCGTCCTCCTCCCATGCTGCAAACTTTGGATCAGTCTCTGCTGGTCCATTGCTGAGAAGGTGGTTGTATCTCCCTTTGCCCTTTAGATACGTCTGAATCACTTAGGACCACTTGAGGTAATTTTTTCCATTCAATCTATAGGAAACCCTAACACTCTGAAAATCTCCTACTTTCTGGGTATTGAGTTCTTGCTCAGTTCTGGGCTTGTCAGAATCTGAGGTGTCATTGGTGTTTTTAAGGCTGGACATGTTTATCTTTTTGGTTTGGGAGAAAGAATTATTTTTAGGTTAAGAAACCTAGAGCTCCGCCACCATGAAAGAAATTGATAAGGCTTAATTTTCTATTCTACCATAAAATACTAATATATACAAAGTGTATATCCTTGAATAGGAAATTCCATATCAATCTAATTAATTCCTATATATACGTAAATGTAAACTAAATCTCTATTTGATTCCATATCTCAACAGTTATTCACTAAGGGTCTGTTTGGCGTTCCGGTTCTAGTTGGAAAAGTTCTGTGGGAAAAGTTCTGTGGGAAAATGACTTTTGGTAAATGGAAAAGTTAGATACTTGAGGTGTTTGGTAAAACAGTTTTTTAAAACTATCGTTTGGATGTAAAATGACCATAAAGGGTATAAAACCCATTTTTTAAAAATTAATAAAAATAGGAAAAATGGATCTAGAATTACTTATCTTGAGATAGAGATTTTTTTGTGGTAATTTTTAATTTATTTTATTGATTATATAAAGTAAAAAAATTAAAATGAATTGAAAAAAAAAATAATAGGAGAGAGGGAAGTCCTTTCCAAAAGGACTTCCCGTTGCCCACCGGAGCAAAATGATCCAGTGGGAGGCAAGGAATTGGCCTTGCCTTGAAAATGACTTTTCAGTAGGTGTTACCAAACACCTACTCCTCCGATTTTCTACTCGGGAAATGACTTTCCCGAGTAGAACAGGAACGCCAAACGGCTACTAAGTACATGCCACAAAATTGAGTCTCTGGATGATTTTATCTTGGAGTCAACTTCTACAATTTATATGATTGCAGATTTCTTTTTCTTTTTTTCCCTCTAGTAGTTTAAGCCTGGATGTTGTAAGTATTGACATAATCCAATAGTGCATTTCCTTGGCAATTTTCAAGTGATCAGAATGGGGAATGGCCATTAGTGCATTTGATGTTGACCTATGCTCTTCTCAGTCTTTCTTATAAACTCAAATATCCTGATGGTGACTGCAGCCTGAGCTGGTGGCAATGGATGTTAAGAATTTGGAAGAGGAATACCAAGCCCTTGTATTTGATAAAGCTGAGGAGCTTGAGTATTTGAATTCTCTGCAACAACAAATTAAGAAGTTTAAGGTAACTTTTTATCTGTATATTTTTTGTGATTCCTTACAAATTAGGCATTTGTATTGGGATCTGTTACGTCACTTGATTGAAATGGTCACAAAAATGTTGTCATCATAAGGTTACATTGGCATGACTTCTTAAATTATGTTGTGATGGCATACACTACAGGCCATTAGAAATCTGTAATTATTTGAAGTACGGATGTTCAGCTTTTGGCTTCACTGTTTCTGATGCATCATCGTACAATCCTGCTGTAGTCCTGCTTGGTCTTTCTGGACAACAATGCCATGCTCTAACAATGGATTTCTCTTCTGCTTACAGGGTATTTCTCACGTGATTAGATGCAACTGTGGAGTGGAATACAAGGTTGCAATGGATCTTTGTGCTTGATAAGAGAATGGACAAGATCCTCTCAATTCATTGGAAGGCACAGGAGCTGATTTAGATACCCGAATGATTACCTACGCAGGTAATTCTGCAACTTTAGATGGAACTGGTTCTGTAAATTTAGTCAAATGGATGGTGATAAGGCATTGGTTCGTAGCGGATGGTACCCTTTCAGTTTCATAATTTGGGGCTCTGAGTTATCGTAGCGTGAACGGTGTTATTTCGAGAACATGCATCATCTGATGCTGGGCATTAGGAGGAGAAAAGTAGCCACACAAATGTCAAAATAGAATGAGGCACATTCATTTGCATTCAAGTGAGTAAAGAATTACAGGTTTCATTTGCAGAGCTACCTTTGGTATGGTATGTATTTGTCGATCCTGTGAATAGGCATCAATCCTAATTTCTTAGTGTATTTACATGACGTATTTGCTTATTAGTTAGAACAAATCTTAAACTTGGGCGTTGTGTGAATGGTACGTCTCTTATCACTTGTGTTTAGGGTCTGTTTGGCGTTCCGGTTCTGGTCCGAAAAGTGCTGTGAACAAAAGTGTTGTGGGAAAAGTACTTTTGCGCAAAACAGTGTGCTGTTTGGTAAACATTTTTTAAAAGTGTTGTGGGAAACGAGAAGTTATTTTTGGTGTTTGGTAAACACTGCCTTTAGAACTATGGTTTGAGTGTAAAATGACTATAAAAGGCATCAGTCATTTTTAGTGTTATTTATTTACATTATTTAATTCAATCTTTGTTTCTAAACAAATAATTTAACTATAATTTTCTAAAAGCTGCAATTTTAACCTTTTAACTATAAAGGACACAATTTATTTCAAGTATTAAAATTAAATATTGAACACTTTTTGAAAGTTTTATGAATATAAATTACAATTGTCTAAAACACAAGAACTTTCTAATTTATAATTTCTATCCATTTTTATATGATATTTAGAATAACCGATTCCTTTATTTCATCTATTATTATATACTTGAAGTTGATACAAAACCAAAGTTGGATAATTAATATAGAATTGATGTATAACATTTAACATTTGAAATTAATAAGTAGAATTAAAAAGTATATTAATTAGTTAATTTAATAATACAATAAATTAATTAAATGTTACTTTCATCATTATTCAATATTTATTCTATTTATTTTCACATCTATAATCTTAAATTAATTATTTTAATAAAATAAAATAAAATAAATATTGATAAAAAGTTATTCATTTTAATTAATGAACAAAAATATAAGCCAAAAATATGTACTTACTCGTCAAAATAAAATGACACGAAGCCAGCCTAAGGACATTGATAAATAAAGGGCTCATTTTTCGTGTTCCTTTTTGTTTCCTCAATTTTTGTTTCTTATAAAGAGGTGACTACAAAAACCATATATGTACTTTCTATTTTCTACCAAGCATCTAACTAAACAAACTATTACAATTTTGATGGTTGGCCATTCACTCCTCCCTAACGAACAAAAGTGATCGCGCGTCGAACACGTCAAATATAAAAGTGAAATAGGTATGGAATTGGGGGTAGAAATACAACTTATCACTGTCTACAAGAGTTTGTAGATGATGGTAAGAGGATCGTCCACAGAGACCTCTAGGAAATGTAATTCTTGGGTTGACTTCCTCGTCACTGAGTTTTGGTTGGGTGGAATCTGAAACTGAAGACAAAACGGAAAGAAGTGAAAACTGTTTAAAATAGTATTGGCCAGAGTCTTGGTCAAGACTGGGGTCAAGATTGTTGCAAATCCGATAAAAGGAAATTCCAGGTAAGGGCGATATGAGAGCTCTGTTCTTATGCTTCGTTCATGGATTTAAATGTATTCATCTCTTCATTTATAGTACTGTTATAGAGTGGAGGTACTCCTGTTCACTCCTGTCTTCCCTCCTCTTCAAATTACCTGGCGGGTGCTCCCTTTCCTGATAATCCTAGCCAAGGGACACCTTGCTGGTTAAAGGGTTTATCCGTTTGACTGCTGTCTTGAATGGCTGTTTGCTTCCTCAATGGTATAGGGGAAGACAGTACCTAGGCCAAGGTATCTCCCTATGGAGATCCTAGGTTGTCAATCTGGTCTTGACCTAGATTACTTATTTCTTCTAGTCTAGCTCGAGACTAGTTGCCTACTTTGTCTAGCCGACGGGTGCTCCCTTTCCGTCTAGACCGGCTATAACTCTTCTCTACTAGAGTGCAAGGATGATCAAACCTTGTCTCTAGTGAGTAAGCGATGAATTAAGCTTAAGAAATGAATAAATACAAGTGAAGAGATTGTGAAGCACGGTTTCAATCTCACGAACGCATAAGAACTCTTAGCTCATCAACCCTTACCAAGAATGGGTGTTTTAGTTACTCATACTCATAATTAAAAAGATAATATATATTGTTGCATAAATAAATTAATTCCGAGATTTTAAATAAAATCCGGAGCAAAGTTTTAACAATGAAGAAGAAGAAAAGAGAAGAAGAAGGTCGGAATTCGATCCCGGACAGAGGAGGAACAATGTTTGGCTAAATAGCCCTAAAACTCCTCTGTCCTACTTCAACTAAACTTCCTAGAAAATCTCTAAAAAGATTGTAACCATAAATTGTTTTTGAAATAGAAACTAAATCGCAATTACAAGGAGAGGGAGATCCCATGCGGGATTCTTCAAGAGATTGGCTTCAGATCCCTCTAGAATTGCGTGACAGCTGCTACGTGCCAGCTGTAAGGCCCAATGTGGGAGGCGGTCCAAAAGATCCGCACAATGTCTTCTATCGTGAAAGTGTCTTGGCGGTAGTCTTGGCCAAGACGATTCTGGTAAATAGCGCGCTGCTTCGGTTGCGAAAGTGTCTAGGCCAAGATCCAGGCCTAGACTCTGGTAAATAGCTTCCAGCTCTTCAAACCAAAAACTTCAGGATTCTTCCAAGAGACCAGAACTGCCAAAAATATGGGAAATCAAGGATAAATCAGTAGGTTTACCGTCCAAATAAACTAGTAAATGGACGATAAAACATGATGAAATGCAATGCAATCAAATTCCCCACACTTAAAACATGCTTGCCCCCAAGCATACAGACTCACAGACTCAAGATTAAAAACATATTATAAACACAAACGACACCAGAATTTCCAGATTCCTTCTTTTGGCTGCTCACTATACAACTGAAATCACCAAGACACTTGTCTAGCCGACCTAATGCTAGACTAACAAGGACAGATCAATACCCTAAACATACCCCATCCACATGGTATCAAGACACCTCGCAAGATATTATGATAAAGTATAGGGCGACACGGCTCACCACTGATTTGAGTCCCACCATGTGACATCTATCCAAAAGTGCCTAAAGACTGGTGCCATTTGAATCACTTTGACAGATTTTTTTCTTAAAATTTTTCTATGCCCTCGCGATGTCTTTTTTTATTTGTTTTATTTAGGCATATTAGGTGCCCTTTGAATTTTTACAGACACAACACATAGACAGAGCTTGTTCTTTTCTGCGGGAACTTCCACCTTTGCTATGTCTGCCCTATGACGTTCCAACACCTTTTTACTGTCTCACACTCACATCAGATAGAATAACACTCTCAAATCAGTTAGCAGCTAGCCTAGTCACCCTAATGAGAGCTGAAGTTTTAGCTAAATGTCCTTACGACCATGTGGATAGCAAATGTTTGGGAACCATTAGAGTATATGACCCTAAGGCATTGATCTAGTTGCGCTCATTCGCTTCCCTGTTACTATAGCATTATTTTGCCTAAACAATTTGTCTAAATGTGGTTTCGGTTGTATACTGAACAACCTAGGAAAAAGTCTGGATATCCTGGTGTGCACTCAACAAAACAGACTCAAACATGCATGGGAAATAAAAATAAAAATCATGCAAACAGTAGACTCTAAACTGGACAAAAAGAAAAATTAAAATGCAAAAATTTGACTCAAACTCATACATATCAACCAATATTCACAGCAAACAAACAAGGAATAAAAGCACCTCCCCACACTTAAAAGACACAATGTCCTCATTGTGTGGAGAGACAAAAAGAAAAGACACAACAGAAAAATAAAAGGAAGGACAGAACCGACCTGAGGGCAGAGGCTACTCATGGTGCTTTGGTCTGGGGGTCTTGGCCTGAAGCTTGGCCAAGATCAGGGGCAGGAGGGTCCTTTGGTTTGGGATCTCTTGGAGCAGGAGGAGGCATTGACGGATGTGGTGTCTTTGCTGGCTGTGCTTGGGGCTTGGGCTCATGCTCCTCATCAGATGACTCGGAGTCACTCTCGGAGCTTAGATTGTCGTGGGGAGCCTTGAGGAGCTTGAAATGGGCCTGGAGATGCTGATAAACGTGGAGGACGTTTGTCCTGGTGTGCTTCATCTGCTCAAGGAGGACGTCCTGCCTATCATTGAGACATTGGGCCCACTGAGGCGCCACGTCACTAGTGGATGCGCGAGTCTGGTCTTGACCCTTGTCTTGGCCTAGACGCTCCAGGATGATCTTCTGCTGCTCAAGGATGAGCAGCTGACGAGCTTGAAATTCCCTGGCCCACTCTGGAGGTTCATTGGTACTGGTGGCAGGGGGATCTTGGCCTGCGTCTTGGCCTAGATCAGCCGTAGCATCAGGAATGGGTGTGGCTTGGCCAGCGTCTTGGCCTAGATCCTGGGCAGGATTGCCCTCTACTGTTTCTCCAGGGATTTGCACTGGTCGCAGCTTGTACTTCCCTTGATTTTTCTTCGAGAAAATGTGGTCCTCGACTGGTGTGAACCCTGTGTTACAAGCAACAAACTTTCCTTCCAAATGGAAATATCCCATTTGGTCGAAGGCTCTCAAATCTAGAATTTTGGGGGAGCAATACTTATGTAAATCAGCAGTAGATAAATCAAGACCAGCAGATTTAATCGCAATCCAAGTGATGAGGGACCCAAAAATCAATTTTGTTTTAGACTCACGGGCATGCAATTGCTGGACCAAATATAAACCTAAGTTGACTCTTTTCTGGTGCAGAATACACCAAAGAAAAAAGAGCTCAGACTTGGCTAGGTTCCCCGAAACCTTTGTCTTCCCCGAAAGGTTAATAGACAAGGTTCTATGGAGCATTCTAAGGGCTGGGTTCAGAATAGCATGTGCCTTGGAGTTTCTATCAAAAACAGCATCAGGGTCTCCAGTAATCTCCCTAAAGGCTACATTATTATCCCAATCAGTGGGGTAATCATAAATGGCCTCATCACAGTTTGCAAACTCAAGCAAAGAATTGAAAGCATCCACGGATAAATGACTCCATTTATCACACAACCTAAAGTTAATCACATCAGGAGCAGCAAAATCAGGTTTGTCTCTACCTCTAACATACAAGGTTTCCTCGTCAAACCAAAAAGATGTGTGAAACTCTAGGCACAGTTCAGTAAACGCATCACACTCAATGGACATAAAAGGGACCCATCCAATAGCATAAACAAACTCTCGGATCCTATTCCCTAACTCCATCGCATCAAGAAAATCAAATTCTAATCTAGCATATGCAGGGATGTCACAAAGATGCATTTCACGCAACTTGATCTTAAGGTCTGGTGTATCAAAGTTCAACCAGCCTTTGAGTGTGTGCAGGGGAGGAA
Source organism: Viola odorata (assembly GCA_963691705.1). NCBI lineage: Eukaryota > Viridiplantae > Streptophyta > Magnoliopsida > Malpighiales > Violaceae > Viola > Viola odorata. The sequence goes on from OY829543.1 coordinate 8,408,902, forward strand.
GAGAGGATACCTTAGCAGTCTTGGTCGCAGCCTTGGCCAAGACTAGATCGTCTTCATCGTCTTCATCGTCCTCAATTGGTTCTTCCTCGACCACCTTCTTCTTCCCTTTGCTCTTGGCAGTGGAAGGGCCAGCACTGGTTTTCTTCTGCAATGGAGGCGGTGGTGAGAAGTTTGGAACCCTCGACGATTTCTTAGTCGGGGTCTTTTTGTGGGCTACTTGCTTGGTTCGCCCAGACTTTTTGGGTGGTGCAGTGGCGGGTTGTTTCTTCGCCGGAGGTGGCGGTGGTGGTGGTGTGGTAACAGTAGCGGCGGCGGCAGCAACTTTTGAGGGCTTTCTCACAGCGGAGGTCGTCGCTGGTTTTGAAGCTCCGGCGGCTGACAGCTTCTTCAACAACCTGCTCTCCCGTCTGCTCTCTCTTTCTCCAGCAGACGCAGGCACGGTGGGCTTCAATCTTTTAGCGAGAGGAACCTCGTCGGAGTCCTCGTCGCTCACGACCACAGCTCGGTCGGTCCCCTTGACACTTTCCTCCGATTCCTCAGGCAAATCGTCCTCCGAGGACATGGAATCGTCGTTCTCCAGCGTTTCGAGAATTCATCTTGCGGCTGAGATGCTGTCTGATGGCATGACAGGCGGCGGAGCTCCTCGAAGGTCGTTGCTGGCCTCTGGCATGTCGATGGGTGAGGATGGATTAGGTGCAGTCATGGTTGCGAGAGAAGAAAGAAGAGATAATGGTGGGTTTAGGTTTTTTTTTTTCTTTTTCGTGAAAGCTTTTGTGCGATTTGGGGAAGAAGAAGGAGAAGAGACTGTTGCTTTTAGCTCAGGTGAGAGAGGGGTGAATATGTTGGTTCGTGGGGAGATCGTGTCAGAGTGGGAAGGAATATGCAGAGGTGGTGTATTTAATTTTCCCACGCTGCCAATTAATTTTTTTAATTGCTTTTTGGATTTGTCCGTTCAAAAAGCAAATAAAGGCTTTAAAAGACGGCGCTGACACGTGTCCCACTAATCTCACAAAGGGTAGTCCGTTCTCAACAGTCTAGCCCAAAGGCTTGGCCTAGATCTCGGCCAAGACTGCTTCACTTTCCCCACACTTAGTTTCCTGCACAAAATCAAAAATGACCCAGCGAAATCAAATGTGACAAAAATACAATATACAAAATGTAGATAAATATCAAGATAAAAAATAAAAATAAAAGGGGATACATAATAAAAATAAAATAAAAATAAAAGAAGATTAATAAAAATTGATAAAATATGTGGAAAAAAAATTATAAAAAAGTCAAGGGCTGCCTCCCTTGTAGCGCCCTTATTTAAAGTCCTAGGCTTGACTTAGAATTCTCCTCATGTGTCAACTGGTGGCAGATCCACCTTCTCAGAACTCTTGTTTTCTTGGAATCCTTCAAAAAACGGCTTCAATCTTTAGCCGTTCACTTTCAGCTCGGCACCTGTTTTCTCATTTCTAATATCTACTGCACCATGTGGGTAAATATTAGTAATAATAAAAGGGCCTTCCCATTTTGTTTTTAGTTTTCCAAGAAATAACTTAAAACGGGAATTATAAAGGAGAACCTTCTCCCCTGTGTGGAGTGGTTTCCCAACAATTCTCTTGTCATGGTAAGCTTTCATTTTGATTTTGACAATCAAATGATTGTCATAAGCTTGGTCTCGCAACTCCTCCAGCTCGTGGAGTTGTAGTTTCCTTTCTTAGCCAGCCTCGTCATAGCTTAAGTTGCACTTTCGTATGGCCCAATACGCCTTGTGTTGCAACCCCACTGGCAAGTGGCACGCCTTGCCATAGACCAATTTGTAAGGCGTCATCTCGATTGGACCTTTGTAGGCTGTTCTGCAGGCCCACAATGCGTCATCTAACCGCTGGCTCCAATCGCGTCTATCTAGGCCTACTGTCTTGGCCAAGACAGATTTCACCTCTCTATTCGAAACTTCAGCTTGGCCATTCAATTGAGGATGATAGGCTGTTGATACCCTGTGTGTGATGCTATATTTCCTGAAAATGGAAGACAAAATCTTGTTGCAGAAGTGTGTTCCTCGATCACTAATGATCCCACGAGGAATTCCAAATCTGTTCAAGATGTTAGATTTAATGAAGGAAATAACAGTTCTAGCATCATCATTCTTGGTGGCTTTCGCCTCTATCCATTTAGATACATAATCTACAGCCAATAGAATATATCTATTTCCAAAAGAAGTAGGGAAGGGTCCCATAAAATCTATGCCCCATAAATCAAAAATTTCACAAGAAAGAATAAAGTTCATAGGCATTTCATTTCGGGAACTTATATTCCCTACTTTTTGGCAAGCAGGACATGTTTTACAAAACATGTAACTGTCCTGAAAAATATTAGGCCAATAAAAACCGGCCTCTAAGATCTTTAGAGCTGTTCTTCTAGCTCCAAAATGGCCTCCACATGCTTGGGAATGACAAAAATTTAGGATAGATGAAGTCTCACTTTGAGGAACACACCTCCTAAGTAATTGGTCAGTACCTATTTTCCATAAATAGGGGTCATCCCACACATAATACTTACTGTCATGCTTGACCTTCACCCTTTCATAGGTGGTCATATCCCCATAGTGTTTACCTGTTGCAAGGTAATTCGCAATTTCGGCGTACCATGGTCTTGGGTTAGGCTGAGGTCTAGGCCTAGACTCCGGGCTAGACAGTGCGACAGAAAATAATTTTTCGTTTGGAAATTCTGCTTTCACTGGTTCCAGGTCTCCTTCTGCTAGGCAGCGGCTAAGGTGGTCTGCCACAAGGTTCTCCCTGCCGCTCTTGTCTTTAATTTCCAGATTGTGTTCCTGCAAGAGAAGAATCCATCGGATTAGTCTAGGTTTGGCCTCATGCTTGACTAGGAGGTATTTTAATGCCGCATGATCTGAAAACACAATTATTTTAGTGCCCAATAAATAGGATCTAAATTTCTCCAAGGCAAAAACAATTGCAAAGAGTTCTTTTTCAGTTGTAGTATAATTTCTTTGGGCGTCATCAAGCATTTTTGATGCATAATAGATCACATGCGGATCTCTTCCTTTCTTCTGCCCAAGAACAGCACCCACAGCAGCATCACTTGCGTCGCACATCAGCTCGAATGGTAAGCTCCAGTCTGGCGCTTGGATGATCGGAGCTGAGGTCAGTCGTTCCTTTAGTTCATCAAATGACTTCTTGCATTCTTCGTTGAAGTCGAATTCCACCTCTTTTTGAAGTAACTTGCACATCGGTTCAGCTACCTTTGAGAAGTCCTTTATGAACCTGCGGTAGAAGCCTGCATGTCCAAGAAAGCTCCTAACCTCACGCAAGCATGAGGGGTAAGGCAAGTTCTTGATAATGTCTATTTTCGCTTGATCAACTTCAATGCCTTTCTTTGAAATGACATGGCCAAGGACAATTCCTTGGTCTACCATAAAATGGCATTTTTCATAATTTAGGACTAGACAAGTATCAACACATCTCTTTAAAATATTTTCTAAATTATGTAGACATTGTTCAAAATTATTACCGTAAACAGTAAAATCGTCCATGAACACCTCGATGCTCTTCTCCACATAATCAGAAAAAATGCTTACCATGCACCTTTGAAAGGTGGCTGGGGCATTACACAACCCAAATGGCATACGGCGGTAGGCGAACGTTCCAAATGGGCAAGTGAACGTTGTCTTTTCTTGGTCTTCGGGCGCAACGGGGATTTGGTGAAACCCCGAGTATCCGTCCAAGAAACAATAGTGAGACTTTCCAGTAAGTCTCTCTACCATTTGGTCTATAAACGGCAAGGGGAAATGGTCCTTCCGAGTGACTTGATTCAGTCTTCGGTAGTCGATGCACACCCTCCATCCGTTTTGGATTCTCGTCGTTCTTTGGGTGCCGTCTTCTCCTTCAATCACCGTAATTCCAGTCTTCTTAGGAACTACCTGCACAGGAGACACCCAATTGCTATCAGAAATAGGATAGATTACACCTGAATCTAGCAACTTAATTATTTCCTTTTTAACCACTTCCATCATCGGAGGGTTTAATCTCCCCTGGGGTTGCCGAATAGGTTTCTTATCCTCTTCCACATGTATTTTGTGGGTACATATGTTGGCTGATATCCCCTTGATATCTGTCATGGTCCAGCCAATCTCTTCTTTATGCATCTTCAAGACAGCCACCAATCGCTCCTCTTCATCTTTTGCTAGCTTTGCTGAAATGATGACGGGCAGGGTGTCGTCTAGGCCTAGATAGGCGTATTTGAGATGATCGGGCAAGGCTTTTAATTCCAACTGAGGTGCCTGCACAACAGAAGGTAAGAATTCAGGTGTTGAAGGTTGAATGAATTGAGCACTCGCTGTTTTCTTCTTCAGTTCGGCAGTCTTGGCCGGAGTCTTGGCCAAGATCGTGGTCAAGACTAATTCGAGTTCTTGTGGATCTGTCATGCTATCCACAATTTCCTGGAGTTCCTTCTGATCTCCAGTCCTTTCCTCCAATTCTTTCAACGTTCTTGTGGAAATCCCCCTACTCAAAACATACTCAAGGGGGTCGTTAGTATAAATGTCAGCAATTTCTTCTGTAATTGGGCCCAAAACATCCAAGAAATTAACACAATGTAAATCGTTAGGATGTTTTAAAGCATCAGTAATGCTGAATTTAATTATTCTTCCACAAAATTCTAAAATTATGCTTCCCTCGAAGCAATCAATCTTTGCTTTAGAAGTCCTTAGGAATGGTCTTCCTAATAAAATATCAGTGGTACAGGAAGGTAGTTGAACATTCATTTCAACTATATAAAAGTCCACCGGGTAAATAAAATCATTTACCATTACTAAGACATCGGTTACTACTCCTTTGGGACGGATGATCGTCCGATCAGCCAGCTGGATCACTAAGTCGGTTTCCTTCATTGTCCCTATCTTCAAGGTCTCAAATTCACTTAGGGACATCACATTGATGCCGGCTCCTAGGTCACAAAGGGCTTTCTCAATGATCTTGTTTCCGATCTGGCATGGAATTGTGAAGGTTCCCTGATCCTTGCACTTCTCTGGAAGCTGCTGCACTGCTGCGACGTTGTGTGCTAAATTTACCCTCTCTACACCTGCAATTTTCTTTTTATTAGTGCACAGTTTCTTAAGAAATTTAGCATAAGAGGGGACTTTTGCAATCAAGTCCAACATAGGAATATTCACAACTATTTTTCCGAAAACTGCCATAAAGTCTCTCTTTTCATCTTCCCTCTTCTCCTTCGAAGATCTAGGAGGGAATGGTGGAGGGATTTCTATAATTTCTTCCTTCTTCTCAGTCTTGGCCGGAGTCTTGGCCAAGACAGGTTCTGCCTTTTCTGGTCCTGCGATCCCTTCAGTATTGACATGTGTCTTGGTCAAGACTACTTCTGCTTCCGCTTCTTCTTCTTCATCTTCCTCCACGTCTCCCAACTGGATGTTCCTTATCTCCTCATCTGTTTTCGCTCCCTCCTTCTCAGGTAACACAGCTCCACTTCTCAAACTAATGGCACTAACATTGTGTTTCGGATTATCTATGGTTGTGGAAGGCAATTTCCCTTGATTTGCCATCTGATTAATCTGCTTTTGCATTTCAGCCAAAGTAGATTGTGTTGATTGCATCAGGTTCTTCTGCATTTCCATCAAATTTTTGATGGTATCCTCCATAGATGGCCCAGTAAGTTGCAAAGGCTGAGGTGCTGGCGGCAGTTGAGGTACAGCGGCTTGACCTGGAGGTTGGCCAGGATTAAGGTGTGATGGACGAGGGATGAAGTTTTGGAAGTTAGGTTGTTGTTGCTGCTGAGGTGCATTCTGGTTTGGGTTCTGGTTTGGAGGGATTGGATCTCTCCACCTAAAGTTTGGGTGTGCTCTCCATGAGTACTGATTACTCCCTTGTGGGAAGTTTTGCATACTTCCTTGATTTTGACTATAAACCGCATTTACTGGTGTTACATCATCAGGAAGGTGCTGCACCATGTAGCAATTATTGGTTTGATGGTCTTGTTGTTGGCAGATTCCACAAACAGAGGCTACCTGCTCTTGGCTAGGATTCCCTGTGGTCATTGCACCTGAAATATTGACAGAAATATTCTTTACCATGTCAGTCAATTCAGCCAATTTTTGTTCAACATCAATAGAACAAAGACTAGAAGGAGTTGAGTTTCTTTCAGAGGAAGTATTATTTTGGCAGTTGTCTGCCATGGTCTGAAGTAAGAGCTTTGCTCTCGTTACAGTCAAGTCTTGTAGTGCCCACCCGCTGCTGAATCAACTTTTTCTTTTGTAGGTAGGAGCATTCCATCATAGAAATATTGGATCATGGTCTGATCCGCAACCCCATGTGTAGGACAAACTTCTTGCAATTCCTTGAACCGTTGGTGATATTCGCTCAGTCCCTCATTGTTCCTTTGCTGGATGGCAGCCATATTTTTTCTGGCCGATCCTGCTTTTGTAGCATTCCAGTATTTATTGAGGAATAGGGTGGACATCTCGGCCCATGTGTTGACCGTATTGTGAGGTAGGTTGTAGAACCAATTCTGCGCAGCTCCCTCTAGAGAGCAAGGAAAGGCTTTTAGCTTCGCTCTCTCCATGCTCACACCTGCTGGCTTCATCATGTCACACTGGACGTGTAAATTCCTCAAGTGTTTGAATGGGTTTTCATTTGTATGACCGTAAAACCTAGGAAGGTTGGCCACCATGCTGGTCTTGATCGACCAATCATTTGCCACTGGCGGCAAGGCGATGCAGGAAAAGGTTTCCTGCTCTGCTGATTTGTTCAGCTCCCTCATTGTGGGTTCTGGCTGATTTTCTGCCATGTCTAGACCAAAGAGTTCGTCTTGGTCTGAATCTAGGCCAAGATCGTGGTCAAGACTGCGATCTGTTTCGGAACTAGAGGCTTCCGATCCTCTTTCCTCTTGGGCTGCTCTTAGTCCAGCTTGCCTCCTAAGTTGTGCTTCAGTCCTGGTGAGATTGGGATTGATTGGTAACAAATCTTGTTCTCTACTTGAGGACCTGGTCATCAACTGTCATAAAATAAAAATAAAACAAAAACTACAAATAACATTAGAGATCCCCGGCAACGGCACCAAAATTTGATCGCGCGTCGAACACGTCAAATATAAAAGTGAAATAGGTATGGAATTGGGGGTAGAAATACAACTTATCACTGTCTACAAGAGTTTGTAGATGATGGTAAGAGGATCGTCCACAGAGACCTCTAGGAAATGTAATTCTTGGGTTGACTTCCTCGTCACTGAGTTTTGGTTGGGTGGAATCTGAAACTGAAGACAAAACGGAAAGAAGTGAAAACTGTTTAAAATAGTATTGGCCAGAGTTTTGGTCAAGACTGGGGTCAAGATTGTTGTAAATCCGATAAAAGGAAATTCCAGGTAAGGGCGATATGAGAGCTCTGTTCTTATGCTTCGATCATGGATTTAAATGTATTCATCTCTTCGTTTATAGTACTGTTATAGAGTGGAGGTGCTCCTGTTCACTCCTGTCTTCCCTCCTCTTCAAATTACATGGCGGGTGCTCCCTTTCCTGATAATCCTAGCCAAGGGACACCTTGCTGGTTAAAGGGTTTATCCGTTTGACTGCTGTCTTGAATGGCTGTTCGCTTCCTCAATGGTATAGGGGAAGACAGTACCCAGGCCAAGGTATCTCCCTATGGAGATCCTAGGTTGTCAATCTGGTCTTGACCTAGATTACTTATTTCTTCTAGTCTAGCTCGAGAATAGTTGCCTACTTTGTCTAGCCAACGGGTGCTCCCTTTCCGTCTAGACCGGCTACAACTCTTCTCTACTAGAGTGCAAGGATGATCAAACCTTGTCTCTAGTGAGTAAGCGATGAATTAAGCTTAAGAAATGAATAAATACAAGTGAAGAGATTGTGAAGCACGGTTTCAATCTCACGAACGCATAAGAACTCTTAGCTCATCAACCCTTACCAAGAATGGGTGTTTTAGTTACTCATACTCATAATTAAAAAGATAATATATATTGTTGCATAAATAAATTAATTCCGAGATTTTAAATAAAATCCGGAGCAAAGTTTTAACAATGAAGAAGAAGAAAAGAGAAGAAGAAGGTCGGAATTCGATCCCGGACAGAGGAGGAACAATGTTTGGCTAAATAGCCCTAAAACTCCTCTGTCCTACTTCAACTAAACTTCCTAGAAAATCTCTAAAAAGATTGTAACTATAAATTGTTTTTGAAATAGAAACTAAATCGCAATTACAAGGAGAGGGAGATCCCATGCGGGATTCTTCAAGAGATTGGCTTCAGATCCCTCTAGAATTGTGTGACAGCTGCTACGTGCCAGCTGTAAGGCCCAATGTGGGAGGCGGTCCAAAAGATCCGCACAATGTCTTCTATCGCGAAAGTGTCTTGGCTGCAGTCTTGGCCAAGACGATTCTGGTAAATAGCGCGCTGCTTCGGTTGCGAAAGTGTCTAGGCCAAGATCCAGGCCTAGACTCTGGTAAATAGCTTCCAGCTCTTCAAACCAGAAACTTCAGGATTCTTCCAAGAGACCAGAACTGCCAAAAATATGGGAAATCAAGGATAAATCAGTAGGTTTACCGTCCAAATAAACTAGTAAATGGACGATAAAACATGATGAAATGCAATGCAATCAAAAAGTCTACCGCATCTCTGGATTTTCGGTGTTATTCTCATGTATCATTTGAGCTGGGAATCATTTGGTTTTCATCTGTCTCCTGCAAACGAAAAGATGTAATCCATGATGTAATTGCTGAGCAAGAACAAATATACAAACTCAATTCATTTATAGGAGGGGCACAGGCGTAGAACCATACACATGCATGAGACAGGCAGCGATAAAATTAGTTAAAAAGGCTGGATAGGGTTTGAACTGTCCAACTCCATTCCAATATATGTGCATTTGTCATCAAAACACCAAAAATAAATATGGATTGCACACCATGCATTTTCACAAGAAGGTTTATACAAGTTTGAGGACAGTGACAGGAGGATTTTGGATTGTTGAAGTTTTTGCCAGCTGATTGTACACATGATCATTGTAACAAGGAAAAAAATAGGACAACCAATTTACAAGTAATGGAATGAAATACGAGTATCCAGGCTGGAAAGAAACAATCGAAAGATCAAATCATGAGAAGTCATTGTGATACAATAACACCAATCGGAAGATGTTGTACCAATTCCTAGTTTTCAATTACATGCCACTGTGGAACAGCACCTCGCTCCTATATTTCTACCTGAACCTGTAGTAGCATTCCTTGTTTTTAATAAGCAGCACTAGCAGCATTGAGAAAGAATTTATTTTCTTTTATGATTGACGATTCAATAGTATGATATGATCAACTACAAAAATCATCAATTAGCAGCATGTCATAGCAATCTAGAATTTGACCCAAAGTGAGTAAATAATGTTCAAAACTTTTATATATAAGAACAGTAACGGGAGATTTTTAAAATAGGAAAAAGAAAAAATAAGAACAGTAAGTAGTGTGTCATGGTGCAGGGAATTGAAACAGGAAAGACTCACCTTCTGGAAGAGGAAGCCAGCAACAGAGGGCTTCAAGAATTTAGTAACTCCTTCGGTGGAAGTGTGTACTCTATGAGCAGTGTCGAAAGCATCATTGACATAAAGATCAGCCAAGGATGCGAGCTTCTTGGCGAATTCAGGATCATTCTTTTCTTCTTCCTTGTAAAACCTGACATTCTCAAGGAGAAGAACACCGCCCTCAGGAAGTGAGGCAACCAATCTCTCTACATCAGGGACTATGCAATCATCAGGGACTTTATCACATTTTATTGACAGTATTGTGTTGTTTAATTTCCTAATTTCTGATAAAATCAATCCCAGTTGCTTGTTCTGCAAAGTTAGATTGGAATAAACAAAATGAAAGACCAAAGACAAGTAGTAAGTGATTGACAATGATGGTTTCAACCAATTTTTCTTTTATTTACTGACTAAAAAAAACTAGGGAGTAAGTGATTAACAATGAAAGTGTGGTGGTGGCCTAATCAGATTGCAATTAGTACCACCAAAGCAGTAGTAAACCTTACAACAAGACAGGATGGAAGAGCATCTTTCCTATCTAATAGTGTCAACACTAATTTCAACTAAATCAAGAAACTTACTCATCCCAACAACATGAGGTAGAAGTAACACCCTAAAGCTCTTAAGTGGAAGAAATAAATCAAATGCTTCATTCTAAACAAGGAAAATAAAAGTCGAAATCTTTATTGAATAAATTACGCAAAAAGGGTGGGTTAAGAATGTGTTTGACATCTTCAATTCTATAACACACGAGAGATAATGAGTACGCTGAGGTGCCTCAAGCGAATTGTCATCATCTATCCTATAAGAAAACTACCTTGATAAAAGTGAAGTCAACTCATTTATACTATTGTGCAAGGTGAAAAATGATTGGCCCAGTTTCCAGATAAGCAAACGCCAAGCTTTTTCTGCTAAGTTACATTTGAATAAACAAAATAATATGAACAAGATATTCTCATTAAACCAGCAAGAAAGCAACATTAATGGCTCCAAGCTTTTGCTTTTGAAATCTAGACAGACCTGTAAAAAAGAAAGTTGCAAACAAAACCTTGCACTAGAGCACTTCACTGTGACCAAGGGAGTAAAGCGATGCACTTACTTTCATCTAGGTGGCTCTAAACCCAATGCAATGAAACCCCAGACCAGAACACACACACACAACCTTAATCACCCCCACCTAAGCAACCACTCCGAGGAGTGCTTCATCGGCTCTGCCGAGTACGGAAACCCAGGATTAATCATGGGTTTACTAACGATTTATACTCAAAAGGTCTACTAACGATCATTGAAAGAAACAAAATCATAAATAATCTGAACATTTTATGGAGGGAGAGAAGGAGATTTGACGAACCTTTTCTGTATTTCCTCTGATCTTCTTGGATTAGATTGATTTGTCAATTAGGGTTTTCTTATTATCAATTACCCTTTTGTTAGATAGATAGATAGGAGTAGTGGTGGTGGCAGTGAGTGGCGGATGCGGTAGCAAGTGTTTAGGGTTTCTGTGTTAATTTTAGAAACAAAGTGGAAGACGAAAACAAACGAGAGAGGAGAGGAAAGAATCAACGTTTCATTTTTTATTTATACCTGGTATTTCTGTAAATAAAATGAACTCACCTCAATATTTTTGTCTAAGTGAAAATGAAACCCAGCTTCCCGTGTCCATGGGAAAGCACTTGTGGCTACTGCTCTATTTTGGTGTAGTGAGAAATAGAGGCAAATTCTAAAGTAAATTAGTAGAGGTTTCCCAGAAGGTGTTGTAACCAAACACTTTCCCAGCTTTTGGGTTGGTGAAAACTCTATTGCCAAATGCACCTTGAACCCCAAACACTACCTTAGTCAAAGTGTCTACAATTTATTCTAAAAAAACTCATTGCATCCACCAACCGTCATTCTCTTCACCAAAGATGCGCCGCAGCAGAACAGCACTGACATTGGCTGCCGCCTATCTCGACGGAGTAAAATAATTTGAAGGTTAACTTAAAAATGTGACTGTTAGAGGTTGACAATTTCTACGGAGTACAAATTACGGACTAAATGACACTATATAATTAAATATGAATATAATAGGTGGAAAATAAACTTTAAATTTAGTACCTCTCTTCTTCTAAAAAGATATATTTGTTTGACCAAAAGAATAAAATAACAAAAAATACTATTTTGTGACTAAAAAAATGTATAGAAAACATTATTTACTATTTTTTGAAGAATTTGGATATATAACATACTATGAAGCATGCATACTTACCGATACTTGCTCGACACATCGAATATGATGAGATATTTGAAAAAATTAATAAAATATTAAATTTTAATTGGATAAATTTTGATCACGTTAATAATATGCATAGGATACTTATAGAATATTTTTGGCTACAATTTTCTTTCTTAAAAGTTAGGTCTCAACGGTAATTTCAAAATTTTAATATAGTAAATGAAAAAAGGCGACTTTCACACCACTTTCATCTTCTATACTTCTTGTCCTATTTTCTTTTTTTTATTTTACTTTCAGAAAAGAACTCACAATAAAATTTTAAAAATTAAAAATTATAATTTGATTTTTTTAGAAGTTTGATCTCTCAATTAAAATACTGACTGGTAAAATAATACATGTTTTACTGTCTCTTTTATACTTCTTGAGTTTTATACAAATTGTTATTTTTGTTGATACATATCTAATTTTCACAAATTTATATCGAGTATAAATTACTTAGAATTCATTTAAATATAGTCAATTAATTATTTTTTATCCAACATTGATATGTGGTTTATGTTTTGAGTGTTTGTCATTTTACTTATGTGTCAGTTTTCTTTTCTCAAAAAAGTTTCTTTGGTTATTTTAAATTTATTTATAATTTCATAGAACTTACCTCAAAATTTATATTATGTTTTGTGCTTAAAAATATGATTAATTTTTAATACTTTATACTATAGTATTTCGAGTATTGAGAAATATAATCTTATGTATTTTATAATAAATTTATATTATATCAAAAATAATGTATCCTCGAGCATATTGTATGCTAATTTTCTATAATTTATTGTATCAATGTATCGTATCATATTTTATCTGTATTCTGTGTTTGTATATGTTTTTCATAGATGGCAGATAATACAGTTTTTCATACAAAAATACTTGTTCAGCCTATAAATATAGAGTAAAAAATAATTTAAAATAAATAAGAAAACATAAATATTTATATAAAAATGAATTTTGAAATATTTTGTGACTGTTTTTTTAAATAATTTGAAAATAAAAATGTAAAAGAAATGTCTTTTTTTTTTTAACATTTAAAAGAAATGTCTTCAGACTCTACCTAGAAGTGAACTACTTGTTTGTTGTCATAATTGAACTACACTACACGTCACACACGGACTCCTCTCCTCTTCCTCTCTCTTTGTTTCTTCCCTGATCTCTTGCCAGAAAATTAGACCCAGCGCGATCACTTCAGTTCTCTCAGTAGCACACCTCACCAACAACAAATGGAAAATTGAGGTGAGCAGTCTGCTTTTCTCTTCGGTGTATGTGCATGAATTTGTGCGCAGATGCTTAAATTATTTGAAGTCACTATTTAGTTCCATCTTCAGTAACCACCAGAGTTAAAAAGTGCTTCTGAATTGAGTTCAATAATTATCGCTAGCATTTGATGTATTGGAATTTTCATTGGATTCATCTTTAACCTGGAGGTTTAGCCTTAAATATTCATCTAACGATGCACATGTTTTCCTAATCTGGTTAGGATTTATTCAAATGCGATGCACATGCACATTGTGTGACCAAATTTATAAATTCAATCCTATTGTGTTGCTATCGATTTTACGAGTTTATATTTTTATTGTGAGAATGAATTGAATCATGAGTAAAATCTAAATTTAAATCTGTTGGTTTGAAATCTCATTTCAAATTGATAAAATTGTTAATCTTGTTCGATTTTACTGAATTTATATAAATAATTTAATTGACAAAAAAATGTAAAATTGAACGAAAGTAAGGTAGTTGAAGCATCAGTCCTTACTCGGCGAACAATTGAACTAAAACTATAGCTCGGTTTCAAATCAAATTAAATGCAAAAGTAGAAAACTTTTTACAAATTAATTAAAACATTCATAGTCCAAGAGAGTGGAACAAATAAATTATTTATACTATAGTTGTGATGATAATAATTAATGAATCAATACATACATTTATAATTATAATTTATAAACTCTTACGATTTTACAGTTCTGATTTCACATATCTATTTCATATCTATTTAAAATTTTGATTTTAACAACATTATTACTAACAAAAACATGCAGTCAAATTTGTGTCTCAAAAGTTATGGAATGACCAATGAGTGTAATTTAATCATTTCATTTTGAACAGATGTGTTTTAATTATGGGTGGTAAAAATATACCTTTATGAATATTAAATGAATCAATATAATTTTTAAATGAATATAAATGGAGAAATATCTATTTAAAATAAAATAGAGGAGTTTTATTGGGATGGATAAAAGATACCCATTAATCCCCCGATCCCATTTCCTTTTCTATTTCTTCCGCTCCCTCTCCCTCTCCCTCGTCGCTCTCCTCCCCCCTTTTGACTCCGTCGTTTCTCTCCCTTGTCCACTCCGCCTCCGCCTCCGCCGTCGCTCTACCTTGTCAACTCCCTCCCTCAATCCTCAGCAGACAGCACATCATTACAGCAGGTAGCCGCTCTCCTCCTCTCCCTCGTATCGTCCCTTTCCCTTGTGGACTCCGCCTCCACCGTGGCTCTCCCTTGTCGACACCCTCGTCGCGACGTCCACTCTGCCTCCGCCTCCTCTCCTCGTCGACTCCTTCCTCTCTCATATTTTTCAAACGGAGAATGCTAAACAGGTTGACAGATTTAGGTTGAAAAACAAGTTGAATGACGTGGCTAGTGCCACGTCATTAAAAATATTAATAAAAAATGAAGCTTCATCCGTCGTCGTTTAGCACAAAGGAATCAAAATTTCCTTTCTTCCTCTCGCAGGCGCAGCAGCTTCATTTCATTTCTTCCTCTTCATCTCACCTTCAACCTAAAAAACCAATCTCAACCTAACCTAACATCCACCACCAAATCCGACCACCACCACCAAATCCGACACCCACAGCCATGAAATTCGTCATCCGCCACCAAATCCGACACCCACAGCCACCAAATCCGACACCCACAGCCACCAAATCCGTCATCCGCCTCCAAATCCGACACCCACAGTCACGAAATCCGACACCCACAGCCAAATCCGACAACCGCTTTTGCCATTTTTGCATGTATGGCTGTTTTGCCAATTTTTCTGGGTTTTTCCATCTAATTCAACCTGTATGCCTTTTTTAAATTGATTTGATAAAAATGAGATGGCTGCTTTTCTTGGATTTTCATTTTACTTTTTCTGGAATGAATGTATTGGCACCTCACCTAATTAATTGGCCAAAGAATTGGGCAAATAATCAGCATATTACCACTTTTACGTTGAAGGTGAGATGAAGAGGAAGAAATGAAATGAAGCTGCTGCGCCTGCGAGAGGAAGAAAGGAAATTTTGATTCCTTTGTGCTAAACGAGGACGGATGAAGCTTCATTTTTTATTAATATTTTTAATGACGTGGCACTAGCCACGTCCTTCAACCTGTTTTTCAACCTAAATCTGTCAACCTGTTTAGCATTCTCCTTTTCAAACAAGTAAGCTTAATTTCTTTAATTACAATCAGAAAATAAGAAATTAAGGGATTTAACTGGGATATGGGTTTTAGCGTAATACTCTGATGAGTCCTATCCATGTTTCTATTGCTTGTTTGTGGGTTGTTCTTGTTTGTGGATGTCCTAATGGAGTTATATACTTTGGCATGAATATGGATAAAGTTTATAATTTTTGGCATAGATACAGAACTTATGTTTTCTTGCTCAGACGATATAGTTACATGGATTTTTCACAGAATTATGTACTACTGTATTTTTGGGTAGAGTCCAGTGTGTTTTGAGTGGTTTGCAGAAATATAGCATTAGTGTTGAACACGTAAATTAGTGCTTTGAGTGGCTGAGAAACTACGCCAGCAAAGGTACCTAGTCTTTTTGTTTCTTTTGGCTCATATCTTGGACTGTGTTAATCAACATTATGGTGGTGTTAATTTTTTGTCGTGTTAATCTAAAGGCCCTAGCAGATTGAAAAATAAGCATTTGCATAGACTATCCTGCTATCTATTACACATTTGATACACACTTTGTTTGTCTACCCAATTTCGGGTTGTTTTATCTGCCCTCCTTTGGATCACACTTTGTTTTATTGGCCCCACTTGTCTTAGTCCTTTGGAGTTCTGCACAATCTCAGATTTTAGCTGTTATTTGCATGTAGTATGTGCAGAGCTAATTTCTTTTTTTGGATGACATGGTTTTTCTGAGACCTCACATTCATGGTTAGATGTTGATACTCTAAGCCTCTGTATGGGATGAAGGATTAGGAGGGGAAGGAAAGGAAATTTTTAAACTTTCTCTTGTATGGGAAAAAATTGCTCAAGGGAATGGAAGGGAAAGGAAGGGAATAGGGAGTAAATAAATTGTAAAAACTTCCCCCTGGCCCACAAAAAACTTCCTCCCAAAAGTGGGAGGAAAAGGAAGGAAATTAAAAACTGAGCTTAAATTAAAAAAAAAAGTCATGGGCTTGGGCTTGGGCTTGGGTCATGGAATTTAAAGGGAATTTCCTTCATTTTCCCTTGTGTATAAAAGATGCAACCATATAAGGAAATTTCTCTACAAGTTCCCTTCCTCTCCTTTCCTTTCCCAAGTTAAACTTCCCCTCTTTTACTTCCCGCACTTTAATTCCCATACAAAGCATAAAAGTTTGTGCTTTTAGAGTTTTAGTTTGTGAAAGAAAGCCAGCTATAGGTCCAAAACTAGTCGGGAAGGACAATTGTTTGTGGATTTTCCAGATATATGCATTTTCCAAATTTGAAAGAAAAATCAGTACCCAACTCATACTCCCCACCAATTTGCAGCAAAGCCAACTGCAGACAATCCCTTGCAACAATAACTTGATTGGCTTACAAGAAGGAGTTGGATCACCTGCATTTGCAGTCGCACTAGTTTTGGCTTGTGTTGTATGTACTTCTTAACCAGGTCTTTTTCATTCTTTTGGATTAGAATGCTTGATTACTTGAAGTTCATGCTTTTATGATGGCATTTTTGTTGTTCATCTGTATGTGCCTAGAATGATCAAGGTAGATCATGTCCTTGGGGTTTGATGTGTGCTCTGTACTGAACTTATTGTCTGTGGATATGAGCTCCAGATTGTAAGGAATACATGTTGTGATGATTTTTGTGGCATAAAATGTTTGTCGAAAATACACATATGCACATACAAGCATAGGATAATATTGTATTCGTTGTAAAAAAGGATGTTGTTGCATAAGCCGGCTCTCTGACATGCTGTGTATGTAGTCGAAGGGTATATAGGGGCTGAAATCCAGTGTGAGTTCAGTATTCTTTCTTCTGATTGGTAGGTCTGAATCTGATGTACATAAAATTATAGATTTGATTGCTAAAATTTTCTCTGGCAAAAGCATCTGAATATATATTATTGTGCGAATCAGCTTTGTGCGTTGAATATGTTGTGAAAAAAAATATAACTCAATTGTAAACCGACCTAAGCAGTAGGAGTCCAAATCTTGCTCTAAATAGTTAAAATCCGGGATTAAATGGTTAAAAAATGGGATTACATTGTAAAAATCGAGCTTAAATAGTCAAATTCGAATCTAAATGTTGAAAACTAAGTTTATATGGTAAAATCGGGACTAAATGGTCAAAACCGACCCTAAATAATAAAATCGAACATACATAGTAAAAGTAGAGTTACACTGTCAAATTTAGTCAAAATTTATATTTTTTGGTCAAATATTATATTTATGATTTTATTTAAGTAAATAATTATATTTAAATGGGTTATTGTGTGGATATAAATAAGTATGAGTATCCATTTAAAAAATTACATGGGTAATATCTATAGTATACTCATACCCACTCAAATCTACCCATTTACCACCTCTAATTTTAATCAAATCATTTTGTCTTTTTCTCGTGAACACAATTGTAAAGCATGAGGTATTTTATAGATTAATTTTATTTTTCCTTTGATAAAAATCAACTTATACACTACTCCGCCTATAAAATAAATAAATAAATAAAATCCCTCTTTTTCCACTCTATCCATCCTGCATCCTCCTCCTATCTTCTGCACATCTTCTGGAATTTGTGCTGGATTTGGAGTCTACAGACTCTGCACTGCCGCGTGGTGAGCCGCTTCCATTTTCCTCCTCCATAGTTATCGCCACTGTCAAAAAGTTTGGTGCACGAACCCTTCGCGTTCAAGGAGCGACCGGAACACGTTTGGATAAGTCTGATTAAAACTCTTAAGTCTGTTTTAATCATATCGTTTTGACCCCTTATATTGTTGGAGTTCAGCTCATATTGGTTGAACGAGAGATTTGTTGTGGGCCTAGCCCAATTGGAACTGTTTGTTTTAGTTTGATTAGAAAAAGAAAAAGAAAAGAAAAGATTGGAGTATGACTTGGAGTTGGATTGTGTAACCTAATTAATTAGGTTGTCCACTAATATAAAAGGTGGGTGGTTTGGTTGTGAGAAAAAAAAAGAGAGGAGAGATTGTAAAAAGGGTTGTTATTGAACATCATGAGAGATTGTGAGAGGGTTGCTATTGAGCATCCTGTGAGAGAGAAGAGAAAACAGATTTGTGAGAGGGTTGCTATTGAGCATCCTGTGAGAGAGAAGAGAAAACAGATTTCGCCAAAACTCTGTATGGTTTTGGTTCTCTATTCTCATATCTCTTGTTTTTCTCGGATTGATTGATTAGATTGTTTGATTGGTACTATTGGCGGTAGTGGTGTATGTCAGATAATTTCTATAGTTGAGATAGAGATTTTGCTTGGTTGTACACATTGATCATCATATAGTGGATTGACTGGTTTGGTCCCGTGGTTTTTTACCTGTTGAGGTTTTCCACGTTATTGGTTTGATAACTAGGGGTTATTGATTCTTGGGATAAGATTGTTTGCTGCGCAAAATTGATTGTAGATTGAAATTAACCCCAATATATATATGTCTGGATGTGTTTTGATCATATCATTTTGTCTCCTTCTCGTGAACCCGTGGTAAAGTTTGAAAGTCTTTCATTGCTGGTTATTGTCGGCTGCAGTCTTAAAATTGAAATCTGGTTTTTCTTGGCTGAGTGAGTTTGTATGGGTGGGTAATTCTTGCCTTCTCTTTGTTATGATGTCTGTAAAATTGAAATCTGGTTTTTCTTCACTGCATGAACTTAAGTAATCATCATGTCAGACTGAATGAGTTTGTATGGGTGGGTGGTAATTCTTGCATTCTCTTTGTTATGCTGTCTGTAAAATTGAAATATGTGTATGTTGTAGTGTACAATATGCCATTCACTCTTGGACTAGACTCCAGTGCTTTTGGATATGATACCAAATTAGGATGAAAAAGACAGGTAGATTAGTCCCCCCCGCGATAATTAGGTAAATTGGTTGTTCATTATTTGCAGATGAGATCACGAACTCTTGAGGTTTGGAAATTGGGAACAGTTAATTACTTGGAAGCCCTCAAGCTGCAAGAAAAGCTAGTGTCTCAAAGGAAAGCACACAAGATCCCTGATACACTTTTGTCCCTGCAGCATCCACCGACATATACCCTTGGCAATCGTGGGACTGTTCACAATTTATTGATCCCTGTGGCTGAACTTCAAAAGATAGGAGCTGAACTTCACTACACACGAAGAGGAGGGGACATCACCTACCATGGTCCCAATCAAGCTGTCTTATATCCGATAATATCTCTTAGCGATATTGGACTTGCTCCAAAAAAGTATGTGGAGAAACTTGGGTCAACTATGATTGAGTTGGCATCACTATATGGCGTTGAGGCCACTGCTGGACAGAAGTGTGAGATTGGCGTCTGGGTTGGGGACAGAAAGATTGGGGCAATTGGAGTTCAATTTTTAAATGGAATCTCCTTTCATGGATTAGCGTTTAACATTGATCCCGATCTAAACTATTTTAAGCATATTGTTCCTTGTGGCATTGCAGACAAAGAAGTTACGTCATTGAGAAGGGAGACAGGTACTGCACTTCCCTCTGAAGAAGCTATTCACGAGCAACTGGTCTCTTGTTTTACGAGACAGTTTGGTTTTAGTGGCATTAGGTGGAAGGAAAAAGCCTCATTATTGTCAGATAGTGAGAATTGTGAATGACATACCTGATACTGTTGGATTTGGATGTGACTTTAAATGCATTTTGATTTAATTTTCTAAAGTAACTCAAGTAATTGTGTGCCTGAAAGAGAAATTTATAGACTGTATAACATTTTTTTCTTCATATTATTCTGTGCTTTACTTAACTGCAACACTGTTATATAGTTCAGTACCTCTTGCAGTACAAAGATATAGTCTTTGCCCTATCCGATGTGATCTTAACCATATGATCTAAAATTATTTGACTTCTGCATGCATAATCATGTTAGTTATACTCGGCCTTAAAAGTTTCTTTTATATCTTTTATTCCAGTTGGAAAGCAATTTTCCTGTTCACAATAGGATCTACGGTTCACATATATATTGGAAGCCAAGCTGATGCCACCAAAGTGTCAGTATGTTTTCTTGAGTACTTATTCGCTTCTTTATTAGCAATACACATATATATTCACTTGATTGAGACTTGTTCCATCTTGGAAGTAATATAATAAGCTCCAAATCTGAAGAATAAGATACAACTGATGTCATCACTAGCTAAATTTGGAAGATTCCTTACAATAATACTTGGAAGGTTGTTGATGGGAAACTTTTTTTGGTATTCTAAATACTCGAGCAGATTTAAAATACATACTTTAAATCAAAAAAGAGTCTTGACAAGGCTTACAAGCTGGATGGATATGGTAAAAGCCCCAACTCTGACTAAAATTAGCTCAATGTTTATAAGATTATGCAGTAGGGAGTGAGCAAGTCAAATAAGTGCGACTCCTAGCCAATGAGATTTTTATGCTTGTGGCAAAGTACCAATTGAGACTCGAACTCAGTTTCGAATCTCACATTATCTATAAAACAAAAAAAATGGTGCAGAATGAGCACTTTTGTCATGCCATGGAAAGTGGTTTTTTCCCAGCCAAGTTTAGCTGTATTTGTTACCTTTTAGTTTGATTAAGGTACAAACATAATCTGTCATTTAAAAAACAAATGGTAGAACTAATCAGGGCTCATGTGATTAATCACATGATATGCTAAGTTTAACATATGGAGTACTGCAGAGAAGTCAGAAGTCTTGTGACCCAATTCAGCATCACATGGTCAGCTGCTTCCAAGTTCCAGCCTACTAAATAACAGAAGAAAAAAATAAATAAAAGGGCAAATCACCAGAAATTTAGCTCACATGGGAAAATGTTACTAAGAAAGGAGAAACTCTTATGATTTATATTATACTATGCAGCTAGTGGATTCAAACATGCATTTAAAGCTTAAACCATCATCTAGAATTGTTCTCTTAGCTCTAAAAGATTTCTGCTTCTTTCATCTCTTGCTCCAGTTTTATTTTCGAGTTGCAACAAGGAGTGAAAAATGGGAACATGTCATAAAGCTTTGGTGTTGCTATTTTCCTTGATTCTCAGTGTTTGTCTCATGTCTTCTCTCTTCTCTCCACGATATCAACCAAGCTTCGATCCGGTAGAGAGGAATTACCTGAGGAGATTGCTAGTTTCTGCTTCAGTTTCACAAGATTTCAAGAAGTTAAGTGCAGCCATTAATGATCCCAAGAAAGCTGTGGAAGCAAGTCTAAGAAAGGCACCTAAAAGTCATTCAAACCCAACCCAGAATTAGTAGCCTCGAAACGATCAGTGCTTGTGTGGAGCTCTCAATCTCAAGATGAAGGAGAAGCTCACTCTCGCTCAACATTTTTGTAGTTCTGTTCTGGTTTTCCCAATAAGTTAGAAACAGTATTTTTGCAGTTTTGCTTGTTTTGTGTTGGTGCACTCTTGGCATGGGGCTCTAATGTACAGGGTAAGTTGTAAACCTAGGCGATCTAATTAGGTTGTTGTCTTTTATAGGGTCAAGGAAGAAACATGTATGTTGTTGCAATGGTTCTATACGCAGTTCTTGGCTTCGAGTATGGAGAATGAAAAAAACTACCTTAGGAGAGGCATTAACCGGTTGAAATCACAATGCTCGAATTCCTCAGTTAAGTGTTAGTGATATCAAGTAAGTTAACTAGTCCTAGGTAGGTAGACGAATAGATCTCTGCACACATCATTTTTTGTAGTTTTGATTTTGGAGTTTCCCTATTGGTTTTTGGTATGTTCTTGTATTTAGTACTCTCTATTTCACTAATCGACCGACAACCAATACTCCTTTATTTAGTGGTATGTTAGAATCGTTAAGATACTGTTGTGCATGGATTGTATTGATTTACACTCTCTCTCCCTCTGCACTAGAAATACATCTGAGATGCTCTAAAATTGTAGTTAATTACCTAAATAATTTTATACAATTTACTGTAAATGATAAATCACGCATTCATGTCTATATATTATAGAAACATAATTTTGTCTATTATTTTAAAGTTAAAAAAACTATATATAATTTAACATGACATAATAAATGAAGTCCGCTAATGATAACTAGTTCATACAAGAGTGTGAATCTTCTTTTATTTTTTTCCTCGTAAAAAATAACTTTTAGATGAAAACAAGTTAGGAAAAGACAGTACTAACCCACAACCAAAATGCCCAACCGGAAACTTTAGTATTGTTGTTATGTCTTATTTTTTTCATAATTACATCACTAAATACAAATAACAACTATTAACATAATAGGGCACATAAATGTAATTTTAGAAAACAACAACTTTCCTTAGTATTGTTGTTATGTTTTGTTTTTCAGTCTCATATCCCTTACCAAATATTTGAAAAAAAAAGAAAAATGTAATAAATCCTATAAACTTTTTATACTAATTAAGATAATATACTTTAAGTGATGGAGCTCTAAAAATACAATAACCCATGTACACCAATAATAATTGGATCATTGAACACAAATAACAACGATTAACATAAATGTAATTTTAAAAACAACAATCTTTAATATTGTTCTTATGTCTTGTTTTTTTTGTCTTCTGTTTCTTACCAAATGTTAAAAAAAATGAAAATGCTTCATATAATAATAAATTATACAAAATTTTCATACTAATTAATGTGTCAAAATTAAAATAGTTTTAAGTGATGGGCCCTAGCTCATAAAAAAAGTGACGAACCTTAAGTGAATTAATACATTAATTAATATGAAAAAATTATAATAGAATTTATTAGTAGAATATTCCTTTATTTATTTTTTTTATTTTTTTTATTTTATAGGCGGTAGATTGCTCTTAAAAAGAATTGTTTTTTTCTTCTTTCTTTTGCATCTTTTCTTGTATGAAGATTATGGGAAAAAACAATTGGACCCAAATCCAGACCCATTTTAGGCCCAACAAAGCCCACGAACCCTTCTTCCTCCCTTCTCCATACTTGCGCAAACACGCGCAGACTACCAGATCGCCAAGATCTACTCACTCGCTCGCTCTCATCTTCTCCACACCTGAAATGCCACTTCCAATCTCTTCTATCCATTCAAAACTCTAACCATTCGCTCTGATTCACTTTCCACCCCATCCCTACACGTGTCAGTCATGGCTTTCATGGCCCTCCTCGAATCCGATCTTCGCGCTCTTTCCGCCGAAGCTCGCCGCCGCAACCCGGCAGTCAAAGATGCTGCCGAACACGCCATACTGAAGGTCAGCTTTTAAACTCAGTTTGATGTGAGAAAATTTAGTGGTTACACGTGTATTTAGTGCTGACTTGTATTTTGGCGCGAAAATGTGGTAGCTGCGATCTACTGTCTGCTTAGGTACTGAGTTTTGTCATGTCTGCTCCTGAATTTTCAGCAAAGAAATTAAACGGGTGTTACCACTACCACCCCAACGCCCATCCACACGCACGCCGTTACCACCACCTGCGCAGCCACTATGATCGCCGTGCGCCGCTTAACCTCCTCTAAATCCCTAATTCACATCCGTCTTTTCTCTCAATCTGCTGCAGTTGCTCTCCTTGAAGACGCCATAATCCCCACAAGGCCACTTACCTATCTTGAAGGCTTCCCAAAATTAGGCCCCGCCGAGACCATTCTAGCAATCCCTCGTACTGATTCCGGGAAGAGCATCTCTGCGAAGGAGCGTAAAGCTGGCCGAGTCCCGAGCATTATCTTTGAGCAAGAAGATGGACAACATGGTGGCAATAAAAGACTCATTTCAGTTCAAACCAATCGAATAAGAAACTTGGTTGATAAGTTTGGTAGATTCTTCTTTTTATCCAAGTTATTTGATCTTGAAGTCAGACCAGATTTTGGGTCAGATGAGATTATTGAAAAAGTTCGGGTCTTGCCAAGACAGGTAATTGCATTTTTTTCATGTTAGTTATTTGTATGTATAATGTAATTTGATTAATGTTTTAACTTAAGGTTCTTTCTTCAATTGCATTTGAAAACTGCTTTTGGAAAAAAGGCTTGGAAAATGCTCGTATAAAAGTAGTTAAGTATAGTTTTGCAATCCTTCCGATGCAGACATGGACTAATTTGGGACTGCTGGATGTAATGAATAGTTTTTAGTATTGGACGGCTGGAAATGATGAATGGTTTTGTAAAGTTGTGATTTTGGATTGTTTTAGGTTCATTTGCATTCTGGAACAGATGCACCTCTTAACGTGACTTTCATAAGGGCACCCTCCTCTGCTTTGCTGAAAGTTGATATCCCGCTTGTGTATATTGGTGATGATGTGTCTCCTGGACTTAAGAAAGGTTAGTTGTTTAAATTTTTTTGTACAGTTTTTTATTCGCAATTACACGTAACAATTGGGTCAATTATGTATAATGTGTGATTGTTTTGACATTGACAAACTCTCCATTTCGCTCTTCAGTCTTTTGGATAACTATGTTACTCCATTGCCTCCTAGTGTCCATAAAGAATGATATGCTTAGGAATAGTTTATTTTGATTTATTTGGCATTGGAATTCGGTTATGCAATATAGCAAGGATACAAAGAAGTAAAATTCCATTTGTACAATGCAAATTGAATAAACATGGGTACACTATTGTAACATCCCATACTTTGCACCTGTTGTGTATCACTGTATTGGTAGTCTCTATGGCAATGGTATTTTTAAAAAAATAAAGAGACTTTGTATAGAGGCTTGAACTTCTATAGTAGGGGAAGGAGAGATGAGATTGCACGAATCAAACTACATCCTAGACTCCTAGTGGCTTTAAATGTGAATGATACGTATTGCTACTTTCTCCATCAGATAATAGCACTAACAATAGCCAGTTGATTTTAATGCTTGTTGGCAACAATAGTGCACTGATAATAGTTTCACAATTGAAATTCTGTATCTGATTCATGGTTAATAACTTTGGTGTGCATGCTTAAATGATTGCAGCATTGATATAGCTATTATTTTAGTTGATCGATCAACCTTGCTTGCACCATTATTGAATTGGCTTATCGTTTATGGTTATATAGTTGTGCCTCCCTTCTTGGAACCCTTAGTATCTCGTGCGAAAAGCTATCCTCAACCATGTACCCTTCAGAAATAATCTTTATAAGCAAGCTGCTGAAATGAACATCAGGAAAGCTTATGGGTATCAACCATGATGGTTTAGTTTTTGTGTTAGATGATAGATAGGCAATGCAAAGTGCATCCAATTTCTTGGATGGGTGGAAAATTCGTGTCTGTATATTCATATCTGTCTATTAAATTGTAAATAGCCCCGTTCATTCTCATCATAGATTCCTTTGATGAAGTGAGTGACACAAAGACTCATACATGCTTCGTAACTTTTGTTTAGAAGCATAGCCATTTTAAGTTGTTTTTTAATGTTATCCCTGCGAATTTGAATTGGATTATTTTTCTTTTGATTTCAATGATTTCTAGTGAACTAATATGCTTAAATTCGCTGTCACTTTATAAACTTGGCAGGTGCTTCTTTGAACACTATTAAGAGGACTGTTAAGTTACTCTGCCCTGCCGATATAATCCCCCCCTATATTGATGTGGATCTGAGTAAACTGGATGTGGGCCAAAAGTTGGTAGCGGGAGATCTCAAGGTGCATCCGGCTAGGGGTGTTCATCGGTTTTTTCCGAAATTCCGAACTTACGAACTTCCAATATCCGAAATTCCGAAATCCCAAAATTTCATTCCGTTCTGAAGTTTTGGTTTCTAGAAACCGAACTTCCAAAACCGAAATTAGAAGTTCAGAAATTCGGTTTTCCAAAAATAAACCGAAATTTTCGAAATTTTTTATATTGATATCAAATCTGAAAAATCAGTACCAAATTTTGCATACAAGTACCAAATTCTGAAATCATTACAATAATAATCCAACCATATCCAAAAACAGAGATTGCAACTCTGAAACATAAACAGCCCTATTGTATGAAATCTGAAATCATTACAAAACAGCCTAATGAACCATGATTGCTCCAGATTGCTCCATCAATTTGCTTAATGAACCATGATTACAAAACAGCCTAATGAACCATCATTACAAAACAACCTAATGAACCATAATTGCTCCATCAATTTCACATCATGTTAATCCAAAAAACTTGCAGCCAACTACAAGAAAGAACAGAACAATCCTACAATACATCCATCCAAATCACAATTCAGTGATTGTTGACTCATTCTCCACTTCTGCGTAGTCTGTAAATAATCAAATAAATTCAATTAGAATTAGAAATTAAAAGACTTACAAGTTACAAACAACAAGGCAACAAGCACAAAATTCTTACCAGCTTCCCACTTGTCAAGTTCAGCTATGTTTTCTTCAATTTTGATGGCTTCTTTGGATCTTCTAAACCAATCTTGTGCACAAATCAGAGATTGCGCAACTCATAGGAGTTAGTGAGCTCCTAAAAGAATCCAAGACTCTTCCTCCAGAGCTGAATGCAGATTCAGAAGCAACAGTGGAAACAGGGACAACCAACACATCCCTTGCCATTCTTGATAAAATCGGATACCTAAGGGAATGCTTACTCCACCAATCTAGAATACAAAACCCCTCTTCATCTTGGACAACATCTTCGTGCAAATACAAATCTAATTTAGACTTATTCCTAAAAGCCCCAGCTTCTGACCTTAACCTCTTGAATCTTAATTTTCTATCATTTTTCATTTCATCCGCCTCTTCATTACAAAGTGTAACATCACTACTGCCACTGCTAGATTTGGCAGCAGCACTCTCATTAGTTGTCTTTTTGGCCTCATACATCTCACAATAAGCCACATAAAGCTTCTTCATATCCTCCCTCACCTTCTTTCCCAAACTCTCACCAATTATCTCATCATGCAAGTCAGTCAATGCAAGTTCCACAAACTCAATTTTGTTTCTTGGATCAAACACTTCAGCAATGTAGAACAAAGAATTGAATTTGCTAACATCACCCCAATACTTATTGAACTTCGCAAACATTGCATCAGCTAAAAGACTTAGTTCAAAGTCATTACTATTTCTCCATTTTTTCAGCAAACATGCAACATTAGTTATTTCTTCAAAGTAAGCATTAGAGGTGACATATAAAGACCCAGATACAAAACATGTCAAGTCATAAAAATATTTTAGAAACTTGCACAATCTTCTAGCACCAGCCCAATCCTCTTTCATTGGTATCCCATCCCCCCCGGACCCCTCCAAAATGTCACCATCTTCATTTTCTTCTTCACTTCCAATCTCATCATGTTTTGACACCCGTTTCTGTAGCTCAATTTTATAAAATGGATCTACATGAGCATATGCATCAAATGCCTTTTCAAATCTACAAGCGGCTTCCAACATCAAATAGGTGGAATTCCACCTAGTACACACATCTAAACACAAAAGAGAGTTTGTGTCAATCTTCTCTTTTTCAGCACACAATGTAAACTTCTCTAACCTAGATGGGGACTGCCTCACATATCGAACAACTTCTCTAATTTTAGAAAGAGATGACCCTAATATTTTGAGACCATCTTGCACCATTAAATTCAGGATATGAGTAATACACCTAACATGTACAAATTCCCCACCTAAAATGCTAGTACCCCACTGCACCATTTTTTTCTTAATATGTGTAACAACCCCAGTATTAGAGCTAGCATTATCAACCGTAATTGTGAAAATCTTATCAATCCCCCACTCTCTCAAGCATACCTCAAGTGCCCTCCCTATTGCAGCACCCTTGTGACTACTTATTGGACAAAAATTCAAGATTTTTTTGTTCAATTTCCATTCATTATCAATAAAATGTACAGTTACACACATATAGTTAATTCGTTGTATTGAGGTCTAAGTATCAGTGGTAATACACACCCTTTGACAGTCTGTAGCAATAAAGTTAATCAATTTTTGCTTCTCATCAAGATAAAGCTGATAGCAGACTTTAGAAATAGTTGACCTAGAAGGCACCTTAAATCTAGTTTGTGCTACTGCCATAAACTTTCTAAAACCAAGTCTCTCTACAAAACTAAAGGTTAGTTCATCCTCAATTATCATCTGACCTAAGGCCTTTTTACAAGCATCTTGGTCAAATCTCCAAGATCCTACAGTCTTACTCCCAACATCAGCATCATACATATCAATTTCAGTTTGTTTGGTGTCAGATGAGTGTGGTACTTGTTTACAGGTTTTCATATGATTTTTCAAAGTAGAAGTACCATGTATTCTAGGGTGAGCACCAACTTCAGCAGCACAAAATTTGCACTTACCTTTTGGTTCACCATCTTCATCCTTAATTCTATCAAATTGCAGCCACACCATAGATCTTGGAGCTATGGCCTTTCTAACTTTGGGTTTCTTTACTTTGGGAGCAAGAGGAGGTTTGTCTGTGGCATCAGCAGTGATACGATCCTAGTTGCTTAGGATCCACTTTCTCATCGATCTAGTTCGGGTTTGGATTTCAGATGAGGAAAACTGATAAGACTTGCCTTGACAACGTAGACCTGCTAGTCGCACGCACTAGCCAACCTAGTTCGACAAAGGAAGGGTCCTTAAACGAATCTCTAAACCTATATCCCTTGCGGATATCAACCTAGAGCAATCGATTTAAGTGGAGGATGAATTTTCGGGTTTTACTTGTGATTTTAATTGAATGTTCTAACTCAATTAAAGACAAGGTTCACGCATGAACAATGGGAGAAAATATTCTCTGAATTTAATTTCAACAAAAAAGGTCTGCCCAACATAAGTTTAGCCGCTGGTCTTATATAGGCTTTTAGGCGGTTACATGCCAAAATAAACCCTAAAATTAAATAGGAAGCTTAATCGAACTAGACTAACTTAATTAACTAAAATAATTGGAAAACTTAATAATTATCTAAGTAGAATTCCTATTGCCAATAGAAGTCCTTTACGTGTCTGATAGAAATTCCCATGTTTCCGCAGTTCTTCTCTGGATCCGTTTCCACGCTGGCAATCGGCACCGGTCCGTTTCGCTTGTGCGCGAAACGGCACATGTCCGAAACGGTATCCGCCCATTTCGCTTATCCATTCCGCGTGTCCGTTTCGCTCCTTCTCTTGAGAGACGGTGCTTCGCCCGTTTCGTGCCCTTGCTACCGTTCCCTAGAGATGGCTCTTGACCGATCTGGAAAGAACGGCTCTTGTCCGTCCGATGTGGGTGAAACGGTACCCATCCGTTCTGCGCCGCTAGGTATAGCTATGAGAACGGTCACTAGTCTTGGTACCTTCTCTCGCAGCTTGGTTTCCTCGATGGCCGTTTCGCACTTCAGTTCCTTATGGATCAGTGAAGACAGCAACGCCTGCAACCTTCTTCTCCTGGCTCGTGTCATGGGTCCAACGGGCGGTAACGGCAGATCAGGGTTTGTGCGAGGGATCGCATCATCACTTCCCCTTCCGAAGGATTCGTCCTCGAATCCAGTTCCTCTTCCTCGTCACCTACATCAAACAAACTTAAGTCAGTAACGTTGAAAGAAGCACTGACTGCTCCATACTCACTTGGCAGATCAAGCTTATAAGCGTTATTGTTGATCTTCTCAACAATCTGGAAAGGTCCATCGCCTCGAGCAGACAGCTTTCCACGGCGTTGGGCTGGGAACCGTTCTCGGCGTAAGTGTAGCCAAACCCAGTCACCTATATTGAAGGAAGCCGTCTTCCTTCCTTCATTCTTCTTGCGCACCAATTTCTCATTCATCTTCTCAATATTGTGCTTTACCTTTTCATGTAGTTTCTTCACTAATTCTGCCTTTTTAGAACCATTGAAACTAGCAACTTCAGTCAAAGGTAAAGGCGTCAAATCCAAAGGGGTTAGTGGATTAAAACCATATAAATTAACTTTTTTTAGGGTCTGATGATATTTAAATAAAGAGGACAAACCATTAAATTTAAAAGATGGTTCGAATTTATTCTCTTTATCTTTCTTTTCATATCCTCTCATTGGTAAAACTAAGTGGTTCCACCAGGCTAGTTAACATTAATTTCTTTTTCCTTTCAAAAAGATTAACATTTTTTTATAGGCAAAAGTGAAAAAATATATTTAAAAAAAAAATATGATGTTTGCCAATCTTAGAGTTTCACTGATCACCTAATGAGAGTAATTCCAAAGTAGAAAAAGTCAGCTATATAAATTGGAATTTGGAAAATATTATGATTTTGCCACTAAATTAAGAAATACTTAATTTCCAATTCCACCTTCCTATTCTTTTCTTGTTGAACTTACATTTTGAGTAAATTGTAAGGACATATAGTCAGTCCAAGTATAATCATCACATGAAACAGTCTTCTGCCTCTTCACTTCCATGTTCTCCTCCTAAAAAACACAAAAACAAACAAACAAACAAACATAGCTACTTATCAACGAGAATTCGAGTTCAAATCTCATTTCTGATCTCGTATAAATGCGGCCTACATCTAGTCTTTTGATACCAGGACACAATTTACAATTGCAATTTATGTAACTGGAGATAGAGTAGCTATTAAACAGAATCTATAAAAGGCACAGTATAGGTGGTGCATTTATCTCTGTAATTATGGTAAACCAAACTGATAGATAAATTCTAGTTGAACCAATTACATTCCAATTTGTCCATTTATGAATCCAGAAGGGAATGGATCTCCGATGATTTTCTTCGATACTCGTACTCAAATTTAAAATAGAGTTAACAGTAAATGAATCTTTTCGTCGTCACTTAATTACGACTATAACTACAACTACTATTGGTGGCATTATTAAAAATTGAATAAATCTCTTCATCACTCAATTAGGACTATAACTACAACTATTATTAGTGGCATTATTAAAAATTCAAATTCAAAATTAATATATGCAATGAACTCGTATACGACAGTCAACAGTGGTAAAGTTGGGAGATTTTTTCAAGGGCCAATTACAGCGGTAATTTTTGTTGAATTGAAAGGTCTAAATAAGATAAATCAACTAAAAGTTATCAAAGCTTTTAATTCTAAATCGTACGGTAATGGAAGCATCCACGTGGATCAAACTAGGTGGTGGGCCAGAGCAAAGCGTACTCACGTGTGCCTAACGAAAGAGACTTCTAGAAAGCAGTCAAAATCACTTTTCTTTCACGATATACTATGAAGCAGTATTTTGTGATGTTTTAATTAATTGTTGTTTAGTAACTGTTCGGTTAACCATCACCTTATCACTGCCATCAATATACCAAAAATGTTAGGTCCGAGTGGAGCCAACTTGATCCATGAAAAAGTTTGTCTACATGCAAGACATTAACTGGCACATTCTGAAATCAAGGCACTAAACACCAAAAGGAAAGGTTTACAAAAAATTGGCTCCAAAATTGTCACCAAGGTGTGCTCAACATTTGCCATGGGGAAACAGAGAGGCCTGACCCTACTCATGGCTACTTCCCTGCGATTGGCGGCAATGACGATAAGTAAGGCAAAAGAGAAATGGTTGTTTGCTGCTTATTTAGACTTCTTTTGCTCAGAAACCCTTCCTCCCATTATCTTACAAATAGCCTGCTCTTCAGGTTGAAGGAGCTTTAAAGCCGGATGCACCTTGAGATCTCCCGCTACCAACTTTTGGCCCACATCCAGTTCACTCAGATCCACATCAATATAGGGGGGGATTATATCGGCAGGGCAGAGGAACTTAACAGTCCTCTTAATAGTGTTCAAAGAAGCACCTGCCAAGTTTATAAAGTGACAGCGGATTTAAGCATATTAGTTCACCAGAAATCATTGAAATCAAAAGAAAGATAATCCAATTCAAATTTGCAGGAATAACATTAAAAAACAACTTAAAATGGCTATGCTTCTAAACAAAAGTTACGAAGCATGTATGAGTCTTTGTGTCACTCACTCCATCAAAGGAATCTATGATGAGAATGAACGGGGCTATTTACAATTTACTAGACAAATATGAATATACAGACACGAATTTTCCACCCATCCAAGAAATTGGATGCACTTTGCATTGCCTATCTATCATCTAACACAAAAACTAAACCATCATGGTTGATACCCATAAGCTTTCCT
Organism: Viola odorata; assembly: GCA_963691705.1. Classification (NCBI taxonomy): domain Eukaryota; kingdom Viridiplantae; phylum Streptophyta; class Magnoliopsida; order Malpighiales; family Violaceae; genus Viola; species Viola odorata. The sequence goes on from OY829543.1 coordinate 8,441,020, forward strand.
GATGTTCATTTCAGCAGCTTGCTTATAAAGATTATTTCTAAAGGGTACATGGTTGAGGATAGCTTTTCGCACGAGATACTAAGGGTTCCAAGAAGGGAGGCACAACTATATAACCATAAACGATAAGCCAATTCAATAATGGTGCAAGCAAGGTTGATCGATCAACTAAAACAATAGCTATATCAATGCTGCAATCATTTAAGCATGCACACCAAAGTTATTAACCATGAATCAGATACAGAATTTCAATTGTGAAACTATTATCAGTGCACTATTGTTGCCAACAAGCATTAAAATCAACTGGCTATTGTTAGTGCTATTATCTGATGGAGAAAGTAGCAATACATATCATTCACATTTAAAGCCACTAGGAGTCTAGGATGTAGTTTGATTCGTGCAATCTCATCTCTCCTTCCCCTACTATAGAAGTTCAAGCCTCTATACAAAGTCTCTTTATTTTTTAAAAAATACCATTGCCATAGAGACTACCAATACAGTGATACACAACAGGTGCAAAGTATGGGATGTTACAATAGTGTACCCATGTTTATTCAATTTGCATTGTACAAATGGAATTTTACTTCTTTGTATCCTTGCTATATTGCATAACCGAATTCCAATGCCAAATAAATCAAAACAAACTATTCCTAAGCATATCATTCTTTATGGACACTAGGAGGCAATGTAGTAACATAGTTATCCAAAAGACTGAAGAGCGAAATGGAGAGTTTGTCAATGTCAAAGCAATCACACATTATACATAATTGACCCAATTGTTACGTGTAATTGCGAATAAAAAACTGTACAAAAAAATTTAAACAACTAACCTTTCTTAAGTCCAGGAGACACATCATCACCAATATACACAAGCGGGATATCAACTTTCAGCAAAGCAGAGGAGGGTGCCCTTATGAAAGTCACGTTAAGAGGTGCATCTGTTCCAGAATGCAAATGAACCTAAAACAATCCAAAATCACAACTTTACAAAACCATTCATCATTTCCAGCCGTCCAATACTAAAAACTATTCATTACATCCAGCAGTCCCAAATTAGTCCATGTCTGGCATCGGAAGGATTGCAAAACTATACTTAACTACTTTTATACGAGCATTTTCCAAGCCTTTTCCCAAAAGCAGTTTTCAAATGCAATTGAAGAAAGAACCTTAAGTTAAAACATTAATCAAATTACATTAAACATACAGATAACTAACATGAAAAAAATGCAATTACCTGTCTTGGCATGACCCGAACTTTTTCAATAATCTCATCTGACCCAAAATCTGGTCTGACTTCAAGATCAAATAACTTGGATAAAAAGAAGGATCTACCAAACTTATCAACCAAGTTTCTTATTCGATTGGTTTGAACTGAAATGAGTCTTTTATTGCCACCATGTTGTCCATCTTCTTGCTCAAAGATAATGCTCGGGACTCGGCCAGCTTTACGCTCCTTCGCAGAGATGCTCTTCCCGGAATCAGTACGAGGGATTGCTAGAATGGTCTCGGCGGGGTCTGATTTTGGGAAGCCTTCAAGATAGGTAAGTGGCGTTGTGGGGATTATGGCGTCTTCAAGGAGAGCAGCTGCAGCGGATTGAGAGAAAAGACGGATGTGAATTAGGGATTTAGAGGAGGTTAAGCGGCGCACGGCGATCATAGTGGCTGCGCAGGTGGTGGTAGCGGCGTGCGTGAGGATGGGCGTTGGGGTGGTAGTGGTAACACCCGTTTAATTTCTTTGCTGAAAATTCAGAAGCAGACATGACAAAACTCAGTACCTAAGCAGACAGTAGTGAAAACAACATAAACAATTCATAAAAGTTTGATATTTATTTTCACATTGCATAGAATAGGGGGGGAAAACTAAACCGAAGATAAAAAAACCCAAATAATGGATGAGATATGAGAGGAATTCAAGCAAAAACACTAAAAAAAAAGAAAAACCATGAGGAAAAGAAAAAAGCATACCTTGGACGAATTAAGAGAAAGAAGGGGTAGGGGTGTAACCGGTCCGGTTTTGGGCTTGGAACCGGACTGAACCGGAAATGTCCAGTTCTGATGGGCCTTTAATATAATTAATTAAAAAATACATTAAAAAAATTCAATAAAAAACAAACAATTTTTTTTCAGCCTCACAATCGCCAACCTAATTGAACTCAAGGCCATTAATTAATTCTGCAACACATTAACTCACCTATAATCCAAAAAACATCTGTGAACTCAATCCCACAATCTCAATTGAACTCAAAGCCACAATCCAAAAAACATCCATAATTAAGGAGCTGCAGCATGCAAAAGAAGGCAGTATCCCAATTGAACTCAAAGCCACAATCCAAAAAACATCCATAATTAAATTAAGGAGCTGCAGCATGCAAAAGAAGGCAGTATCCCACAAAAAATAAGACAAAAAGCCACATTCAACAGAAATTGCATTTTCCAGTAGAAAATAATGTTAATAATTACCAGGGACGGATCCAGGAATTATTTTCAGGGGGGGCGGGGGTTGCCCCCGAATTTTTTTTTTAAAAGTATTTTACAGGGAAGACAAGCGAGTTGAACAAAAAATTGATAAAATGCTTTCTAAAATCCATATGCACCATGCGGTTAGCAAGTCAAACAGGTTGTCATGACCTGCGAACAAGAACAAACCCTTAACCAAGAAAGGATGGGTTATTTCTTTATACTGCATAACTTAATGGATTGTGTATACAACAGTTTGAAGGGAATGTTAATGATCTCTTAAAAGCATATCAGCTACGTAATATAAGATGAACTTCAGAAACGGCTCAAGTGAGCTTCTGGAACATGCGTGTCTTGGGATTTCAATTTTAGATCCAGGGATGCATGAGAATGTTTCAGAGTACAACCTTATTTCCCTCATTGCACACAAAATGGCAAGGTACTTAAGATTCCATCATACCGCATCATGCCAACCCTTATAATTCTTATGGATTTCACATAAAGTACTACATCATTCTCTCCCAGCAAGTAGGAAAAACTGACCACACAGAAAATAGAAAGATAAAATGCATGATATTCAAATGACACTAAGTTTAATATTTATTTATTTATTGAGGTTCTTGCAAAATAGTGGTGCACAGATGGGAATGATAACTTTCACTGGAAAGAAAAATCAAAATCTAGAACTCCTCCCAATCTTTCTATTCTCTTGTTGGTGAGAAGGATGGGCATAGGCTCTTCACTTTATACAGAAGGATCGAGTAGGCATTGTGAATGTGTTTTTTGCAAAAAATTGGCTGACAAATGGATCAGCACAAGTCAAAAAATTTAGATCCACTAACCCAACAAGCACAAGTCAATGAATCAGCGGCAGCAGCTACCTATTGCCCTTCTATTTGATTTTTGTCACAAATCAAGTCCTTAGATTGAACGCTAGGAATCATAGTACTTGTCAAAACAAATATGGCTTCCAATTTTTTTCAATCATGGTGCCTTGTTTTCAATCATGGAAATGTTTATCCTTAAAGTATGCAGTGCTTAGATCATCAATGATGTGCTGACAGGTACTGATTTTGTCACAACAGCCATCTTAAAGATGGAAGAAAAACTTATAATAATTCTAAGCCTCAGCCAAATAATAACCCAAAAAATCCATATATAGAGCAATGCACCTGTCCTTCTGTACAAATTTTCAAATAAGCACCACACATAATAAAACTGCCAGCACGTTAACAACCATATAAGTCTACTATAAATCATTTTCTTTTACTTGATAGCCATCATCTTCGTGCACTCACGGATTGGTACCCATGTCTTCAAATCCAAACATTATATAAACCCAACAAGCACAAGTCAATGAATCAGAGAAACCATAGCAGCTTAACATAAATCTTGACAGAGATGGAGTGTGCAATATAAAACACGACCAGAGATGACTACAAAGTTTGTCCTACAAGGGTTGTAATGACACAGTAGTTTCATTGACAAAAACATGACAAGTATCTACATTAGGGCTGTTCATCGGTTTTTCCGAAATAACCGAAATTTCATACCTGTTTTTTTTTTTATTTCATGCAAAAAAGAAGAGAAATCCATAATTAAGCCATCCAATCTCCATAATCAAAATCAGTAAACACATCCCTATCAAATTATACAATCCAACATGAAAAAAAAGTAAAACACAAGTTACACAACACATTAAAAGTACAATCCATAATTAAAATATAAACATAGCATATTAGCAATTGTTCTTCGGTTGCTGGACATGGAACTAAAACATCCAGCACTAAAACAATCACTCACATACGAAAAAATGAACATTAGCTGATTAATTACAAAGAAGACAGAATAGTAAGCAGAGATGTTATTGAGCTAGTTTTAATGCTTTTGAAAGTGGATCAAACAAGCATCAAATCCAGACAATCAAGCTTATTCAATATAATTCAAATCAAGCTTATTCAAACACAAAAGGCAGAGCAATTTAAGAACTTTCATGATTCATACTATAAATTGATCATTCTTATACATTTAATAACATCAGAACAGTGAACGATCACAAAATCAAAAAACATACAAAAACACAAACAACAAGAAGAAGAATATAGCAAGTATCACAACTGATTCACACTCTCCACCAGCCAATGCCATTCACCGCCATCCATAAACAGCTCTAGAGTACTTTGAAGAACAGACGAGCACACAGAAGAGGGAATCAAAAGGCTGATACCATTATTACATCAAATAATGCAAGCTTATTCAATATAATTCATATTACAGTACAGTCAACCAAATGATTTGGTATGAAATGATGCCAAATTCACGGAAATGAGCAGCAAAACCCATCAATTAACCAAAAAGGCAAAAATACCCACCAAAAAACACTAATTTCAAAATTAGGGTTTATTAGGTTTTAGGTGAAATTAATAGATTGATTAAAACTTACCGAAATAACTGTCGGGCCGTGTGTGGTGGAGGAGAACCAGCGTAGGAGAGAGCGAGTCGGAGGCGCTGAGTCCGGTGACGGACTGAGCGAGAGAGGAGATGGAAAGAGCGACGGGAGTTGTTAGCGACTAACTGATGGAAAGGAATGGAGATGCCGAGATGGAAAGAGAGGAGAGCAAGTGGGTAGCTGCTGGTGGAGGAGGAGGCAGTGGGTGATCGGACTCGGAGAGTGAAATCGAGTGAGAGGGGTGACTAGGGGTGACTGGGTTTCGTTTGGGAGAGGGAGACGGACTGAGGTCACTGAGCGAGTGGGTTTCGTTTGGGTCCTTGGGAGAGGGAGACGGACTGAGCGATGGGGTTTCGTTTGGGAGAGGGAGACAGACTGAGCGAAGCGAGGCGAGGCGAGGAGGTAGGGACACCGTGTGTGTAAGTGTTTGTTGCCTGTGAAAGACAAAACTACGTCGTGGACTGGTGTGTATAAGAAGTTCGGTTAGTTCGGTTAACCGAACTTCTGCCCAAGCCTATCCGAAACTGAACCGAGTAAAATTTCGATTTTTCGAAAAACGAAACCGAAATAACCAAAACCGAAATTCCGAAACCGAACAAGCGAAATTTCGGTTTTGGAATTTCGGAAATTCGGCTGCAGAGCTAAGGAGGGAAGGGGATCGAAGGTGATGTCAATTTAGGGATTTGGGAAATGAGGAAACGATGGCTCAAAAAAATTAAGAAGAGATTTAGGGATTTGGGAAATGAGGAAATGATGGGTCAAAAAATGGCTCAAAAAAATTAAGAAGAGATTTAGGGATTTGGGAAATGAGGAAATGATGGGTCAAAAAATTAAGAAGAGGGGTTTGGACGTGATTCGAACATGGGACTTTTAAGTTTGAGGACAAACGGGCTACCATTGCGCCACGGATCACATTGAATGATAAGAAGGTACAATTTAATTAAACATTCAATTGAAGGTAAAAAAAAAAAAAAATTGGGCCGCCCACCCTGGCCATGGGCTGGATCCGTCCCTGATAATTACAACAATCTAGTAACGAAAGAGTAACTACTGGTTGTCAATGTTGTGAAACTTGCATCTAATGGTTTTTCAAAATATAACTAAATGAAAAACTACATCCTTTGAAATACAAATTACAAGTCACTGAACGAAGTTTAAGCATTATAAATGGCTAAATTTAAGTTATGCAAATTAGGAGCAATTCAACTTTTTAAAGGAGCATAATAATGAATAATCATATAATGAACATACAGTTCGTAATAAAAATGAAATTTATACATAGGGGAATAACTACTAGAGAATGATTTTCAATATGGACATTGCGGAGCTAATAATCTAGGACAACAAAGACAAGTGCTTTTCCCGTTATTTCGTATATTTTAAAAAAAACTTATTACAGAGAAGAACAGGATGAATAACAAATCCTCCAGGAGGGAAAACACACTGAAAACAAGATGCTAGGGTAACTAAAATCCTTTCACATTAGGCTAAAATCCTTTCAGAAATTTAAAATATGCATCTAATGGCTTACATTGATTGATTCAGTGTTTGAGTTCATGTTCTTCGTGGGTTGTTGTCGTGGTGGCGGCGGAGCGGATCGAGGGAGAGACGGCGAGGGAGCGAGCGAGGGAGAGACGGCGAGGGAGCGAGGGATCGAGAGAGATGGAGGAATGAGCGGCGAGGGAGATGGAGGAGCGAGCGGCGAAGAGGGATTTCAGATTTGGCTGAGATGGAGGAGCGGCTTGAGGGAGAACGAGTTAAAGAAAATGAAATGAAAGGAAGATTATTTTTAGGTTTTGGTAAAAACCATCCAAAATAAAAGTTAAAAAAGTTTTGCGCCCTCCCTTTAGCTTTGAACCAAGAATTTTAACCACTGAAGCAAAGAAAACATTTTATAATTATTGCATATATATATATATATATATATATATATATATATATATATATACCGGTTCTTCCGGTTCTACAGTTTGGTTTACGGATTTTGATTGAAGTAGAACCGGACTGAACCAGAACTTTTCAGTTCGGTCCGGTTTGGTGCAAAATGTTTCGGTTCTGGTTCGATTTCCGATTCAATCCGGTTTTCTTACACCCCTAAGAAGGGGTAAGGGTTTCTATATATTCCGGCTCCAATCGCAGCGACCAAATTCTAAAAGATGAGAACACAAGAGACAACTAAGGAGTGAGGTAGGTGACGACAAGAGAGAGTTCAGATTGAGGATGGTGTGAGGAGGAGTCGAGAGAGAGGTAGGGGCATGGGGTGCATATGTCGTGCGCGATTGAAGCGGAGAAGGATCAAACAAACAAATTGAGGAGAAAAAAGCTTTATTATTAACAGAGAGAAACGGAGGAGTTTTTATTTTAGGTTAGGGTTAGATGAGCCGGCCAGTTTGGCTCGTGACAGGCCCAGTCTAGAATGAAAAAAAATGGAGAAATTAATTCTCGAGATTTTGCTATTCTCCCTTTTTCAAGAGTTTAAAATATTAATATTCATTTATTTATTACTGCACAAATAAGAATATAAAATAAGTCATTAAAAAGTAAAATTTTTGTTTTATTTTTTAGAGGAAAATAATTTCAATCAACATAAAATTTTCTACAAAATTAACCGAACAGGTTACTGAACAACAATTAATTAAAACATCACAAAAATATGTTTATATGTTTGTAAAACTTGCATGAAAGTTCTTATTGAAGAGAACCGGGCATAAAATATAATATTAATTTTAAAAAATGAGGCTTGATAAATTATTGATTCAAGAAAAACAATTGTGTAACGTTAGTACTGTTAGTACACTTGCAAAATCAATAGCTCCCATAATTCAGGAGCAAATTCTAAAGGATTGCCTAAATTTTATGGTATAATGAAAGGTGATCGAATCGAGTCCTCTTCCTGTTGAATTCAACTACTATATTACACCAATAGCTTCTTCTCGTCTACTATATTACACCAATATAAAACACGACCAGAGATGACTACAAAGTTTATCCTACAAGGATTGTAATGACACAGTAGTTTCATTGACAAAAACATGACAAGTATCTACATCCAATCTTCTCATAAGTGATGTTGCAAGCAGATTAATCAAACGCACCTACGATAGCAAATTATGCTTTTGCTTTGCCGGCCTGAAGGGATTGTATCCTCTGTTGTACCTTTAAGATCTGCGGAAACAATGGGCTTGTGTTGTGCTGCAGAGCTAAGGAAAAAAATTAAGAAGAGATTTAGGGATTTGGGAAATGAGGAAATGATGGGTCAAAAAATTAAGAAGAGGGGTTTGGACGTGATTCGAACATGGGACTTTTAAGTTTGAGGACAAACGCGCTACCATTGCGCCACGGATCACATTGAATGATAAGAAGGTACAATTTAATTAAACATTCAATTGAAGGTAAAAAAAAAATTAATTGGGCCGCCCACCCTGGCCATGGGCTGGATCCGTCCCTGATAATTACAACAATCTAGTAACGAAAGAGTAACTACTGGTTGCCAATGTTGTGAAACTTGCATCTAATGGTTTTTCAAAATATAACTAAATGAAAAACTACATCCTTTGAAATACAAATTACAAGTCACTGAACGAAGTTTAAGCATTATAAATGGCTAAATTTAAGTTATGCAAATTAGGAGCAATTCGACTTTAAAAAGGAGCATAATAATGAATAATCATATAATGAACATACAGTTCGTAATAAAAATGAAATTTATACATAGGGGAATAACTACTAGAGAATGATTTTCAATATGGACATTGCGGAGCTAATAATCTAGGACAGCAAAGACAAGTGCTTTTCCCGTTATTTCGTATATTTAAAAAAAAACTTATTACAGAGAAGAACAGGATGAATAACAAATCCTCCAGGAGGGAAAACACACTGAAAACAAGATGCTAGGGTAACTAAAATCCTTTCACATTAGGCTAAAATCCTTTCAGAAATTTAAAACATGCATCTAATGGCTTACATTGATTGATTCAGTGTTTGAGTTCATGTTCTTCGTGGGTTGTTGTCGTGGTGGCGGCGGAGCAGATAGAGGGAGAGACGGCGAGGAAGCGAGCGAGGGAGAGACGGCGAGGGAGCGAGGGATCGAGAGAGATGGAGGAATGAGCGGCGAGGGAGATGGAGGAGCGAGCAGCGAAGAGGGATTTCAGATTTGGCTGAGATGGAGGAGCGGCTTGTGGGAGAACGAGTTAAAGAAAATGAAATGAAAGGAAAATTATTTTTAGGTTTTGGTAAAAACCATCCAAAATAAAAGTTAAAAAAGTTTTGCGCCCTCCCTTTAGCTTTGAACCAAGAATTTTAACCACTGAAGCAAAGAAAACATTTTATAATTATTGCATATATATATATATATATATACCGGTTCTTCCGGTTCTACAGTTTGGTTTACGGATTTTGATTGAAGTAGAACCGGACTGAACCGGAACTTTTCAGTTCGGTCCGGTTCGGTGCAAAATGTTTCGGTTCCGGTTCGATTTTCGATTCAATCCGGTTTTCTTACACCCCTAAGAAGGGGTAAGGGTTTCTACATATTCCGGCTCCAATCGCAGCGACCAAATTCTAAAAGATGAGAACACAAGAGACAACCAAGGAGTGAGGTAGGTGACGACAAGAGAGAGTTCAGATTGAGGATGGTGTGAGGAGGAGTCGAGAGAGAGGTAGGGGCGTGGGGTGCATATGTGGTGCGCGATTGAAGCGGAGAAGGATCAAACAAACAAATTGAAGAGAAAAATGCTTTATTATTAACAGAGATAGAAACAGAGGAGTTTTTATTTTAGGTTAGGGTTAGATGAGCCGACCAATTTGGCTCGTGACAGACCCAGTCCAGAATGAAAAAAAAAGGGAGAAATTAATTCTCGGGATTTTGCTATTCTCCCTTTTTCAAGAGTTTAAAATATTAATATTCATTTATTTATTACTGCACAAATAAGAATATAAAATAAGTCATTAAAAAGTAAAATTTTTGTTTTATTTTTTAGAGGAAAATAATTTCAATCAACATAAATTTTTCTACAAAATTAACCGAACAGGTTACTGAACAACAATTAATTAAAACATCACAAAAATATGTTTATATGTTTGTAAAACTTGCATGAAAGTTCTTGTTGAAGAGAACCGGGCATAAAATATAATATTAATTTTGAAAAATGAGGCTTGATAAATTATTGATTCAAGAAAAACAATTGTGTAACGTTAGTACCGTTAGTACACTTGCAAAATCAATATCTCCCATAATTCAGGAGCAAATTCTAAAGGATTGCCTAAATTTTATGGTACAATGAAAGGTGATCGAATCGAGTCCTTTTCTTGTTGAATTCAGCTACTATATTACACCAATAGCTTCTTTTCGTCTCTTAACCGTTAAAACCGGTGGAAGAGCAGAGGGAGAGGCCCAACCGTCGATAAGAAATGGAAGCCTTTCCCCACGGTATATAGATAAAGGCAAGTGCATGAATTCTTGGATAAAGAAGGGACGGAGCCTCTACTAAGGAAAAATTGTTTCCCCCGAATATTAGTTTCAGAAACCGAAAGGAGATTTCCTCCTGCTTCCACCTTCACCGTATTACTCATTCCATTTCCTAAGTTCATTCATGCTCGCTGCGTCGAAAGCAACTGATGGACCCACCTGTTGACAAGTAACGAGTCAAGAGTTAAGAGTTACCATGCCAACCACATTGACTGGAATATGCATAAACTTTTCTTACCTTTGCTTTAGACTGAACAAAATCATCTACACTGAGTGGCCTTAATGTGGGAGCTCCGTTACTCTGCCATTCCTACATAAGAAGCAACCAGATTAAGCATCACCAAAACAGAATTCAGACAGACCTTTATTGTGGTGATCAAATTGTAAGAGCAGTGACCATATATGTTAACTTGCCAATGCAGTGCAACTTGCATGTATAAACAAAGGCAACAATAGACGACAGTGATACTGTCAAAGTTAACTCCATCTAATCCTTTTACAATAGACGACGATGGACAAGAAAATAGGGGTTAAATGAGAGTTTGTGAAAGATCCCATTTTCCCTTTTGCACCAAGAACAAAGGGAATAGATATTTAAAGGAAGGTGGTCAGAATCAAGCTTGAAAACCACCAGGTTATAGGGAACTCTGGCCAGCATGATCATGTAAGAAATAACAGACCAACTACCGCAGGAAGGGAACTTAGATCATAAAATATCTGTTAAATGGCAGGCATACCTTCTTTTCATCTTTTAGAAGTTCTTCAACTGGTCTATATGATGTAGCAATACAGAGGTTCTGGCCAAAAATAAAAAAGTTATGAGACAATGAACACCCATCCTTTGGGAACTAACACTAATGTCATGTGACTCATGTAATTACCTTCAAATCACTACCAGAATATCTTTCTATTGTATTTGCAAGTTTGTCAAACTGGAAATCTGGTTCTAAATTTCTCGTGTGAGAATTACTCTGAGAATCTTCATACGATTTTCAGCATCTGGTAGGTCAACATATATCCTAAACATAACCATCAAAATCCCATGAGCAATATGCATGTGTGGAAACTTCCGCATGTGGAAATAAAAAATTACAACGTCAGTGTTACCTTCTTGGTAACCGGCGAATTACAGCATCATCAAGATCAAACGGGGGATTTGTGGCACCAAGGATGAGGAATCTTTGGCTGTCTTTTGACCTCAACCAATCCCAGGCTGCCATGAACTCATTTCTCATTCTTCTAGTGGCCTCGTGCTCAAATGCACCACCACGAGCACCAAGCAAACTGTCTACCTGTATAGAAGACCCTAACAATCTCAACATTGGAGTAAATAGACCAAAACATAGCTCGTATCCTAAACAGCTTAGAAAGACGTGTTTAGAAATGTTTGTTTTCCCCATGAGCATGAACTGTTTTGAGGAATTTTCCATTCTCTCACTATTATTTGCAAATGTTTAAAACCATGCAGTTTGCTTGGGGCTAAAAACAACATGGAGAAACATTCTATTGTATCTAGGATGTTTCAGACTTGTTGTGCATAAAACCAGCGGTAAGGTTTATCATCCACCATAAACATACTTGACAAGCAACACAATAATGTTTTTTTTATATTATTTAGTCACAGAAAAACTCACCTCATCAACAAATATGATGACGGAAGCCAGCTTGCTGGCAAAGGAGAACAGAGCCTTTGTAAGCTTTTCAGCATCTCCAAACCACTGGGTCAGCAAGAAGGAAAGGATAAGTACGATGCCCATGCAGCACAGAGACGAATGCCTTGAACAAATTAAATATGCTCAAAACTTTTTAGACCACATATTGATCTAGCTAGTGTGTCGAAGACATTGGCCAGTGATGGTTGTGTGAACATAACCATAACATGCATCTGTTCTCAACCTCCCCATATCTTAATATTAAAACAAAAAATTAATTATGCCTTGACTTCCAGCTTAACTATGCATTGACTTTTCAGTTAATGTTTCATGCTGCTTCATATGAATGTTGCCTATGTTTGGAAAAGTCCAGACATGAAACAGCATAATGACCCGCAAAAAAACAGAGTACCGTGTTAAAACTAGAAAAATGCAAATATACAAAAAATGGTTGCAGTCATAAATGGATCTCAAAGTCTAACCGAACTCAATCACCAAGAGATGTGAACCTTGATAGCTTCAAGTGGAATACAGTGCTTTTGTTTCAAAAATAAAAGAAATAAAAACCTAACCATTACACTTGCAAGTTATAAATAAATCAGGATTCCATAGCCACAAATTACCACCAAAGATATCCATATAAATTTCTTACTTTGCTTTGTCAGTATTACACCATCAGTATCTACATGCAAAAGATCCGAGCAAGACATTTCATTTTCTTCAAGAACCTGCAACACAGTTTATTGGGTCATCTAACCCTCAAATGATACAGAAAACGTATTCCACAAATTTCTTAATAAAGATGCAATCTCGCGTATCAAAACCACATGAATGCTACCACCAAATTTACTTCATACCTCATGCAGTTCAGTTAGATTACTCCTTGAAATCACAATTTTCCTGTCCTCTTCAACCTGTTTATTGAACGTCTGCAGAAGTTCTTCCTCTTGTAAAAAGCAGGGAAAGAGAATAAATATAAGATTCCAAAAGGGAGGGATAATCTATTAAACAGTGAAACAGAAAAGGTTAAAAACAAAAAAAAAAAGTCTGTGGATCCTATTGAGACTGAAATCACAGTGTCAACCCAAAGATAAGGTAGCCAACAGTTTTATACCCTTGCCAAAAGAAGAATAAGACAAACATGCGAACTACAAGAATACCACAATGGGGGGCACATAAGATGTTCCATTTTAAAAGGATAAGAGTATATTTGACAAGCATTACCTTGGGAGGATGCATTAACAACACATTAGTGAAGAGCTTATATATTTGGTTTCCACTAGATCTCTTTGTCCCTTTGAGTCCCTCAATAAGGCATTTCAAAGGGAGAGGCTGGAAGATAAAACCAAAGAGACTTTAGTGTTGGAGAAAGGAAACAAAAACAAGATGATAAAACTGTCATCAACAAACATTAAAAACGTAAAGAGCTATCAATAGCATAATTACTAGAAAATAGAAATCCTTACCAGCTGCTTAGCTAGGCGAGAAAAATTTGGAAGTATCATCGTCTGCGAAAGACCAGGTTCAAAAGCAAAATGAGAAAAGAAAAATAAAAAGGGAAGGAATGTTACTCACAGATTATCAAATAGGTCAAAAAAGAAAAAAATATGAAAAACAAAACAAATGCTTCCTATAAGCGCGCCACCATATTGAAAGGGGGGAAAAGCTCTTGAAGCTTACAAAATTTTCTCTCTCATGCCCCTTCATCAAATTTGCAGAGCTAAAATAAAGGATAACCATATGCATACTTGAAAGACTCAAACGATTAATGTAATACCACCAAATCAGTTTATTTCCAATATCTATGAAAACAAGATTTCTAAGAGAAAAAAGAAAAACTAAGGGCAATAACCTTTCCACAAAATTCTAGAAAGATTTTCTATTCTCTTCCCCATTCAAATGCCAAGGAGAATCCTTGATATTGCGAGAAATTACCATGTATCCACTACACTGATGCCCCAGCAGGCTGCTCGGTGAGCTTTTCATCCTTATCTACATTTTGTTTGCTATCATGCCCCTCTACATTATCAGCTTTGCTATCACTGGTAATGTCCAAAATAACAGCAACTTGATCTCCATTCACTTCATATACGTCCCCACGTTGACCATTTGATAAGGGTCTGCAAAAACAACACACAGTTGATCAAATCTGCAGTATCTAAATGTCATAACTACTGGAAATTTGAAGATACAAGCAATTGCAGGCTTTTGTTCTCTTGGTATTTCCACTATAAACCCAGTATCCGGAGGCCAAACACTCAACTATCCAAGACTAAGCACTCCCAAGCTAATGAATGGCAGTATGCTGATTTTTCATGATGTTTAAACAAGCAAGAACTAGTGGTAAAAAGCACTTCTAGATATACATCAACACAAAAATGATATTAACATCCTGTGAACCTCGTACAATCTCTTAAGCACATACTTCCTCTGAAAACAAATACGCAAAACCAGCAATATGTTTACCATATTCCAGAGTAAAAAGTTAAAAACACATGGCCTTGCAAACTTGCAAAGATGTATGAACACATCCTATGATTGGGTCACAGTAGATAGTCACATTGAGCTGAGCAGTTGGAGACTGTGAGGTTGAAGATGGGAAATGTAATACAGTTGGAATGGTATGTGACTGTTTGATAAAAGAAATTGATATTTTACTTGCCGTGTAGGAAAGGCAAGGGTTGAAATTACTCTGTCTAAAAATTAAGTTAAACACATGAAAGGGGATTGGATACCTAATCCATCCACGTACAAAGAATACCAGTACTGCAACACCACAACATCACTAACAAGACCAGAAGAGGGGGGGGGGGGGGGGGGGGGGGGGGGGAGGAGCACCTTCTAGCATAGCAAAAGAAGCAGCATATCCAACGTAGTTCTATTGACATAGCAATGATGTCATGACATATATAGCAAAGTGGAAAATTATTTGGTGCTTTTGGAGGTGTGTCATTTGAGCATCTGTGAATGGAGCATTTATCTTGTCAACTACTTTGGATAGTGGTTCTCATAGCTTCACACTTTTATAGAGGTCCTTCCCATTGCAAGGAAAAGTGGAGAGCTCTTTGTATCAAATTGTCTAGTGCAGTGGAAAAATGCTCTATCCTCCTTATGTACTACATGCATTTCCTCTCCTAATAAAAGCCCTTTCCTACCATACTTTATACTTTCTTTTATACATCAGGATGACTTACCAACCCACCTGCCATGAATAGTGGTATAAGCATTTTTTGAACCATCAGATGTAGGTATCTTCCCCAACCTGATCCTGTGACGTCAAAGTTTACGTGGGAGTAAGTTTGTGCAGAATGATTCCTAAAAGATAGACCACAAACAAGCCCTCCATGAAATGAACCCAGCTCAGACTATTCAATTATCAAACTGTGACTAATATCATAGCAGTTCCTAATTTCCCAGTGTAAGCCAAAATTTATGAACACGTAGAATATCACAGGCTTCTCCAAAGCAAAAGTACAAGGAAAAACAAACATACACTACAAAAACAATTAGAAAATTTTCAAAGAGTAAAAGCAATCAGCATGCACATAAAACATAACAAGGATACGAGATTCAAGTACTCTTGAACTACAGTAGATACTGTAATGGATGCCACGTATTCAAAGATCACACATTTGATTATATACACACAATGGCTGACTACAAACAAGCATGGGTATGAGTCAGCACATAACCAACGCAATCCAAGGGCTGAGAAATGAAGAGTGGAAACTATAATCATGGAAACTTTAAACAATATACAAGTGCTTAAACATTTTCATATCACTCCATATGCAATATGCATATAGTTCTAACTGGGTACTTATTTTCCCCTGTTGAACACTACAAAACTAAAACTAATCAAGAGAATGTCAAGAAGAATAAAAGCAATCAGCGCAAGCATTCAACAGAATAAAAGTAGAGACTCGAGTACTTGAGATCTGTAGTAGATCTGGCAACGGCTGACACAAACCAAAGGAGCTACTCAGAAGATTACAGAGAGAGTGGCCAACTAGAGAACAGGTATGCATGTGCATGGAGTCAGCAAATAACCAAACCAATAGGAAGGCCGAGAAATGAGAAGAAACTAAAGTCATGGGAATATATTTAATATACAATTGCTTTTACATTGTTATATCATTCCACATGCATATAGTCATCTCTAGGTACTTAATATCGTTTTAAACAACTGCATCCTAAATCCATTCGTAGTACAGTTATTTTGAGTTTTAAATATTGTGTTCAACATTTGATTGCATTGCATTTCATCATGTTTTATTGTCCATTTACTAGTTTATTTGGACGGTAAACCTACTGAATTATCCTTGATTCCCCCTTTTCTCTGCAGTTCTGGCCTGTTGGAAAAACATTGGAGTTCCTGACTTGGAAAACTAAAGCTGAATTTCTCAGTCTTCCTAGACTTCGGCCAAGACTCCTTCGCAACTAAAGCAGCGCACCAGTCAGATCGTCTTGGCCTAGACTTCGGCCAAGACTCTTTTCGCGATACAAGGCTGATGTGATCCTGCCTAGGGTAAGTAGGCCGAATTACAATGGAGCTTATAGAGGATCTAGCCGAATCGAATTACCTAGTGACAACAAGATCACAAGGAAAGAAAGGACACGAACAAGTAATATTTAGCGGAGAATTAAGGAAATATGTACCCGGAAATGATTAGGATTGATAAAGGATTGAAATTGATCACATGAGCATCCAAGAATTAATCCAAGCAAGTAGACATCCACGATCCTTGGAATAAGTATTTAATAGACCTTCATTCATTCAAGAAACTTGCCAAAATTACACATACAAATTCGAGGAATCCCCGAGCAATAATCGGAAGGAGTAATCTCAACTTGAACGATTTTTACTCAAGGAAAAGTGAGGAGTTTCAAGGCTTATGTGATACAAGAAGGAGTAATCTCACTTGACTAATATCACTCAAAGTCTAAAAACTAACTAATAGAAATGAGACAAGAGCTATTTATACAAGTAAGCAAAAAGGCAACAAATCCGACGCTAACGTGATTCACGGTTAGGCCTAACCGTGATCACGTTAGCCAAACTCACTATCGTGATTCACGTTAAGGACTAAACGTGATCACGCTCGGCACAACTCCTACCGTGATTCACGGTTAGAACGAACCGTGATCACGGTAAGGCACCCAAGGATCAGCTCCCACATCAGAAGGTAGCGTGATTCATGGTTAGACTTAACCGTGATCACGTTACCCAAAACTCTCCAGGCGTGATTCACGGTTAGGACGAACCGTGATCACGGTAGTGCATCTTCTTTGGTTCGATGGAAAATCACATAGGCCGGCTTTTCCTTGACTTGGGTGGATCCGTTCTCTCTCATTTTGCCTTCCAACCATAAGGACAAAGCCCTTGCTTTGCTCCGTGTGATCGGGCCTTGTCGAATGTCAACATTGGCTTCAGGAGGGTCCGTGATCGCATCAACTCCTTCCCCTTCGAAAGGATTTGTCCTCGAATCCAAGTCTTGAGGGTTCTCTTCATCTCCAGGCCAAAGGGACAGATCATCGACATTGAAGGTTCGGCTGATCCCTCCATATTCACTGGGAAGATCCAGAACATAAGCATTGGCGTCGATACGACGGAGGATTTGAAAAGGTCCGTCCCCTCGTGGACTCAGCTTGCTTTGTCTTTCGCGTGGGAATCGATCCTTGCTCCAATGAAGCCACACCCATTGGCCAGGTTCAAAGGAAGTAGGAATCTTGCCCTTATTGTGCTTGGCCATTTCCTTTTCGTTCATGCTCTCAATACTTTTGCGGACTTGCTCATGAAGTTTCTTAACCATTGTAGCTTTGGCATTCCCATCTGCACACTTAAGAGAACTCAAGGGCAAAGGTGAGAGATCAAGAGGGGTCAAGGGTTTAAACCCGTAAACCACCTCAAAAGGGGAATAACCAATAGAGGAATGATAAGCATTATTATAAGCAAATTCAACAAAGGCCATACATTCTTCCCATTTTACTCCATACTTAGCAATCATGACATGAAGTAATGATCCTAAAGTCCTATTCACCACCTCCGTTTGGCCATCCGTTTGAGGATGACACGTGGTGGAGAAGAGGAGTTTAGTACCTAACTTCGCCCAAAGAGTTCGCCAAAAATGACTTAGGAACTTAGTGTCCCTATCACTTACAATACTCTTAGGCATTCCATGTATCCTCACCACATGTTGGAAAAATAACGAAGCAATGTGTGCAGCATCATGTGTTTTCGAACATGGTATAAAATGTGCCATTTTGGAAAAACGGTCCACCACAACAAATATAGAATCATGACTATTCTTAGACCTAGGCAAGCCTAACACAAAGTCCATTGATAAATCGAGCCAAGGACGTTGGGCAACAGGTAAAGGCATATGCACTGCATGATGTTTAGATGTGGACTTGGCAGTCTTGCACAC
The DNA here is from genome assembly GCA_963691705.1 of Viola odorata. NCBI lineage: Eukaryota > Viridiplantae > Streptophyta > Magnoliopsida > Malpighiales > Violaceae > Viola > Viola odorata. The sequence continues at coordinate 8,459,470 of OY829543.1, forward strand.
AATGCATCGATTCACAATGTTAGTCACATCTACTTTCATTCGTGGCCAATAGAAATGAGACTTCAAGGCATGCAACGTTTTAGTAATGCCAAAATGGCCACTCAAAGCCCCTCCATGAGCTTCCAACACAAGCAATTCTCTAACATTAGAACGAGGCACACATAATCTATCATATTTGAACAAAAAGTTATCGTGCCTAAAGAAATGCATATGAGATCCACGAGCACAAGCCAAATATATATCACGAAAGTCCTCATCATTCTCATATAATTCAGTCAGATGAGAAAATCCAAAGACTTGGGCATCGAGAGAGTTCAAGAGAGCATACCTTCGAGAAAGGGCGTCGGCTACCACATTATCTTTGCCGCGTTTGTATTTGATAGTATAGGGAAACGCCTCAATGAACTCCACCCACTTGGAATGTCTCTTATTCAACTTGGCTTGCCCCTTTAGGAATTTGAGACTCAGATGGTCGGTGTGGATGACGAATTGATTGGCTAGGAGATAGTGTTCCCACACCATAAGTGCCCTCACCAAAGCATAGAGTTCCTTGTCGTACGTGGAGTAGTTGAGTTGGGCTCCGTTGAGTTTCTCGCTAAAATAGGCGATGGGTCGACCCTCTTGGGTTAGGACCGCTCCAATACCAACTCCACTCGCATCGCATTCCAACTCGAACACTTTGGTGAAATCCGGCAAGGCCAAAATAGGGGACTCTGTGAGTCTCTCCTTAAGCTCGTGGAAAGCCTTGGCTTGACGCTCTCCCCACTCAAATGTGACATTCTTCTTGCTCAACTCGTTAAGTGGCGCGGCGATGGTTGAGAAATTAGGCACAAATCGTCGATAAAAGCTCGCAAGGCCATGGAATGACCTTACTTCACCTACATTGTTGGGAATAGGCCAATCTCGTATGGCTTTCACCTTGTCTTCATCAACTTGAACGCCCCCTATACTCACAACAAAACCAAGAAAGGGTACTTGTTCCAAACAAAACTCGCACTTAACAAATTTAGCATATAATCGGTGTGTGCGCAAAGTGTCAAATATGGAACGTAAATGGAACACATGTTCCTCAAGAGACGAACTATACACAAGAATATCATCAAAGTATACAACAACATACTTTCCAATGAAATCACGCAAAACATAATTCATTAACCTCATGAAAGTACTAGGAGCATTGGATAGACCGAATGGCATTACCAACCATTCATACAAACCATGCTTGGTTTTGAAGGCAGTTTTCCATTCATCTCCTTCATGCATCCTGATTTGGTGGTATCTGCTCATGAGATCAATTTTGGAGTAGATTTGGCTCCCGCTTAGCTCGTCAAGCATATCATCGAGGCGTGGAATGGGGTGTCAATAGCGTATGGTGATCTTGTTGATAGCTCTACAATCAACACACATCCTCCACGTCCCGTCCTTCTTAGGCATGAGTAACACGGGCACGGCACAAGGTGACATACTCTCCCGGATGTAGCCCTTGCGCAACAAATCTTCCACTTGTCGTTGAAGTTCCTTCGTCTCCTCGGGGTTGCATCGGTAAGCCGGCCTATTGGGCAAGGCCGCTCCGGGTACCAAATCAATCTTGTGCTCGATCCCTCGGATTGGAGGAAGGCCACTCGACATCTCCGTTGGAAAGACATCGTCATATTCCTGCAAAAGAGAAACAACGGGACTTGGTAGAGAAGCAAGAGGGTTAGTGTCAATTTCCAAGCAATGTCCCTTGTACCGAAGTACAAGACACACTTTATTAGAAAATAAAGCTCGCCTCACATCCTTACCCCTCGCTATCACACTCAAGTGTTTAGGCTCACTCTCTCTACCATGCTTGCTTTTTTCATGGCGTGTATTTGACTCCCCCTTTGTTTTCTTTTTTCTCCTCTCTTGTGTTTTCATCTCATGACTCACATTTTTCTCTCCTCTTGGTGCATGCTCACTTTTTTCATGCACGCTATTTTCCTCATTCACACACCTTACTTTCTTCTCTCCATTCCTTTCTCTCATTTTCTTCATAATTTGGAACTCGGCACTTGCCTTTTCCATATGTAATTGATCCTCAAGAACTTGAGTGGGTGAAAGTGGAGGAATGCTAAACTTCATCCCATTGTGAGTGAGGTGAATCTTGTTGGTTCGGCCATCATGCACTACCCATCGATCAAATTGCCATGGCCGACCAAGGATGAGATGGCTAGCATCCATGGGAACTACATCACACAATCTCTCATCCTCATAACTACCTATTTTGAAGGCAACAAGGACTTGTTCCTTCACCTTTACTTCTCCATCATCACTAAACCAATGTAAGGAATAAGGATTGGGGTGGGGTGTTGTGGACAATCCAAGCTTAGAAACTAACAAATAACTTGCCACATCCACCACACTTCCATTGTCAACAATAAGGGATGCGACCTTACCATTGATTTCACACCGAGAATGGAAGAGATTCTCCCGTTGATCTTTGTTGGCAACCTCCTCCTTCGCATGAGCATTCATGCTCCTCCTCACAACTAAGGTCATTGTGGCTGCCGGAACTACCTCTTCTTCACTACTCCCGGTCTCCTCCTCCCTATCTTCTTTCTCATCCCCACTTTCTTCAATTTCACTCCCCGTCTCATAGTTGCCTTCTCGGATCACCACTACTCTCCGATTGGGGCATTCGGACGCAATGTGACCTCTTCCTTGGCACCGGAAACATTGGACATTAGACGAGAATTTTCTTGGTTGGGTAGGGTTGGTAGGTGGGTTAGGATTTGATTTTGGTGGGGGTTTTGAGAGGTTACTTTTGGTGTAGGGTGTGTAGGGTTTCGGAGGAGGTGTATCGGCTTTGGAGTCTTTTGGTTTAAAGGGTTCTTTAGGATAAGACTTCCAAGGAGTCTTTGGGGTTGACGAAACGGTTTGGGTCTTGCTTGGGTAGGACTTCTTCTTGGCGGCTTCATATGCTTCCACTTTTATGGCATAGTGGAGCATAGCTTGGAGGTGATCGAGCTCCTTCAACTCAAGCTTGTACTTAAGTCGATCATTAAGGCCATTAAGGAATCTAGACATAGTCACTTCTTCTTCCTCCTCCGTGTTGGTCTTGATTAGTAGCCCTTCTAGTTCATTGAAGTACTCTCCCACGGACCTAGACCCTTGCTTGAGACCTTGTAACTTGTTTTGCAAGTCTCTCTTATGGTGTGCGGGCACAAACCTTGCTCTCATCACCCTTTTCATCTCCTCCCAATCTTGAATGGCATCAACTTCTCCTCTCTTCTTACACTCTTTCTCCCACCAACTTTCGGCATAATCTTCAAACTCCATTGCCGCTAACTTGATCTTCTTCTCCTCCGAATACCGATGACAATTAAAGATTCTCTGAATTTTCCCTTCCCACTTAAGGTACTCCGAGGGATCGGTGGAGCCCCTAAAGGTAGGGATTTGCACCTTGATTCCGCTAAATTTGTCATCAACCCTAGGCTCTTGCGGCCTCTCTTCGTGTTCAACAAACCGTGACCCATGACCTCTTTGGCGTCTCCCCCTCGTTCGGGTTGTCACCTCATCAAACTCGGCATTCACTTCCTCATAAGGATCCTCATAGTACTCTCGAGTGTAACGGGGTGTGGTAAGGGCATGGAAATGAGGGACTTTGGGTCGACTACTAGAGGCACGAAAGTCCTCGGGCCCCCGGCTGCCTTGCTCGTATTTCTTCCTTATCTCTTTCATTTGCTCTTCCAAAATGGCTATCCCCGAAGGAGAAACGAAGGTCTTTCGGCTATCCTCTTTCTTGGGAGTATTTTTCAGCGAGCCAACTCTCTCCTCTTCACTTCGGTGACCCTCCGACTCAGTTTCAACGAGAACTCATTCAGTGCGAGGCGTTTGGTGCGCCTTCGGCGGGAGGTTCTTTGATGGTGTCTTAAGAGTGGCAACTTCGGAAGGTTTTTCATCCTCTCGACCACGAGACTTAACAGTCTCTTCTAACAAAGTAAGACGGTCCTCCATTCGAACCATAGTAGCCTTCAACTCCCCCAAGGCTGCCAACACTCGGTCAAGTGCTTCGGCACTCCGGCTACCACTAGAACTAGGTCTACTTCTTCCGGACATCTTATATATACAACTACAACTCCTTTTCTTTTTTTATTTTTTTTTATTTTTTTATACCTGCAGAAAGGGAAACAAACGAGATATATATACGTTAGTAATAAAGCTCTCCCTCACGTGTTTTAAACTCTCGTGTTTAGGTGTTTTTCTCTCGAAAAAGTTGTGCTCACAATCGCTCAACTTCACGTTTTTCCGGTACCTGCACACTTAAACAAGAGTTAGGAAATAATTTCACTCCCTCACGTGTTTAAACACTCGTATTTGATCACTCGAAAAATTTGGCCTCACAATCACTCAAGAAGTTTCCACACTCCGAGCTTGCTCTCCACACAATTTTCCTTGTTACAAACAAACTTGTGCTACAATTCAAGTGTGTGATCACCAATACTCCAATGATTGAAATAAGAAGGAAAGGCTACTCAAGACTCAAGAAATTTATAAGGACTCAAGGAAAAAGGAAAGGAGGATTTTCGGAAATTTACAAGGAAATTCAAAATTTTCAATTTTGGGAGGGAAATTCGGAATTTCCGTAGGAAAGGAGAGGAGGATGGAAAATTATGAATTAAAGAAGTAAAAGACTCAAGGAAGTATTTAGAAATGTATGGAAAAGGACTTGGAGGTTTAGGACTTAAGAAACTTAAGTTTAAGACTCAAGAGGATTTAAGACTCAAGTTTAGTATTTTATAGTTTAGGACTTGAGTTTTAGGATGAGTTTAGGACTTAAGCAATTAGAAAAAGGCTGCTGGACACAATGGTAGAAAGGAAAGGACGTGCTCAGCTTTTTTAGGAGGAGTGGGTGCATTGGGTTAGATTGGAACTTTGGTTAGGACTAGTTGGTTGCTTTTTGGTCAAATTGTCAAAGAAAGGGTGAGGTGTCTTAGGGCATTTAATGCAAGGGATGGGTGATTTTACCCTTGATGATGGTGTTGGCCGGCCAAGTGGAGGGATTTTAATTAATTAATTGGTACAAACTTGGCTAACAAATATTGCAACAATTATTTTGGATCAAAAAGTGCTAATTGCCAAGAACACCAAGAACAAATGAAGAACACCACAATCACACCCAAATGATTTTCTCAAGATTTCAAAATTTTAATTTTGCCAAAGTGATCACAACCAACAATCAAAAGCCCACTCAAAATATTTTTCGAAAGTAACGGACGAAACTCAAGATATCAAGAAAGATAGGTTCTAACACTTTGAACAAACTAGAAAAATTCGATAGGCGACCAAAAGCTCCGCTACCACTTGATGTGATCTTGCCTAGGGTAAGTAGGCCGAATTACAATGGAGCTTATAGAGGATCTAGCCGAATCGAATTACCTAGTGACAACAAGATCACAAGGAAAGAAAGGACACGAACAAGTAATATTTAGCGGAGAATTAAGGAAATATGTACCCGGAAATGATTAGGATTGATAAAGGATTGAAATTGATCACATGAGCATCCAAGAATTAATCCAAGCAAGTAGACATCCACGATCCTTGGAATAAGTATTTAATAGACCTTCATTCATTCAAGAAACTTGCCAAAATTACACATACAAATTCGAGGAATCCCCGAGCAATAATCGGAAGGAGTAATCTCAACTTGAACGATTTTTACTCAAGGAAAAGTGAGGAGTTTCAAGGCTTATGTGATACAAGAAGGAGTAATCTCACTTGACTAATATCACTCAAAGTCTAAAAACTAACTAATAGAAATGAGACAAGAGCTATTTATACAAGTAAGCAAAAAGGCAACAAATCCGACGCTAACGTGATTCACGGTTAGGCCTAACCGTGATCACGTTAGCCAAACTCACTATCGTGATTCACGTTAAGGACTAAGCGTGATCACGCTCGGCACAACTCCTACCGTGATTCACGGTTAGAACGAACCGTGATCACGGTAAGGCACCCAAGGATCAGCTCCCACATCAGAAGGTAGCGTGATTCACGGTTAGACTTAACCATGATCACGTTACCCAAAACTCTCCAGGCGTGATTCACGGTTAGGACGAACCGTGATCACGGTAGTGCATCTTCTTTGGTTCGATGGAAAATCACATAGGCCGGCTTTTCCTTGACTTGGGTGGATCCGTTCTCTCTCATTTTGCCTTCCAACCATAAGGACAAAGCCCTTGCTTTGCTCCGTGTGATCGGGCCTTGTCGAATGTCAACATTGGCTTCGGGAGGGTCCGTGATCGCATCAAAGGCAGTTCAGCTGTTGTGTTGGCATCCTTTTGGGCTTCGCTTCGCGTGGGCCTTGGCAGCTGGCAAACCGCTCTCTTCGCAAATCCAGAGGGATCTGAAGTCTATCTTATGAAGAATCCTAAGGGATCTCCCTCTTTTGTATTTACGATCTTATTTCCAATTTCAAACAATTTATTGTTACAATCTTTTTAGAGATTTTCTAGGAAGTTTAGTCGAAGTAGGACAGAGGAGTTTTAGGGCTATTTAGCCAAACATTGTTCCTCCTCTGTCCAAAAAAAAAAAAAAATCGAATCCCGACCTTCTTCCTCTCTTTTCTTCTTCTTTGACATTGTTAAACCTTGCTCCGGATTTTATTTAAATCTCGGATTTATTATTTATGCAAAATTATATATTGTCTATTTAATTATGAGTATGATTAACTAAACACCTATTCTTGGTAAGGGTTGGCGAGCTGAAGTTCTTATGTATTCGTGAGATTAATGTGTGCTTTATAATCTCTTTACTTGTATTTATTTGTTTCTTAAGCTTAATTCATCGCTTACTCACTAGAGACAAGGCTTGATCATCCTTGCGCTCTAGTAGAGAAGAGTTGTAGCCGGTCTAGACGGAAATGGAGCACCCGTCGGCTAGACAAAGTAGGCAGTTAGTCTCGAGCTAGACTAGAAGAAATAAGTAATCTAGGTCAAGCCTAGATTGACAACCTAGGATCTCCATAGGGAGATACCTTGGCCTAGGTACTGTCTTCCCCTATACCATTGAGGAAGCGAACAACCATTCAAGACAACAGTCAAACGGATAAACCCTTTAACCAGCAAGGTGTCCCTTGGCTAGGATTATCAGGAAAGGGAGCACCCGCCAGGTAATTTGAAGAGGAGGGAAGACAGGAGTGAACAGGAGCACCTCCACTCTATAGCAGTACTATAAGCAGAGAGATGAATATATCTGAATCCATGATCGAAGTATAAGAACAAAGCTCTCACATCGCCCTTACCTGGAATTTCCTTTTATCGGATTTACAACAATCTTGACCCCAGTCTAGGCCAAGACTCTGACCAATACTATTTTAAACTGTTTTCACTTCTTTTTGTTTTGTCTTCAGTTTCAGATTCCACCCAACCAAAACTCAGTGACGAGGAAGTCAACCCAAGAATTACATTTCCTAGAGGTCTCTGTGGACGATCCTCTTACCATCATCTACAAACTCTTGTAGACAGTGATAAGTTTTATTTCTACCCCCAATTCCATACCTATTTCACTTTTATATTTGACGCATTCGACGCGCGATCAAATTTTGGCGCCGTTGCCGGGGATCTCTAACGGTATTTGTAGTTTTTGTTTTATTTTTATTTTATGACAGTTGATGACTAGGTCCTCAAGTAGAGAACAAGATTTGTTACCAATCAATCCCAATCTCACCAGGACTGAAGCACAACTTAGGAGGCAAGCTCGACTAAGAGTAGCCCAAGAGGAAAGAGGATCAGAAGCCTCTAGTTCCGAAACAGATCGCAGTCTTGACCACGATCTTGGCCTAGATTCAGACCAAGACGAACTCTTTGGTCTAGACATGGCAGAGAATCAGCAAGAACCCACGATGAGGGAGCTGAATAAATCAGCTGAGCAGGAAACCTTTTCCTGCATCACTTTACCGCCAGTGGCAAATGATTGGTCAATCAAGACCAACATGGTGGCCAACCTTCCTAGGTTTTACGGTCATACAAACGAGAACCCATTCAAACACTTGAGGAATTTACATGTCCAGTGTGATATGATGAAGCCAGCAGGTGTGAGCATGGAGAGAGCGAAGCTAAAAACCTTCCCTTGTTCTCTTGAGGGGGCTGCGCAGAATTGGTTCTACAGCCTACCTCACAACACAGTCAACACTTGGGCCGAGATGTCCACCCTGTTCCTCAATAAATACTGGAACGCTACAAAAGCAGGATCGGCTAGAAAAAACATGGCTGCCATCCAGCAAAGGAACAATGAGGGACTGAGCGAATATCACCAGCGGTTTAAGGAATTGCAAGAAGTTTGCCCTACGTATGGGGTTGCGGATCAGACCATGATCCAATATTTCTATGATGGGATGCTCCTACCTACAAAAGAGAAGGTTGATTCAGCAGCGGGTGGAGCACTACAAGACTTGACTGTCACGAGAGCAAAGTTTTTACTTCAGACCATGGCAGACAACTGCCAAAATAATGCTTCTTCTGAAAGAAACTCAACTCCTTCCAGTCTGTGTTCTATTGATGTTGAGCAAAAATTGGCTGAACTAACTGACATGGTAAAGAATATTTCTGTCAATATTTCAGGTGTAATGACCACAGGGAATCCTGGCCAAGAGCAAGTAGCTTCGATTTGTGGGATATGCCAACAACAAGACCATCAAACCAATAATTGCTACATGGTGCAGCACCCTCCTGATGATGTAACACAAGTAAATGCAGTCTATGGTCAAAACCAAGGAAGTATGCAAAACTTCCTACAAGGGAGTAATCAGTACTTATGGAGAGCACACCCAAACTTTAGGTGGAGAGATTCAATCCCTCCAAACCAGAATGCACCTCAGCAGCAACAACAACCTAACTTCCAAAACTTCATCCCTCGTCCTTCACCCCTTAATCCTGGCCAACCCCCTGGTCAAGCCGCTGTACCTCAGTTACCGTCAGCACCTCAGCCTTTGCAACTTACTGGGCCATCTATGGAGGATACCATCAAAAATTTGATGGAAATGCAGAAGAACCTGATGCAATCAACTCAATCTACTTTGGCTGAAATGCAAAAGCAGATTAATCAGATGGAAAATCAAGGGAAATTGCCTTCCACGACCGTAGACAATCCGAAACACAATGTTAGTGCCATTAGTTTGAGGAGTGGAGCTGTGCTACCTGATTGATGGTTTATTTTGGATGTTTTATTGTCTCCTTTATTATTAATTGAGATAATTATTATGCTACTTTAAGCTCTTTTGCTTCCTTTCTCTATAAACAGCCTTTGGTACATCAATCTGAAGGAAAGGAGCAGAAAGCTTGAAGATCAGAGCATAAATCAATCATTTGGTGATGGAGTTTCGTTTTCAGCTTTGCTGCCTTAAATTTGGTCCATTCGTCCCAAGGCCACTTCACCATTTTGCCGAGATCAGCTCTCCTCTAGGCCTTGACAAGAAGCGACCTTACGGAATTCCAGCTGGACTTGCACTCGCCATGAATCCGAGTGCCGGGTTTATTTATTCTTGAGTGCATTTCTTGTCTTCTTGGAACTCATTTTTATCAGACACAAGACTTCTTGGGCCACTCCTTGTTATTCTCATGAGCTTACAAACATCTTTGGAAGAATGAAACAACATTCTTCTTGATTTTGAGAGAATTTCCCCACTAGTGTACAAGCACTTTGAAGACAAGATCTTGGGAGCTTGTGAGCTAGTGTTGACTGACCTTGGAGAGGAGCATGCAGGCAGTGGGGAGGACCATTTAAGATAGCAAACTCGGATAGAGGAAGAGGAGGACAGTAGAGAGAACGAAGGAAGAAAATCAGCATTTCACCACATTTTCCAGATTTTCCAGCTTTTTGTATTTTCGGTTTTGCACTTCTTGAATCATTTTTCCATTATGTTTTGTAACTAAAAATCTCCATTCCTGGTAGCGATCTGGTGGTTGATAATTCCAGTAGGTTGTGAGACTCTTTGATCTTCAATAAAAGTGTTTTCATATTTCTTTCCTTCTTGTTTTAACTCTAAACTTGTCTTTGTTATTTTTAAGCTTGAACAACTTGAATTTAATTTGGATAAGTGCTATCGGTTCTCTTGTGATTAAATCTCTCTAGAGAACAGTAGTAGACAACTTCAGCAGGGTAAAAGGGCATTTACTTGGTCTAAGCTGAAAGAAGGAACTGAACTAGACTATCAACCCATCCCAAGGCCTTGAGAAGGGCCGACCTAGGTGACAGCTGGGTCAAGTGCCAGACTAGACCAGACTTGAGGATGACGAATTACTCCCACGTCTAGAAGACGGACCTCACTGTTTTTAATCAATCTCTTAAGTTCTTCCATAAGTTTTCTGATTCCTTTGTTGAAGGCTCCGCATAGCCAAAGCAAAGTGGCGGGTTAGAATCTTAGGAAGAGCTTAGGAAGATTAGGGTGTTTAAAATGAAGAGATTCTTTTAATTCACTTTTGTAGCAGGTTTGGGAAATCTAGCGAGAGCTGGTTCCACAACTTCTTCTATGAAACCGTTTTGAAAATACTTTTGTCAATGATCAACTAACATGGAATTGTCACCACATAAGGATCTCTACTAGGGATTTTCTTTCTCTTCTGTATTTCTTTATTTCACTACTGTTTTCTTTTATGCAATCTTATTTTCGTGCTTATTGTTTCTCAACCAATCAAACTCTCACCCCTTTTCTCGATGCAATGGGGTTAAGGAATAGGATCCGAGAGTTTGTCTATGCTATTGGGTGGGTCCCTTTCATGTCTGTTGAATGTGATGCCTACACTGAACTGTGCTTAGAGTTCCACACTTCCTTCTGGTTGGATGAGGAAGCCTTGTATGTTAGGGGTAGAGACAAACCAGATTTTGCTGCGCCTGATGTGATTAATTTTCATTTGTGTGATAAATGGAGTCACTTGTCTGTTGATGCTTTCAATTTATTGCTAGGATTTGCATATAGTGATGAAGCCATTTTTGACTATCCCGCTGATTGGGATAATAATGTTGCATTTAGAGAGATCACTGGTGATCCGGATGCAAAGTTTGATAGGAATTCTAAGGCACATGTTATTCTGAACCCTGCGCTTAGGATGCTCCATAGAGCCTTGTCTATAAACCTTTCGGGGAAGACAAAGGTTTCTGGGAATTTAGCCAAGTCTGAACTGTTATTGCTTTGGTGTATCTTGCACAAGAAAAAGGTCAACTTAGGCTTATATTTGGTTCATGTGTTGCATGCCCGTGAGTCTAAAACCAAACTGATTTTTGGGTCTTTGATTACTTGGCTTGCTATTCAAACTGCTGGTCTTGATTTGTCTGCTGCTGATTTACATAAATGTTGCTCCCCCAAAATACTGGATTTTAGATCCTTCGACCAAATGGGACATTTCCATTTGGAAGGAGAGTTTGTTGCTTGTAATACAGGTTTTACACCAGTTTCGGAACACATTTTCTCGAAGAAAAATGGAGGGAAGTACAAGCTGCGTCCAGTACTAATCCCTGGAGAAGTAGAGGGCAATATTGCCCAGGATCTAGGCTAAGACGCAGGCCAAGACACCACCATTCCTGATGCTGCAGCCGATCTAGGCCAAGACGCCGGCCAAGATCCTCCTGCCAGTAACATCAACGAGCCTCCAGAGTGGGCAAGAGAATTCCAAGCTCGCCAGCTGCTCATCCTTGAGCAGCAGAAGATCATCCTGGATCGTCTTAGCCAAGACAAGGGCCAAGACCAGACTCGAGCATCCACCAGTGCAGAGGTGCCTAGCTGGGCCCAAATACTTAATGACCGGCAGAACGTCCTCCTTGAGCAGATGAAGCTCACAAGGACAAACGTCATCCAACTTTATCAGCACCTCCAAATCCACCTCAAGTACATCAAGGCCATATACGACAACTTGAGCTCCGACAGTGATTCAGAGTCATCTGATGAGGAAGATGAGCCTGCACCACAGCCCGCAAAGCCACCACATCAGTCCATGCCTCCTCCTGCCCCAAGAGATCCAAAACCGAATGACCATCCAGACCAGAGTCTAGGCCAAGACGCTGGCCAAGACACCCAGCCTCCAGCGACTTAAGCCGCTTTTGCCCCCAGGTCGTGTCTTTTCCTTTCTTTTTAAATTTTCTGTCTTTTATTTTCTTTCTCTCCACACAATGAGGACATTGTGTCTTTTAAGTGTGGGGAGGGTGCTTTAATTTCTAGATTTTAATTTTTAATTTTTTGTGATTGTTGTGAATATTGACTGATGTGTGTTATTTTGAGTCAAATTTTTGCATTCTAATTTTTCTTTTTGCATCAGTTTGTCCAGTTTTGAGTCTACTGTTTGCATAATTTTTATTTTGTATTTTCCTTGCATGTTTGAGTCTGTTTTGTTGAGTACACCAGGAAATCCAGATTTTTGCCTAGGTTGTTTAGTGTACAACCGAAACCACATTTAGACACTTGTTTAGGCGAAACAATGCTATAGTAACAGGGAAGCGAATGAGCGCAACTAGATCAATGCCTAAGGGTCATATACTCTAATGGTTCCCAAACATTTGCTATCCACATGGTCGTAAGGACATTTAGCTAAAACTTCAACTCTCATTAGGGTGCCAAGGCTAGCTGCTAAATGATTTGAGTGTGCTGTTCTATCCGATGTAAGTGTGAGACAGTAAAAAGGTGTTGGAACGTCATAGGACAGACATAGCAAAGGTGGAAGTTCCAGCAGAAAAGAACAAGCTCTGTCTATGTGTTGTGTCTGTAAAAATACAAAGGACACTTAGTATGCCTAAATAAAAAGAATATCGCGAAGGCATAGAAAATTTTAAGAAAAACCTGTCAAAGTGATTTAAATGGCACCAGTCTTTAGGCACTTAGGGATAGATGTCACATGGTGGGACTCAAATCAGTAGTAAGCCTTGTTGCCCTATACTTTATCATAATATCTTGCGAAGTGTCTTCATACCATGTGGATGGGGTATGTTTTGGGTATTGATTTGTCCTTGTTAGTCTAGCATTAGGTCGGCTAGACAAGTGTCTTGGTGATTTCAGTTATGCAGTGAGCAGCCGAAAGAGGAAATCTGGAGGTCCTGGTGTCGTATGTATCTTTGATGTGTTTTTTATTTTCTTTTTCCTTTGAGTCTTTGAGTCTGTATGCTTGGGGGCAAGCATAGTTTAAGTGTGGGGAATTTGATTGCATTGCATTTCATCATGTTTTATTGTCCATTTACTAGTTTATTTGGACGGTAAACCTACTGAATTATCCTTGATTCCCCCTTTTCTCTGCAGTTCTGGCCTGTTGGCAAAACATTGGAGTTCCTGACTTGGAAAACTGAAGCTGAATTTCTCAGTCTTGGCCTAGACTTCGGCCAATACTCCTTCACAACTTAAGCAGCGCACCAGTCAGATCATCTTGGCCTAGACTTCGGCCAAGACTCTTTTCGCGATACAAGGCAGTTCAGTTGTTGTGTTGGCATCCTTTTGGGCTTCGCTTCGCGTGGGCCTTGGCAGCTGGCAAACCGCTCTCTTCGTAAATCCAGAGGGATCTGAAGTCTATCTTATGAAGAATCCTAAGGGATCTCCCGCTTTTGTATTTACGATCTTATTTCCAATTTCAAACAATTTATTGTTACAATCTTTTTAGAGATTTTCTAGGAAGTTTAGTTGAAGTAGGACAGAGGAGTTTTAGGGCTATTTAGCCAAACATTGTTCCTCCTCTGTCCAAAAAAAAAAAAAATCGAATCCCGACCTTCTTCCTCTCTTTTCTTCTTCTTTGACATTGTTAAACCTTGCTCCGGATTTTATTTAAATCTCGGATTTATTATTTATGCAAAATTATATATTGTCTATTTAATTATGAGTATGATTAACTAAACACCTATTCTTGGTAAGGGTTGGCGAGCTGAAGTTCTTATGCATTCGTGAGATTAATGTGTGCTTTATAATCTCTTTACTTGTATTTATTTGTTTCTTAAGCTTAATTCATCGCTTACTCACTAGAGACAAGGCTTGATCATCCTTGTGCTCTAGTAGAGAAGAGTTGTAGCCGGTCTAGACGGAAATGGAGCACCCGTCGGCTAGACAAAGTAGGCAACTAGTCTCGAGCTAGACTAGAAGAAATAAGTAATCTAGGTCAAGCCTAGATTGACAACCTAGGATCTCCATAGGGAGATACCTTGGCCTAGGTACTGTCTTCCCCTATACCATTGAGGAAGCGAACAACCATTCAAGACAGCAGTCAAACGGATAAACCCTTTAACCAGCAAGGTGTCCCTTGGCTAGGATTATCAGGAAAGGGAGCACCCGCCAGGTAATTTGAAGAGGAGGGAAGACAGGAGTGAACAGGAGCACCTCCACTCTATAGCAGTACTATAAGCAGAGAGATGAATATATCTGAATCCATGATCGAAGTATAAGAACAAAGCTCTCACATCGCCCTTACCTGGAATTTCCTTTTATCGGATTTACAACAATCTTGACCCCAGTCTAGGCTAAGACTCTGGCCAATACTATTTTAAACTGTTTTCACTTCTTTTTGTTTTGTCTTCAGTTTCAGATTCCACCCAACCAAAACTCAGTGACGAGGAAGTCAACCCAAGAATTACATTTCCTAGAGGTCTCTGTGGACGATCCTCTTACCATCATCTACAAACTCTTGTAGACAGTGATAAGTTGTATTTCTACCCCCAATTCCATACCTGTTTCACTTTTATATTTGACGCGTTCGACGCGCGATCAACATTTTGCTGTGAATTTTGTGCAGGCAGTGAAAGTTGTTCCTGCTAAAACATTATAAGAAGTATTGCAGCTTATAAGAGCCCATAATCTTACAAAAAATATTTTGTAACCTTGCATGATCATGATCAGCATGGCAATGGATCTTGCTAACTAACCTAGAAAGACCATCTTGACAAATTCTTATCACGCCATTAAGTCATATGCACATGAAATGGAGCAAAAATACCTGTCATCAGCCTTAACGTGTACAGAAGGCCCAATGTACTTCACTCAATCTCCTGTTGACATACAACAAAGAAAGTACTTGGATTTTTTATTTTTATTTTTGGTTAACAAAAGAAATATAACTGGACGAATGAATAAAACAAGAACAACATGTGTACAAGCTAGTTTTCTTATAATCCTTCATATAAGTAAAACATCTATAAAACTAACGCCACTGCAAACCAACAGTTACATGAATGCAAATATTTTTATTACTCAAATCAAACATCCTAATCCCTGAAACTAAACCATCATCCCAACGAATAAATTAGCCTGTGGAAGACATTAAACAGACTTTCACTGCCAAAAAACTGTTCCACCAAAACCTGAGAGAAGTATACTAATTTACCTTAATAAACCCAAAATGTAATAATTTCCCGAACTAAAAGGATGGAAACCAACATTGCTAGAAAAATACACTTCTACATTCATGTTTAAAAAACAATGAGAAATCCGTAAAACCTTACCTTAACTATCAGGGAACAAACATGTAGCAAAGAAACAAAGTCCTAACAGGGCAAAGGAAAAAGGTTGGCACAGTTTTTTCTTTATTTCTTTCAAATTAGTGAGGAGCTGTTACCTTTTCTGAGTGGCGGTTTGGAAGTATCAGAAGTTTCAGCAGCCTCAGACTTTGGGGTCTCAGATGAACTGTCAGCTTCTCCAGAGACTCTAATTCAAAGGTAATACAAGAAGCAGAGGTGTTAATTAGATGAATTGGTTTTCCTCATAAGACAGAAATATATATCATAGATTAGAGTTTACTATAAGTTGTACAATCCGAAGTCTCAATCCCTTAAAAGAAATAAATAAATGGATCTTTTTTAGGCCAGAACCACATGTATCCCTTAAGCCCACTGGGCTAGGACCAATCTTGTTCACACCGGGTCGACCCACTAATTGCTAAAGTGCTCCCAGATGGTAATTCCTCCATTTACAAAGATCAAACTAGTGACCTCTTGCTTACAAGGTAAGAGTGTCAAACCATTCACACCAACCACATGTTGGTAAGTAAGTTGATCTTGAAAAGTAGGAGACTTACGGGATCAACATTTTTAACTTTTTCTCATCAACATTAAGCCTGAGCAAAACCACACATTCTACATGTGTCCTTTCAAATATACCCAATATTGTTAGGAAATGTACCTTCTCAAACTCTCAAACTCTGCCGCATCAGCTTGATCATCATCACTACAGTCTGATCTTGCATTCTTCTTCATTAGTTGCATCATTCTCATCTTCAACCTCCGACTCCGAAGTACACTCCTCCCCAGATTCTATGCCATCTTCTGATACACTTTCTGAGGTGCAATCATCACCTAAATCCTGGTCCAAAGAGAAAATGGAAAGATCACCAACGACTGAATTTGTCTATAGAAGGAAATACTAAGTATGCAATAATATCTTACATAAGGAGCAAGGACTCTACTATCTAGAACGAGAAGGGGAACTTGTAAATCTTGCGCAAGTGCTCTAACTATTCTCTCACGATAAAGCTCTGTACCTGAAGGTCATTATGACAAATAATGAATAGAGGCTCATTTTATGTTGTAATTAAGAACTTAGAACAAATCATTTTATAGTAAAAAGTTGAAATGATGCAAGAAACATTCTAAAAACAGAGTCCTGTGATCAACCTGGAACACTCTGAAGCAGAATCCTCCCACTTGATGATGCCAAACGAGCCCCATAGGAAGCAGTAACTTTCTTATTTTTCAAATGTGAAGCAACACATTCCACCAAAATATTTTTGGAGTGCTCACTAGAAGAGAACAACAAGCGTGATTTAATTTTCTTTTTTTACCAAGATGCATTACGAATCATGTGTTACTAATAGCAAAACCTAACAACAAAGATATACAATGGGAAATATTAACAAACAACAAAGGCCAGTAATTACTTGATATGAATCATGCGTTACTAATAGCAAAACCTAACAACAAAGATATACAATGGGAAATATTAACAAACAACAAAGGTCAGTAATTACTTGATATGAATCATGTATTACTAATAGCAAAACCTAACAACAAAGATATACAATGGGAAATATTAACAAACAACAAAGGCCAGTAATTACTTGATATAGTATGGAAATTTTTCCAAAGAGACGTGTATTTTCTCCCATGGAACAACCCTCCGCAAAAACTCATTTTTAAACTTTTCATGTCTAGTTAGAAAAGGAGATTCCTTCTTTTTATATTCTATGGAAAGTCTCTCATTGCTCAGCCATTCCTTTTGATCCTGTTCTGCCAGTCGAGCATTTACATCACAATCCCTTGAATCTTCTCTAACTGTTTCCTGCCGTCTCTTTCCATTACCAGTGTCACCCCCTTCTTTCACAGTTGAATGCTTATCCTCACTAGTATTCCTTCCATCAGCTCCTGAACTATAGGCACGAACATAATTTTTCTTCCAATGTGCATACGATCTCTCATGCAAAGCTGTAAGCCTACTCTCCAACGTAATCTCCCTAAAAGAAAGAGGATTTGAGGAATGTCTTTTGAGAGAAGTAGCATATGAAGAGCAATCTCGCACTAAAGCAGCACGGCTAAAAGAGTGATACGAAGCTTTCTCCCAGAAATTTGACCTAATCAAGTGTTTTGATGGCTGGAAAACTGAACCCCATCTCAGACTTCTACCCTTTATTACACTTGCATACATTGCAAATTTTCACCCGTAACTCCCTCCACACTGCAAAACAGCAGAAAATCTTAGTCACAAACTCAAAAATGACCTTGCAACCTAACAGGTTCAATTGAAAACAGGTAGCAATTGGGCGAGTCTCTCAACGGTGGCCAATTTGCATTAAACAAAGTAATCGTTAAGAGTTGGTTCAAATTACAAAACTGAATCATACCCACAAAGGATAAGAACATAAAAGCATACAACAAAGAAGTGAAAACAGAATTCAAAATGTTATGCATCGTCTCCCCCTCCGAATTGAACTTATCATGCAAAATAGCAAAACATGAAAGCATTCAAATTCACATTATCATTTTCTCTTGCATCCTCAAAAAGAAATGGAAAAAAGGGAAAAAGAACATACAAAAGTATTTGCAAGGAATTAAACTAGAAATGCGAAGCAAAAAGGTGGATAACATTGACGAACATAATTAGAGAAGTGATTTGCAAGACCTAGTTTGGACCATGGGCGCCCAACAGCAGCTAAAGATAAGGTATCTTGTTTCTCGGTGGTAGAGAGCGGCAAAAGTGGAAGCGAAAGTTTTGGTGAGAGAAAGATCTGATGGAGCAGAGAGAGAAAGGGAGAGTATGGAGATGAGGAGAGGATTTGGAGGAGGAGAGTGTTTCTGCAGGTATGTTACTTGCAACATCTGTATCCCTAACTGCTAAGCTTATGTAGTTTTGCTCGTCTTTGTGATATATGCCTTTGTTGGTAGGTTTCGTTTCAGTCTTGCAGGTTATTTTTTGCCCTTTTTTCCAGATAAAGGAGTGTGCAAATCAAATCTTGGCGAATAATCAAAGTCTTTTACTCCATGGGCCTACCACCGTCTTTTTTTCTTTTATTTTTCAGGATAATTAGGGGAGAAAAAAAACGTCCGGTTTTGGGTTTCTTTTTTTCAGAAGCGAATAAACTTTTTTAATAAAATTGTTAAATTTAGGTCTTTAAATTACTTTTTTCGTCGCAAAGTGACTCCTCTATTAAATTTTCTATCCAAAACTTTAACATATTTAATTTGACCATATAATTATATTCTCTTTTATTTTTTAAGAAAAGAAATAGCAAAAAGAAATTTGAAAAAATATAAATAAATAAATAGAACAAAAACAAACCTAGAATTTAGGAAACATATTTTTTAAAGGAAATGAAGTAGTTTAATGAAGATTTATTCCTTTTGATTACTTTTGTTTTTTAAAAACAACAATATATTCCTTGAATAAAGAAAATAAAATTATTTTGAAATTAGTTTTTTTATATAAAAAATTCCAAATTTTCCTATTTTTTCTCTTTTTTTTTAAAAAAAAAGGTCAAAATAAATATCTCAGGGTTTTGGATAGAAAATCTAATGGGACCTGTTTTGTTACAAAATATAATTTAGGGACCCGAATCAACAAAAAAAATCTTTTTTTTCTCCTTGCCTATAGATGACTCTTTGCCTATAGTTTGGGGATGGGAACAATGCAGCTAACCGCGAAAATCATCGAAATGACAACCTAATCACATAATTCTCTCAAAACTACAACCTCACCGGAACTGTGAAATTTACGCTAGCTGAAATCCACAACCTCCTCACGAACTATTCGCGGTCAGCGATTATCTACTAGTTAAAATAAATACTCAATTAATTAATAAAATTAGTGAATATATAATATAAAAATAATAAAGATATCATTCATCAAAATGGTAGATGAGGTTAGAACGCATGGGGATAAAAAGAAGTGGCGAGGACGTTCGATTATGGGGGAGTGAAATTGCATTTTGTGGGTAAAAGTGAAAATGGAAGAGATGGGTTTGATGTTTTAATTTTATCTTTATTTATTAACTAAAAGGGTTTTTTTTTTTTTGTAGGAAGAGGGAAAATTAAATTGATTCACCGCTCAAATGTGAAACCAAATTGTCAAATAAAATTGAAATGAAAAGTTACAAAAGTATGTTTAAAAAATTCTAATAATTTTAATTGGTTATAAATTTTATGTATTATTATTATTATAATTATTAATTTTATTAAATATATTTATAAATATATAAATATTAAGTGGATGCACTTAATAAAAAATTATTAAGATGCAAAACTACAACCTAATCTTTTAATGCGGTTAATTATATATCCATAACTACAATCTCATCATCTATAAACGATTACGCGCATTTAACTGCATCACACCCATGCCTATTAGGAAACAATTCTTAAATGACTACGGTCATGCCGGCATTGATGCCAGCAATAAAATTGATTCAATAAATAAATGTTAATTCTTTTTATTATAGGTAGGAGTGGTATTTACAAATCCAGAATTTTCTTGAAAATACAGCTCAAACAAGTACCTCAAGTTAGGTAGACAATGAATGGAATCTTTAGTTTGACCAATTTTGAAGTGTTGGCATTTTGCAGAGTAAAAATTTATAGCTTTTTTTAATTCTGTCTTCGAAGTAACCTAAAACACAAAAAGTTAATGACATTTTTCGTTAACTTACTTATAGAAATTGTTTAATCAAGTCCCCAACCAAATTATTACACATTTATAATCCTCATCTGTTTCATTGTAAGTAATTTTTAGTCCCTCCTTTGTTAAAGTTGCTTGTGTAGCATAACTTCTGTTAAGGCCAACACATCCGCACTAAAAGGAAAACCTACAAACTTCTTCATCCTCATCCTCATCCTTATCCTCATCCCCACCCTCATCCTCATCAATGACATCTTCCTATTCCGTAAACCCCTCAATTTCATCATCTTCATCCTCCTCTATCATCGCACTACTCTCAGTCCTGTCTTTCAAACCAGTGTTCAAAACCACAGTCTCACATTTGTCTCTTCTCTCAATCCGTTGCAGTTGCTCTCTGATGGGTGTCGAGTCCAATCAAAAATAAATTACAAATTATCACTTAGCAACAAAAAGGATTGTGCATAGCGGTAAGAGGTTCGATCCTCAGAGACAAGCCGGTCTGATATTTGTTTTCCTGTAAATAACCAAATAGAACGCAAGGTCTTGAGATGAGTTCGCAATTTAAATAAAACAATATAGAAATGTAAAGGAGTGAGCAAATGTTGCATGCAAGAAAACGATTGTAATTAGAGAAAATCAGTGGAGAAATAATCCCTAGTAGAGATCTTTATGAGGTAACAATTCCATGTTGTTGATCATTGACAAAAATATTTTTAAAACGGTTTCATAGAAAAGTTGCAGGAACCAGTTGCACTGTAATTCCCCTAGCCTCGCTTCACAAGTTGTTTAAAAGAAACCTTCTATTCAAACGACCCTAATCTTCCTAGACATCTCCTAAGGTTCTAATCCGCCACTTTGCTAGGCCAATCGGCTGTCACCCAGGAGGCCTTGGCAAAGGAATCAGAACACTTATGGAGAGGCTTAGGCGATTGATAAAATCAGTGAGGCCCTTTTTCTAGACATCGGGAGTTGTTCATCATCCCAAGCTCCTGGTCTAGTCTGGTAACATTCCCGGTTGTCACCCAAGAAGACCCTTCTCATGGCCTTGGGATGGGAGTATAGTCTAACTCTTTCCTTCTACCAGCCTAGACCGAGTTAATGCCCTTTAACCCTGCTGGTATGTTGTCTACTTGTGTTCCCCTAATCATGGATTAATCGCAATATCAGAGGAACTGACTGTAATCATTCAAGTTAAAGTCCAAGTTGGCCAAACTCAAAGCTAACATAAACAAATTGGAGTTAAAACAAGAAGAAAAGAAATATGAAAACCATTTCTATTAAAGATCAACAAGTCTCACAACATAAACGAATTGTCAACCTCTAGATCCCTACTAGGAATCGAGGATTTAGCTACAACTCATAATAAAAACAACAAACTAAAATAAAAAAGGGAAAATACATGAAAGTGGAAAATAATAAAAATGAGAGAACTAGTTTCTCTCTTCCGTCCCCTTGCACCTCTCTCCTTCAAGTCTGGTCTTCTTCTCCTTTTGTAGAAAACAAGAAGGCTCCAACACTTCAGAATAAACAATCTTTAGTCAAGCAAGCATGCAACACAAGTTACAAGGCACAAGTAACAATAAAAATATTCTTTGTGAACCCAAGAGGAGTGTTTTATTCTTCCATGTTGTCCCCTTATTGCTTTAGTCATGTGGAGAATATTTCTGGCATAACACACGTGTTGCTGCTCCCAAGAGGTCAGAACTAGCACTCATGAATAAAATATTTCTGGCACACAAAAACATGGTCAGTGCTGCAGCCTCATCCGAAGTCCTTGGGATGAGTTGGAAATGCTCCAATTTTATATCCCAACACTCCTCCATCAAAAAATCATCTTCAGATCAAGCATGCGACACAAGTAAACAAGCTGCCAGTACAGACTTTAAGGCGCAAGTTACAAGAAGAATATTCTTGTGCAAACAAAGAAAAAGTGCTCTACATTCTTCATCTTGTTTCCTAGGAACTCTTAGTAGCATGCTGAATGAATAACAGGCTGGGAACTCACATCTCTGGCCTCCAAGTCCCGAGTTGTCAGAAGCAGCACTCACAAATAAATATTTATTGGCCCGCAAAAATATGCTGAATTTTCCCAGAACTGGACTCGTCATCGCTGCTTCATCCCAAGGCCTTGGGATGGGCCTGAAATGCTCCATTTAAAAATATCCAACGCCAATTGATTGTTTTAGCTCTAATCTTCAACCTTTTCGTTCCTTTTCCTTCATATTGGTATTCCATGCCTGTCCAAGGAGAAAGGAAGGAAAAAGGCTCAAAGTAGCAATATTATTATCTTAATTAGCAATAAAAGAGACAACAAAACATGAAAAATAAACAATCAATCACTCTCCTCGAAGACCCCATAATCCCCACAACGCCACTTACCTATCTTGAAGGCTTCCTAAAATCAGGCCCCGCCGAGACCATTTTAGCAATCCCTCGTACCGATTCCGGGAAGAGCATCTCCGCGAAGGAGCTTAAAGCTGGCCGAGTCCCGAGCATTATCTTTGAGCAAGAAGATGGACAACATGGTGGCAATTATAGTGTGTACCGGGGATGACATCTCACACCTGTGAGTTCTCATCCCCCAACCAATAAAAAACAAACAAGTGTAATTTTTTTCCAACTCACTCCTCACTTTCCCTTTCCCTCACCGCCGGCCTCACCCTCTCCACTCTCGGCCACCCTCACAACCTACATCACATCACCGTCGGCCTCCAACCATTCTCACCGCCAACCATCATCAACCCATCTCCTCACCGCCGGCCTCCAAACACAGAAAACTCTACACTCCGAACCATCAACATTACTAACCACACAACCGCCAACCTCCATCAACATCACCAACACAAATCCTCACCACCGCTGGCCGACACAAACACAAAATCCTCACCCTCTCCATCCATCATCACCGTCGGCCTCCATCAACGTCACCATTCCCATACCACCACCACCCATCCATACCCGATCTTTCACTCTCGGCTCAATCATCAACCCACACCATATCCACACTCTATATTTGCCATTGGGAAACAGAGAGGCCTGAACCTACTCATGGCTACTTCCCTGCGTTTTGCGGAAATGACGATAAGTAAGGCAAAAAGAGAAATGACAATGACGATATAATATAGGGGGATTATATTGGCAGGACAGAGGAACTTAACAGTCCTCTTAATAGTGTTCAAAGAAGCAACTGCAAAGTTTATAAAGTGACAACGGATTTAAGCATATTAGTTCACCATAAATCAATGAAATCAAAAGAAAGATAATCCAATTCAAATTCACAGGGATAACATTAAAAAAAAAAACTTAAAATAGCTCTAAACAAAAGTTACGAAGCATGTATGAGTCTTTATGTCACTCACTCCATCAAAGGAATCTATGATGAGAATGAAGGGGGCTATTTACAATTTAATAGATAGATATGAATATACAAACACGAATTTTCCATCCATCTAAGAAATTGGATGCACTTTGCATTGCCTATCTATCATCTAACACAAAAAATAAACCATCATGGTTGATAGCCATAAGCTTTCCTAATGTTCATTTCAGCAGCTTTCTTATAAAGATTATTTCTGAAGGGTACATGGTTGAGGATAGCTTTTCGCACGGGATACTAGGGGTTCCAAAAAGGGAGGCATAACTATATAACCATAAACGATAAGCCAATTCAATAATGGTGCGAGCAAGGTTGATCGATCAACTAAAACAATAGCTATATCAATACTGCAATCATTTAAGCATGCACACCAAAGTTATTAATCATGAATCAAATCCAGAATTTCAATTGTGAAACTATTATCAGTGTACCATTGTTGCCAACAAGCATTAAAATTAATTGGCTATTGTTAGTGGTATTATCTGATCGAGAAAGTAGTAATACGTATCATTCACATTTAAAGCCACTAGGAGTCTAGGATGTAGTTTGATTCGTACAATCTCATCTCTCCTTCCCCTACTATAGAAGTTTGAGCCTCTATACAAAGTCTCTTTATTTTTTTAAAAATACCATTGCCATAGAGACTTCCAATACAGTGATACACAACAGGTGCAAAGTATGGGATGTTACAATAGTGTACCTATGATTATTCAATTTGCATTGTACAAATGGAATTTTACTTCTTTGTATCCTTGCAATATTGCATAACCGAATTCCAATGCCAAATAAATAAAAACAAACTATTCTTAAGCATATCATTCTTTATGGACACTAGGAGGCAATGGAGTAACATGGTTATCCCAAAGACTGAGGAACGAAATAGAGAGTTTTTCAATGTCAAAGCAATCACACATTATACATAATTGACCCAATTGATACATGTAGTTGCAAATAAAAAACTGTAGAACAAAATTTAAACAACTAACCTTTCTTAAGTCCAGGAGACACATCATCACCAATATACACAAGCGGGATATCAACCTTCAGCAAAGCAGAGGAGGGTGCCCTTATGAAAGTCACATTAAGAGGTGCATCTGTTCCAAAATGCAAATGAACCTAAAACAATCCAAAATCAGAACTTTACAAAACCATTCATCATTTCCAGCAGTCCAATAATAAGAACAATTCAATACATCCAGCAGTCCCAAATTAGTCCATGTCTAGCATCAGAAGGATTGCAAAACTATACTTAACCACTTTCATACGAGCATTTCCCAAGACTTTTTCCCAAAAGTAGTTTTCAAATGCAATTGAAGAAATAACCTTAAGTTAAAACATTAATCAAATTACATTATACACGCAAATAACTGACATGAAAAAAATACAATTATCTGTCTTGGCAAGACCCGAACTTTTTCAATAATCTCATTTGACCCAAAATCTGGTATGGCTTCAAGATCAAATAACTTGGATAAAAAGAAGGATCTACCAAACTTATCAACCAAGTTTCTTATTCGATTGGTTTGAACTGAAATGAGTCTTTTATTGCCACCATGTTGTCCTTCTTCTTGCTCAAAGATATTGCTCGGGACTCGGCCAGCTTTACGCTCCTTCGCGGAGATGCTTTTCCCAGAATCGGTACGAGGGATTGCTAGAATGGTCTCGAAGGGGCCTAGTTTTGGGAAGCCTTCAAGATAGGTAAGTGGCATTGTGGGGATTATTTCGTCTTCGAGAAGAGCTGGTGCAGCAAATTGAGAGAAGAGACGAATGTGAATTAGGGATTTAGAGGAGGTTAAGCGGCGTAAAGCGATCATAGTGGTTGCGCCGGTGGTGGTAGCAACGTGCGTGAGGATGGGCGTTGGGGTGGTAGTGGCTGCTGGAATATGAGAAGAAGAGAGAACATACTAGGGTTGTAAATGAGAGGATGTTTGATTGTCGTCGGACGTTGAAGTTTAAACACCAGAGTTTCATGATAAGGCTATCTTCGGCTCATAAGCCCAATTGTTTCCAGCGGGCCTTCCAACCACATTGAGGAAGCCCATTTGTTGGTGGTGTCGGCGACGATTGAAGGAAGAGAGGGTCTGTCGGCGCCGAGGCGGGTGCCGTGGGTTGATGATGATGGTGATGTGGTATAGGTTGATGATTGAGCCGAGAGTGAGAGATCGGGTATGGATGGCCGACAGTGGTGTGAGAGTGGTGATGTTGATGGAGGTCGACGGTGGTGATAGATGGAGAGGGTGAGGATTTTGTGTTGGTGTCGGCCGGCGGTGGTGAGGATTTGTGTTGGTAATGTTAATAGAGGCTAGCAGTTGTGTGGTTGGTGATGTTGATGGTTCGGAGTGGAGAGTTTTCTGTATTTGGAGGTCGGCGGTGAGGAGAAGGGTTGATGATGGTTGGCGGTGAGAATGGTTGGAGGCCGGCGGGATGTGATGTTGGTTGTGAGGGTGGCCGAGAGTAGAGAGGGTGAGGCCGACAGTGACGGAAAGGGAAAGTGAGGAGTGAGCTGGAAAAAAATTACACGTGTTTATTTTTTATTAGTTGGGGGATGAGAACTCACAGGTGTGAGATGTCATCCCCTGTACACCCTATAATTACCACAATGCGGTACATATTTTTCTCAAAGATAATGCTCGGGACTTGGCCAGCTTTACGCTCCTTCGCGGAGATGCTCTTTCCGGAATCGCTACGAGGGATTGCTAAAATGGTCTCGGCGGGCCCTAATTTTGGGAAGCCTTCAATATAGATAAGTGACATTGTGGGGATTATGTAGTCTTCGAGGAGAGAAACTGTAGTGGATTGCGGGAAGAGACATATGTGAATTAGGGATTTAGGGGAGGATAAGCGGCGCAGAGCGATCATAGTTGTTGCGTCGGTGGTGGTAACAGCGTGCGTGAGGATGGGCGTTGGGGTGGTAGTGGTTGCGGGAATATGAGAAGAAGAGAGAACAAACTAGGGTTGTAAATAGGAGGATACTAGGGGTTCCAAGAAGGGAGGCACAACTATATAACCATAAACGATAAGCCAATTCAATAATAGTGCGAGCAAGGTTGATCGATCAACTAAAACAATAGCTATATCAATGCTGCAATCATTTAAGCATGCACACCAAAGTTATTAATCATGAATCAAATCCAGAATTTCAATTGTGAAACTATTATCAATGTACCATTGTTGCCAACAAGCATTAAAATTAATTGGCTATTGTTAGTGGTATTATTTGATCGAGAAAGTAGCAATACGAATTATTCACATTTATAGCCACTAAGAGTCTAGGATGTAGTTCGATTCGTACAATCTTATCTCTCCTTTCCCTACTGTAGAAGTTTAAGCCTCTATACAAAGTCTCTTTATTCTTTTAAAAATACCATTGCCATAGAGACTACCAATACAGTGATATGCAACAGGTGCAAAGTATGGGATGTTACAATAGTGTACCCATGATTATTCAAATTGCATTGTACAAATGGAATTTTACTTCTTTGTATCCCTGCTATATTGCATAACCGAATTCCAATGCCAAATAAATCAAAACAAACTATTCCTAAGCATATCATTCTTTATAGACACTAGGAGGCAATGGAGTAACATGGTTATCCCAAAGACTGAAGAGCAAAATTGAGAGTTTGTCAATGTCAAAGCAATCACACATTATACATAATTGACCCAATTGATACGTGTAGTTGCAAATAAAAAACTGTAGAACAAAATTTAAACAACTAACCTTTCTTAAGTCCAGGAGACACATCATCACCAATATACACAAGCGGGATATCAACCTTCAGCAAAGCAGAAAAGGGTGCTCTTATGAAAGTCACGTTAAGAGGTGCATCTGTTCTAGAATGCAAATGAACCTAAAACAATCCAAAATCACAACTTTACAAAAGCATTCGTCATTTCCAGCAATCCAATACTAAGAACTATGCACTACATTCAGCAGTCCCAAATTAGTCCATGTTTGGCATCAGAAGGATTGCAAAACTATACTTAACCACTTTCATACGAGCATTTCCCAAGCCTTTTTCTCAAAAGCAGTTTTCAAATACAATAGAAGAAATAACCTTAAGTTAAAACATTAATCAAATTACATTATACACACAGATAACTAACATGAAAAAATGCAATTAACTGTCTTGGCAAGACCCGAACTTTTTCAATAATCTCATTTGACCCAAAATCTGGTCTGACTTCAAGATCAAATAACTTGGATAAAAAGAAGGATCTACCAAACTTATCAACCAAGTTTCTTATTCGATTGGTTTGAACTAAAATGAGTCTTTTATTGTCATTATGTTATCCATCTTCTTGCTCAAAGATAATGCACGGGACTCGGCTAGCTTTACGCTCCTTCGCGGAGATGCTCTTCCCGAAATCGGTACGAGGGATTGCTAGAATGGTCTCGGCGGGGCCTGGTTTTGGGAAGCCTTCAAAATAGGTAAGTGGCGTTGTGGGGATTATGTCGTCTTCGAGGAGAGCAGCTGCAGTAAATTAAGAAAAGAGACGGATGTGAATTAGGAATTTAGAGGAGGTTAAGCGGCGTAGAGCGATGTGGCTACGCCGGTGGTGGTAGCGGTCTGTATGAGGATGGGCGTTGGGGTGGTAATGGCTGATGTGGTGTGGGTTGATGATTGACCCGAGAGTGAGAGATCGGGTATAGATGGTCGGCGGTGGTGTGGGAGTGGTGATGTTGATGGAGGCCGACGGTGGTGATGGATGGAGAGGGTGAGGATTTTGTGTTGGTGTCGGCCGGCTGACCGACCGACTTTGACATTGACAAACTCTCCATTTCGCTCTTCAGTCTTTGGGATAACCATGTTAGTCCATTGCCTTCTAGTGTCCATAAAGAATGATATGCTTAGGAATAGTTTGTTTTGATTTATAAGGCATTGGAATTCGGTTATGAAATATAGCAAGGATACAAAGAAGTAAAATTCCATTTGTATAATGCAAAATGAATAAACATCGGTACACTATTGTAACATCCCATACTTTGCACCTGTTGTGTATCACTGTATTGGTAGTCTTTATGGCAATGGTATTTTTAAAAAAATAAAGTGACTTTGTACAGAGGCTTGAACTTCTATAGTAGGGGAAGTGGAGATGAGATTGTGATATGATCACGGACCCCTCCAAGACCAACTTTGACACTCAAGACTTGTTGCCTCAAGTTCCGATCACACGAAGCAAAGCAAGGGAGTTTTCACTGTGGTTTGAAGGCAAAATGAGGGCGAAAGAATGTATCCAAGTCCAGGAAAAGGTTGTGCACGTGACCCTTCAAGTCAGAATTGCATTACGTATCTGCAACAAGCATATGGGCAAGTAAATGGAGTCTGATTTGAGCGAACAGATTCTTGATGGAAACTTCAAGATCTTAGCTTTCGTTTGGGACACGTTTCAGCCCAATCGGACGGTTGGATCGGAAGTTATGGGCGTCGACATTTTGGCGCGCAGTGTGGACGCGAGAAATGAATTAAATGAATTATTTTTGGTTTGCTCCAAGCGAAGCAAGCGGCATGCCGCCAGGGCCAAGCCTCCTGTAGGGGCATGCCGCCAGCTACAGTACGTTACTGTAGCTACAGTGACTTTTGTATAAATAGCTATTTCCTTTCATTTTTCTGGTAGCTTAGACATTTGGTTGATATTTGTAAAGTGAGATTACTCCTTTCTCTTATCACCTAAGCCTTAGGCTCTTCATCTCTTCCTTGAGAGAGATCATTTGAGTTGAGAACACTCCTCTTGATCTTTCTCCGGGAAATCCATATTTGTAATGGTTGTGAAGACTTTTGTTTGAATGAAATATATGTTTTATTTGGTTGATCATCCATAGAAACGAGTCCCTACTTGGCCCTCGGATTATATCTTGATCAAGCAATCGTTCGTGTGATATTTGCTACTTCATTTGTGTTCATCTTCGTCCCTTCCATCCATCTTCTAATTCCCGGGTAATTTCGTTCCTTTCCTCCACTCCTTTGTGTTTCTTCTTCCGCTGCATCTCCATGTCTTGTTGTTTCTCCATTTTCAGCCATGGTTTCACTAGATAACTCCTTAGGCTAGATCCATCCTTAAGCTCATATATCATTCGGCTTACTTACACTAGGCCGGATCATATCAGATTGTACGAATCAAACTACATCCTAGACTCCTAGTGGCTTTAAATGTGAATGATACGTATTGCTACTTTCTCCATCAGATAATACCACTAACAATAGCCATTTAATTTTAATGCTTGTTGGCAACAATGGTACACTGATAATAGTTTCGCAATTGAAATTCTGGATTTGATTCATGGTTAATAACTTTGGTGTGCATGCTTAAATGACTGCAACATTGATATAGCTATTGTTTTAGTTGATCGATCAACCTTGCTCGCACCATTATTGAATTGGCTTATCGTTTATTGTTATATAGTTGTGCCTCCCTTCTTGGAACCCCTAGTATCCTCCCATTTACAACCCTAGTCTGTTCTCTTTTCTTCTCATATTCCCTCAGCCACTATCACCCCAACACCCATCCTCACGCACGCCGCTACCACCACTGGTGCAACCACTATGATCGTTCTGCGCCACTTAACCTCCTCTAAATCCCTAATTCACATCCGTCTCTTCTCCCAATCCGTTGCAGCTACAACTGCTCTCCTCGAAGACCCCATAATCCCCACAATGCCACTTACCTATCTTGAAGGCTTCCCAAAATCAGGCCCCGCCGAGACCATTCTAGCAATCCCTCGTACTGATTCTAGGAAGAGCATCTCCGCGAAGGAGCGTAAAGCTGGCCGAGTCCCAAGCATTATCTTTGAGAAAAAGATGGACAACATGGTGGAAATTATAGGGTCTACCGGGGATGGCATCTCACACCCTCACAACCCACATCACATCACCGCCGACCCCTAACCATTCTCACTGTCTACCATCATGAACCTATCTCCTTACGACACCAACACAAAATCCTCACCCTCTCCATCCATCACCACCGTCGGCCTCCATCAACGTCACCACTCCCACACCACTGTCGGCCATCCATACCCAATCTCTCACTCTCGACTCAATCATCAACCCATACCACATCACCACCATTATCAACCCACGCCACATCCGCCTCGCTACCGATAGACCCTCTCCTCCCTCAATCGCCACCGACACCACCCACATTCGCCTTGCCGCCAACACCACCCTCTCCTCCTCAATCGGAGCCATACCCGACACCATCTCATCATCATTATCATCGGACTCTCACCCTCTCTATCTCATCATCACCCTCTCGCCGACAGACCCTCTCTCTACCTCACCGCCGCCCATCCTCACATTCAATCTCAACCGCCGACTATCCTCACCCATCTCCCACCATAGCCGAGCCACCACTGCCCAACCCGAATCCTCCTCCATCGTTGGAAACAAAAAAGAAAGAAAAAATAAAAGAACAAGAAAAGAAAAGAGTGGTAGTTTTGGTTTGGTTGTGCAGGAGTAAGGAAATAGAAAGAAAAAGTAAAGGCAATGGAAAAAAGCTAGGAGAGGAGAGGGAAAGGGAAAGGGAGGAGATGGTGAGGCCGGCGGTGATGTGGTGTCTGTTGTCCGATTGAGGATGGTTGACCGGGAGTGTTTGGAGGCCGACGGTGATTGTGGTGGCTGCGATTAAGAATGGTTGGCAGTGAGGAGATCAAAAAGGGAAAGGGAAAGTGAGGACTGAGTTGGGATACTATTGTCTTTTATTAGTTCATCCCAATATCGTATAATTAGTTTATCTTTTATAAAATATTTCAATTATGTATCTCTTATTTTAGGTACAATATATAAATAAATAACTCATTGGGCGCACGATTAATTAAATTTAGATTTTGTCGTTGACCCATGACATCTAAAAACCATTTTTTTCCCTTTAAAATATACATGACTAAAAATCTAATTGTATTTTAGTTTTTCTTATTCTATTTTTTTTCCATGGCCAAAACCGTGCAACACTCGGCCTTTTTGGGTTCAAGTTCTTTGTTTTCTTTTTCCAATTGTAGCCTATTTTTTTTGGGTTGGAAATTTGGTCAGACCTATGAGTCTGAACTTAGAAGCCGAGAATCAAACACAAACTCGAGTCAAATGACATAGTAACTCTTTCATTTTCATGAAAAAAATATTACATTTTATTTTTTACCTAAGTAAAATTACACTATATATATTGAAAAGTCAATAACAATTGTCATTCATAATAATTAAAAAAAAAAGTCTAATAATTGTCATTCATTAATTTTTTTTTTCAATTTATGTTATTTTTTAGAAAGAGATTCAATATACATTAATCTATAAATTGTAAAATAGGTCATTTGCGCATTGCGCGGGAACAAACCTAGTTTAAGCGAAAAACCTATAAGAATCTTTGCTTCCATTTGGAAGCTGGACACATGGTGTGCGCGGCCTGGCCTCATTTCGTGAAAATGGAGCACAAACACAATCACAATTTAGTCCTTCTAGACAAAAAATTATTGGATAGTCTCTAATTTACCTAGCATGGCGCACCCATTCAATTTTACGCATTGTCATCATCGGGTTCGGCCATGATGGACGACACTTGTATGCAGGTACATACGACAACGTTTTTAAGCTCAAATATTCATTTCATGCTTTATTTGATTTGATTTGGTTGATGCAGATGGATGAAGTGCTGGCATGAGTTGCTGAGACGATCAAGAACTTTGCGGTATTTTATTTTTTCCTTTTTCCTTGCATAAGCGCTATGAACCCTTTTTAATTAGTTATTCGGTAGTTTTTTTCTCTATGATCAAGATTGAGGTTGGAAGTTAAAATGAGTGGGTGCTGAAAATACAAGAGAATTTTATGCGTCTCTCGCTAAAGATTGATTTGTTGTTGATTAATTTCTTGTTATTTTTGTGTATCTACTATCACTTCTATAGGATCATTGTTGTTATTAGTGTTATATAACTACTGGTATTATAGTTTTTGTGTATAGTGGATATTATTTATTTGTTTCACTTTTAAGATTATCTTTTCCATGTCTTTTTGTGGATTTCTTTTTTCTTCTAGAAAACTCTTACATTTTTCATTTGTGGTGTTGCAATTATTGTTTGGTGTGATTTCTTGGCTCAATTACCGTCAATTAGTTCAGAGTGTGTGGTGAATTACTGACTTGTGAAAAGGTCAGTATATTATTTAGGGTGCCTTGACTTTGCGTAAACGTTTTTACTGGGTTTGATTGTATATAAATCCTTGAATTGTAGAGTCAGTGCAGTAATTCATTAGCCCTTATGGTTTTTGTTTTACTATGAACTTTGCAAGTTTTATGGAGGACATGCGTGTTTTTCCTTTTCTTGTCCTTTTTCTTACTTGAACTTGATTGTGACAGCCATCTAGAGCTTTCTTATTTTATATTTATTTAGGTATTATTTTTATGATTGAGGTAGAAATTTGTTTGAGGTGGAAAAGGGGGTGGAAGGAGGAAGAGGTGTTGAAATTGAGAGGAAGAAAAATGTTTGAATCCTTGCTTTAGCTCAGTGGTACCGGTTTGGGAATTGGGTATGAACTAGTCACAAGATTAGAAGAGTTTGGCGAAAGCGATGATGCGATGAATAGTGACACTTATAAGAGAATATGATTGACTAAATAACAGAAGATAAAATCCTAAGCTACACTTCATTGATCTATATCTTACATTCTTGTTATAAAATACTTAGTTCATTGCTGAGGTTAGCTAATGAAGTCATGGGTCTTAACTTCCTTTTGGTTTTCAATTTATGGAATTTTACCTTCAAGATTCTCTATATGTATATACTCAACAACAATACGTGTCCTTTGCAAATGCAGGTTTTCCTCAGCATGCTCATAAAAGTTACTTTTCTTGATCTGCCACTGTGGCATCGCATCCTTGTGCTAGAGATCTTGAAGGTAATACCTAGGACATTGGATATTGCTTATTCATTCTCATGTTATCAGTGTATAGTGGGTGATCTGATAGTACCCATCTGGAAATGTAATATATCTTATATTTTGGAGCTTGACAGAGTTTTTGCGTGGATGCAAGGACTTTAGGAATTCTTTTCCAGAACTTTGATATGTAAGCACATTTATTCGGTCTTGGTTTTATTTTGTTTTGAACCATATGCTGCAAAAATGCCTAGACATATGTCTTATTTGCAAACTGTGTTTCTTGAGAGAAATCTTAATTCCATTACCATGTGTAATGATTGCTTTTCATCCACTTTCTAGGCATCCTAAAAACACAAATGTTGTTGAGAGTCGTGTTGTTTCAAATGTACAGGTGAAATATTTTTTGGCATTTGTAATTTTCTACTCATCAATGGATCTCTGTATATTTGTTGATATTCTGTAGTTAATGATGTTTCCATTATAGTAAAAGAGCATGATTTGGGTTTGTATTTCATTCATTGTAGTGTGTTCCTCTTCATACCTTGTGGTGTGAAGGCACTGAAAATTGTGATAACAAATATCTTGTGCTTACTTTAATATCGTTGAGTAGCTGAATCGCCTTTATGTATTAGGTTCAAGAATCAAATGAGGAGAGCCTTGCAGCTGTTGCAGGGATGTTTAGCAGCAAAGCTAAAGGTAGTTATTTACTTATGGCAAAAGTAACGCTGATTGTATCTTGTCGCCATATGATATTGATTGATCGTTATTTCACTTTGATTTGTTGTCTCTTAAATTAGTTCTTGAGATGATAAATATGCTACTTTGACCATTTTTCCTTCCTTTTTCCAGAAGTACACCTGAATACCCAGAATTAGGAAAAGGAATGAAAAGGCCGAAGATTAGAGCAAAAATGATCAATTGGTGTTGAGCAGATTTTTCAGGCGCATTTCCAGTCCATCTCAAGGCCTTGAGATGAAGCGACCTGGCAGATTTCAGTTTTGACAGCACTCACCATGTTTTCCCGTGCTACATTTAATTATTCTTGAGTGCTTTTCTTGTCTGCTTGGGACTTGGAAAATAGAGACAAGATGTTCCCAGCATGCTATACTCTCCCTCACGTGGCTCAAAGAAACAAAACATAGTGGAGAATGTTTAGCATGCTTGTTTTATGGATTTATTAACTTGGGAATATTTTATTCTTTTGGTTGCTCCCCTTTGCTGCCATTAATTGAAGGAGCTTGGACAACAGAGAAGAGAAGGGAGACCAGACCAGTCCAGAAAGAGAAAAGAGGGGAACGGAAGAGAGACTTTTCTCTCATCTTTTGTATTTTCATTTTTCCTTTGTAATTACTTGTAGTTTTGCTGTTTTGATTGGAGTTGTAATTAATTCCTCCAATTCCTGGTAGGGATTGAGAGGTTAACAATTCCAGTATGTTGTGAGACTTGTTGTTCTTCATTAAAAACGTTTTTCATATCTCTTTCTTGCTTGGTTTAATGTCAATTTGTTCTTGTTGAATTTGGGCTTAGCTAACCTATGTTTAGCATGAATGATTACAGTAGAATCACTCTAATGCCGCGTTTCTGTGTTAGAGAGAACCCGAGTGGACAACTAGTGGATAGGATGATGTCTCTTTGAAACTAGAAGGAGTTAAGGGTTAGCTTTGAGGTCTATGGACTGCAGGTGCGTCCATCTCAAGGTCTAGGGAAGGGCCTTCCTAATCATATCAACAATCTAGGAATTTTATGAGCGTGCTTGTTCCTTTACTGAGTTTCTTGGGTGACAGCTGGGAATTCCAGTAGAGTGGGCGGACAGGCGCAACATAGAATTGTTAAGGGAGTTAGGGTCGCAAGAGGAGCTTCTCCTCGAGTGGCTTGAGTAGGAGGAGGCTTGGAGATCGCCCCTGGATGTTTCTCTATAACTTCCCTATGGAAATTGTTTTGAAAATGTTTTTTATGTCAATGAGCAACATGGGATTGTTACCTCAAGAGATCTCTGCTGGGAATAATATTTTCTCTCATCATTTCACTCTCTTTGTCTTTACTATTTTCGTATTTTATTTACTGTTTTTATTTAGAGCATGGAAGACCCATCTCAAGGCCTTGAGATGAAGCTGCCATGTCTCCTGCTTTATTTTATTTTCTTGTCATTTATTTTCTTGCACTGTTTTCACCTCACCCCTTCATTTTGATCATTTTGGTTTGGTTGTTTGTAGGAGAATAAACATTAGGCCGATAGTCCCTGTGGATCGATCCTCTTACCCCTGTGCACAATCCTTTTTGTTGCTAAGTGATAAGTTGTAATTTATTTTTGATTGGATTCGACACCCGTCAAATTTTGGCGCCGTTGCCGGGGACTATTTGTTGAACTAATGTTTGTTTTTCTTTGTTTATGACCAGATCAACTGATGAATAATAGAGTCTAGTCTAAGACTATAAAGATGGACGCTTCATGGGAGGCAACCCATGTTTCTTTTGTTATTTTTGATTTTTTTCCCCTACCTTTTCTGTGCAGCTGCAAGTTTCCCAGAC
Source organism: Viola odorata (assembly GCA_963691705.1). NCBI lineage: Eukaryota > Viridiplantae > Streptophyta > Magnoliopsida > Malpighiales > Violaceae > Viola > Viola odorata. The sequence continues at coordinate 8,495,315 of OY829543.1, forward strand.
TCTTCCCAGGTCTTTGGAAGAGGCGGATGTGTTGCACCAGCGGCCCCTTCACCAGCCATCAACTTCACCCACAAGGTTGTATTTTTCTTTGTCTTTTATTGACGTTTTGCCCTTGTTTGCGTTCCTTCATATTGAGGACAGTGTGTCCAATAAGTGTGGGGGAGACACTTTCGTGTTTTTATTGTGTTTTTGGGCATATTTTAGTTGTTTTTCTTTTTCTTTTTCTATTTTTCTCACCCTTGTATTAAATGAAATCCTAAAAACTTGACTTATGTAAATACTTGATCAATTAACTCTGTCTTTCATGCTAGATACCATTGACACTACTGGTTGTGTAGATATCCACATGGTTGTATAATGAGTAGTGCTGTCCTAGGAAATATTTTGCTAGGATTGTACTGTCTTCTCTTCTCAAGACCTTGGGATGAGTATCCCGTCCATAATATAGCTGCAAGTTTTTAATTTTAGTTTTTGCATGACTAACTTTTTAAATTCTTTGCATGACTGCATGTTTGTATTTTCTGGGATTGTGGAGAGGTGCAAGAACCTGGAAAAGAAGGATAGGAAAATAAAATGAGGAGGAGATGGAGAAGAAGAAGAAGAAAAAAATAAATAAATAAAACAAAAAGGAGGTATAAGAGGCCGAAGGCCTAGGGGAGAAGAAAAAAAATATATATATAAAAAAAATAGGAGGTATAAGAGGCCAAAGGCCTAAAACAAAAAGGGGGTATAAGAGGCCGAAGGCCTAATAGAAAGAAAATGTGCAGAAGGGAAAGAGGAAAGCTTGGTGGTGTTCTTTAATTTTGTTGCTTGTATTTTTATTATTGTTGCATGACTGCTTGTGTATTTTTGTGTGTGTAGCAGCTGCGTTTGGATTGAGTCTTGGGCAGAAGAGTCAGTAGTCCTAGTGTCTTGTTTCTTAGATGTACAACATGTTTATTTCACTATGTGGATATTTATACATTTTGTAGTTTTGATAGTGTTTGAGCATTGCTTGAATGAGTTGGTTTTTGAAGTATTTACTTGTATCCAGTTTAGGGATCGATTTTAATTCAGGGTTGTATTTTGTTTTTAGTTCATGCTTGAGGGCAAGCATGGTTTAAGGTGTATTTTGTTTTTCTCTCATATTTTCATCTTTGTATATTTTCGTTTTTCTTTGTGTTTTAATTCGAGCTTGCTGTTTTGATTGGTTGTAATTAATTCCTCCAATTCCTGGTAGGGATTGAGAGGTTTACAATTCCAGCACGTTGTGAGACTCTTTGTTCTTCATTAAAAACGTTTTCATATCCCTTTTCTTGCTTGATTTAATGTCAATTTGTTCATGTTGAATTTAGGCTTAGCTAACCTATGTTTTAACTTGAATGATTACAGTAGAATCACTCTAATGCCGCGTTTCTGTGTTAGAGGGAACCCGAGCAGACAACTAGTGGATAGGATGATGTCTCTTTGAAACTAGAAGGAGTTAAGGGTTAGCTTTGAGGTCTATGGACTGCAGGTGCGTCCATCTCAAGGTCTAGGGAAGGGCCTTCCTAATCATATCAACAATCTAGGAATTTTATGAGCGTGCTTGTTCCTTTACTGAGTTTCTTGGGTGACAGCTGGGAATTCCAGTAGAGTGGGCGGACAGGCGCAACATAGAATTGTTAAGGGAGTTAGGGTCGCAAGAGGAGCTTCTCCTCGAGTGGCTTGAGTAGGAGGAGGCTTGGAGATCGCCCCTGGATGTTTCTCTATAACTTCCCTATGGAAATTGTTTTGAAAATGTTTTTTATGTCAATGAGCAACATGGGATTGTTACCTCAAGAGATCTCTGCTGAGAATAATATTTTCTCTCATCATTTCACTCTCTTTGTCTTTACTATTTTCGTATTTTATTTACTGTTTTTATTTAGAGCATGGAAGACTCATCTCAAGGCCTTGAGATGAAACTGCCATGTCTCCTGCTTTATTTTATTTTCTTGCACTGTTTTCACCTCACCCCTTTATTTTGATCAATTTGGTTTGGTTGTTTGTAGGAGAATAAACATTAGGCCGATAGTCCCTGTGGATCGATCCTCTTACCGCTGTGCACAATCCTTTTTGTTGCTAAGTGATAAGTTGTAATTTATTTTTGATTGGATTCGACACCCGTCAATATAGTAATGGGAAGCTATGTTATTCTTGACCTGTTCAAGGCATCCTTCATTAGATGGTTGTTGTGAATTAGCCACTATTTTGCTGGGATTTTGGTGTGTCGGTGTCACAATCTCCTGTTCATATGACTAATGAGAAGAATGCATCTTTTTTTTGGTTGTAATCTTTTAAATTTGATCCTTGTGGAAAGTGGGTGGAAGAAAGGAAAGAAGCTAAACTTTATGAAATCATTGGAATCCTCTACAAACAGCACCACTTTGAATCCACAAGAAGTTTGGGTTCTTGAACTATTAGAGAGCCAAGTACAAAATTCTCTTTACTACAACTTTACTCGTATAATTTAAGAACAATCCTAAATTGGAGTTCTAAGTAGGCAATTGAATTATTAATAAGAGGATTGTTATGAGTTCTTAATTAATGCTAATTACTCTAACATAGACTCTACTTGTAAGAACAATCCTTAGTTAGAGTTCTAATTAGGCAATCAAATCATAAATTAGAAGATAGTTATGACTTCTTAATTAATGCTAATTACTTGAACATAATCTTCCCAAACTTGTTTTACATATCAAGACAATTGAAGTTGCACTGAAAAATAAACCATTTGGAAGTTTTGTTCTGTCATATTTTGGACTTTAAATTATACCTGTTATACTTTCTGAATTTCATTATTGTAATGGAATTTATTATAACTAGGTTATTGTTGATGTCTAAATTTCATTTTTTGATACCTGCTTGCATAAAAGGATGTTCTGCAACTCCCCTACGACACCATCATTAAAAAAAATGTTGAAAACAGACAAAAGGTGTATGTTTAGTTTGTTGAAGACATGCTATTTAGGGAGCTTGTAAGGTTATTGAACTTTTTGTCAAATCATTGACATCTGGTTATACAAATCATAGAAATAAGTTGTTAAGTTACCTTGCCCTACCCCGATTTTTAGTGTTTTACGGATGCAGTAAGAAGTCTATTAAGCTGTTGTGTGCGTTGTAATTGATAGGGTTGCATCCAAGAATAGTGATTGGTTCATAACGACCAAAATATTTCGCACTTGGATGAGGTGTGCTATAAAAGAGTTAGAAACCTGTCTTGGGATGATTGCTGCATTATTTATTTGGCATTTGTGAAGTTCAAATTGATCTATTGCTTTCTCCTTTCCAATAGGAAATTAAAATCATTGTTTCTGGAAGGGATTGAGTGGATTCTTGATAATGATGCATCTAATTCTGCCGTCCTGGTTGCTAGTGAAGCCCATGCAATAAGTTTGGCAGTTGAAGGGCTGCTGGGTGTTGTCTTTACAGTAGCTACTTTGACAGATGAAGCACTGGAAATAGGGGAGGTATTTCGACAATGTTTTTCTTTTACTACGTCTTATCTAAACTGAATAAAACAAAGGTCTTAAGTCTCCCTTTGTGAAACCAGCTTGAGTCCCCAAGAGGTGAGTTTGATCCTGAATCAAAGTGCACGGGGAAGACTGCAGTTCTGTGCATTACGATGATTGATTCATTCTGGTTGACTATTCTTGATGCTTTATCACTTATTCTATCGAGGTTTGTTAACTCTATCCCTTTCCAAGGATGTTGTTGTCCAAAAATACATCGAAGTTGTGCGTATACCTGATCCTGAATTAATGTGGAAGGTCACAAGGAGAGGCTATTGTGTTGGAAATATTAAAGGGATATCAGGCATTCACGCAGGTGACTTCGTTTAAAAGTTCTTTTCCATTTCCCATCCCTGGAAAAGTAACTGTCAGTCTTCTTTTGGGTTATGTTTCTGGTTTATCTAAACTGATGTTATTTGTGATTGTCAATATAATTTTCTACCTGAATATTTACTGTTTACCCTGCAATGGATACTGATTCCTTATGTCTACTGCTCAGGCTTGTGGGATTCTTCATGCTGTAGAACCTTTGAACGCCTTTTTAGCATCACTTTGCAAATTCACAATCAATTTTCCAAATTCACAATCAATTTTCCAAATGAAGCAGAAAAAAAGAGGTAAATTGCATGCACCACTTCATGCAGCTTGCATGTTTATAGCCTTTGTATTCATGTAACAACATACCACTTTTGAGGGAAAAAAGAAAATCTCAAATGAGAAAAATTAAAAAATTAAAAAAAGAGAACTTAGGTTCTCCTTAAGCTAATACATTGAGGTTTGTTACTACTACTACATTTACTTTTCAAGTTACACTTTTGGCTTTTGTAAACGTTTCAAACTAGGTATATTTTGTCTCATTGAAAACTTAGGGCCCGTTTACCGCAGAGAATTTTCAATTTAAAAATTTGCTGTTTTTCTGAATTTCGAGAATTTTGTTTTCATTCTGAAAACTGGAAAACGCGTTTACTTCGCGCTTGTTTCCTGATCAGAAAAACTGGAGAACGCGTTTACTTCGCACTGAATGTAAGAATTTTCTAAGAATTTCCTGATCTGAAAACTGGAAAACGTGTTTACTTCGCGCGCGCGTTTTCATTTTTTGTGAAAAACTGAAAATATTTTTAATGAAAAGAATAAATCATTTGAAAATTTAATAATAATTTTAAAAAGGAAAAACTTATTAAATATAACATCAATCTTCTAATATTGCATTTAAATATTGTAATTCTACATGAAAACAAAAGCAATCTACTAATATAGTAATTGATGAAAAAATTACATAGCAAACGTACTCCACTTGACTCGTTGCTCCCTCGTAATTCAACGATTATTACGATGAGCCCACAATTCATTTGCAATGTTTTCCCTAACAGCATTCATCTGTTGTTGTTGTGACATATTCACTTGTATACCTTCTTGCATCTCATCAACTCGGTCTTCATCAGTGTTTTCCACACCGTCCTCGCCAAATTCAGTGAATAATTGATCAGCTCTATCTTCGGTCCGAATAAAATTATGAAGTGCGCAACAAACTATAGGTATCAATTTCTGACGTCGAAGTGGGTAATTCGGAATAGACTTTAATATAGGAAATCTAGCTTTGAGAATGCTAAAGGCCCTTTCAATAACATTTCGCAAAGATGAATGTCTATAGTTAAATAATTCATATTTTCTTGTTATTCTCCCCCGTCCTTGGAAATCGCTTCGATGATATCGCTCACCACGATAAGGAGCTAAAAAACCCGGAATATTTGGGTAGCCAGCATCGACAGCGTAATAATAATCTGCAAATGATATGTTCAAATCTCAAACTGACAAACAATATAAACATTGCATACCGTTACGAAATTCAATAAATTGTGTTTTACCTGGTGGTGGCATAGGGAATTGATTTTCCTGCCTTGTTAGCGCATCAAGAAACACACGTGAATCATTAGCTGTGCCTTCCCAACCAGAATAAACAAAAGTGAACATCAAATCATGCGAACACACGGCCATAACATTTTGCGTAACTAGTGATTTTCTACCCCGAAAAGTTTTCAGTTTAGAAAGAGGAGCATAAGCTGCAACATGAGTACCATCAATTGCACCTATGCATTTCTGAGAGAAGTAAAAGAAGTATATATTAGAGTTAGGTTTAAACTTCAGTAATTTTAAAGTATCGTCAATTTCTAACAGAGATGCGCACCTGAAAATATGGATACCATCTGGGATTCTCAAGAATTTCTGGTTGAACCGGTCCTCTATTGACATGTTTGATCAACTCAGTTGCTAAAGCAGCCAAGGCACGTATCACATACTTCACCCACAAGTGCACGGTCCTAGTAGAATGTTGAAATCGGCCAGCTATAACCCTCTGAGTTTGCCTGTGACATAATACAGATAACCCCATTGCCACACCCTGTTCCACAGTAACTTCTCTGGTCGCGCATAGTAAACCCATAGTTTTGAGCCTATCGCATAAGTTCATAAAAACATGTGGCCGCATACGAAAATTCTCATAACATACAATGGGATTTCCCAGTAAAACCTCAATGATATGAGCTCTAGCGCTAAGCATAGATGTGCGACAAGGCATCCTTGCAACACGACTGCTTTCAGCTTGCTCTAGCCTCTGAAGCTGCAGTAATTCTTCCAAGTCATCATCATCATCATCAGTAGAACCATCATCACTTGAATTGACAACATAATATGTTGAAGTATTATCATAATATTGTGTCATTTCTACCTGCATTATAAATAAACCGCTGAATTTAGCAGAGGAAACAAATAGAACTACAAAGAAGTGGAGACGAGTAGGAATTACAGGTTAGTAAACAATACCAAACTAATTACGTTATCACCTATTTTAGTTAGAACATAGGAATGAAATTAAAAGGGAAAAAATATATTTTGAGCCTTATTTTTTAGCCCAACATCGGAATGAAATTCAAAGGGAAAAAATATATGCTTAAATGTACTATATATATATAGGCTTATGAGATTCATTTTTTTATAAATATCACCGTTTATGTTATACAAAAGGAGGAGTTACGATACTCTTGATACATTTAATATTTTCTCGTAAATAAAGGATTTATGTACAAGGCTTTGTTTACCTATGTGGTGTCAAACGACAACTTTAGCTCAAAAAATACTGTGATAGTTTTCTACAACCACATTTTATCCTAATAGTTGTGTTTAAAATAATCGGGTCAAGAGCTGTTTTTCTAAAATACAACTTGAAATACAATTTTTTTCCTATTAAAATGACAAATATAATCATAAATATAAATTGATTTTAATTTTTTTTTGGAACAACAACACTACGGGTTTTTCCTAGTTTATTTGACAAATTAATAAATTAGGAAGACAATTAAAATAGAAGCTTATTTTCCTTCTCATTTTTAAATTAGTTAATAAATTAATGAACAATATGTTTAAAGGTAAATTTTTTCATAAATGTTAATTTTTAATTTTCTTATTTTTTAACTTTGTACTTATATATTCTACTATTTTATTCACTTTATATTGTAATGAAACTTGCTATATTAATAAATTATTTTTGTAATTATAATTTAACATCATTTAAAAAATATGAAAACATGTTTTTTGTGATAGAATATTTTTTATTTTTATTAAAAGTAACAAATATATTTATTTGAAGTATATATCTTTTTAAATAACTAAAATATAACATAAATAATTTTTGATCTCATGTCTTCTATGTAAGTAAGCATGTTGATATCTTTAAAATACAATGTTTTGTTGGTAAATCAAAACTCAAATAAATTAAATGCGATAACAAAATACAAAATATCACCTGCTTTACGTCTGCCGCTCCCTCTTCTTTCTATTTTTCTCTTCCTACGCATACTAGTTTCTTGGTCTCCTATTTATTCTAATATGGTTGTCACTATTCCTGTCCCTGTATATCCACGAGCATTGCCATGAAATTGTCCCCACACTCATGCACCATAATTATTAGTACTACTATTTTATCTCCTATTTATTTGATTTGTTTGTCACTATTTGTTGCTCTGTATACCCACAAGCATTGAAACTATTTCATAGCAAATGGTCCCCAATCATGCATTTTCATTATTTTTTCCATGTGCATGCTTGAGAGATTTCTTCTTTTCTATTTAACAGATGCTCATGATGATTGGAAATTTAAAAAATCAAAAGGGAAATAAAGCCCATGATTAACAAGAAAATCACGAATCAGATACTGGAAAGAAAATGGGCACAGGAATAAAATAATGACATCTCATAATTAACTTACAAAAGAGCTTAACAAAAGAGTTAACTTACATAACTTGCTAATTATCCGCAAACAGGCACATAGTCTGCATTACTCAAACTCCACAAAATGTTATACAATCCAAGAATATAAAAGTACTGAAAGTACACAAACACCTTCAAATATTACAGCACACAAATAAGCATCCTAATACGTTTATGACTCTACGGGAAATGAAAACATCATCCAATCACGCCAAGCTCTGCAACCACAACCTCTTCTTCTCAATCGACAGCGTGGCGAAGACTTTCCTCCAGTAAGGATCCTTGAACCTCTCAAGTGCTTTGATGTACGCTGCATCTGAAACCCCATCCACCGTCCCCATAGCCTCGATACACCCAACAATCGAATCAGCTTCTTTGTTTGGACTTGTAACTTCACCTTGCTCAACTTTGTACTTCTTAGCCTTTGCATTAAAATACTCGGTCTTAGCACTCTGTGATGACGCGAACTGGTCCATCCAGGAGTCCAACTTTGAGGAATTAACCTTCTTCGCACGCCTAGCAGCTGGAAGTGAACCAGAAGAGGACGTTTTCCTTGCGAGCTCCGGCAGTCAGGTGTTACATCACCTACGTCAATGTGAACACCATAATTCAGAAATTGGTCTTCGGTCTGACGCTCCTCATCAGATGTAGGTGGCAATTGCGAAGAGGCGTGTCTTAGAAGTCCCGTGGCTGTAGATTTATTAAACACCAGACCTAGCATCTCGTAGTTTGGACAACCTTTCCTTCTGGATGTGTTATAGGCCCTGTGTTTCTGCAAATGTGTTAAACAATATGAATAACAACAATGTATAAAGATATGGAACAATGTAAATATTTGAGTGTTTAACATACCTGGGAGAACATTTGCCACACATCTTCTGGGGCATTGACAGTGTTCAAGCTTGGTATGTAGGTGACTCCAGTGTGCTCTAACAATTCTGAAAATTGTCGATGCTTCACCCTTAGACGATTGTATTTACCCACCAACTTCATTCCACCGTACCTTTCCCCAGAGGCCAGAAACATTTCTTCATCAATATCGGTCCAGTCTGAACTCTTGAAGGTGGGTGCACCATTAGGAGCTTTCTTCACTCGGTCGTGCAAAATTTGTAGAAATATTTCTTCGTTTTTTGTCAGACCATTTTGCCTCATCCTCACCCTCGGGTCTCCCTCCAGCCATGATGAGTTCCAATTATCTGCAACACCTAACCAAACATTAATAGCCACCCAAGCTTATACTTCAACATGTTTTACACACAAACCAAGAGCAGCAACAAACCAGAAATACAGACCAGAAGCAAACCAGAAATACAGACCAGAAACTGACCAGAAATAGGGCAGAAATACAGACCAGAAATACATACCAGAAGCAGAAGAAATCTAGACTAGAAATAGACCAGAAATAGAGCAGAAATACAGACTAGAAAACATACCAGAAGCAGGAAAATCCAGTCCAGAAATAGACATGAAACAGACCAGAAACATCTATTGCAATTGACTCCGCATACAATTCCTAAATGAAGTAGAGCAGAAACACAGACCAGAAACAGCCAAAGCAAGAAGTTTCATTCCTAAATGAAGCAAAAGTCCACATCCAAGAGCAGCATGGAAGCAATCAATGTTTGTCACACAATAAAAGATCAACTCAAGCAATATAGAAGTATACCTTTCTTAAACACCACGTACCATTTACCAATTAAAACAAAAGTACCAACCTTTTACTTTATACTTCTTTAAAAAAACCATCAAATAAGACGAGCACAGTAGCAAGAAACACCTACCGTAGGAATCAACAGAGTAGAATACTCCAGATAGCTCATCTTAGTCAGAAAATTCACTTAACCGACCAAAAATAGGAACAGCAAAAAGCCAGCTATTAGACAAGTAAGTGTACAAATTCCACAAGCTCCCATTCACCAACAATACAAGAATATTTATTTATAGTTTTTTTTTTTTTGATAAGCTGAAAACTAATTAAAGAAAGAAGAGTAATGAAGAACATGACATGAACAGCAAGGGAGCTGCTGTGAAAAACATCAGACCAGTACCACACAACCAGTTGCAGATGCCACAAAACAGAACAGAGCTGCTAACAAGCAACTGACCAACACACACTCAAACCAATACAGCTGCCACAAGACATGCCTTGTCGGATAAAAAGAAGAAATACCACCTTAAACTTGATGCTTCATGCCAACAAAATTTAGAACACTCTTATTGATAATCAAAAGATTATGAAAAACAGTAAGATTGAAAGTTTCAATGTCATGTCACATTAGGTTACACCACAGTGAGGTTGAACTTACATATAGGGAATTCAAGATGTACATTCTGTAAAGAATCATGCCTGAAGACCAACAATTCCTTCTCCCTCAAATTATGTTATTTGCAATGAATATCAAAGTCACATTTTGAGTTATAGAGTCGCAATCGAGCATTTGAAACTAAACTGAGATCGGGAAGAGTAACAGAAGACACAAATAATCAAGATTTAACAGATCCATTTTTTTTAAATTCAAAAGAAGAGTGAGCACATCTTCCTCTCTTTCTAGAGGAAAAATAAAAGATGCCTTCAACAATTGAAGACTGGTCTATCTTTAAACACTACTAAAGTTATACACAACAGAGAAGGAGAACCAAAACACAAAGAATATAGAACACTAAATAAAAGATGATTATATGATTGAACAATCAAAGAGTTAAGCATCATTTGACTCAGAGCAAAGCAGAACAAAGCAACCAAAGAGCATAAAACATCTCCAAAATTGCGAAGCAAAAGTGTAATCCTACGGGCAACATACGAGTCTAAATTCGTATTCAAAATCAAATGTAAATTTATCATCTCCTAAGCCAAAAAGAAAAAGCGTAAGGATGTGAATGCTTCTACTAGAATTGGTCTATATTCAATCTTTCCACCAATATACAGAGAATCTAAAACGTACCACCCACTTCCTCTTACATTTCTTATACATTAATGCATCAATAACAGCTGATCCAAGCATTTTTTGCCATTACTGCTACTCGACATGCATAAAAATCCAAACCAAAATGAACCTTCTACATTAAAATGCATTAAACCTCCCAACAACAAAATAACTGAAAAACACAGGTCATAAAAATCAAGATTTCCTGTCCCCAATGAAAGTAAACAACACAGGAGTAAATGAAACGTGAAGAACAATTCTTAATTACTTCAACCACGTCAATAACTTCAAACCCAACTCCCAAAATCAGTAAAACCACTGAACCAAACAGAAAACACCACTAAAACTCACCGGAATCCAAGATCTGAGACCAAACTCTGCAACCCCACCGAACAAAAACCTTCCAAACAATCAAAACCACCGGATTCAGTCGATGCCGGCCTGAAAAACACCCAACAAAACCGAATCGCCCGAGTTGACCTAGTAATCCGGTATCCGCCTGTCGATTGGTAATCCTCCACAACCCGTAACCACTCACGTAAAGAGGAGAAGAAGGCCGACGTGAGGCTAAGGACGGAGGCGAGAGAGGAGAAGAAGGCCGGCGTGAGGGAGAAGAAGAGGAGCGGCGTGTGATTTAGGGCAAGGAGAGAAGAAGAAGAATTCTGGCTGCGTTTACTCGACCATTTGATGAGAAGGGTATAATGGTATTAAAAAAAGTTTCATTAATGTTTCAAAATGAAAACCGAGTTTTCAGTTTTATGCTTGGTTGAGTTAAAAATTTTGAAAACAAGTTTTGGGGTGTTCTCAAAACTTACACATGAGTTTTCAATCTGAAAATTTTCGTTTCGAAAACAGAAATGAAAATAGCGCGAAGTAAACGCGTTTTCGAAAAAAAAGTCCAGTTTTCAAAAAACTGGAGAATTTCCTGGGAAATTCTCTGAGGTAATGTTGGTGTCCAGCTCAATGGTGGAAAGGTTGTCTTGCAAAAACAATGAGAAGGCAACGTGGAAAAAAGAAAAAGAAAATGTTGAAAATGCATAAAGGGTGAAACATGCATTATTTGTAAGGAAAGGTTGTGCTGGAAAGTGGCAATAAAGAAAGAAAAAGATGGAAAGGTTGGTTGGTGCATGTGATGTGAATAATGGAAAGGAAAAAGTGGAAGGAAGAAGCCACGTTGATTGAAAGGAAATCCAAGTTGGATTTCACATGGTCAAATGATCACATGGTGTGTGATCATGTTGTTTTTCCTTTTTCATTTGTTGGTCTTGCCTATATTTAGGCATGCGTAGGAATGGGATCATTTTGTATCAATTGAAAGCAATTGCAACCGAGGGAGCAATTGAGAGAATTGAGAGAATTGGGAGAGGAATTACTGTTGAGTATTCCGTGAGAAAAATATGCAGTATTTTTCTTGTTAGTGTTTGAGAGAAAAATAATCAGTGAGGGTATTATTTTTCTAGATTGTATCTCCTCGATCTAGATGTGAGATTGAGTTGAGAGAGATTGTAAAACTACTAATTTATTATTAGTGGAAGATTGTTCGGAGTTGGGCCCGTGGTTTTTCCTCATTTGAGGTTTTCCACGTAAATTCTTGGTGTTGTTTATTTTTGCTGTTCTGTATTTTTTGTTTGTTCGATCCTGGGCGGGAAAGGTGATTTTTTCCCAACAACTGGTAGCGGAGCTTAAGGTTTGAAAGATGACAGACAACGCAAGGATTGAGCCTTTTGATGGACAGAATGATTTCGCAGTGTGGCAGACAACTGTGATGGATTTGCTGACTATGAAGGATCTCGACGTCGCACTTGATGATGAGAAGCCAGAAGGAATGAAAGATGGTGAATGGGCAACGGTCCTGAAAAAGGCGACCAGTCAGATCAGGCTAGCATTAGCTCCATCAATAAAGTATGCTGTGATGGGGGAGCAGACACCAAAAGTGATGTGGGAGAAGCTGGAAAGTATTTATGCTTCTAAGTCTGTGACAAACAAACTTAGTCTGAAGTTAGACTTGTATTCGTTGAAGATGGATGACAGCACGAGCATCCATAATCACTTGTCAGATTTTAATCGGTTGCTGACGAAAGTGCTTAATACGGGGGAGAAAGTAGAAGATGAAGAGCAGGCGATACTTCTCCTTTCTTCATTACCTGTATCATACAAGTCACTGGTGCAGTCCCTTACAGCAGGGAAGACGAGTTTGAAGAAGGAGGATGTGACGACTTTCCTAATAGATAATGAGAAGCTATTAGGAGTGGAGAGCAAGAATAATGGTGACAGACTGTTAGCTACAGAAGGGTCATCAACTGGACGAGATCAACGTGGTAGAAGCAGAGGAAGAGGTGCTTCTTCCAGCTATGGAAGAAACAGATCCAGTTCAAGACCAAGAGCAGACTACAGTGAGAAAGAGTGCTATTATTGCCACCAGAAGGGTCACATCAGAGTACACTGTCAGAAGATGATGACTGATCTAAAAGAACTGCAGAAGGGTAAAGAAAAGATTGATGATGCTGCAACTATTCAGGATGATGATGCTGAATTGTTGGCAGTGCAGAAAAGTGAGGATCTGGTAAGAGATTCCTGGATTTTAGATTCTGCATGTTCTTTTCACATTTGTGCTAACAAAGAATTGTTCAGTACATTTGGTGATTGTGATGATAAATCTGTCACATTGGTCAATAATGAAAAACTGGAGGTTGAAGGTATTGGCAATGTGAAGATTAAGATGCATGATGGATTGGTGAGAACTCTCGGCAATGTGAGATATGTGCCGAAGTTGAAAAGAAATTTAATTTCTCTCGGAAGATTGGATTCTCGCGGGTACAAATACTCAGCGAGAGATAGGTTGATGAGGGTAAGCAGAGGAGCAGCTGTAATCATGAAGGGGGGGCTTGCTTCTAACAATGTTTACAGACTGATTGGAACCGCGGTTAAGAGTACAGTACAAGGTACTCATAAAAGATTGAATGATTGTGATGGCCAGGTAGAGTTGCCTAGGAGAAGAGTTAGCTTTGCAGAGTCGACCGGTGAGAAAGCGAACCCGACCTCTACCCGGAAAGTATGAAGATTGGTGATCCCCCATAATATAAGCTGGAGGGGGAGAATTGTTGGTGTCCAGCTCAATGGTGGAAAGGTTGTCTTGCAAAAACAATGAGAAGGCAACGTGGAAAAAAGAAAAAGAAAATGTTGAAAATGCATAAAGGGTGAAACATGCATTATTTGTAAGGAAAGGTTGTGCTGGAAAGTGGCAATAAAGAAAGAAAAAGATGGAAAGGTTGGTTGGTGCATGTGATGTGAATAATGGAAAGGAAAAAGTGGAAGGAAGAAGCCACGTTGATTGAAAGGAAATCCAAGTTGGATTTCACATGGTCAAATGATCACATGGTGTGTGATCATGTTGTTTTTCCTTTTTCATTTGTTGGTCTTGCCTATATTTAGGCATGCGTAGGAATGGGATCATTTTGTATCAATTGAAAGCAATTGCAACCGAGGGAGCAATTGAGAGAATTGAGAGAATTGGGAGAGGAATTACTGTTGAGTATTCCGTGAGAAAAATATGCAGTATTTTTCTTGTTAGTGTTTGAGAGAAAAATAATCAGTGAGGGTATTATTTTTCTAGATTGTATCTCCTCGATCTAGATGTGAGATTGAGTTGAGAGAGATTGTAAAACTACTAATTTATTATTAGTGGAAGATTGTTCGGAGTTGGGCCCGTGGTTTTTCCTCATTTGAGGTTTTCCACGTAAATTCTTGGTGTTGTTTATTTTTGCTGTTCTGTATTTTTTGTTTGTTCGATCCTGGGCGGGAAAGGTGATTTTTTCCCAACAGGTAAACGGGGTCTTACCTTCTCAGAATTATTCATTGCTATATTTTAGGATAGTTTCCTGTCCTTTGTCAGCAAACTGAACATCACCTCTCAGGAAATGTTTTTAAGGAATTCACCAGGTTGCTTAGCCCAAGTTTTGCAATTGGGCCTGTTGAAAAAGTGAAAATAAAAATATAAAGAGGAAAGAGAAAAAAGTGATCGATAGGAAGAGTGATAATTTTTAATATAGTAATTAATAGTATCTAACTACTCATAGTAAAAGATAGACTGTTCTAATTTAAAATGTGATATACTTTTTTTTTTTGAATGGTAAAATATGATACTGGTTTTTTATTTCTATTCCTGTTTGACATTGGACAAAATATTCAGTTAGGATATATCGCAGATTTTTTATTTCTGTGTGTTAGCTATAGCTGCATATGATTGAGAATGGAGATGGTATATACACTCTAGTTTAGTTTCTTTACGTGACACAATAGACAGGGATAGCATAGATGCTTAGTGGCCTCTTAGAGGTTGAACTTAACTTTTTGCTGTGCCTACTTTAGATTCTTTATGGTGATGTGTGTGATCCTTTTTTTTTTTAATATTTATTTTTACTCTTGAAGTACTGGATTAAATTGAGATTTATGCAGTGCAGTACTGTCTCCTGGGTCAAAACGTTCGGAGTCCCTAGTTGAACAGAGGGATAGTGTAGTTCTTACTCCCAAAAATGTTCAGGTATCCAGCATGGCTTTATGTTTATACCATAATTTTCTTTGATTGTTACAGTTTACCTTGAGTGAATACTTTTTGCTGTAGTTTACTTTTTATTGATTAATTCTATTATTTGGTTGTGGAACTATCTTAAAATTTAATTCCAACTGCTCTTGCAACTCAGGCCTTAAGGACTCTCTTCAATATTGCTCATCGGTTGCACAATGTTTTGGGGCCCTCATGGGTTTTGGTATGATTTTTTGCTTTTATTTTTTTCACTAAGTAGAAAAATGATCATTATAATGTATACTTTTTCCTGCAAATAAATGCAGGTATTGGAAACTTTAGCAGCTTTAGACCGCGCAATCCATTCTCCAGATGCAACTACTCAGGTAAGTTTGGAAATTTATACAGGCAGATCTTTGAATCATGGTTGATTTAGTAGGGGTATATTAGGTAAAATTACATATTCTGGAATACATGTGACTTGTATGATCTCTTCTCACATAGCTTCAATAATTAGAGTATTGTCTGCAGGAAACTATTGGAAAGGTAACCAGGAATTTAGAAATAGCTCACTTAGTCACTAGTTTTAGTTGTAGAGATTAAAGTTATTGCAATAGCAAGATCAGCAATGCAGCTTTTATAAATTGTTCGTTATTAAGTGCTGATACAAAGAAATCTGGTGTCTATGGGTTTAGATAATGAAGAAATTTTCGTGTGAGAATTGTTTATTTTGCCATAAGATGTTTATCTGATTGGCTTCGTATTCTCTCGTAAACAAGTTCACTATTGTGCGACTGATTGCGTTTTGTTATATGGTTGCTTATGAGTACAGTTTTGTGTCCGCAGGTGTTTCAAAGCTTACAAAAGAATCTTCTGGCCAATACAGTGATTTCAGTACCCTTTCTTCTTTAAATTCTCAGGTACATGAAGTGATTCTTTTGATGTCGTAAATTGAAAGTGTTGTCTTGCTTGACCTCTTTATGAAATGAACTTGGACACCAAATTTCTGGTCTCTTTACTTCATGTTGAATAAGATGGTTTGATTTGTTTCAAGGCATTAACAAGAACTTGTTGTCCCTCTTTTACATTTTGGACCGATTCACTTTTCCATCTCTGTTCATAGTCAGTTTGGAAACATATAACCAAGTGTTTTGTCTAAAACTTACAAGCAGTTAAACTTCAGCAAATAACTTGGTCCTTGGCGTGTTAGCACAGTTTTATGGTGCATGCTCTAATCAGTGTTTTCTTGGTTTGTGAAGCTATTTGAGAGCTCTGCATTGATGCATATGGCTGCAGTTAAGTCTCTTCTTTCTGCTTTATGTCAACTGTCACATCAATGCATGTCAGGCACATCAGGTGGTTTTGGACCAGCAGTGAACCAAAAAATCGGAAACATCAACTTTTCGGTGGAAAGGATGATATCAGTTCTGGTTAATAATCTTCATAGTACGTAATGGGAATCAATCTTTGGAAATTGCCGAATTTAATTTTATTCCTTTCATTTCTCACATGTATTAGTTTATATAAATATACAAAATGATGCATGTGCTGGTCCCTTAAATAAGAAGTTTATGCACATGCCTTTACCTTACACACTTGCCACTACCATGAATATTGTTATCTACACCTCCATGTATTTCTATGTTGTTCCTGGTCCAACATTTTGGTCATTTTCTCGATATGAATCAACATATTTGTTATTGCTATTTAGAATGCTTGTCCTAGGACTATGAGTGATGGAAGTTATCTACCTTCTTATCCATGCATATTTTCCCTCTTTCTTGAGGCTTATTTAATAGACTAGTTGTTGCAAAAGGGGGTGCGACACTAGTTTATCAACGTCAATTTCAATTTTTTTGTGAAAGTTTAACCAGAAACCCTTCCCCTTCTTTAGTTTCATTATCTTCTGATCTTGCTTCATCCCTTGCTCAAATATTCCAGCCAATTGGCCCTTCCTGTATTTTGGTTCTATGGTTGCACCCTTTTGTTTGTTTTGTTCCCTTTCAGTTCATACCTTGCTTATAGCTTCTTTTTTTCAAATGCCTTTCGAGCTAACAACATTTTTTATTTTAGCATATCAAAATGTGGACTCGTTCTAATTTCAACTGCTATATTGCAGGAGTGGAGCCATTATGGGATCCGGTTGTGGGCCACTTTCTTGAGGTGATCATGATGAATACTTTTCTTGCAGGGCATAATACTAGCATCATCTTTGTTTTCTCATGGCAAGTATATGATGCAGCTCGCTGGCAATTCTAATCATCATTTGCAAAACATGGCACTTGATGCTTTAGACCAATCCATATGTGCTGTTTTAGGTTCTGAACGGTTCCAGGAGTACATGCCATCCAGATTCCTTGGGACATCTCAGGATGTCAGTGCTTTCAACTTTTCTGTTTGTATTATATATTGTTTTATTACATTATGAGAGAGCATTCTGTTGAGGTTGAATGTTTTACTGCTTATAATTTTTTTCACATTTGTAGGCGGAAACTACGCATGCAGAATTGAGAGCACTTGAGTGCTCTGTCATATCTCCACTTAGGTTTCTTTATTTTTCTACTCAAAGTATTGATGTCCATGCTGGATCCTTGAAAATTCTTCTGCATGTCTTGGAGGTACAGTATTAATGCAGAACATGGATTATTACGTCTTGCTCATCACCAAATGAGAATAGTGCTTTCTCACAAGCTTGTCTTTTTACCCATCTCCAGAGGCATGGGGAAAGATTATATTACAGTTGGCCAAACATTCTTGAAGTGCTAAGGTGGGCATATAGACCATTTTTAATTAAGTCACCGATTCTTTTTGGAATTCTATCTTTTTCCTTGATTCATTTTGCTTCTCTTTTTTGTTAAGGTCTGTTGCAGATGCATCAGAGAAGGATCTTGTAACAATGGGCTTCCAGGTTAGGGAAAATATCGGTAACATCTCATATGGGACTTGCCGGATGTGCTTCAGATTACTTTCTTATCTCCCTTTGCTATGCTTGTATGGCACATGTTGACACTCACAATGTTCAGTTACAGACTTTTCTACAGTCGTGGATTATCTAATTAGTAACCAGATTGAGGATGAAAACTGGGATCCAGCAGCATATGCTGGCTGTGTGGAACCCTGAAAAGAAATATTTGATCCCCAGTCTAAAAATGATGAGAGAAAAAAATTATGAAAGCAAGCAAATGTATGGTAAACTTAATGAAACAATTACAGCTCTTTTCATTAAAGATTTGCTAAACTTTTGGTATTCAGAATGTTAATGTAAACATTTAATTTAGGAGGTCATGATCAATGAAAAGGAGGTTAGTTAAACAAATGGAAAAGGTAGAAATGACAGGGCTGCTGATCAGGTCTGATAATGTAATGCTTGAAACTGGCTTTGAAGGTGGAGCAACTAATATACTTCTAATGAAATAAGATTGTACTGTTATGTGTTGTTGGCATCATTTGAATGCTGCTGTTTGTGCAGTGGGGCATAGTCTCTGCTGTCGTGATCTAAAATTGGATTTCTGGCCCACAATTAGGGAAACAGTAATCAAGAAAGGATTAATTTACTATGAATCAGTTGACATTTTCTTCAGTCATATGCACACACATTATAAAATCCTTAATTTTATAAGTCCTGAAAGTGGAATCTGCCCTGCTACTTTTGCTACAGAAAGCAGTTTCATTACTTGTAATGAGGTGAGGTTGCTATGATGTTAGTGTGACAATCTGTTTCTTGTATAGGGCCTGCGTCTCATTATGAATGATGGGCTTACCTCTATACCTGCTGACTGCCTCCATGTGTAAGATTTGGACTTAAGCATTTCCTTTAATTCATTTTTTAGTCTAGTTTATGACAGTATTCTACATTTTATGAAAGTATCTCATTTCATTGTTTGGTTCTCGTGTTATTCTTTACCTTCTGATTTGCAGACTTGTGCATGTGTTTCCAATATTAGTCATTGAGAATGAATGCACATGCTTCTGAGTTGTATAGACCCTGATGCTGAGAATTCATGCAATTTAACACGAATATAAATAGTTATTACAAACAGAAAGATGCACAACTATGTTTACCACCTGTAATGCTTGCCAGTCGATTACTTTCTAATCTCCTTTTGTTTGTTGATTGCAGATGTGTAGATGTTACGGGAGCGTACAGTGCGCAGAAGACAGAGTTGAATATAAGCTTGACAGCAATAGGCCTCTTGTGGACAACAACTGATTTCATCGTGAAGGACCATCATGATGGGCCTCTGGAAGAAAAGGAAACAAGTAAGTTACTTTTGACAGTCTGCTTGTGCATTGCTGTTTATTTAGCTGAAGTTTTATCCGTGCGGTCAACTTTTACTGAATAATAATTTTGCCTTGCTATGTGATCACAGGTCTTCCAGAATTGAATTCTATGACAAAAGAAATGGATGGTGTTGGATTCATGGGAGAAGAATCTCCCAAAGTACACGATAAGGGGAATGATCAAACTCCTACTGCAAATATAATTGATCGTGGAAAGTTACTTTTCTCAGTTTTCTCATTGCTTCAAACACTTGGAGCTGATGACAGGCCAGAGGTATAATGCGTTTCTTTTAGCATACTCACTACATCAAGCCATAAATGATTTATTCTTTCTTTGAGGCAGTCTTATGTGATCCAGTGCCTGCTGCAGCAGCTTTTGTATATTACTGTTCATTTCATGTGACTAAATATATAAACTTATTTCAGGTGAGGAATGCAGCTGTCAGGACACTTTTTCAAACTCTTGGAAGTCATGGGCAAAAACTTTCAAAAAGCATGTGGGAGGATTGTCTATGGAATTATGTTTTCCCTGCTTTAGATCATGCTTCTCACATGGTAAATTCATGTCCTCTTAGATTTTGCATTGGGAGTTCTTCATTGCCTGTGTTAATGGATCCAACTCTTTTCGTAGGCTGCCACTTCTTCAAAAGATGAATGGCGAGGGAAAGAAATAGGAACGCAAGGAGGTAAAGCAGTTCACATGCTGATCCATCATAGGTATAAGTTTTAATATTTTGGCTTTCTAATAAAATTGGAGTCATTCTCCTATTAAATTAACTTCTTTTTTTCTCACAAAATTTTCAGTCGTAACACCGCTCAGAAACAGTGGGATGAAACATTTGTGCTGGTCCTTGGAGGAATAGCACGCTTGTTACGATCTTTCTTCCCATTTCTAAGTACCTTTAGCAATTTTTGGTCAGGTAGGTCCAGAATTGTGTCTGTTGCTTCATATTCTGCCTAAATAGGATGAACGTGTGAACATTGTCTACTGTGTAGGATGGGAATCTTTGCTTCTTGTCGTAAAGAGTAGCATATTTAATGGCAGTAAAGAGGTTGCAATTGCTGCAATAAGTTGTTTACAGACTACAGTTCTTTCTCATTGTGCTAAGGTAAGAATCAAATTTGTTACAAGTGCACTAAGATTTCTTGTTTTATAAGAAGTACTTAATCATATCAATCTTCTTTAACTGCATGCTGCTGCAGTTATCACTAGAACAAGTTGTGTCAACTTTCTGTGATTGCTTCTCATCTAACATGATTTGCTGAAGCAGGGGAACTCAATGATGCCATACCTGAAGTCAATATTTGATGTTTATGAGCATGTTCTTCAAACATCACTGAACTGCAGTGGTAGTGCAGCTACCAAGGTGAAGCAGGAGATTTTACATGGACTTGGTAATGAAATACTTTTTCAATCTGAAACTGTTTTGATGAGTCTGTATGATTTTGCAGCAGAAACATAATTTTACAGTTATTGTCATAATCGTTCCCCCAATTGATGTTAAACTTGAGGATAAAATTATTAGACTCATGGTTACTCATTGATTTCATCCACATTATTTTTATTCTGACGTTTTCTTTACCATGGTTTTAAATCAACTGCAACTATTCTTTCTCTGGTGGTTATATATTGATGCATGTCCTAAACTTTTGGCAGGAGAGTTGTATGTGCAAGCTCAAAGGATGTTTGATGATAAGATGTTTTCTAAAATGCTCGCAATCATAGATTTGGCCATTAAAGAAGCCGTAATTACTACTGATAACTTTGAAACTGAGTTCGTGAGTAAATTCTCTCTCAATTTTGTACATATCACATTTTTTCCTGATTTTTCTTCATAACTTTGTCTAACAAAATTAGGGTTGTTTTTTTCTCTAGGGGCATGTTTCACCTGTGCTGTGTACTGCACTGGAAATCTTACCCCTGCTGCGTCCACCTGAGCAGATTCCTTCAATGTGGCTAGTCCTTCTTAGAGTAGTTTTGCAATACCTTCCCAAATCAGAGTCTTCACAAAATCAGAATGATGAGTCACAACAAGGCAGCATTGGTGATAACTTTTCAGGTACAGATGATAGCTATCTACAAGTGACCTTATTTTATCTTATGCAAACTAGGACCGTCAATCACACATTGATCTTTGTAGATGATAATATTAAGCAGAAGAAAGAAATGCCCAATAGTACAGATCCCATTTCGCCAAAGAAAGCCGAATCTCCATCTCAGGGTTCTCGATTAACCTCAAGTATCCCAAGCTATTTGTTTGCCGAAAAGCTTGTCCCTGTACTGGTAGACCTTTTGCTACAGGCTCCCATGGTTGAGAAGTATATTATTTTCCCTGAAGTTATTCAAACACTTGGAAGGTAGAGGTTCTCTATATTCTTTAATGTCAACTGCATGTTATTTCACCCATAGGGCTCTTAAGGATTGGAGATGGTGACCAAAAGGATTTGATTACATTATTTTTATGCTTACAATTAGAAATGTGGGGCCAAATCTGTATAATCCTTTCCAAATGACAGTTCCAGGAGAAAGTTTTCATGACCTTATTCGTAATATAGTTTTTTTTTTCTTTTTTGAAAATTTATTTATTATATAGTTAAACAGTTGAACATGTTTAATATTGTGTATCCACTATATAGTTTCCACTTTCAATATGGATGGTCATTAGCTGATTGGAGTCAATACTCAATATACCTGAATAGTGTTGTTACATGCAATTTTATATAACTGATGATATGATGTCGGCAAACTTAAGAGGAGTATTTGGTTGAGTTGTCATTGCTGTTACCATTCTTGTAATATTGCATAATAGTCACTAGAAGCAGTGACACAGTTGATCTATTTCTTAGGTGTATGACAACAAGAAGAGATAATCCAGATGGTTCACTTTGGCGGTTGGCTATTAAAGGCTTCAACCGTGTTCTTCTTGATGATGTGTGCAAGTTCTCCATGAACGCTGGAGCAGATTCAAGAATTAGCAGACCTGCGCGATTGCGCATCTGGAAAGAAGTAGCAGATGTTTATGAGATATTCCTCGTCCGTTATTGTGGACGTGCGATTCCTTCTAACTCTCTGTCATCAGAGGCTCTTAAGGCTGATGAGACCCTTGAGATGACCATTTTGAACATTCTTGGTGACAAGATTCTAAAGTCACCAACTGATGCCCCTGTTGATGTAATTTTCTTACTCTTTACTGGTTTTCTAGTAAAAGGGCTTTTGTTACCTTCAGTGTCACTGTATTCCGCTCAAGTATCCCACTCATGAAAACTTTTTTATCAAAATAAATAGAAAGTATGAGGCCAATCCTATCCAGTAACATATGTGGTACTCGCCTTGTGGTGATGATCATGATAGTTGCAATCTGACTATAGATGTCCAGGTTACCTGTTGTTCATTTGACCTACGGCAGTTTCCCATTCTTATACTCTTAGGTCAGCCTTCAGTGTGATGATTAGGTTTCCATGTATTTTGGACTCTCATGATTAGATGTTCTAATTAGATGTCAGATAATCTTATCCCTCATGATCTCCTGAATTATTCATCTAGCATTGAGCCTTGCACCAGTAAACTGATGCCAGGTGTCCATTAATGTCTGCGCATTCCTCAAGTTTAACACTCCTGTGCATGTGTTCAATGGTTTGCTAATTCTGTTTTTTCCCTTCTGGCAGATTATACGCCGTTTAGTTTCCACCATAGACCGCTGTGCCTCACGGACGTGCTCTTTGCCTATTGAGACTGTGGAGCTTATGCCATCTCACTGTAGTAGATTTTCCCTGGCTTGCTTACAGAAGCTATTTTTCTTAAGCAGGTGGCTTTTTCATTTATGTTTTCTATTCTTTATGTTTAGCTTTTGGTTTCTTAGAAATTTGAAGGGAAACTTATTGCACTTTCAAGCATAATAAGATAAAGTGAGATATGCGAGAGTGCTATTGTAGAAGCCCCAGGTGTCCATGTTTCTGTTGTCCAAACTCTTGATGAGTGAGCTTCTTAGTTTGCACCAATTTTGACCTTGAAGACTGATGATTCATTCAGTTTTGGTGCCATGAACGTTAGTTGAAATTTATTGTGGCTGTATTCAGTTTAATGCCCAGTTCTGCATTTTTTCAGCAATCATAGCATATCAAAATAGATAGAAATTTCTTCTTATTTTGTGTAGTCTCTGATTTCACCATTCATTTTTTGTCAAATATTACATGAACCTTAATTGGCTTGCAGTTTTGAAAATGAAGCTAGCAATTGGAACTTGACGAGATCTGAAGTCAGCAAAGTTGCAATCCTGGTACTTATAACCAGATGCCAATACATAAACAGATTTTTGTCTGATGAAAATGACTTGGGTATGTAGCTTTTGTGTTACAGCTATTCACTAGGTTAAAAATGTTCATTTCAACTCCTTGGTTGTCTGTTGAAGAGCATGCTACTTTCCCTGCAGGTGAACGCCCATTACCAACTACAAGGCTTGAAGAAGTTATTTATGTACTTAAAGAACTGGCCCGCTTAATTATTCATCCTGATACAGCATCCATTCTTCCTTTACATCCTTATTTGAGAGCTGGCCTAGCTGATGAGGCAAATAACAGCAATCATTCGCATCTGCTTGCACTGTTTCCCTCTTTTTGTGAGCTTGTTGTAACAAGGTGACCAACACTTTTGATTTAGAAAACTCGGGTCAGTAGGCACACCCTGTAACAGAATTAAGTAAGCCTTTAAGAATGAAGTTTTAATAGATGAAAGCAAATTAGAACTATAATTGCCGTTGCTGTTAATTTGTCCTCAGATTGTTAACTTTTATGAGGATCTTATCTTTGTTACTCTTAGACTGACGAAATGAAATACTAGTGGAAACACAGCTGTGTGCACACACCCATTATTGTATGCATTATAGGCTTGTGCGTATGGTTGAAGTGACTGTACGTGTATTTCTGTGCTGCTTGATGAACAGAGAAGCAAGAGTGAGAGAGCTAGTGCAAGTTTTACTACGACTTATCGCTAGAGAACTGGCGCTCGAGAAGGTTAGCACTGCCGGTTGAAGCATGGAAGAATAGACAAAAGGTTTGATTTCGGATGCCGCTTGTCAATGCGTTGTATAGGTGAGGAATTTTTTTTAGCCCATCCTCGTTGCTCATTGTTGTATTATGTAGGTTGTAGATTTATTATAGATGCTTGCTCTGTTGTATTTGTTTTAGTTGCCAACCTTCGTGAATTATAAGGAAAGAGCTGGTTTTGATTTGTCTTGCTACCATGGATTGTGTCCAAAATGTGTACATTTTTGTTTCGATCAATTAATGGAAGGGAAACACTTCTACGAGATGGATTCCGCCAGACTCGATTCTGATATGCTTTAATTTCTGTATCATTCTCAAAGACAGGAGAATTTGCTAGGAAACATCAAAAGAGGCAAGCAACTGCTTTAACATTCTCAAAGGCATAGACCTTTTCATATTGCCATATCATGTAAAAATAGCTTGATTTTGATTCCAATTTATTTCATATCCGATGGCTGTTACGGACTTACAGACGTTCATGATGGGGAGTGAAGAGGAGATTGATGGCCAAAAAGCCAGACACTACACCCATAAAAACACAGGTAAAAAGGACAGAAAAGTCTGACCCAAAAAAAAAGGGAGTTACAAGCAAATGAGAATATATCCCTAGTAACAACCTATACATTTGCGCTGCAGCTGCTTTACTTGTTCTTGAGGCTATTAGCCTGGTTGAGCCTTGCCGCAGCAGCCACGGAAGCTGACACACCCGCAGGATGTGTAGTCAGAAAAGGGTCATTCCTCATTTCTGCGCCTGTCACCCCTTCTGCATCTTTTCTTGTCGCTGGCCGATCTGCTGGTAACTTTGAAGTTGCATCCTGCAATTCACATGATCTTCCCTGTTATTAATACGAGAGCAACTTTACGGTGAAACAAGTGCGGAAAAGATTAGTCCCAACTCCCAACTCAGTGTGTCATTAGTGGGAAAATTCCAATGTCATGGCTTCTTTAGGTTCAATCACAGCCATATTTGCAAATGTCGTAATAGTCTATTAGCTATGTATGATTACCGTGAGAATGTCAGCCAGAGTTGTCTTCTCTGCTTCATTGGTTAACCTAGCATTGAGGGTTGCTGCTGACTGGGCTGCGGCCGCGATCCCACCAGGGGTGGTGGTGGTTCGGCCTGTGGCCCTTACTTCTGCTGCTTGAATTGCTGCGGCATCGCTCCATTCTACAGGCTTCTGCCCGGCTGTAAGGGCAGTGGCTTCAAGTGCTTCACCGATAGTAATCCCACCATCACTACCTTGAAATGCCAGTGCTGATGCTTGAGATTTGGGAGATTTTTTTGTCATTTGGCCTACAATCTGCCACAACAAAAAGATACATATTACACAATTTTAATATGGTGTTCTATGTATATCCTCATAATCCAAGTAGTCATTTCATGGAAAAAATCAATCAAACCTGTGACATTGTTTCCATTTTTATTTTATTTTTTTCAATTGGAAAGTTAGGTCTTGAACTAACTTAGAAAGATTAGAAAGATGATGGGGATATATCAGAAACCTGTCCACCAATTGCTTCTGTGATGACTTGTTTTCCTGGCATATCAGTTTGGGTGACACTCATACTTTTGTTACCAAAATTAGTGGCATCCTGATGACCAGCAAACCCAGCTTTCTCATTCTTGGCAGCAGCAGATTGCATCAACGAGGATGCCCCGCCCTTTCGGGTATGTCCCATCGTCTCGTACTCTGCTGTCTGCATCATTGCTGCATCTCTAGGCAGCACTGTCTTGTCTGCCACCTCACCTTCAATTGTGAAAACATCCCCATACTTGATGGCATGTTCTTCCTCCTGTGGGCTTTCCAGCTGTTCTTGGCTCATTTTCTCTCTCTTGTTCGTCTGTTTTCTTTCTTTAACTGGCTTCCTGGTTTTGTTATGAAGGTGCAATATTATAGGATAATAGGGGAAATGTGGGATTGAGTTGGGAGTGAAATGTGGAGAGGCTGTTTTTGTAAAGACATTTGCAATGGGTGGTAAGGTAAGGGTTGCTGATTTTTAGATGAATTTGCGAGCTCCTATGTGTTTTTGGACATCAAGATGTTGACTCAATTTTTTCTAGGACATCAATCTTCTTTTTTACCTTTGTGACATTGTCCATTAACGAGGGAAAATCTTCAATGATGAAAATCATGAAATTCCTCGAGAGTAAAATTATTTTGTAAGATACACAACTAATTTAGCATTTTAAACCCACTGTCATAACTCTGGAACCAATGGAAAAATGACATGATTCAAAGTTTTCCTAATTTTTGTACTTCCATAAATTAGAAATAGTTTTGAAAAAACAGATTAAGATATGTTTATGAAACATGAAGATGGTGGGTCTAATTAGTTGTTCAATATTATATAAATTTTACCTACGTATGTATTAGGCCTTATATACATTTAGTCATAAGCTCATTTATAGAAAATATTATTATTTATTTCTTTATAGGAATTTGATTCTTTTGAAATGAAAAAAGCTTCCCCCCAAAAGACAGCTTGAACAATATTTAGAAGAGGTAAGGTTAGTTAGATGATAAGATTTAGACATCATGCCATATTGGAAAGCAAATGAATATCGATTTCCTAAAATTGCCGCAATGGCTCGTGATGTTATAAGGATACCGATTTCTACCGTTGTTTCCGAAAGTACTTTTAGTGTCGGAGGTAGAGTGTATGATCAATATAGGAGCACACTCAAGCCAGAAACAGTAGAGGTTTTGATTTGTATAAGAGATTGGTTATATGGGACGCAAGGTATATCATTTTAATTCTTAAACTTTAAATTGATTACATATGTAATTTGTTTAATATTTCTTACTTAATTTGTTTTGATTGTAGAGGTTAGAAAGTCAGTTTTGGAGGATCTCATTGAATATATTATTTCTCTCTACATCAATAACACTGAAAGTTCGAGTTGTTAGATAAATGTTTAGTAAAATTTATGTAATGAAACTTATTTATGTAAGAATTTCATTTTTAAATCGTGTGTTTCAATGTAGTATTTATTTAGAGATTTAAAGGTTATTTATGTAGTATTTAGAGATTTAAATGTTATTTATGTAGTATTTATAGATTAAAAAAAAAAAAAGGTCAAAGTCGGGTTGACCCGACCCGAATTTAAACGGGTTGGGTCTGGACCGATCCATTACCAGACGGGTCATGTCTAAACGGGTCGGGTCGACCCATTTCGACCCGTTTTGATACTCTAAAAATGGGTAATGACATTTTGAATCTTGTACTCGACCGAAATTGTCATAATGTACATCTAACGATAAAAAGTGCCATAATGAACTCTATACTCGACCGAAGTTGACATTTTGAACCCTCTGTCAATACGTGACAGTTAAGTATTAACATCGATTTTTTTTCCTTCCATAAATACATGTTGTATGATACATATTATTTAATTTTTTTATTATTTTATTACACGTTGGAAAATCCATGTCAAAAAATAAAAACACCTTTTTCTTACTCTTGCATACACCATCCAAAACCAAATCTCTCAAATCATCACAAACGAATCTTTGCAAGCTTAGCCACTTAATTAATCTTTTTAATTGACTTTGTAATTAAATTTCTTTAGTCCCAAGATCTCCTTCCATAACAATTGACATGTACAAAGGGGCGATTTCCCTTCAATCTTTGTTCCCAAAAAAATCTAGGGATTTCAAGGTATCCGGATACAAAATTCGTCCATTCCTGATTTGGAAATGCTCCAGATGTGCAGATCTCACTCGCTTTATGCAGACCTTTGCCGGATTCCAGCACAGTCACTGGAAACTGATAAGAGAAAACAGAAAAATACCAAACAACCTGTAGCTACAACAACCAACTGTTGGGGTTAATTTCAATCCACAATCAATTTTGCGCAGCAAACAATCTTATCCCAAGAATCAATAACCCCTAGCTATCAAACCAATCAAAAGCAATCAAAAATAACACAGAGATTTTTAACGTGGAAAACCTCAACAGGTAAAAAACCACGGGACCAAGCCAGTCAAATCCACTATATGATGATCAATGTGTACAACCAAGTAAAATTCCTATCTCAACTATAAGAATTATCTGACATACACCGCTATCACCAATAGTACTAATCAAACAATCTAATCAATTAATCCGAGAAAAACAAGAGACATGAGAATAGAGAACCAAAATCAGATTTTTACTGCTTTAATCGGGATAGTATTTCTACCACATCAGACAACTTCTCACCGATCCAACCGTTCATATTGAAGAACCAGAAGTTTTGCACCTACTGTCCAAATTTCATCTCGATCCAACGGTGAACGAAGTCACTACGATGATTATCCCGCAGCTGCACAGAGTTTGGCGAAATCTGTTTTCTCTCTTCTCTCTCACAGGATGCTCAACAACAACCCTCTCACAATCTCTCAGGATGCTCAATAGCAACCCTAATTAATTCTCTTGTCTCTCTTTTTTCTCACAACCTAGCCACCACCCACCTTTTATATTAGTGGACAACCTAATTAATTAGGTTACACAATCCTACTCCAAGTCATACTCCAATCTTTTCTTTTCTTTTTCTTTTTCTAATCAAACTAAAACAAACAACTCCAATTGGGCTAGGCCCACAACAAATCTCTCCTTCAGCCAATATGAGCTGGACTCCAACAATCTCCCCCTCCAGCTCATATCATGGGGGAATCACCAATTTTCATGCAATCTGAGTAGGAGTCAAGTTCGCTTTTTCACCCGTCAACACCGCAAAGCTAACTCTTCTCCTAGGTAACTCTACCTGGCCATCACAATCATTCAATCTTTTGTAAGTACCTTGTACTTTACTCTTAACCGCGGTTCCAATCAATCGATAAACATTGTTGGAAGCAAGCTCCCCCTTCATGATTACAGCTGCTCCTTTGCTTACCCTCATCAATCTGTCTCTCACTGCGTATCTATACCCGCGAGAATCCAATCTTCTAAGGGAGATTAAATTTCTTTTCAACTTCGGCACATATCTCACATTGCCAAGAGTTCTCACCAATCCATCATGCATCTTGATCTTCACATTGCCAATACCTTCAACCTCCAGTTTTTCGTTATTAGCTAATATGACAGATTTATCATCACAATCACCAAATGTACTAAACAATTCTTTGTTAGCACAAATATGAAAAGAACATGCAGAATCTAAAATCCAGGAATCTCTTACTTGTTCCTCACTTTTCTGCACTACCAACAATTCAGCATCATCATCCTGAATAGTCATCTTTTCTTTATCCTTCTGCAGTTCTTTCAAATCAGTCATCATCTTCTGACAGTATGCTCTGATATGACCCTTCTGGTGGCAATAGTAGCATTCTTTCTCACTATAGTCTGCCCTTGGTCTTGAACTGGATCTGTTTCTTCCATAGTTGGAAGAAGCCCCTCTTTCTCTGTTTCTACCACGATCCCGTCCACTCGATGGCCCATCTGAAATCATTAGTCTCTCACTACTATTCTTGTTCTCCACTCCTAACAGCTTCTCATTATCTATTAGGAAAGTCGTCACATCCTCCTTCTTCAAACTTGTCTTCCCTACTGTAAGGGACTGCACTAGTGATTTGTATGACACATGCAATGAAGAAAGAAGAAGTATCGTTTGCTCCTCATCTTCTACTTTCTCCCCTGTATTAAGCACTTTCGTCAACACCCGATTGAAATCCGACAAGTGCTTATGGATGCCCATACCTTCACCCATCTTCAACGAATACAAGTCCAACTTTAGACTAAGTTTGTTTGTCACGGGCTTGGAAGCATAAACCCTTTCTAGCTTCTCCCACATTCCTTTTGGTGTTTGCTCCCCCGTCACAACATACTTTATTGATGGAGCTAATGCAAGCCTGATCTGACTCGTCGCCTTTTTCAGGATAGTTGCCCAATCACCATCTTTCATTCCTTCTGGCTTCTTATCACTAAGAGCGACGTCGAGATCCTTCATAGTCAACACATCCATCACAGTTGTCTGCCACACTGCGAAATCATTCTCTCCATCAAAAGGCTCAATCTTTCCGTTGTCGGTCATCTTTCAAACCTTAAGCTCCGCTACCAATTGTTGGGGTTAATTTCAATCTACAATCAATTTTGCGCAGCAAACAATCTTATCCCAAGAATCAATAACCCCTAGCTATCAAACCAATCAAAAGCAATCAAAAATAACACAGAGATTTTTAACGTGGAAAACCTCAACAGGTAAAAAACCACGGGACCAAGCAGTCAATCCACTATATGATGATCAATGTGTACAACCAAGTAAAATTCCTATCTCAACTATAGGAATTAGCTGACATACACCGCTATCACCAATAGTATCAATCAAACAATCTAATCAATCAATCCGAGAAAAACAATAGACATGAGAATAGAGAACCAAAACAAGATTTTTACTGCTTCAATCGGGACAATATTTCTACCACCTCAGATAACTTCTCACCGATCCAACCGTTCAGATTGAAGAACCAGAAGTTGCGCACCTGCTGTACAAATTTCACTCCGATCCAACGGTGAACGAAGTCGTTACGATGATTCTCCCGCAGCTGCACAGAGTTTGGGGAAATCTGTTTTCTCAATAGCAACCCTAATTAATTCTTTTGGCTCTCTTTTTTCTCACAACCTAGCCACCACCCACCTTTTATATTAGTGGACAACCTAATTAATTAGGTTACACAATCCTACTCCAAGTCATACTCCAAACTTTTCTTTTCTTTTTCTTTTTCTAATCAAATTAAAACAAACGGCTCCAATTGGGCTAGGCCCACAACAAATCTCTCCTTCAGTCAATATGAGCTGGACTCCAACACCAACTTAGATATCATCATCACCTTAAATCAGTATTTGATAACTACAACTTAAATTATTTAATGAAAAAATAGTAGTTTTTGAGACTTTAATTTATTTATTTTTTGGTAAACAGTGTCACAGCGACCCCTCAAGTCTCCTTATGAAAAAAAGAGAACATAGCATGAATTTGTCACCGACGGAAGACAGCCTTCAATCTAGACTGCACAACCCAACAACCTATCCAATCGCTGCCAGATCATCATCATCATAAACCAAACATTATTATTATAACTTCTACTTTCCAACACATCATAATCCGAACATCATTATTACATCTTATACTTATCCTTCCGCAAACTGTTTTTTTTTTCTTTGTAGATTCATAAAGTACTGGTCATTTTTTCTTCTTCTTACCTTTGGTTTGTTTTGAGCTTTGATTTTTAATGTTTGTTAGGATCGTGATCTTATCGTTTAAACAGATAAAAATTACATTTTTGGGGGGTTTCTGTTGTGTATAATTGTATCTTGTATACTCCTGCCATCATCAATTTGCTTACTCTTACTCTCAGGATTTTGAATTCTGAACTCTGAAACTTGTTTTGTGTATGTTGAAGCGAAGCTGACCTGGATCCAGAGAAGAAACCATATATCTTTGTCAAGCCCATAAATGATAGTAACACTTTAGCATGCTTCATGTAGCTGATTAATTTCCTGGTTGAAGTTACATATTTTTTTCTATTTTTTCTATTTTTCTCAAAGTGGTCAAATGGGTCTTTGATTTTGCTATAGCTGGCATTGATGGGTACAATCCTGCATTTCTCTAGAAAAAAATGGGGAAAGTGCAAATCCCATCAACAATGCTTACATTGAATAGGAGGAGTTTGTTAGTCTCTGTGTGCTATTTAAGTTCATAGAGTTCGGAAGCTCCTTACATATTTGAAAACAAGACGTCTTTCAATCACTAAAAAGAATTTCCAATTCTTTTTGCTTTCAATTTGGTTTGTTCAGATCATTCTCACCAACTTTGCTTTGAAGGATTGTAATATCTGGTTTAGTTTAGTTCTGTAGGAATTGATCATCTTACAAATAACCCTTTACAGGGCATATATTTTTGTGTGTAATCCATTCAATTAACTAACTGATAAATAAACTATGAAAAGATCTGATTTCTTGCTTAATTTACTGCTTTATTTTGCAGGAATCGCATTTTTTCTTTGGTGTTCTTGATGAGCAAGCAAAAACATATGGATAAGTAGTGCATACTTGTTTACTGATTCTGCTGATTATATGTTACTTACTTTATTTTCCTGATGCAGATTACTTGTAGTTGGGAAAAATTGCAGTGTTTTACGCACCCGCCAAGATTTATCAAGTTGAAAATGAGATTTAGTATCTCCCCATTCAATCAAGAACAGAGAAGAGCTGATAAAACATCAAATTCATTTCATATCTCATCTCCCCTGCCATTCATGAATCAAGATTACTTTTTTATGCTTCTTAGGCCTTGAGGTTTTTAGAAGAGTTTGATGCAATCTTTTCTTGCCACAGTTTTCTCAATATAAAAAAAAGACATTGTCTACAGAAGCACACAGGAATTTACATTTACTTGCAGTGATCAAGATTCTGCAAATTCTACCTCTCTGCCTTTCATTATAGTCATTCTGCTGCCTACTTTCTTGTTTCTGTAAAACAAGCCAAGATCATTCAGTAATCAGTATATGAACAGGATTGAAGCCTGAATCCACATGTCGTTTCTCTTTTCAACTGACCCTGTAACTAAGTCGGATCGATTAGAACCACAAATTATACATTTAAGTTGATACATTATAATCATCTTGTCCCAAAATATTATCGCAAACACTTTTATAATCTGTACAGTGTTTTACATTTCATTTTTCCAGATTTTTATTTAATCATGTAGCTCCTACTCTTGCATCCATACATTAACTATATGCAGTCCCTGTTGTTTCCTCTGTTAATATAGCTATAAAGTAGTAATCCAAAACCAAAATTAATACATACTATTACTGTATATTCACCCACACACCAGGACTTGGTACACCATCATGAACCACAAACAGCAAATAGTACTCTGAAGGTGCAATCTCAGCCCTTGATGGTCCGACCGCGTTTACGGTGTAAGTACCCACCATGTCATTTGCAAAACCATTCTTCTTCAGCACAACCATCCTTTGATTCATTGCAAATGAATGTGTAGTAAAAGATGGAGCAATTATTCGCACCGACACCGTACTCTGAGCTAGAAATGCTTGGGACTGAAACCGTATGGAGACTGTCTCCCCATATCCTATGGTTTCATCACTTACTAACAAAATCTTAGGCCTAACCCTTTCGTTCTCTTTCGACAGATAAGGCGGCGAGAATGCCTCCAAACTCAGGTCTGTTGGGTACATTACACCAGTGAAATTGTAGTATTGGTGAGGATTACTTCCACCAACTAAAACACGTCCGTCCGGTAACAAAACCGCTGTTGAATGGTACATTCGGCCCGTTTGAGTTGGTGACATGACAGAAAATCGCCGATTTGATGGCTGAGATGTGTGGTATATAACTGGTCTGGTTGCGGCAACGCGCCCGAGGTCCCACCCTGCAGTGCCCAATTCACCACCGTTGATGATGATCACATCGCCGGTGGGAAGAATGACCATATCACACATTACTCGTGGGGACGGTAGATTTTCCATGACCCAGGCAGGGTTTTTATCACTGACTCTTAGCCTCCCACACGTGCTCACAGCACGAACAAACACTCCTCGCTTGGCTTGGCGAAATGAGCTTCTTGGGGCACCCCCACAAACCAATACTTCAGCTAAAATTGTGCTCTCATTTTCGTCTAATGACAGCAGAACTGATGATCCTGTGCTTGGATAGTTTCTAGGATCTTGTCCGGGAATACGAGGAAACTCTCGAATTATGTGATTTTGATTGTAATCAAATAAGATTGATCGCGTGTTAGCGAAAACGAACAAGTTACCATTTGGTAGGAGATGGAGGAATGGGTATAAATTGTTCTCATCTCTACCATTGGAAGTCTCAGATAAAAAGTTAAACCTAATACGGGAAGCAGGACGCTTCGGGTAGAATTCATAGCTAAATTCTCTTCTTCCACCGACGATAATTGTTCGACCGTCGGGCAAAATTTGATTACTTGCATACCATCTTCTACTTGATAAGGAATTTGGGAACTCAATCCAATCACATTGGTTGCCGTTGCACGGAGTAAATGCGCGTATGACACGGTTACCATCATTGTACCCGCCGGTTTGAATTAGGGTCCCATTTGGTAGAACCGAACCGGAGGAGCACCACGTGTCGGTTAAAACCATTAGGGGGCGGAAGGTATTTGTGGCGATATCATAGAGAACTGAATGTGCAGTGCAATCAGTTTGGAGAGCCGTATCATGGCTATCTACTCGGCAAAGGACACCGGGGAGGGAGAGGTTGGACGGGCCGAAATCGGTTCGGTCGAACATGATGACTTTGTTGTCATTTAAGAGTTGCATGTGCATAGCAGAAATGCCTATGCTTCTTTGCAATAGACGCCACTCGCCTAGTTGTGATTGCGAAAGAAAGGGGAAAATGATCAAGAATGAAAATAAAAGTAGGAGTTTGGTTATGTGATCAGTGGTCATTATTGGTTTGGAAATTAGGAAGTGTTTGGATGGTTATGGTTAGGGTTGAAGTGTAAGTGAGAGTAAGAGTAGAAGTTGGTGGGTATAGTAAGTTCATTAATTTTTTTGTCTATATATTAAGAGAAATGTTAAGTAAACATTGATATAATTAGCATGAAATTTAGGAAAATAATCTTTGGACGACCTAGAATTCAGCTGCAATACTAACTATGTTTCTTTTGTGAATTTTTCTTTTAAGTCCTTGAATGGATTATTGTGTTTCTCAATAATTTCTGCTGGGTTTGTTATGGTTAACTCAAACAATGGAGGTTCGTTAGAGTTTTTTTCTAATGGGCAATTGTGTGCATGTGGCAATTACATGATAGCACAAAGCTTTGCACAAAAGTCTCAAAACAACTCTATCTTGATTCTTGATGCGTAATTTGAGCACAGTAAACATTGATGTCTTGTTTATAAAGTTTTGAGGCTAACTCTAGAGTTAAATATTGTCATAATCTCATTTCTAAAGAGGGATTAAAATTCAAACACATTGGGAGGGGAAAATATTTATCAGGTTGAAAAATGCATTGTATATTTTTTCTCTCTTTCTTAAATTAGTGATAGAGCTGTTAACAATGTGGCCGGACAGCCAGGTATATCCCTTCCCAGTAAATGAGATGAAAAACTTGTTATTCCATTTCAATTTTTATCTTCTTTTTTTATTTGTAGAAAGAAAAATGTTAATTTTGAAGGGTGGTAAATTAAATGCGACCGAGAAGGGATATCACGAACAAATAAAATATCTAGTTATTATCTACAAGTATTGCGATAACTAATTAATGGCCGATCTTTAAATTACAAAAGCTCATGTGTTATATGGACAAAGTCTGAAATGGAGGCTTCTGTGTTCTTTCCGTGGAGAGCATACCCAAAAAAAGAAGAGGGTCATGTTTATATGGACAAAGTCTGAAATGGAGGCTTCTGTGTTCTTTCCGTGGAGTGCATACCCAAAAAAACAGACAACCCAGTGATCACCCCCACCAGAAGCTGGTGAGGAACGATCCTCGACAGCCGTATGATGAGACCCGAGGGTCCATCGTGGTCGTTAATCACGCTCTGATCACAGGGCCATATCTCATCAACCAGGCTTTTGTTCCTGTCTCCTTAGTGCATAAGGATACAAATGTACAATCCTATAGAACAGATCCTGTTCAAGTAAGGTCGTGCCTATTCCTCCCTTCCCTCTCTAATATAAGGGTGTCTCAAGTCTTGTTCGCTTTCGATGTGGTATTTTTCTTTGGTATTCTGTAACAACGCTCTCCTTTTTCCTGTCCAAAACGAGAGAAAATCACCCAGCTAAGAACACTAAATTACAATACTCAACTCTAAAAGGAGAACGGGAAGAACGAACCCGCAAAGACTTTTAGATCTGCTTCCAATTCGAACAGACCAATATTTTGAGGACTTAGCAATAACCTTTATTGTATCATCTGTCTGGTGCAGTTGGTGTTCTGCAACTCGGGCTTTCGTAATCAATTATTTCTTGCAAAGAGAGGAGCACTGAAAGACTGTAACATATGGTGTTATCTTGACAGAAAAAAGGCATTGATTGATTGAAGAAAACAAGCTTGGTACAAAAGCTCATGTTTATATGGACCAAACCAAACATTATACTCTAAGAAATCCAAACACAATATTAACCAATAACTAGTATTTTTAGTACCTAAACAAAAATTGGTTGATATGCTTAAAGAATAGTGTAATATTGTCGTTTCTTTTTTTACCTAAAATACTCCCATGTTGGGTGGGGCATTTTAAGGAAAAGTCGTTGATTTCTCACTTGAGCTTTAATTTTGGTTCATTTTGGTGGCCAAATAAGAGGATTAGTATTTGAAATTTCTAGGATTGCTCCTAGAATAAATAGTCCGAAACTTAAATTAGTATTAGTGTGGGAATTAAGGGTGTGATTAGCAAAAAAATTGTATAAACGTGATAATGAATGAAAGTAACAAATGAGGCTTCAATGGAGAGAAAATCTAGTGGTTGGAGTGGTAAATGTACTGTTCCATTAGTTTTTATGCCTAAAAATAAAAGAGTATTTATACCCAAATGATTATGGAGTTGGGGTATAATGGGAATTTCCTTAATTTGAGTTAGTCTAACTACTATCGTGAGTTGCATTAACTGCAGGTCAGAAATTTGTTATTGAGTATTTGAAAATATTTGCGTTATCAGCCTTTTAGTTAATGTGCGTCGCTTGTTACGACAAAGACATTAACTGAACTGCTCTTTTATTAGAGTAGGTAAGATATTATCGTTGGAGTGCGAAACCATTATTCCTTTAACTAAGTGATCTCGTGTATAAGGGATATCCCAATGTCCGGGGAAATCTATTCTTGGGAGAGACACTCGATTGATATCTTTACTAGGCATATGATTTTCATCTCTTAAAAACTGAAAGAGAAAGAAGAAACAACTAATGTTATCGGATTTTTTTTAGTTGATAGTAATTTGGAGATTCTATTTTTTCTTTTTAAATAAGGTTAATGCTAGTTTTTGTTAATAGGTACATTAGTCTTTTCAATCTTAATATTAAAACTTACATTTGTCATAAAAAATAGATAATAAAATATGAGCATGATTATCAACTACTTAAAATATATTTAGCTATATAAATAGAGAAATATTAAGAAAAACATAGTCCAATAAATAATGATAAACATGAGCGCAACAAATAATAATGATCATCATATAATTTTCAAAAAAAAAAATGATAATAAAGAACCACTGAATTTATAATTTAAAGGAGAAAAATAGAAAATAATTTAGATTAAATTTCTATTTGTCTAAAAAAACAAGATAATTAGAGACAAGGTTTACTTGAAAAAAAAATGAAAAACATTAAGCAAACACGGTTATTTCCTATTTTTAGAAAATTTCCTGGAACATGAAAATTAGTAAACAGACCCCAATCTTTCAACTCCCAGTCATCACCGTCACCTGGAAACCACCACGCCACGCAAGCACCCGCCTCCTCTTTCCGCGTTACCGTCAACGAACATCCACCCGGTGGCAAACCTCGTAATTCCGCCCAACTCCATCACACGCCAACAAACACCACACAACTCCACTCCATAAACTTTTCCCTCCCTCTGTTTCCCTTTCCTCCTCCTCCTTCTCCTCCTTCTTCTTCCTTGACTTATCACACACCTCTCATAAACACCAAAACGACTATATACGTTTTTCTACGCGGAGAAGCTGAAGGTGAAGCGTGGAGTGTATACCAAAGGATTGACTTGATCAGGGACAAACCTTGTATTGGAAGAAGGAGCAAATGAAGCACATTTTCAAGAAATTACACATAGGCAGCAACCACGAGCCGCAGCGGACGAACGAAACAGCTCCTTCGCCGTCTTGTGCTGCCGATCACCGTGCTGCTGGTGTTTCTGTTTCTGCCAATGCTCCGGCTAGTCCTCCGTCGCCTGCTCCAGCGGGCGTGCAGTCGTCGGGGGTCCTGCCTGGGAGTGGTGCGGGCAGTAACAGTAATCTGGACGATTATTTTAGTAGGGAAGAGGAGTTTGATTTGCAGATAGCCATGGCTATGAGTGCGTCGTCGACTTCAGTGTTTAGGAATGATCCAGAGAACGATCAGATCCGGGCAGCGACTTTACTGAGCTTGGGAGGCAGTCATCATCAGGGACAGATGGATATCGGAAGAGAGAAAGGGGAGGCAGCTTCTGAGGCCTTGTCGAGGTATTATTGGGTGAGTTTAGAAATAAAAAGGATTAGTACCCAGAATCCTTTGTATGCAACACTAATGGCGTATTGAACGAGGTTGACTTAGTTAGGGCTGTGGTGAGTGAACTAAGTTAGCTTTTTATACAGTTATTATAGTTGAATTGAGGGGAATGAAGTGATTTCACTGTTATTGAGATTAGAAATGGGATTGAATTAGGGTTTGCATTTGGTCCTTATTGTCAGTTTTGGTTGTTGAACAATATACACAACTAGGACCCCAACCTAACTTCACTTATGCTCAACTTTGTTTTGTTTTCATATGCTTGTTGTACTGAGCTGTGTTGTCTAATTGATGTTTCCCTTTTGTTGTGCCTGATTTGATCAGGAATGTAATGCCCTTGATTATGAGGAGAAAGTGATTGATGGTTTTTACGATGTGTTCTCCACAAGTTCATCAATGCAAGGGAAATTGCCGTCGCTCGCACATCTAGAGACAGACCCTGGAAGTTCTGGTCTAGAAGCAGTAATGGTCAACAAGGCATATGATTGTGCCTTGGTAGAGTTGCTGCAGATTGCAGAATGTATTGTAGTGGACTGCCCTCCTTCTAATGTTGCTCTTCTGGTACAACGATTATCCGAACTTGTTACAGGACATATGGGTGGAGCAGTAAATGATGCGAATATAATGTTGGCAAGGTGGATGGAAAGAAGCACAGAGTTAAGGACATTGCTACATACAAGCGTGTTGCCTATTGGTTCCATAGATATTGGTCTATCGCGGCATCGTGCTCTGCTTTTTAAGGTTTGATGTGTTCAATGACCATGATGTCTGCAGATTTTTTGTTCATACTGACATCTTTTTCATGCCAGTGGGAAGCTGCTAGGAAGTCTACATTTACACTCTTTGTTTCCCTGGATGTAGGTACTGGCTGACCATGTAAGATTACCGTGTCGACTGGTGAAAGGTAGTCATTACACTGGTTTTGAGGAGGAGGCTGTCAACATGATAAAGCTGGATGATGAAAGGTTGTGGCTTTTCTTCTTGGATTTTATGTAATTAAGTTATTAGTTTGTCTGTCTTTGGCTGATAAAATACCAGTTTTAGTTGTTGCATGACCATCTTCGGCGGATATGGAGATAGTTCTCTTTTGTATAATATTTCTTTAATTTTATATTGTTCCTTTTTGACTTGTCTAAAATTCATTTTCCGCCAATGCCATTGATCACAGCTCACGTATTGAAATAAAATTTCATTTTGTTCTTTTTCACATTATGTGCTAGTAAGATGCTCACTTGCATGGGTGTGTCTTTGCTTGAATTTGATCAGTAGATATGATGTGACCTATTTTTACTTGTTTTTTTCTCTAACTTAATGTTACTGCCTTCAGGGAGTTTTTTGTTGATCTCATGGCAGCTCCTGGGACACTTATACCAGCAGATCTTCCAAGTGCGAAAGAAACATCCTTAAAATCATCTGATCCAAACACTGAAGTTGCTTTTACAAAAGCAAAGCCATTACCTGGTGAAGGTACTAGTCAGAACTCTTCTGTAGAAAATAGCTTTCTTTTGGATAGAAGGTTAAGTTCGTCCGACAACACAGAATCCTTGTCTCCATTCCTTCGAGCTAGTACTGACGGTGGTGCTGGCCCATCTGGAGTATCTAATAAAGCAGCTTCTCCCTATCAACTTGACAACCCATCCTCCTCAGCTGTTGGAACTTCTCCGTACAAGGCGAATCATGGGCTCCATGCAGTTGGTGCTGGTGTGCGGATGAATGTTAATGTAGTTCCATATGCCCAAAATGGTTCAGATGATTCAAAAAACCTTTTTGCAGATCTTAATCCATTCCAGATAAAAGGAACTGGAAAAAATTTCATGCTTAACAAACCCACTGAGAATGGAGTGGCAGAATTTCCGGGACAGAAGAATAATCACCTTCCTGGTAGACCTCCTGTACCGTTGATGTGGAAGAATCGACATGCTTACAATGAAGTTCCTAGAAGAATAGAGTATGATAATACAGAAGGGTTTCCAAGAATGAATCGTGAGCCAAGTAATTATAACCAGTCATCCTTAGCTACTGCTAGCTCTACAATTTCTGAAAAGGTTAATCCTCAGGGTTTCAAGTCATCTAGTATTTCCAATCCATCAAGTAGAGATGGTGACCGAAATGCTGTAAATGGTGCTGATTCAGTTCTCTTATCTGGTACTAATCAAGGTATTAATTCACATTTGGCTGAGGAAGTAAATTCAGAACAGAAAGAAAAAAATCCCAGGGACGTGAAGAATTTGCAAAATGATGCTGAACCTGTGGTTAACGAACATGAAAAGAATGTGATTGGTTTCCAGGATCATAGAAAGTGGACACATGACAGATTTATGGGGGGAAATATGAAACTGAAGGATCCACAAAGTCCTAGCTTGTCAATAGATTCTAGCTCGAACAGAGTTGATCAATTATTGGATGATGTAGATGTTGGAGATGAAATTCGCTGGGAAGATTTGGTGATTGGTGAAAGGATTGGACTAGGTATGCCAACAGTTGGTCAAAATTTACTGTCGAGTTAATGATGGTTTTATTATTGCATAGGCTGCTAGAAATAAATGATTATATGCACATGTGCAGTCATGGATGAACATCGGGCATACACCATAGAGATAAAATGAGAACATGAAATATACATGCAGGCAGAATTGCTCTCAGCATTTTTAGTCTTGTAACTTGCAATTAGATGTAGTTATCTTTTTTATTTTTCGATAATTTCAGCTTTGTTTTAGATAGGAATGTAGACAAGGAGACTCGACACTTGCCCTCCCTACTTTGTAGGAAGTGCCACTGAGCTATAAGCCCATTGGTAATTTGAGCTTTGTTTTCATGGAATTTTAGTTTGAATCTAACAAATAGGATGCTGAGAATGAGAAAACACAGACAGATACACTCATAACACAAT
The DNA here is from genome assembly GCA_963691705.1 of Viola odorata. Taxonomy (NCBI): domain Eukaryota; kingdom Viridiplantae; phylum Streptophyta; class Magnoliopsida; order Malpighiales; family Violaceae; genus Viola; species Viola odorata. Next base: position 8,536,949 of record OY829543.1, read on the forward strand.
TTTCCAAGACCCTTCTATTTTCTGCTGATGATGGCATGAGGCCCATGCAGGATGTATTGTCTTGTGTTGGCAAAGCATCTCTATCACTCACTCATTTGTCCTCTTGTGAGCAGGTTCATACGGGGAGGTCTATCATGCTGAATGGAATGGCACGGTGAGATGGATTTTCTTACTTATCTATCTTATACTGTAGTGTTATGCATTTAGTAGTCCAGTTAAGTTCAGTTACAAATTCTCTCTATTTTTTTTCTTCTGATGTGTGTTTTTCCTTAGTGAATTGCCAGTGATTATTATTGGTATAGAATATAGATGACTGATAAATTCATCAGTAGAAAGTTGTCTACTTCTAAAGACACCCTTGTATTTGAAACTGAATCATGTACTTTGATTAAATTTGGATGCTATTAGAAAAGGAACATTCTTTATTTCATTTTTTTCACGTCTCGCTATTTTCTTGTAGCTACTAACACTTCTGTTCGTTCTTACTTACTGAAACATTGGGCGGTCTTCACAGTGGAGATTTGCCACATACTCTGTGTTGTTATATTCAGGAAAATTTATTGGAATGTAGGTAGTTTGGAAGTACTAATCTTTCTGCTCCTGGACTGGTGTGAAACTTACAGGAGGTTGCTGTGAAGAAGTTCTTGGACCAGGATTTCTCTGGTCCTGCATTACAAGAATTCAGAAGAGAGGTAAGCAATAAGTTATCTTAATGAAATATTTTCCTCTTTTCACTTGCAGATGAAATTTAAAATTTTCCTGTTATCATTTAGCCACCACAAAATAAAAAAGATAAGGGAACTAGGCAAATTATTAACTTTTCAGTGTAAGTATCGATTAAAACGTCGAGTAAAGTTAAAAACATGTGCAGGCACACACATTTTGTTAATGTCTTGCAATTGTGAGGCCTCAATTACATACTGGCAATTGTTGGTTTAAAAGTATGGTCTGTGGCGACTGTGCTTGATGAATTTGTTTAAAAATTCTAACCCTTTGATTGCCTTTCTTCTCTGATCTAAGGTGCGAATAATGAGTAGATTACGCCATCCAAATGTTGTGCTTTTTATGGGTGCTGTTACGCGCCCTCCAAATCTCTCAATCATTACAGAGTTTCTACCAAGGTATGATACTGTGTCTTACTTTTTCTGTCATTTCTTAGCTATATCTACTTTTTCCAAAATAACAGCAGTTGCCAGTGATCTTGTTATTTCTCTAGTATTTTTTTGGTTATTGGTTTCATAGTTTTTTGAATGATGTTTGACTTGCTAGGGGGAGCTTATATCGGATTCTTCATCGTCCTCAGAGCCAAATTGATGAAAAACAGAGAATAAAAATGGCTCTTGATGTGGTATGAGATTATGAACCATTATTAATGTCATTTAGCATTTTACATTTTTTTTTGTCTGATTTGAGTTGCCTTTATGCTGTAGGCAATGGGTATGAATTGCTTGCACACCAGTAATCCAACGATTGTTCATCGGGATTTAAAGTCACCGAATCTTTTGGTTGATAAAAACTGGAATGTCAAGGTGCACAAACTTATTTTTTGTTACTTTTTTGGCAGTATATTTTCGGGGTCAAATGTAGTAGTTCTGTTTAATGCTGTGGAACCAACTTCACAGACAAGTGAAACTGCTTCGGTTTATGTATGATTAGTCCCATTTGGCTCATTTTCTGTTACCATAGATACACATGATGTATGCAAATCTGTGCCTCCCATGTTGAGCATCGTGTTGATGATTTTGAAAAAGTGGTGCACAAACACTATGGAACTGCTGTTGTTCTGGTGCTACGAAGAAACTCCCAACCAAACCTTTGTTTGCTTTAAGTTTGATGACTTGGTCTGCAATCTTCTGTCACGCATGCATTTTAGTTTGATACTTTGAGCAGTTTTGGTCAAATAGTATGAAAGTAAGAGTTTTTTTATTATTTTTTGAATTTGAAGGAAAGATGCTCTATATAAAGTCACTAGGTAAATTTGGGTTACATTTTAATTTTGTCGTGCTTTGGGTTCTCCTCTGGCTATTGAAAGGTCACATTGCTTGATGATAGACATGATTTAAGCCCGTGCTTTAACATTTTTTTTCATTTCACTTGGCAGGTTGGTGACTTTGGGTTGTCTCGCTTGAAGCATAATACCTTTTTGTCATCCAAATCAACCGCTGGAACGGTGAGAATTGCAATTTTTGCTGTTAACATAGTTTTTCAAAAAGTTATCAATGGTAATAGTCGTGAGACAATATGTACAATGAGTCTTCTCTCAGCTTCACACATTATCCCTGATGGAGTTTTTTCCCCGATGTGTTAGCCTGAGTGGATGGCACCCGAAGTTCTCCGCAATGAACCTTCCAATGAGAAGTGAGTTACTGATGTTGATTTTTGCATTTCAGTTTTTTTATTAATGCTCTTGAACTTGCATTACATTTAGCCAAGTTGAAATCTATTCAGGCATTTAATGTTCAATTTACTTTAAGTTAGTTGTAAAACACGGTGAACAATTTTGAACCTGTTGGATTATGACTTTTGGGGTTTTTTATTTTTATTTATTTTGAATGTACAGGTGTGATGTATATAGCTTTGGAATCATTCTATGGGAGCTTGCAACTCTGAGAATGCCTTGGAGTGGGATGAACCCAATGCAAGTTGTAGGTGCAGTTGGTTTCCAGAACCGTCGCCTTGAGATCCCAAAGGAAATTGATCCAGTAGTCGGAGGGATGATCTGGCAATGCTGGCAGACGTAAGTTAAAAGGAGCAATTATAATACATACACTTCAATTTTGTAGAGATTTTTTCAATTAATGACTTTTGTGTCATTCTCCAGCGACCCGAATCTGCGTCCTTCGTTTGCAGAGCTCACAGAAGCTCTGAAGAAATTGCAGCGGCTTGTCATCCCTTCAAATGTGGACGAGCCCAACTCACCTCTGCAACAAGAGAATTCAGTAAACTGTACACCTTGAATGTCTCACTTTTTTAATTGTGAATAAAGGAAACATTCTGTTTCTCTGCTTTTGGTGAGGCCAGCGTGTGAAATTTTGAATACTAAAAGAAATACGAGGAAAGGCTATATGAAAATGATTGTATTGTAGCAGCCTACCAGGTAGTTTGTGCAAATCTTTGTGCTGCTATTTGCCAAATGGCTGTTAGCAGTACCTTTCTTTGCACAGTTTCAGTTTGTTCAAAGTCCAAACTCTGTAATATAACGTATATATCTCTGATAAAAAAAGAAAAAAAAAGAGGTGAACTTGTCGTTTACATTTTGCATATTGATCTGCGTCTTGTGACGTTTTTGCTAAGACATGCATTTCTGTATGTTTTGCAGCACTTGGCATTCTTCCTCTTCAATGTGTAATTTACTAATTTGTTTTGGAATTATTCAGAATTGTCCTTTTTAGTGTTACTACTACTTTTTCTCGTTTTCATAAACCAGAAACATTATAAACAAATGGGCTCCAAATTGCTTTTATACTAATTATGTGATAAACATAATTTGTTTTAAAGAAAATAAAGATAGAAGTCCAACCCAAATCAAATTCTCTCAAATTGACTAATCTAAGAAAAAAAATGTTATCTTAGTTAATTCTTTTTATGAAAACAAAATAAAGATAATTCTTACCGTAAAATATAGTAGAAAATATTGAGGTCCGTGTCGATATGTTTCCCGTTTGCTGACAGCTGACTATTATGTGTAAGACATTGCATCTGGTTGTGGCTGTGTTGTTAATTTGCGACTATATATGGTTTTAAGGTGCTATTACTATAGTATGTGATGCAATGCTCTCTGATTGAATTGCTGTTTGGTGCCAAATTTCTTTCTGTACATAGAACGAAGCCATAATCCAGATCAAATTGATATCCAAGCTGATCAAACCTAGAACAAACAAACAGTTTTATGGTTTTCTTCTTCACCCTTTTGTCGCTCTCGGTTGAAAAATCTGGACTCTCATACAGTTAAGATACGTGAGAATATCCACTTATGTGTTGATTACACTGACGACCATTGCATTGTTCTACTAGGCCCTAGGCCTAACCGCCTTCTGTGTACCAAATGACCGATCGGTCGATCACTCAAGTTGAGAATAGATTTAGCAGTTGGAATATAGTAAGGAAAGATGAGAAGAAAACCAGCTAAATGACTGAGATTACAAAAGTAATACCTTTTCTTTTACATAAAACTAGCTATTAGAAAACTAATACAGTACCACAGAAAGAGAAGAACGAAAAGGAAAGTTTACTAATACTAAGAGAAGAACGAAAGGAAAGTTTACTAATACTGACCAGCTTCATCACTGATGATGAGCTTTGGAATTTCTGGAATGTCTTGTTGCATTGATTCCACCCATGATTTGACTTTTGAATGGCAAGAATCGTCTACTTCACTGCTCAGGTTTTTCTCTGCAATGTATCGCCTTTCAGGGAGAGGGCAGCCCTGGTAGGAGTTGTTATCAGCACACAACCACAACAGCTTCTCCCAGTAAGGGTCCTGCAAGTGCCAAGTAAACATTTTTCCATTTTATAATTCTCGAAATGAGTATAATTTTCAAGTTATCATGAATTGTCAACAATTTAACTTCAAGTACCTTAGTGATGATATGCGGGTTCCCAATGATGACAAGCAAAGCTTTGGCGCGAGTAATTGCAACGTTGAATCTCTTTGGATTGCTAAGAAATCCTAGACAGTAAGTTCTGTCAAAGTCATTGTGCTTGACAGTTGACCTTACAGTAGATACAATAATGACCTCTCTCTCCTGTCCTTGAAACTGTTCAACACTCCCAACCTTGACATCTGACATTTCCTTACTTTCAAGTACAGTTTTGATCTTCAGGACCTGCTGCCTGTAAGGTGTTATTACTCCAATATCTGCCTCAGATATGTCAGTACTTGTTCTCAGCTTGTTGATAATCTCGACAACCTTGCTTGCCTCGATACGGTTAAACCAGGACGGATTATTTCCTTCTCTCTCATCGCAACCTTGAATCCCGATAAATAAAACAGGAAATTCTTTGTTAGGAAGAAAGTTCACGTCTGATAATATGGAGGGAGAGGTGCACTCTTTAGCTGCAATTAACTCGCCTTTGTAGAAAAGCTTTGATGGGAGGTCAAGGATTGCTCGGTGGCATCTGTAATTCCTCACTAATTTTGTCACAAATTCTTCCTCTTCATTCTTGTAAAATTCACATTCAAACAGTCTTTCAAGATAAGATTTTCCTAGTCCAAAACGCTCGGCATCTTTTGAATGTACAACAGGACCTAACTGCTTCGGGTCACCAGCAAGAACAATAACAGTTTCCCTAGTGCAAAGACTAGATATAGGAACCATGCATTCTGGCTCTGATGCTTGACCAGACTCATCCAAGAAGATGTGGGAGAAATGGCCACGACTGACGCCTTCAGCATAGAGTAGGGATGAACTCATATAAGTACAAATGATGATACTGTACTTCTGTAAGGCCATAAGTGGAGGACATCTGAAAATGGAGTCTTCAAAATAACAAAACCGAATATGATCAGGGCGAACATCCTCATAAGGACGGCTAGTAGCATTTAGCCTAAAGATCTCTTTCTCTTTAACTTCGGCGAGCTCATTGCAAACCATCTTTTCTAAAATATGGTCTGCTGCACTGTTTGATGCAGCGCACACAAGAATTCTACCACTCTTTCTGGTTACATGTACCTGTAACATTGCTTCCACCAATGTCATTGTTTTGCCTGTGCCTGGAGGACCATAAATCACATAGGGAGGAGCACCTTTACAACCGAGGATCATCTTAACAGCACGCATCTGCTCCTCATTAACATTACGAGTAAAAGGCACAAACTCAGTTGCCTTAACCAACCTTCTTTTGGTTGACAGAGATGGAAATAGAAGATGAGGATCTAAACTCTCTGCGGCTTCGACAGCTTGATATAACCTTCTCATATTCACTCTATTATATGCAAATTGGACACTATACAAACTCCCATTTCGATGACGATCGTGAAGCGCCTTGGGAAATTGCAGAAGGACTTCATCTGCCTCAACACGGTAAATGTATCCCTGAAACAGAAAATAAACTCTTATACACAAAAAATGTTTCTTTAAAATGGAAATGTGGGGAGATATAGGCTCAGGCATTCTAGAAAACCCCGAACAAGCCTCGTGCAAAGAGAATGTATGAAACAGATGTTTAGAATGTTAATAAATTCCATTCATGCATTTTGCTCCATGCTAGTGTAAATAAATTTCAGAAGAACACGAACACGAAACAACCTTATATACAGTGTTGTCAGATGCATAGTCAGAGGCAAGCTTCACAAAAACATGATCACCATTGACAAGAGAAGGTCTTCTCTCTGCCAAGCCAGGGACCTCAAGAGCGAGCAAGTGAGATCCTTTCTTTCTCAAGCTGACCCACTCCATGTTATGGCACCTCATGTCTTCCTGAAACAAAAATAAAGGAAATTAGAGCTCACATAGATTTACTAAAAAGATTTAAAAGAAGACAAGAATAAAGTATTTTCATATTAACTAAAAACAATTGATCATCCATTAAAGAATACCTCCAAACGCAGCTCCTCCATAATGAGTAATGTCTTGAAGAAAGAGGCATAGTTCTTGCCACACAAACCTTCCATAACAACCTCTGGAATTTGGTTATCCTGCAATGACTCTCTGACATTGGTTGGGATAGGAAATTTAGGAAGCTTATACTTAAAGTAATGGGTTGTTGCCCCAACCGCAGAATCACCACCAGAAAACTGTTTTCTTGTTGGAAACCTTGAATTAGGCCTGTTAGGGACTAGATCACCAGAAAACCCTTTTCTCATTGGAGCTCTTGAATACTGCCTGTTAGGGGCGAGAGACTGAGAGACACTGTCTTCAGCCAACAGAAAAACAACGCGTTCGATCCTATCATCACCTGCATCAAAATGTACTACAGTAGTGTGCAGTCCCATTTCTTTTGGTTTGCAAAACAACCAGATGTTTAGCCTTTCATATGGCTGAAGTACTCGATCCTCGAGGAAATATGCCTCAAAAAAGCCTCGGACATTTCCCGCCCTTGAGTTCATTGATGGAGGTTCCATTAGAGACAAAGTAAATGAATCGGTAGGATTTGAACAGAATATCTTAACTGCCCAGAGTTCTACAGGATCATTAGTGGTGTTCTCTATGGTAATTGCACATTTTGATGTTTCACCTACAATAACAGACTGAGGCTTTCCTCTTACAAAAGGGAATGGGACAGATATATAAACTGGCCCTTCTGTCATGGGGTCATAATTAGAAACAGACTTATTATCCTCAAAATCAATGAACCCGATCTCACCCTTATCCCCGATAACAGAATATTCATCTTCCGAATCATCATTTCTGATGGTGCTCATCATAGATTGGATGTACCTACGAATATATAGCGAAGCATATGAGTTGTGTTCAGTACCCAATTCTCAGGATGCATTTAGTTCTACACAATTAAAAAGTAGATCAGCCATCGGTAGGAATGTTAAATTCCAGATTCCAGCCAAGTGTGCATGGGAGCAAATTGAAACCGAATCCAAAAAGGTCGCTAGAAAACAACTTGTCACGATTTGATCAAGCACAACTGAGATTGGCAAAAATGTTTCAGCTAAAATAATGTACTAACAAATACATTTAACAAAAATGATCTAAGCAACCAATTATATGTAAATATCAGTTAGATACAAGAAGTCAAGAACACTTAAAAGTGAGCATAACAGTTATCACTAAAAATAAGAATGAAATAACAAGGTACAGAGACAAGCATTCCTCACATATTTTTTTATATCCCAGAGAGGAGAACAAGGAAAAGAACAGAATCAGAAACAGAATGCTATCTACAAACTACAGATAAGGTCCACACTTTAGTTCAGAAATTTGACAGCAAAATAAAAGCCTGAAGCGCATATGAAAGACAAAATCAAACCCAGAATCTGAAAATAGGTGAAAAGTCCAAACCTTCAAGAAAAATTGAAACTTTAGACTCTCAAATGGAAATTGAGGTGAACGGCGAGAACCCAGATGACCAGAATAGTTGAGGGAATTTAAAGTTTTCTAGACAAAAGCAGATAGCTAAGGTGAAAAAGAGAAAACCAATGAGAAAATGCGAAATGCTGAAGACCAACAAATGCTTTGTAGTAATTGAATTTGGAAATGGCAGAAAGAAACAACTTCATGGGGAAGTAAGTAATGAGGAAGTTGTTGGGTTGTGTCTTACTGTACTGCACGGGACCCACAGAAGATTTCACAACGAATCTGACTTGGCAAGACCTTTGCTCGCCAGACTTCTTTTACAGAGTATAAACAATTTGAGAAAAATCCAAAAAGAGTTTTATTTAGAAGTTGATGATATTACACAATTATAAATACTAATATATTATATGAGGGCACTTTTGGTATAAATGAAATAAAAATATAATAATCTGGTTTCATCTAAATAAAAACAAATTCTAAATATTATATAAAATGCAATCAAATGAGGTAATTCTATATTCCTAACAATCCCTAATTTTTAGAAATTCATAAGGTAAAATAATTTTCTAGGGAATTTACCAAACGATTCCTTAACAATTATGTCTAAAATATAGTAGAATTTTGTTTAAATTATATTAAAAAAATTAGTAAAAATTGGCAAAGAAACCCCAAAACGGTAAAGAATGCATAAATTGTGGCATCTCAAGGTCAAGTTGTTAGATTCAAAATTACATGACCATTTCATACTAATCTTCAATCCTTTAAAAACACTAGTAACCTTCAATCTGCTCATACACATCACAATTTTTTTGTTGGGTCTTAAAAATATTAACTAGAAAAATGTCACATGAAAAATATTATAACATGACAATCATTGTGGGTGTAAAGAAATATAGCCATATGATTGAAAAATAAAGTAAATACTTTATGTTTATTTTACATGAGATATTAGAGAAAACTAATAAATTAATATGTCTTTAATCAGAGAACTGAAAATTATCTTAAAATTTAAAATTGAAATTTTGTTGAAATAGGACCGATGGATTATTGCAATAAGATGAAAGCAGAAAGAAATAGTCTTGCAACTCTTTGGAAAAAGCAACTGGGATACTCATTTGTTTGCAATTTTGGCATGGGAAGAAATTTCTTGAACAAATTTTTTTTCTTATATTTGGATAAATTGTATAAAAAAATTATAGTTTAAAAAATATTCTATTTCAGTGTCTATAGTTTTAAAAGTTACAATTTGAATCCTTCTAATAGTTGAAAAATAAAAATAAAATAGTAAAAAATTGCAAAACTGAATTTATGAAATTTAGACACAATATAACAAATATAATAGAGACTAGTACAATTACAATTTCTTTTCAAAAAAATTATTTTTTAATTTTTATGAAAGAACAATCTCACTATTTTTTTTCTATTTTTTCATTAAGGTGGATTCTCCCAAATGCCTTATTCCATTAGAAAATCAACTCCTCTTATATTTACTTATTATTTCTCTTATCTTTCCGACGAGGAACTTTGATTCGCACACCCCCAGCAATATCCCCCTCAAACAAAGTACCATCAAGTCCACCGTCTAGACCCAACAATCTCCCTCTAGAACGAAGTCCTTCATAGTCCTCAAGTTCTAAGGTTCATCGTACTTCATGTTTAGCCTCGAACTGAGTAAAGACCACCGATTTAGTACATCAAATCGCACGAAGTATGGAATCAGAGTAAAGCCCACCGATTTGGTCCATCAAATCACACGAAGTTTGAAATTAGAGTAAAGCCCACCGATTTGGTCCATCAAATCACACGAAGTATGGAATCACCCATCACACTTCGCGCTCAATCTATTAGCCCGTCAAACCCAATAATCTCCCTCTTGAACGAAGTCATTCATAGTCCTCAAGTTCTAAGATTCACCATACTTCATGTTCGGCCTCGAACTGAGTAAAGCCCACTAATTTGGCTCATCAAATCGCACGAAGTATAGAATCACCCATCGCACTTCACGCTCAATCTATTGGCCCACCCGTTTGGCCCATCAACTCCAGATCAGTCCGGAGGTTCATTGTTTGCCGCCAACATCATCCAAGTTTTATTTATGGCCACCAAACCAGACCTTGTGCACTAGGCCTGGGCTATTATCCACGTTTTGAAAGTTATGGTCGGGCTTTTGCTGCATGAGTTTGCAAACCGCGGAGGCACGAAGGAGGGAAGGGATTGGGAGGAGGGAGAGGATAAGGTCAGTCACGTCGGAGCTTAAGGATGTAAAATAATTTGACATTTTTGTATCAGTTTTGGCGATCGGAGGAGGAATTTGAAGATGTTGAAGTGAGTAATGTGTGGGAAATGGGATGAAGATGGATTCTTTTTCACTGTTTCTGCTTTGCTTCTTCCTGCAACTCTTGCCCCTGTTCACTCTTTTTCTTTTTATTCTTTTGTTTTCTAATTTCAAGTTTCAATGTTGATGGTACAAGAAAAAAAAATTCATAAATTCTGGAAATTATGGAAATGAAAATGAAAATGAAAATGGTGATGGTACAAATTCTGGAAATGAAAATGAGAAATATTTCTTTAATTTTGAAATTCTGGAAATTATGGAAATGAAAATGGTGATGGTACAAGAAAAAGAAATTCATAAATTTTGGAAATGAAAATAAGAAAAAGAAAGAAAGAAAGAAATTAAGGAATAAGAAAGAAATAAATTTTGGAAATTTTGGAATAAGAAAATAAGAAAGAAAGAAATTTTGAAATTAATTAAAGTGTTACCTGCAAAAAAATTGAAGAAAATTGGCTGTAGGGAGTTGCTTTAACAGAACTGTTAGTCAAACTGGACGGAGACTACACTTTGCACGGTCAATGTGTGTATTTAATGTTTTGAAAGTTAGGGGAGGTTTCTAGTTTTCGCGAATAGTACATGGGTGTTTTATGCTATTTCCCCAATATATTAAGGTTTTGGATAGAAAAAGTACTAGAGAGGTTTTTTACAACAACAAAAATAGTTAAGGAAGTTGAATCCAATAAAAAATTATTGAGGGGTCTATTTTCCCGACGTTGATAGTCCTTAAATGTTTAAAATTTTCAATTCATCATACTTTTACTCATCCAAAAGTTCTATATTTAATATCAAAAATTTAATTGGACTTTAGAAATGATTTAAAATTCAAGTTAATTTTCTAATAGTAGTAAATAAATCAAAACTTTCTAAATATATTTTATTAGCTTTTATAATGTTCAGCAAAAAGAAGTGTCAATATCAAAGTACAGCAAAACCTGTAATCACCGAAGAGACCAAATATGAACATTCATATAGAGATTACGCATTCATTCTGTCATTTTCGGTGACTAATGAAGGTCTTGAATATTATTGCGTGGTGCTAAGTGCGAGGAGATTTATTCTTCTATAGTCATTCTTGAAGAAGAATTTAGTCTTCTAATTTTTATGTAACTCAGTAAAGTTCCTTTCTGGGACTTTATTGAGCTACACGAAGATTAAAAGACCAAAGGATAGAAGGAAAGAAAGAAAACTCATATCCATTTACCACACTAAATGGCCTTTTTTATAGGGATGGAAAAGTGTCTGGTTTTTGTTTTAAAAATAATAATTAATTGTGCTATTATTATGACCTGATCCACATAGTTAAACTCACACCTCATCATCCCTGACCAATGACAATGGCATGCTGCACCACGCGTCATCTAGCAGTTCCATTATTCTAGAGACTTGGCCCAAAAAATAATAATTAATCGTGCATTTATAAGATATTTTTGGAGTGAAGGAGAAAACCACGTTAATGGGTTACATAGAATTTTCCCACAAACAGTTGTGCATTTGTAATTGGTTGGAAGTCCACGTGTAGTGTTCTCATTGGGCGGGCGTCGTCATAGAGGAGCTTCTTCGTGGGAGCTTTACTGTAATTTTTATGACTAAAAAACCTTACCCCTCAAAGGAACTTGTGACATTTTTTTACTACATGAAAAGTGGCAGCAAATATAAATATCTTCTAATTAAGAAAACTACATGGAATTGAAGGTGAGAGCAAATATAAATATATAATTATAAGATAACAATTGAAGATATATACATACTGAAATGGGAACCATATATCCAGTGTGCTAAGAGCCTAACAAATGGGTCAAAGACAATTACTATAGTAGATATCTATCAAGCTACCCGCCCGGATTTAAGAGTAAGAAGAAGAAGAAGGTGAATACTTGGAGTGAGACTATGAGAAGAGGTTGAGTGAAAGAGAACACGGTGGGCGGTTTTCTCTGTCTTCACTTTCCCTCAACGTCAGTGGACACAAGCTTCTTCCCTTTGGTTCACTTGGGGAAGTGTGATAAGAGTGAGAGAACTAGAGGGAATTTAAATAGAAAGTAATGGTCTTCTAATCTTCATGATAACAAGAAGAGAAGTAAAAAGGAAAGAAAGGAAAGAAAGAAAACTCATATCCTTTTGCCACACTAAATGACCCTATTTATAGGGATGGAAAAATATCTGATTTTTGTTTTAAAAAAAAAAGAATTAATTGTGCATTTATAAGATATTCTTGGAGTGAAGGTGAAAACCACATTAATGAGTTACATAGAATTTTCCCACAAACAGTTGTGCATTTGTAATTGGTTGGAAGTTTACATGGAGTGTTCTCATTGGGCGGGCATCGTCATAGAGGAGCTTCTGCGTGGGAGCTATACTGTTATTTTTATGACTAGAAAACCTTACCCCTCGAAGGAACTTGTGACATTTTTTTACTACATGGAAAGTGACAGCAAATGTAAATAGCTTCTAATTAAGAAAACTACATGGAATTGAAGGTGAGAGCAAATATAAATATATAATGGGGTAATAGCATAAAACACCCTTCTACTATTCCCGAAAATCAGAAACCTCCCTTAACCTTCAAAACGTCAAATACACCTCCCCTAAACTATATTGACGGTGCAAAGTGTAGTCTCCGTCCAGTTTGACTAACGGTTCTGTTAAAGCAACTCCCTACAGCCAGTTTTCTTCAATTTTTTTGCAGGTAACACTCTAATTAATTTCAAAATTTCTTTCTTTCTTATTTTCTTATTCCAAAATTTCCACACAAAAAATCTTTCTTATTCCTTAATTTCTTTCTTTCTTTCTTTTTCTTATTTTCATTTCCAGAATTTATGATTTTTTTTTTCTTGTACCATCACCATTTTCATTTCCATAATTTCCAGAATTTCAAAATTAAAGAAATATTTCTCATTTTCATTTCCAGAATTTGTACCATTACCATTTTCATTTTCATTTCCATAATTTCCAGAATTTATGAATTTCTTTTTCTTGTACCATCAGTATTGAAACTTGAAATTAGGAAAAAAAAAGAATAAAAAGAAAAATAGTGAACAGGGGCAAGAGCTGCAGGAAGAAGCAAAACAGAAACAGTGAAAATGAATCCATCTTCATCCCATTTCCCACACATTACTCACTTCAACATCTTCAAATTCCTCCTCTGATCGCCAAAACTGAAACAAAAATGTCATTATTTGACATCCTTAAGCTCCGACGTGACAGACCTTATCCTCTCCCTCCTCCCAATCCCTTACCTCCTTCGTGCCTCTGCGGTTTGCAAACTCATGCAGCAAAAGCCCGACCATCCCGATCTGCTCTCTATCATCGCCGACACCAACACAAACCCAAACCAACACAAACCCAAATCTGCAGCAAAAAGAAGATTGCAGCAAAAACCCGATCTGCAGCAAAAACCCAACCATCCCAATCTGCTCTCCACCATCGCCGACACCAACGCAAATTCAAATCTGCAGCAAAAAGAAGAAGATGAAGAAACAGAGGAGGAAGAAGAAGAAGATTGCAGCAAAAAGATTTAAGAAATTTTATGTTATTATACCCAATATTTGTTTACAAAGCCAAATCTGTCGAATTGAGAAAGAAAGAGAAATTAAGGAATAAGAAAAATAATTTTATTATAAGGTGACTTACTAAAAAAAAAGAAGGAAACCGGTTGTAGGATGTAAGTTTGACGGTTCTGTTAGTCAAACTGAACGGAGACTACACTTTGCATGGTGAATGTAGTTCAGGGGAGGTGCATTTGACGTTTTGAAGGTTAGGGGAGGTTTCTGATTTTCGCAAATAGTACAGGGGTGCTTTATGCTATTTCTCCTTTTTTTTTAACAATTATTTGAGAAAAAATCTATTTGATATCCAATTTATTTTTCCAGTGTAAAATTTACCCCTAATTTTTTATCCTTAATAACTTGACAACCAATTTTTATTCTATTACACATTGGTGATAAAGTACGAGCAGAGATCCAGTTTTGAATGGTTAATACACCTCACGATTCTAAATGTTTGTCATTTTATTTTAATCAGTCCCAAATGTTTGTCATTTTATTTTAATCTGTCCCAAATGTTTTTTTTATTTTTATCGATCCCAAATATTTTATCCGTTAGTTCAATATAGTCTCTTCTGTAAAAAGAAAGTTAACGGAAATAAACTACATTAGATTTAATAATGTTTTTTGATAATTCGGTCTTACACGTTAGAAAATATTTTTAAAAAATATAGAAATTAAGAAAAATCTAATAAAATAGGAAAAATAATTTTAAAAAATAATAAAATAGGATTTTTTTTTAAAATATAGAAAATTAAGAAAAATATTTTTAAAATTTAGGAAAAATCTAATAAAATAAGAAAATATTTTCAAAAATCTAATAAAATAGAAAACTAACAAAAATCTAATAAAATAGGAAATATATTTTAAAAACTAGAAAAAATATGAAAAATATGTAGTAGTGAAGAATAGGGTTTGTGTATTTCATTCTTCTAAGAACTTGCAGTAGAATAAAAAAAATAAAAGGAGAATTCGTATGATCAATTGAGATGTTTGAGAAATTAAAAGAGAATGTGGAAAGATTTGAAATTGTGTTGTGAAACTGAAATCTAATGGATCCTACATATTTTGTTCTTGGAAATATATTTTTAAAAAATATAGAAAAATTATTATATTTTCCTATTTTATTATATTTTTCTTAATTTCCTATATTTTAAAAATATTTTTCCTATTTTATTAGATTTTTATTAATTTTCTATATTTTTTAAAATAATTTTTCTATTTTATTATAATTTTTAAAATATTTTACCTATTTTATTAGATTTTTCTTAAGTTTTTATATTTATGAAAAATATTTTTCTTATTTTATTGGATTTGTTCTATATTTTAAAAATATTTTTCCTATTTTATTATATTTTTCTTAATTTTATATATTTTTTAAATATTTTCTGATGCGTGAGACCTAATTATTAGAAAAAATTATTAAATAATAAAATCTAACGGAGTTTTGTGTGCGTTAACGTTTCTTTTCACATTTGGGATTATATTAAACTAACGTATAAAACGTTTGGGACCGATAAAAATATAAAAAAAAAACTTTTGGGACTGATTAAAATAAAATGACAAACATTTGAGACAGTGGGGTATATTAACCCTTCGAAACTGAGTCTCTACTGGTACTTTATCACCAATATGTAATAAAATAAAAGTTGGTTGTCAAGTTATTAAGGATAAAAATTTATGGGTAATTTTTACGGTGGAAAAAAAATTTGGATATGAAATAAACTTTTTCTCAAATAATTGTTTAAAAAAAAGGAAAAAAAAAGTAGTTGATTCCAAAAATAAATTGTAACAGATATAAAAGTTTATTTCAAGAGAAGAGAAATTGAGAAGATATGAGAACATAATAGGATAATTTTTTTTAAAACTATTTTGGTATGAATCGTATATTTTATAATTTTGGTTTCATAACTGATCATGGAGGGAAGTATTCTTAAATTATATACCTATAGGTTAGGTATAGTTACCAACAAGCTTTCATAACTGCTTAGTTAATTGTAGAGCTTGTGTTAGTTAGCTAAAATCTAAGAAAATACTACCGAATAGGAACATGGTGCCTCACACGGGGGAGTTTAGATCGTTGGGTTGGGTCCGAAAAGGGACATAGACACAGAATTTCTTAAAAAAATAAAGATAAAGCATGGGATTTGTTACTGGTGGTGTAAGCTTTTACACATAGATAGTACGAACCAATTAGAAAAAGAAGAAGAAGATACATGTAGTCTAATATCATAAATAAAGTTGTAATTTTCAGATTATATATTACTAATGTCGGCATGCTCACAAATTAGCACCTGGCTTCTTGATTTTAAAAGGAAATAACAGAAGCAAAACTACTAGTATTAATTATCCAAATCGTTTTAGGACAAGGAATTAATCATTTCAAATCATTGTAGGACAGAATTAATTGTCCAAATCCTTGTAGGGGAAGGACTTGAAATAACCATGAAATCCATATGCGCAACAGTTTACTTGTGCTTATACATAATTAAGCACCAACTGATCTCTAATTTTCTTCACCAAGCTACAGCATACTAATCCAATTGTCAAAAGCAAAAAAAAAATGGCGAGAAAGTGTAGCAAAAAGGGTTATAGGAGCCGACGTTCGATTCAAACCCTTGAACGCATCCCCAAAGTAATACTAACCGAAGTTCTTGCCATGGTCGCCTCTTCTTCTTGCATGGATTTCTTCTCCGCAAAACAAAGCTGCAAGAAGCCGCATCCGACAACTATGTCCTTGAGCATGTCACAATGAAGGAATTCGAATTATCAAAAAAGGTGAGTCTGTTGTCTTGCATGTCACATCATTAGTGTTTGTCCAGATTTTGTTTGCTATTACTGCTTCCTAATGTAATCATGTGTTGCCCCTTACATGCATGCTATTTTTGTGTATGTAATTATGATACTGAGTTATATGCATCAAATGATGAACTTTCTCAAGCATGCACTGTGCTTTTCATGTATCAAAATGAAGCTTCAAATAATCTGTAAGATTTTGTTTCCTCTTTTGGAAGCAAGAATAGCATTCTGTGCATGGTTGTTTTTTCTCTTCTTTTTTTCAGATTTGCTTGCCAGATTATTTCAGTTTTAGTAGTTTTTCCACACACTGCCTGTTTGACCTTATATTTAGATTAATGTAGATATAGGATTGTTGCTAAATTATGGTTATTTAGATCACTTATGTTTTGACCTTGGAATCTATTTGACAGTTACTTGTGCAGACATGGATTGCTATTCACTAAAAAATGATTATTAAAGTAAGCCTCTTTTTTTAATTTGTGTAAGGATATCTTAGAGGTCTTGCATTCTATTAAACAAATGAGCCTCTTCTGTAATGGAATGTGTACAGACACTGATAATGCAATTATCAAAACAATCCATTATGGGGAACTTTTTGGATTTTCTAACGGGACGCACAAAGATAGTGCACACTGTGTTTGCAGCTACTGTACTATTCATGGCCAAGGAGGAGCTCATTAAGGCTTACCTTTTAGTAGCAGAGGAAAAGAAGAGACTTCTCTTGCTAATGTATGTTAATTTTCTCTTCCGTAATGCTAGACTTGCGTGCTGTGACTTAATTTCGTAAGTTATTGTCCATGTTCAAAAGACCTTCGAAATTACAGTTAGTGGGAGAATTCGGTGAAAGTTATTAGCCCGTGCTAGTCATAACCATCCAGGAAAAAGCTAATCTAGTCATAATAGCTGTTGAATTGTGATAATAAATGTAACTTCTGATCAGCTTACAATTTTATGCAGTTAGTGGAACTTTTACCATTGATATGGTTCTTTTTAAGGAGAAAATGTCAGTAATTGGATGCTTAGAATGTGAAGTGAGTATTTCCCTTTAGGAAACGTTGGCGATCCCACAGAGGGTATTAACTTTTGGTTAGTATTGTGATTGAGTTTGCCCCCAGAGGGGAGTGATTTTCGTTACCTTGTCGGTTCTTTTGTGCAGCAGTCTCACATCTCTGTATGTATTTAAAGATAAGCTATTTATTGCTTTTGGAGAAACTTACCTCAGGTATCACCATGTAAGTTTTAGAGACAGAAGGCTCAAACTCAAGGCAGCGCTAGTCGTGAGGATTGGTTCTTGCTTTGCTATCATCTTCAACATCAACAAGGGCCAGAGCTTGAAGAGCTGGTTCGGATTTTGCTTTGTTAGAGCGGTTGAAAGTTGAAACTGTGGTCTTTTGGCTAGTTTTACGATCATGTTTGTCAATGGCTAGTTTAACTCTTCGTAGCGATCCTTATGCAGAAATCAGAAATCAATATGCGACGGAAGTTGATGTATAGGCCATTGTCGACGTAATCCCTTGGCAAATAATGCAAACATGTTTTGCGTTGACGCCACTATCTAGCGATGGCGTCTTCGCAAAGTTAAATTTTGTTTTTGTCCACATCACCCGCTGTCCATTATTAACATCTCTTTCTTCTTAGAACTTTCCTAATTATATTATGTAATAGATGGCGACGTACAAACTGTCTCTATTCCATTTTATTCGATAAAGCATTGACTCTTTTGAATTTTGAAGTTGGAAAATTATAAAGGGTAAAAAACGAGTTAAAACGAGCCAAAATGGTAAAAAAAACGAGCCAAAATGGTAAAAATCGAGCAAAAATGGTAAAAAATGAGCCAAAACGGTAAAAATTGAGCAAAAATGGTAAAAAACCGAGCCAAAATGGTAAAAACCGAGCCAAAATGGTAAAAATTGAGCCAAAACGGTAAAAATCGAGCCAAAACGGTAAAAATCGTGCCAAAACAGTAAAAAACGAGCCAAAATGGTAAAAAAAGAGCCAAAACGGTAAAAACCGAGCCAAAATGGAAAAAAATGAGTCAAAATGGTAAAAACCGAGCCAAAACGATAAAAACTGAGCCAAAATGGTAAAAACTGAGCCAAAACGGTAAAAAACGAGCATAATTAATGAAAACGGATCTAAATAATAATTTTTTTATTAATTATAAAAAATAAAATAATTTGGTGAATTGGATATCCATTATATACCCAATTGAGTATGGGGCATATTGGGTGTGAGTAATAATGGATATTTAGTTTTGAGTATGAATTAGATATTTACCCATACCCGCCCATACTCAGTTTAACATACCCATACCCGCCCAATTGTCTTCCCTAGTCTTGAACTTGTTGACAAACAGTGGAAATCCGGAAGCATTGTTTCGAGAAGGACTAGTAACTTATTTCAGCGAGAAGAAACCGGAATTGGGTTTGCGACTCTTGAATCAGGCATCCGAGAAAGGCCATACGCTGGCGACATATGTTTGTGGACTTATCATGGTTCTTTACGGTGGTTTAGATGGAAGGAAAGGTATGAAGATGCTACGTTCAATAGAAGAGAGGAAAGGGAGGTTTGGTTATCTCCGAGTGTAGAAAACAATTCAAATTGCTGGTTGGAAAATTATGGATCAGGCATTGTATAATTGGGCTGGGCCCAGAGGAGACCATGGGCCAAGCATGCAGATTAACTTGAATAACAAACTCTCTCTCATCTGAGTGATCACAAGCAAAAAAAAAACGAGCGCAGCCGTCGCCAAATTCACCTGACTAATCAAAACAATCAGAAGACCCAAACGCTCACGCCTTTTTTGGCATTTAAGGATGTCTCCTACATCGACGGCAGGTCTGGAGTTTAGATCTTCAACTTGACCTCTTAAATCTTCTCATCCTTGCCACAGCACCTTTCATCATAAAGCAGAAGAATGTCAACACGCTTGGCAGTTTTGAGAAGCACCCAAAAAAAAAAAATATTACCGTTACGGTTTCATGACTACAAACATCTTTAGTTAAAGCTATTTTTTTTAAATAATCGATCATAAGGAATGTGTGGTGCATATTTCGTATGAAATTCAAGCAACTATTAGACAGAAAGTGCGATCTTTTGGTGTGAAGAATCTGCAGAGACAAGAATAAGTGTACAGAACGTATCTTCATGATAGCACAAACAATCCAAATGTAACCTATATGAGAAAATGATGAGAAGGATATTTAGGCAAAATAGTATCTTCCTGTGGAGGCAAAATAGTATCTTCCTGTGGGATGTGAAGCATCATACCTTTTGTATCGCTTCTTGGAACCACAGGGACAGAGCGCATTCCTGCTTATATTGCCGCTCTTTGCTAAATTAGATCTGGCAATATCTAATGGTGTCGACCCCATAAGTTTTTGGACCTGCGAAACAAAAGTAAAATTGTCAAGATGCATGCTTCTAATCATGGCATCTCTACTTCCAATCAGCCATGTGACATTACCTATCATTTGCCAGTACCAGGAATAGAATCGTTCGAAAAAGAGCAAAGACCAAGATGAGAAAAAGGCAACGATACCTCAGCCATGTTCTTTGGCATTGGTTTCCCTTCTTCCTTCAACTTCTGTATCTTCCTTTGCACTTCTTTAGCCCATGTAAACTTTGAAAGTGCATTCTCAACTTCAGCTATTGTGCAATTACAGAGCTTTGCTGCTTCTTGTTTTTGACTCATTTGGAGGTTCTACAAATCAAGAAACCTAAAACCATAATCATGAAACCTACCCAGAACCAATTTGTGAATGAAAAAACATGATTTTATGAATTCCATGAAGAAACAAGAATCATTCAACTACCAGGCACATGAAAGAGTTTGCTCACATACAAGCACACATAAGTAACATGGCTCTCTGGATTGCATCTAACCTCAATTTCTAAAATCAGCCCTTAAAGGAAAACAATTCTCATTCAAAAAAGTGCTGAAAAACCAAATTGCACATTTGCATTCCAACTCATCAGACACAAAAAAAGTGCTCCATCATCGACTTTGCTCATGTGTGCACAATCAGAATAGGTATCACATATGAATTCTACATAAATGGGACAAACTAACCTCTCCAGTAGGATCGAACCCGCTTAGACATCGAACGATAGCTTCCTGCTTCTTAAAATCAACAGCAAATGTCACCTCACTGCTTCTGCCCACTATATATTGCTTTAATGATCCAACCCTCGTTGCATTCTTCAACTCATCAGCATAACCTGTACAAAGATACAAATACAGACACCAACTTTAAAGCTAATAAAACAGCAAATGGGATAAATTTCGCTAGTCTCTTAGAAGCTAATACGGCACGGAGGGGGCGGCGGGGCAAGACTTACGAAGAAGTGTGAATGATTCCAAGGTCTCATTGGGATCGCCTTTCTTTCCGGTGAACACTCCTTTGATGGTGTCCATCCATGAGCTCAGCGACGATGTGGAGGAGATCGAGCGGTGCTGTGATAGAGATGGATTACTGCCACGGAAACTGTAGCCGGAGGAATGGAAGAAGAAGGTGGAGAAGGGTCTAGGGTTTTGTTTGGAAATGATGAAAAGGGTTCTTGTGGGATGCATTATAGCGTGGTTTTGATTTGATTTTGATAATTCAATTTGGGAAATTGGGGTGCTTCGAGTTTGTGTGTTTTTTCTTGTGTTGCAGGTGAACTGGTGAAGGGTTTAACGGGAGATTTAACGAAAGAGTGAAACGGCACCGAATTTTGTGCGATGATTAATTGTTTCTTTCTGACTTGCCTATTTTTAGCAATTTTCACTTTCAGTCATGGTTAATTATAATTACTAATTAGGGGTAAATTTTGTACCTTTAACTTTCTCAAACTCAAATACTCTCCTGGAATAAAATAAAAACAAGTCCTTCTCATTATACGAACCTTACGAGAAACGTAATCTCCCCTCTTCGTTCAGTTTTTCGTCCAAAATGATAGAAAAATTAAAAATTAAAAATTAAAAATCCATAAAAATAGGAAAAAAATTCTGAAAATGAAATAATTTTTTTAAAAAGCCAAAAAATGACAAATGAAATTCTAAAATAATAAAATTTCCATAAAAACAATATAAAATTTTTAAAGGGTTTCAAAAAAACAGGAAAAATTTATATTTTTTATTTCTTAAACAAAAATTTCCTGTTTTTTTAACTTCCTATAATTCTTTAAAATTAGTATCACTTGTTAAAAATATATTTTATTTCTAGACCCTTTTTATTCTTTTCAAATTCTTTTGTTTTTTTAAAAAAATAATTTCCTATTTTTGTTAATTTTATATTCTTTAAAGTATCTCACTTTTATAAAAAAATAATATTTTTACGTTCCATTTAAATTGTTTTATATATTTTAATTTATTTATTTATTTAAAAGATCATATCATTTTTTTTATATTGCCAGAAACAATAAAATTATCCTCATATTAATTGAACGTGATTATCTCAAAAAATAGAAAGAGGATAATCAAAAACCGACCCGGCTGACTCGTTGAACCGGATTCAACCGGGGTTCAACCGAGGTTCGACCGGTTTGACTCATTGGTATAGTGTGAACCGTATTGAACCGGTGTCTATAACGGGCCGGCCCATGCCTGTAACCGGTATCTATAACGGGCCGGACCATGCCTGTAATGGGCCAGCCCATCAAATTTTCTATATTGAAAAAAATAAAAAAATAAAAAAATTTAAAAAAAATTTATAAAATTTAAAAAATTTATAAAAAACACAAAACGGCGTCGTTTTGATTTGAGATCGACCCAGTAGGGTCGATAGCGGGTCGACCGGGTCGCCGGTTTTGTAAAAACTGGCCGGGTCGACCAGGTCGCCGGTTTTGTAAAAACCGGCCGGGTCGACCAGGTCGCCGGTTTTGTAAAAACCGGCCGGGTCGACCGATCGAACCCGAGTCACTTGCAGGTCCGGTCCAAAGACTGAACCAGTCCGAAATTCTCATTTTGACGTCGACCCGGGTGGTTCAACCCTGGGTCGGTCCGGGTTTCAAAACACTGGAGAAAGTCATAATCTTTCAGAAACCGCCGATTTGGCAAACCAACATTTAGGTCTTTGTCGAAGACCGTACAAAAACTTACGAAGATGAAAAACCTTTCTTGAATTTTGAGAAGCAAAACCAGGAGGCATTTTCATGTAAACTTCCTCATTCAAGTCCCCATGCAAAAATGCATTTTGAACATCCTTCTAATAAAGTTCCCAATTCTTAATTTGCAGCATTCTTTGCAGCAATATTTGCAAGGAAGGTACGCACAGTGACCATCTTTGCAATTGGAGCAAAGGTCTCATGATAGTTAATGCCCTCAACCCGATTATTACCCTAACCTTTGTCATATACCTAGGTGCGAGACTCTTATATATCAGGCAATGGATATCCTGGCTTGTTCCGTCCACCACCACCATGTTTGCGATCACCATAGCATAAGCTCGATTCGTGTTTGACAAAGGTTCAGTACTCGAGATATTGGAGTGCACTACCCCATACCCTTCTTCATCCAAGCCCATCAAGATTTGCTGGACTCTTTCTTCTTCAAGTTTCCTCTCTATTTCAGCGGTAAGGTTACACTTGCAACCGGCACAGGAGCAGACAGGTGCCTTGGTCATAGTTGTTCAACTCATCCCAAAGTGTTTTGAACCGACCATAATAAGTAACTATGGTCAGCCCATGCTGCTTACAATTCGCCCCATCTGCCCTAAGTTGTTGGACTTGTGGGTCGTTTCCAATAGAGAACCGTTCCCTGATATCATTCCACAAATCGTTCACATTCTCCAAGTCAGATATAGTTGAACGAAGAGTATGTACATGATTTCCTAATTACAACAGATTGCAACATTAATAGCTTGCCTATTATGCAATATACGCCAATGGTCCCTTTGTTATATGAACAACTCATTCTGCATAACATGTCATGGTAGCTTAGCCCAAGTATGGTTGCTTAGCATACTTTATTATTCTTTTTTTAATTTAATGTCATTGATTTGCCCAACAAAAATTCAAGGGAAAAGTACAGCTAGCCAATGGCCTTATTCAAATGTTGGCAGAATCCGTTCTTTTTAATTCAATTAAAGTAGATGAATTTACTAGCTAATATTGTTATCAATCTGGTTCTATTCCGACGGATACTCCCGTTATGTTACATTCCATTACTAAAAAATAAGATGAAAATTTTGCTGTTCCATCCTAGTTTTCATCTCGGTTTATACTGACCATATTAAGTTGTATATCTCGGTTCTATTTTGTACTAATTTAAATAATAAATAAAAAAAGTTTGAGTTTTTTTTTTTCATAAGTTCCAATTCCAAATATCAAGGTCAATTGTCAGGACTAAAAAATACAATTCATTTTCACTTTGTTCATACACTTCGTGGAAAGTATTTTAATTATATTTAATACTTTATTTACATTATTTAAAATTTGATCGTGTTAAACAAATTGTTTAGTTTAAGCATAATTTTATTTAATAGTTTACTTATATTACCAAAATGCTAACCGGGATTGATATATTTTATACTAATAGAAAATTGAGATAATTATCAGGATAGAATTAACAACCTTGAGTTAAACTCCTCCCATATGCTCCCTCTGTGTGTTATCAGATGTCATTTTTTCAGTTTTCACAATAATAAAAATAATTATTGTATATTATATTTATTTATTTTTAAAGTAAAATAGAATTGATTAATTCACATCGGCAAGTACAAAAGGTGTGATCACCTTGGAGCATTCCCCTACCCAAACATTTTCTAAACTGGAAATCAAAGCAAATTGGTCCAACTCATTAGCTGGGATATTCATAGTCCGTCTAGAATGCTCAAACAAGCAACTGGTAAAAGTAGATGCCAACCTAGCCACCTCCTCTACCACCAACCTTGTATAGTTCAGCGGGAAGTCCCCATTAGTTAGAGCTAAGATATTCAGCAGGCAGTCCGACTCAACGGTAATCTTGTCACACCCCCATTGTCGGGCCTGCGTAATAGCATCTCTTAGCGCTAGGGCCTCTGCTATTTGCGCCTCAGTCTTATGCGGAAGGAAAATGGCCCCCGAGAAAACCAACCCACCCCTAACGTCCCGTGCAATAAATCCCTGACCAATTCCCGTATTCCCTACTACCGCATCCATGTTGACCTTGACCACCCCTGTCGAAGGAGGCTGCTATTTTGGATCAAGGGGGTGGCCCGTAGGGGCAAGAGGCATTTGCTTCGGCAGCCAGACCTCCTTAAAATCTGACAGCAACTTCCCGCCCCTAATAACCACCTCCTGGATCGGTTCCACAACTTGGCGGAAGATCCTGTTATTCCTCAACGTCTATAGAGACCATAGAATTGATATTAGTTGTTCAAGATTCGATTCATCCAGAGACATCCTAGTCGCGACTAGCCACTCCACCCAGTTATCTCCTTGAATACCCGAAACTCTATCTCAGAAGTCAAACTTTGTTGTAAAATAATATTACAAAGGTAGTAAGGACCTTGATTATGCAAACGGATGCATTATTCTCCTTAATGGCATGATCTGCCATGATCACATGATCATTCACCTTAAATGACCATGAATGTCATGATTGTCGTTCTTGCATTGTTGCAACATTGCAATGGTTTAAATTTCTTACAACAACCATGATCTTCACTAATTAATTTCTTGCAACAGCCATGATCTCCACTAATTGCCATAATCTCTACCATAATTGGGTAGATTCTTTTCTTCCCTATAAATAGGACCTTCTCCATCTACCAAACCATATCAAGAAAAACACTACACTCAAATTGAGAGCTTTACTTCCTGATTATTGTTGTTCTTGTTGTTCTGGTTCCCGGTTTTCAAATCGGAAGAGATCGTTTTATCCTGGGGGAAATAAATTCCTTAGGAAAGCATTCCTTGCGACTCGATCTTTGTGTTTCTAACATTGTTTTGCAGATATTTTCCAACAATCTAAGAAATTTACTATGTCTACCGACATTCCCTCCTCAATTGTAGCTGCTACTGTTTCCGCACCAGCCGCTGCTATTGTCAGCAAGTTTCCTGACACCTCCAGAATTGAAACGTTTGGTGGTTAGAACTTCAAGAGGTGGCAGGAACGCGTGTTCTCTATCCTTGATCTTCATGGTGTGGCTTTCGCATTGACAGAACCAAAACCAGATACTGTTGCCGATCAGAAAATTGTTGAAGCTTGGGTTCATGCTAACAAAGTGTGTAGGCATACGGTCATTAGCACTCTGTCTAATGATCTATTTGGCATTTACAGCCCGCACAAGGAAGCCAAATCGATATGGGACGCCATGGTTCAAAAATACACTGCTGAAGATGTGGGGAAACAAAAATTTGTAGTGGGCAACTACTATAAATGGGAGATGGTGGATGACAAGGATATCAAGATCCAGATCAACGAATATCACAAGTTGTTGGATGACATGAAAGCTGAAAACATCGAACTTTCAGAAGAATTCAGTGCTGGGATCCTCATTGAGAAGTTGCCCGATTCTTGGAGCGATTACAAGCAACTACTCAAACACAAGCAGAAACAATTATCTCTGCCCGATCTCATCACTCACATCATCATCGAGGACACTAACAGAAAGGAGCTGAAGGCTGCAAAAACAAAGAAAATAACTACAAATGCTCACTTGGTGCAGGACAAACCACATCATAATAAACCAAGGTATGTCCATAAAAATTTCAATTGTGTTCCTAAGGCAAATAACCCTTCCTTCAAGAAAAAAGGAAATTGCTATGTTTGTGGAAAACTTGGTCATCATGCCCAACAGTGTAGGAAGAGGGCAAGAAATGGCAATCCTCCTAAACCAAAAGTTAATCTGGTTGAGGGAGATGATATTATTGTTGCGGTCATTTCTCAAGCTCTTGTTGTGAACAATGTGAAAGAATGGGTGGTAGACTCAGGTGCTACCAAGCATATCTGTGCAAACAGAAATGCTTTTACCTCCTACACTGTGGTAGGAGATGGAGAAGAGCAGATTTATTTTGGTGATTCCTGAACTGCAAAAGTTCATGGGAAAGAGAAAGTTCTTCTAAAGCTCACATCTGGCAAGACCTTGGCTCTGAATGATGTACTCCATGTACCTGAGATAAGAGTCAATTTAATTTTTGTGTCCCTATTAGGGAAAGTTAGGGTAAAATTCTCATTTGAATCGGATAAAATTGTGATGACCAAGAACAATGTTTTCGTGGGAAAGGATTATTGTAGCCAGGGACTCTTTGTACTTAATATTTCTGAAATTATGAATGAAACTTCAACTTCTTCTGCTTACTTGATTGATTCTTATGATTTATGGCATGCTAGATTAGGACATGTTAGTATTTCATATATTAAGAAATTGCAATCTACTGGTATGATTTCTTGTTCATATAGTGCATGTTCAAATAAATGTGAAATCTGTGTTGAATCTAAATTAGCGAAAAAATCTTGTCATTCTGTGCATAGAGAAACAGAATTACTCAGTCTAATTCACACTGACTTAGGAGATCTAAAACAAACAATGACTAGAGGAGGTAAAAAGTATTATATAACATTTATAGATGATTTTTCGAGATATACTAAAGTTTATCTGCTAAAGAATAAAGATGAAGCTTTTGACATGTTTTTAAAATATAAAGCTGAAGTAGAAAACCAATTGAATAAGAAAATTAAAAAAGTTAGATCAGATCAGATTGGGTGTAAATGGATTTTTAAGAAGCTTAAAACTGATGGTACTATTGATAAGTATAAAGCTAGATTGGTTGCAAAAAGTTTTACTCAAAAACATAACTTGGATTATTTTGATACATTTGCACCTGTGACTAGAATTTCATCCATTAGAGTTTTGATTGCCTTGGCTGCCATTCACAAATTGTTTATTCACCAAATGGATGTTAAAACTGCCTTTTTAAATGGTGAATTAGAAGAAGAAATTTACATGGTGCAACCTGAAGGTTGTGTAGTTTCTAGTCAAGAAAATAAAGTTTGCAAACTTATCAAATCTTTATATGGCTTGAAACAAGCACCTAAACAATGGTATGAAAAAATTTGATCAAGTGTTGACTTCTGATGGTTTCTCTTCTATTGAAGTTGATAAATGTGTGTATGTCAAAATTAAAAATTGTGAATGTGTGATTATATGTTTATATGTGGATGACATGCTTATTTTTGGAACTACTCTTGAGGTAGTGTGTGAAACAAAATCTTTCCTTGCCTCAAAATTTGATATGAAAGATATGGGGGAGGCAAGTGTAATTTTGGGGGTAAAGATCATAAGGAAAGGTGATAGCATAATGCTAACACAGGAACATTATGATGAGAAACTTCTTACGAAGTATGGACATTCCAATGTCACTCTTGTGAGTACTCCTTATGATGTTAATACCCAGTTAAAGAAAAATAAAGGGGAGCCTGTAGCTCAACGTGAGTATGCACAGACAATTGGGAGTCTGTTGCATTTGATGAATTTCACTCGACCAGACATAGCATATGTTGTGTGCAGGTTGAGTAGATATACACATAATCCCAACCGAGAGCATTAGTTTACAATAGAAAGACTAATGAAATATTTGAGAGGAACCATGAGCTATGGTATCCTATATAGTGGATTTCCCACTGTATTAGAGGGATACAGTGATGCTAATTGGATCTCAGATTCTGATGAGATCAAATCCACTAGTGGATATGTATTCACCCTTGCTGGTGGTGCAATATCATGGAAATCAGCCAAACAAACAATCATCGCGAGATCCACTATGGAGTCAGAGTTTATAGCTCTAGAGTTGGCTGGTAGTGAAGCTGAGTGGCTAAGAAAGTTCTTGGCAAATATTCCATTGGGAATAAAACCAACACCTTCTGTGTCTATGCATTGTGATTGCCAAGCGGCAATAGCCATTGCTAAGAATAGAGCTTACAATGGTAAAAATAGACACATTCGATTGAGGCATAATGTGATTAAGCAGCTGCAGAAAGATGGAATTATTTCCATAGATTATGTGAAGTCAGAAGTGAATTTGGCCGATCCTCTAACTAAGCCTCTGAGTAAAAGATTAATTGAAGAAACATCGAGGGGAATGAGACTTAAAGCCATATTAAGAAATTAACAGTGATGGGAACCCAACCTTTGTGATTGGAGATCCCATGAAGAAGGTTCATATGGGTAATAACAAGTCACTTGTTAATTCTGTTAACACAAAATTGATTATCCCTTCTATGGTGTGAGAAGTGTTATACTGCATTGTTTGAGAGGATAAGTTTTGAACTCTTAATGATTTTATATCCCTTATGGGTGATGTATTGATTGCGGATACATTTGATGAAATCCCCTATATGAATGTGGAGTGGGGCCGCTCCTATGAGATGGTGGCATAATCTCTAGAGCATTCATTAACATCCAGGCACGCGCATGGCCAAAAAGCGCAAAACCGCGTTAACAACAAGAATTGTGGGGGTATAACATGATAAATAGATTCCCTACCTTACAAAAGAGTTAATGGTTCATAGAAGTTTTTACCTCACCATTATCTCTGTAAGGATAAAATTTATTTGTCTAGGTCTGGTTCATAGTCCAAAAGACACCAGATTCAAAAAGTTATACTCTATATATATTAACCAAGAATTACTACTATCAACCTTTGTAATGTGTGGGGGATTGTTGTAAAATAATAATATTACAAAGGTAGTAATGACCTTGATTATGCAAACGGATGCATTATTCTCCTTAATGGCATGATTTGCCATGATCATTCACCTTAAATGACCATGAATGTCATGATTGCCATTCTTGCATCGTTGCAATGGTTTAAATTTCTTGCAACAGCCATGATCTTCACTAATTAATTTCTTGCAGCAGCTATGATCTCCACTAATTGCCATAATCTCTACCATAATTGGGTAGATTCTTTTCTTCCCTATAAATAGGACCTTCCCCATCTACCAAACCATATCAAGAAAAACACTACACTCAAATTGAGAGCTTTACTTTCTGGTTATTGTTGTTCTTGCTGTTCTGGTTCCCGGTTTTCAAATCGGAAGAGATCGTTTTATCCTAGGGGAAATAAATTCCTTAGGACAGCATTCCCTGCGACTCGATCTTTGCTTTTCTAACATTATTTTGTAGATATTTTCCAACAAACTTTTCCCACACCCTAATCGCAAAAAGATAAGATAATAACAAATGTGATGTCGACTCAACCTCCACATTATAGCAGGGGCACACCGGGTCCACCATCATTCCTCTTCTCCCCAGATTCACTCGGGTTGGGAGAGAGCCATTACCCAGCCTTCACATGAAGTTTTTTAACTTTAGAAGGATAGTTAACCCCTATAGGTATTTCTACCAGCCTCTTTTAAGATCCGAACACTCGGGCGAAGTTACCGAAGTTAGGCAGTGGTATCCACTTCGGACAGAATACTTTCCATTCGTAATTCCTCTTCACACAAGAGTATCATTCCCCTCAACCCGGCTAAGCGGTAGGCTTAAAATTTCTGATATCTCCTACGGTAGAAATATTTGCTCCACAAGGTCAGCCTTCCAACACCTCTGTTCCTTGTCGATTAGCTCAGCCAATGTTGCCTCCTCATCCATCCCTGACATAGGTGTCGAGATCATCCCATTCGCAACCGAGGGAAGCCACAAAACCTTCCAGATCCATATTCGCTCCCCATTCCCCACCCTCCAGAAACATTCTCTATGAAGAACTTCTCTGCTTGCCAAGATACTCCGCCAAACATAACTAGGACGTGACCTCTACATCCAAAAAGTCTGAACGGGGAAAGTACCCGACTTTCAAGATTTGGGAGAGCAATGAGTTCGGATACTTATGCAGGCGCCAGCCTTATTTAGCGAGCAAGGCTAAGTTAAATTCCCTAACCTTCCTAAATCCTAGGTCTCCCACCTTCTTAGATCTACATAATTTATCCCAGGATATCCAGTGTACCTTTCGCTCATCCGGATTCCCCCACCCCCTCCCCCACTAGAATCTCCTTATAGCCTTTTCCAGCTCGTCATAGATGGAGGTGAGAATTTCAAAACAGCTAATCATATATGTTGGTATGGACTGGATAACCGACTTAATCAATACTTCCTTCCTTGCCTGGGACGGTTTCTTCTCTTTCCACCCGACTAACCGTTTGCAAATTCTATCCTGGATCGACGTGAACATCCCCTTCTTAGAGCGACCAAAAGATACTAGAAGCCCCAAATACCTCTCATGAGAGTCCATCCCCACCATCCCTAGTCTCACTTTTACACGCGCTCTAGCATCCTGCCCTACGTTCTTGCTGAAGCATACCTCCGATTTGTCCAGATCCCCCATCATATATTCCTTCAAAATTGAAGAAATAACCCCTACCTCATCCTCATTTACCTTAGCAAAGATAAGACTATCATCCGCATAGAATAAGTGACTAACCTTTGGGTTACCCCGACAGATCTTATAGCCATGTATCCTATTAGCCGAAGCTGCAGCTTGGAGCATCGCCGAAAGGCCTTTCACACATAGCAGAAATAGGTAAGGGGACAAAAGATCTCCCTACCGGAGCCCCCTATTTGGGTAGAAGGTAGGACCATGGGGGCATTTAGAAGCATGGCGTAAGAGATCGTTGTGACGCATCGCATGACCAGAAATGTACATCTAGGTGAAAACCCCATACAGGACATGATCGCCTCCATAAAGTTCCACTCAACTCTATCGTAAGCTATACTTATATCTAACTTGACACTCAACCACCCTGGTCCAGATCTTTCGTGTTCATCCCATGGAAAAACTCCTGGGCAATCAATGCATTGTCTGTAATGAGTCTGCCCGGAACAAAAGCACTCTGATTTTCCACCACGATACTTGGCAGGATCCTCTTCAGACGATTTGCAAGAACTTTGGCGATCAGTCTGAAAATGGCATTACATAAGCTAATAGGGCAAAACTGGGAGCATTGAGAAGGCTTGGCAACTTTAGGAATGAGGGTAATGAAAGTGTGGTTGAGGTAGCTAGGGTCCTCCCCATTATTTAAAATTCCAAGAACAGCTTTGCAAACAGGGTTTTAAAAAAAAAGACCAAATTTTTTGAAAGAAAAGCGGAGGCATTCCATCCGACCCGGGAGCCTTGGTGGGGTGCATCTGCTTTAAAGCTTTAAAAACTTCATCTTTTGTAAAAACTTAATCAAGAGACGTATTCATAGAAGGGAAACATGAGGGATTATAACTTGTAAAATATTTGAGGAAAGATCGCAACCTCCAGAAGAGAATAAAGACTTATAATACTTGAGAAATGTACCCTCTACTTCCTCACGAGACTCTTTTCATCTACCCGACTCATCTTGAATTCTTTCAATGGTATTCTTTTTCTTTCTTTAGGATTTTTTACTGAAATGTCATTATACCCTCATCCTCACTCGTTCCAGAAATAGAACCCTCATGCACACTCGCATCCCTCAGTCGTTCTCTCCCTCATCGCGACGCTGCTTCTCCTCCATCACCTACCGCCTCCACCTCCACCATTTTGTATTGGTAAGTTTACTACTCACCACAGCTCGATCCGCTGTAGGGCTCTCTCTTTCGACAACATCGATATCCGATGTGACTCTCCGGAACTAGAGTTGGACGAATCGGAGTTGGATCTGTTCGGTTCCTGCTCCTTGAAGTTGTCGCAAACGTGTATGTAGGATGTGTTGAGCAGGCTGCCGTCGGGGGCGTTGTTGGCGGCGGTGAGTATGTAAGGGATGGAGGGAGACTAAGAGAAGGATTTGGAGTGCGGCGGAGAAACTGAGGCTTAGGGTTTCGCCAAAGGCTCAATTTGGGCTTGTTGGATCCGTTCTGCAGAAATACTTTGGGCTCAATAGACTGAATCTAAAAATACAAAGGTGATTTGATTATGTGTAAATTGTCAAATCTAGCATTTTATACATTAGATCTGAATGTGGCTTTTGATCATTTAGTGTTGTTGAAAATATTATAATGTTTGGAGTAATATGATTGCTTTTGATCTGAATGCGGCTTTTGAATCTTTGATCATCCATCTTTTTATTCTCTCTTTTTTCATGATTTTTTTATAAAAATAAAAGGTTTTGAAAGAAATTTTGGTTCAATTTCGGTTAGAAATTTTAGGAACTTCGGAAAACCGAAATTCAAAGTTCGGTTTCAGTTTCGGTTTCGAAAAACCGATGAAGAACCCTACCCGTGATCTTTGCTTACACATAACCTTCTCCCTATGGATTAATTCCTCTATCTCTTTACTAACCTGCTGAATTCCATCTAGAGTGGAATCCGAGACTAATTGGGCCTGCAGCAGCCCCAACCGCTCTCTCTTCATAATGATGGATTTATAGACATTCCCAAATACCTCCTTACTCCATCTAGACAGCTCCGACCCATAGTGCTTTAGACGTCAGTCCAACGATTCCCCGGGCCCTCGCGACTCAGCCCCACTCCATGTCTCTTTGACAAATTCAAAGCACGACCCTTCCTGAAGCCAAGCCACCTCAAAATAAAAAACTTCCCCCCCTGAATCCTGCCAACTCTAGGGGTCAGCTTAATCAAAATAGGACAATGGTCTGATCCAAAATGGGGGAGGTGTTTAACTGTAGCTTCTGCAAAACAACTCTTACACTACTCATTTGTCGTCCCTCTATCGATCCTTTTCATTATAGTACCACTACCTTGTTGATTATTACACTAGGTAAACTTTGGTCCAAAAAAATCCTTGATCGATAAGGTCACACCCGTCTAAAGCGCACCGAAATGCATCCATAACATTAAAATCTCTATCTAAACCGCCTAGTTTCTCATGGCCCCACATAACTTTATTAAAGTCCCCAACACAGAGCCACAGAAGGGAGCTCTTGCCCTTAATATTTCTAAGCATGTCCCAGGTTCTATATTTATCCACAGTGCGTGACCAACCATAAATGCCGGTAAATCTCCAAGGTGGGCCATTCGTCAAGCCATTTAAGATTTCAATATCAATATAGTGAGCATCACAATGCAGGACATTAACAGAAATATCATTCCTACACATCAAAGTCAGCCCACCTCTCCTAGTGTCACCCTCACAGTCAACAAGTACATAAGGAAACGACCATTTATTATTGAAACTCTTAAACTCACTAGCTTACAGTTTAGTTTCTAACAGAAAGACTAAAGTAGGGAACTCTAGTCCTATCAACTTCGAGAAGTTTGCACCTGTCTGAGGGTTCCCAAGCCCCCAAAAGTTCCAAAATAACAGACTCATGGCTCTGGTGGGGTTGCTCAGCAACCTCCGCGAAAACGGTATCCTCATCCTCATCCCAATGCACCACTCTTTTCTTCTTGTGCAAACTGGACGACGGATCACCACTATCATCATCTTCAAGAACTTCCCCCATTCTTTTACCTGAAATTTTGCTTTGGGGACGGGGGGCCACACCATTATTTCAGTCCATGGGGCCTACCAATCGTCGTACACTCTTTCTAGGTGTGCAGACCATCTTGCCAAAATGAGCAACTAACTGCCCATTCCGTCGTGCTACAGAATCCACATGTCGTTGGGCTCCTTCAAGTAACTCAAAAGTGTTAAAATTATCCCATCAGTCGTATTAGACAATAGAGGAATAAATATCTGTGGAACTTCTTCTAGGTCTTCCTCCTCCTCTTCTTCTACTCTAGCTCCAATCTGCTCTATTGGCCCTCCCCAGGACCCATCCCAGCAGCCAGACCCACTTCTAGGCCCAGTCATGGGCCTAGAGGCCTCCACCGGCCTAGGCGCTAGCTGCAACCCACGTGGCCCATCCATTGCAATGGGAGGCAGAGGAAGTGATTAATTTACAAGACAGGCTCATTAAGCCGAGTATGGGTTGCAGCAGTGACATCTTGGCATGGGACCTCGAGGGTACGGGTAGGTTCATTGTTAAGTCGTTCTGCCGGGGAATAGAGAATTTGCGGTTTAGTGGGAATAAAAATAAGTTATTGAACTCATGTTGGAGTAGATTGGTTCCCCATCGTGTAGAATTCTTTATTTGGCTAACCTTACAAGATCGTATTGCAACGAGAGTTCCTTCAAAAACGCAACATTCTTAATCCGGAGTCCAGCATATGTCCGTTATGTTCAGAAGTTGAGGAAAGTTCTACCCATCTTCTTCTCAGATGTCGGATCATCATTCCTATCTGGGATCATATCATGCGTTGGGCAGACATGGTGTGGGTGCCTCCGAGGACAGTGGTAGAACTGTGGCAGTGTTGGAGCGGGTTGGCTGCTTCTACCCATAAGCAGGTGCACGAGATGTGGAATATGTTGTTGTACGCGGTGCTATGGACCATATGGATTCAGCGTAATAAAGTGGTATTTCAACAAAAGGTGTTCTGCTTTTTCCGCACCTTAAATCTTATTTTTTCATCCTGGTAGAACTAGATGAAAAGTAGAGATCCCTTGTTTTCTTATAATTCGGTGCAAATTATGCTTTCTTCTTCGTGGTTATATTCGTAGGGAGGGACGAGTTAGAGTAGTCATCCTTTCATATTGATTTGACTTTTGTCCTGGATTCTATGTTTCGTCTTGTCATGTTCTCATGACCCATTTTATTATATATACCACTGCCTATTAAAAAAAATGCAAGTTTACTTATAGTTGTACTTTTTTTCTTTTCCGACAAGCTTCATAGCCAGGGACGAATCCAGCCCAGGCTAGGGTGGGTTGCCGCCCACCCTGGCCCAATCAAAAAAAAAATTATTTAATTGAATGAGAATATTAATTTACTAAGCAACATTAAACATAAATGTTATGATGGTCAAGTTGGTAAGGCGTTAGATTTTAGAAATCAATGTCAGAGGGCGTGGGTTCAAATCCCACTTTTGACACATTTCTTTTAATTTTATTTTTGCCACTCAGATTTTTTTGGGCATTCTAAAATGTCGAGTCATGCCCATTTTGTCTTCCACCGGGCCTAAAAGGGTTATGGCTAACTCATGGATGTTTTGATATAATCAGAAAAGTTTAAATTAAATTAAATTAACTAGATTCTATTTTTCTTTATTTTGAAAAAAAAAATTATATCTCTCTTTCCACCCTATAAAATAAATTAACATATATTGATACACGATTGAAATTTATTCCACTTCTGACGTTACTTTTCTTTTCTTTTTCAGCCATGGACTCGTGCATGTTTCTAATAATCAGAAAATTTCAAATTGATTAACTAGATTTTATTTTTCCACCCTATAAAATAAATTAACACGTATACAAATTTATTCATAATATAACCTATCTTGTCTTGGAAATTGACAACTGAACTTCCAAGTTCCTGCGTACTTCGACCATGGACTCATGCATGTTTCTGATAATCAAAAAATTTCAAATTGATTAACTAGATTCTATTTTTCCATCCTATAAAATAAATTAACACTTGTACAAATTTATTCATAATATAATATTTTGACATTAATTATATAAAATAATATTTTGTTGATGTATGATAATATATAATGAATCATGCAAGCCAAGTTTAAAACTGGAGAAATACAAATTAGTATTATTTTCTCATTTCTGTGTGCGTCGACGGGTTTGCAATTGCCCCAGGTAATGGCTATTGCAGCCAATATCATTTAGTTCTCTGGTTATTGCTTCAATGCATGAACTCTAAGCATGTTACTTTACTCTGTTTCTGTTTCTTAATTGACAGTAGTAAACTTCCAAGTTCTTAGATGGTTAGAGAAAAGAATTGGATTGCAGCTTGATAAGTTTTGCATGCGTATGTGTTGTAGTGCATTTGTTCCTTGTTGGAGCACATCTTGACAACTTTCTTAATTGACTTGTATTTTTATTGAAATTAGAATGTTACATTATGCCGTTTTGTGTATTATCTTCCAACGATCAATTTGTTATTTAGTGACGGATACAAATACTCTTAAGCATTTTTCTAATTTTCGTTCAGCTCGCTTGTCTTCCCTTTAAAATACTCACACACACAAAAATTCGGAGGCGCTGTCCCCAAACCCCCGCCCCCTGAATTCAATTCCTGGATCCGTCCCTGTTCATAGCTATATTTTATTGCAGCCATAGGAAGTTCAGCAATTCACATAATTCGTAGAGTAGCAGGAGAGCCCAAAACCCGTGAATCGCCGAGGACCAGTGCAGCCAAAATAAACGAGAAAACTTACTGATTGCACCATGTGCATGCATGTACGCTGTAACCAAATGATTGCGAGCATGTGATAAATAAGCATAATGGGGATGGAGACAGACCACCAATAATTGAAGAAATATTACTGTCGGTAAATTCAAATTCTAATAATGTGCTTTTTTTTCTTCCACGGGCGCTAATAGAACTATATTAAGCAAGTTATATAAAATGGGTACTAACACTAACAAAATCAACCATACAAGGGAGAGAGATGCACTCTCTATGGAAAGATAAGGATTGGATTTTTGTTTTTATTTTCTAATTTCTAGGTATTTTTATAAATATTCATTTATGTAAAATTATTTTTAGATATACCTACATCGAATAAAATAATAATAAAAAATTTAAAATTAAATACGTTTCATATGATACGTATTTATGGCAGAAAAAAATAAAAATAAAATCCACGTCAACACTTATTTGTCAGGAGAGTTTAAAATGGCAATTTTTGGTGAATAAAGAGTCTATTATGACTATTTTTTCGTTAAAGGTTTACTTTGTCAATTTGAATTAAGTATAGGGTTCAAAATGCCATTACTCTTTGAGATTTCACAATGCAACAACCATTTTCTGCGGCATTCATATCAACTCCTCTCAATAACTCGTCTTAATAAAAAAAATCCTCTTAATAAAAAAAGTGGAAAGTATATGAAAAAATTAATTTAAATTTTTTTTACAATTTTTTTTATATTTTAGTATTTTATAAATTCTTTCTCATTTTCTTATATTTTATTTTTTAAATATTAGAGTAAACATTGCAAAATTTAAAAAAAATATAAGGTTTATATTGTAAATTTTTAAATTATTTTTTTTACAAAAAGCTACCTCGTCGGAGAGAAAATTAGAAAAAGGTTTTCACAAAAAGCGCTCAATAATGAGGATCATTATTATTTTTTTATATAAAACAAATGCTTGACTTTATTACAATATCCCACAAAAAGAAAGAAAAAAAATGGAATAGAGCCACCTCCATTTTAAGTATATATATAGGAGGAGGCACATCTCTACCCTCAACTCAACAAAACAAACAGAAATCATCAACCTCTTTTGCCTATTGCATCTTAAGCACTTGTAAGTATTACATAGATTCATCATTCTAATTATTTTCTACGTTGTTTTCTTTTTTCAATTCATATTTCTCCTAATTATTAGTTCAAAAAAATTCTCATAATTATAATAATTAATTGTATGACATGCAGGTAATATAATGAAGATCAGATCAACAATAAGCATGAAACTAATCATCAAATTATTGTTGATTTTATGTGCATATAACTGTGCATGTTGGACGACTACGCTTGCAATTGAACTTCCTTCACATCAGAAACAACAAATTGTTGAACTTCTTTTAGAGGATGCAAAACCAATTATTAAATTTCCTTGGGAGGAACTTGATCCACTACAACTTACCCAAAGGAGACCCCCTCCTCCAAGGAGATCCCCGCCCCCGCCTCCGAGGAGATCCCCACCCCCGCCTCCCCCGCAACCCTCTCCTCCTCCTCCTTTCGAAGTAAAGTATCCTACCGAGAGTTTCGAGTTAATAGGTAGCACTGCCAAAACCTACAACGATTTTATCCTCAAGATACGAAACAGACTTAAAAGTTCAGATGGTCTAGCGAAATTCAATATACCAATGATGCGTGATCCAGACACGATAACAGATTCTAACCGCTTCCTACTGGTGGAACTCTCAAATGAAGAGAAAAAATATTCCACTACGTTAGCAGTGAGAGTAAGCGATGGTTACGTGGTTGGTTACTGTTGCGGTAAATACGACGAAAAAGCGAAAAAAACATACGGCTTGGTTCTTCAAACCCGAACCCAAATTCAAAGAACAAAACAAACTACTCTTCAACGGTAAAGATGTCAGTAAACAAGAATTGGGTTTCAAATATAACTATGGTAGTCTTGGAAAGAGAGCGATCGTCCCACTTGGTTGGAAGCAGATAGATATCAGCATATCAAATCTTGCTAAAACTGAAAAAGGGAAAAACATGGACGCAGTTAAAAAAGCAGCAATGGTTCTCATGCAAATAGTTGCCGAAGCCACGCGTTACCGATACATTTCGGACAAAGTAGCAGTTGCTGCCGTACAGGATTCTAGTCAGTTTACACCGGACCCGTTGATGCTCAGTTACCAGAATAACTGGGGAACCTTATCGGAGGCAGTGGCGACTAGTGTTGGGGAGGGGGTATTCAAGTACCCGGTTGAGTTGAAGGACGATAATGGAAAACTACTAAAGACTGTGGGGTATGTTTGGCAGATCAGGGACGACCTGTCCTTGTTGAGCTTTGTCAAGACAAAGTGATGGGGAGAATTAATTAATCCTAGCTCTCTAAATAATTAATCGTGCTTTGTTTTAGTGAAATAATAAAAAATAACGAATTGTGCCCAGACGATCATTATGGTAATGAAGAACTCAAGTGCCTATGAATTCAAACAATTTGATCTACTATTCCACGAGTACCTCGATATAGGTAAACGGCAACATGCCTGCTTTTATACCTAAGTAGCGTTGTCCGAATTGTGCCTAGACGCATTTGTGCTTGAGAGCTGAGAATGTGCTACGATATGGTCCAGAACTAGATGAGCCAAGGCGATCAACCACGCGCCCTAACTCCTACACATAAAGATTATATTCGGAGGAGTATCTACGTTTTCGTTTCTATATGTTGAAGACAAGCACAAGTAACAACACACAAAACTAAACAACACTAGTAAGCCAAGATGAATTACTCTAATTAATTACTATAAGCAAGTGAGTACCTAACTCAATAGATGATACCACACCCTTCAAAGATGGACTTTTAACATTGAATCTAAGATGAATACACTACACAAGAGCCATAACGAACCTCAAACTCTTAGAAGTTGCATTTGTTAGAGAATGCAACTGCAATCCAATTAGGTAATGCAGCAGACCATTGCAGCTGCTTGATTTCAGAAGCAGTAGAGTATGATAACCATTAAGGCAATCCTAAGGGCATTTCTGCAGTAATGACCCCTGCCGAAGAGGGAGTCCCACGAGCCTTGTCGGACATCTAAGCTATCGCTACCAGACCTTGGAGCGTTTACTGGGATGGTCGACATCAGCGGGGGGGGGGGGGGGGGGGGGGGGGGGGGGGGGGTCTCACGCATCTCTTAACGTACGGCATCTTCCCATCCCAGGGACCTATAGAGCTATCGCCCCGACATGATCATAGGTATCGCCCCCGGTACCCTCCTCGGAGACATCAACCTTGACGTTATCACAGGTATCGCTGATGACGTCGGGTTCAGGTATCGTCTGTGACGTCATCAGGAGCGACGTCTCACCTGGATATCGCCCTTACGTCCAGCTATCGCCTCCAGTGGCCTATAAATACCCCTTAATGAAAAACATCAAGTAAGCGAGAATTCACTTACTAGAATCGCTGCTATTTTTGAACCACTTACTGACTTAAGCATCGGAGTGTCTAAGCCGGAGCCCCCCCTCCGGCGCCTTGCAGGTGAGTTCGACGGCAACTACAGCAACTCCGACCAACGGAAGTCACCATCCCGATCGCATAAGAGATAAAATCTTAACAAATTGGTGCTTTCATTGAGAGTCTTGGTGTATTAAGTGAGCATCCTTAATAGCCAAGCTCTGTTCTACCCAGAGATCGGAACAATCATGACTTCTGAGTCGGAGCGGACGCGACCCCCATCTTCTAGTGTTCCCTTCTCGATTCGTAGACAGTTATTCCCTTTTGCTACTGCTGAACTTTCTGGGACGGCACAACAAATCAGTTCAGAATCCCTAAACCCTTTGATCAGGTCTGCAGGGGAAGCTCTTTCCTCGCAAGCGACCGTTTCGTTGTCCCGAATGGCGGGATCCAGCTTCTCTACTCCTGCTTCGAGGGGATTTGTGTTAAATAGTACAGAACACCCTTTTGCGAGTGAAATAGCGGCCCTTCATTCTCGGTTGGACTATTTGACTGAAATGGCTACCAGAATGACACCTGAAATCTCCGGATCGAGTGTCCCTCCCCCTGTCATGTTCACACCGTCTATTGTCACCGAGCGGCCCTTGTCGCCGTCATTACAGGGAAATCTCCGGTCAACTTTATCCGTAGCTGATCCCCCGATTAATTTTGTGCAGCTCACTCAAGGACGAGTGGAACCTTATGTGCCGCAAGTGCCCCTAGGTCCCATCCCTTTGGAGGATCGGCACCTGGAAGAGGCCAGAAATCGTTGGGACGGTCGAAGGGAAGGAGCGAATAGGGATTTGTCTCCTGAGCCGTCGTATAAGACGTCATAAGGTCAGTCGGCATGTGAAGCTTCCCACTGAGACTTATGACAGCACCAGAGATCCCATTTCACACATCAATAAGGTGAAGGATTTTGTGCAGTTTTAGACGCACAGTGATGCAGCGTTATGCCAAATATTTGTTATGACATTATCAGGAGTTGCGCGCCTCTGGTTCGAGGGCCTTCCCGGCGGATCTATTAGCAATTTCGCACAGTTGGAATCCAAGTTCCGGAGCCGTTTCAGCATAGCGATTCCAATCAGAAAATCTGCCGCCGCGTTATTCGACCTACGTCGAAGGCCTCAGGAAACTCTGAAGGAATTTCTTAGTCGATTTGATCTGGAAATGTCACTAACGCCGGGCGTTACCATTGATTTTGCTATAGAAGCCTTGAAGAGGAACTGTCGCTATAGTAAATTGAGAGATGCACTACTGGTGGACCCTCCAACGACTCTGGACGCTTTAAGACTTAAAGCCCATAATTACGCGAAAATGGAAGAAGAGGAAAACAGAGACAGAACCTATGGCATACCACCTGAGGCACCTCTGATTCCAAACGCTCCTGCAAATACCATTCTTGATGACCGCCTCACCGACGAGTATGCTCGGCGGAAAGATCATATTCCCAAAACCTCCAGTGGGCGGAAAGGTAATACTTTAAAAAGAAAGCCTGGCAGTTCCCCATCTCAATGCCAAGGAGATTCTTCTAAAGGTCGGGCATACGATCCTGATTTTCCTTCCCTTAATCTACCAAGGGCAGAGATTTTGGCTATAGTGGAACAGCAAAACCTTCCCATCCGATACCCTGCGCCCGTAAAGCCCGGAGTACTTCTAGGTAGAAGAGAAAACGCTTATTGTAAGTTCCACAAAGCCAGGGGGCATTCTACAGAAGTATGCAGGGACTTAAAATCAGCAACAGAACGTTTGGTGGAGAAAGGTTACTTGGGAGAATTCGCAACCAAAGTAAGAGAAGACACCAAAAATAATCCCACGAAAAGGGTCGCAGATGACCGACAAGTATCCCCTCGCGTCCCACAAAAGGATAATGCTCTCAGAGGAAGAGGTGAGGAAACCTTCGCAGTGGATGACGAGGGCTTTCCTATGATTAACATCATAGCGGGAGGGACTCCTTACATGGATGAACCAGAACTACCGACGACGGCGTTAGGAGAAAAACGCAAGCGAGATGGCGCGACAAAGAAAGGTGAAACGATAAGCGTTCTAGATCGCATGGTGTTAGCCTTCTCCGAGGAATACGAGAAAGGCGCTGTCTATCCGCATAACGACGCGCTGGTGGTTACGCCCATCATTGCCAGTCACGGAGTCAGAAGAACTCTCATAGATAATGGAAGTGCAGTAAACCTATTCTCGTTGGAGGCTTACAATCTCATGAAACGGCCCGACAACGAATTGATACCTTGCAAGAAACCCATAATTGGGGTGGATGGGATCCCAATCCCAGTCACAGGGGTAACCACTCTGCCCGTATACTTCATAGAAGACACCTCCAAGCGGTCAGAGGATCTGCTATTCCTTATCGTAGACCTAAACTTGCCCTACAATGTTATACTCGGGCGACCTTTTCTCAACCGCTTTGGAGCGGTAATATCTCAGAAGCATTTGAAGATGAAATACCCCTCCTGGGATGGAGTGGTAGCGATAAAGGGCAATCAAAAATTGACGGCCGAATGTTACCTGTTCATGACTCAAAAGAGTTGTGATAGGTATGTATGTATAACAGCGGACCCATATGAACAAGGCGATGAGAAGCGCACTCAACCTCTTGACAAAATGGTGCCCGTGCCGGTAATCGGCATAGAAAAAGCAGACTTTCTCGTCAGCGAAAGGCTTAGTTCAGAAGAAAACCTTCAGTTGGCTCGGTTATTGAACAAGTGTCGAGGAGAATTTTCATGGAAACCCGCAGACATGCAGGGTATATCGTGAGAAATAGCCGAGCACCGACTCAACGTTGACCCTGGCGCTAAGCCGATCCAGCAAAAGCGGCGCGCGTTCTCTAAGGAAAAAGCCTTAGCTGTTGATAAAGAAGTAGCAAAGCTCCTTGGCGCTGGTTTCATCCGCGAAGTTCAGTACCCCACCTGGTTAGCCAACCCAGTCCTCGTCCCTAAGCCCAATGGAGACTGGCGTATGTGTATCGACTTCACCAATTTGAACGATGCCTGCCCCAAGGACTGCTACCCGCTTCCCCGCATTGACCAATTAGTCGATCAGACTGCCGGGTACGCATATTTGAGTTCACTTGACGCCAACTCTAGATATCACCAAATTCCCATGGCCATTGAAGATGAAGAGAAGACTGCCTTCATCACTCCTACGGCCACTTACTGTTACACGGCGATGCCATTTGGGCTAAAGAACGCAAGGGCGACGTTCCAACGTATGGCAAACAAAATATTCGAAGAACAAATAGGGAGGAATGTGGAAGCCTACGTTGATGATATACTGGTAAAAAGTGCTAGCTTTCAGGATCACTTGCGGGATCTAAAGGAAGTCTTTGACGTGATGAAACGGCACAGTATGAAACTGAACCCCCGGAAATGCATGTTTGCGTTTCAGACCGGAAAATTCCTGGGCTACGTGGTCATCCAAAAAGGAATACAGCCTAATCCATCAAAGATTAAAGCCATACAAGACATGATATCTCCAAGAACCGTTAAGGAAGTACAAAGGCTAACAGGGCGCGTTATCGCCCTAGGGCACTTTATTTCCAAACAAGGCGAGAAGTGTCTTCCTTTTTTCAAAGTCATACGCAAGAAAGCATCCTTTGGGTGGACCCCGGAATGTGAAGAGGCATTTGTTAGCCTAAAAGATTACCTATCGTCCGATCTGCTGCTGACCAGGCCAGAACTAGGTGATACTTTGTACCTATATCTCGGCGCTGCTGACGAAGTGGTCAGTGCCGTCCTCGTTCGCGACGATAGCCACACGCACCACCCCGTGTATTTCGTGAGTCACGTTCTGAAGGATGCAGAGTTGCGATACGCCCGAATTGAGAAAATAGCGTTCATGCTAATATAAGCCACTCGAAAAATGGACAGATACTTCCAGTCCTTTTCCGTTATCGTACTTACAGATCAACCGCTGAAAAGGATATTTCAAAAGCCTGAGTCCTCGGGAAGA
The DNA here is from genome assembly GCA_963691705.1 of Viola odorata. NCBI lineage: Eukaryota > Viridiplantae > Streptophyta > Magnoliopsida > Malpighiales > Violaceae > Viola > Viola odorata. The sequence goes on from OY829543.1 coordinate 8,581,121, forward strand.
ATGCTAATCTGGGCTCTTGAACTCGAGCAATACGGGCTGCGGTATCAGTCTCGGCCATCTGTAAAGGCTCAAATCTTGGCAGATTTTATAGCGGAATGCACCTTTACGGAAGATCCGTTAACAGACGTACCCGAAGAGGAATGGGGTAATTTGGATCTCCCATTTCCGGAGACTTATACGGACCTCTGGATCATTCATGTAGATGGAGCTAAAAATCAAGAATTGGCTGGAGCAGGAATCTTTATAAATGGGCCGAACGATATGCGAATACAATACGCTATCCGAATCCTGCAGTAATTATCCAATAATGTGGCAGAATATGAGGCGTTACTAGCCGGACTCCAGATAGGGAGAAGCCTTTCTTCCAATGGTAGGCACGATACCAGAAGAACAGGAGATCTGCGTCTAAAAATTTACGGTGACTCCAAACTAGTGATCGACCAGGTCTTGGGGCGCTCTCAAGCTCGAGAGCCCATCATGGTCCAGTATCTCGCCAAAGTGATGTGGGAGCTATTAGAAATAAAGAAAGAAGGCATGCAAGTCAGTTTTGAGCACATTCCCCGAGAGGACAACGCCGAAGCTGACAACCTTGCCAAGCTGGCTGCAAACCCAGAAGCATCCATACCCAAGGGCGTGTATTATCGAGAATTGCATGTACCCTCCTTCATGGAAGAGCAAGCATCTCTGTGTGTGGAAGAACTCGAGAACGACTGGCGAGTCCCCATAATCAAATACTTAAAACACGAAGAACTGCTTGAGAACATCGCTGAAAATAAAATAGTGCTGAGACAGGCAGCTCGCTGCACGTATTATGACAGGGACCTAGTTCGAAGATACTTTTCGCATCCAACGGCTAAATGCATAACGGAACAAGAGGGTCTTCACACGTTACGCGAAATTCATGAAGGGATATGCGGTATGCATGTATCGGGCGGCACCCTGGCTGCACAAGTCTTCAGATCTGGATTCTATTGGCCCACTATCCGGAAAGATTGCCACGACTATGATGCGATCACGGGTCCAAGAATCCGACATTTTGGCCAAAGGATCGGCCAAGGGCAGCCGAGCCTTACAAATGATCAAAAACCATGCCCACGGTCGAGGTTCAAGCGCCAAATCCTCACAATCCAAGGCCTAGACGCATGGAATTCCCAAGAAGGCCTAGCAAGTCACCCGGCCACGCACACTCATCCCAAGGCCTTGACAACAAATGCTCCATCTATGCAAGTCAGAATTGTATCGCCTAGTCTCCACCAGAATATGGACAAGAAAATGATGCCCAATTTGAGAGATCAGAAGCTTTATGGAAACTTCAAGATGTTAGCTTTCATTTGGGACAAGTTTCAGGTCAATCGGACGGGTGGATCAAAAGTTAGGCTACTCGACATTTTGGCGCGCGGAGCTGAAGCTGCTGAAGGATCCTGGCGTGATCACGTTAAGGTGTTAACGTGAATCACGTTAAGGAAAGTTGGCTAACGTGATCACGTCACGCTCTTACCGTGAATCACGTTAGCCACTGGAATGGATTCCGAATTTTTGGACATCCTGGCGTGATCACGTTAAGGTGTTAACGTGAATCACGTTAAGGCAAACGTGATCACGTTTCACTCTTAACGTGAATCACGTTATTCTCTGGAATGGAGCTGAAGTTTTGAGCTAGCCTTACCGTGATCACGGTAAGGCCTTAACGTGATTCACGGTAAGGAAATTTTGGCTAACGTGATCACGTTAAGCCCTTAACGTGAATCACGTTAGCTGCTGTTTTGAGTACGAATTTGGGCTTTTCAAGCCCAACTTGTGTACGAACTATAAATAGGTTTTTTCTTTCTTTCTTGGGAGCTTGGACAACTTTGTGTGTGTTTTGTTGAGTGAGAATTCTCCTCCTTTGTACACATGGAGCTAGGGCTCAACACTTTCATTCCTTGAGAGGGATCGATCGAGTTTGAGATTACTCCTCCCGATCTCTCTCCGGGAAATCAAAGCTTGTACTAGTTTTGTCGATTTATGTGAATGGAATATATGTTTATTTGGTTGATCATCCATAGAAACGAGTCTCAATCTTGGCCCTCGGAGTATATCTTGATCAAGCAATCGTTTGTGTGATTCTCGCTACTTCGTGTATGCTCATCTCCGTCCCTTCCATCCATCTTCTAATTCCCAGTAACTCCCATCTTTCCATCGCTCTTATGTGTAATTTCTCCGCTAAACATACATATCTTGTGTCTTTTCTTTCTTGTGATCATGTGTGTGCTAGTTGATTCGTTGGGCTAGATCCTCCAATAGCTCCATATGTCATCCGGCTTACTAACCCTAGGCAGGATCACATCAAGTGGTAGCGGAGCTTTTGGCCGCCTATCGAATTTTTCTAGTTTTCTTCAAAAGTGTTAGAACCTTTCTTTCTTGATATCTTGAGTTTAGTTGGTTATTTTAGATATATATTTCAAGTGAGCTATTGATTGTTGGTTGTGATCACTTTGGCAAAATTAAAATTTTGAAATCTTGAGAAAATCATTTGGGTGTGTTCTTGGTGTTCATCTTGAGTTCTTGGTGTTCTTGGCTCTTAACACTTTTTGATCCAAAATTGATACACAAAAGTCTTGACCAAGTGTTTAGCCAAATAATTAATTAAATTCCCCTCACTTGGCCGGCCAACACATATAACAAGAGTCAAAAATCCTCATCCTTTGCATTAAATGCAACAAGACAACTCACCCTAGTCTTTTTGACAATTTGACCAAAGGAACCAACATTCCTAACTAAATAATACAATTCCAACTAAATAAGCCCACCCTTTTCCCAAGCCTAATCCGACTCCTTCCTTCCCTGTGTCCACCTGTCTTTTTTTTAAATTTTTGAGTCTTAAACAAGTCTTAAACTCAAGTCCTAAACCCATTAAATCCTAAACTTGAGTTTTAAACTTTTTGAGTCCTAAACTTAAGTTTCTTAAGTCCTAAACCCCAAGTCTTTTCTTTTAAATTCTGAAAATACTTCCTTGAGTCTTTTACTCATTTAAATCAAAATTTTCCAGCCCTCTTCCCTTCCAACGGAAACTTCAAATTTTTCCCCAAAATTGAAAATTTTGAATTTCCTTGGAATTCTGAATTTTTTTTTTCCAGCTTTTCCTTGAGTTTTTGTAACCTTCTTGATTCTTTTGTTGAGTATAATCTTTCCTACTCTTGTTCTAATCTTGAGCACTTGTGAAGATAGTTGTTGATGAATTGCTTGATTCGAATCACAAGTTTGTTTGCGGCAAGGAGTTGTGTGGTGAGCAAGCTTTGTGTGTGGATGTATTGAACGATTTGTGAGGCTATCTTTTGCGAGTGATTAAACACGAGTGTTAAACACGTGAGGGAGAGATTTATTTTCTAACCCTTGTTTAAGTGTGCAGGTACACGGAGAACGTGAAGTTGAGTGTTTGTGAGCACGTATTTTTCGAGTGACCTAAACATCTAAACACGAGTGTTTAAACACGTGAGGGAGAGATTATTTACTAACATATATATATATATATTTAGTTTGTTCAAATTTTCAGGCACAATGTCAAGAGATAGTGATTGTGAGTCTTGTGATCAAGAGTCGTATTATGACGACGATCACTCACAATGCATTGACGAAAGTGGTGATGAATCATGTGGTGATGATAGTTGCCAATTCGTTGGTGATGAAGATTTTGAACAATGTGGTGAAAGCGGCGATGAGTATAGCATTGATAGTGAGGATGAGTACCAAGATGAAAGTGAAGCAACTTGTAGCGAAAGTGAAGACAATGAAGACCCTCCAAGTCCTCATGTCTTTAGTCGTGGCTCAAGTTCAATTTGTAGTGAGGATGAAGACTATGAAGAGATTTCAAGTCCTCGTCTCTTAATCCGTGGCTCAACTTCAAGTTGTAGTGAGGATGACGATGACGAAGATTTTCCACAAGTCTCAAGCTATGGCCTCGGTTCCCTTGCCCACCAAAGCCTTGGCCATGGCCGCGAACCAAGACATTTCCTCTCCTCAAGGGTACAAGTCCGAACTAAACCTAAGGGAATGCAAAGCCGAGCACCTCCTTATGTTCTTCCTCCAAGGGTTCGACCTCACCAAGGCCGAACGCCCCCTCATTCTCCCTTAAGGGTTCGACCTCGCCAAGGGCATTCAAGTGTGCAAGACTCTTCTTTCGATTCTACCTTCGAGTCTACATTGCAAGAAGTCCAACCTAACCACTTCACTCAACAACCGCAACAACCCACTCCAACTCAATCCTTTGAGCCACGTTCGATGATTAACATTTTGGACGTGATTGAAAGGAATGTGGTTGAGCTTCAAGCCATTGCGGCAAGGAAGAGTGAAAAATGTAAGGTTGAAAAAGAGAGAAAAAGAAGAGAGCGAGAGATAAAAGAAAAGAGAGAATGTGGAGAGAAGAAAGTAAGCGATGAGAAAAATACACGGCATGAAAAAGGTAAGCATACCAATGAGAGTGAGTGCAACCGCACCCGTGAGAATGAGTTGAGTGAGCTCAATGAGTTAGATCAATTTCAAGTTTATGACAACCTATTGTTTGAATTATATTTTGACAATCCGTTGTTTGAGCTTGAAATTGAGGAAAAAGAAAGTGAGCAAAACAGCCCCCATGAAAAAAGTGAGCATGGGTTAAGAGATATTGAGCAAAGCAGCCCGCATGAAAAGAACGAGCATGCGAGAGAGAAACACACACATGAGAGGAGTGACTATACCGAAAAATTGAGAGAAGAAAGTGAGGAAAAGAAGCAAACTGAAATTGTGGGAGCTATTGATCCAATGAGCGTGCCTTTGTGCAATGAGGATCAATTATCTCACTCTAACATTGACAATTCTTTTCCTACTGTTTGTGTGTCTTTCTTGCAGAAAATTTCAAAGGGTTGTCGCGAACATACGCATACAAATGTTCCGAGGAGCGAAGGTAGTTTTAAACCATCAATCCTAGGAGGCATTGGAAGTGTAATTGCTCAACAATGGTGCTCCCAACGGCAAGGCCTAGAGGTAAACCATCCCAACCTTCCCGCTTTGTCCGAAGGGTACGTACCAAACCCTTCTTTGAATGCTCAATTGTTTGAGGTTGTTCAATTCACTCACCCTTATTCACATGATGAAATTTTGTATGACAACCATGTAGCATGTGATAAGGAATCATTCTTGCATTTAGTTGAGCATGACTCTTTAGTCCGTGTATTGAAAAACCACTTGGGTACGAAATTTATTACATGCACCAAAACTTTTATCGTACCCCTCGTCAAGCATGAATCTTCTTGGTTTGAGCATGGACATTACTTGAATGAAAATTTTGTGGCATGTGTTAAAATTCCTAATTTGCATTTCATCAAGTATGACCCTTTCTTGCTCAAACGTGCTAATTTTTGTAATTTTTCGGATAGTATGTATAATTTATATACATGTTGTTTTCATTTGGAATCCATGATTGATTGGCATGAAGTATGGAAACAATTCTTTCGCTCTAACTTGTTAGAATTTTCTTGGTCTAATTGCTGCAAGGAATTGTATTTCTTTTTGTGCAGATTGCTTGGTATTCCAAAACATTTTGTGCATGGGCGTGTGGCTCAATTTTCTTGGCTGATCCTTATAGGCCGCTTTGAGAAAATAAACCACCGTCTATGTTGTTTCATAAATTGTGATACCATGTGCATCTTTAATATTGCCTTGGAGATTAATGTGCATAGAGATGAAATGGATGTACATGATTTTGAGTTGAACAAATTTTGCTTTGCCAAGTGTAGCCTACATGAGTTATTTGTGGATACTATGCACTTAAATACCATGGATATGTTGTGTGTTAGGAAAACACAAATTCTTGGCCCGAATTTGTCAAGAATTAATTGGTTTAAATCTTATGAGAAATTGTGTTTTCTCTTGCGGAATTTGTTTGGTATTTTCAAGTGTATTGTGCTTGTGTGTAGTGCTCAATTCTCTTGGCTTGTTATTGTGAGCCGAAGAGAAAAGATGAGTTATTATGTTGATTGTTTTACAATTTGTGATGCCATCTATATTTTACATGACATTTTACAAAACGATGTGCATCAATATGTTATTCCTGTTGTTGATTTGTTCTTGGACCGGCATGTGCATACGCATGCGCAATTGCGCCCACTTGATATCTCACCTTTGTTTTCAAGCATTTTTAAGTTTTCAGGTGAGACGAATAAGGTCATGGATTCGAGGACGAATCCTTTTGAAGAGGGAGAGGTTGATGCGATCACGGGTCCAAGAATCCGACATTTTGGCCAAAGGATCGGCCAAGGGCAGCCGAGCCTTACAAATGATCAAAAACCATGCCCACGGTCGAGGTTCAAGCGCCAAATCCTCAAAATCCAAGGCCTAGACGCATGGAATTCCCAAGAAGGCCTAGCAAGTCACCCGGCCACGCACACTCATCCCAAGGCCTTGACAACAAATGCTCCATCTATGCAAGTCAGAATTGTGTCGCCTAGTCTCCACCAGAATATGGACAAGAAAATGATGCCCGATTTGAGAGATAAGAAGCTTGATGGAAACTTCAAGATGTTAGCTTTCATTTGGGACAAGTTTCAGGTCAATCGGACGGGTGGATCAAAAGTTAGGCTACTCGACATTTTGGCGCGCGGAGCTGAAGCTGCTGAAGGATCCTGGCGTGATCACGTTAAGGTGTTAACGTGAATCACGTTAAGGAAAGTTGGCTAACGTGATCACGTCATGCTCTTACCGTGAATCACGTTAGCCACTGGAATGGATTCCGGATTTTTGGACATCCTGGCGTGATCACGTTAAGGTGTTAACGTGAATCACGTTAAGGCAAACGTGATCACGTTTCACTCTTAACGTGAATCACGTTATTCTCTGGAATGGGGCTGAAGTTTTGAGATAGCCTTACCGTGATCACGGTAAGGCCTTAACGTGATTCACGGTAAGGAAATTTTGGCTAACGTGATCACGTTAAGCCCTTAACGTGAATCACGTTAGCTGCTGTTTTGAGTACGAATTTGGGCTTTTCAAGCCCAACTTGTGTACGAACTATAAATAGGTTTTTTCTTTCTTTCTTGGGAGCTTGGACAACTTTGTGTGTGTTTTGTTAAGTGAGAATTCTCCTCCTTTGTACACATGGAGCTAGGGCTCAACACTTTCATTCCTTGAGAGGGATCGATCGAGTTTGAGATTACTCCTCCCGATCTCTCTCCCGGAAATCAAAGCTTGTACTAGTTTTGTCGATTTATGTGAATGGAATATATGTTTATTTGGTTGATCATCCATAGAAACGAGTCTCAATCTTGGCCCTCGGAGTATATCTTGATCAAGCAATCGTTTGTGTGATTCTCGCTACTTCGTGTATGCTCATCTCCGTCCCTTCCATCCATCTTCTAATTCCCGATAACTCCCATCTTTCCATCGCTCTTATGTGTAATTTCTCCGCTAAACATACATATCTTGTGTCTTTTCTTTCTTGTGATCATGTGTGTGCTAGTTGATTCGTTGGGCTAGATCCTCCAATAGCTCCATATGTCATCCGGCTTACTAACCCTAGGCAGGATCACATCAGACTATGTGCAAACTTGCCCGAAATGTCAGGAGTTTTCTAAAATTCCTACACGTCCTGCCACTGAAATATCCGAGATCATCGCTCCTTGTCCTTTTGCTAAATGGGGGATCGATATCCTGGGTCCGTTTCCAAAGGCAAGGTCCCAACTAAAATTTGTAATAGTGGCAGTGGACTACTTTACGAAGTGGGCGGAGGCTGAAGCGGTCGCCAACATCACGGCGGAAAAAACTTGGTGTTTCTTCAAACACCAAGTTATCATGAGGTTTGGCGTACCCCGTATCCTAATCAGCGATAACGGGGCACAGTTCACCAGCCAATTCTTCAAAGACCAATGCTCGGAATTCGGGATAGAGCAACGATTCTCTTCCGTGGCTCACCCCCAAACCAATGGACAAGCAGAAGTGACAAATCGGAGCATCCTCAGTGGCATTAAGAAAAATCTGGAGGGGTCTAAAAAGAAATGGGCTGATGAGCTGCCATACGTAATGTGGGCGTACCGCATGACCGTTAAAACCAGTACAGGAGAAACACCTTTCGCATTGGCCTTCGGAACCGAGGCTATTACGCCGGTAGAAATTGGTACCATGAGCTTGCGAGTGGCCCACTTCCGAGAGGAGCTGAATGAGGAAAGGTTACGAGCTAACCTCGACGCGTTACCGGAGGTCCGAGTAGAAACCCTCCTGAAAACGCAACACTACAAACGAAAAACGACCCGTTACCATAACAGGCACGTCAAAGAACGGTTGCTAAAGGCAGGCGACCTGGTGCTCAGAGACAAACGAGCGGCTGGCCAACATATGGGGAAGCTAAGCCCAAACTGGGATGGACCATATCGCGTTACCCGAGTTATCGGAAAAGGAGCCTATCATCTGGAGACGCTCGATGGTACTCCCCTATCTAACTCTTGGAATATTGCTCGTTTGAAATTATATTATCCTAGACCTTGAACTATCTGCACCTTTGACTGATGCCAACCATAACCTTAGCTAACGCTCCCTGAGAGAGCTTCCTTGGGTGTTTGTGGTTGCTTTTTGTGCAGATAGAAAAGGGGGCACCTGGGAGTGAAAAGTCCTATCCTTGTGAATGCTAGTCCTGATCAGATGGCTCACTAAGTGAGGGCACGACCCAGGATTCCTTGAACTAGCGTTGGGATTGAAAGATCCCTAGCGCCCCCGGGGAGTGAAAAGTCCTATCCTTGTGAATGTCGGTCCTGATCAGATGGCTCACTAAGTGAGGGCACAACTCGGGAATCCCTGGGAGTGAAAAGCCCTTTTCTTGTACTGACCGTTCTCGTGGAGACGGCCCATCAAGACAAGGCACGCCCCAAGGAAATAGTAACTCCATTCTAGAAATGAAAAGTCCCCTCTTAGTGACCAGACTAGTGTAGTGGGTCCACTAAGTAAGGACATGATTCTAGACGCGAGGACAACGCCTGAAAGTGAAAAGTCCTATCCTTGTGACGGCCTGTCCCGATCCGACGACTCACTAAGTGAGGGCACTTTCCAGGCCGATCGTGGAAAGATGGAAACGCAAAAATCGCGAAATTCCAGCTAGTAACTAGAAGCGTAATCCCTAGTGAAGTAGAGCTGACGGAAAAAGCGATTCATGCAGTTTCCATACTAATGCCCTATGACGGTAGCGGAAAGGCTCCTACGGGTAATTACTATCTCTTGTAACCCGTTATGCTACTGATGGTTTACAATTGATAATGTGCAGAATACCTTTCGAGTAGCGGAAAGATTGATGACTGCACAAGCGGCGATACTATGAGGCTCGCCGGGAAAACTAACCCTATACTGACCTCAGCGATATCTGTTGATGAAACGCTACGAGCCTGCTCGAGAAAATAAACATATTATATCGCCCGGATGGTAGCGATGCCTGGGAATTTCAGAAGCTAAAAGCCAAAGAAAGAGAAAAGGCAGCAGCAAAGATATAAACTGTTTAAATGCACAAAAGTGCCTTAGAGAGGTCATAAGTTCCAAAGACCAAAACAATAATGCCGCCGAGGCAAAAAACAAAAAGCACGTTGGCTGCGGAAGAGGCGGCAAAGCTTGGGAATGTGTCAACCCTTGGGGTTCCTCCGTTTCCAACCCTCCGCCTTAGCTCGGTGAAAACCCGCTTCATTAAGGTCGGCAGACTTCTGTTTGAAGGCCTCTGTGACCTCGTCGCCTTTGTACGCATCTGCTCCATAGACCTCTTCAAAGCATTCAACCAGGATAGTGGCCGTCTGCTCGACGTGCCACGGGCTCTTATCGGCTGAGTCCTCCGTCAGAGCGACTCTCTCTTCCTCCAGGGCAGTTTTCTCCCTCGCCAAGGATAACTTCTCTCCTTCCAGCACGGCATTCTTTGCATTAAGGGTGGACACTTGCCCCGACAGCTCCTGCTGAGCTAGTAACAAGCGAGTGCGTTCCTCCAGCAACTTATTCTTTTCATTTCGCTCTCGCGAAAGTTCAGAAAGGGACGCAGTAAGGGAAGTAGCCTGACGCTGTACGTGCTCTGTCCAGTAGTGAAATTTCACAAAATTGGAAAAGAGATTAGAGCGTAGCGAATTCGCCTTATCATCATCTGTCCGCGAGAGGAAGGCTTCCCGCTCAGCGGCGGACGATAGTATTTGGGCTGCCAAGAAAGCCGAAACCTCAACTGCACCATCGCCCCCAAGAGCCGCTAAGCCTGTATTGCGAAAATCATATAAGCCTACTTGGTGAGTCACAGTACCAGGCTCACTCGAGGAACTTAGGTCCGCAGCATAGTCGAAAGTGGAGGCCCCTTCACCACAACGTTGCGATAAAGGAATGTTTGAGGGCACAAAGGCCAGAGGGACAGGAGGGCGGACTTGAGAAGAAGAACCCCCTTGGACGGTATAGGAACCGTGAGGGTGGTAGCCCGAAAAGTCCTGTAAACCTTCATGATAGCCCGAGTTAGGACCGTACGTATGAACAGGCCCACCGAAGAACTGAACATCTGGCCCACTATGGTCCCTACCGGCTCATCTCGTGATAGGGGATCTGATATCCCTAAAGCACGAAGCCCGTCAGTACCGAAAGACGACAGATCCAGCTGAAACGCAGCATCTCCTTGAAGGCCTTGAGGAAAAAGGTTGGCGATAAAGGGAGGAGAGCAACCCTTTACGGAATTACCAACGCCCGAGATCGACGAAAGAAATAAAGGCTGAGGTTTCTTTGAGACAGGATTAGGAGGAACGTTTGGGTTTGAAACCGGCACTGCCACCTCCGGAATACAGGAGGAAATCGGAGAATCAGGACCACCGGATGGCAAAGGTGGGTCCACCGCCGCGGGAACCTCACCAGTTTTGGAAGGAACAACGGAAGGTGCCTTGACAACCTCCGCCGCTTGCGAGGTACTCGCGATAGGACAAGTGTCGACCTTAGTGGGGGGAACGGCGTTAACTCCCTTCAAAGGAGGAATGGGGGGACCAGTTTTTTCTTTCCGGATTTTCTTTTTGAGACGCTCCGTTTCAGCGGCCATATCCTCACTATTGTCCTCGGATGACTCAGCCACTGGATCGTTTTTCCTCGCCCTGAGCTTCATCCATTGGGCAAGGGTGGCGTGACGCAGTTCGGAACCAGTATTCATGCTCTCGTTATCGCTGTCAATCGTTTCAGTCACAGGACGACTCGAAGACACTCCCCTACCCCGAAGTGGCAACCAATTCTCAAGAAAACGAGAAGATTGGGCGGAAACGTTGCGCGCTGCGACAGTCTTAATCCTCCTTTTTCTCGGCGGGATAATTGGATGGCTGGAACTTTCGGGCGGGGGAGAAGGAGGTAACGTCTGAAGCGGTACCACGTTTAGAGGAGTGTTATTTCCACCGGAAGAACAACCCTCCGTGCTGCCTGTCAACAGAATATATTAATAAATCAAGTCAAGTGAAGCGATAACGCGGCAAAAGAAAAACTCACCAACGACACATTCTTTCAAGGGTCTGAACCGAGCAAATTCCCGAATGCGGAAAGGCCCTTCTATCTCTAACAGGGCAGAAACATGAGACACATCGGTGCTAGATAGCACTTCTGGGTTTTTCCAATCAGCACTAACAATCCTCTGATTAAAGCCTCCGCGCCACCAGCGGGACGGCAGTCGAAGGGTGAAGAAGCCATTTTTCCAATTATCCACGTTTTCTTCAAAACCTTGGAAGTTTCGCCAGAAAAATTGCACGACGGCGTCGTTCCACCTAGGAGTGATATCCACCAAACAGGCACGACAACTCAACTTGAAAAATGTACGGAATAGATCAAGGGACGGAGTGAAAATACGCTTCATCTCACATAACCGAAGGAATGCATAAATCCCACACCAGGAAGGCGGAGTTATTTGAACCGGATTGAGGTCGTAGTGGTCTAGCAGCTTCATCAGAGAAGTATGAAGTGGGAGATGAAATCCATAGAGGAACATCTTGAAGTAAACCAGCCGAAACGTTCCCCACATGGCATCATGAAGCCGAATATCTTTCGTAGGAATATATGGGCGACAGCCCAAGGGGAAGGTGATACCGTTCTCCTCTAACTCCGCCCTCAAAACTTCATCACAATTGAAAATACTACGAGCTCTCCTAACCTCGAGATCTATGGGATTTTTGACTCTCGCAGAAGCTCCAATATGAGACATAAGGAATTGGGAAAGTAAACTACGGCAAGAGAGAGACAAAATACCTAGAAGGGGTAGCCAGGGAACAGACCGTCGTCGCCGGCGAGTAGTTGTGAAGACTCTCCTCGAGCAAGAAGAAACACAGGAGAAAGAGAAAGTGTGAGAAATTGCAGAATATTAACAAAAATGATGAAAGAGAATAGGGTTTCCCTTATAAAGGTTCAGCTTGAAGAAGAAGACAGCCTGTAAAATTGAAACACATGCGGAGCAGAAAGAGACGCGTGGACAGTCATTTATGTCTTTCAGAAAAGACGGTTATTGACTAGAGATCCAACGACAGTTGCACTCAGCCACTGATCTCCCTCGGCGATAACCCCTGACATCCGAAGAAGTAAATTAAAAAGGCGATAGAGGAACAAAAGAAAAGGGAAGGTTATCTTATTCATTTTTGGAAAGCCATACGGCATCTACAAAGAGACGAAGACATTCTAAACTAATCACTCTCAGACCAAGAGATACCATAGCAATAAACTACATCATCATCCGAGAGCGATGGCTCCCTGCTAAAGGAAGGGAAAGGCTATTCCTTCCTCTTCCCACGTGTATCAGTGATCGGTTGGGCTCCTCTTTTGTGGTCGACATCGCCGTTTCAGCGCTCGTAGAGGGGAGAGCTATTTTTGGTAAGACACGGGGAGGAAGAGAGGGTTCCTCCCCCTTTTCAGCAGAAAGGACATGATACTTGGAAAGCGGTGCAGACACTTTTGAGGCATTTTTCCTCTATCTCTTGCGTCCCCGCCGGCGAACGAACGGCCTCCACGGAGGCGACGGAGGAGGGTTGTCTGAGTCCGGCGAAGTTGGAGGAGTTGGCGGAGAATCCCGCGCCGCTGTATCCAAAAAATAAGAGTCAGCCATGAGATCACAAGCTATCTGCCAAGAAGAAAAATAAACAAGAAGATGACCAGAAAGGAGGGAAAGGATCCCTTTAAATAGTCAAAAGAGGGGGAAAAGCTTTTGATCTCCCAACACGACTAGAGTACGAATCTAGATTTACAGTCATACCTGTTGAAATCTCCCCCAGATCGAGGAAAACCAAAAATTGGCCCAATCGGCGGACAAGGAGGTAGCGGCGCAGAATTAATGCGGAACGGTTAGCGGGGAAACCGTCCAGTGACTGACTCGTTTTCAGTTGGGCTGAGAATGCCTCCAATCGAAAAAAGACAAAGGACGCATTAAACAAGAAGAACAGTGATTAAGGGCACAACGAAAACAATTTATTTATTATGGCCTAATGGCCGAAAGGTACAGCCACATAACTAGGAGAAAAGAAAAAAGACTCAAAGGGAGCCACTGCCGTCAAGCATCAGAGCCAGCGTCCTCGGGAACTTCGGGAATGTCTCTCAGAGAGTCCATGACCAGAGTCAGGTCAGCAGAGGTGACCCTCATCCCCTTCAAGCAACACCCCAGCATGTCCTTGTGCTGCTACAGCATGGCGATTACCACCTGAATCCGAGCGATGGAGGTGGCCAACCTCGACACGCTCTCTAAAGGGCTGAAATCCTCCAGAGACGTGGCTCCCAGTCTAGAATGGAGTGGGGTCAGCATCCCTTGCAGCTCCAGGATGTCTTCGGAAGTCTTGACCAGCATGTTCTCCAAGAACCCGGCATCACCATCGTTGAGGTTCTTGAGAGTGTGGCCCTTGGAAAGGAGAAAATTTTGAGTCAAATGATCCATGATGTGAATTGCCAAAGATGAGGAGAGCGTGGGTGGAGAAAGCCCCCTGATTTATAGGCTCCAAGAAAAGGGCCTTGGGAAAAAATGAGGTCCTCAAAAGACGAGCCATCCCATTACCCTCGAAGGCCGATGGACCTGAAACGGAAACGAAGGTCGACGTTCGTATACTACCAACGATACAGATATTCGACGGGGTACGAGATAGAATCCTGAAAAATGCCAAAAGGCACGATATTACAGGTGGCCATGACGTAAAAGCCATACGGTTGTCGGTATCCACAGTATAAGGCCGCGTCGATGTTGCAGGTAGCTCCTAACAGCGTAAAGCCTTGTCGATATCGCAGGTATCTAGTGGTATAAAGCCACGAAAATCGTAGGCAGCTGATGGCATAAAACCACGTCAATATCATTGTTTCCTTAAGCGGAAAGGAAAGACAGTGCCCGCGTTATCTCAAAATCCCTGTAAGTACAAAGTTAGTTAATTCCTTCATGAATACCTATCTCCTCTATATGTTTGCAGTCTCACCCAAAAGGATTGATGGACCCGGAACGTATGCAAGCCTATGATATGACCTGGTCGCAATCCGCGGCGGTGTCGAAATTGGCCCGACAGTAGCTCTCCTACAACCTGAACAAATTTACAACCTTCTAAGCCCTGCTGATGGATCAGGCAGAATAATATCGCTAGGCGAAAGCGACACCCTAACGGCTACAGGTGGGATAGCGGCATCTCTCGCTGGTTCCTTGATAACCTGTGAGGGCAGGACCCTCACCTAAGATTCCAGACATGGACAGGGAATGACAGCCCTTGGTAAACACTCGGGCTCATTTTCAATTGGGCTTATGATAACCATTAAGGCAATCCTAAGGGCATTTCTGCAGTAATGACCCCTGCCGAAGAGGGAGTCCCACGAGCCTTGTCGGACATCTAAGCTATCGCTACCAGACCTTGGAGCGTTTACTGGGATGGTCGACATCAGCGGGGGGGAGGTCTCACGCATCTCTTAACGCACGACATCTTCCCATCCCAGGGACCTATAGAGCTATCGCCCCGACATGATCATAGGTATCGCCCCCGGTACCCTCCTCGGAGACATCAACCTTGACGTTATTATAGGTATCGCTGATGACGTCGGGTTCAGGTATCGTCTGTGACGTCATCAGGAGCGACGTCTCACCTGGATATCGCCCTTACGTCCAGCTATCGCCTCCAGTGGCCTATAAATACCCCTTAATGAAAAACATCAAGTAAGCGAGAATTCACTTACTAGAATCGCTGCTATTTTTGAACCACTTACTGACTTAAGCATCGGAGTGTCTACGCCGGAGCCCCCCTCCGGCGCCTTGCAGGTGAGTTCGACGGCAACTACAGCAACTCCGACCAACGGAAGTCACCATCCCGATCGCATAAGAGATAAAATCTTAACAGAGTACATGGACACAGGATCAATCCCAGCAGGCCCAACAATGGTATGCAACTCCCAAATGATTTTACCATGGTTGCAAATTGCCTTTTGCAATTTTTCTGCTGATTTTTGCAAATTGCTTAACTTGTTTTAACATGGTTGCACAGCAAACCATACACTCTTACTCCCACACATATAAACTACGTCCGGAAAGGGTTATTCATGTTTTCCTTTCTAAACGTTGAAGCCAAGCACAAGCAACCCAAAAAAATAAGTGACACTGGTAAGCCAAGATGAGTTACCCTGAATTATCAAAAGACAGCGAAATGCCCAATTCAATAGATACCTCACCTTTCAAAGATACACTTAAACATTGAATCTAAGATGAACACAGTACACAAGGGCCATAACGAACCTCAAACTCTTAGAAGCTGCATTTTGTTGGGGAATGCAACTGCAATCCATTCGAGAAACACAGCGGACCATTGCAGCTGATTAATTTCAGAATCAGCAGAGTACATGGACATGGGATCAATCATGTTAGACATAATCATGATACCTCTGTTGGTAGTTATGTTCGTTAAATAACTAGATATTTTTGTTAGTTATTATCTAGAATAACAGTTGGTGTTTGTTCTTATCTAGAATATTAGTTATAGTTAGTTCTTATCTAAGGATAGTAGTTATAACTGCTAGTAAGTTTATTATGTTAACTGCTTGTAATTCTTCCTTTAAATAGTGACCAAATTATGGCACATAAGTTAACAGTTGAGAAGAAATAGATTTGTGGTTCTCAATACCAAAACGTTTCTTTGAAATTCCTATTAAGATGACAGAGTTTTCCCTTCATTTGTGTTGATGTTCCTGTTTGTTTTAATATAATAAGAAATTGTGTTTCAACAAATCCCAGCAGGCCCAGCAATGGTAGGCAACTCCCAAATGAGAGCCTGCATATCATCTCCGCGTCCCCTCCTCCTTCCTCCCTCCCAGGCGCTGGCTGCAGCCCATGCGACCCATCAAGCGTCGGCCAACCCGTGTCCTTTCCTCTTTCTCCCTACGCCCCCTTATGGTAGCACTTGGGCCCTAGGCACGCGGCCCTCCTAGCCCGTCCCACGCGGCCCATCTCCCGGCAACCCACAAGACCTACCACTCCTATCCTCCAGCCCACCTGCAGACCTCATCTCCTTCTCCATTAGTCCATTGCCATCACCCCCACTTTCATTAAAGCTTTCCCAGTTCATTTCAACTGGGCTTAGCCCATCAACTGACCCCTTCCCTTTTCCAAATTCCTGCACTCACTTCCAGTAAAGGATTTAACTGAATGTAGAAGGTGGGTTTCAAAGGCACTAGAATCATGACCACCTTCATTTAACTGATCCATCAACCCACCTTCAATAACTACCTTCCTCAACCTCTCCACTACTTGGTCCACTATGGACCCACCACCACTCCCTCTTTCCTCCTGGGCAGATCCACTACCCCCATCATTAGGGGGGATGATTCGACCCTTTGCGAACCCGCTATTGCTGGCCTTGATACAGAACTGTTCACCTGTATCACACTATTCCTAGCATTATAATTGCTAGGTCCTGACATCCAAGAAGCCGAGTTCAATCGAAAAACCCCCCACTGTTAAATTTCTTTCCCGACTCGCTACCCTAACGCCCCAACTTAAATGACATCTCATAAGGTAGGGATTTTTTACCGAGTGGGTTAGTAATAAAACGGATTTTACAATTTTGGTGGACATGTCCTAGAATACCACAAAAATAACAAATATTGGGAGTCATTCATATTCAACTTTTATGAGGACCTCTCTACCCAAAGAATTTAGGACCCTTACCACAGTAGCCAAAGGGCGCTCCACTTGAATAGAGACCCGAATTTTCGTCCACCTCCTAAAGTGCCTAAGATCCTCATCGTCCACAGACACGAAAGAGCCAAGCTTGTTACCCATAATTTGAAGGTTATCTTTAGTGCGGAGGTTCAAAGGCACATCATAAAGACGCACCGAGAAAACATATTGGTTCAACTTAATTTCATGAAATTGCTCCTCCCTAGTCACCATTTTGAGGACCACCAAATTCTTATTCCACAACCAAGGTGTCCAGTCAAGGACCCGGGCCAAATCGTCATCCACTTCGAACTGGAAGAGGAAGAGGTTTGACTCAATTGTCGTAACCTGCATCTCACTAACTAGGCACCACAAGACCCACAAATGATTTATAAATGCTTCATCGGCACCCGAATTGAACCCCCAATCCCCAAGCACTTTCCCGAGTAGAAAGAAACTATTGTGATCCACTATATTCTCCAACACAAGGCAATCATTATCACTTTCCCGAGTTAATTTTATCATTGACTAAAAAAATGATCTTGAAAATTGAAATACGACAATAAAATAAACCAAATCATTTTTTCATTTAATAAAATACGGAGGGAGTAGCATTTAAGTCATGTGAATACTTTTTTTAAATATTTTTATATAAAACAACAATAAATATCTTTTTTCGGAACTTTTTCTCTTTTTACATAACCAACCAAGTGCAGGAAGAATAAAATTAAGCCATTTAGTGTTTAATCAAAAGTTTAAAATTATAATTGTTAAGAAACTATACAGTTTATTATGCAAATTTTAAACTATAGGAGTTTGAAAAAAAAGTTTACAATGTCAGCAATTTCAAGACCAAAAAAACCATCATGAAATGGAAGTAGGCCATAATAGTAAATTTGGAAAACTATCATTTATTTATTTATTATATAATTAATGCATTACAATACGAGAATAATACGAACTCATAATCTACCTCATAAAAAAAACCCGCAATAACCAACTATTCTACAACCTACAACTATATTTGCAACTATAATTTCTTTTATCATTGTTGTTATTAGTTATAATTAATTAAATGATCTTTTGATCATTAACGATGGGGTTGAGATGCTTCTTCTTTTTTCAAAACCCAAAGAAAGTTAACATAACCCATTATAAATATGAATAACTTTGGTTAGAGTGAAAAGTTTTAAAAATGCATTTGAAAACATTCAACAAATTATTAAAAGAACAGTTGGCAAAAAATATTTACCCAAATGGCAAAAAGATATAAATGGCCCCTGAATTTTAATTTTTTAATTAATGTGGCCCCTAAACTATTAATTTGTTTAATTACAACCCACGAATCGAGCATTTTGACATAAATGGCCCCTATCGTGACAGAAATCTGACGTGGCAATGTTATCTTCCACGTCACCCATGTTTCACTTGCCACATCAGCAACTTGCCACCTCACACCTCCACATCTATTCGGTAAAAAGACATAAATGGCCCCTGAACTTTAATTAAATGATTAATGTGGCCCTTGATAAAGCAATGATGTGGAGGTATGAGTTGGCAGGAATCTGACGTGGCTCGACGACGTGGCGTGTGAAACGTGTCTGACGTGGAAGATAACGTCGCCACGTCAGATTTCTGTGACGGTAGGGTCCAATTTTATCAAAATATTCGATTCGCAGGGTTGTAATTAAACAAATTAATAGTTCATGGGCCACATTAATTAAAAAATTAAAATTCAAAGGTCATTTATGTCTTTTTGCCTTTACCGAAATAAAATACCGACCTTTTTCTAATGCAATGCATAAAAAACCGTTGCACATGAATCTAACGGAATTGAGATTCTCTAAACGACAGGACTCCATATGAACAAACAAACAAGTGACCATTTAGACGACACAAGTCACACACCTATTAGAAAAACCCACAAGCACAGCACCCAATCAATTAAAAAAGAAAAATAACTCGAAAATCAATCAAGAGGATGAAGCACAGTTCAAAATAATCAGTGGAAAGAAAAACACACAGAAGCTAGAAGAAGCAGAAAGCCCAAGGATGGCGATACCTTCGTCAACACCGTTTTCACAGAAGGGAGTGGTCATAACAGTCCCTGTGTTAGTTCTATCTGTGTCAGCTGCGGCCATCTTTTTGTTCTTCCTCTTGTCATCTCTCTCTTCATGTTCTTGCCCTCCTTCTTCATTACCATCACCTCCTTCCTTGCAATCATTTTCTCAAGATGGTGGCTTTAAGGGTTCAAGTACCGAAAGAATATCGACCACACGAGATGACATCGACTGGGTGAAAGATCAGATCCAACAGAATGGGTTGCATATGCAAGATAATGTTCTGCGTAAAGGCATTAATCCCCGTACCAGAGAGCAACAGCTTCAGGATCTTGTCAGGTTAGTAGCAAGGGTTCGCGTTTTTTAATGTAAAGTTGTGTTTTGGGTTGATTGGATTTCTGGGTTTTGTAAAAGTTTTGATTTTTTTTTGTGAAAATTATATGGAGGTGTGAAAGATTAGTGTTTTTGCTGAATCTGCAGTGATCAAATGTGCCCTCTTGGTTAATTATTTCCTCTTTTGTCGTTAGTTGTTTAATAGTTGCTACCTTATGTGTTTAAGGCTATCTAGATGATCCTTGAATGCAACTTAGTGAATGTGCTTCCATAGGATATGGTTGATAGGTTATTGTTCTTTTATTGTTGCTCCTGAGGAAGTGTGTTTGGTGGTTACTTTGCTGTTGCCTTGTTTTTGTTAGAGCTTAATATTATGTTAAGCGAGGAGCAAATGATATTTGATCCTGTGATGCGATGTAATTGAAAGAGGAATAGATGATTGGTTTGGCAACCACAAGGGAATATTTTCAATTTGCTTCAGTTTTAGGAAGAATGGGTAAAGCTTTGTGACTTGTTGAGGGTTGTGTAATTGCTTCTGGTTTGTGGGTTATTCTAAGGTTAAGTACTCCTTTTTAGGTATCCCTGTACAATGTGCTTAGGTATTAGTTTCTGTGTGTTAACTTTTCACTACAATTTCAGCTTCAAGGGCATATCACACTATGAAGGACAAGAAGCAGGCAATCATACAGCACTGCCATGCCCCGGTGAGCTTCTTGTGGAACAGCACCATAGCAACTATGGAGAACCCTGGGCAGGTGGGCGGGATGTGTTCGAGTTTCTTGCCGAGTCTGCCCACATTTCCCCTAACTCACGTGTGCTTGAGATTGGGTGTGGGACGCTCCGTGTGGGCTTGCATTTCATCCGCTATCTTAGTCCTGAACACTACCACTGTCTTGAAAGAGATGAGCTTTCTCTTATGTCTGCATTCAAATATGAGCTTCCCTCCCAAGGTCTTTTATACAAGCGCCCTATAATTGTGCGAGGGGAAGATATGGATTTCACCAAGTTTGGTCCAGGGATCGCGTATGATTTGATATATGCTAGTGCCGTGTTTCTTCATATGCCAGATAAGCTTGTCTGGGTTGGACTAGAAAGGTTAGCCAATAAGCTGAAACCTTATGATGGAAGGATATTTGTATCGCATAATATAAAGTTTTGTTCGAGACTGGGAGGCGATGAATGTACAAAGAGGTTGAGTACTTTGGGGCTTGAGTATATTGGAAAGCATACACATGACAGCTTACTTTTCAATCATTACGAAATTTGGTTTGAGTTTAGACGGACTAAAGCTTAGCATGTCGTGGATATACTCAATGGTTTGTGGTTCAAGGTATTTAAGATGCAAGATTGAAACTGTTGTCTCTCTGGTAAGCATTCCTGTTGCATCTGTTCGCTTGGTCAATATATTTTGACCGCATACTCTTCAGCATGCTATTGTAAGTAGAAAAGAACTTGAAATTTTTGCAAATTCATCAGCTGGGTATTTCATTTGTTAACGGGCAGATTCAGGGACCTTCTTTGTATGATTTAGAAAAAAGGAAAGTGATGTATCTTTGATGCTGGGATGAACACTGCTTGCAAGAGGTGAGTGTCTACTTATCCAACTATGTAACGGCTAGGTTAATGGAAAGGGCTATAGAAATTCCCATGATGTTATATGATCGTTACTTGACATTGTAATATCCAATTGTATGCAGAAACCTGAATTTACTCAATGTAGTGTTCTAGGGTTCAATTTCAGCTAATTGTGCAACAAAAATGTCAATCTGCACTTCTCTTTTTGTTCCCTTGATTGGCATGTCATTCTGCAGTTTAGCATGGCTGTACTTGAATGCTTGGTGGCACTAAAAAACACTCATGCTCCGTTATACAAACTTTGCAACAGATTACTCTTTTTCGTTTATAGGGAGAGGTGAGACTTGAACTTGATGCTAATTGCTGGTACTTTGCTACTAGCGGACATTGGGCTATACGGCCGGTGGCTACAAGATTATTCTTGCTTGCCAATATTGGAATTACTTGAAAACAAAGCATCCGAAGGAAACCAGCATGTGAGTCAGCCAGTTGGATACCATATCATCTTTTATGCCCATGTTAGTGCCACCAATAATTATTTAAAAGTAAAGACCAATCTAATGACAGGAAAGAAAGTGTTTCTTAAATATGATGTCAGTGAATTGGAAACATTAAAAAAATCTTATAAACACCATAAGCACTGTAAATTTCTGATTAACCTGAAATTCATCAAACCTAACCAAATCATGTGGTGATTGGGATCATGTAAACAAATAATATTACCAGATCCCAGCAAGCCTAATCAAACCACTGTTGTTACAGTATATGACAACACACCTATCACTCAAGAAAACTACTTCCAAAATCTACAAGACTGCAATCCCACACAAAACTGGACATTGCTTAGGATACTCACTCTAAAACACAAGCTCATGACACACCAGATCAGTTTTAGATTCTACTCTACTAGATCAGGTCAGACATTCTTCTTCTGTGATGACTAAGTGTAGTTCTGAAGTTTGGATCTGATAGGGTTACCATCGGCGGCAAGGAAGCTGCCTTCAAATCTAAGCCACTGCATTTGGGACTTTCTGTGAGGGGAGGTTTTGCCTCTCCATATCTTGATTTCTTGTTCGATTCCCGTAAAATTGATTTGAGACGAATTTCTGAGTAACTGAATGATTGAGAACTCGAAAATTGTACTGAACTTCTATTCCATGATTTGACACGTCTTACTTGCCCAATTACTTCCTTTTCCACAGCACTTTGCCTCTGTCGACTAGCCACAGTAGAGATCATGAACCGAGGCCGAGAAGTGTTCATTTTTCTCTTCTTTTCTTTGTCATCTATTGGAGGGGCTCTATTGATTTCTTTGCTGTCATCTTGGGGAGTTTCAGGAGTCTGTTCCTTGTCTTCAGGAGGTTGGTAGTAAGTTTCTAAGAAAAGCTTCTTGTTTTCTGTTAGCAGCAATTCGGCCTTATGTACCTGACCCTGAACCTTATGGCATTCTTCCTTGGCTTGTCTCATGTCTTCTTCAAGCTCCAAGATCCTCTTCTGCTTTTGCTTGCTTACGTTCTAAGCGCATACATGCGATTAGCAGTTAAAGAATAAACCTTCTGTTAGAATTACACAAAACTTGTGCATGAAAATTGAGAAGTATACCTCTGCCAGCTCTCTGTTGGTCTCTACTGCTCTCGCTCTATTCGCGAACATTAAAGAACATATTGTTTCTCCAACATCTTCTTCACTTGGACTAATGTGCACGAGCATTAAAACCTTTGAATTATTACCTAAAGCAATTGGAGAATAAATATTAGGCATGGTGTAAAACTAAAACAGCATAAACTTCATACATAAATGACATAATAGTGCTTCCGGTAGCATTTCAATGCACAAATTTTACAGCAGAGTGAAGTTTGATCATAGTTACGTTCGCTAATCGTTTCCATTTATGTAAACGATGTGTGAATTCAGATTATAAGAATCAGTTTTTACGTTATGGCAATACTTTACCTAAGGAATCTTTAAGGATCTGAGTTAGCTTGCTATTTCTGCAACCAAAGAAACAAAACATTTAAGATCAGCCAAATCACAGATTGACAGTAGGAAAGAAGCAAGCAAAGCCTTTACTGTGCTATCTTATTTGCCATTACACTTTACAACCTTTGTTTATTCCAAATCAATGGGGACCATTGCCAACATAAAAGAAGAGATACTAAAAAGATGGAATAGTAAAGCCCAACTAAAATCTTGCCTGTAAGGCACATGGCCTCTCTTCCTTCTTAGAGCAGCAACAACATCACCCAACGCTGAAAGGGACAGATTTATGGCCCTTCCTTCGTCAAGTGTCTGTCCGGTGGCCCCGGTCTTCAACAAGCGCTCGCTTCCTCCAAGATCAACCAACCACAGTTTGCTCACTTCTGCTGCCTTAGCTTTCAAGTCATCTCCATGTCGAGAAATTGTGATCTTCATTAAGCTAGATGTATAGAACTAAACAGATAATGTAATTATCGAAAGAAATTTACCAAATCAAAAGAACAAATAATTAGATAAGACCTGGAACCCACCAGTGTGACCTGCTAGACATTTCATTCACATTTGTCCATGATGTTGATCTAGCTCGCCTCCCCTTCGAGTACCACCATTTTGCCTTTGCAAAATCTGGGATTTGGACTTCTGTCAACCCCTCAATTTCCACCAGTCCCTTCGGATCTGTTTGAATGTTGAGATTGCTGTGGTAAAGTTAACCATACTGTTCTAAGCAACATATTACAAAGGCCTGCAATTTGATTTCATTGTGACTCATACATAGTAAGACATGAATACTATAGTTACCATTTCGCTGCAGGCTCGTAAGTTCTACATGCTACTTTCGGAGCCAGTAGATCTCTTAGACCTCCCATGTAAACCTCCAACATGCTCATTGAAAATGTTACAGAAGAAGATTTCTCCAAAGAGGCGTGACTAAAAAGCTTGTCGAGGGCACGGGGGATGATTCCAGGCTCGTCATCCTTGCCATCCTATGGAATGTTTTCAACCCTTAATCACTTATCCATGTGACGAAACCAAAGGAAAAAATCATATAAATGCAACCATAACGATACATTTCAAATCTGTTATATACCATTGTGAACGTCTTGCCAGTTCCAGTTTGACCATAAGCCAATATGCATGCATTATGCCCATCAAGTGCAGATATAAGGATTGGTTCAACTTCAACAAAAACATCTTCTGCAGATTTTTCAAGCAGAACAAAACGGATCTTACCAAAACTCGAACATAACAGACGGCGAGATCAGAAAGATCTAGTAAAGCTTGGATACAAACCTTGTGTAGCTGTTCGATCAAAAACTTTGTCAAATTTGTACTCCTTTCTATTCCCAACGGATCTAATCGTGACCTTCTCCGAACCGACTGAAATGGGTTCCTTAGTTCTCCTCTCCGTCGACAAGAAAGGTCTAACTCGACAAAATACCCTAATGCTTCCTGAAAATTAACATTTTTATGTTATAAAAGGATGATCATAGAGAAAAATCCCTTTCCGACAGAAACAGTAAATCACTTACCTTTTATTTCAAGAATCCTATCTAGTGCTTCTCTTCTTTTTTGGTTCAATACCCTCTCCTGCTGTCTCAACTGTGCAATCTCTCCTGCAAAACCAATTTAACAAAATAAGCTTACACCATTCAGAATTTTCTTAACTGATTCAGATTAGCAATTTTCGGTCTTCCAGATAAGAACAAATCAAACATAAAAGCACGAATGGAACAACAAAAACCTTCCAATCCTTAAATCAACAGACAAGTTCTTTAGAAACATTTTACCATAGTCGGAAATTTTACCTTCAAGATTCAAAATTGCCTTCTCTCTACTTTTCTTTTTTATCAGAAAAATTGACTTCTCAAGCTCGTTCTTTTCATGCTCTGGAACAACATTGACATCAGTGAAAATGGCAGCCAGTGGTGGTGGTGGTGATGCCAGCAACTCAGATTCCAGAAGCAACCCATCAAGATGAATCTGGTTTTCTCCAAATGAGGATAAACTTAATGACTCTGTTGCATCATCTAAAGGCAATGAGATCTGCTCCTTTTCACTAGAAATCAACATTTCTCCACTAATAAAACTGGAAAAAGGCAGACCCTTTTCAGAAACAAAACACAAATATTGAGGAAAAACCTACTCTTTTGCTCGATTAATATCCCCCAAAAACAGACAGAAAAGTAGAAATGAAGAAAGAAACAAAGTAGAGGTTAGGACAACCTATGACAGTAGTTGATCCTAGTTACCAGAAATGAACACTGCACCAAAAAAGTTATAGCAAGCTGGGCATTAAAAAAAGAAACTGCAACAGGACAAGCACTGACAGAAGATGAGGAAATTTTTGATAAAATAATAAACCAAGATGAAGTGCAACTAAAGCTATGGTTGGTGCCCCAGAAAAATATCTAATAAATAAACAAGAACTAAAGCTCTGAAATAAACAAAGGAATAGACGTCCAAGAAAGTCTTGAAGAAAATGGTGACAGAATTAACTAATTTTTCAAGAAGAGAATCCTAAGGATAAAGAGAATCTGAATATGGGAAGTTAACCCAAGAAACCAACAAATAAGTCAAAAACCATAATAACAGATGTTTGGAAACACAAACGTTGCTTTCAATGATTGAACACTCTTAATTTCCAAAAAAAAATATGATTGAACACTCTTTGGACCATGATTGTGTTGTTATGAAACCTCAAGTTTAAATGTCTCCAAATCCAAAAAGGAGATTGAGAAAAGAAAAAAGGTTTGTCTAATTTCCGAATTCCTGAAGATCCTCCGTGCCTCTACTTGGCAAGAACAAATTTAAATGTTACCAAAATTAAATATAGGGAAAGTTTATTTTTACCACCAAAATATTCCAAGTTTCTCAAACTGATTTGTGCTCGTCGCCAAACAATTTTTTAATCATTCCAATTTTTATTGAATTCTTCCTAGCTTGATGGGTTTCTTAAAAAACTTAACCCAAATGAGAAAGAAGGATTCGTTCGGCCAGATCTCTATAAATGAACTGTAAAGCATTGATTTTTCCAAGGTGGAGCGTGAGGAGCGGAGGGATAAAAAAAAGTGTTATACTGTAGCACTTTTGCTTGCCTTGTCATGTAGGACCTTCATGTTTCTGTTGTAATTCCGTGACGCGACAAGATTATATTAAGGTTTTTTACATAATTACTTGCTTTTTGTGACCAAAGATAAGTGTAGTCACCAAATAATAGGCAGTTGGAAAGCTCTAGTTTTTGCATGTAACTGATTTATTCAAATGTACCTTACATAATATTCTAAAAAATGTATTTTATATAATCAAGAATGTTTAGTTTTAAGTTTCAAAAAAAAAAAAAAATTATAATTACGGTCAAATAATAAGTCATTTATTAATCCTTAATTTAAATTTTAAATATAAAATTTAAAAATTTTAAAAAATTATATTAAAAGAATCACTCTATTTGAAACTCGAAGAAACTAGATTAATTTCTATCCACAGAATAAAAGAAAGTGTGGAGTTTTTCGAAATTAAAGCCACCGTGTTCCCACAAAGTGGATGTAACAAACTAGAATGATATAGAATTGGAACTTTCTTAAAAGCAAATTCCACTCACTTTCTATTATTTTAAACTTCATCATTGGAGTTCTCATTTTAAAAAGGAGTGAAAATTTAATGTTACTTTCTACTCCCTCCGGTCTCCATAAAATGTCGTTTTAGCTTTTGCTTTTACTGTTTCGGCACTTATCTTAAAATGGCCGGCAGACGACCTATTTGAAATAATTTTGCTCCTAATTTTTTCTGGGAAGTACGTTAAGGATTAACGTACGTTCACAAAAAATTTCGGATTTTTTTGGGGTCAAATAGTGTCTCATCCGGCCTCCTCGATATGCGTTCCCTACTGAATATTGAGATGCGAGGAAGACATTTTATGGAGACCAGAGGGAGTACAAATTAAGGAAAGTAAGATTTCAAGTTCGAATTATTTTATTGATATTTATATTTATGTAAAAAAATAGTTTTAAAAAGAGTGTGCAATGTGGTGATCGGATTACTGAATGATTTTGATAAAAAAAGAGTAATTTTAAACTATATATCCACTCGGTGCTATTACTTTTACTAATTTTTTTTTTTTACTTAAACGTGCGAATGACATTTTAACCTTTACTTAGTGATCGTTTATTTAAATAAAAATAAAATATAACATAGTAAAGAAGCCATTGGGCAAGTATCTCAATAGTTATCTTGCAGTTGTCAATGATAAAAGGTTCGGAAATCTCACCTCAGTTTATAAAAATAAAAATAAATAATAAAGAAAAGATAAACTCAATCATCCGTTAATACATCAATTAATAAAGTGTTAGTATTAAAAAATTAGTATCTCTAACGTTATAAAAAATAATTGTCATTTTAATTAATAATAGTTCAAATAATATCATAATGCAAGAAATTTTGTAGATAATGGCTAATTACAACAATTCATGATTCAATTTTTAATACATTACTACATTACAACGTGAGAGCAATGTCATTTAAATTGATGGGTTTTTTATTTTCTTTTTGTAAGAGAACATGAAAATGCAAACCGACGTGAGCACAATCATGCACGTCTGAACTATGAAGTTGGTTTACTTTATAACGATCATTTGGGGGAGAAGAGAATATAGAGGGATTTAGTTTGGGTAAACCACCCAGAAAAATGGATCCTCTGAAATAGGAAACTGAAGGCCCGGCCCATCTCAAATAAGGACCAGCCCATTCCCCACAACATCTTCGGACACAACATATATACGCATATGTGTTTTATAAAAACATATTCTAAATTACATGTATATACATAAACTTAGTAAAAACGTGGAGGGAAATAGACGATTTGTTATTAATATAATTCACAATGAGTTTCACTTGTTTTTTACACGAAATATTTATTTGACATTGTTGACAAGTTTAGAATTTTAACTGAATAAACAGAACACGAGGATGATAAATTTGACACGTATTGTATTGGTGTCTACTATATGTCGGTATAGAAAATGAATTTAACACGAGATACGATAAAAAGGTAAAGTGTTTGTGATTCATAAATTAAGTCGCTCTTATATAATTGAGCCTATTTTTCTATAGAAGAGGGTTAATTGAGCAATTAAAATTCCGTGAATGCCAAAAAATAAAAAAATGCAAGCAACAACAACAGGAGACAGTACATTGAAGTAAACGACATCGTTGTTTAGTCACAGATGTTTGGATAAGGATTTTTCCCGACAACTCATGCATTAGGAGTTAGAACACACCCAAAACTCAAACTTTGCCAAATTAGATTCTTTTTCTTTTTTGATAATCCATCATAATCTCTAATTAATTAAATTGTCTCTTTTTTCTAAAAAAAATAAAATGAAAAAAATAAAATAAAACAAGCATCAATTTATTAAATATTAAAAGTTATTAATCATAGTACTATTTTCAATTTCAATTTCAATTTCAATTTCCTTGAACTTTTCTCCCTTACTCCTTTCGTCCTACCCCAGTTCCCAAATCTCTCGTCGCACTTCCTCCCGTATATCCTCCTCCAAGAACAAAACACTCTTAGCAAAACTAAAAATAAATAAATAAACCCAGCAATTCATACGCTGTAATCTCCTCTAGGGTTCCTAACTCTCCAATCATCAATCTCAATTCGCTTTGTTTGCAGGTAATTCATCATCTTCTTCCCTTCCAATCTCAACACGATCAATTTTTTCTCCCTTTCCTGCTCTTTCCGCCCATTTATGTTGCTGTTGGTTTGTTTCTTATGCTTGGGATCGCGTTTCTTCATCCTTGATTTTTGAGCCCCAAATTTATCATTCCTGTCAATGAATGTTTCCTCCACCACAGCTGGTAGCTCAGCAGTATTCAGTTATTTACATTAAAAGACACTTTTTTCCGAGATTATATCTCGACTTCTCTGTGAACAATCTGTCTCTTTTCATCACGTACGTGATTTGAATTATGGGTTGAATATTGCAAGGGCTACGGTATTGTTATATGTGGATGCTCTGACAATTTGTGTGAAGTTCTAGCTTTGACTTTTGAAACGTGTTCTGGCAATCTTCATCGGTGTTTTTCTCATGTCTGTTGAGTTGGAGATTGTTAATGATTGTTTATCAGATGGCAGGGATATTCGGAGGTGTTTGATAGCTGATGGATTGAATTTTGTGTTTGTATATGTGTTTTAGGGGTTGTCGCGATGCACCGCGTTGGTAGTGCGGGTAACACGAACAACTCTGTCCGTCCGCGTAAAGAGAAGAGGCTTACTTATGTGTTGAGTGATGCTGATGATACAAAGGTGAGATGATCCCTGTATGGACATGCATGAGATGTTGTAAGGTTGCCCGTTTGAATTTTTAGTTAAATGCTATTTTTTGTGTTTGGACTTGTTTATTTTACGATCAGAAAAGAGGGATTATCTTTCCTGCTAGCGTTCATGCGCTTTGTTAAAAAGGAAGGGAGTTTAAAATAGATAATGTTGTGATCTATGTGTTGTTCATGAAAAGTTCACTCTAAGTAGAGGCCATTGGATCCAGTAGCCTGCATTACTATTAGTGTTTTTTATGCATGATTTTGTTTCTATGCATCATGGTAAAAAACTGGAGTGCACTACATGGCTTGCTCAATAGGTCGAATGACTCGTTTCTCACGTTTTTGTTAATTTTGTTTGTTTAACACGCTTACACAGTAAGTAAGCTCTGTCAGTTATGGTTTCTGTTGATTTTTCCTCCTGCTACTGTTGGATGGTGGCAGGAGTTTGAATGGTATTTGTCACAAAGGAACCTTGTTTTACCGACACAAGTATGGAGCATATCTTTTTTCGTGCCCAATTGCAACATTTTGTTGATTGCGTTCCCTCTTCTCTCTACCTTAATCTTTCATTTTGAAAAATAGTAAATTATGGGTAGTAATCTGTTGATGACTTTGTTGCTCGTAGGCTTATGGTTCCTTATGCTTGTTGTTCTTGGCCTTTTTTTGCAGCATTGTGCTGGCATAAACTGTCTGGCTATATTAAAATCATCTGCATCTGATGGGCATGATTACCTCTTTAGTGGGAGCCGGGATGGTACATTGAAGAGATGGGAACTGTCTGAAGATTCTGCTACTTGCTCTGCTACATTTGAGTCACACGTTGATTGGGTAGGCCCCTTTCCCCGTTAATTGTAATATTTTACATTATTGCTATCAGAGTCTGCTGGATGCTAAAATGTTTCACACAATTAGAATTTGAATAGGTTCTGAATTTTGTGAATGCTTAAATAGGCAAGTTTAAGGATTATGCACCCCCTTCCTGCAGTAGTTAAGTTCTGATATATGATCCTAGGAAAGACTGGTGGGTGCTTAAATGTCTTGTCAACTATTAGGTAATCTAGGTTCTGTAAATTCTTATGGCTTGTTCTGAGTCTGGTCTTTGATGGAAGAATATTGAGTCATATACTGGCTCCCTGAAGTGAGGATACTTGTATTATTTTTTTAACTGCAAGTAGGAGAGTCCTCCCATCCTTTCCACTGGTGTGTTAGATGTGAAAACTTAATCTTTTCATCAAATAAGCATTTGATCAGCTTCTATATCTTTGTGGGGTTTCCATTTATATTTAGGTAAATTGTTGTATAGTATACTACTGTTTTACATGCATAAAGTTTGACTAACGGAAAATGGCTGATAACCAATTGGATATTAAGGGAATAATTCTGTCTGGACAGGTTAATGACGCTGTCCTTGCTGGAGATAGTACGCTTGTCTCCTGCTCTTCAGATACCACCCTCAAGGTATGCCTATTTTTCTAATTGTTTTTTGCTTTGTATCTGAGTATTAGCTATATTTGTTGATTTTCTTTAATAAAAAATCAGATATTTATTTTTTCTGTGGTGATATGACAGACATGGAGTTGCTTTTCTGATGGAACATGCACCAAAACACTCCGTCAACACTCTGATTATGTTACTTGTCTTGCTTCAGCAGAAAAAAATGTAATTTCTATGTCAATTTTCGTGGATCTTAATGGGATTAAAGGTTTCTGTCCCTGCATCTTGCTATTTTAGTTTCATACTCAATTTTCTAGTATCATGCTTGAAGGATGATGATTACACATTATTAAAGCCATTTTCTGATCCAGTTCTTAGTGTTGTGCATTTTAGAGCAAGATTGTTGCCTCTGGTGGACTTGGT
Source organism: Viola odorata (assembly GCA_963691705.1). Classification (NCBI taxonomy): domain Eukaryota; kingdom Viridiplantae; phylum Streptophyta; class Magnoliopsida; order Malpighiales; family Violaceae; genus Viola; species Viola odorata. Next base: position 8,612,363 of record OY829543.1, read on the forward strand.
GGGGAGGTTTTCATTTGGGACCTAGAAACCGCACTTACTCCAGTCACGAAGTCAGGTGATGCTATGGAAGATGATTGCTCAAATGGTGTGAATGGTCCTACTAATTCATTGTCCGTGACAAGTTTACGGACTATTGGCTCGAGCAACAACATCTCAATGCACCCAGCGCAGTCCCAAGGGTATGTTCCAGTGGTTGCCAAAGGTCACAAGGAATCAGTTTATGCATTGGCAATGAATGATAGTGGAACAATTCTTGTCTCTGGAGGAACTGAAAAGGTATTTTTGATAAATGTTTTTATATACTTATTTTAATTTCTTTGTTGTATAGTGTATATGTAGGGCACAAAAGAACATGTTAATGTATGCTCCTTTTCACTCCTCTTATGTTTTCTTGTCATTTCCTGGTTTGAAAATGTTCAGGTTTATAGTTTGGTTTTGAAAATGTTGTGGCTTATTGTAAGTAAGAGCTGATTGTCTCTTGTCTGTTCCTTATCTAGGTAGTGCGAGTTTGGGACCCAAGAAGTGGCTCAAAGACTATGAAGCTAAGAGGGCACACTGATAATATTAGGGCTCTTCTTTTGGATTCTACTGGCAGGTTGGTTTGCATGATCTGCAGATATAGTGAGCTAATTTCAATTGAGTTTAAGTTTGAGTTGATTTCCTGTATCTCAGGTTATGTCTCATAGTCTGCATTACGTGCACATAGTTTTTTTCCTCCTTTAATATTTTGGATTAAAATGGTGCTCCAACTAGAGAGTGATGTGTATATGTTTATAGTGTGTGCATATTTGTATTCACGTTTCTGTTGAAACCTTTGTAAAGGCTTTACTTGAGATGCTATGCCAATGATAGTTCTGTCTGGACAGCTCTATGAGTTATATGGATATGGTCAGACATTCCTTGCCAAATGCTTATTCTTTTGGGTTATTTATTTGGATAACCCATCTATGTTGCATTTGTTTTGTCAGTAACAAAATTTCAAATTTGTTATTGCAGGTTCTGCTTATCAGGTTCATCTGATTCTATGATTAGGTGGATATTTTTACTTTTTCTGTTGCAATTTATTCCATGGTTTAATGATAAAAATGCACATGAAACTGTCTTAAATTTGTTATGGATTTTCTTGTAGACTATGGGACCTTGGTCAGCAGCGTTGTATCCATTCATATGCCGTGCACACAGATTCTGTTTGGGCACTTGCTAGCACCCCAACATTTAGTCATGTTTATAGTGGTGGAAGGGACCTTTCAGTAAGAAGAGCTTCTTGTGAAGCTTAACTAATGCAAAATTCTCAACTTTTGGTGTAATATTGTCTTTGGTGCTCTTATTGTTTATATCCCACTCTTTCTATGCCTCAGTTATACTTGACAGACTTGTCAACAAGAGAAAGTCTTTTGCTGTGCACTAAGGAACATCCAATTCTGCAATTAGCATTGCATGTTGATAGTATTTGGATGGCGAGTACAGATTCTTCGGTAGATAGGTGGCCTGCTGAAGCACACAATCCTCAAAAAGTCTTTTCGAAAGGGGGTTCATTCTTGGCTGGAAACCTATCATTTTCAAGGGCAAGGGTTTCCTTGGAAGGATCTACTCCAGTAAGTAATGCTTGTAGTTCTTTTATTTGTGAATGCTAGTTCATTCATTGTTGCTAATTTAGTTTTAATAAGGAGACCTTGATATAAGTTTAACATGCATTTTTGGCTTTTGTTTGGCTATTCATAGGTTTAGGATCACTGGTTATTATTAGTGTCGATTATCCTATTGTGTCTCTTGATTGTGGGATTGACGTGCAATTTTTTATTTGTTGCTATATTTGGCATTTTCCTAGGTTCCCGTCTTTAGAGAACCGACCTTAACCATTCCCGGAACTCCTGCAATAGTGCAGCATGAAATTTTAAATAATAGAAGACATGTTTTGACAAAGGTAAGCATGGTACTTTATCATTTCAGTCAGTGTGAACTTGAGTTAAATTGAAAAATGGTGCTGTAAAATTATGCCTGTTTTACAGGATACTGCTGGTTCAGTGAAGCTTTGGGAGGTTACAAAGGGTGTTGTAGTTGAGGACTACGGAAAGGTTGCAACTCTACTGATATTTTTATCAGATTAGCCTTCTTGTTTTTACATGTTCATACATACATAACAGCTTTGAGGTTTCAGTTGGTGTAACTCAGTTGCTCAATGAATTTTGTTCAGGTTCCCTTTGATGAAAAAAAGGAACAATTATTTGAAATGGTATGATATTCTCTTTTTGCTTTCCAAATTTCCTAATAAGGTGTTGGATTTTAGTGTGTGATTTTTGGTGGATCTTACTGTTGGTTCATTCACTGCTCTAGGTAAGTATTCCTGCCTGGTTCACTGTGGATACCAGGCTTGGGAGTTTGTCTGTTCATTTGGACACACCGCAATGCTTTTCTGCGGAGATGTATTCAGCTGATCTTAGCATACCTGGAAAGCCTGAGGATGATAAGGTAAATTGGAAAAATGGAAGCTGTTGGGAGGAAATAATGTGACTTGTTTGCTCTTCAATAGGAAATAAAGATGCTAGAATCCTCACCCAATTATGAATTAAATACAATGTCCTATCTCTTTGACCTATTTATTTCTAAAAGAATTTGATAGTAAATGATGTTGAATCTAATAATTTCCATTTTTTTTCTGATAATTATTCGCAACTCAATATGTACAATCTCTGAGATATTGGATCTGTATCCACTAAAGCTTGGCATTGACACACTCTAGGCCATACTTCCCCACGTGGCTGTATAGTTTTACTATACCATAGGGTTTTCCTCAGTTTATGTTAAATGGTAACTGAAGCATTGATCTGTGTTTAGTAAAAGCAGATTACTTTTATCATTGGTAGTTTAATTTAATCTATCGCTCTGACTCATCATATGTAGGTAAATCTAGCCCGTGAAACTCTCAAGGGTCTGTTAGGTCATTGGTTGGCAAAAAGAAGGCAAAGACATGGATCCCAAGGTTCAGCTAATGGGGATGCTTTTTCTGGAAAGGATACGGCTCCTAGAAGCCATAATCATTCTAGAATTGATGTAGACGGTAGTGCTGAGAATGATTCTATGGTGTATCCTCCATTTGAATTTTCAACAAGTTCCCCTCCGTCTATTGTTACTGAAGGCTCTCAAGGAGGTCCTTGGAGAAAAAAAATTACGGATTTAGATGGAACTGAAGATGAAAAGGACCTCCCTTGGTGGTGTTTGGATTGTCTATTGAACAACCGCCTACCTCCGAGAGAAAACACCAAGTAGGGTTTTGACTATCCTTTTCATTTTTTTTCATTGCTCAATTAGTATTTTACGATGATTTTGGGAAGATTGCATATGTGGAGCTATGGAATAGTTTTCGGTCTCTCTCTTTATCTGAAATGTTTGTACATGCTTTTAATGTCTCTTTAGTAGTTATTCTTCCTATTGGTTACTGCATTGTCTTTAACGATAATTGTGGTTCATTTGTTGTAACTTTTTTCTAAAACTGTATATGTTTAAAACTAAATATGCTGGCAAATTGCTTTGTTTCTGCAGGTGCAGCTTTTACCTTCATCCTTGTGAAGGTTCCACTGTTCAGATCCTGACACAAGGCAAACTAAGTGCACCTCGCATACTGAGAATACATAAAGTAAGTTTCTGATTCGGTAATTTGAAAGAGAATAGTTGTGCTTGTTTTCCACTGTTGGAGGGTTTACGAAAAGCCATCAGTTGCTCATTTGTTAACTTAGCTGGCATGTTTGGTAGGTTCCATGCAAATTGTTAGAGTCAATATTTGTCTGGGATTTTTTGAGAAACTATATTATAGTCATTTCGTGTACTGGACTGACTCATAAACCGAGGATCATCTGATAATGTTGCATGAATTTATTTATTTTTATTTTATTTATTGTAGCTTTGATACGGAGATCTGTTTCTGTTTTCTGACTTTCTTACTGGGGGCAAAAGTTTAGATTTTCACTGAAGCTTGCTGCTTAGCGCATGTGTATGAATTTAGCAGCAGTTATCTGGTTCTGCTGTGCCCCTAGAAATGTGGAAGACAATACATTGCGTTAGATCATTTTACCTGTATACTCCTATTTTAGTTTTCATGGCCTGCTTCTGAACTTTTCTGATCTATTGAAGAATCCACCCTGACTGGCTAGGTTCTACCAATGCAGGTTGTCAATTATGTCGTAGAAAAGATGGTCCTTGACAAACCACTGGATGGTGCGAATCCTGATGGAACATTTGCTCCTGGACTTGGAGGACCATTACAACACGCCAGCATTGGAGATGTATCTTTTCGTTCTGGGCCAAGGCCTTGGCAAAAGCTTAAGCCTACCATAGAGATATTGTGCAATAATCAGGTAGGTGCATGTGCATTGCATGGAAATGGCTATACTAATTATTGGTACTTAAATACTAGTACAGAACAACAGTCCTGCAAGTTTTGAAATTTTCACTATAGGTGACCAGTAAATTTGCTCTCTTATCTGAACATAATACACTAATTCACGGTGAATTAGTCTAAACAGTCATATGAATCTTGATTTGTGCCTAGGGAACAGTTTATAATGGGTACAAGTCCCTTTGGGCACTCGTTAGCAGGGTTTTTTTGAACTTGTTTTATCAATTCGCTTGGTAACTTTTTTGTATTGCATGATAATGAGACAATCCTCCTCTTGTTATTTGCTATTGCTTACTTACGTCTTCAATGTTTTCCAGGTCTTAGCCCCAGAAATGAGCCTGGCCACTGTGCGGGCTTACATATGGAAGAAACCTGAAGATCTGGTCCTGAATTACAGAGTTGTTCAGGGAAGGTGACTTCACGCAACTGGTGGGAGCTTGTGAGTGTTAATGTCCTCTCCTTTCTCGCTTCACAGTCTTGTCATTACTTTCCCACACCCACCTGCCTCTACTTGAAGTGAAATGTGCTTGATTGGGAATTCTTTCATTGCTTTCACAGCCAGGCAAAAGTTAGAGTCTGTGTACTACTAATTGTTGTGGCTTGTCTTTATCTTTCGTATGGAAAGTGTTTAACATTGCCAAGTCATGTGGTCATTTGCCTTCCTTTGGGGAAGCAAACGTTTTATCAAATTTCTAATTACTTTCTTTTTGAACTGGATTCTTGCTTCTTATTGGGTCACAGGTGTTGGGTCTTTTGGTGATTGCACACTATGCTTGTGTAAAATATCAGGGAATATACTGGTCGTCCATGGTACTTGCTTTGATCAGACGTATTCCTTGGGTTCTTTTAAATCGGGAAACTAATTGATTGTTGGATCCGTGGGCATTCTCCAGTTGCTGACTTCCTGGTTAGTCCTTTCCTCTGTGGTATATAAGTTTTGAAATTTGTCTAGCGGTGGTTCAATCTTTTGCTGGATGCCACAAATTTGTAGGGCAAGCCTGTTTGTGGTGATGACAGTTTGGGTGGAGACTTAGTGAGAATGATCCTAGGAACTATTGTAAGGAAGGAGTGTCCCATTAGAGCTATGACGTCGAAAAGCTTTGTAGATTTGTATTGTTGGATACAATGTTTATTTAGCCATAGAAATGCTGCTATGAAGGTTTTTTCCCTAATTTTTTGGAAATAATACAATCCCATTTGTTCTGACCTAGTCACTCTATTCATGTGCTTACATTTTTTTTTGCTTCAATTATTTTTGTCTTAAACAACGCTCTCTGCAACTCTATGAAGAACCTTGAGTCCATGGAAAACAGATTGTTGGGCTTTGATAGTTTGTCGGCTTATCTCGCTTTTATTGGGCACCAACAAAAAAAAGTATGGTAGTGTGCTAAGTATTGCTTTTTCTTATGTAATAAATTATTTTAGCCAGCCTTTTTTCCTCTTTCTTTTAGGGTCTTTTGGTCAAATGCAAATGAAATGTAATTGTTTGTTCTGTTTTATTGGATTGAGTTACTTATGAATAATCATAATAGTGCCTTTGTTAAGATGTATCAGGAATGATAGCGGGTTTATATTCTAAAGTTTTGATTCCCATATTGACATGTGAATGAGTAAGTGGAATTCTTGTGGTGGAAAGAAACTATTCTTAGAAAGTGTCGATTACATCTATCTATTTAGCTCTTCCTCTTGTTGACTGGAAAAGATACTGTGGTTTGGCAAATGAGATACTGAGGTAAGTGCTTTTTTCCCTTTATATATTCCTTGATGTATGCACAGTTTTATAGTGCGAAGCAACTGCTCATCACAGTTTCTTTTAGGTTGGTTAGTAGAAAATCTGACGATTTTTCGGTAAGAGATCTAATCTATAATGAGAAACTAAATGCATCTATGTTACTTTCTTTACAGTACTATGATTGGTAGCTTGAAGTCTATACATGTTGACAATTTTGATTTGACTCACCATATAAATAAGAATTACCGTCACCTAGTGCAACACGCCATTATAGTGATGTCTATTTCAAAAAAATTGTGGCTTATGGGCCATTTTGTTATGGTTGTAACTTTTCTTTTTCACGTATATCTTTAAGAATATAGTGTTTTGAGGATATGATTTGATTGCCTAGCTAGCATTGGTTTGTAGTTTTGTGGTACTTTTTATAAAATAGAGGATTAGATTGAGTTGGAATCTCCTGAGTTGCATTGTAATTTATTAAAAGAAACTATTCTTATTTTGATCCCTAAAAGGAAAATAGAAGAGATTTTTTCAAAGACATGAATGAGTATTACCTTACGGCATGGCACACGAAGCTATAGCACAATTAGTAAGTGCATGCCCTCCTTTATGAGACAACTCAGGGGTTCGATTTATGGTGGCATGATGAATGCAATTTCTAGACTTAAAATTTATGAAAGAATTGGTGTGTTGTCTTGAATGACTTGACTTCCATCTAGGAATTGAGAAGCAAGCAGGACATGCTGCACGTCTCTATTGTTTTGTTTGATTCCCCTAACAGGAAAGTGCCATTTCGTTGGAGGCTACGTAGTTGCATAAACGTCTTTGATTTGGATCTTTTTCGAACCATTGCATTGTATGTAGCTGTAGTAGCCACTCCTTTGGAGGACTAAGTAAAGCTTAAGGAAAATGATACTTCCTCACCTGGTTGTAAGAACGGGGCCAGACTGGCGTTCCGAGAGGTAAAATCATGACCTGAGTCCGGTTCTTACAACCCTAAATAGACTTGAGTGTGTTTAGAAAAACTAAAAAAGTTTACTAAAAGCTACTCGTATTATTTTTCCGTTTGAATAAGTTTTGGCTCGTGTGTTTTTTTCCGTCTAATAAATTGTGATTTTTAAGTACATTTATTTATAAGAATTATATATTCAAATTCTGGTTTCTCATATTCAATTAACTATTGCTTAACAGAAAGGAAATATTTAATTCAAAATCAATTCAAACCAAGGGAAGGTAGCTACGTGCAAGTTTCAAACTAAGGCATTCAAAAGTCACAATAAAGTCTGGCGTATCAATAATATATTGGGCTTGTTGGGCTGTTTACCTTGCTAGGCCTTTAGTTAGGTCTTTTTTATTTGGGCTACTAGTTTTTTTTCTTTTTATAATGTAAATCAAACAATATTTGAAATGATTGCGACAATTGGGTGTAATTAGATCGATTGTGTAATCATAATATGCGAATTACCGTATTTGCAAAACTCCTTTAAAATCCTATCGAGTTTGAATTAATCGACATTTAATATAATGATCAGATTACTGTGTGGACTCAGGAACAATCTACGAGGATAAAAAACAGTAGGACCAATGCATACTCTTTAGTTTTCTTCTTCAACTTTACTTTTTTTTTTGTGGATAGTTACGAAGAAAAGTATGCATTATAGACTTATTATAGTGCAAAAACAAAAAAAAAGCCAAAGAATTAGGAAGAAAGAAGCAATATTATCATATAAATATTACAATTATTGAACTTTTTGGTTACAGAACTCTCCAAAATCAATGTACTTATCAGAAAGGCATCCATGGGATAGTTTGTCAAACCAACTTTTGTTGGTGTGCTTTGCTTTTTCCTCTCTAGTTTACCATATCTTTTTTCCCTCAAGAGAACCATTATTACTTTATTACTACTTCATGAGAAATTCTTAGTTTTATTTCTCCTAAGTTTATCAGCTTTTCTTATATTGTTTACGTTTCATAAATCTCAAATAATTTTTGCGTTTATAAGGTTTACTTCAAATTACCCCGCGTGTTTGTAATTTTTATCTCTAATAGTTCACGATATTAAAATATATTTCCTCCGTCCTTGGATAAATGATGTTTTGAGTATTGACACACTTCTTAAGACACTGATTAATTTGGAAAAATCGAGATACTTTATGAGTATTCTATTCCTGGTATTTTACCGTATTTATGAAAATGTCATTCTTTCTAATTTGAGAACAAAATTTAGAAAAGCAAGAAAGAGAAAACGAAAAGTAAAATGGTAATCTCACCAAATAAAGCTAAAACGACCCTTATACTTATACTTATTATGGTAAAAGTGACCCTAACTTGTCACCTTAATCTTTCATAGAATATATCAACAACCCTTATACTTATTATTGATACAATATATATTTCTTTTATTTCTCAGTTAAGTATTTTTGTCAAAACTCCGCATACATGAGATTTATGATCATGCTAAAAAATTCATAACCCGTAAACCAAAACGATTGCGGATCTATTAAAATTTTGTTACATAAATTGAAAAGAGAGAAAAATATACTTTATATGATTAAGCAAGGTAGTGTTTTTTTTTTAAAATGTCACAATTTTTTATTAAAAGCTTTTGTTTATGAATAATCCAAAACGCATCTAGGGGTCCTATATGTTTGTTTGTTACCGTGATAAAAATTAACGGAGGCAAATTTCGTTAAAATTGAATATTTTTTATTTTTTTAACAAAATGGGCCTATGCTAGGGGTGTGCATTCGGATTTCGGATCGGATTTTTTTGGATTTTTTGACAGGGAATCCGAAACCAATCCGACACCTTCGGTTTCGGATCAGTTCGGTCGGATTTTCGGATTTTTTTCGAATTTTCGATCGTAAATTTAAATAATCATGTTAGATAATAATTAAAATACAAGTTCATGGTTTTAATTAAAAGGGAGATTGAATGACACGTCAGCATTAGTTTAATATATATATATTTTTTTCCTTTCCTTTTCTTTCTTTTTATTTCATTCCCTTTTTTTTCATTCCTTCCCTTTATTCTCTGTTTCTTTTCTTTTTCAATTTAGGGCTGCATTAACGCAGCCCTCCTCCCTTCTCCTTCTTTCATTCCTTCCCTTTCTTCTCTGTTTCTTTTCTTTTTGGGGAAATAGTTTTTACCACCCCTGAACTATCGGCGAAAATCACAAACTTCCCCTGAATTTCATTTTTTAAAGTACGCCTCCCCTGAACTATTGTTTTCGAGCAAAAAGACCCCCTCCGTTAACTTTTTCCGTTAAATCTAACGGATTACCTACTACAACAGGTTTTTTTTTTTTTTTTACCTGGTAATTATATTTTAAATAATATAATTAAATTTAAAAAATTCAAAAAAATTATATAATCTAAAATTTTCAAAAAAAAAATTCGAAAAAGTAAAAAAAAAATTGTAAAAAATGTAAAAAAATCAGGAAAATTGTAAAAATTCCAAAACAAAATTAATTTATCTAAAAATTAACAAAAAAATTGTAAAAATTCCAAAAAAAAATTAATTAATCTAAAAACTCATAAAAAATGTAATAATTCCAAAAAAATGTACAAATTCCAAAAAAATTGTAAAAATTCCAAAACAAATAAAACAATTAAAGAATGTCTTAAAAAATATTATAATTGTAAAAAAAATGTACAAATTCCAAAAAAAATGTACAAATTCCAAAAAAAAATGAACAGATTCCAAAAAAAATGTAAAAATTTCAAAAAAATTGTAAAAATTCCAAAAAAATTCAGATAAATGTAAAAATTTATAAAAATGTAATAATTCCAAAAAAATGTAACAATTCCAAAAAAATGTAAAAATTCCAAAACAAATGTAAAATTTGCAAAAAAATGTAAAAAATTCCAAAAAAATGTAAAAATTCTAAGGAAATTGTAAAAATTCTAAAAAATGTAAAAATTCCAAAAAAATGTAAAAAATCCAAAAAAATGTAATAATTCCAAAAAATGTAAAAATTCCAAAAAAACGTAAAAATTCTAAAAAAAAATAAAAATTTCAAAAAAATGTAAAAATTCTTAAAACATCGTAAAATTTCCAAAAAAATGTAATAATTCCAAAAAATGTAAAAATTCCAAAAAAATGTAATAATTCTAAAAAATGTAAAAATTCCAAAAAAATGTAATAATTCCAAAAAAAAATGTAATAATTCCAAAAAATGTAAAAATTCCAAAAAAAAGTAAAAATTCAAAAAAAAAATAAAAAATTCTAAAAAATGTAAAAATTCAGAAAAATATAAAAATTCTAAAAACATTGTAAAATTTCTTAAAAAATTGTAACAATTCCAAAAAAAGCATCGTCGAATTTTTATAATTTTTACATTTTCTTATATTTAGTTTATTTTTTTTTTTAATTTTTTCATTTTTTCGTAATTTGTACATTTTTTTCGGAATTTACATTTTTTGTGAATCTTTAAACATTTTTAGTATTTTTCAAATTTTTTACATTTTTTTGGATTTTTAGATTAATTAAATTATTTTGGAATTTTTATAATTTTTACATTTTTTTGGATTTTTTAGATTAATTTTTCTATTTTTGCAATTTTTACATTTTTTCTAGAATTTGTACATTTTTTTAATTTCAACAATTTTTTTTGGAATTTTTACAATTATTTTTGGAATTTGCACATGCTTTTTGGAATTATTACATTTTTTTTGAAATTTTTAAATTTTTTCAGAATTTTTAGGTTAATTAAATTATTTTTGGAATTATTACATTTTTTCGAAAATTTTACATTATTTATGAATTTTTTGATTAATTAAATTAGTTTTGGAATTTGTACATTTTCTTTGGAATTATTACATTTGTTTTTGAATTTTTAGAATTTTTACCGAATTTTTATATTTTTCTGAATTTTTACATTATTTTTGGAATTTTTACATTTTTTAAAAAAATTTATATTTTTTCTGAATTTTTAGATTAATTAAATTAATTTTGGAAATATTACTCTTTTTTTTTAATTTTTAGATTAATTTTTTCATTTTAGGAATTTTAATTTTTTTTTTTGGAATTTGTATATGTATTTTTTAATTATTACATTTTTTATGAATTTTTAGATTAATTAAATTATTTTTGGAATTTGTACATTTTTTTGTAATTATTCCATTTTTTTTGAATTTTTAGATTATATTTTTTTTGAGTTTTTTCAATTTATTAATTTTTAATTTTTTTTTTGGAATTTGTACATGTTTTATGGAATTATTACATTTTTACTTAAATTTTTACATTTTTTCTGAATTTTTAGATTAATTAAATTATTTTTGGAATTTGTACATTTTTTTGGAATTATAACATTTTTTTTTGAATTTTTAGATTAATTGTTTTTTTAATTTTTTCGTTTTAGGATTTTTTTTTTTGGAATTTTACATATTTTTTTTGAAATTTTTAGATTAATTAAATTATTTTTATAATTTTTACAATTTTTTTTTAATTTATACATTTTTTTGGATTTTTAAAATTAATTATATTATTTTAAATTTTTTGGAAAACTTGCTATAACAGGTTAAAAATAAAAAAAACCTGCTGTAGCAGGTCACTAGTTAGATTTAACAGAAAAAGTTAACGGAGGGGGTCTTTTTGCTCGAAAACAATAGTTCAGGAGAGGCGTACTTTAAAAAATGAAGTTCAGGGGAAGTTTGTGATTTTCGCCGATAGTTCAGGGGTGGTAAAAACTATTTCCCCTTTCTTTTTTAATTTAGGGTTGCATTAACGCAGCCCTCTTCCTCTTCCTTTTCTTTTTCTTTTTCTTTCTTCTCTTCTGCTCCGTTTTTCTTACTTTTTTTCTTTTCTTTCCTCCGCAACCCGACCACGCCGGCGATGGTTGGTGGAGATGGAGGTTGTGTGGGTGTGTGGCTAGTATTGGTGATGGATTTGTTGTGTGTGGGTTTGTGTGGTGATGGATTTGTGGTTTTGTGTGGGTTTGTGTGGCTGGTGTTGGTGATGGATTTGTGGTGGGTTTGGGTAGAGGTGGCTATTGGGCGAATTTGGTGTTTGTGTGGCTGCTATTGGTGATTGATTTGTGGCAGTGGCGGAGCGACGGTGCAGTGACGATGGGTTGGTTTGGGTTCGGGCAGTGAGAGCGAGCGACTGCGCAAGGAGTTTGCGGGTTGGGTTGGGGAATGGGGATTAGGGTAAACTGAACGGGTTGGGTTAATGGGTATCATTTGGATTATCGGAATCCGACCGTCGGAATCCGAAACTGATCGGATTCCGACTGCCTCCTCCGAACCGGATCCGAAAATGGCACGGATCGGATCGGATGGGTGAGTTCGGATCGGTCGGATACTCCGATCCGAGCTCACCCCTAGCCTACGCTGCGATGGCCTATCGGGAATTATTTTTAAACAATGGTAAAAAATAAAAAAAAGCTCAAAAAAAACTCCAGATAAAGGAAAAAAAAAATATAAGTTTTTAATGAACTAAAAAATAAAATATAAGTTTTTAATGAACTAAAAAATAAAATATAATTTAAATATTAGATGAAAAATCCAGAAAAATAGAGAGAAAAAATCAGAATTTATAGAAATATCAAGTAGAGAAAAAAAATTACAGAAGTGAATGTCTTTTAATAATTAAAAAATTAAAAAAGTGAATGTCTTTCAATAATTAAAAATTAGATAAAAATATAAAATTGAAAAAAAAACCAAGAAAAAGATTTTTTTTTTGTAGAAAGTAAGAATTTTTTTTCTATTTAAAAAGAAAAAAGAAATAACAAAAAGGAAATAAAAACAAGCTAAATAAATGGGAAAAAACTCCTTCATTTTGCCAACGTGCACCATTACCACCACAACCAAGCTTATCGAGCACCGTTACCGGTGGTGCTACTCCCACCTTACGCCAACAAAAATACTTCTTTCATCACGATTTTGCGAAAACAATCCCTAAGATTACCCACCAACCTTCGGGTGCTACCAAATGGTCACCGTTTTCAGCACACGACAACGCGTCTGATTCACGCTCCCTCTCTCTCTCTTTTTAGTCCAAACTGAGGTTCTTCATCAAACCTAGATATACTCTTGTTTTTTTTACCTCCTATCCGTCGGTGAGCCGGCTCAATCCGCATCTTCATAGGCAGAAAGAAGTATTGAATTATTATTGTCTCTATATGACGTCGTTTCTGCTTTCCCATTTGCTTCATTTTGGATTTTTTTAATCCAAGAGTGAAGAAGCGGAACTAGAGACTGTCTTTTAGTAGAATCGAGTAGAGAATATGAAGTTTCTCTTCCTTGGAAGAACAAGTCATCAGATGGCGAGAGTGAGAGGTAGAGATCTGTGCGGTCATTGTTGGAGGAAGAACTGGAACCGAGAAAAGCGTGAAGTTGAATTCTCTCTCGCCATCGTCGAAATTAGAGTCCCTATTAAATTCCTTTTACGAAATGTTAAAAATGAAATCATGTCAAACATGCTGATGTTAGCATTTCTTATTTAATTAAGGAGATGAGTTTTGGCCTTTTGAAATTAAGACGTCCAAAGACGGTGTTTAAGGAGCTTAATAGGCTCTATTCTTTTTATTAATTAACTTTCTGAAACACTAATATTTAGTAAAATAAATACAAAAAAATTAAGTAATATGTATAGTAACATTTAGTAAAAAAATGACAATTAAGGGAGTAACTTAAAACCCCTATAATTTAATATTTTGTTTAATTACTCTCTGTACTAATTGTTTGTATTTAGTTTTTTCTATTTAATTAATCCTCTGTAGTTACAGAATATTGATCTGTCACGTTTTCCGTTTAAAAAAACTCACCACGCCAGCACAATTTTACTACGTCAATCTGACTAATCAAAACAACGTCGTTTTTATACTATCAAAACGACAACGTTTTAATGTTATTTCCCCCCTCAAAACGACGCTATTTTGACGATCATTTTGTCATATTTAATAAAAAATTGAAAATTTCACTCCAAAAGTTTTCATAATTGAATTATTATTAAATTTCTAGAGTAACTTTTGAGAGGTTATACCCATGGAAAAAAAACTAGCTATAATGTTGTGAGATTTTTAATAAGAAGGGTAAAATGATCATTTTTATATTTAAGGAAAAAATTAAAATTTCACTCTAAATATATTTATAATTTAATTTTAAAATTACATGGTCTATTTCATTAAATTTATACCACTGGAAAAAATTCTAGCTATAAATTCGATAGATGTTTAATAAAAAAGGAAAAATAATAAGTTAATAATAAATAGAAAAGGAAAAAAATACATCAAAGTCGTTTTGAGGAGAGAAAAAAACAATACCATCAAAATGACGTCGTTTTGATTAGTTAGATTGAAACGAATGCTGATCTAATGCTGAAGTTGCAATTGTTTTTAACGAAAAACATACCAGGTCAGTATTCCGTAACAGCTGGAGGGTGTAATTAAATAAAAAAGAATAAGTATAGGAGGTTATTAAACGGTGAATTAACAAAAATATTAAATTAAGCCGTGTTTGAGGCGGTGGTTCCAGCATCAGTAATGGTGGCGTTTGGAGAAATGGTCGGGTTGATAGGATGATGATGATTTTAATTTTAATTTTATTAAAAGAAATAAGAGAAATGATGTTGTTAGGTAAAAAAGAAAAGAAAATGATGTTGATATGAAAAAAATTGTTATGTAAATAGATATTGGTGTTGAAAGAATTAAATAATTAAATTTTTGAATGAATTAGTTGAATAATTTTAATTAACTTATCTATATGTATAAAATAATCACCGAAAGAAAAGAAAAAAGTGAATGAGTAAGCAAAAAGGAAAAAGAGATGAGAAAATTATAAAATAAAATAAAAATTAACATGAGGAAATAAATAGAGGGAAGAGATTTGCATCACGCAATAAAAATAATTTAATTTAATAAGTTAAAAAATTATACTGGTACTAAATTTTTGTTGCAACTTGCAAGAATTATTTATAAAGAGATTGTTAAATAAATTTTCAAATGATATTTAAAAGAGCTAGATAACTAATTTATTTAAATTGAAATGATTGAATTATTTTTAATATAATTTAGCTATATGTATATATAATATGTAAAAGAGAAAAAATAAAGTAAAAAATCTACTAAAAATATTAGGTAATATTAATTTGAGTATGAATGTACTTAGAGTACAAAGAACTATAATTTCAAGAATCATAATATTTAAATATGGAGTATGATGAGTTAGAATGTAAAAAAATCAAATAAAAATTAAAATATAGAGAAAAATAATAATCAAAAAAATAGAAATAGAAAAAGAAAAAGGAAAAAAATTAAATAATTTAAAATATGGGAGAAAATTATACATTATTGCTAAAGTCGTGATGTAAATTTTTTTTTCCTTAAATAAAGAGTCATACAAATGGTTAATGATATTTAAAGAGTTTATAACTACTTTTTTTATTTTTTATAATTGAGGTAATGAAATATTTTGTAATATAGTATAACTATGTGTATAAATAATATAAAAGAGAAATTAAAAGATGAAAAAAATAGAAAAAAATAAGAGATGTTTAAGGAGTTAAAATAATTTGTAGAGGAAAAAATATATAATAGTGGTAAATTCATACTGCAAAAATAATTTGTACATTTTTTTTAAGAATAAAAGAGTTAGATAAATGGTTATTAATATCTAAAAGGGTTAAATATTTAATTTTTCGGTTATGATTTTTTTAATATAATTTATCTATGTGTATAAATAATAATAATAGGTAAAAGAGTAAGAGAGAGTGGAGAATCAAAGATTAGGAAAAGAAAGAAAATTATAAATAAATTGATTAAAAAAATAATTAATTTTATCTAATTATAAAAATAAAATTTAACGTACTTCATTCAACTAATTTTTAAATCAAAGTAAAATGAAAAACAAAATTCTTACAACTTATTTCAGTTTTCTAAATCAAGTTTAAATTCCAACACTTTTGGCAATGTCTTTTCACCATCTCTTCCTTTTTTTCCCATTTTTCAATTCTTATAATTTTCATACGGCACTACTTTATTAACTCTGTGCTGCAATCTTTCTCCTGTCGCTTCCCGCAAATTTTCGACATGTTCATCAAATGAAATTATACCAAATGGCATATATGTAATTCAGAATGGGATAAAAAATTTCACGGTTTTCTAAAAGAAGAATAGGACATTAACACAAATCTCGTGGCATTTTTTTATAAAGTTATCAGTTTTTTTTTACCTTCCCGAGAGAATATTCAATTATTACTTTATTATGTATAAAAATATCTAAAATGTTATTTATTTTTTAACGGAGGGAGTATTAAAGGAGAAGGAAAAAACAAGAGATGGGAGTTGTGGACGGTCCATAACCAGGAAAAAAGATGTGGTAAGTGGTGTGCGCACAAAGCACACCAGCCAGGCAGCCAGAGACCACTCAAAATGTAAGTCGTGTTGTATTTGTTGATGAACAAAATGAAAAAAAGAAAGAACAAAAGTCAACCGGGCTAGTAAAGTATACTTAATGCACCATTAATGTTTTAATTTTATTAATTGGGTTACTCAAGGTTTTTAATTAGATAATTTCAATACCCTATTTACCGATTTACCTAATTTCCATTTAATTTTTGAAGTACGCTGCACATAGACATTAAATTCATCCAATTCTGAATCTAAATGAACTAAAATTACTAGCACACATTCCATTTTTATTATTTTTTTCTAATTTTATTAATCAATAATATTAGATATAATTTTTTTTAATAACTTTCAATTTTAGTTTATTAAATTAGATATACTTACCATCTTGCATGACTTGATATAATTCACTTCCATTTTTTTGGCACATTTTCCATCTTATCAACAGCAACCGCAATTAAAGCTGTCCGTTTCGTCTGTCCAGTTACAGAAGCACCAGTTCAGAAGCAACCATACTAGCAGTCAGACAGCATTCCTTCATAAAAAGATGCCAGGCCGCATTTTGGGTTTTGGGCTTGCTTAAAGTTTGCTTCTTCATCCTGTTTGTTGATTATATCTTTTGTCGCACTTGTGTTTAAGTTTAAGGTGAGGAAGTATAGGAAATGAGGCTGTTGATCATGTTAGTGTGGCAGTAGTAGCACTTGACAACTATCATCAAATTTTCTCATGTTTTGCTGCTTGTTGCTTGAAAAAGCTTGGATATTTTTCACTTGTTGAGTTCTGAACAAGGTTTCTTATTTTTTGGGTTCTTTACTAAGTGCATGTACTTGAAAAAGGTCTCAAATTTCTGTGAAGTTGGTTGCCAATTGAATAAAGTTCTAAGTTGTTCATAGTAGAACATGGCTTCTGTTGTTTCTTTCCAGGCATGGTCTAATTTTGTGATAAATAGGGAGATTAAACCTCGTTTTCAAGTGAGAGTTCGAAGTTTAGGGGATGAAAGCCAGACATTATTGTCTTCTGATACTGTTGCAGTAAATGGATCTTCTTTTCTTGGAAAGAAGAAGGAAACACATGGAGCTCTGGTTGGAGGAGAAACTGGTGAGAAAGAGAAGAGTGGGGCACTGGTTGATGCTGGGAATGGAAGTTTGAAGTCTATAAATCAGAAAACTTGGGTTAAAGATGTTGTTTCTAAGGATTTGGAAGTGTTGTGGGATGATGGGTATGGGACCAAGACAGTGAAAGATTACCTTGAAGGAGCTAAGGAGATTATTAGGCCTGATGGTGGCCCGCCGCGGTGGTTTTGCCCTGTTGATTGTGGGCAGCCTCTAAAAGATTCTCCAATTCTTCTGTTTTTGCCTGGTAATTGCTTCTTCATTACAAGTTCAATCGGTTGTCTGTTTATAAGTTGCTAATTTGGGTGGAATTAGTCTTCTGTTTAATGGTTGACTGTATATTTTGAGAATACGAATGTTATTACATCAGTTTTTGGAGATCTTAGGATGTTGAAGTTAAGTTTTCTTTTTGGTATTGATTATGCAGGGATGGATGGCGTTGGCTTGGGTCTCATGCTGCATCATAAAGCTCTTGGCAAGTAAGTTCTGTTATTTCTTCTTAGATTTGTATGGTTGTGGTTGGATAGTCAATTTCTCTACTATTTATTTCAAATGGTGAAAGCGAAAAACTGCTCGAGATAATATTCTGTTGTAACTTGAAGTCGGTGTCTGCAATTCGATTGCGAATCAAACACCATCTAAAATTTCACCCAGGAGAGTAGGTTCGACATGTCATTATTATGCACAACTCTTTGAACATTTTTTCTTCCAAGTTGGTGTATCCATGCCTTGTAATGAAGGCAGTCAAAAGCTTCTTTTGTCCTTCTTTCTTTTCCTTCCATGCAGTTATATTTCATTATGTTATCTTGACTCGGTGTAGTGAATGATTTCTGCAATAGAATTTTGTTAAACTTGCAGGGTGTTTGAAGTTCGGTGTCTTCATATTCCAGTATATGATCGCACACCATTTGACGGTATTAGTCTTTTAATTCACCACAGCATACTTCTTGAATGTTTGGTCATTTATCTGAATTCTGACTATACTTTGTCGTGTGAAGGGCTTGTGAAAATTGTCGAAGAAACCGTGAGACTAGAACATGCCTCAAATCCAAAAAAGCCCATTTATGTAGTGTCAGAATCCTTTGGAGCATGTCTAGCGCTCGCTGTTGCTGCGCGCAATCCTAAAGTTGATCTCGTAGTTATTCTAGCTAATCCAGGTCAGTTTTCAAAAATGTTGCAATGATGTCCATTGTTTACCCTCACTGATTCTAGGCTCTCGACTCGGCCTACACACCCTAGTTGGTCTGATGTTTCTAGCTTTTATTTTTCAGCTACGTCGTTTAGCAGGTCACAGCTGCAACCCTTGTTCCCTCTCTTGGAGGCTTGGCCAGCTGAATTACAAAAAGCAATCCCCTATGCTCTTAGTTTTGTCATGGGTAAATATCTTTTTATTCTTTATTTTTACTACTAAACTATTTTCCATACATGCCTTTGCCATGATATATTCTTCTTCTGCTCATTTAATGATTAAAAAGCACAGCCAACATGGTTATTTTTTCCCATGACACCAGGTGATCCAATGAAGATGGCCATGGTGGATGTTGAATATACACTTCCTCCCAGAGTTAAAATGGAACAATTATCTAACAACCTATCTGGTTTGCTACCATATCTCTCTGTAAGAAAACCAAGAAAGCATTTATCTGTCTCTGCACTTTTTACTTATTCTGTGGTAATATGACTCTCTTGGTTTGTCAGTTTATCCAGTGTCCACTGCCAAACATGACAAAAGTTTTAGATTTTTGTGATAAAATAGGAGATTTGCAGTAATATTTTCAGTTTTTTTTTGCCAGAGTTCTTAACTTCATTTTCTTAACAATTTTTGTTCCAAAATTGTTTTAAGCCTTTTTCTTTTGTCTCTTAGGCTTACACAGATATATGTTGCTACCATTATTTGCAGGGTTTGGCTGATATTATTCCAAAGGAGACACTTCTTTGGAAATTGAAACTGATTAAAACGGGTGCTGCTTATGCAAATTCCCGGCTTCATGCAGTAAAAGCTGAAGTGCTAGTACTGGCCAGGTCTTTGCTGTCCCTAAACTTATGGATTTCTTTTTCTTTGTCTCATTTTTGCACTGTTTCTGTGCTCAATCTATGTTGGTTAGTTGCTGTTGCACATGTGTGAATTCTCAATTGCAACAAGCTATCTAATTATCCAAGAGTTATGCTGCTTGATTTTCTTTGATATGCCATATACAAGTAACTATTATCAGTAAAGTTGATTGTGTATTTGCATTGCAGCGGCAAGGATAATATGCTTCCTAGTCGAGAAGAAGCTGGACGTCTGAAAAATTCAATCCAGAACTGCATAGTTCGGAATTTCAAGGACAACGGGCATACCATATTATTGGTAGGTGAGCTTTCTAGGTGCAACTATAATTCACACATTTTATGCAATGAGCTTGCTGTCTTAGGTTTGATGTGCTTATTTGTTCTTTTTATTTAATCTCCTTGTTACAGGAAGATGGGGTAAATTTGCTTACTGTTCTTAAGGGAACTAACAAATACCGCCGATCAAGCAGGCTTGACTTTGCAGCGGACTTTGTGCCACCAAGCATTTCAGAATTCAAACGTGCATTCGATGAAGTAGTTGGGTAATTCATCTAAGAAAACCGATTCCTTTGTTACTCACTTAAAGAACATCTCTGACAGAGAAACTTGATCTAGCTTAGTGAACAACATTTTCTCTCGCATCATATGGTGTTGTTTTTGTCACACTCGCATCGGGATCACATGGATGGATTGCAGGTTATTGGGGTTCCTTGCTGGTTCAACCATGTTTTCTACCCTAGATGATGGGAAGATAGTGAAAGGTCTTGCTGGAGTTCCAAATGAAGGTCCTGTTCTATTTGTTGGTTACCACATGTTGATGGGGTTGGAGATTTATTCCTTAGTTGAAGAGTTCATTAGGCAGAAGAATGTCATTGTACGTGGTATAGCCCACCCAGAGATATTTTCAGAAAATCGGGAGAGCTCATCCACTGAGTTTTCTGTACTTGATTGGATGCCAGTAATGGGTGCAGTACCTGTCAGTGCAAGCAATCTTTTTAAATTGCTTTCAACAAATTCACATGTGGTTCTTTATCCTGGAGGTGCACGAGAGGCGCTCCATTATAGGGTATGCCATTCCTTCTGTTAATCTGAACAATATTTTCCAGAAGCTAAAAGAAGTATATACTTGGCTGCATGTTGCTATTCAACATTCATTGCTGTATATGCATCGAAAGTTTACTTCCTCTAACTTCTCTTGCCATGTGATTTCCAGGGTGAAGAGTATAAGTTATTTTGGCCCGATCAACCAGAATTTGTGAGAATGGCAGCTAAGTTTGGGGCGACCATTGTACCATTTGGGACCGTAGGAGAAGATGATATAGCAGAAGTAAGCATACCCTCTGATTCTAACCCCGGCACTCTTTTCTATTTGGTTGATTTGTTTCGATTGTTTTCCATACACAATTCCGGTATAGAACCATGCAAATATTAGTGTTTTCCTTTCCCTCTTTTCATATTCTGCAAATTAGGCATTTTGTATTGGAACTAGTACAACCTGGTATACTGACACATTTCTCATACCTTTTAAGTAGTCGAATTTCTCAATTTTTCTTGCTTTTCTGAACTGAAAGTTTTAGATAAAATGTATGGTGGTCTTACCCATTTCTTTTTTTCTCTTTAACTGTCACAGTTAGCTCTTGATTACAATGACCTGATGAAAATCCCGATAATTAACGATTTCACCCGAGATACAGCCAGCAATGCTACACGAGTAAGGTAATTACTATCCTTGCAATGATTATTGATAAGTATTTCCTTGCGAGCAAAATAGATTGGCTGTCGACTTTATAGATTAGAATTTAGCTACATTTGTACAGAGCTATAATGACTAGTATATGATCTTGTTACAGGGTCGAGAGTAAGGGCGAAGTTGCGAACCAAGAACTGTTTCTCCCAGCACTACTGCCTAAGGTACCGGGTCGTTTTTACTTTCTATTTGGGAAGCCTATACCAACAAAAGGAAAGGAAGAGGTGTTGAAAGACAGGGAAAATGCGAACCGATTGTACTTGGAGATCAAATCTGAAGTTGAAAGTAGTATAGCCTACTTGCTGAAGAAGCGAGAGAAGGATCCTTACCGGAATATCATCGACAGAACACTCTACCGCGCATTAAATTCTCCTTTGAATGAAATTCCAGCATTTGAACCATAGCAAGTGGTTAGACAAAGGCATTTGCAGCTGCAGGTCTTAGGTCTGTACAATAGAAATGATATATAAGCCTCATACCAAGAGAGTAAAAGAAAATGTAAGTGGGTTTAGGTCTGATCTTTTAGTTACTATGGTTACATATAGTTTTCGAAGATTCAGCATTAGATAGCTAAAATTCAGGCCTAGGGTTCATGAGAATCCTTCCAAGCCAAATATGAGTTTCTATAATGTTGTTGTATCATACATCCTTAGAATTCTCAAGTTATTTTATTGGTTGTTGCTACCTGAATTTAGATTTTCGTCACAATTTTTTCGCACTTTTATCATTTATTGCACTATCTTCCCGTCTAAGTCGAATTTCTATCGATTTTTTATCTTTGACTTTTTATTTTAATATTTCGCTCCATTTTGTGTCATTTTAGTTTTTCGTATTTTTTACTTTCTTTTCGCTCTTCTATGGTCCCGAGCAAGATTCCTCGAACCATAGATCGAACGCTTTATTTCTTTAATTGAAAATTATCTACTATTTTTCTCTTTCGCGTTACTTCATTTTGTTTCGTTCAATTTTCGTCGTTATAGCATTTATTTTTCGTTCGAACTTTTAACATTTCCGAACGAGAAAATTTGGACCTTAAACCGAACCTTTTCTTTATTCACTGTCTACTATTTATTTTGTCTCATTTTTCTGCACATTTTGGTTCTTTCGGTTCGGGCTTTTATTCATTTCAAACAAGTTCACTTGTGTCATAGCTCGAATCGAAAATATCCCGTTCGTGTCGAATTAATGCATCCTCATCTTCAATCCCGTCACCTTTCCCCTAGCTAGCCTCGCCGACGATCAATTCATCATCACTAACATCCCATCAAGCGTCCTTGGCCACACAAACTCAAGCTTGCCTCCTACTCCGGCCATGATCATCACCACCAAGCCTCGTCATCTCCCTCCAAACCGACGACCAATCCTCAGCCACACAACCTCACAACCGACTCCAATCTTCCCCTATAAATACCCAGCTCAAGGCAAAGAATCAAGGGCACAAAAATTCACTCTCACTCTCCCTTTTCTCACTCTCTCTAGCCGCTGCAACCAAAGTGAGTTTCTTCCCTAGTTTTTAATTAATTTCGTTTTTAGCTTAAACTTGCTCTAATTGCTTTATTTTCAAGTAAATTTCATGGTTCTTACCTCAAATTAATTATTTTCTGCTTTAATTAATTAATTGCTTAATTGTTAGTTTAATTGCTATTTTCATTTTTTGTCAAATTGCCCACTGTTTTTGTTGAAATAAATTGCTGTGTTGCTTGGATTAAGTTCCTGTTGTGTTGCTGAATTTTTTGGGTCCGTTTTGGTTGTGTTTTGGTGACTGGTTTTACCTTGGTCGCCGGCCATGGCGTAGGCGACGCAAGGAAGAAGAAGATGAAGTGAAGAGGTAGGCGCCGGAAAGAAAGGTGATGGGCTTGGCTTTGTCCAAGCCCATTTTGATTTAATTAAAATTCTAGGCGTGGCTTTGTCCAAGCCGAACTGGTTTTTTTAATTAAATTCTTGGGCCCGGCCCATTAAACTTTTTCGTATAATCGAATCCGCATTATTTTCATGTTTAATTATCGTATGCAATTGTTCGTATGCTCGTATTCGATAACTTGTTTATTTTATTTCGTGTTTAATTATCGTATGAATTGTTCGTATGCTCACATGCGATAAATTGTTTACTTTATTTTCGTGTTTTAATTTTTGTACAATTGTTCGTAGGCTCACATGCGATAAATTGTTTACTTTATTTTTGTGTATTAATTTTCGTATAATTGTTCGTATGCTCATACACGATAAATTGTTTACTTTATTTTCATGTTTAATTTTCGTTCTTTTGTTTGAGACAAGTCGTAAATACGTTACAATACAAAACAAAGAGAATTAGATAGACAATAGCTTACACAAGGTCGGGATGCTTCAAAGATTTTCTCCACGGTGTATTGACAAAGCCGACACTTTTGAACTCATTCGAGAGGAGTTAAATAAAGTAGAACTCACTAAAAGGATAAACACAAGATAAGAATGAGTAAAACAGCTCAATAAGACAAATAAAGATATATATGTCTCCTGCCCCGCCCCGACTTCAGTCCTATCCTAATAAGAGAGATGTAGGGATCTTGCTTCACGAGACACTAGCTTAGCTTCAGAGGCTTTTTAAGATTTCTTCTTACTTTCGCCGTATTGTTGATAAGTCAAGCCATTGGGAAATTGTTCATATGCTTGTATGCGAAAAATATTTTATTTATTTATTTGCCATGTTTATTTAATTAGTTATTTACTTGTTAAAAATCAACTAAACGTTTACGTGCTTGTTTTATTATTTATTATCTTTCGAATTATCGCTAATAATTTCACTTTGTAGGGTAAAAAATCAAGTCTCGCAAATACACTTTTTACCCCTCTTTTATTTATTCAACGCTTTCCGCACATATATACATATTCGTATGCATGTTATTTAGAAAATGTTAAAAACTCGAATCATCTCGTATGCATGACATTTAGAATTGTTAGAAATTAAAATCAACTCACATGGATAATTTATTTAATCACTCGCTTTAAATGCCATGATTAATTGCTTCTATTTCCATGAGTATTAATACATGTGTTTTGGTGGCTTTGATCCCACACCTCGGTTTTATTTTCTGTATTCATTAAATCGGTACTTTGTTAGTTATGTATGATAGATCACTTAGTAATTAATTTAATCATGCATGACCCGATGATAATAAAAGGGACGCCCGCTTTAGTAAAAAACGGTAACAAACCCGTTAAACGGAAAAATCAGTTCCGACCAATCCCGAACGATCCCGAACAGTCCCGACCCTACGAAATACTAAAGCGGCGATTCCTCTGAGGGCCGATTATGTGCTTTTAATTGTCATTTAAACACTTCTTTTTTTACCGGTAACCTTGTTTGGATGTGACTCGGGTACCTAACACCTTCCCGAGTCCATAATACGACCCCGAACCGTTGTTCTCGGGTTTAGACATTTTGTGCCTTGATTTTTTTATTGTTATGCCATGACGATTAGGTTCCCTAAACCTAGAAATAAATAGGGTGTCGACTTCATTTGCATTATGCGAGGCATCCTTTTATGCTCCGCATCTGTCCCAAGCGTTAAAATCAAAAAGGGGTGCGACATTGGTCATTAGTAAAAACTTATAAGATTAATAAAAATTGAAGACCTGATCATTGTTTAATGCATTTGATGTACTTGTGCAATGAAGCATTTACTTTGTAACTGAGGTGATTTTTTTACTGTGCCAATACTATTCTTCAAGCTATAATCATCTATTCCTTTTTCCATCATTTTTAGTATACCTGTGATCAGGAAACCTTAACTACAAGAATATTTCTTCCTTTTTGTTTATTTGGGTGTTCTCTCAGCCACTCACGGATAGAAGATTAATTTTGTTCGAGAATGTCGAGCCTCGGAAGACTTCAAAAGTTCAAAAGAATGAGTAATAACCATAAAAGAAAAAAACTTGCAAGTCATTTGATGATCAGGAAATTGTCAAAAAGGCTAACTTTATAAGGTACTAGCCCAAGAATACGTGTACCACAGGCTGTGCACTTAATTTTTCTTTGAGGGTCTGTTTATGATCTAACTTGCATATTCATTTGGCTTATGTTCTAGTTGTTGATCATTTGACTGTCCAAGCTTTAAAGATGTGAGTTTTTCTGTTTCAGTTATTTAGGGTCATACTAAGCGTGCTTTCATCTATTTTCATCTAACTTGCTATTGAAATTGTTTTAAGTTGCTATAGAGGGTCTGAACTCTCTGCCACTGATCACACAAGCCATGGAATCAGCTTCTGCATTCAGGGTTTTTCCTTATTTTGCGACAAATTCATGTGTTAAACCTAGGATTAGAGTAAGAATTCCAAGATCAGGATGCAGTAATTCAATGCCTTTGTCATCAGATTCTGTTACAGTATATGCAACCTCATGCATCAGAGACAAAATGGAAAATGGGTCATTGTTTATAGAAGGCGATAATGGGGTAGACAACGGTGAGAATCTAAATGATAGAGTGACTGGGAAATTGGAATCCAGAGTTGAGAAACAGCAGTTGAAAGAATTGGAATTATTATGGGATGACGGGCATGGAGCGAAGACCGTAAAGGATTATGTCGATGGAGCCAAGGAGATGATTAGGCCAGATGGTGGACCACCACGGTGGTTTTGTCCAGTTGACTGCGGCCAACCGTTGAAAGATTCACCAGTTCTGCTGTTTCTGCCTGGTAATTCTTACCTCATTCTGATGTATTAGGTTTTTTCAACTTGGGGGCAATGTATGTCTTACAGATTCTATTGTTGGTGTATGCAGGGCTAGATGGGGTTGGCTTGGGACTTACTTTGCACCATAAGGCTCTTGGGAAGTAAGTTCCTTTTGTTTCAATCTTTACTC
Organism: Viola odorata; assembly: GCA_963691705.1. NCBI lineage: Eukaryota > Viridiplantae > Streptophyta > Magnoliopsida > Malpighiales > Violaceae > Viola > Viola odorata. The sequence goes on from OY829543.1 coordinate 8,638,588, forward strand.
CAAGAGTAGGAGTGGTTTTTAGGCTTCTGATAAAAAAAGAGGTATATATTTTTTGCCATGGGGTAATTGGATCTGGAAAATGCAGGGTGTTTCATGTTTGCTGCCTTCATATTCCCATGAATGACCGGACCCCATTTGAAGGTCTCGTCCTCTTACGTTTCTTCTGCTGTGATTTGAAATTTATTGGTCTTTTTTGGCAGTAAATGTTTGTTCTTTCTTGGTGACTTTGTGGACTTTTTATTCTAAGAAGAGCTGGTGAAATTTGTTGAAGAGACAGTGAGGATTGAGCACTCCTCATCTCCAAATAGGCCAATTTATCTTGTGGGAGATTCCGTCGGAGGATGCCTGGCACTTGCTGTGGCTGCTCGTAATCCCAAGACCGATCTGGTATTGGTATTAGCCAATCCAGGTGAGTTCCATCACATGTTTTTGCAATTATTTCTGATTCTTGACATCTTCATATGGATAGTCACTTAATCTAACAATTGTAGTCCTATTGTTTCAGCTACATCATTTTGTAGGTCACATCTGCAATCCTTATTTCCTATGGTGGAAGCATTACTCGACAGAACACCTAACGCAGTCCCCTTCGTTCTTAGCTTCATCCTGGGTACATATATTTCCATATGTTCTTAATGCAAATAAGGGTGTCTTCTTAAACAATTTTTTCAGTGGTACGCTTTCGTGGTGCTAACTTTCCTTTTCATGGAAGCAGGTAATCCAGTGAAGATGGCAATGGTTGGTATAAAAAAAAAGCTTCCTCCCAGATTGTATCTCGAACAATTAACCCACAATCTTGCTGCTTTGTTACCTTGTGTTTCTGTAAGAAATGAAGCAAACATATGTTGTCTCATCATTTTCAGACCTTTTTTTTTTGTTTTTATCAGAGGGCACTAAGCAAATGTTGACATGCTCATGTTCAGGTTTTTTCTGATGCAATACCAAAGGACACTCTTCTCTGGAAGTTAAAGCTGCTTAAATCTGCTGCTGCATATGCGAATTCCCGTCTTCATTCTGTAAAAGCTGAAGTGCTAGTAATTGCCAGGTCCTTATTTCTCTGGACTTGACATGGTTCTTCTGACGCATTCCATGTATGCATACTTTCATACTTCTCCTTTTAGTGGTGTATATCTATATTTGTGTTGTAGTGGCACGGACTGCCTGCTTCCCAGTGGAGCTGAAGCTCAACGACTTAAAAATTCGTTACAGAATTGCAGAATTCGTTACTTCAAGGATAATGGTCATACCATTTTAATGGTAGGTAAGAGTAAGAGGACTCGTGTAGTTTTATGCATTAGATAGGAATGTTGATAGATTCATTCTGTAGGAAAGACAAACTTCATTGACTAGGCTTGCTTTTTTTTCTTGCTCTTTGATGGTATAGGAAGATGGCATTAATCTGCTTACTAGTATTAAAAGTACTGGCAAGTACCGGCGTTCAAGGAAAATAGATTTCGTCTCTGATTTTCTTCCCCCTAGCATGTCAGAACTCCAAAACGGGTTCGAAGAAGTCAGTTGGTAAGTCCTCTGAGCAATTCCTAACTATACATGGAATTGTTTTCTCGATGCAACTTGCTATAGACTTTACTTAGACATGTCAGGAAATCCTATGTTTGTGCTAATCTTGTGACATTAAAGCTGATACTAGTACTACTACTGCATGGATTTCAGGTTGGCCCGGTTTGCTATTGGTCCTGCTATGTTTTCAACATTAGATGATGGAGAAATAGTGAGAGGTCTTGCTGGTGTTCCAAATGACGGACCTGTACTATTTGTTGGGTACCACATGTTGATGGGAATGGAAATCACTCCTCTTGCTGAAGAATTCCTGAAAGAAAAGGGCATTATGGTTCGCGGCCTAGCATATCCTGAACTGTTTACAGGGAAACTTGATGGCACTGGTAGTGAGTTATTTGCTGACAATATGAGGATTATGGGCTCAGTATCTGCCACAGGAAGAAATCTATACAAATTGCTTTCAACAAAATCACACGTCATTTTGTATCCTGGTGGTGTTAGGGAAGCTCTGCATTACAAGGTACATGCTGCTAAGAATGATGGAAGTTAAAGTCATACAAGTTCTCTGCCTAAAGTAGACCATTTGCCTTCATTTTGTTCCTCTTTAAATATAAAAGATAAGTTTCATTTGCCACAGAACAGAAAAAAAAATAGATTCTTTTTAATAGGGGGACGTCAAATTCGAATTCGAGTACGTTGCCCCTAACAAACGACTATTGGGGATACACGCCCAATGTCAACGACAAAGTGGGTTTTTCTTAGTTATTCTGCTTATGTAACTTGTTGCAGGGAGAAGAGTACAAGACCATTTGGCCAGAAAATCCAGAATTTGTGAGAATGGCAGCAAAGTTTGGGGCGAAAATTGTGCCATTTGGAACTGTAGGAGAAGATGATATAGCAGAAGTAAGGCAGCCAAGTGCCAGTTTTTCAGCCAGTTTTTCTGAATTGTTTTGTTTTCCCGCTAAATTCTTGATTTGCCTCTTGCAGTTGGTTCTTGACTACCATGACATGATGAAAATCACCATACTAAATGATCATATAAGGAAGAGTATTCAAGGTTCTAGAATAAGGTGACCAATCTGCATTCACCATAATAAACATTTCTTCTTTTTATATACACACACATTTAATTAAACTCGTGATTTCTCACCACTTACTCGTACGGATATTTAAAGGGATGATAGGAAAGGAGAGGTTGCAAATGAAGAAGTGTTTGTGCCAGGGCTTTTGCCTAAAATCCCTGGCAGAGTTTACTATCTCTTTGGCAAGCCAATTGAAACAGAGGGAATGGAAGAAATGCTGAAAGATAAAGAAAATGCAAAGCAATTATACTTGGATGTAAAATCTCAAGTTCAATGCTATATTGCCTATTTGCTAAAGAAAAGAGAGGAGGATCCTTATAGGAATATCATTGATAGAACATTATACCGTGCATTTCATGCACCTTCTCATGTCATTCCTGCATTTGACCCTTAAAAGGAACAATTTCACAAAAATGAAGCCCACTATACCTTAGTTTATCATGTTTACAAATTGAAACAATTAATCTCGTGGCCGTGCGATATATGGATATATTATTTATTAATAAAAAATTAAAGTGTATAATTTTTTATAATTAAAATATATTATTAGCATAATAAGGTTAAAATTTTATTTTTGGAGAAATATTATGAAAATTTTATTATCTTAATATATTAATGCAATATAATCATAAATTGCAAAATAATTAACCATTTTTTCTTAAATTCTACCATATAGTTTTATACTTTTAGATAAATTTATTACATTTCATCTTTAAATTTTTCCAAACTTGTTCAATGCATAAAGGTAAATACTAACAATTTTGCATATATAAATTATGTAAAAATATTAAAGTTTAATAAAAATATGGTAGAATTTAAGAAAAAATGGAAGAGCAAGGATGTTTTGTCAATTTATTTTAACGATAAATAAAACGATAATAGTACAATAGAATGTTTTGTGTTGCTAATGTAAATGAAATTTGTTTGAGGGTATCCGGTGCAATAAACCACACCTTCCCCCGAAATACAAATACATATAAAACATTCTTCACCGAGAAAGCAAACAGAAGCAAACCCTTTCAAATACACACAACTTCAAAGCCGAAACACAAAACCCTCGTCTCCTCCTCTTCCATCAACAATGGCCGACGACGAATACAATGAGCCCGACATGTGGGTGTTCTGCTTCCTCTCAAATTAATTCCATTAACTTCAAAAACAATCAGTCTAATTTATTTCTTCTTTGTGCTAATGCAGGTACGAAGATGAACCAGAGCCTGAGATTGAAGTAAGAAGCTTTTCAATTTGAATTTATTTTGCATGCACAATAAAGCGGAAAGTTAACACCTTTCTGTGTTTTCTGTAAAATAACATGTGGGTGTGGTTTGTTTTCCAGGAAGGAGCTGAGGAGGAAATAGAGAACAATGACAATGAAGATGTGCCAGTCGACCCGATTGACACAGAAGATAAAGATGAGGTTCCTGCGGAGAGGCCGAGGAAGACTTCGAAGTTTATGACAAAGTATGAGCGGGCTAGGATTTTGGGCACGCGTGCTTTGCAGATTAGGTTTGTTGGGTTTCTTTGTTTTTGTTTTTTTCTTCTTATAGAATTTCGGTCATTTGAAATTGTGTTTCAATTTTTGTCCTTTGGGTTTTACAGCATGAATGCTCCAGTGATGGTTGAGTTGGAGGGAGAGACTGACCCGCTTGAGGTATGGTTATGGTTATAAGCTGACTACTCATGATTGTGGTGTAGATTGCTTGGTATGATAGGATTTGTTACAGTTAACTAACATGAACTTGATAGATTTGCCTGAGGGGTAGGAAGAATGGATTTGAAAGCTATTTGCTAGTGATAATGTTATTTTTTCATGCATGGCAGTAAATGTGACCGCCTTCATGGGTTTTGATGACTTGTTCTGTAATTTAATGGTTGTAAGGATGTGTTAAGGCTTTCCCTCTTATCAAGTGGTGCATTTCATATGATGAAAATGTATTTTTCTGTATTCTAATTTGACACTACACATAAAAGTTTAGTGAAATGGATGGAGCTATTGTATCAGAAACTGTAGTGTAGGTCAACTATGTGCCTTTCCTCTACATTGTTCGTTTCTTGGTGAAATGTTTAATAAAGAGTACCACAGATTTTCAGATCTTTGCTGAGTTTCAGTGCTTTGTTAAGTGATATTTGTTTGTTTGCTTATTTACTTTTGTAGATTGCTATGAAGGAGCTTCGAGAGAGGAAGATACCATTTACCATCCGTCGTTACCTCCCTGATGGAAGGTGAGAGGCTTAGTTTGAAATTCTTTTCTTCTATTCTAATTTCAACCAGTTTATTTTTTACCTTTTAGCATGTGAGTGTATAATATCATTACCCTTGTTTTGCTTACACATTTGCATGGGATTCCTCAGTTATGAAGATTGGGGAGTTGACGAGCTGATTGTGGAAGACTCATGGAAGAGGCAAGTGGGAGGCGATTAAGCTTGTACTCGTCTTTACTCTGCCCTTTTGGCTGATGAAATTAAAGAACCAATGCGTGTTGCTACTGGGATGTTGAACTATGAGTCAACACTTTTCTCTGTTAATTAAAGTACTGTGTTGTGGACTGCTTTCTAGGAAAAATGACCACCTAGTGTCTTTGTAGCAGATATCTATTAGTTTCAAGAGTTTGTCAATTGTTTTGTGCTACAAAGTTTCAGTATGTAATTATTATTATGTGGTCTCAAGTTGATTGCAAATTTCTAGTAGAAGATGCATGGATCTTACATTGGCTTCAAGGAGATTTTGAAATGCGCTACCGAATACATTGTTTTGAAATGCATGTTTTTTTCTTGTTCCTGAAATTGATTCTAACCAGCTATATGGTCATGGAAATGAGCAAGACGCAAGTCTCCTTACTAGTACAGTAACACTTGAAACTGGCATTGTCAAGTGATAAATATTTTTTTGTTTGTTCGCCTTCCTTTGGTGTGTAGTTTCTGATGTTCTTGAGCTTGTAAATGAGCGAGTGTTCCCATTTGGGCTTGTAAATATGTTTGAGCTTTGTGGCTCAAGCAAGTCAAGATGCAATCTTTTTTTTTTCCCAAGTCTTTTTAATCAAAGCTTTTGGGTGTTTGGCCTTGGCCTTGGCCCGGTTGCATTTATTCGGAGCTGTCAAGGTTGTTGATTAACTTGTTGCTGTTTGCAAGTGTCCTCAATCCAATATCCATCTCTTTCAAACATGAAAGCAACTTTTTGGTCTATCTTCTCCGTTACCAAACTGATTTTTTTCGAGTTAGAAAACTGATTTTCTTCCGAGTAGACAAATGAAAAATATAGGCATTAACCTGCCCGGTGAGTATGTCCAACTCCAGTGACTGTTAAGAAGAGACATGGAGGAGGTTCACATCAGTGATACAAAAGGGTAAACCCAAAACTCAACTCTATACTATTTTGTATTCTTCTTGGAAGTTTCTCTACATTGTTTCATTGGTACTTAAAAAGGTTTCAGAAACTGGTCATAAGAGCCTGAATTGTTGCAGCTGTTAAGAGTTTGTTAACGCAGCTCAGTCAAATATACTTTGCAAATTCGTTTTATCTGGGAATTTTCAAGGGGCTAAGCTGTCTGTGATATGAGTAATACAGCCCATGGCATCAGCTGTATTTCTGGGGTATTGCCTTTTTCTTTGATAAATTTTGAGATCAAGTCTCGGTTTCGAGTGAGAGTTGAAAGTTTAGGCACTGCTGATGATTCAGCTGTGTTTTCATCTGATGGAATTGTTGCAAATGGGGTTTCTTCTATTAGGCAGAAACAGAAGGATGGGGGTCTGCTTGATAGTGAGAAATGGGGGTTAAAGTCCAGAATTAAGAGGAATGACGGTGTTCCAAAAGATTTGCAAGTGTTGTGGGATGATGGGTATGGAACTAGGACAGCCAAGGATTGCTTTGAAGGATCCAAGGAGATGATCAGGCTTTACGGGGGGCCACCCCGGTGGTTTTCCCCGGTTGAGTGTGGCCAACCGATAAAAGATGCTCCAGTTCTTCTGTCATTACCAGGTAATTGTTGATTTGGTTGTTATAAACTCCAGGTTGAAAACCTTAACAACAGTGCTATTTTGTCTTCTTGCTTTTTGTAAGTTATTATTTTGCTGTTTCATGTCTGATTCTATGGTTAATCAATTCAAATTCTAGTAATTGCATATCTACTAGGCTTTAGGAGCATTGAAATTTATCTTTTTGGTATTCATGCAAGCAGGAATTGATTGTGTTGGCCTGAACCTCACTTTGCACCATAGAGCTCTTGGGAAGTAAGTTCCTTGACTTTTAGCAACTTTGATTGTTTTCTGCCATGAACTTTACTTATGGGCATAGTGTCTGCATATCCGCTCTCTTACACAATTGTTTAAAAAATGCTTCACATCTGTTGCATTTATGTTTTATATCCTAAAAAGATATTGGAAATGCTGTCAGATGACCCGCCTAGTTTCCATTCTGTGTTCTACTGCTTCATTTTCGCTCAAATTTATGCAATCTAGCTTCTACATTTCCCCAAGTGGTTTCTGGCCCTTATGGGCGCCTCGTTTGGGTCATTTCCCTACGCAAAAACAAACTGTTTTACACTCTCCATTCTTTTAATGTTCGTTCTTCTAGAATGTATAATTAATTTGTTTACATGCATTTTTTATTTCCTGATGCAGGGTATTCGAAGTTTGGTGCCTTCATGTTCCATTGCATGATCGAACACCGTTTGAAGGTCTCTATCAGAGCCCCTGAATTCTTCAGTGTATCTTCTTGTTGGTGATTCATCTTAGGTGGTCATTATCCCAATGTTGGTGATATAGGAATGCTTAAAAATGTGTTTTTTCTTTGTTTTTGTTTTACAAATTAGCAAAGGAGGTGTATCATATTGCTTGCATGTTCCAATTCGCGAATACACACTTCTTGTAATCATGTTAGGGGCTTATTTTCTATCTCCTGTATTAACGGGTTGCAGACCAACTACATATGATTTACCTGTCATTCTGGAACTTTCCTGCTTGGTTCTACGGAAGGTTCTTTATTTGTTAGGAGTCATAGGTCACCAGGAAGAAGGGTTAACTGAGTACTTACCACTTTAGATGCTTGTTACTGCTGAAATGAATTGCTGGCTTTTCCTCTATTGTTTATGATCCTCCAAATGGCTCTTTATCTGTAGCTTACTGTGCATTTGTTGAATAAAGGCCTTCTGAAATTTGTCGAAGACACAGTGAAGCGTGAGCATGCCTTCTCTGCAAATAAGCCTATATATTTAGTTGGAGATTCCTTTGGAGGATGCCTTGCACTTGCAGTTGCTGCTCGTAATCCTGAAATTGACCTTGTAGTAATACTATCCAATCCAGGTCTGTTTTTGAAAATGCTGTAATTTCTGTCACACATCCTTGACGGATTTATGATCAATGATGTTCATTTTATGAGGTAGTCTGACATTTTTAACCTTTAACTTTTAGCTACATCTTTTGGAAGGTCTCAGTTGCAACCTTTGATCCCTCTTGCCAAGCCTTTGCCTGATGGATTACGTAACATACTTGCATATCCTCTTAGTTTTCCGTTTGGTATGTGATCTTTTTGCTTTTGGATTTGGGCATTGTGATCTTTTCTAATGGATTTGTCAATTTCTACTTGAACCAATTTCTGATGCTTTTTGGTCTGTTGCAGTAAATATTTTGCAGCTGTGATTTCTTAAGTTACATATTTATGAAATGTTTTGTTCTCTGTGAAATGGAGTTACATCTTTGCTATCCTTTTACATTATTGAATCCATGGCCTTTTATTTTGCTTTCGTCTGCCAATTTAATGCTTTCACCATAACTAAACCCTGGAACTGAACTGTCATAGAGGCCTACTTCATCACTTTCCAGCATCTATTTGTATTCTAACCATGTTACACCTGGACACTAATGCGATAAGTTAAGATGACGGGGGAATAAATCAGGTCAGTCCTTTTGGGAAAGCTACTTAGTAAATTAAGGCATAGGTCGAGTGGAGTTTAATCTAGAAGAAGATGTACAGATAACTGTACATTTCCAAGTGCAAATGAAATAACGCATCCGTTCTTGCATCGTTTTGTGTTCAGATGCTATTTTTGAGTTGATTTCCTGCTTTCTCTTTCACTGTATCATTTCTTGGTCAGCCAGTTCAAAAAGATTATTGCTTTGATAGTGCTAACTTTTTTATGGCACTAGCTAATCCAGTGTTGATGGCAATGGCTGATATTGACTCAAGGCTTCCTACTAGAATACAGATTGAAAAATTCTTTCATAATGCCATGGCTTTGCTCCAGAGTCTTACGGTACGAAATCGATGATCACACTATTTTCTGTTTCCCATCTTCATTTCAGTTTTGATATTATTGATTTTTGGACTCGACATGCCATTGTTCTTTGCTATTTATTGACATTTCTACTTTGAAATTGATGGCTCAGGAAAAAAAATACTTTCCTTTGGCATCCCAACCCCACCCTAGTTTTTAATGGGCCGATTCCTATTTTCTTGTCAATATCTCTCCGGATCTGTGCATCATATAAAGTCTATTCACATCTATATTGTGCTTTATTTCAGGGTTTCTCTGATGTCGTCACAAAGGACACTTTTCTTTGGAGGTTGAAATTGCTCAAATCTGCCTCTGCTTATACTAACTCCCGTCTTCATGCTGTAAAAGCTGAAGTGCTTCTACTTGCTGGGTCTTTATTCTCAATCCTACTCACCATGGATTTTTTAAGCATTCTGCTCGATTGTTTCCCGAATATAATAATGCTTGCTTAGCCGTTTACTGTAGTCTGCAAGGAACTATTTGATAACTTAAGTAAAGATCATGACTTCTAGGAAAATAATACTTCTCGTGCCAGTTTTCTTCTCATGCCTGATTTTGGTCAAGAATCTGCATTCTATATCCTTTTGAACTGGTAAATGCTTAAGGAACGTTATGGTTGATTGGTACAATTACGCTGCAGTGGGAAGGATAATGTGCTTCCAAGTGGGGATGAAGCTCGACGTCTTAAAAGTTCATTACAGAATTGCACAGTTCGCTACTTCAAGGACAATGGGCATACCCTGTTATTGGTACTTGAGAATAATTGTCTGTGCTTGTTTCTTAATTGTTAAGTTGTAGCTCCTTTGGTGCCTTTTCATGTTTGTCAAGCTCTTTATCATAAACTAAGTAGAACAAATTCATGCTTTTGAGGAAGGTTCTGGATGCTGTTTTGTCTGTGCATAAACCTTTCGGTTAGTCACATTTGTTTGTTTGTCTTCTAATAGTTCAGTACAACCGGTGTTTTGTGCAACCGAGCTCCTGTTCTTCACTGCTTCGTCATGAAAGCAATCAATGTATTACTCTCTATGAGTGTTTTCCCTAATTTTTGCTTTGTCTGTGATGGTGCAGGAAGATGGCCTAAGTTTACTTACTGTTATTAAAGGAACAGGAAAGTATCGCAATTCTAGGAGGCATGATTTTGTCTCAGATTTTCTGCCGCCAAGCATTTCAGAATTCAAATGCATTCAAGATGGGTTAGGGTAAGCCTATAATTTTATGTAATTCTGCCATATTTGGTCATAAACCTCTCCTTTAACTTGGATTTGAAACAATATGTAAAGTTTCTTTTTTTTTGTTTAAGTTCAGAGTTTTAGGGTCGTGCTGACATTACAATCACATGGCTCTTAGGTTACTATATGCTGCTACTGCTCCTGCTATTTTCTCTACTCTGGATAATGGAAAGATAGTGAAAGGTCTTGCTGGGGTTCCAAGTGATGGTCCTGTTCTGTTAGTTGGTTACCACACGGTTTTTGCAGCTGGCGCTTATTTGGTTGCACAAGAATTCTTGAGGGCGAAGAAGATTATGATTCGTAGTTTAGTCCATGCACAACTATTTTCAGGTAATACCGAGAATTATGATTCTGAATTTTCTTTCGAAGATTGGCTGAGAATAATGGGCGGTTTACCGGCAACACCAAGCAATCTTTCCAAATTGCTTTCGACGAAATCTCATGTGCTCCTCTCCCCTGGAGGTTCTCGAGAGACTTCCCGTATTAAGGTACCCTCATTTCATCGTCTCTTTTTTTCTAAAACTGAAAATCATGTTTTGGCGATTTCATTTCTCTCGTCATACTTTAGTGGACTATACAAATTGCATTGTATCAGTCAAATGTTTGGTTCCACTGAGCGATTCTGCAATTTCCAGGGAGAAGAATATAAATTATCGTGGCCCAATGAGCCAGAATTTGTGAGAATGGCGGCGCAATATGGGGCTACAATTGTTCCATTTGGAAGTGTAGGAGAAGATGATGTAGCAGAAGTAAGCTTGGACATCCCTATAAATGTCAGGTGCGCATCCTCTTTCGATGTGTGATGAAATGTGTTAACTAACAGTCCTAGGAGATTAAATCAACTCGAGATGTCTTTCAATTTCTACTGATACCCGTTAGTTAGGTCATTGAAGGCCAGAAAATTATACAGCACACCTGTTCTAACTTGCACGCACAATTGCATCGCACACCCGATAAGGTGGTTACATATGGCAAAATTCATGGTTACCCTATTGAGCGAGCGATCGACTGTGCTGGTCAAGTTGGAATACTGATGTGCACTTTGCACTCTTTGTGCTAACAGAAAACACAATGCCATTACAGGGGAAACAGCAGCACAGGAAATGCATATAATATTCCGGAGGTGGCCGGTCGTATCTATTATTTGTTTGGGAAACCGATAAGGACAAAGGGTCAGGAAGAGATGCTGAAAGACAGAGGCAATGCAAAGCAGTTGTGCATGGAAATAAAATGTGAAGTTGCACAAAACAGAGCCTATTTATTGAACAAAAAGAAAAAAGACCCTTATAGGAATATCATTGATAGGACAATATACCGTGTATTGTATTCTCATGATGAGAGTCAGGTTCCAGCATTTGACCCTTGAAAAAATGGCTCATCTCAAAAGCTTTAACAAATTCTTCCCAAGAGTTATATGTATAAGAAAAAATATGTTTACATCTATACTATATATATATATAAAACATTAAACTTTTTGTTTCCTTTTAATGCCTTTATTATTTCTTTTTGTTATGAATATGTATTTATTTTTTTATAAGCTCAAATTTATATTGAAAAAGAGGTCAAAGAAAAATTACCTCTACTCCAAATAAATGTTACACTATACGAAGTGATCATTTAATTCGAATTTCACTACTATCTATGGTTTGTATTTTAATGTCCACCGATTCTCTAACATTTTAAATTTATTTGTGGGCTTTAATTGTTTTTCTTAAAAAATAAATAAATTATATTATTAAAAAGTTTCATTATTTTTTGATAATTTATAATATTTGCCCTCTTCAAATTGTTTTATAGAAAAAAATTATCATATTTTGTCTTTAAAGAAATCTTATTGTATCCCCTGCGCAAAGAATTCCTTTGTAATTTTGCCAATATTGTGACATCTTTATTTTGATAATTCTTCATGCCACATTAATAAAAGTGCAATTCATTAGTAACATAGAAACTATAAGGTTTAAATTTTATAATCAATTAATTTTGAGTTCAACGCAGATCTTATTAAACTCGTACTCAAACTCATATATTATCTAGACTTTACTAGATAATTTTACTAGGTTTCTTTTTTGTTTATTTATTTCATCGTAGCAAAGTGAATAAGATATTAAATCTTTTTAAAAGTCTTTCTATCTATTTATTTCTGTAGCATCAATGGTCACCTGTCCTCCGTAATTATTGTCACCAAGTAAAAATTACAAGTCATCCTAAGGTGCAACTCATGAATTGAACATTGAAAATCAGGTTTCCACCCTTTATACTATAATAACCAAGCCAATCTTGTTTTTGGAACATAACCAAACCACGCTACCTATACCGAGGAGTCGTGCCACAATTTTAAGGTTTGCACTTTCATTTTGGCGACCATCGTCCTCCAAAAGTTTTATGTTTGCACTCACAAAATTGTAGCAGGAACCATCTGCAAGTTCTATAAGGATATTCAAGTTCAAAAGGTGTAGTCGAGATTGTGGGGCTCGATTGGCTTCTTTTAGAGTCTCGGTTTTTAATCTTTTATTTTAAATTACTCAATGGTACCATTTCTTTTTTAACTTAAATTTATACATCATTCTTATATTCATTTGTCAATTATTTATTTAAATAAATAGAAGAAAAAATAAATATATATAACATAATGCAGAATGAATAAACCCTAATCGAAGTGAAAGATAAAATTTACAGGTTGCAAAATATATATGGTAGCAATCTAATTTGTTACTTTTTTCTGACGAGCAATCTATTACTTAACTAAGATCATATGTATCATTCTGTCTAGCTTTTAGGAAATATTTTTGGGAGAAATTTTAATCGCCCTAGACTATATTTGAAATGTAAAGATATCCTTAAAATTTTTTTTTATTGATTTGGTCTGCTAAACTGATCGTTTGAACAATCAACACCTTTTGTTAGGAGTTTTGTGCTTTTGGCTAACAATCATGTTGAGATCGTACACAACCTTTTACCTTATAATTGATTAGAAAAACACAAATTCTCATGCATCATTAACGATGTTAAACAATTGTTAGGTGCATGTGGGAAGTGACTGTTAGCAAACAAATTAATCTAAATTCAGGTGTTGATTGCATCAGATAATTAGTTCAGACGTTAAACTTATCTATTTATATAAATATAAAAGAATGTGGTAAAAATTTAGGTGAGGGTTTGAAACAAAGCCACGTAGAATTTTTAAATTTCTCTTACATTGCCATGTATCATTTTTTAAATTTTTAAGAGATTGACATGTGGCATAATTGTTAAATTTTAATAGAAAATAGATTTTTGGTTTTCCAAAAATAATGTTAAAAAAATATATTTTTCATTTGTGAGATATAAATATTTGCATAATTAGTTAAGATATTTAGTGCAAATTTATATTATAAGTTATGAAATTCGGAAAGGTTGGAGTTCCAAAATATTAAGAGTCACATGATTCTCTATATATAGGTAAACACTCATTTGTAATCATCTACAAATAAAGTGTTCATATTATTCTATAATGGTGTTCATATATATTAACGATTCTTCATACAAATCAAGACTAGTACCAATTATAGTCGATTTCTATTCGGCTAATTTATCTGAACAAAGGCATGCTCTGTAAGGTTGTGGGATGGGCACGAAGATTGCATCTTCTGGAACCTCTCATAATACTAGGCTAGATCCTCTTCCTTTCTTCTGGATTATGGAGACAAGTTGTTTGCGCGTGGTATCGACAATCGAGGTCGGATAATACTTCTCGGTGAATATTTTTGACATTTCTGCCCAAGAGTGGATGGATCTTGGTGGAAGGTCATAATACCAGTCGAGGGCATCATCCTTTAGAGTCCACTGGATGGCGCGCAACTTGACTTGCTCGATGCTGACATTAGGAGGTTTCATGGCCTCGTAGATAGAATGGAGTTGTTGAAGGTGTCGAAGGATATTTTCCTTGGCAACCCCTCGAAACGTTGGGAGGTGATGCAGAACAGCTGACTTCAGGGTCCAGTAGTGAGGAACAACGGGCCAGACTATGTAGCTACTTGACATGTCGGTGGTTGCATTGAAATGATCAATGGTTTGTTGATCTGGAGGAGGTAGTGGTGGTTCTTCATGACGCACATGGTTGTCATGGTCTTCCATTGTTGGAAAATTGAAATGGGCGGCTACTGGGTTTTTGAGATTATGATGGAGGTAAGCTAGGTCTAGGAAAAACTGACGGTCCTAGTCGGCCAGATTGGAAGGATGTCCATCGAGGGCAGGATGTGGGATCACTCTACGCTGAGTAGATGAACCTCTAGCTTGCCTTCGAAGTCCTCTTTCCGTTCTGGTTAATTCGAGATCTAGAGGGAGTAGATCTGGAGCAGATCTGCTGGTCATACAAAAATAGAAACAAAATTAGTACCGTTCAATCCCCGACAACGACGCCAAAATTTGATCGTCACTCAAATATACTTAATATTTTCCTGATGCCTAAATGCACAAATAAATGTGTAAAGGGCAAGACAGGGTCGAACCACAGAGATTGAAGGAATAACAAGTTAATTTAGATGTATGATAGGGAACAAATGCAACAGAAAACGAACAGGTAACACTGAAGGGGGGGGGGGGGGGGGGGGGGGTGGGGTGTTATGTTGATTAATGAACTAATCAACGCATAGCAATGCAAATAATTGTAAAGAACTCAAAACACAATCCAGGGCAAGATAATAAAAGCAGTTCGAGATCAAGAAAATACGAAAAGTAGTAAAAGAGATATTGATCTGATGGGAAAAGATCTTAGCAAAAGGTGTTCTTAGGTTGCGTTTCAGGTCAGTTAGTCATTGGCACAAAAATATTCCAAACTCATGCACAAATCTGCTATAGGAACCAAGTTCTCACTAAAAATCCCCTACTCGCCTTCTTAGTTAGGAGCCACCCCCCATTTTCACTGTTAATAAGGTGGCCTTGACGTTCCGCCGTCCTCCTAAGCACGAATGCGGGGAGGGACTACTCAAAACGCCCATGAAGCTGAGGCGAGACAGATCTACGGCGTGACATCTCAGTTTGTCAAGCTCGCATCACATAACCTAAACAATCATTTACCCATAGACGAAAGACCTCTCGCGATGTCCCCACTAGGTGTCTACTACTCCTAACAACCTCACAATGACGTTATCGCTGCTAGGATGACAGCACTCAAACAGAAATATCAACAGTTGATCAAGCCCTTAACATTTCTAAATAAGCATGGAAATAAAACGATAAACAATCGAATGTGACAAGAGAATATATTAAGCATGCATTAGGCCTTTTAACTGAACCTTACAACCCTTGAAATACCCTTTACTAAGAGAAGAAGAGTATTTAGCTACTCATAATAAAATATAACAGCAGGTGAAAGAAGAGAATAACATAAATTATATTGAAAAGAAACTAAAGGAGAAGTATATTCGATTAAAAACCGATGGAGAAAATCAAGCTTTCCCTTTTACAAGCTGACAACGATGCTCAAAAAGAGGAAGAGAGAATCCCTAAAAATTAGGTAAAGAGAGAGAATGTCTTAGGACAGTCGCCCTTACAAAAAAACCCTAAAGCTAAGCTTAAACAGCCTAAAAACTAGCTAAGGGACAAAATACAACTCAAGGAGAGAGGGTGTCAGCGCATGAGGGGGCGACAACACATAGGAAGGACGCTTCCTCTGCAGGGAATATTCTGGGATCTTTTGGAGCATCAGGCATCTCTTGGAAGCGCATGGAATCCCGTGCGGATCTTCGAAGATGCTTTCCTTTGGCTTTTGATCTTTGATCCGATGCAGGTATCAAGGGCACAAGTCTGCTCGATGGTTTGGTTGGTATCGAGGGCGCGATGACATTCTGCTCTTCTAGGCCTCGAAGCTTCAAGACTCCAGAAATCCTTCAAAATTGCTCGCTTTCACTCTTTTCTTCCTTTAAGTGCTGATCTGCCAAAACCATGGGGAAAAGGACAAATCAGGAGTATCATGCCCTCGAAAAGGCCAAAACAAAGGGGAGAAACCTACAATTAAAACATGCTATCAGTGCTTTGTAGAGGGCACGATTAAATATAATAATAAAGACCTGCTATCAAGTGCATAATAAATTGTGCATAGTAGTAACAGGGTCGATCCACGGAGACTAGGGCAAGACTCTAACTTTCATGCATGACAAAGACAAACAAACCGAGACAACAACAAAGGGAAGGGGGGGAGTTAGTTGGCTAACAAGTTAACCAAGAGAGATAAGAGCTAACAAGTTAGCTAATAAAAATAGTAATCGAGGGCATGACAAGTAAAAAACACTAAAAGTAAGAGTCAAGGGCAAGACATATAAACAGAATGATAAATAAAGACATGAAAGCAGATGAGAAAGATTCCTAGCAAAGGTTTTTCTCGGGTTGCGTCGAGGGCATGACAATCATCGGCTCATAAATATTGTATTCCTATGTCATAGACATGGTATAGGGACCGAGTTTCCACTCAAGCCCCCTACTTACCTTCGTAAGAGGAGCTACCCCCCGTTTCCATATATGAGGTAGCCTTGGCGTTTCGCCGTCCCCCCAGGTATGAATGCGGGGAGGCAATACTCAAAACGCCCATAAAGCAGAGGTAAGACATGTCTAGGACGCGACCTTTCAGCTTGTCAGACTCACGATAATGCCCTAGTCGGCTGCTTGCCCTAGATTGGTGCGATCACACTGTAGCAACCACTCCGCTCTAGGTGTCTACTTCTCCTAATGACCTCACGTCAGTTATTACCATTAGGATGACAGTAATCTAGAGGGATAGACCAGTAGGTAATTAAGCTTCCAATAAACCCAAAAGAATTGAATCGAAAAGGAAAACCAGTAGGTAATTAAGCTTCCAATAGTCCTAGACGAATTGAAATCGACAAGCAACCAAATACAACATTAAGAATATATTAAACACATTTAGGCCTCTTAACTACCCATTATAACCTTTAAATAACCTTTGCCAAGAATTGAGAAATCAACTACTCATGCTGGAAAGTAGAGAAATAATAGATCTAGAAAGCATAACAAGTAAAGAAGAGATAAAGGAGAAAATTTAATAAATACCGGCCGGAGCAATGCTCCAGTTTATGTACAAGGCTGTTAAAATGGTCTGATCTGCCTCCTCCAAAAGGAGGAGGGAAGAAAACTGAAGAGAAGCACACAAAAAGATCTACTATGAATATGTGGTGGGTTCATCCCTCTAAACCCTAAAAACTAAAGTCTTATATAGGCCCTTTTGCCCACAAGAAGACAAAAGCCAACTAGGGGATTACAAAAAGACAAAATCCAGCTAAGGAGTTCAAAAATACGGAATAAAGCTCTTTGGTTTGAAAGAGGATATTCTGGGAATATTCTGGAAGCGCGCGGCGTCGAGGGCAAGACTATAAACTAGCCTCGAGGGCATGACGACTAAAGAGAATATTCTTGGGGATCTGCGCGAAACTTTCTGGAAGACATCAGAGGTGACACGTGGGAGCACGACAACGAGGACACGTGGAAATAACACTTTTGGTCTGTCCAGGGCTCGATGATGGAAACCACGGCAAGACCTCAATGGAAACTTGGTGTCTTGGGCTCGATGTCAGTCTTGAAGCTTGAGAACTGCATAAATCACCCAGAAAGCATGTGTTTTCGCTTATTTCTCCCTTTTGGCCTAGATCTGCAATAAAGATGGGAATGAGAGCAAATTAGCAGTATCATGCCATAAATCAAAGTGATAATGAAGGAAAAACACGTATAAAACACACGCTATCAATGGCTCTTGGCTAGTTCACAAATATTACAACGAAAACTAGAGATTTCACAATTTGAGAATAGTTTAGGAAATAGTTTCTTCAGGTAACCAAATGATATATATCCAAGATGTCGATGCCACAACCATGTATTCTTTTGCTTATTTTCGCTCAAACCAACCACAACAAAAGCCTTACGCAATTGATCAAAGTACTGTGATATCAAGTCAAGGTAGTACAACTTCACTCTCCTAACACCACAACCAATCGTCTGCCTTATTTTAATGTCCTTAAATACACAAGAGTCAAGCTAAAAAATTACCACACAATATAAAACTGTAGTTATTTGAGACATAGATAAGAGATTATAATTTAAGGATGGTACAACTAGAACTAAATCTAGATTCAAGGTTTTATTAAGAGATATGGGCTCTTCCCCAACAACCAGGGTTGAGTTACCATCAGCAGTAGATACCAATTTTTGTGAGGATTATTTTATGTGTTTAACATTGCTAGAATCCGCTGTCATATGATCGGAGGCACCATAATCAATTATCCATGTATCATTCAAAATAATGTTACAGATATTTTAAGCCTTACCACGATTACAACTGTTACCTGTCATGGTTACAAGTGCGGATGAAACATCACCTGAGGCAACTTCACTTGCCGTTGTAACCGCTGCAGTGGTAGATGCGTAATTTTCCTTCTTCTTTCGCGGGTCACGACTATGATCCCACCATTCAGGGTATCCCATCAGATGATAACAACGTTCCTTCGAATGGCCTATTTGGTTGCAGTGTGTACATTTGTAAGTAGGTTTGTTGGACCTTCCTTGAACCTTGGCTTGAGGATTGCGACTGACAAGAGGGAAAACTTCACTTTTCTCGGGTTCTCTATTAATCGTTGTTTGTCGAGCAGCCTCATGACGGATCAAGGAGTAACATTCCTCTAATTCAGGAATTGGATCCTTACTTAAGATATTGTCACACACCTGTTCAAATCCACCATCCAAACCTACTAGAAATATGTGCACCCTCAACCGTTGAATTGATTTATGATACAACTCAACATCATTTACACTTTCCATAATCAAATTATCACGGTGATTGATTGGAGCGTTAAATGTATATTTTTCATCGTCTTTTCCTCCCTTTTTAGGACGATGATTCTGCTAATCCTTGTCTTTTGTACTCCTTTATGCATATATGGATGCTGAGGAGCAGATCATACGATTAGGAGCTGAAAGAGCCAAGAATAGAGTTGTTTTGTTTCACAGTCGTTTCCCAAGCCTGGAATAAGGAATTTCCGAGATTCCAAAGAGCGAGCTGTCCTATTCTTCTAGAAGTTATTGTCTTGTGGACTCCTACTGGAGGAAGAAGTCCTGCTGCCATAGAAAGTCTCCAGCGTTTCTGTTAGGATTTTGGAACAATTATTATTAATATTAATTAGATATTATCCTTTTGTTATTTTAGAATTTTGAAAAAGGCAATTTAGAGATTTTATTTAAATAGGAAGAGGAGAGCTGCGCCTCAACCACTTCATCTTTTGATACAGAATATTTCTTTTCTTCTTGGTAGAGATAGCAACCCCATAGCAATAGCTTGAAAACGCTGTTGCTATTTCCTTTTCTTTAATTAATTTAATTTCAGTTTATGCTTCCATCTATTTTATTTACTTATTCCTTATGATGATTGGCTAAACCTATCTATTCCTTGTGAGGATTTATAGCCATGCTTAATTGATTGTGAGGTCTAACGCAAATATTAAATCCCATCTTGCATCTCTAATTGTTTTAATTAAATGTCAAATTATGCATACTTCTTTTGAAGCTTGATCAACTGCACTAGGATTTGCATGATTACTGTCTTCTCTTGATACCTTGGAGTTTACATTGTAGAAAGTGATACGAAGGCAACCAACTGATCGACGGATCAGATTGGAAAACAATTAAAGTCTGGTTTACAGAAGTAGACACTTCTCTCTCCTGAACCTGTGAAGGTCTCTTACGGTAGAATTATTTGGTTATTTTATTAGACCTAATAGAATAACTTCTTTAGGTCATAAGATTTATCAAGGACCTTAATAGGTGAGAACTTTTAAGAATCTCGAATAGGTAGAGAGTAGGAGATCTAGGTGAGAACCTGATCTCTATAGCCGCCTGTAAGTCTGGTTTTGAAAATACTTGAATCGATGATCAATTAATTTAATGCATGAGCTTATTGGAATCCTCACTGGGAATTTGTCACCTCTGTTTTCACACACATCACCCATTTATTATTGCTCTCTGTTACTTATATTTCTTAATTATTCACAATAACGTCAATATTGGTATTTACCACTCGTTACATTCCTACTCGTTTACAAAGAATTTTAATTGCCACTGAATCCCTGAGGACGAACCTTTTACCACTTGCTACTGTTTTAAAACTACATGTGCATGGTAGATTGTATTTATTTTATTTTGACGGTTTCGGCAACCATCAATGATCAAGTTCACTGAAGATTTCAACCAGCTCTCCATAAAAAATAGAGAGTTCTCGACTATTTTGTTTGGCCAGAAAAGCTCGTTGGTTGAGGGTATACACCTATAATTCATCGACTCCATCATAGAAGACTGTAGACAGAGCTCTCTAGATCTCCCAGGCAGTAGATACACGGATGTACCGCTTCATGATAGTCGGGGACATTGACATCAACAACCATCTCTTGACCTTTTGATTTTCTGCATACCACTTTTCGCATCCATCATCCTTTTCAGTAGGTAACGGAGTATTACCATGAATGAAGGAAAGTTTCTCTTTCTCAGCAATTAACATCTCAAACATCTGGGACCAAATATTGTAGTCTGTTTCATTAAGGATGATCCCGGGATTGAAGGAAGAGGTTTCAGGTTGTAAAATAATCGGAGCAAATTTCGCATCATAGCTTTCAAATTCAGATTTGCTCATGATGATTTCAATTGCTCGGCTCTGCTACCAAGTAGAAAATTCTTAGTAGAAACAAATGAATCAAATGAAAGATGGAAAAAATGACTATTGCTTGATTTGCTTGATTAATATACAACAGAGAGCACTTATTTATATAGGTAGCTAACATGAAAGATGTCACACTTGCCAACCATGCATGTTTTATTCAACCTTGCTATATTCAACAAATACTGCACCGAATGGCTGCCTTGTTATATTCAACAAACACTGTACTAGCTTTCGGTGCATGTGTTGTGCATGGTATGCGTGATATTCAACAAACACTACACTAGCTTAGGGTGCATGTGTTGTGCATGGTATGCATGATATTCAACAATTAACAGTTTGTTGCAGAAGGTTCTCGATTACCATGCCATTATGAAAATCCCCATCCTTAATGACTTCCTAAGAGAGATTGGGAATCAAAGTACAAGAGTAAGGTAACTAATTGCTCCTCCTCCAATGATGACACTAATGTTTGCTTCCACAAATATGTGTTTCAAAGCTAAAATTATGAGACTTGGTTTGGTAATAGAGATGAGAGCAAAGGGGAGGTTGCGAATCAAGACCTTACTATTCCGGCAATGTTGTCGAAAGAACCCATCAAGTATTCTTCATTTATTAATTTGATTTAATTTAAGTAAGTCATATCAATAACATTATAATATATTTTTTTTTAGCTAATTGGTTATATACTTGTTGTAAAGTACCAGTGAGGATATTCTCACATATTCAAACAACATATTTAACCACTTAAATCCCATTTAGACACTGAAATTCTCACGTTGCAACTAAAAGATATTAAATGGATTTAAATCCACAAAAAATTAGTTGAGAGGTCTTATTGGTAGTTGACAATAGTTCTAAGGGTTGACTATTTATTAACCAATTTTTATTAAACTAATTTGCTTTTATAAAATATGGAGATTGGATTTCTTAAGTGATACGTTGATGTGTGATACCTCAATTTTTTAAAATTTTATGGTTGTCAAACACCACTCCCAATCCACATTATTTTTTCAAATGTGAAATAATAGTATTAGGATTTGGAAATTGAACTCGAGAGGAGTCTGCCCTAAAATATGGGAGTGATGTATTCTACTAATCTTGAAAGAAGTTGTCTATTTTCTCTAAATGTGAGATTTTTATAATATTATTATCTTAACAGTTATTTATTTAAATAAAATAATAATATAATTTAATTAAAAAAGGATAAATTTTAATCATATTTTCACACATCAATTAGTGCAATTTTATTAATAAAATAATTAATATTCTATTTTTTTAATTTATTAATAGCGAATGTTGCTTAAAAAAAATTGATTTTGAAAGATAACTTATGAGTCCATGTCTTACAAAATCATTTGATATGAAAGATCTAGATGTAATTAAAAAGTACTAGTGCATGTAACGATATAATATATAATAATATATTATTATGATTATAGAATATTGTGCTATTGTTTTATTATCATATAATAATGATAATATAGGACTGCAATAATAATATTATATTTGATATACATATAATATAACATAATAACATAGTACATATAATAGATATACGTTATCACATAATAATATAACATATGTTTATAATATATTTGATAAAATAAAAAAAAAAATTTTGGAGAAAATTTGATAAAATAAATTATAAATACACTATTCTATCATATAAATAATCACCAAATATTATCCATAAAGCAATGGAATAAGATAAATATTCTTAGCAGTTCGCGACCAAAGCAGAAAGTCAAAGAAAAATTGTGGCTATTATAGTAATTCCAGCAAATTTAGGGCGATTAGTTGTAATTACATAAAAGATCGTTTCACTTTCAACAGATAACACAGGTGGCATACGATGATTATTAGCCCACACTGTACACCACAATCTCGCGGCGTACACGATCAGATTCATACCTTCTTCTCTCCCCTCGAAGCAAAACCGCGAGACGAAGAGAAACAAAATCGTTACAAAACGCAACATTTTTTCGATTTCGTTCCCTTTCCTCATGCTCTAACGCTTCATCACTACGTTTCCTCTTCTTCCTCTCTCAAGAATCCTCACACTTCGCGATACGCTGTGTCGTTTCGATCTGTAAGTTGCAGTTCTTCTTGGGAAATGCCTAAAAGATCTTGCATTCTTAGCTCTTCGATTTCATTTCACATATGTATACTTCGTTTTCTTTAATTACTTGACTAATCAATTCAACGACTTGATTGGCGCATAAAATGTGTTCTTGTTCGTTATAGGCATTTGAGGTTAACGAGTAGATTTCGATGTTTGTTTGTTTACTAATTTGTTTTCTATGTTATGTTCTGATAGCAAGATCATTAAGCTTTTACGGATTGATTTCTTGTTGGGTACGAGAGGTCTACTGAGCTCATGTCGTCAACAAACGAGGATAGCCTGTCTCCTCACTCTCAGGTATGACCCATTCATTTCTTAAGTGAGTTGGGCTGACATTTTCTCTTTCAATTTGATGTAATCTGTGTTTTCTTGATGGATTGTGATGTGTATGCGTTGTTGTTTATACTATGATGAGTTGGATTTATTTGCCTTTCAAATGGACTATTTGTAGATGGATTGTTCCTATATTTTCGTATTTAAGTGCTTTTGGAATGTGTGTTTATATGGATTGGGATGAACTGGTGATTGGTTACATGTGTGAACAATTTATTTTTACAGCTTTCGTCACAATTCTTTGGGGATCTAGTTGATTCTGTTATTGCTGATATTGCCTCTGAGAGTCACCGAGTAGCTAGGTTGGGACTAGATCGCAATTTGGAGGAGGAGGAGGAAGAATTGAGGTTGTCAGCACAAGCACGGGCTAGCGTAGCTGATCCAAATAATGGTGAAATGAATGGGAAGTATGTGGTTGACATATTTGGACAAACTCATCCAAGTGTTGCAAATGAAGTGTTTGCGTGCATGAATTGTGCGCGATCTATTGTGGCTGGAAGGTTTGCTCCTCATCTGGAAAAGTGTATGGGAAAGGTGATTCTCTGTTCCTCCATATACTAAGTGGATGTGTTCTGTTTCTTTGTCGTAATTATTTGCTTCACTTGTGAGAGCTGTGTGGTGTTGATAAAAACAAATTTGGTTTGTTATTTGATCTTATTCGTCTGTTTGCCTGAATCTTCAGAACAGCAGTTGTATGAAAGTTTTTTCCTTATGGTTGGCTAGTGTCCATAATTGACGCGCTTCTTGGTCTCTGCTATAGGGTAGGAACTCTCGGAAGACAACAAGGAGCAACGCTGCTGCACAGAACCGGTATTCACAAGGCAGCTCTGTTTCCACACATTCCCCTTATTTAAATTCCACCAGCACACACCAATTATCCAATCGAGCACCTGGTCTTGCAGGTGAAGAGTACTCCAACGGCACGTGCGAAGAGCAGTGAAAACCAACATGATGACAAGCTAACTTCAGTTGATAGGGAAGGAGACAGCCCTGAGGGTTCTTTTTCAAATTTTGTAAAGGACCTATCCTGCCAAAATCTGCCTGTATGTATGTGCAGCGATGCGTAAGATATTTTTTCATCCACCGCTGGATTATCATACCTCATATTTTAGAATGTAGCTTACTTAGGTGGTGATGATACTCTGAACCTTTTCCTGAAAATTTTGGAGATGTGAGATTCATAATTCCAAATAGAGTTTATGAAATTCATTACAGGCTTAAGTTTTAAGTTTTGGTTTCGAGATATGCAGTATATTGATGATTGTTATTGATTATCTTTCTTCATTTCTGATTTCTCCTACAAAAGATGAATTGTCATCAATATTAAATTGAAAAGAAAAAATCAATATTGATCCAACACTGTACATTGAATATTCGTAAATTTCTGAGATTTTGGAGAAACCGTGTTTCTTTCCCAGAATAATGCGTCTCTTTCCATTCCCATTGAACTATAAAAAGTTGATTCTCTTCTTATTCCTTCCCTTGCTTGGAATTCTCTGCAAGTTGAGAAGATGAGGAAGACAATGATGACTGGAACAGGAAAGTGGGACGGTGGGAATTCAACGGCTGTGTGGTTAATGGAGGTCATCTGGAAAAAGTAGACAGTATGATTCTGGTAACTTTTACTTTGTGATAGATGAATGTGATTAAAAGTCTGTTAATCACCCACTTGGCAGTTTAGTTTGTTCTTAAGGTTTTGTACAACTTCTTAGTATGCAGAACTTAACATGTCAGCATAAAAGTATTGGAATTGCGTGTCATAATCAGTTCAGACCTTCGAATACGGTACTTTACGATAGATTCTGCAGAATGAACATCAAGATAAGAATCTGAAATTGGGAAACAACAAGGATATCAGCATACGATCCTTTGGCCCGTAAAGATAGTTGAGTCTTGCATCACAACATTTCAGACAGAACAACCCAAAATCTTCTCCTATATAAGAAGCTTGCCCTAGCATCTCTAGCTAACAAGTGAGTAGAGTTTAAGTGAGTTCTATCAGGAAAAAAGAGAGGTTTCCTCACTAGCTAGTCTTGATTGATGGCTGGGTATGGCTATAACACACATGGCTACTCCACCTACACCGCACCACCACCCTCTGATGATTGGACCAAGTCGGGCTATTCATCGTCCGATCACATGTACCGGCCAAGCATCATCGACGACGAGGGGAGGAAGAGGCCTATTCTTTCCCACGAAACTAACCCGAACACCTTGCCATACTACACAACAAAAATCGAAACAGTGGTTCAACAACAAACTCTTTCCCCCTTTTCCCCTGAATACAAGAAGAAACCCACTGTTCACTGGACCGACGAGGACTATGAGGGTAAGTACCGTAAACCTCTAGGCCCAGTTAATGGAGGACGCTCCCAAATGGTCGATGAATACCTCACCAAAGTGCAAAATGAAGCCAGCAGAGCCAGAGTTGGCCCCCAGAATGGTGCATCCTGGCGCCAGAATGGCAATCTTGGAGGCTACAGCGAGTACGATGACCTGAGCAACAAGGAATACCTGAAATCCACCGGTGGTACCTATCGAAACGACACATCAATCGATGACTATTACCGCAAACAAGGCAGCGCAATGGAGCCACAAGTGTTCAGTAGTAGCGGAGGGTGGGTCAGGCCTACTCATTCAACATGGTCTACACCACCTAATGCATCACTCTCCAAGCCAACAAACAACATTACCGAAGCTGTGGGGGTATTAGTGAAAGAAGCTATCAAGCCAGTGTATGCAGGAACCATCGGCAGCAATGAACCTGCAAAGCGTTACGGGAATTTTAATTTTATATCGAGGAAACTCATACCAGAAGACTACACAGCAACCATAGACAGCAGAGAAGCTGCAAGAAAGTATGGAGGCAGAACAGTGTGAAATTGGAGAAGGATGATGTGTGGTTCTTCTGGAGAGGACCTTACAACTTTTTATTTGGCCTTATCTGCTGCTATATAGATATCTATAGGTGTTTATTTTGCTTCTAGGGTGATCAAACTGTGGTGTCAAAATCTCGTTTATGTATGTCAATGCTTGAATAAGCTTTACTTTTGTAAGCAATTGCAACAAGTTAATGGTGAATTTCTGGTTTTAGTTACCTATTTCTTTTATATCTCATCGTATTTATTTATGTATACGTATAATCATGTATTTGCAAACAAGCACCAGTACAAAGGCTATGAAGTTAACTCTTCTCTGCAGGTTTGGTTGAATGCTTGATGCAAAACTTCTTTTCCGGCTATTTATTACTTTTAAATGTCTTTTTTTTTTAACCATTGAACGTCAAATGCTCACTGCATATTTTCGATACAAAGGATACATTGGATAATCATAAAGAAAATCTGCCAAATTTCTTCACTAGGTGAAAGCAAGTTCTCTTTGTGCACGGTCCGGTTCGGTCCGCTTTTGAAACAAAACCGTAAACTACTAACCTATTATTATAAATATTTTTTCTATCTTTCTAATTTAGATATCTATTGGAGAAATAAAAGTCACATAATTTCTCTTAATGGAATAATACTATTCGTTTTAAACCTGAATCGTACGGTTTTCATAAAAAGCCTCGTTTCATTAAGAGTTTTACTACTATTATATTTAGTTTTTATTTTTTTTTCCTTTCCGATATATGATTTTAGTTTACACAACTCAACAAATATCATTATAAATATTATTTTGTATATAAAAAATATATAAAAATAAAATATAGACATATAGTCAATTTTCATACGATTCTAGTTCCGGTTACCGGATTTCAATTATTTAGAACCGGACTTGGACCGAAATATTTCGGGTTTGTATTTTTTGGAACCGGAATTGGACCGGTTTGTTATAGGTTCTCGTTCAGTTAAAAAATGGCAGTTCTCAGTTTAGACAAGAAGAATGGGTTTTCTTTCTTGATGATGTGTTATGATATGGGCGAGAAAAGTGGAGGGAAAAATAAAAATGAAAAATTAGATCCCGCCAAAAGAATTTACTGCAAGCTATCTTTTGACCCCTCTTTGGTCATTTTATTTATCACCTTATCCAAATTCAAAGGGTAATTCTGGAAAAAAATAACATCAATTAATACAATTACCACACTCTTCAATCCAATATTCCAGAGAAAAAAGAAAATTACTGTCTATATAACAAGACTTTATTACATAAACAAGAACTCCCAGCTTGAAAGGATAATAACTGATATATAAGAACGTGTAATTTAGGCATCAGGATTGGCGGTGAAGTAGGCTTCAACGGCTTTGATCAAACCGGCAGCCTTTTCCCTGGCACCCTTGATTGCGTCTTCGTTGATGTCGCCGTTTGCGTGATAGGTGCTCTTGCTCTTGAAGAGGCTTCCTCCGTCGGCGGTAGTCACGAACTTGGTCTCGTAAACCACCTTCTCAACTACAGATGTAGATGATGAATCGTGCTCAATCAAGCTGTAAGTGTAGCTAAGGTTTTCTTTGTCAACTGCCTCAATCTTGTGCTTCCCCCATTTTCCTGAAATCAAAATTTGGACTACATTTAATTCTCTTAAGATGTTGGTTGGTACAGTGGTCAGGAACTATAAGATGTTAGAGTTCGAAGCCTTGTAAATAAAAAATTAAAAAATAGAATACTTTGTCAGGAAAAAACTTCGCTATCAATGGTATGTGTGAGATCCATGTGGAGCTCACTGTTACAATGAGGGAGACCACCGACACCTTATCCTATAAAGCATCAAGGGGTGTCGAGTGTTGTAGAACGCCCCGGCCCTGATGGACAATATGAGTCTTCTATGAAACTGTACTCTTCCTACTATTTGGCTTGAAAAGAAAGAATTACTAATGCTGATAGAAAATCTTGTGGAAAAGAAAATTAAAACACTAATTACCCTGGACAAAAGTGATCTTTCTGATGGTTCCAGCGCCTCCGTCACCTTCTAAGATCTCAACGCTCTGAATGGCTTGTGGCACGGCCTTGGGGAGAAGGGTCTCGGGTTCGAGCACAAATGCCTTGAACAAGGTAGCAGCTGGGACTGAGGTGGTGTGCTCACTTTCAAAACTGAGAACTGCCATTTTTCTTACAGAAATTTAGGATTAAGATCGGAGAATTGGGGTATATATAGGTTGATTACTAGCTAATTAGAAGGATATTGCTGTAATTAATTTTTGGATGAGGAAATGTGAGAAGCAGAGTTCCTATTTATAGGACCAAAACAACTTGTCTAAATGTTTCCTGTTGTGAAAGGGATAACTAAGGTCGACTTCATATCTTTTATTTTATTGGTGGCTGCGCAAACTTTGATTTTTTCTGATCAAACCAATTTTCCTCCCCGTCAAATAAAGCACCCTTATATATATATTAAGTTTAATTTATTAAAGTCCCAATTGATTGATTATAGATGCTGTAAATTTCTTTTACTTTTTTACGATGATTCATTCTAGGAATTCTATTATGAGAGAAAATATGGTAAATTAATGATAAAGAAATATTAATTCAAAGGTCATTATAAAATAATTAAAATTTAAGGGATCAAATAAAATAGTAGTTTTTTAGAAGGGAGATACTGCAATTGACAAAAAAATAAATTAACATTTATTATTTATACTCATAATAAAAAATATAATTTTATTTTTTTGAAAGAAAAAAAAAAGAGTCTAATCGCCCTGTTTTAAAAAGAAAATGTTGAATAGCCGCCGGTGTCAAGTTGTTGTTGTTGCTTGCATAATACTGAAAGATCTCTTAGGGCCTGTTTGACGATCCGGTTTTATTCCGAAAAGTGCTGTGGGAAAAACACTTCTGGAACAGCTAGTGTGCCTGTTTGGTAAACATTTCTTAAAAGTGCTGTGAGAAACGAGAAGTTGTTTTTGGTGTTTGGTAAACACTGCTTTTAGAACTATGATTTGAGTGTAAAATGACTATAAAAGGCATCAGTCATTTTTAGTGTTATTTATTTATATTATTTAATTCAATCTTTTTTTCTAAACAAATAATTTAACTATAATTTTCTAAAAATTGCAATTTTAACCTTTTAACTATAAAAGACACAATTTATTTTAAACATTAAAATTAATATTTTTTAGTATATATATAGATTATTTAAATGAATTTATTTCTTTAAATAAATAATTAACATTTTATTAAATAAAGTTAAATATTGAGCACTATTTTAAAATTTTACATATATAAAATCACAATTATCTATTCATCATTAATCTATTACCTATTGAGTTACTTTTTTTATGTGAATACATCAATAATATTTTTTAAAGGCATCAGTCATTTTTAATGTTATTTATTTACATTATTTAAATCAATCTTTTTTCTAAACAAATAATCAACATTTTATTTATAACAATATTAAAAAGTTTATTAGTAGAAGGAAAAAAATGTTAAATATGGAACATTATATTACACTTACTATATTTATATATATATATATATATATATATATATATATATATAATTTAAATAGAAATTTAGATCAATAAACAAACAATATAAGTAATGATACATCATGACATAGAAAGTATAAATTTTTATATTTTTAAAAATATTTTATTTTAAAGTTGAAAATTTCGTGAGAAACTAATGTTTTTTAAATGTAATTTTTTATTTTGAATAACAATGTAATATAAATTTGTTAATTTTTATTTAAAATGTCATTGAAATTAAACTTTCCAATAAAACTATTTTGTAAGCTAGCTAATAAATTATTTACTTAATTACATATTAATTAATTAGTAAGATTATGTAATTTCTAATATATATATATATATATATATATATATATATATATATATATATATATTTTTGTGATAATTAATATGACTATATATACACACTTTCATTTAACAATGTTATATAAAACAACATCAAAAATTTGTTCAAAAATGGTAACCATCGTAGAAATGCTATTTTTTTAATTGGATTTATTTTTTTAAAATATATATAATTGTTTATTTTGAATAACAATGTTATATAAATTTGTTGATTTATATTTAAAATATAATTGAAACTAAATATTCAAATAAAAATATTTTTCTTTTATGGTAATTAATATTACTATATATATACATTTTGATTTAGCAACCGCAGGTTTATACAATTGTCGCAAGTTACAACACCATTCAAGGACTCGATGGCACTGTCAACCTCCTGAGAAGAACCATAAGAAACGAAGCCAAAGCCCCTTGATCTTCCACTTTCCCTGTCATAAACCACCTTAGCATGCAACACCTTCCCTTGCTCACTAAACAATGTATCAAGTGCCACATTATCAACATTTCAGGAAAGGTTTCCCACATAGACACGCTTAGCACCATCAAAAATCCACCACCTCCTTTTGGCCCTTTAGAAAAAGAAGATTCCTTTGGTGGAGCAGGTCCAGAATTCACCCTTATGGCCCTCTAGAAAAAGAAGATTCCTTTGGTGGAGCAGGTCCAGAATTCACCCTTATGGCCCTTCCCTTTAGTTCCTGCATAAATAAAGCTTTCACTTAGATACAACAACCCAAAAAGATTTAAGGACTATAAACCTTCAATACACACAAGAGTTTGCATTAGAATGCTACCACAACACCAAAAGAAATGAGAGTTTTTACTCTTTCCACTTAATTGTCTACTAGACTTGCAATTTATTATGTTGTCAATAACATGATTGCAGTTAGGATAGATTTTACTAGGATTGCTGTTCCATTGAATTCCTCCACGATCACTTGTGCCAGATGCACTCTTGATTTTTGATGCAAATCTGTTACCATCCACCAGCCATGGTCTGCACAATTTATGAAAAGAAAGGAAGAATTCAAAAGTCAACCAGAACTTGCATCCAATAGGTACACAAACAAACAAATGGTGCAAACACTGTAAACACGTGGGGATCTTTGATCCTACAATAAATCACCTACCCTAAATTTGAACAGCAAGTATGATTTACATTCAAGATAACTAAATTACCAGAAGCATAAATGAGAAAACAAATGTGATCTCATGATACCATATTTAAATTTTAATCCATCATGAACCACATTAACTGCATTTAAGCTCCTTGCATGCTAATTTGATGGCTTGAAAAGTCTTCGGCATCTACAAAACCATATAGTGGCAACATCTGGTAATGCTTGTTGAAGTGTTTTTTCTAAGCACCACTTGCAACTAATTTTCTTGTGAGACTAAAGTATTCAGCACTGTAAATTAAAGCTTCATTGATGATTGATAAGGTAACTCTAAAATCCAAACTTTTCGTACACACATTATTAAGCTCATCGACATCACATTTTTCACTTCCTCAAGATAGTGCAATGGCAGTACGCATGCATACAAAAGCTGTTCAACAGTGCACTAAGCAAGGAACTAAAAAGGCAAAGCTTTTCACAGGCATAAAGAGTAGGAATATACAATTAAAGATAATTGGAACAATATAATTTTCCATGATATGGTGCTTTAACAACACATAGATGAATATTAACACTGGCAAAGAGCTTTCCTTACACTCTCATGGTAACCCACAATGCATATAAATGATGAGGATGGTGTAGGCTTAATACTGAAATCATGGTTCCAAAAGGATTAGCCGAATGTTATCTTCCCAACTTTCTTTACTTTCCATAAGACCAGGACCTAAAACTTTATCCTTCAGCATCTATTACGTACCAATACTCAGCAATCAAAATGCCAAGTACAACCCAGCAAACAAATAACCAAAGCAAAATTCTACACTCGGAACAACTGAGACCCACAATACTAGCGACAGTGCAACTCCAAAATAAAATCAACAATAAACGAATGAAAAAAAGAGCAAATCTTTTGGCTACTCTGGTCAAAACTAAGCAAGTCAAGGTGAACAAGCACACAGTATTGTCCAATATCCATTACTATATTGTCAATATGGATAGATACATCGATCAACTGTAAATTCAAATAGAGAACCACAATCGGCAGTGACAAAAACACACAAACAAGATATTGGCAACAACCCAGATGGATATTTGTACCAAACTAGAAAGAAAGTGGACGTAATCGTGCTAAGAACGCCTCACGGTACTAGAAAGCCAACATCTTTGGTGTTAGAAAGAAACCCAATCTAATAAAACAAAAAGAAGATGCTTGTTTACCTAGCCATAAGAGAGAAGGACGGCGAGCCAAGTAGCGGAGGAGGGCGAGCCAAGTAGCGAAGGACGGCGATCCAAGCAGCGGAGGAGAGCGATCTAAGTAGCGGAGGACGGAGAGCCAAGCAGAGGAGACCGAGAGAAAGAGATGGTGAGCGGCGGCGAAAGGAGAGATGATCAGGTGCCGCGGTGAGGGTTGATGATGGTGCTACGGCGGTGAGGAGGGCGAGAGTGAGAGAAGAGGAGAACGAGGCAGCCATGGGAAATGAGAAGGAATTGGGTTTTTTTTGGTAAATTATACCTGGTTTTTTTGTAATTAAGAAGGATAGCGGGTGATATTTTTGTCCAAAAAATTACTTATTCCAGCTTCCCGTGTTTTGGCTCAAAGCGCTTTGCCCACTGCTCCCTGAGGGAGCTTCTGATTTTGGAGGAAACGAAAGGCAAATGGACCAGAGCTTTTAAAAAGCTCTATTGCAAAGTTGGTTCACCAAACATCAACCCTTGAGCTTTTGGGTTTGAAAAGTGCTTCTTCAAACTAAACCTTAATAAGGCGGACACAGCCATGGCATTCATGGAATTTATTAGGGGCTGCTTATGAATCCAACGTACAAAATTCACTCATTATTTATTATTTTGGGAAATAGACAAATTGGTACCCAACTTTTACTAAAAAAAATAGATTGACACCCAATTTTTACAATTGACCAATTTGACACTCAAGTTTTCTCCGTTAGATAATTGACAAACGGTGTTAAATAATTGACACATGACCGTTATCTAATGATGTGGCATTCACGTCAGTATTTTAAAAAATATAAAAATTGAAAAAATAGGAAAACAAACTTAAAAACTTTTTAAAAAATTCAAAAAAAAAATTAATTCCAGAAAAATATGAAAAATATAAAAATTCAAACCAATAGGATTTTAAAAAAAATGGACAAAATCCTAATCACTTTCTTTTTCAATCCCTTCAACAAACTCACTATCCTAAAAGAGAAGGTGTGGAGGGGTGAAGTTAGCATTTCTAGCATCTATACGGAGTGCGTTTTTTCTTTTTTCTATATTAAGGTATTTTATTTTATTTTTAAAATTATAATAAAATATTTAAAGATAATTTATTTTTCCACTCTACGGAGTGTCCAATTTTTTTTTTTAAAATTCTATTGGTTTGTATTTCCTATTTTTTATTTATAATTAAATTTTTTTTTTACATTATAATTTGTTTCCATATTTTTCTGGATTTTTTATATTTTCTGGATTTTTTTAAAGTTTTTATATTTTTTCTAATTTTTTTTATATTTTTCTAGATTTTTTAAAAAGTTTTTAAGATTGTTTCCCCTATTTTTATAATTTTTATATTTTTTAAAATACTGACGTGCATGCAACATCATTAGATAACAGTCATGTGTCAATTATTTAACACCGTTAGTCAAAATTGAGTTACACGGTGGCTTAATTGTCTAACGGAGGAAACGTTGGGTGCTAAATTATCTAACAGAGAAATCTTGGGTGCCAAATTGGTCAATTGCAAAAATTGGGTGCCAATCTGTCTTTTCTAGTAAAGTTTGGGTGTCAATCTGTCTTTTCTCTATTATTTTTCAATTAACCAATAAGGTTGGTTTCTAGTATATTTTTTTCCTACTAATACTTACGTAGTTTATTAGTTGTCTGCTAGTGACAACGTATTATTATAGTTTCGAGTTTAGTTTCACCTTTGCATACACATGGTCTTAAGGGTGACGTTAATTTCACACTTTTTGATTTAAAAAGTTACTGCACTAACTCTATTTAAGTATTAAAAGTTATATGAGTGTGATAATAACAACACCTACTATAGCCTTCTTAGTCGGAACAAAATTTATGGATTTTTCAAAAAATAAATACTATTTCCTAATATTTTTTTAATTAATTCGGTCCTAATTATATGGAGGTAGCCTCCAATGCTGACGAGACGAATATTAATTGGGATCTAGAAAATTATACTTCTTTAAAATATAGATACTAACATAGAAAATTATATCACCTTAGCGAATATTCAACTTATTATCAAAATAAGCCGGACAAGTACAATAAATAAATAAATTCGAAATTAATAAAGTTGAACCCGTAAACTACTGTAACCCAGCTATCCCGGGTCAAAGGAAATTTTATTTTTCAAATATAATGTTTCTTTATCTTCTTACTAACTCGGGTTAACTTATTGGCTCATTTATTGAAATTGAACCACTTTAACCTAATGACCCGGGCCTTATTTGGGTGGTTGGGCCGGGTCTACTACAGATTTATGCATCTTTATTTATTTGGAAGAAACCAAAATTGTTAAAAGGATATATATGTACCTTACATTTTTACCTTTGAAGTTGCCAAAAGAATTTAATGGAGTTTGCAAGGGTAATGTAGTCACAAAATTCTCACTAAGTTTTCCTCACTTTGGAACCTTAATAAAACCACCCATTTTAAAGAGATTCGTTTTCTCATGAAACAATAGATAATAGGATTTCAAGAATTGTTGGAATTTAAGTATTGTTTAAATCTCGAAAGTAAGCTATTTTTGACCTCTCTTTGATTATTTTATTTTTTCGGAAGCACGTTTTTGAATCCATCAATCAAATAATTTATACCAGTTTATAAATTTGCTTAAGTTGTTTTAATTCTTTTGTTTGTTAATTAACTAACTTTTTTTTTTGGCTTAGGAAGGACCTGCTTCTATTATTCGGTTGGCCTTTTTCCGAGACTCGCAAAAAAATTGTTCGATGGTCTTACATGGTCTCTTAACAATTAATTTTATGTTTTTTATAGAGCATTTGATGAAAGCTTAAGAAGCACGGACACGGGTCTGCAGCTGCGAGTTCGAATCTTCCGCGACACTGGAGCTTACCAGACACTCGGACGCTGCACTCCCCGCGTCACGACACATTTGCAACTTGCAAGGGTTGCTTCTTCAATTGGGTCGGGTCCTAGAGTTCCCATGTATTGGGTTGTATTGTTTATTTGTATTGTACTGGGTTGGGTTGCTTCTTAGGTGTTGTTTGGGAGTCTGGTTTCAGTACCGAAACCAGCATTCTCAGACTGAAATTGAAAAAAGAATGTTTGGTAAACACCAGTTTTGGAGATGAAATTGAAAATGTTGGTTAATTAATTCAGCATTTTCTCCATTTTGGGAATGACCCAAATTGGACCAGTGGAGCAACCAGGAAAAATTTAGATTGCGGGATGGAGGGTTGAGCAAATTTTTGGACAAAAATACCCTTTCTATTCTTGTTTAATTACGATGCTACTTTGTATATAATATTAAAAAAAAATCAAGAACTCCTCATTCTCGTTCTCTTCTACATTTTCTAGGGTTTTCTCTCCTCCTTGTCGTTCTCCTCCCACAACGCCTCTCTACTCATTCTCCTCCGACAACACCTCTCCTTATCCTCCGACAACACCTCTCCTTCTCCTCAATTGGCTTCGTCCGACTCCTCTCTCGTCTCCGGCCTTCTTCTCCATCGCGATTCACGGTATCTTTCTCGTCGTCCATCGTTCTTCGGCCCGTGGTAGCTATTTCAAGGATTTGTCCCAGCTAAGGTACTATTTTCTTAGTCTCCAGTCAACAATACTCTCTTTTTATAAAAGTTTGAGGTTTGATTTCATGTATAATATAACTATGATTCCTTGGTTTGTTGGTGTAATTGATATTAATTAGTAACTTCTATTTGTGGAGGAGTGTCTCCTTGTATGAAATGCTTGTTGATTTAAATTTTATTTACATGATTTATGATCCCTTGGTTTGTTGATGTTTAAGATACTAATTTTGTAACTTCTAATTGTGGAGGAGTGTCTCCATGTATGAACTGCTTGTTGATTTTAATTTACTGTGGATGTTATTCCTATGCATATAGCTAGTGCTGCTGATCGCGCGTCGAACACGTCAAATATAATAGTGAAATAGGTATGGAAATGGGAGTAGAAATACAACTTATCACTGTCTACAAGAGTTTGTAGACCATGGTAAGAGGATCGTCCACAGAGACCTCTAGGAGATGTAATTCTTGGTTTGACTTCCTCGTCACTGGATTTGGTTTTGGTTGTTTCTGAAAATAAAGACAAAACAGAAAGCGGTAAAAATAGTTCAAAGTAGTATTGGCCAAAGTCTTGGCCAAGACAGGGGTCAAGATTGAAATAGATCTAGTAAAAGGGAATTCCAGGTAAGGGTGATGTGAGAGCTTGTGTTCTTATGCTTCGATCATGGACTCAAGGATGTTCATCTCTTCAGTTCATAGTACTGCTATAGAGTGGAGGTACTCCTGTTCACTCCTGTCTTCCCTCCTCTTCAAATTACCTGGCAGGTACTCCCTCTCCTGATAATCCTAGCCAAGGGACACCTTGCTGGTTAAAGGGTTTATCCGTTTGACTGCTGTCTTGAATGGTTGTTCGCTTCCTCAATGGTATAGGGGAAGACAGTACCTAGGTCAAGGTGTTTCCCTGTGGAAACCCTAGGTTGTCAATCTGGTCTTGACCTAGATTACTTATTTCTTCTAGTCTGGTACGAGACTAGTCACCTACTTTGTCTAGCCGACGGGTGCTCCCTTTCCTTCTAGACCGGCTGCAACTCTTCTCTACTAGGGTACAAGGATGATCAAACCTTGTCTCTAGTGAGTAAGCGAGGGATTAAGTTCAAGAAATAAATAAATACAAGAGAAGAGATTATTAAGTACGAATTGATCTCACGAACGCATAAGAACTTCAGCTCATCAACCCTTACCAAGAATTGGTGTTTTAGTTACTCATACTCATAGATAAAAAGATAAAAATATATAATTGCATAAACTAAATCCGAGAAATAAATCTCGGAGTAAATTGTTATTGGTATCAAAGAAGGAGAAAAGAGAAGAAGGATTCCGATCGATGGTGCCTGTTGGGATCCCCGGACAGAGGTGAACAATACTCGGCTATATAGCCCTAAAATACCTCTGTCCTACTCCAACTCTAATTCCTAGAAAATCTCTAAAATATAGCTATAATAAATTGTTCTAACAATGGAAAGTAAATTGCAATACAAAAAGAGGGAGATCCCATGCGGGATTCTTCAAGAGATATGCTTCAGATCCCTCTAGATATACGGGACAGTTGCGACTTGCCAGCTGCAAAGCCCAATGTGGGAAGCGGTCCAAACGATCCGCACTTCTGTCTATATCGCGAAAGTGTCTTGGCCGCAGTCTTGGCCAAGACAGGCTGGTGCGCGCTGCTTCAGACGCTAGTATGTCTAGGCTTAGATCCAAGCCAAGACTCGGGAAATCAGCTCCAGCTCTTCACTAATCAAATCTCCGATAATTCACCTCCAGACCAGATCTGCAAAGATATGGGAAATACAAGGATAAATTAGTAGTTTTACTGCCCAAAATAACAAGTAAAAGGACAATAAAACATGATGAAATGCAGTGTAATCAAATTACCCACACTTAAACTATGCTTGCCCCCAAGCATACAGACTCGAAGACTCAAAAAGAAAGAAATAAAAAAAAAACACAACAAAACAGAACAGACATCATGAACCCCCTGGACTTCCTCAATTTCAGGTTGTTTACCCCTTCACTGAATCTGCCAAGACACTTTACCAGGATATCCAATGCTAGACTAACAAGGAATAATCAATACCCTAAACATACCCCTTCCACATGGTATCAAGACACCTCACTAGAAAAGATTGATAAGGTATAGGGCAAAGAGTTCACCACGGATTTGGGTCCCACCGCTGTGTTGTCTATCCAAAAGTGCCTAAAGACTGGTGCCATTTAAATCACTTTGAAAAAAAAAATTTCTTCTTTTATTTTCTTTTTATGTCTTAGCAAAAATCTTTTTAGACATATCAAGTGTCCTTTGCATTTTTACAGACACGACACATAGTTAGAGCTTGCCCTTTTCTGCGGGGACTTCCACCTTTGCTATGTCTGTCCTATGACACTCCAACACCTTTCACTGTCTCGCACTCTTAGGCAGATAGAACAACACACCCAAATCATAGCAGCAAACCCTATTACCCTAGAAAAAGTTTAAGGTCCTAGCTAAGTGTCCTTACAACCATGTGGATGGTTAATGTTTAGGAATCATTAGAGTATATGCCCCTTAGGCATTAATCATTTACGCTCATTCGCTTCCCTGTCACTAAAGCATTGTGTCTCCTAAGAAAGTGTCTAAATGCAGTCCACCGAAAGACTAAACAACTCAAAAAAGAAAACAGGGGTTTGGATGCACTCACAAAATAGACTCAAAACATGCAGAAAAATAAAAAATAAAAACCATGCAAATGACAGACTCTACACTGGACCGACGCATGCAAAAAGAGAATTTAAATCATGCAAAAACTGACTCACAATTATAAAAAAACACAACATAACAATTATCCAAAACACAACAAAAATTATAAAATAAATAAAACACAAACCAATGTACAAATCCTCCCCACACTTAAAAGACACAATGTCCTTATTGTGTGGAGAGACAAACAAAAGACAGAAAAAGAAAAGAAAAGAAAGAAACGACTTGGGGGCAAACAACAGATCATGCTGCTGGAGTCTGGTGATCTTGGCCTGAAGCTTGGCCTAGATCAGGGGTTGGAGGATCTTTCGGCTTTGGATCACGTGGAGCAGGAGGAGGCATAGATGGATGCGGTGTCTTAGCTGGCGGTGCCGGTGGTTGGGGAGCTTCTTCCTCATTAGAGGATTCACTGTCGGAGCTCAAATTGTCGTACAGAGCTTTGAGGTACTTGAGATGGACTTGAAGATGTTGGTACACATGGAGGACGTTGGTCCTGGTGAGCTTCATTTGCTCAAGGAGGACATCTTGTCGGTCGTTAAGTGCTTTGGCCCAACGAGGCACCTCTGCACTGGTGGATGCGGATGAAGGGTCTTGCAATGTGTCTTGGGGCTTGTCTTAGCCTAGACGGTCCAAAATGATCTTCTGCTGCTCAAGGATGAGCAGCTGGCTAGCTTGAAATTCCCTGGCCCACTCTGGAGGTTCATTGATGCTACTGGCAGGGGGATCCTGGCCTGCGTCTTGGCCTAGATCAGCTGCAACATCAGGAATG
The DNA here is from genome assembly GCA_963691705.1 of Viola odorata. NCBI lineage: Eukaryota > Viridiplantae > Streptophyta > Magnoliopsida > Malpighiales > Violaceae > Viola > Viola odorata. The sequence goes on from OY829543.1 coordinate 8,677,970, forward strand.
GGAGTGTCTTGGCCTGCGTCTTGGCCTAGACCCGGGGCAATATGGTCCTCTGCTGCTTCTCCAGGGATTTGTACTGGACGCAGCTTGTACTTCCCTTCATTTTTCTTCGAGAAAATGTGCTCCCCAACTGGTGTAAAACCTGTATTACAAGCAACAAACTCTCCGTCCAAATGGAAGTATCCCATTTGGTCGAAGGCTCTCAAATCTAGAATTTTGGGGGAACAACACTTATGCAAATCAGCAGCAGCAGGATCAAGACCAGCAATTTTAATAGCAAGCCAAGTAATCAAGGACCCAAAAATCAGTTTGGTGGCAGACTCACGAGCATGCAATAGCTGAACCAAATATAAACCTAAGTTGACCTTTTTCTGGTGCAAAATACACCAATGCAAAAATAGTTCAGACTTAGCGAAATTTCCAGAAACCTTTGTCTTCCCCGAAAGGTTAATAGACAAGGTTCTATGGAGCATTCTAAGTGCAGGGTTCAGAATAGCATGTGCCTTTGAATTCCTATCAAACTGAGCATCCGGATCACCAGCGATCTCTCTAAATGCAACATTATTATCCCAATCAGTGGGATAGTCAAAAATGGCCTCATCACTATATGCAAATCCTAACAAAGTATTGAAAGCATTGACAGACAAGTGGCTCCATTTATCACACAACCGAAAATTAATCACATCATCAGCAGCAAAATCAGGTTTGTCTCTACCCCTAACATACAAGGTTTCCTCGTCAAACCAGAAAGATGTGTGAAACTCTAAGCACAATTCGGTGTAAGCATCACACTCAACAGACATAAAAGGGATCCAACCAATGGCATACACAAATTCCCTAATCCCATAGCATCAAGAAAACCAAAATCCAATCTAGCAAATGCAGGAATGTCACAGGAATGAAAATCACGCAGTTTAGCTTTGAGGTCTGGTGGTTTATTTTCCCACGCTTTCAATTAATTCCCTTTTAATTGCTTTTGAATTTGTTCGTTCAAAAAGCAATTAAAGGCCTTTAAAAGACGGCGCTGACACGTGTCCCACTAACTAAGAAAAAACGGCTCTAGTGCATAACAGTCTAGCCCCAAGGCTTGGCCTAGATCTTGGCCAGCCTGCTTCAATTTCCCCACACTTAATTTCCTGCACAAAATCAAAAACAACCCAGTGAAATCAAATGTGACAAAAATAAAATAAAAATAAAAACTTCCTAAAAATAAAAGAAACAAGAGTTGCCTCCCTTGTAGCGCCCTTATTTTAAGTCCTAGGCTTGACTCTGAATTTTCTTCACTTGTTTTCTGGTGGCAAGTCCACCTTTTCAGAAATTTGCTCTTCCTGGAAATTTTCAAAGAACGGTTTCAATCTCTGTCCGTTCACCTTGAGCTCAGCACCTGTTTTCTCATTTCTAATATCTACTGCACCATGCGGGTAAATATTAGTAATAACAAAAGGGCCTTCCCATCTAGTTTTTAATTTTCCAGGAAACAATTTAAAACGTGAATTATAAAGGAGAACCTTCTCCCCTGTGCGGAGAGATTTTCCAATAATTCTTTTGTCATGGTAAGCTTTCATTCTGATTTTGACAATCAGCTGATTTTCATAAGCTTGATCTCTCAACTCCTCTAGCTCTTGGAGTTGTAATTTCCTCTCTTGCCCAGCTTCGTTATAACTCAAGTTGCACTTTCGTATAGCCCAATATGCTTTGTGTTGCAACCCTACTGGTAAGTGGCACGTCTTCCCATAGACCAACTTGTAAGGCGTCATCCCGATTGGTCCTTTGTAAGCCGTTCTGCAGGCCCACTGGCTCCAATCGCGTCTGTCTAGGCCTACTGTCTTGGACAAGACAGACTTCACTTCTCTATTCGATACTTCTGCTTGGCTGTTTGATTGAGGGTGGTAGGCTGTGGATACCCTATGTGTGATGCCATATTTCCTGAAAAGGGAAGATAGAATCTTGTTGCAGAAGTGTGTTCCTCGATCACTAATGATCCCTCGAGGAATTCCAAATCTGTTCAAGATGTTAGATTTAATGAAGGAAATAACAGTTCTAGCATCATCATTCTTAGTGGTTTTCGCCTCTATCCATTTTGATACATAATCCACAGCTAAAAGAATATATCTGTTGCCAAAAGAAGTGGGGAAAGGTCTCATAAAATCTATGCCCCATATATCAAATATTTCACATGAAAGAATAAAATTCATAGGCATTTCATTTCGGGAACTTATATTCCCTACCTTTTGGCACGCGGGACAAGTTTTACAAAATAAAAAACTGTCCTGAAAAATACTAGGCCAATAAAAACTAGCCTCTAAGACTTGTAGGGCTGTCCTTCTTGCTCCAAAATGGCCTCCACATGCTTGAGAATGACAGAATTTAAGGATAGACAAGGTTTCATCTTGAGGTATACACCTCCTAAGTAATTGGTCAGTCCCTAATTTCCATAAATATGGATCATCCCAAACATAGTACTTACTGTCATGTTTGACTTTTACTCTTTCGTAGGTAGTCATATCACCATAGTGTTTACCTGTTGCAAGGTAATTCACAATTTCAGCATACCATGGTCGCGGGTTTGGCTGAGGTCTAGGCCTAGACTTCGGGCTAGACAGTGAGATTGAAAACAGTTTTTCGTTAGGAAATCCTGCTCTCACTGGTTCCAGGTCTCCTTCTGCTAGGCAGCGGCTAAGGTGGTCTGCCACAAGGTTTTCCTTGCCGCTCTTATCCTTAATTTCCAGATTGTGCTCCTGCAAAAGAACAATCCAACGGATTAGTCTAGGCTTCGCCTCGTGCTTGACCAAGAGATATTTCAACGCCGTATGATCAAAAAATACAATAATTTTTGTGCCCAATAAATAAGATCTAAATTTTTCTAAGGTAAAAACTATTGCAAAGAGTTCTTTTTCGGTTGTGGTGTAATTTCTTTGGGCATCATCTAGCATTTTCGATGCATAATAGATCACGTGCGGATCTTTCCTTTTTTTCTGCCCAAGAACTGCCCTAACAGTAGCGTCACTTGCGTCGCACATCAGCTCGAATGGCAGGCTCCAGTCTGGTGCTTGGATGATCGGTGCTGTTGTCAATCATTCCTTCAGTTCCCCGAACGATTTCTGACATGATTCGTTGAAGTCGAACTCTACCTCCTTTTGTAGTAGCTTGCACATTGGTTCAGCTACTTTTGAGAAGTCTTTTATGAATCTACGATAGAAACCTGCATGTCCAAGAAAGCTCCTAACCTCACGCAAGCATGAGGGGTAAGGCAAGTTCTTGATAGTGTCAATTTTGGCTTGATCAACCTCAATGCCTTTCTTTGAAATCACATGGTCAAGGACAATTCCTTGGTCCACCATAAAATGACATTTTTCAAAGTTTAAGACTAAACTTGTATCAACACATCTCTTTAAAATATTTTCTAGATTATGTAAGCATTGTTCGAAATCATTACCATATACGGTAAAGTCATCCATGAATACCTCGATGCTCTTCTCTACATATTCAGAAAATATACTTACCATGCACCTTTGAAAGGTTGCAGGCGCATTGCATAGCCCAAATGGCATGCGTTTGTAGGCGAACGTTCCAAATGGACAAGTGAACGTCGTCTCTTCTTGATCTTCGGGTGCAACGGGGATTTGATGAAACCCCGAGTAGCCGTCCAAGAAGCAGTAGTGAGACTTTCCAGTAAGTCTCTCAACCATTTGGTCGATAAACGGCAATGGGAAATGGTCCTTCCGAGTGACTTGATTCAGCCTTCGGTAGTCAATACATACCCTCCATCCGTTTTGAATTCGTGTCGTTCTTTGGGTGCCATCATCTCCTTCGATCACTGTAATTCCTGTTTTCTTAGGAACAACCTGCACAGGAGATATCCAATTACTATCTGAGATAGGATAAATAACACCCGAATCTAACAATTTGATTATTTCTTTTTTAACCACTTCCATCATCGGAGGGTTTAATCTCCTCTGGGGTTGCCGAATGGGTTTCTTATCCTCTTTTATGTAAATATTGTGGGTACAGATGTTGGCTGATATTCCTTTGATATACGCCATAGTCCAGCCAATTGCTTCTTTGTGCATCTTCAAGACTGCCACCAATCTCTCCTCTTCATCCTCCGTTAGTTTCGCTGAAATAATAATGGGTAGGGTGTCGTCTAGGCCTAGATAGGCATACTTGAGATGATCTGGCAGAGATTTTAATTCCAACTGTGGTGCCTGCACAACAGAAGGTAGAAATTTAGGAATCGCAGACTACACAAATTGACAACTCACAGTTTTCTTCCCGATTTTGGTAGGCTTGGCCTACGTCTTGGCCAAGCTTGATGCCAAGACCAGGTCTGTGTTTTCCGTATCAGCCAAACTGTCCAAAATTTCTTGGAGTTCCTTCTGATCTCCAGTCCTGTCCTCTAATTCTTTTAGAGTTCTTGTGGAAATTCCCCTGCTCAAAACATACTCAAGGGGGTCGTTAATACATATATCAACAATTTCTTCAGTAATTGGATCTAAAACATCAAGAAAATTAACGCAATGAAAATCATTAGGATGCTTTAGGGCTTCAATAATGTTGAATTTAATTGTTCTTCCACAAAATTACAGAATTATACTTCCCTCAAAGCAATCGATCTTTGCCTTGGATGTCCTTAGAAAAGGTCTTCCTAATAAAATGTCAGTGGTACAAGAAGGTAGTTGAACATTCATCTCAACTATATAAAAGTCCACCGGATAAATAAAATCGTTTACCATTACTAAGACATCAATCACCACACCCTTAGGTCGGATGATTGTTCGATCAGCCAGCTGGATTACCAAGTCAGTCTCCTTCATTGTCCCGATCTTCAAGGTCTCGAATTCACTTAGGGACATCACATTGATGCCAGCCCCTAAGTCGCAAAGGGCCTTCTCAATTTTCTTATTCCCGATTTGACATAGAATGGTGAAAGTCCCTTGGTCCTTGCACTTCTCTGGGAGCTGCTGCACTGCAGAGACATTGTGAGATAAATTCACCCTCTCTATGCTTGCAATTTTATTTTTATTAGTACACAATTCTTTAAGAAATTTAGCATAAGAGGGAACTTTTGCAATTAAGTCCAACATAGGTATATTAACGACTATTTTCCCAAAAACAGCCATGAAGTCTCTCGCTTCATCTTGCCTCTTCTCTTTCGAAGATCTAGGGGGAAATGGTGGAGGAATTTCTATGATTTCTTCCTTACGATCTGGCTTGGCCTGAGTCTTGGCCAAGACAGGTTTTGCCTTTTCTAGTTCTGTGATAACTATAGGCTTGGCCTGAGGTTTGGCCAAGACTGCCTCTGATTCAGCCTCTTCTTCCTCATCTTCATCCATCTCTTGCGACTGGATTTTCCTTATTTCTTCATCTGTTTTCGCTCCTTCCCTCTCTGGTAGTACAACTCCACTCCTAAGACTCATGGCACTAACATTATGTTTTGGATTTTCTACGGTTGTAGAAGGTAATTTCCCTTGATTGGCCATTTGATTGATTTGTTTTTGCATCTCCGCTAAGCTGGACTGCGTAGATTGCATCAGATTCTTCTGCATCTCAACCAAACTCTTAAGTGTATCCTCTATAGAGGGACCGGTTATCTGCAAGGGTTGAGGTGCTGGAGGCAGCTGAGGTACAGAGGCTTGGCCAGGAGGTTGGCCAGGATTAAGGTTTGAAGGACGAGGTATGAAATGTTGAAAGTTAACGGGAGGTTGGCCAGGATGTTGTTGGGGCATATTCTGATTTTGATTTTGATTTGGAGGTACTGGGTCTCTCCATTTAAAATTCGGATGACCTCTCCATGAATACTGATTGCTTCCTTGAGGGAAATTCTGCATACTCCCTTGGTTTTGTCCATAGACCGCATTTACTTGTGCTACATCTTCAGGATGTTGTACCATGTAGCAGTTATTGGTCTGATGATCTTGTTGCTGGCAGATTCCACAAATTGATGCTACTTGCTCCTGATTTGAGTTTCCTGTGTTCATGGTACCTGAAATATTGACAGAAATGGTTTTAACCATATCAGTTAACTCAGCTAATTTTTGCTCAACATCAATAGAACAAAGACTAGAAGGAGTAGAAGTTCTATCAGAGGCTATATTATTTTGGCTATTGTCTGCCATGGTCTGAAGTAGAAGTTTGGCTTTTGTGACTGTCAAGTCCTGTAATGCTCCACCTACGACTGCATCAACTTTTTCTTTGCTAGGTAGGAGCATTCCATCATAGAAATATTGGATCATGGTCTGATCCGCAACTCCATGAGTAGGGCAAACTTCTTGTAATTCTCTAAACCGTTGGTGATATTCGCTTAACCCTTCATTGTTCCTCTGTTGGATGGAAGCCATATTCTATCTAGCTGCTCCTGCTTTTGTTGCATTCGAGTATTTGTTGAGGAATAATATGGACATCTCGGCCCAGGTGTTGACCGTGTTGTGAGGTAGGCTGTAGAACCAATTTTGGGCAGCCCCCTCAAGAGAGCATGGAAAAGCTTTCAACTTTGCTCTCTCCATATTCACAGTAGCTGGCTTCATCATATCACACTGAACATGTAGGTTCCTTAGGTGCTTGAATGGGTTCTCATTCGAATGGCCATAAAACCTAGGAAGGTTGGCCACCATATTGGTCTTGATGGACCAATCATTTGCCTATGTTGGCAAAGCTATGCAGGAGAAGGTTTCCTGCTCTGCTGTTCTATTTAGTAGTGGGTTCTGGTAGATTTTCTGCCATGTCTGGACTAAAGAGTTCGTCTTGGTCTGAATCTAGGCCAAGATCGTGGTCAAGACTGCGATCTGTTTCTGAACTAGAGGCTTCTGATTCACTTTCCTCAGGGTTTTTCTTTTGCTGAGCTATCTTCCGGAGTTGTGCTTCGGCCTTAGTGAGATTCGGATTGTATGGTAGTAAATCTTCTTCTCTACAAGAGGACCTGGTGATCAACTATCAAAAATAAAATAAAACAAAAACTACAAATACCGTTAGAGATCCCCGGCAACGGCGCCAAAATTTGATCACGCGTCGAACACGTCAAATATAATAGTGAAATAGGTATGGAAATGAGAGTAGAAATACAACTTATCATTGTCTACAAGAGTTTGTAGATGATGGTAAGAGGATCATCCACAGAGACCTCTAGGAGATGTAATTCTTGGTTTGACTTCCTCGTCACTGGATTTGGTTTTGGTTGTTTCTGAAAATAAAGACAAAACAGAAAGCGGTAAAAATAGTTCAAAGTAGTATTGGCTAGACAGGGGTCAAGATTGAAATAGATCTAGTAAAAGGGAATTCCAGGTAAGGGTGATGTGAGAGCTTGTGTTCTTATGCTTCGATCATGGACTCAAGGATGTTCATCTCTTCAGTTCATAGTACTGCTATAGAGTGAAGGTACTCCTGTTCACTCCTGTCTTCCCTCCTCTTCAAATTACCTGGCGGGTACTCCCTCTCCTGATAATCCTAGCCAAGGGACACCTTGCTGGTTAAAGGGTTTATCAGTTTGACTGCTTTCTTGAATGACTGTTCGCTTCCTCAATGGTATAGGGGAAGACAGTACCTGGGGGTGGGACTTTATCACGAATGAGTTCCGGACTAAAACTGGACTGTATTACGAGCAAAAATAACTTAAGAGCAAATGGGATGCTCTAAATAAGGAGTACAAATTGTGGAAAGACTTGATGCGTAGTGAGACGGGGTTAGGATGGGATCCGCATAAAATGACCGTTGGTGCAGATGATGCTTGGTGGGAAGAAAAGATAAAGGTCAGTTTTTGCCTTTCGAAACTTCTTTGCTCTACTTTCATAATATTTTGTTAGATCTTGGCATGAGGGATGTCTAATATGTCTTTTTAATGTCTAGATTAACCCGAGTTTTGCAAACTTGAGGATATGTGGAATTGAACCAGAACTCGAATAGAAACTAGAAGTCATGTTTAGCACCATAATAGCTACGAGAGAGTTTGCTATGGCACCCGTTGCGCCGCAGGAGCCCGCAGCTGATGTTGAAGGTTGTGGTGATTCAGATGAAGGAATTCACCTTGATCAAACTTTGGATGATTTGTTTGAGGTTGGAAATTCTCAAGCGGACTTACCAAATAATCGGAAGAGAAATCTTGAGAGTAGGGGGTGTGCCAATTCAAACCTTCGAGTGAAGAGAGGAAAGAGGCAAACAGGGGGCGTAGCAATGCTGGCTAGACACCTGGATACGTTGGTCGGTGCGGTAGGCTCTAGGAGTTCAACTGTGAACTCTAATGTTACTGAACCTCATGTGCCTACCTTAAGAGCTGTTGTGGCAGACATGAAAACTCTACCAGGGCTGGACATCAATGGAGAAATCTTCATGTGGGCCACTGAATTTCTCGAAGACAAAATGAAGAGGGAGGTCTATCTCAAGCTCGATTCACCGGCACACAAGATCAACTGGTTGACCTATCATTTTACTCAAAAGGGGGCAATGTAATTTGTGAACTTTGTATTTGCGGTATTGTATGATAATATTAGTACTTACTGATAGGATGGTTGACATCAGCCGGGGGGGGGGGGGGGGGGGGGGGGGGACTCACGCGACTCTATACGCACGACACCATCCCATCCTAGGGACCCATGAGGTTATCGTTCCCGGCAGCCCCATCAGATATCGCTCATGACGTCATCCATCGGTATCGCTTGTGACGTTACCATCAGACATCGTCTGGATTGTTATCGCCAGGTATCGCTGAATAGGCCTATAAATACCCCTACTTTTCCAATCAGAAGGTAAGATCGAGATCACTCGGACGAACCTCTGTTATTTTTGAAACCCGAACTGACTTAAGCATCGGAGTGTCTACGCCGGAGCCCCCCCTCCGGCGCTTTGCAGGTACATCCGGCACCGACCGCCACCCTTCCGATCAGGCACGACCCCGAATTTTACAAGATCGACGTTGAATCTTATCAAATGGTGCTTTCATTGAGAGCTTTGGTGTATTAAGTGAGCGTCCTTAATAGCCAAGCTCCGTCTAGTCGGAAGATTGGAACGGTCATGATCACGGGATCGGAGCCGATCCGATCATCATCCTCTAATATCCCTTTCTCAATCCGCAGACAGTTATTCCCTTTTGCTACTGCTGATCTCTCTATGATGACACAACCAATTATTTCGGGATCTCTAAACCTCTCGGCTGGAATTGCTGGGGGACTGGCCTCCTCGTAGACGGACATCTTGTCATCTCAGATAGCGGGATCTGATTTCTCCACTCCTCTTTCGGGGGGATCTGTGCTCAACCGTGAACATCCCTTTGCAATGGAAATAACGGCCCTTCGTTCTCGGCTGGAATATTTGACTAAAATGGCTGCAAGAGTCACGCCTGGTGCTTCTGGATCTAGTCTCCCTCCCCGCGTCATGTTCACACTATCTATTGTTGCTGATCGACCTTTATCACCATTGTTTCCAGAAAACTTCTAGATGCCTTTATCTGCGGGAAATCCTCCGATTAGTATTGAGCAGTTTACTCAAGGAAGAGTAGAGGCTTACGTACCACAAATGCCGCAAGGTCTCCTCCTGCCAGGGGACAGGCAACTTGAGGGGGTTAGGAACCGGTGGGACGGACGGAGGGAAGGAGCCAACAGAAGCGTGTCTCCCGAGTACAGTGAAAGATCCAGTAGTCGAAGGTATCGAAGTCGTTCGCACAGGAGCCGCAGTCGATCTCCTAGACGACATCTTACGCCAGAACCACGAAATATGGGCCGTCAGGCCGAAATGTCTCCTCCGCGTCAGGCGCGTGAAATTCTTGATGATACATCGGGCCACCCATTTAGCCGTCGTATAAGGCGTCACAGGGTCAGTCGGCGCGTGAAGCTTCCCGCTGATATTTATGATGGCACCAAGGATCCCATCTCGCATATTAATAAAGTGAAGGATTTTGTTCAGTTTCAGACCCACAGTGATGCGGCGTTATGCCAAATATTTGTTATGACATTATCGGGCGTTGCGCGTCTCTGGTTTGAGGGTCTCTCTAGTGGATCCATTAATAATTTCTCACAATTAGAATCTAAATTCCGGAGCAGATTTAGCACGGCAATTCCAATCAGGAAATCTGCCGCCGCGTTATTTGACATACAACGAAGGCCTCAAGAAACCTTAAAGGAATTTCTTAGTCGCTTCGATTTGGAAATGTCCTTAACGCCGGGACTTACTATTGATTTTGCTATAGAAGCTCTGAAAAGGAACTGCCGCTATGGAAAGCTGAAAGACGCGCTCATGGTGGACCCTCCAGTGACTTTAGATGCATTGAGGCTTAAAGCCCACAATTACGCAAAAATGGAAGAGGAAGAAAATAGAGATAAGACGTATAACGCGCCGCATGGGACATCTCAAATTACTACTGTTCCCGCGAAGCTACTACCTGACGACCATTTTATCGACGATTACGCCAGGCGGAAGGACCATATCCCCAAGGCCTCCAACAAACAGAAAGGTCATTTTTCAAAGGGAAAAACCGGTGGTTCCCCCTCTCGACGTCACGGGGATTTTTATAAGAATCGGACGTACGACCCAGATTTTCCTTCTCTTAACGTACCAAGGGCAGAGATTTTAGCGATAGCGGAACAGAGAAATCTTCCCATCCGCTACCCCGCGCCTACGAAACCAGGAGTGCTTCTAGGGAGAAGGGAGAATGCTTATTGTAAATTCCACAAAGCTAGGGGCCATTCCACAGAAGCGTGCAGAGAGTTAAGATCGGCGATAGAACGTTTGGTCGAAGAAGCATATATAGGAGAATTTGCCACCCAGATAAGAGAAGATGCCAGAAATAATCTCATGAAAAAGACAGCAGACGAACCACCAGTTCCTCCTCGCGTGCCGCAGAAGGATGATGCTCCCAGAGGTAAAGACAGGGAAACTCTTACGGTTGATGATGAATATATCCCTATGATTAACATTATCGCGGGAGGAACCCCTTATATGGACGAATCAGAGCATCTGACAGCCGCGAAAGGAGACAAGTGCACACTTGATGACATGACAAAAAAAGGAGATGCGATAGGCATATTGGATCGAATGATATTATCCTTTTTCGAAGAGGATGAGAAAGGTGTCGTCTATCCGCACAATGATGCATTGGTGGTTACGCCCGTCATCGCCAGTCATGGAATCAGAAGAACTCTTATTGATAACGGGAGCGCGGTGAACCTCTTTTCACTGGAAGCATACAATCTCATGAAGCGACCTGATAATGAGCTAACGCCTAGCAAACGGCCTATAGTCGGCGTTGATGGGGTTCCAATCCCATTCACGGGGGTGATTACTTTGCCCATATATTTCCGAGAAGACACCTACAAGCGATCAGAGAACTTGTTGTTCCTTGTCGTGGATCTGAATTTGCCTTACAATGTCATACTCGGACGACCTTTCCTCAACCGCTTTGGAGCGGTGATATCTCAGAAGCATCTAAAGATGAAGTACCCCTCCTGGGATGGGGTAGTATCTATAAAAGGGCGATCAAAAGCTAGCGGCGGAGTGCTACTCGCTCATGACTCAAAGAAGCTGCGATAGGTACGTATGTATAGCAGCGGACCCCTATGAGCAGAGTGATGAGAAGCGTGCTCAACCTCTGGACAAAATGGTACCCATTCCGGCAATCGGTATAGAGGAAGCAAGTTTCCTGATCAGTGAAAAACTCAGCCCAGCGGAAAACCTTCAACTGGCCCGACTACTGAACAAATGCCAAGGAGATTTCGCGTGGAAACCCTCCGACATGCCAGGTATATCGCGGGAAATAGCCGAACATCGGCTCAATGTGGACCCAGATGCCAGGCCGGTACAGCAAAAGCGACGCGCGTTCTCTAATGAAAAGGCGTTAGCTGTAGATAAGGAGGTAGCAAAGCTTCTTGAAGCAGGGTTTATCCGCGAAGTTCAATATCCCACCTGGCTAGCGAACCCTGTCCTTGTTCCTAAGCCCAATGGGGATTGGCGCATGTGCATCGACTTCACAGATTTAAATAATGCCTGCCCTAAGGATTGCTACCCGCTTCCTCGCATAGATCAGTTAGTTGATCAGACCGCTGGATACGCTTATCTAAGCTCACTAGACGCCAACTCTGGATACCATCAGATCCCCATGACCCGGGAAGATGAAGAAAAGACTGCGTTTCTCACTCCAAAATTCACCTACTGTTATACGGCGATGCCGTTTGGGCTGAAGAACGCCGGGGCTACGTTCCAACGTATGGCCAACAAGCTATTCGAAGAGCAAATAGGGAGGAATGTGGAAGCATACGTTGACGATATATTGGTGAAGAGCGCAAGCTTTCAAGATCACCTACGAGACTTAAAAGAAGTCTTTGACGTAATGAAAAGGTATCGCATGAAGTTAAATCCCCGAAAATGTATGTTTGCATTTCAAACAGGAAAATTCTTGGGCTACGTGGTCAGCCAAAAGGGCATCCAGCCTAACCCCTCAAAGGTTAAGGCCATACAAGACATGATATCGCCAAGAACCACTAAAGAGGTGCAAAGGCTAACAGGGCAAGTCATTGCCCTTGGGCGATTCATTTCCAAGCAAGGAGAAAAGTGTCTCCTCTTTTTCAAAGTCATACGCAAGAAAGCCTCGTTCGGGTGGACCCCGGAGTATGAGGAGGCATTTATCGGGCTAAAGGATTACCTATCGTCTGACTTATTATTGACGAGACCCGAAGTAGGCGATACCTTATATCTGTATCTTGGCGCCGCAGATGAAGTGGTCAGTGCCGTCCTCGTTCGCGACGATAACCACTCTCATCGCCCGGTCTATTTTGTGAGCCACGTCCTAAAGGATGCGGAGTTGCGATACGCCCGAATCGAAAAGATAGCGTTCGCTCTTATACAAGCCACCCGCAAAATGGATCGATATTTTCAGTCTTATTCCGTTATCGTGCTCACGGACCAGCCTCTGAAAAGAATATTCCGAAAGCCTGAATCTTCCGGAAGAATGTTGATTTGGGCACTCGAATTAGAACAGTACGGATTGAGTTATCAGTCTCGACCGTCTGTAAAGGCTCAAATCCTGACTGATTTCATAGCGGAATGTACCTTTACAGAAGATCCTTTGGACGGCGTACCTGAAGCGGAATGGGGCGATATGGATCTCCCGTTCCCGGAAACCTACACGGACCTCTGGATCGTCCATGTGGATGGAGCCAAAAACCAAGAGCTGGCTGGAGCTGGAATCTTTATAAATGGGCCGCACGATATGCAAATACGATACGCCATTCGAATCCTATAGTCGTTATCTAATAACGCGGCAGAGTATGAGGCGTTGCTAGCCGGGCTCAGAATAGGGAAAGGACTTTCCTCTAAAGGGAGGCACGATACCGGAAGAACAGGAGACCTACGTCTAAAAATCTGTGGTGATTCCAAGTTGATAATTGACCAGGTCTTGGGGCACTCTCAGGCCCGGGAACCCATCGTGATTCAATATCTCGCCAAAGTATATTATCGTGAGCTATCGGTACCATCCTTCATGGAAGAGCAAGCGTCTTTATGTGTGGAGGAGCATGAGAGCGACTGGCGAATTCCCGTAATCAAATACTTGAAACACGAGGAACTGCCTGAGGATACCGCTGAAAAGAAGAAGGTACTGAGACAGGCAGCTCGCTGTACGTACTATGACGGGGATCTGATTCGAAGGTGTTTTTCTCACCCTGCCGCCAAATGTATAACTGAACAAGAGGGTCTTCACACCTTGCACGAAATCCATGAAGGGGTATGTGGTATGCACGTGTCAGGCGGTACCTTAGCGGCATAAGTTTTCCGATCCGGATTCTACTGGCCCACAACTATGTGCAAACCTGCCCTAAGTGCCAGGAGTTTGCCAAGATTCCTCGGCGGCCTGCCACTGAAATATCTGAAATTATCGCCCCTTGTCCTTTTGCTAGATGGGGGAGCGATATCCTAGGCCCATTCCCAAAGGCAAGGTCTCAACTGAAATTTGTGATAGTAGCGGTAGACTATTTCACTAAGTGGGCAGAAGCTGAAGCGGTCGCCACAATCACGGCAGAAAAAACTTGGCATTTCCTCAAATATCAAGTTATCATGAGGTTTGGCGTACCTCGTATCCTTGTCAGCGATAATGGGACGCAGTTCACCAGCCAGTTCTTCAAAGACCAGTGCTCAGAATTTGGAATCGAGCAACGTTTTTCCTCCGTGGCTCATCCGCAAACTAATGGACAAGCGGAAGTAACCAATCGGAGCATCCTTAGCGGCATCAAGAAAAATCTGGAAGGGTCTAAAAAGAAATGGGCTGATGAGCTACCATACGTGATGTGGGCGTACCGCATGACCGTTAAGACTACCACCGGAGAAACACCTTTCGCGTTGGCTTCGGGACCGAAGTTGTTACACCGGTGGAAATTGGAACCATGAGCCTACGGGTGGCTCACTTTCGGGAGGAACTGAATGAGGAAAGGTTACGAGCTAACCTGGACGCGTTACCAGAAGTCCGAGAGGAAATCCTTCTGAAAACGCAGCATTACAAACGAAAGATGGCCCGTTATCATAACAGACGCGTCAAAGAACGGTTGCTGAAAGCCGGTGACCTGGTGCTCAGAGACAAGCGAGCGGCAGGGCAACGCATGGGAAAACTGAGTCCAAACTGGGATGGACCATATCGCGTCACCCACGTTGTCGGGAAAGGAGCCTATCATCTGGAGACTCTCGATGGTACACCATTATCCAACTCTTGGAATATCGCTCGCTTGAAGTTATATTACTCTAGAATTTGATTTTATCTGCACCTTTGATTTATGTCAACCCTAACCATGACTAACGCTCGATGAGAGAGCTTTCGTGGAAGTTTGTGGTTGCCTTTGTGCAGATAAAAAAGGGGGTATTTTGGGGAAGTGAAAAGTCCTATCCTTGTGATGGCCGGTCTTGATCAGATGGCCCATTAAGTGAGGGCACTACCCACCATACCTTGAATTAGCGTCGGATTGAAAGATCCTGGACGCCCCCGGGGGTGAAAAGTCCTATCCTTGTGATGACCGATCTTGATCAGATGGCTCATTAAGTGAGGGCACCACCCGGTATCTTTGGGAGTGAAAAGTCCTTTTCTTGTACTGACCGTTCTCGTGGAGACGGCCCAGCAAGACAAGGCACGCCCCAAAGAAATAGAAACTCCGTTCTAGAAACAAGAATCCTATCTTAACGACTGGGCTGCTGCAGCTAGGTCATTAAGTAAGGACACGGTTCTAGACGCGAGGGCAACGCCCAAAAGTGAAAATTCCCTAGCCTTGTGATAGCCGTCCCGATCCGACAGCTCACTAAGACGAGGCACTTTAAGGGCCGATCGTGAAAATAGGGAAACGCGGAGAATCGTGAAATCCCGGCTAGTAACCAGATGTGTAATCCCTGGTGAAGTATAGAGCTGATAGCGAAAGCGATTCCCGCGGGTTCCAGGGTAACGCCCTATGATGGCAGCGAAAAGGCTCCTACGGGTAATTACTATCCCTCGTAACGTGTTTTTGTTACTGATGATTTACAATTGAGAATGCGCAGAATACTTTTCGGGCAGCGGAAGGAGTGAGGATCTCGTAAGCAGAGATATCGCTAGGCTTACCGAGAAAGTTAACCCAATACCAAATTCTGTAATTTTGGTGGGAACGCTAAGGATCTGTTCGGAAAAGTAAGCGCATTGGAAAAACATGGCGAAGATAACGCCAAAGGAGTTTGCAAAGAGGTGACTAAATAAAGGAAAGTCAGTAATAAAAGTGGCTTGAACACATCGAAATGTTTAAAGGGGGCTGCAAACTTTGGTGGTCAAAATAATAAACAAAAATTTAGTGACGCTTGATCACTAAGGAAAGAGCGGTAAAGCCTCGAAGCACGTCAACCTTCGGGGTGCCTCCGTTTCTAGCCTGCCGCTTTAGCTTGGCAAAAGCCCTCCTCATTAAGATGGCCAAATCTTCGTTTGAAAGCGGCAGTGACCTCATCGGGTTTGTACGCGTCAACCCCGTGGACTTCTTCAAAGCAAGCGACCAAAATAGCGGCAGTCTGCTCGACGTGCCACAGGCTCCTATCGGCTAACTCTTCCTCCAGGGCAGCTTTCTCCTTGGCCAGGGATGACTTCTCATTCTCCAAGGCAATAACTTTGGCCCTCTCCGCTGCCAAGGCGACAGATTGTTCTTCTTTCTACTTCTGATGAGCCAACAATAAGTTTGTACGCTCCTCTAGTAACTTTTTCTTCTCATTCCGCTATCGTGCTATCTCTTTCGAAGAGGAGGAAAGAGAAGCAGCCTGATGCTGCGCTTCCTCCGCCCAGTGATGGAACTGCATCATATTTGTAAAAAGGTTGGAGCGTAATGAATTCACCCTGTCAACCACGGGCCTGGAAAGGAAGGCTTCCCGTTCTGTCGCAGACGCCAGTACTTGGGAAGCCAGCAAAGCCGTAACCTCATCCGAGCCGTCACCCCCAGTGCCGCCAGACCAGTGTTACGCAGATCGTACAGTGCAACTTGATGGGTCACAGTAACGGCCCCACTTAGCGGACTAAGATCCGCCACAAAGTTAAAGGTGGTACCTCCTTCGCCATAACGGGCCTGTAGGGGGATGCTTGAAGGAACGAAGGCCAGAGGAAAAGGAGAGCGAGCCTGTGTGGACGAACCCCTTGGAGCAAAATAAGCGCCATGAGGCTGATAGCCTGAAAAATCTGGCATAACCTCCTGATATCCCATGTTGGAGGAATATGCTTGAACAGGACCACCAAAAGAATTGGGCGAAACCCCGAAAGTCTCGCCCGTGCCTAAATTCTCCAGAAATCCTGACGGATTCCCTCCCTGGGGAACAGCCGTAGAGTCAAACCCGTCTGCAGATCTGTTCTCCATCTCGGCGGTAGAGGAAGATGGATTTCTGCCCTCCTCTCCCAACCGCTGTCTCTTCTTTGAGCCAGTCAGCGCATAGCCCAAATCCATATCGCCTGAGGGAAGAGCGGAGGTAGCGACAGCAATAGTGTCCTGCCAAAAACGCGATATGAAATAAAGAAAAGAAAGAAATCAAACAACGACAGACATAGAAATGTAGTATATCGTGGCTAAAAGGCACCCTCACCGTATCAGCGTTGGGAGGAGGTGCTTCTGAAGAGCCTGCCGCGTCCAAAGAAGGTGTAAGAGCGGCGACACTTCTCATTTTTCTCTTCTTTTTTCCTTTGGCAATGGCCTTAGGAGCCTTGGAAGAAGAAGAAGGCTGGGCAGGAGGAGCAGCGATGGTCACAAGGGGAACGCCTTAAGGAATGTCAGGATCCCCCACACCGGCCGAAGAAGAGGAAACTTGAATAAGAGTAGCGAAAGTAGCCGGAAGATCGATGGTGTTATCAGTTGCTTCCGTGGAAGTAGCTCTCTCTTTTTCTTCTCTCTCTTGAGCCCTTTTCAAGCGTCTCCTTACGCTCTCAGGTTTATAGTTAGGATCCGTCGCTGCGAAAATACAAAATAACGTCAGCATTAGTATCAGCGATAACAAAGAAAGGAGTAACGCGACACTCACGTTCAACACAAGTTCGAATGTCCATTCTACAAGCCACTTGGCAGATGTGAACGCTGATTTCCAGTTTGAGCAATGCGTTTAACCAATCTTGTTCACGTTTCGGAAGGGTCCCTGGTCGGCTCCAGACGTTGTCATCCACGTTTTGGTTAAACCCAGATCGCCACCAGGAACCAAGATCTTCAGGAAGATCTATCACAAAAAACTCCTTTTTCCAGCCATCAACGGAAGACTCGATATGGAGGAGTTTCCAAGTAAAAGACTTCATAGAGTCATCGTCAAAACGGGGCGATATCGTTATCACCCCTCGGCATTTCATCAGCTTAAAAAGAGATTTAAGCAGTAGAAGGGAAGGGGAAGTAATCCCTTTGTATTTGCAAAGTTCCAGAAAAGCATAAACACAGCAATATGCATTTGGGGATAGTTGGGCCGGATTCAGATCGCCGGCAACAAGCAATTCTTTAACAAAAGAGTCAATGGGAAACCGGAAGCCATAACGGAACATTTGCGCATACATGACCCTACGATTGCCCGTCAAAAAGCTGTTCAAACGTAGTGACTCAGGGGCAACAGTGGTTTTATAATCATCAGGAATATCAGCATTATGGGAGGCCAAATGCTCACGGAGAGCGGCCTCAGATGTGATAACACTAGCCGTAATATCCATCCTTTTCTCATCGGCAGATTTCGACTCAGTACGGCGAGTCTTAGCCATGGCAGATTAAAGAATTAAAAGATGAAGAAGACGATGGAGGAGAAAGGAAATACCTTCAGAGAAAAGCACTTCAAAGAGCCTTGAATAGTGGGGAGAAAATAAGACGGCTAAAAGAAAATATGAGAAAGGGGGATGATAAAAGAAAAGGGAAAAGAATAAATATTGGGTTTTATAACCCTAATGATCAAACGAAACGACGAATGCCACAGTCGTTGCGTGGAAGCGGCATAAGGAACAGACTCAGGTAATGAGTGCAATCCTAGAAAAGCGCTACAACGCCTAGATTTAGGCAAAGTTCTCAAGCACGCTAGCCCGTAGCGCTGGAAGAAATGGACACGTGTGCCTGCACAATCACGACTTTTCTAAGGAAAGGATAGCAAGCATTAAATGCTCTGAAAAGCAGGTACCATCTCTTGGGAAAAACAAGAGCGATATCGTAAGAAAGAAAATAACGCAAGATGGCGTTGATTAAAAGAATAGCGTTGGGTTAACGCGAAAAGGCAAAATGAAAATCAAATAGCAATGAAATACAAGTATTGTCGCAACGAGGCGTTATTACAAGACAAAGAAGCAAATAAGCGAAAAATCTTCTAAATAGAGCAACCTCGATTAATCATGGGCCCTCACGAGCACCATTCCTCCGCTTTTCTCCAGAAGAAGGAAGATCTCTCTCACCTTCGCCCAAATCCTTTAGTCTCTTGGAAGCGTAATCGGCCAGCACTGACGAGTCAACAGTTCCCTGGCGATAGAGACTCATAAATTCAGCAATACAAATATCCATGGTCTTGTTCTTCCACCAGGCTATCTTTGAAGGCACTTTGGCCAAATCCGCATCACGAGATGCTATCTCTTCGCGAAGGAAAATATTCTTTCTGTCAGCCACCACCAATTCCGCTTCCAGAAGGTCTGTCTTAGCCTTCCCTTTTGATTTTTCTCGAGCAAGCTCAGCGCGACAGTCGTCTAACTCCGCCCGGGTCCACTCCTGAAGTTGCGACAACTCCGTTACCTTCCCTAAAGCAGCATCTAGTTCTCCCTTTAAATCAAGAGAAGGCTGAACCTTGTCACGCTGATCCTCGAAAAAGTAGTTTAACTCGCGGAAGCAGGCCAGAATGTCAATCAGAAGACGTGAGTGTCGTACGTCGGGAGGACGCCGCAAGAACTCTTCTTTGTCCTTCGAAGAAGTAAACATTTGTCCCACTATCGGGCCCACTGGCTCCTCTCGCGATGACGGGTCTGATACCCCTAAAGCACGGAGACCGTCGGTACCAAGGGAAGACAAGTCCAGCTGATAAGCGATGGGGCCTTGAAGACCTTGAGGGGAAAGATTGGCGATATAAGGAGGAGAGCAATTTTTTGCAGAATCACCAATGCCCGAAATCGAAGAAAGAAACAAAGGCTGAGGCTTCCGTGGAGGAGGAGCGATTGGATTCGGAGTTGGTAAGTTCACATATGGAATAAAGGAGCGAATAGGGGAGCTAGGACCGCCAGACACTGAGGGAGAGCCCACCGATGCAGAAGCCTCGTTAACCTTGGGAGGAATGGCAGAGGGCACCTTAGTAACTTCCGTCACTGGCAAGGGACCCGTAACGTGCGAGGCGTCAACTTCCTCGGAAGGAACCCCATTGATTTCCTCCACGGAAGGAACTGGTGGGTCAGACTTCTCTTTGCGAACTCTCTTTACGAGACGCTCCATTTCGGCAGCGATCTCTTCGCTATCGTCCTCGGTTGACTCCGTGGCAGGATCACTTTTTCTGGACCTAAGTTTCATTCGTTGGGCAAGGGTGGCATGACATAGCTCAGAACCAGTATCCATGCTTCCGCTATCACTGTCAACCTCTTCAATCACGGGATTACTTGGGACCACTCCCTTACCGCGAGGCGGCAGCCAATTCTCAAGGAAACGGGAAGGTCGGGCAGATGTGTTGCGTGTCGTGACGGTTTTGTTTCTCCTTCCTCGCGGCGGAATAGGCGGACGACTAGAGCCTTCGGGTGGAGGAGAAGGAGGTAATGTCTGAAGCGGCACCACGTTTAGAGGAGTGTCACTTTCCTCAGAGGATCGACCCTCAGCGTTACCTGCCGATAAAATATTTTAATATGACAAGAAAGTCGAAGCGATAAGGCGATAAAAGAAAAGACTCACCAACGACACACTCTGACAAAGACCTGAACCGAGCAAATTCCCGAATGCGGAAAGGCCCTTCTATTTCTAACAAGGCGTTAACATTGGATACATCCATACTAGACAGCACATCTGGTTCTCGCCAAGCGGCACTGGTAATCTCTCGGTTGAAACCACCGAGCCAATACCGAGAGGGCAAGCGAAGGGTGAAGAAGCCATTTTTCCAGTTGTCCACATTCTCTTCGAAACCTTGAAAATTCCGCCAGAAGAACCGAACAAGAGCACCATTCCATCTTGGGGTAATATCCACTAAGCAGTTGTGACACCTCAAGGTGAAAAACGTGCGGAACAGATCGAGCGATGGAGCGAAAATATGCTTCATCTCACACGAACGAAGAAAAGCGTAAAGCCCACACCAGGAAGGTGGAGTTATTTGAACGGGATTGAGATCGTAATGGTTTAGCAGTTTCATCAGAGAAGTATGAAGCGGGAGACGAAACCCGTAGGTAAACATCTTGAAACAAACCAACCGGAACGTCCCCCACATGGCATCAGTGAGCCGAGTATCCTTCAATGGGACAAAGGGGCAATATCCCGTGGGAAAAGTGATACCGTTCTCCTCTAACTCAGCCCTCAAAACCTCATTACAATCAAAAACACTACGAGCTCTCCTGACTTCGGGATCTAGAGGATTTTCGATATTTGCAGAAGGCTTAGCGCGAGACATAATGGAATGGAAAGTAAAGCTATGGCAATAGAGAAGCAAAATACCTGGAGCAGAGAACCAGTGAATCTGTCGTCGGCACCGGTGAGCAATTGCAGTAAAATCCCTCGAGAAGAAAGAAGCACAGAAGAAAGGAAATACGAAGAATTTCAAAATATTAGCAAAAAATACTAAAAGAGAAGAGCAAATTCCTTATAAAGGTTAAACCTAAAAAAGGAACAGCCTGTGAAAATAAAACACGTGCAGAGTGGAAAAGGACGCGTGGGCATTCATCAATGTCTTTTGGGAGAAGACAGTTACTGACTGAAAACCGAAAGGCGGTTGCGTCCAGCGAAAGGCCTACTCCCGCGATAATCTTGGAAACATAAAGGAAGAAAAGCGGCAGAAGAGCGAAAAGAAATAAAAACGTCATTTTATTATTTGGGAAAGCCATACGACATCTACAAAAAGGCATGGTATGCCCAACTATTCGTCGTCAGACCAGGAGATGTCGTAGCAGTAGACCACGTCATCATCATCCTCACCTAAAAGCGATCGATCCTCGCCAGCGAAAGGGAAAGGTTCCTCAACCCTCTCCCCCACGCGAGTGGATGATTGATCCGACTCCTCCTTGACAGATGGCGACACCGCTTTAACAGCTGAACAGGCAGAGGGAGCCCCTTGCGGTGACTGGTTAGGAAGGAAAGACATTTCTTTCCCCTTCGAAGAGAAAGAAGCAAGAGAATCAAAGAACGATTTAGATGCCCTCGCAGCATCTTTCCTCCGCCTCTTGCGGCACCGTCGGCGAACAGGCGGCCTCCAGGGAGGCGACGGAGGAGGATTATCTGAATCAGGAGAAGTTGGAGGAGTTGGTGGAGAATCTCGGGCGAACATATCTAAAAAGTGAGAATCAGCCATGAGATCACAGAATATTAATAAAAGGAAAAAACAGCAAGGAGACGAAGAAGAACAAGGGGAAGAAGATCCCTTAAATAGCCAGAAAGTTGGGAAAAAGGATCTTCGATCTTCCAACCCGACTCTTGAGAGAAGACACATGTACAGCCTGAAGTGCAGATATGGATTTACAGTCACGCGTGTTGAGATTTTCCCCTGATCGAGGAAAACCGCAAAATCGCCCAATCAGTTGCCAGGACAACAGCGGCGTAGATTTTGAACAACCAATCAGAAAACCACCCAGTGGCTAAACCGTTTTCAGTTGGGCTAAGAATATCTCCAAGGAAAAAAAAGACAAAGGGCGCATTAAAGAAGAAGAACAGTTGCAAAACGACGTACTAAAATCAGTTTATTTATTATGGCCTAGGGGCCGGAAAGTACATTTACATGCCAGGAGGAAAAGAGAAAAGGCCCAAAGGGAGCCATCGCTATCAGGCGTCAGAGCCAGCGTCCTCAGGCACTTCAGGAAGGTCTCTCAGAGAATCCATGACCAGAATCAGATCATGGGAGGTGGCTCTCATCCCCTTCAGGCAGCACCCCAGCATATCCTTGCGCTGCTGCAGCATGGCGATCACCACTTGAATTCGAGCGATGGAGGCAGCCAGCTTTGACACGCTCTCCAAAGGGCTGAAATCCTCCAGAGACGTGGCTCCCAGCCTGGAATGAAGAGGGGTCAGCATTCCTTGCAGCTCCAGGATGTCCTCAGAGGTCTTGACCAGCATGTTCTCCAGGAACCCGACGTCGCCATCATTGAGGTTCTTGAGAGAATGGCCCTTGGAAAGGAGGAAATTCTTAGTCAAATGATCCATGATGTGAATTGCCAGAGATGAGGAGAATGTGGGTGGAGAAAGTTCCCCAATTTATAGGCCCCAAAGAGAGGCCTTGGAAAGAACAAAGAGGTCCTCAAAAGGCGAGCCGTCTCGTCACCCTTAAGGACTGATAAGCCTAAAGCAGAATCAAAGGTTGATGCTCGTATGCTATCCGCGACATGGATGTTCGAAAGGATGCGAGATAAAGTATGGAAAAATGCCAAAAGGCACGATATCACGGGTAGCCATGACGTAAAAGCCATATGGTTACCGGTATCCACAGTGTAAGGCCGCGTTGATGTCGCAGGTGGCCTTAGATGCGTAAAACCTCATCGACATCGCAGGCATCTGGTGGTATAAAGCCGCGCTAATCGTAGGCAGCTGATGGCGTAAAGCCGCGATGATATCGTTGCTTCCTTAAGCGAAAAAGGAGAACGGGGCCCGTGTGACCTCAAACCCCTGTAAGTACAAAGTTTACTAACTTCTCTATAAATGCCTATCTCCTCCGTGTGTTTGCAGTACACTTGAAAGGATGATGGACCTGGAACGAATGAAAATCCACGACATGACCTGGTTGCAGTCCTTGGCGGTATCACAAGTGACCCATCAGCAGCCCTTCTATGACATGAATAAAGTTGAGACTCCGTAAGCCATGACAAGAGGCCAAATAGACTAACATCGCTGGGCGAAAGCAATGCCCTCATGATCACGAACGTAATAGCAGCGTCTCTCGTTGACTTCTTAACGCCTCAGAAAAACAGGTCTCTAGATAAGAATGAAGGACGGAATCCGCTTGTTCGCTGGGAAGCTTCAGAACTAAGTTCCAGCTCATCGCTTAACACGGTTAACGTCGAGCAGTCAGAGAAACTCGGAGATCCTGCAGACATACCGCCCCACGAAAGAACAAGTTTTCATCTAAGATTTCAGACATGGACAACCCTTGGTAAATACTCGGGCTCGTTTTTAGTTGGGCTTATGATAACAATCAAGACAGCCCTAACGGTGCTACCACACTTGCGGCTCCCGCCGGGACGATTTCCCATAAGACCCGTAAGATATCTTCATATCGCCCGAGAATCAGCGAAGGATTCCTAGGATGGTCGACATCAGCGGGGGGGGGGGGGGGGGGGGGGGGGGACTCACGCGACTCTATACGCACGGCACCATCCCATCCTAGAGACCCACGAGGTTATCGTTCCCGGCAGCCCCGTCAGATATCGCTCATGACGTCATCCATCGGTATCGCTTGTGACGTCACCATCAGACATCGTCTGGATTGTTATCGCCAGGTATCGCCGAATAGGCTTATAAATACCCCTACTTTTCCAATCAGAAGGTAAGATCGAGATCACTCGGACGAACCTCTGTTATTTTTGAAACCCGAACTGACTTAAGCATCGGAGTGTCTACGCCGGAGCCCCCCTCCAGCGCTTTGCAGGTACATCCGGCACCGACCGCCACAGTTCCGATCAGGCACGACCCCGAATCTTACAAGATCGACGTTGAATCTTATCACTTACCTTTGTTATATTTGTGGTATTGCGGGATTGTATGATAATATTAGTACTTAGCTTTGAGATATTTGTTGTATTGCGGGATTGTATGACAATATTGGTAGTAAACTGCCTTTTATCTGTTATTATGTACGAGTTTTGTGTTAAATCGTTCTTCGTAATACATGTGTTATTTGAAATGAATGTTAAAAAATGCAGTTATTTATTAAAATTACCTACTTCCATCAACCATAAATAACCCATGTCCTCTTTCAAACTACCACCCTATGTCATTACTATCAACAAACCAAGTTTAATATATATGGGGTCAACTCTTTCACCCATTACAACCTAAAAACATGGAGAGCTCCTCAGGAAGTAAAGAGGAGAGTACAGGTAATCTCATCCTTCTCCTTTTAGTTTCATGTAATTGTTATTTTGCCTTTCTCATCCTTCTTCATTTGCTCCTACGTATATATTGTACTTTGCATGCAAGATTATCGTATTTGTATTGTAGCTAGCTAGTCCGCAATATGGTTATGTTTCAAAAAATTATGGAGTAGATATTTAAAATAAATATTGTATGAAAAAAAAGCCATATTGCCTGCCCAACCAACCAACCCATTTTTTTTGTTGGGATGATTATACTTCTAATGTTACCGAATTTAATAAATTTTGCTTTTTGAATAGTGGACTCTACGCATCATTAATGTTATTTTTTTAAAATAATAATAATAATTAAGTTTTAGAAAATTCATAAAATTAAACTAATAATTAAAAATAATCATTAACAATATACATGTAATTAACAAAAAAAATTACTTTTTATTTTCAGATTTTAACGATAGAAAATAGGGATTTCTTTTTATTTTGGGTAAGGAAAACAACGATTAATGAAACATATACATGTAATTAACAAAAAAAATTTTACTTTTGTAATGATACTTGCATCAAGTTTCTATTAACGTATTTTAAAATACTACATCTGATACGTATAGATTGTAATTTTAATATTCGTAACTTTAATCTTTTAAAGGTAATGATTTGCACGTGGAGGATGACGAAGAGTTTTGGTGTTTAATAACGGCTTCGACTGCAACCTTCAGTACGTATTTCTACACTTACATATATAAAGAACCGTGTATGACCTCGTACCAAACGGGGATGAATTGGTTGACTGAGATATTATCTGGTAGAGTTTCACGGTCTATTAACATGTTCCGGATGGATAAGGACACAATACTAGAACTAGTGGGCACATTACAATCATCTTGCAATTTGCAGTCGTCGCGAAGAACGTCAGTTCTTGAGAAAGTGTGTATGTTTTTATATACAATCGCCTTAGGTGCGTCAAACAGACACGTATGCGAACGTTTTCAACACTTTACTGAAACTACTAGTAGAGTATTTAATGAGGTTTTAGACGCTTTATGGTCATTGTCAGAGCACATTATTCATCCAAGAGATTTCAATACTGTCCTGAAGGAAATTTTAAATGATCCAAGATATATGCCACATTTCAAGGTATTTGCCACATTATTCGTAATTCATTTTATTTTGGGTTTATAATAATTTTTATGTTATGCATCCAAATAAATTGAGTCCCAATTTCTGGTAGGATTGTATTGGAGCTATAGACGGAATACATGTCCATGCTTGTGTCAACGCAGAAGATCAAATTCAATACATTGGCAGAAAAGGTATTCCGACTCAAAATATTATGGCAGCATGTAGTTTTGACATGCAATTCATCTACGCTTGCGCCGGATGGGAAGACACTACCTATCATACCCGTAGTTTCTATTCCGTAGTGAACAATCCAGAATAGAAATTTCCTCAACCATCTGCAGGTTAAATTGTTATTTTTATAACGTTTACTTATTTAAGCTAGTAATTATTGTTGTATTAATAACCTTAACTTCTTCGTGATATTAGGTAAGTATTATGTAGTAGATGCTAGCTATCCTAATGTTATTGGGTACCTGAAACCTTACAAGAGTACAAGGTATCATTTGCCGGATTTTCAACGAGGCCAACCACCCAGTGGTCATAAGGAAATCTTCAATCGGGCTCATTCTTCATTAAGAAGTTGTATAGAACAAGCATTTGGAATATGGAAGAGAAGATGGAAAATACTACGTGACATGTCATCGTATCCATTCCCCACACAAGTTAAAATTGTAATCTCTTCTATGGTTTTGCATAATTTTATACGACGAAAATTGTTAGAGGATCTTGCTTTCAAAAGTATGGATGAGAATCCATATTTTATACCAGAAGATATCTCCGCGGATCCGGAGGGTATTTTGCAAGATCCAATGCATATGGGTGAAGGAAGTACACAAAGTGAAGGGAATAATAGTCAATTCTTTCCGATGAATGAAGTTCGTAACTCAATAGCTAATAGTTTAATGCTTAATACGTAATTGTAGTTTTAAATATGTGATAACGGGTTTGATTTTATATGTCTCAATTACTTATAATAAACCATCTTCAACTTTTTGTCCTTCAATTTGACGCAGTTTGTGTTTTACAACTGAATGATGAACTAATGTTTCGTGTGTGGTTCTCGTGCTGTTTTGCTGGTGTAAATGATGCTGAAATTGGTTCTCATTTTGTGTCATGAATCATGATATTTTCATGTGGGTTTGATGGTTAAGTTATTAGGTCAATAATGCTGGTTTATCGGACATCTTTTATGGCTTTTGTGGCTGTTTTTGGTATGCAAATGATGATGATTTTGTGGTTGTGTCGTATTCCAATAAAGATGGTTTTGTTTCGGTTTTAGACGAGGGTCGATTTTTTGTTGTTACTAGGGTGAATTTCACTTTTTAATTGCAGCACAATTCTTTCGTAGGGTTGAGATGTTTTTTATGCATTTGCTTTTACCAAACATTAGTTCTTGATGTTAGAACTTATACGATCTATAATTACGATTGAATATTTTTCATCAACTTCTTTTATCAGAATTGTTTGGCATCAATTAATGAACTAATGTTTACAAAAATTAAGAGTAGTCAACTATGCAATTTCAAAGTACTCAAATTTTTTATTTTATGCTATTAATAAATTTTACTTTATTTATGATTTAAATAAGTTTAATTTATTTATGGTATATAGATAAATATTATTAAATGTTAGATTATAAATAAAATGATTAAAAACATATATAAAGATAATAAAAAAATTAATTATAACACTTAAAATGAATTATGTCCTTTATGGTCATTTTACATCCAAACCATAGTTTTGGAAAACTATTTTATCAAACACTTCAGGTATCCCACTGAACTTTTACAATTTTATTACCAAACAGCACACTCCGTTTCCCAGATGTCATTTCCCCACTGAACATTTTCCCACTGACCATTTCCAGCCTGAACTGGAACGCCAAAAAGACCCTTAGTGGGTCAGCGATCAGGTCTTTAGGATAGGTTTTTATTATGTTTGTATATTGTTTGACATCAAAGATGAGAGTAATCGTGTGCTATCTTTTAATTAATTAGGTTCTTTGCACACAAAATAAATTATGAATTATTCTTCAAAGAATTTTTTTTTATTCATAAATTAATCTATATATATGTCAGTGTCCTATAATTTTTAATTTTGTCATATCGCGGTGTTCGTATCGTGTCCGTTGTCCATGTCAATGTTTATAGATGAAAGCTATTTAATTCTGCATATATAACATGTAATAAAGTCTATTTTTTTTTAAAAAATTAAATTCTTCCTTTTACTTTCGGAATTAATGTAGTAAACGAGGAGTTCAGCCTATGAGGCATTCTTCCCGAGTTAAAGAAGTGGGTAACCAGATTGTAGACCTCATCGCAAATGATATCCCAAGCTTCCGACAAGAAAACAAAGTTGAAGTGGCTGTTTGGGGTTGGGAGTTGGGTACCCAACCCAACTTTTCCCAACCCAGAATGAAATTTTGGTGTTTGGTACACACCATTCCACAAATTAAATGGGTCATTTTTGAGTTGCCAACCCAGCAAAATGCTTGTTCACGGGCTGGAGCAAATTGCTCCAGCAGCCAAATGGTACTCCATTTGGTTGTCTCTCTCTCCTTTTTTTTTTCTTTTTCATTTCATTTTAATTTTTTTACTTTATATAACCAACAAAATAAATTAAAAACTACCACAATAAAATCTTTATCTCAAGATAAGTAATTCTAGATCCATTTTTCCTATTTTTATTAATTTTTTTAAAATGGGTTTTATGCCCTTTATGGTCATTTTACCAAACACCTCAAATATCTCACAGCACTTTTAATTTTTTTTACCAAACAGCACACTTCGTTTCCCAAAAGTCATTTTCCCACCCAACTTTTACTCACCGAATTTTTTCCCACCAAACTGGAACGCCAAACAGACCCGAACTCATCCATACTTGGAGCTTTGTCCTTCCCACAACACTTCCTCATCTAAATAATCTCTTCAACTAACACAACCCCTCAATACCATTTCGTTGATCAACACTAAGCGACTCGAACCCAATATTTGGCATAACAGGTAGGTCCCATTGACTGGCCGCAAAAATATCGAGAAATGAGTAAAAATATTTTCATTAATCGCAATCGGATTCTAGACCAATCTGTCATCCACAAGAAGCGATAAGATTGCATTACCCCTATTGCAGGCATTGGCTAGTCGGTGGAAGAATTTAGTGTTCCTATCTTCCTCGACGCACCAATGGACACGAGATTTTTGCTTTCAAAAGGACTCGATCACCCTTGCCTGACCCCAAAAATTCTCAAGAACTTCGCTGTACTCAGACAACTCCTGGTCATAAATCCCTCTCTCCAATTATCTATTTCCCAAGATATAAGCTTAGCTTTGAGAACCTTGACATGCCCCTAGTTCCATACCTGCCTCCTCCCACATCTTAGCAACCTGCCCTTTGAAGTCCTCGGACTCCCACCAAGCATTGACCACCCGAAAAGGCTTAGCCCCTCACTCGTTATTCACTGCATGAACCACTAAAGCTGCATGATCAGAGACTGATTTACAGAGCCCTCGCAAACGGAGAGACGAGAACGATGCCCACCAAGAATGGTTACAGACAGAGGCGGAGCCTCCTTAGGACCAGAGGGGGCTACAACGCCCCCCCCCCCCCCCCCCCCAAACTTTTCAAATTGCTTGCTTTAGCCCTTGCCCAGCCTATGCCTCAGTTTTTGCCTCAGCCCAATAGCCCCCCCAAACTTTTAAACTTTTCAAAAAAACCCACTCTGTTCTCAATTTATCATAGCTTATTTACTTTTCTATTTTTCTAAATTGAAAAATTTAATACGTTTAATCAATTCTTAATTTACTTTCACAACAATTAAAATAATAATCAATTACTTTGATATATTTCTAATAATTTTACTAATTATATCCAATCACGTATATTGTATGATTGGATATAATATTGTATGAATTCTAATATATAATTAATTTTTTTCTTTATTGTCTTCTTATTTATCTTTTTGTTAAATTTATCTAAATATTTTTTATTTAGTAACGGATACAAATATTTTTAATCATTTTTTCAATTTTTTACTTAGTTCATTTGTATTTCCTTTAAAATACTCCCAAAAAAAATCGGGGGCGCTGCCCCCGAACCCCCACACTTCTTGAGTACAAATTCTCAATCCGTCACTAATCTCACCCCCAAACATCGAGCCCAGGCTCCGCCACTAGTTACAGAAAACTCTATCGATGCAACTCGCACTCACTGTATTACTCCATGTAAAATTCCTATCATGCAACACGAATTCCTCCAAAACACACTCATCCACCACACCCTGGAAATTGCGCATACCGGAGTGTAACCAACCTCCATATGTCATTCGTGAGGATGGAGGACCTGATTAAAGTAGCCATCAATAAGAACAGGCTTGGAAGAAGACAGAATGACCCTATCTTCCTCAGTTGGCGGCGCATATAAGATTAATCAACACACACTTTATGTTCCCATAGATAATCGTCCCTTCCATAAAAATAGAATGCCTAGTAACATGAGAAGAACTAAGAGCAAAGACAATATTATCCCAAATACTTAATAACCCTCTAGACGTTTCAAAATATAAAGAGTTACATAAGTTTTCATATAAATAAATCTTTCATTAGTAATCATCAATGAAAAAATATATTCATTATTCTGCAATGATGTTCATATAGATATTGATATACATCAAGGTTTCTTTTTTTCCCCTAGAATTTCAATAATACTCCTTATGTAATATAAAAAAATGACGTTTTAGGAAAAATAAGATTTTTCAAATCGTTTATCACTAACTTAGATAATTTTTTAATTAACTTTACTAACATACCCCTAATTAATCCTTGTAAGATTTCTCTCTTTTATTAATATAGAGTGGTGTAGAGGGATATTATAGACAAAAAAAAAACTAAAACCCACTTCTTTTGTTTGTGCAAAAAGCAAAAAAAATATTTTTATGAAATGGAGGTGCATAGTAATAAAAGAATGACTCTTTATAATAGATAAATCTGCTAATTTGACAAATCGGATTGAGTTTCAAATTTAGTAAAAGTTGAGACGAACCGAACGTTAAAAGGGTTGGACTTGAGAGGGCCAGCTTTACATAGCTCAAATCCGGCCCTCTTATGAAACGGGTTATCCGCGGGTCTCGCTGGCCACCTATATTTTGATATTTTTGTTGATGAAAAAGAATAATCTGGAGATCTAATCTAGCTAATACTAACAAATTCACACTTTCGTCTTGGTGGGGCCGGTATTAGTGATTTAGCGCATATACATGATGTCTTATAAATAAAATTAAAATTCAAGTTGAGTAGAGACTGAGGGCTAAACATGTCGTTGGAACGCTTTAACAAGGCTGTTACGGAGATGCGAACAAAGCAAGCCGCAGCTCGCGATCAATTCTAGCCCCGTCAGCAGCCACTTGTGCCCTCAGTAAATGAGTGCAAGCACGGTTTGTTGCAACTGAATATTTATAATACATAACTATATATATAATATATATAATATAATGAATAACAAGCACGGTTTGTTGCACCTGAATATTCATAATATGTAACTATATATTTATAATATACATAATATAATGAATAATTATTAGTATGGGCGGGGTTGGGTCACGGATCTAAAATCTGAGAGTTTAGACCCGGCCTTTTATATTTACAGGTCAGCCCGAGTTATGCCGAGTTTGAAATTTAGCGACCCTAATCCATCCATATTTTATAGGCCCGGGCCGACCCTACAAGCGGCCCGTCTAGTTAGTAGGTCTAATAGTGGAGCATAACAAATGAAGTCAATCCAATATAGAGTAAATGTGAAAGAGAGCTTTCTTCGTATTTATAAAGATCAAGTTGGACCATCCAGTCTGACCAAATAAACTGAATGCAAAAATTTTAATTTAATCAGATAACCCGATTGGTTCTTAACCAAACCAGGCGAACCGGTGGTTCTTGCTAAAAACTTTTGTTTGCTAAGCCATTATGGGCTTTCCATAGGTTTATAGTCATTCTAAAATAGTGTGTATCATTCTTTTAAATGTGGTATTTCCACATTCTTTCTTCCCTTTTCACTTTTGAGTTCGCTTTTCCTTTTTTTTTTTATAAACTATTTGGTAATTTGATCACTATATTGGATGTTAACTATTCCAGATTTAAACCGGGTAAGACTTCGAAAGACGATAAAGTTCTCCCTCACAAATTTTAACGTAATTCTTTTTTTATAGGTCATTTTTTTCCTTTTCTTTTGAATTGAAAAATTTGACTTATACCACTTCATACAAAATATTTTTATAATAAAATTACATAGAATCTTAGGCTTTTTGTTACAAATATAATTTTTGAACGGACCATGAGATTTTGTTAAAAATGATTTTTGAAAGTATTAAGTATTAGTTTTACCCGTACCTAATTTTTGTTAAAAATGATTTTATTAAATGTACAGGTTACAGATTTTATATATAGCGGTGTAAATGAGATGAGATTAAAGAGGATGATCACTTTTTTTATAGGGAGGAGGATGATCACGTAATTATTGATAATCAAGATAATCACATAATTAATTAGCTAATGATTGGATGTTTAGAAATCATTTTATATATTCAAGAGCGTTAAGACACCCAATCATGATACTTCTTTATAAATTTGCATGTATATCACAGTTGTAGTAAATCAACCATTTCAACCTAATTTAATACTGATGAACTAGTAAATCATTAGTTGAGACCTAATTAGGGTGAGCACGGATTGAAGAATTCGAATGATCTGAACCGATCTGAACTGAACTAACGCATTCGATTCGATCCGAATTATGTCGGACAAAATTTCAAATAGAGGTAGAGGAGCTGATAAATTTTGAAATCCGATCCAAAAATCTAAAATAGTCGAATAAGTTTTGAATTTATGTTTTTATTCTTAGTTTTACTTCCTTTCTTATTTTTTTCTTGCTATTTACTTCACTTCTAATACTATTTGAACGAATTGTTAGGTTGCACGAAAGAGAGCAATTAAGAATAAATAAAAGAGATCTAAAACTAATAAAATTTGTCCGTTTTTAAATAAAAAGTTAATTTAAAAGTATAAAAAGAGTGTAAATTTATCCGAAAAATCCAATCAATCTGAAACAGTCGAATTGCAATAAGATTAGGGTTATGTTCGGAGAATTCAGAGAATTCGGATTACCACCGACAAAATTCAATCCGAATTTACTGAACTATAAGATTGCGCACCCTTAGAACTAACTCCTTAACTTCTTCAGCAGAAGGGGTCGAATCAAGAAAAATAGCTTGGGAATCCATGAATGATCATGTTTGTAATACTGTTTTTGCGAGTCCGCACCTTACACACCGTGTAAAAAAAAATCGTATTACGATCACCTTCTGCACACCATTTAATACGAGATTTTTACCTCCGTATTTATTCTGTTAAAGGATAATTTCTATTTACTCGAATATGAAGTTAATGGTAAATAATACTGTATGAAATAATATGCGCAAATTTCATAAAATTATTTATTTTATGCTTAATTAACATAAATATGATTGAGAAGATTGTAAGCCCTAACTCGTATCCATGGATATTCCATTATGAATCCAACCGGATATTCGCATATCCCATGCTCTCTTTGCTGTCGGGTCGGGTATACGATTTGCTTGTCCTCATCTCAATCCCTTTAAACGCCCACCGTTTTTTGGCTGCTGGTTTGATTTTGGCGGAAAATGCCGTTTTCTTTCCCAGCTGCCGCACCAGATTTTAACGTTTTCCGGTTCCTTTTAGTTTCCAATAAAAATTGACAATTACCTATATGATTTCATTTTAAGGTTTCATCTGGCGCCTATTTTGCTTCTCTTCTTCTTTCTATACGGATAATAATGTAGATAAAAAAATTTGAATTCGACACTCATCTCTATTTACTTGATAGGAAGTATCATTCGGGATCTATTTAAATAAAATATTGTATAGT
Organism: Viola odorata; assembly: GCA_963691705.1. NCBI lineage: Eukaryota > Viridiplantae > Streptophyta > Magnoliopsida > Malpighiales > Violaceae > Viola > Viola odorata. The sequence continues at coordinate 8,711,667 of OY829543.1, forward strand.
TATCCGACATTATAATTCGATTAGCTGTGACTGAATAGATCAAAAGACATATTGGTCTGGAATCTCGATCCACAAAACTCATATCAGTAGAGGTGGGACAGACATCCTCCATGTGGGTAGTTTCAGTGGACTCCGCCATTGATGATAGCTCTACGATTATTTAACCACCCACTTCCGCATGCCACCAAAATTAAACTGGAACTGGATTTTTGCCCATACCAAAATATTTTTTTATTTCCTTCTATTTATTACAAAAATAACAGTAGCACAGATTTTTTTTTTTTTACTCATTGAAAGCACTTCATCTCTTATTACTAGTACGAATAAGATTAATCCTAATTTAGTCGGCTAAAAGATTCGTGTTCTTCAAACTAGAAAAAAAAAACGAGAAAAAAAACTGCACATATCTCTGTGTGGTTAATCCGACGGCCATATGCGGACGTCCTCATAATAGATCCCATATATATACAATAAAAATTGATCCCCTACCATACCCAAACTCAGAAGCAGGCAGTTAATGGCAATGGCCTCATGCTTTGCATTATCAATATTATTATTTCTGGTAATTTCCACAACTGCAGAGCTTCAAAGATTTGAACACTCTGCCAAAACTGATGGGTTTCTTAGCTTTTTGGTGGTTGGCGATTGGGGAAGAAGAGCCGATTTCAACCAATCTCAAGTTGCTGTGCAGGTACCTACTACCCTTTCTTTCTCTCTTTTTTTTGTCTCAATTAATAAAATTAATCCATATTTATAGACTAATTAAAATGTCTTAATTAATTAATTATTTGGTGGTGAGCAGATGGGGAAGATTGGGGAGAAGATGGACATAGACTTTGTTGTATCCACTGGTGATAATTTTTATGATAATGGATTGAAAGGTGAAAGATGACACTGCATTTGAGGAGTCTTTTACAAACATCTACACTGCTAAAAGCCTTCAAACACAGTGGTACAGTGGTAAGTACACAAAAATAAAATCTATTGACACTCATACTTCATTAATTATGATACGTACGTTACTCTCTCTTTGTTTCAAATTAAGTGTCGCGAAATTTCTTAATCATACTCGAATTGACAATTAATTTGAAAAAAAAATTAAACAGCTAAAACTGGAAAATGTGTTTAATTAGCTAGTTTTGTTTAACCTTTTTTGCAGTTCTAGGGAACCATGATTATAGAGGAGATGCAGAGGCACAACTGAGCCTTCATCTTAGGAGAATTGATAGCAGATGGCTTTGTTTGAGATCTTTCATTCTCAACACCAGTGAGTATAGGTGGCTTATAATTCTGCTAAATTCTTGCAAATTTTAAACATCGATCTGTATATAATTAACTGATTAATTTATAGTTACTGTATTCTTAACTCAAACCGGTTTTCATAATTTCTGCAGAATTGGCTGAATTATTTTTTGTGGACACCACTCCATTTGTCCAAGCATACTTCACTGATAAGGATCATACTTATGACTGGAGAGGCATTGGCTCTCCTGACGTTTACACTGCAAACATACTAAAGGTATTGTAATCTTAATCTGTTAGCTCACACCTTACACTTATTGGTAATATGAATTCAATAAGTTTGAGTTTTCGTGGAATTTTAATAATAGACCACCACTAAAGTGTAAGAAATATTTCGGTCGAGGTCTGGATAGCCATTTTTGTTCTGATAGATGTGTTACTTCAGGATTTAGACTTGGCATTGAAAGAATCAAGTGCGAAATGGAAAATTGTTGTGGGTCATCATGCAATCAGGAGCATTGAGATTCATGGTGACATTGAGGAGCTTGTCAAGAATCTTCTTCCAGTCATGAAGGTATAGACGAATCACATTGAATCAAAATACATTTTATTTAAAGATCTGATCAAACTTCGGCAGAACTAATTATGTTTGCAACGGCTTAACCCATTAAGGAGTAGTTACTCCGTACCTTTAGATAAGTGTGTGAGTTAACTTAGTGCTGTTGATTTCTACATGAATGGCCACGACCATTGCCTTGAACACATTAGTGACATGGATAGGTAATTGAATTTTGTTTTTTTTTCCCTTCTTCTCTTAATTAGGTAATTAAATTAAAAAGGGATTAGTTTAATTAAGATTAATAATACATATATGAAATGTGAATAATTACAGCCCAATACAGTTCTTGACAAGTGGAGCTGGATCTAAGGCATGGAGGGAATACACTGATGAAACAAATAGGAAAGGAGTCAAACTATATTACGATGGGCAAGGATTCATGTCCGTCCGATTGACTCCATTTGAAGCGGAGATCACTTTCTTTTATGCTTTTGGCAATATTCTCCATAAATGGACCACAACCAAGCACCTTCACCCATTCATCTAGAATAGTAACAAGCCGTTCGTTCCTCTTGATTGTATGAAAGTTGGGTTGGTTAACTTGGTTCGCATCTTTGCTAAACTTAACTCAACAAGACCCCACTTTTGATTTTCTTCTTCTATTCTTCATTTAATTAATGGTTAAGCCGAATTGAATTTTCATTAATAAGTCATAAATAATGCATTCTAATTATAGATTGCAGTGAAGGTAAAATGACCGAAAATTTAAAATATATTGTTGATATGCTTTTGATAATCACTTCATAATTGATAACTAATAATTATTTTAGTTTCTGAAAAAACGACAAGTAAAAAAAATCGGAGGGAGTAATATTACTCCCTTTCTTTATATATATAATTTGTAAAATAATTGACGTTTTTTTTAATGATCATTAATAAAACTAGTATACTGCAGAAAGTCAAGCGCCTAGCATTCCTCAATTTCCTCTTACATCGTCTAAAATTAGGACCGGTGCAATCAATCCATCTATCCATCTAGGGAAAACTAGAGGTCATAATCTAGGAAGATACCTTAAACCAAGTACGTACACTAAAAAGGAACCAAAACTAAATAAAGTCGACTTATAAAAAGAAATTAAGAACGTTTTAAATCGTAAGAATTCAAAAAAAAAGAAACGATAACCAAATCAAATCAAACTCGATCATCTAATTAATAAGTCCAAGCGATAACTTTGGGAATTAATCAATATGACAATTACGTTTTACAAAGTAATGGGTCTGGATTGGGAATGGTTCGACACTCTCCTTAATATGATTTTCTCTCTTTTTTATTTATTTAACATACAACTTATTTTTTACATTTAAACTATGTTACGTTAATGAGTATATGATTTATTGATTATCTGACTGGTGATAAAAGATGCCAATGAAAAATTAGAATGAAGTTTAAATTTCACTCCGTTTATAAAAAAAAAATTATCGTAAAACATTTTTACTATATAGCCACCCAACGAGTAAAAAAACATAACTTAATCACCAATAACATGAACAAGAATAGGTTTGGTTAAGTGAGCTACAGGAGGAACTGCATACAATTCATCGAGACTAGTATATCAAAACCAACTATTCATTAATTTCTTTCATTTTATTATTATTATTATATTATATTTCTTTTATATTCCATCCCAACAAAATTAACTAGGAATCCTAATTACATTGATATAGAAGCAGAGTAGAGTAGAGTAGAGGAGCAAAGTTGTTAACTTTGTTTTAAAAGAGAAAGAAATTAAGGAAGAAGAGAAGCATAAATGAAAGGCAAATTAGAAATGGGTAAAGCAGGCGGCGGCGGCGGCGGCGGCGGCGAGATAAGTCCGTGGCAAGATTCAGGCTCAGGCGCAGGCGCAGGCGGCGTCAGTAATCTGATCCGTCGGCAAAATACAGTTTCCGCGGCAGCACTTTTTGTGGGAGTTGCTTTCTTCTCTTGCTTGCTTTTGTTCCATGCGACCTATCCTTTCCAGTTCGTCCCATCCTCCTTCCATTTCATCAATAATGGCACCAATAGTTCCCAGGTAATTAATTCCCACTTCTTTTCCTTTCTTTTGCTGAGTTTTCAACATAAAACGAAACAGAGGTTGAAGACGAAACTACAGTTACCAGCTAACAAAATTAAAATTCATCACTTCCTCTCGCGTCGACGTGTTTCTCTCCCTGCCACTGATTGGGGTTCTGCTTTCTAGGACTTTCGATTGGGTGTAAAGTTCTAACCGACATGATTTAGTAACGGCAAAAAGGGGGGGAAAATGGGTTTGAGGTGTGAACCGTGTGATCATGATGAGTCCAACTAAGATTAAACCATGACTTTTCATAATTGTGGAATAATTGGATAATTATGCAAATTCTAAATAATTAATTTTAATGACAAATTTTATAAAAGGTAATGTTTGAATTTGGATTAATTTATTCAAGATTTTGGAGTAAATAAAATGCATCTAGGAAAAATACTAGCCGAGATTTAAGTTTAAACTTCTCTTCCGTATTTTTTAGTGTCAATATTTTACTTTTACCATTACCGGTATTGACATTACCATGTTTAGATTTATTTTGGATCCAAAACATCATTTGTTGGAGTTCGGAGTGAGTATTTCAGTCATAAAAATTGGATCCGGCTCCTCTAATGTTGATTAAAACATGACATATCATGTTAGGTCAATTTTATCAATTCATTGCAAATAAATGATTGAGATTTGATTGTGTTTTCTTAAATCTTAATAGGCAACATAAATTAGGTTGCTTTGGGCTCCTATCATATATCATATTTGTTAAATTCTAATGATAACTATTAAGTTCCTACCATCTTTGTACTAAAAATCGTATAAATATACAATTATTCTATTGGAGATAATGTAATATACAAACTATATTCAATATCATTAAAATATCTCAATATTTCCAGAAAATTTTAAAACAAAAATTGCAAACCAGTAGAAAAAATATCAGTTATAGCTAAGTTTGAGTTAAAATAGTTTATATTTTTTTGATTTATGTCGCATTAAAATAATTTAATTTAAGGGTTTGTGTTGTGTATTATAATTATATGAGTGACGGTGATGAAGTTTCTACCGAAAAAATAAATGGCAATATTTTTTTGTCAAAAAATATAAATTTTGTTTTTTGTAACGCTGAGATTTAACGATTTTTTTGTCCTTTAAAGGGTGATAGCCTTTTCTTAAGGTAAGTAATGTATATTTTTCTTTTTTATGTAGGTGAGAAAAAAAGGAAGCAATTTAATTACTTGGAAATTATTAAATTTTAAATAAATTCAATTAAATTTCAGCCGTTTATTTATAATGAATGGGTAAAATTGACTTAACATGATGGGTTATGTTTTAATCAACGTTAGAGGAACCGGATTCATAAAAATTAGTATGTTTCAAGTAAAAACAAAAATAATTTTTTAATATTTGCATGTGTTCATTTTGCAGGAAATTTATAATATTAAATTGGACAAAGTTTTGAAGGATGCATCGATGGAGGATGGGACCGTGATTCTAACAACATTAAATGATGCATGGGCAGAGCCTAACTCTCTAATTGACGTATTTTTTGAGAGTTTCAGAATCGGAGACAACACTCAAAGACTTTTAAACCATCTGGTAATATTTGCAATGGACGAGAAAGCATATAATCGGTGCCTAGCCATTCATCCACACTGCTACACTCCCCACGGCGATGGGGTCAATAATTCCACGAGCGAGGCATACTACATGACACCTGTCTACTTGCAAATGATGTGGAGAAGAATTCAACTCCTGGGCACTGTCCTAGAAATGGGCTACAACTTTGTGTTCACGGTATGATCTATTTATAATTCACTTCTGTTTTCTAACCACAAATGCTTATAAGTTGGGTATGAGATAAAACTAATTACGTCCCAACGATGTATTTTCATTGTTGGTATGTGTATAATATATATAGGATGCAGATGTCATGTGGCTTCGAGATCCATTTCCCCAGTTTTATCCATACACAGATTTTCAGATAGCATGCGATCACTATTTCGGTAATTCGTTCAGCAGAAGCAACGAACCGAACGGAGGATTCAATTACGTGAGATCGAACAATCGAACGATCGATTTCTACAAGTTCTGGTACTTCTCGAGGAAAACTTAGCCATTCATGATCAAGATGTGTTGGAGTCCAGCTCATATTGGCTGAAAGAGAGAGTTGTTGTGGGCCTAGCCCAATTGGGGCTATTTGTTTTAGTTTGATTAGAAAAAGGAAAGATTGGAGTCTGACTTGGAGTAGGATTGTGTAACCTAATTAATTAGGTTGTCCACTAATATATATATATGGTGGCTTAGGTTTTGAGAACACAGAGAGAGAAAAATGTGAGGGGGAGATTTCTCTAGCGTGGTCTCCTCAATCTAGATGTGAGATTGAGTTGAGAAAGATTGTAAAATCAGTTGTAACGAATAGCAACTGAGAGAGATTGTGAAAGGGTTGCTGTTGAGTATCCTGAGAGATTGTGTTAGGGTTGCTCTTGAGCATCCTAAGAGATTGCAAGAGGGTTGCTGTTGAGCATCCTGTGAGAGAGAAGAGAGAAAACAGATTTCGCCAAACTCTGTGCAGCTGCGGGAGAATCGTCGCAGCGACTTCGTTCACCGTTGGATCTGGGTGAAATTTGGACAGCAGGTGCACGACTTCTGGTTCTTCAATCTGAACGGTTGGATCGGTGAGAAGTTATCTGGTATGGTAGAAATCCTGTCCCGATTAAAGCAGTGGAAATCTAGTTTTGGTTCTCTATTCTCATATCTCTTGTTTTTCTCGGATTGATTGATTGATTGGATTGTTTGATTGGTACTATTGGTGATAGTGGTGTATTTCAGATTATTCCTATAGTTGAGATAGGGATTTTTCTTGGTTGTACACATTGATCATCATATAGTGGATTGACTGACTTGTGCCCGTGGTTTTTTACCTGTTGAGGTTTTCCACGTTAAAAATCTCTGTGTTATTTTTGATTGCTTTTGATTGGTAGGGGTTATTGATTCTTGGGATAAGATTGTTTGCTGCGCAAATTGATTGTCGATTGGAAATAACCCCAACAACTGGTAGCGGAGCTTAAGGTTTGAAAGATGACTGACAACGCAAAGATTGAGCTTTTTGATGGACAGAATGATTTCGCAGTGTGGCAGACAACTGTGATGGATTTGTTGACTATGAAGGATCTCGACGTCGCTCTTGGTGATAAGATGCCAGAAGGAATGAAAGCTGGTGATTGGGCAACTGCCCTAAAAAAGGCGACTAGTCAGATCAGGCTAGCATTAGCTCCATCAATAAAGTATGCTGTGATGGGGGAGCAGACACCAAAAGGAATGTGGGAGAAGCTAGAAAGTATTTATGCTTCCAAGTCTATGACAAACAAACTTAGTCTGAAGTTGGACTTGTATTCGTTGAAGATGGATGAAGGTATGAGCATCCATAAGCACTTGTCGGATTTCAATCGGGTGTTGACGAAAGTGCTCAATACAGGGGAGAAAGTAGAAGATGAGGAGCAAGCGATACTTCTTCTTTCTTCATTGCCTGTGTCATACAAGTCACTGGTGCAGTCCCTTACAGCAGGGAAGACAAGTTTGAAGAAGGAGGATGTGACGACTTTCCTAATAGATAATGAGAAGCTGTTAGGAGTGGAGAGCAAGAATAGTGGTGAGAGACTGTTAGCTATAGAAGGGTCATCGAGTGGACGGGATCATCGTGGTAGAAACAGAGGAAGAGGAGCTTCTTCCGGCAATGGAAGAAACAGATCCAGTTCAAGACCAAGAGTAGACTACAGTGAGAAAGAATGCTACTATTGCCACCAGAAGGGTCACATCAAAGCCTACTGTCAGAAGTTGATGACTGATTTGAAAGAACTGCAGAAGAGTAAAGAAAAGACTGGTGATGCTGCAACTATTCAGGATGATGATGCTGAATTGTTGGTTGTGCAGAAAAGTAAGGAACAGGTAAGGGATTCCTGGATTTTAGATTCTGCATGTTCTTTTCATATTTGTGCTAACAAAGAATTGTTTAGTACATTTGGTGATTGTGATGATAAATCTGTCACATTGGCCAATAACGAAAAACTGGAGGTTGAAGGTATTGGCAATGTGAAGATCAAGATGCATGATGGATTGGTGAGAACTCTCGGCAATGTGAGATATGTGCCGAAGTTGAAAAGAAATTTAATCTCTCTTGGAAGATTGGATTCTCGCGGGTATAGATACACAGCGAGAGACAGATTGATGAGGGTAAGCAAAGGAGCAGCTGTAATCATGAAGGGGGAGCTTGCTTCCAACAATGTTTACCGATTGATTGGAACCGCGGTTAAGAGTAAAGTACAAGGTACTTACAAAAGATTGAATGATGCTGATGGCCAGATAGAGTTACCTAGGAGAAGAGTTAGCTTTGCGGTGTTGACCGGTGAGAAAGTGAACTTGACTCCTACTCAGATTGCATGAAGATTGGTGATTCCCCCATGATATGAGCTGGAGGGGGAGATTGTTGGAGTCCAGCTCATATTGGCTGAAAGAGAGAGTTGTTGTGGGCCTAGCCCAATTGGGGCTATTTGTTTTAGTTTGATTAGAAAAAGGAAAGATTGGAGTCTGACTTGGAGTAGGATTGTGTAACCTAATTAATTAGGTTGTCCACTAATATATATATATGGTGGCTTAGGTTTTGAGAACACAGAGAGAGAAAAATGTGAGGGGGAGATTTCTCTAGCGTGGTCTCCTCAATCTAGATGTGAGATTGAGTTGAGAAAGATTGTAAAATCAGTTGTAACGAATAGCAACTGAGAGAGATTGTGAAAGGGTTGCTGTTGAGTATCCTGAGAGATTGTGTTAGGGTTGCTCTTGAGCATCCTAAGAGATTGCAAGAGGGTTGCTGTTGAGCATCCTGTGAGAGAGAAGAGAGAAAACAGATTTCGCCAAACTCTGTGCAGCTGCGGGAGAATCGTCGCAGCGACTTCGTTCACCGTTGGATCTGGGTGAAATTTGGACAGCAGGTGCACGACTTCTGGTTCTTCAATCTGAACGGTTGGATCGGTGAGAAGTTATCTGGTATGGTAGAAATCCTGTCCCGATTAAAGCAGTGGAAATCTAGTTTTGGTTCTCTATTCTCATATCTCTTGTTTTTCTCGGATTGATTGATTGATTGGATTGTTTGATTGGTACTATTGGTGATAGTGGTGTATTTCAGATTATTCCTATAGTTGAGATAGGAATTTTTCTTGGTTGTACACATTGATCATCATATAGTGGATTGACTGGCTTGTGCCCGTGGTTTTTTACCTGTTGAGGTTTTCCACGTTAAAAATCTCTGTGTTATTTTTGATTGCTTTTGATTGGTAGGGGTTATTGATTCTTGGGATAAGATTGTTTGCTGCGCAAATTGATTGTCGATTGGAAATAACCCCAACAAGATGTGCTGAACAAGATCAAATCTCACCCATTCGTGATCAAGATCAGACTAACAATGCGGTTTCTTGACACAGCATACTTTGGTGGGTTCTGTCAACCGAGCAAGGATTTCGATAAAGTTTGTACCATGCATGCCAATTGTTGTTTTGGGCTGAAACACAAACTTCATGATCTTAGGTTAGTGCTTGAAGATTGGAGAAAATACATGTTGTTGCGTACCAATACTAGTAGTACTCAAGTCTCGTCATCACCACCCAGTTGGACAGCTCCACAAAAGTGCCCCTAATCAAACACTTGTAATTTGTTCAATAAGATTTTTAGTGCATTGGAAAATAAAAGATGACTTTCTAAGTAATGTTATAAGTTATGAATAAAAAGTTGTATAATCTTTTTTATCAAATTTTTAAATCCAATGAAACAAAAAATAAAGATTATATAAAAAAATCTTACAGTTTACAAAATGTTTCACTTTGCACCCTATAATTCCAAAAAACTAAAATCATATAGTTACACATTAGAGGTAATTAAAAAATTCAAATAAACTTATAATATTTTTCAAAAATATATATAATTTTGAGAAAAAAAATGTAACAGAGTCCACTTCAATAAAAAATTAAGAAAATGATGATACACATTTAAAAAATTAATTCAAAAAAGGAAAATTAAAAAACATTATACTAGCTAGTTTTTTATTATTATTATTATTGTCGTAGGTGTTACTATATTTATTGCATTTTCTACCAATTTTTTAAACTTTTTGCAATTTTATGATTTTATTTGATTTTCTTTTAACTAGTAGAAAGATTCAAATTGTAAGGGTTTTAGCACCACGGGTCCCTAACATTATTATTTTCATTTTAGTTGATCCCTAACGGCGATTTTTGTTCATTTCAATTCCCAACGTTATATCCGTTTTTTTATTTTAAATATGCAGATATTTATTAGAATGATAAATGTCATGAAGCTCATGACAGACAGGGGGGGCTGCTAGAACAGCCTACAAAGCTAGAACTAACAGAAAAGAGCAGCATCCTAAAACTACTCACACCCTAGACATAGCATGCTTACAAGAAGGAACTGAAAGAATACTGAAACGCAGGAGATCACCTACTCTCCGGAGGGTGACCCCAAACTTGCAGCCAAGTGGGAGAGAAGATCATCTGAGAAGTAGTGTACGGAAAGTTCCGATCTCTGTTTCGTATCCAGTAGTGCCATGTGGTAAATATTTCGTGAAATAGAAGGTGCGGTTTGAACGTAGTCTGACGAAACACTGTGGAGTTTCGATGCTTCCAAACAGTCCATAGAATGGCAGTTAAGAGCGTCTTCCACATGTCTTTTGTTTCCCGTTGCGTGGTGGGGAGGATGTCGGTCCAGCTGCGCCATAGCTCTTCTACTCGCCGAGGTCTAGTCCACCTGATTCCAATCCACCTGAATATTGCTCCCCACATTTCGTCTATCCGTTCACAGTGAAGGAAAAGGTGGTGAACGGTCTCAACTTGCCATTCACATAATGGGTCTTCGGTCACTACCTGACGTTGATGAAGAAATTCTCTAGTCGCTATTCGTTCCTGTAAGACTAGCCAAGTAAAAAATTCCACACGGTAAGGAATGCGGCCACGCCAACACGCTGATAGAAGGTCGTCCTTTCGATGTCCATATCTGAGCTGTTCGATACCAGTGCAAAAAGATTTTACTGTGAAGTTCTTTGATGGTTCTAGGTCCCATCTAAGCCCGTGTTTGTTCTCCGTTCTGTCAGGCGCATGAAGGAAAGAGCACATCTCGTTGACTTCGGCAACTTCCCACTCAAATAAAGCTCGTCTCCAATCCCATTTCCACTGCCACTCTTCACCGAACCAGCTGCCTTGAGTCTTAACTGATCCCGTCGAAATACGAGCTAGAGAGTGTAAGCGAGGGTATTTGATGGCTAGGGGGTATTCACATGCCCAAGGGTCCCACTAGAATTTAACGGACTCGCCGGAACCTAATGTCAATTTTGTATGGGCTGTCCAAAAACCAAATAAGGAAGAACTCCTCCCACATACGTTGATGATGCCTCGCCAAGTAGTAGACATTTTTTGGTTTTGACTCTTCCATATGTCACCTATTGTTGTAATATTATACTGATTCCTGACAATTCTATCCATTTTTTCTTCTCTCCCACCAACAACCTCCATAGCCATTTCATTAAAAATGCCTCGTTGCGGATCTGTAAACATCCTAACCCGAAGCCTCCCAGTTCCTTCGATCAAGTGCATTTCTTCCACTGAACTTTTGTCAATCCGCGCTTCTGCTCATCTCCACTCCATAAGAAACGTCGCATTATTTGTTCACATTTACTGACTATGCTTTTTGGCATACGGAAGATGGACATATTATACACCGGGATACTCGTTAGCACTGATCTGATTAAAGTCGTTCTTCCTCCAGGAGAAAGCAGCGGCCCCTTCCAGGTGGCCAACTTCTTCCGAAAGTTCTCTAGCAGGAAGTCCCAGTTATTCACTCTCTTTGGATTCATACCCACGAAGGACCCAAGGTACTTGAACGGCAGCACCTCGTATTTACAACCCGCTCTCCTCGCCATTGTTTCCCCCAAGGCTCTGTAGATATTAATACCGATCATAGTGCTTTTAAAGTAGTTAACTTTCAAACCTGAATATGCATCGAACCACCTCAAGAGGCCTTTAACACACTGGATCTCCTCCTCGTCATTGTTCAGGAAGACTAAAGTGTCGTCTGCAAACTGCAGGTGAGTCATATCCCATCTGTGAGCTTCATTCCTGATCCCTTGGAGCAGACCTTCCCCCTTCGCTTTGGTAAATAATTGGTGCAGGCCTTCCGCCGCGATGTTGAACAGATACGGAGACATAGGGCAGCCCTGACGCAATCCTCTCCCAACTCCAAACTCAGAGGAAGGCGATCCGTTGATGAGGACAGATATTTTAGCAGTACTCAGGCATTGGTTGATCCATCTCCTCCATTGACAGCTGAATCCCATATGGTTTAGGACGTCGTCAAGGTACTGCCACTCGACTGAATCATATGCCTTTTCAAAGTCGAGTTTGAACATAAGCCCCTGTTTTTGGTTCGATCTGAGGTGGTGGGTGACCTCATTGGCTGTCATGACGCAGTCTAGTGTACTGCTGCCTTTCAAGAATCCATGTTGGGCTTCGCTGATCACAGAAGTGATCACATTCCCAAGGCGAGAAGCTAGAATCTTCGATATGATTTTATACATGCTATGAACAAGGCTAATCGGGCGATACTCACTAAATTTCTTAGCTGCACTGACCTTCGGAATAAGGGTTAGGAAAGATGAATTGGCACCATTGGGATAAATACCAGTCCTGAAAAACTATCCGTTAGTTGTCCGAGGTCCCTATTGTCATAACGGAACATAACGGCCGTTATTTTTCAAAATTTTATTATTAAACCTCTGAATTCGGCCCCACATGTTAGGAAATCTGATATCTTATCCCCAAAAAATCCCAAAATAATATTTTTTATTATTTATTTCAATTTTCTTTAAGGAATAGTGTGATAAGGTTTTGGGTTTATTTAAATGGTAGACAACTTAGTTTATATTTTAACTATTTTATTTTATTTTTATGAAATTGAAAATATTTTATTTTTGTTAGTTGTAATAACTTATGAATTTGTGATAACAATAAATAGTTATTAGTGCTATTAATCAAAAAAAGAATTCACTTATACCAGTAATCACTCTCTTATCTTATGAATTTTGAAACGTAAATATGATTTACCAACTTTTTTGACGATATTTTTCATTAAATTAAAATTTTCAGATTTTTCTAATTTATATTTATTATTGCTAAACATATATTTTTTAAATTAAGTTATAACAACTTACAAGTACAACTTTCCAAAAATCATCGTTCCAATAAAGGCCATATAGTATTATCGATTATTTAAAATAAATAAAATAATAAAAATTAAATAAAATTAAAAATGAAAAGTGAGAAAAAAATTGGGGTTTGAGTTTGTAGGGAATCAAAAAACTGGATCTCAAAAGAAAGTTATTGGTGACAACGAAGGTATCGGCGATGAAGACAAAGACGACGACAATAGCAATGATTTGGATTGGGTAGACAACAATAGTGACAACGATGGAGAGAATGAGGAGCATATGAAGTACTTGAGGATCAAGGAGGAGACTTAAGGTGTTTTTTTCAATTTCAATCTTTTTCAAACTAAATTAATTTGTTTGTGAAGTTAATTTGTACTGTATATTTACTTTTCTTTTTTCTCAATATCGATTGTTTGTCTACAATACGAGGAAGTGTTTGGGAGAGGAGATTGTGTGAAAGCAAGAGTGAAATTTGTGGTGGTAATTAGTTGTGTTGCGTGTGTAGTGTAGGTTAGTGATTGTCTACAACACTGAAAAATGAACGGGTACGGGTTGTTTGTAATGGGCACGAGTCTGATTTGTACGGGTATTATATGGGTTTTGTTTGTAATAAATAGGGTTGATTTGTACAGGTAGAGTGGTGCGAGTCTGAGCGGTCCAAGTGGAATCCGATGATAACCGAAGCTGCAAAGGTGACGGCGGCAGTTGCCGGAGAAGAAGATGGTTTGTGCTTTTGGGTATGGGCAATAGCTGAGTCCACTTGAAGAAAAAAGATGCCGGGCCTAATTCAGTCTTATTCTTTCTTTTAGTTGTTTTTGTTCTCTTGTTCTTAAGGAAATTAAGACCAAATTGAAGTAAAATTGAATTTGTTGAGCACTAGATAGATCATCGATCGGATTCTTAGTGTTCTTACTTCTTGTTTGGAGGGTTAAATTTCGGATTTAATAATCTATTTTTTTTGGGTTTTGAAAACATAAATTTTATTAATTTAGTAAATTGAAATAAATAATAAAAAATATTATTTTGGAATTTTTTGGGGATAAGATGTCAGATTTTCAGATATGTGGGGTCGGATTCAGAGATTTAATAATAAAAAATTAAAAAATAACAGCTATTATGTTCTGTTTTAACAATAGGGACCTCGAGCGACTAACGGATATAACGTTAGGGAATGCAATAAACAAAAATTGTCGTTAGGAATCAACTAAAATGAAAATAATAACGTTAGGGACCACGTGATGCCAAAACCCCAAATTGTAAAGTATGAGATTTTGTTGCATAAGTTACCTTTTTTATTTTTGGTAAACTACCTAAAGGTTTTAGGAGATTCCATAGTTTATAAAATTTTCTACTTTGGCCCTAGTATTTTAAATCTATTCAAATTAAACCTAATAGTTTCTTAATAGTTTTTATATTAGATCTTTATAGTGTACGAAGTTGGAATTCAATGGGTCAACACTGATTGAAAGTGGAGGTGACGAATCTCATAGTTCCTGACATGACCTTAGACCTATAACTATTTTTAGAACTTTCCTATAATTTTTTAAATTTCATACTTTATTAAAATGTATTTAAAATTTTGAGAGAAAATTCTAATTAAACAAAATGTTATAGGATTTGAGGTAATGTGGGATTCGCAACTTGATTGGCTAGGTCAATATTGACCCGCTAAATTCTTGCTTCATGCCTTTAAAAAGTATACATTGAATTTTTTTAGAAAATATCGTGTTTATTTGGGTGGATTTAAACTATTTGAACCAAAATGAAAGATCTAATACTTTTGTGGCCAAATTGATAATTTAGTGATAGGCTAGTGGTCAAATTGTGTTTTACCAAAAAATTGAAACACAAAAAATTCTGTCAAGGGAAAAAGGAAAAATGAAAACGAAAACACCAAAACAAAACACCACACATCACACGCGCGCGCGCGACCGTACCGTCGTTTTAGTGGGAGAGTGAAGCGCAGATGCCACAGCACAAAACGATTAGAAATTTAGAAGGGAGGGAATTGAAAAACCCTATACTCGCTCTCCACCATCGGCAGCAGCATGAAATTCCGGTATGCGATGGTGTGTTCGTCGAATCAGAACCGTAGCATGGAGGCTCACTCCATCCTCAAGAGGCAGGGCTTCGACGTCTCCTCCTACGGCACTGGGTCTCAGGTTAAGCTCCCTGGACCCTCCGTCAGAGAACCCAACACCTATGATTTCGGTACTCCTTACAAGTTCATGTACGACGATCTCCGCCGCAAAGACTCCGACCTGTATGTTTCCCCTTTCCCTTCTTTTCTTTGCTGTTATTTTTTTTGCACCTTCTTTTTCATTTTGACAAAAAGGATGCAAATTTTTAACCCTTTACTTGTCTGCAGCTACAAGCGTAATGGGATTTTGCCCATGCTTAAAAGAAATGCTGCTGTGAAATGGGCTCCTCAGCGTTGGCAAGACAATGCTGCTGATGGCTCCTTTGATATCGTCATCACTTTTGAAGAGAAGGTTTTCGACAGTGTTGTTGAAGGAAAGTAAACCACACGTTCTTCCCTACCCTCTTGTTGATTGCTTTATAAAGATTACTCCATCAAGTAGCTGCATTTGCCATGTCATTGCTGTTGAAGCTGAACCTGTATGAAATTTTGCATCATTTTATAATTTAATCGACCTTTCTAGTGATTGTACTTAATTTTCACTATGAACTCTTAGGACTATGTTATGTTATTAATGTTATTGGAAAGTTTTCAGAAGATAGTTTGCTTTGGGTGAACCTTATCACTTTTCTCTGTATGCTTCATTCTGATGCACGGAATAAAAAATTAGGCTCAGTAAGTAGACAATTAATTAGGTAGATTCTCAGGCGCAAAACGTGTCAATTGTGTAACAGAAAATACGAATAGACTGGACCATTGATCAGTTCTAATTCTCTTCATCAATACGGGTGATACATTTGGGTTGTGAATTTTATTTGAAAACCCCAAAGATAGGCAGTGAGAAAGTATTTGTATTTATGTGTTGGAATTCACTTAGTTTTGATTGTCTAGTGTCTACTTTAAAAAGCAAAATAGGTACAAGTCATTGTTATATTGTTGTAGCTGGTAGCATGTACCTGACTTGGGTGTGGGTTCCATTATGCTATTGTTGCAGAATTTCCATTTTTTTAAGGGTTCAGTGTAATGTCTATTCTTAGAATGCAACTTTATTGAGGGTTTGACCATTAGAGTTTTCCTCCTTTCCACTGATCTCAGTCTCCTTTGTGCTCCTGTTGACTGCCTGCTCATCTTTTTGAGCTGCTCCCACACCTCTGTTATTGACTTGCCTTTTCATGCTTACTCTAACTCCCAAATCAATTCATTTAACACTCCCAATTTCATGTGTACCTGTAACAATACCTAATACTAAGTCACCATTGAATGCATAAATATATCTAGAATAGCCCTAATTCAGCTTTATTTGAGGCAATTTGCCTTCTCTGGTTCTTTCTCTTACTGTTTTGAGTTTGAAGTTTGAAGCTTTTCTCTTGATCATAAGGTTCTTAAAACTAGGGAGAAAAAAAAAACTAAGTTTAGTTGGGAGCTACTGCAGGAATATAGTGAATTAAACACTAGGAAATTTGTTGGAAGGACAGTTGCGGAGAAGTTTAAACATGGAAGAGATGAAGTAGTGCATGATTTGATATTTTTTTCCTTGTAGTTATAAGCACTTGCTTCATGTTAAGTTTGTTAATGTGGGCAGCAGCATACAATAGTATATTGATCCCTTTTGGCAGCCTGGCCAATGGGGGCTCTGGCTATGGTTTTGTGCCCTTCCTTTTATTAAGCAAACTATTTTAGCAGCAATGGTTAGGATATTCCTCTTTACCATGGGGCTCAGTTTCTTAGGCAGTGAAATTTTAGTGTGATAAACATATTTTGGTCGCAATACATTATCAAGGTTTTGTGGCTGTGGATTGCTGCTGTTTAGCTACTATCCACTGAATATCATGGTTCATACCATTTGGATTGTTGGTTAAACTGAGAAGGATTTGCCGTTACAGATAGTCCAAAGTCTAAGCCAGTTAAACTTAATAGGAAGAATTATTCTGGTGACACATGAGAGATGCCAGTTGAAAAAATTAGAAATAATTCTTACTTTTCTGGGCATAACTACATATTAAGCCCTAATTTTTTTCAGTAGTCCTGTTTCTAGCCCTAGTCCTTTTTTCCCTTCTCAATCTTGTCCCATATGTTTCACAATATCCCAATTTTGTTCATGCTCGATGTATTATTATTTTATACAACTTCGAAGCTAATTGTCACATTTTGAAAATTCCTTAGATGGAAAACCTTTTGAAAGGTATGCAATTTTAAGATCTATGGAACCGTTAAGCATAATTACATAGCTGATTCAACTTAATATCCCTAGGGGAATTTTAGTTGCTAATGGAAGAGCTATGCTTGAAGGTGGTAATGACCAATGAGTAATTCAACCTTGTGAGTATTGAAGAACATGATTGACAGTAGGTGGAATGTGAAGCCAAGCAAGTTATGGAGATTTCACATTATACTAGAATTATGATGAATCAGCTCATCAGTTTTATGGCAATATTTTCAGTTCAATGAGTAGTTGAGCAAAGAGATTGGATATGTATGAGCATCTTTCACATAAGAGATAGATGAAGGAGGAGTTCTGTACAAATGATTTGTCACTGTTGGGTTTAAGCTATAATGTGGAGAGGCAATATGGCTGAGTGTGAATGTGGAGATTTATCCTGATCACTGTAAAGCTATTTGGCTCAATAATACAACGGCGGAAATTGTGTAAAGGTCCATGATTATTCTTTGTGGCTAACTCTGAGTTTTACAAAGCATATTTTTCTGCAATTATCCATGTTTATTTGATTACAATGTTTAGCAGATGCTGTATAGGAAAAACAGATTTTGGTTGCTTAAAGTACATAAGAGCATGTGCTTCCTTAGTTTTTCCAGGAAAAACTCGTAGTCATGCATCAATATAGGACCACTACCACTCTCAACAACCTTCAATGCCACTTTGTTGAGGGTAGAAGTTGTTGATGCGAATCAATCATGTACTTGAGTGTTTTATTTTCATATTTCTCACCATCTATCACATCACTGCACTCTTGATCTTGTTCATGATTCTAAAAGGAGTTTGCCTCTATCTGATGATTGATGTCAAATTGTGCAGATCTCCATAACCGTGATCATGTTTTCATGAAAGCGGTTTTAATTATTAACTTGGAAGTGAAAGATAATCATGAGGAGGCAGCTGCTGGAGCTAGGCTAACTTTGGATCTGTGCCAAGAGGTGGTTCCTATTTTCCTTCACACTAGTAGTATCTATTTTTATCCTAAGGATTGATATTGACCTTTCGTTTCAATGGATTATTCATGCAAGATTGACGCAGCTGAAACATGGGAGGACTCGATTGATGAGATTGTGGCTGCATTTGAGGCAAAGCATCGGCGGAAGCTGCTCTTTACCATCTCATTTTATTGACACACCTGTTTACTCTGAACAAATGATTAACAAATATGATTAGTATCTATGATTAACTACCTCTTACATTTCTTTAGTTTAATATATAAATTTTTTCGAAATCCTACGGTTTTTTCTAAAAAAAAGAGGATGCTGTGCAACGTGAAAATTGCAGGCGAGGAAAAATGTGAAATATTGTAAATAGTAGTAGCAATTACTAGTGAATGAAATTATGAGATATTATACTTTTTTATTAATTGACATACAACCTCTCCAATTTAAAAAGATTCCTCCCCTGTAAAAAAATAAATAATTCAAGTAAAAGTTGATCCTGATATATATGAGTACAATAGACATTGTTTGTGCTAGGAAGAGAAAGAAGAAAAAGATAGTGTACTACCGTAGGTGAACCATGTGGACGAATTTGAGTGGTAGAAATAGAAAAGCTGCTCTTTAGCATCTCATTTTATTGACACACGTGTTTACTCTAAACAAATGATTAACAAATATGATTATATCTATGATTAACCACCTCTTGCATTTCTTTAGTTTAACATGTAAAATTTTCCGAAATCTTACGGTCTTTTCTAAAAAAAAAAAGGCTGCTGTGCTACGTGAAAATTGCAGGCAATGAAAAATGTGAATTATTGTAAATAGTAGTAGCAATTACTAGTGAATGAAATTATGAGATATTATACTTTTTTATTAATTGGCATACAACCTCTCCAATTTAAAAAGATTCCTCCCCTGTAAAAAAACAAATAATTAAAGTAAAAGTTGAGCCTGATATACAGTAGAAACTCGATAAATTAATACTCGATTATTTAATAAACTCTCTAAGATAATATTTTTGGCCGGTCCCGACTCGGGGATAGGGTGCTAAATTAATAATTCGCTAAAATTATAAGATAATACATTTTTGATAATTTCTTTAGACCCCATATAAAATATAAATTAATAATTCCTTATATATAGCATATTACATGAATGATTTATATATAGCTTTTGAGTGAGACTTGGATTATCCTTGTTGTGCTTGCATAATGCTCTTCGAATCTCGTCTGTCATTGTTGTTTTTTTCACACCTTTAAGATGGGAAGCCAGGTTGTGTGTATGATTTGTTTGTGTTAACCTACAGTATTTTGATCTTGTTTATATAGAAAATATTTTTAATGTCCATAAAGTGATACATTGAACACAAGAAGCATAATAAGGTGGGAGATTGAAGATTTCTTTCAAATTGGGCCCTTCATTTGATATACAGTACATGCATTGTATACAATAATTACAGTAAGTGGAAGCTTGAAAGGTGTTTGTAAACTAAGTATTTTACTATAAATTAATAAAATATTAATTAATATATAAATTAATAATTATTAATTTATCGATTAATTAATAACTCTTTTAATTAATAAATTTTGGTCGTCCCAAGTGTATTATTTTATAGAGTTTCTACTGTATATGAGTACAATAGACATTGTTTGTGCTAGGAAGAGAAAGAAGAAAAAGATAGTGTATTACCGTGGGTGAACCATGTGGATGAATTTGAGTGGTAGAAATAGAAAAGCTGCTCTTTACCATCTCATTTTATTAACACACGCGTTTACTCTGAACAAATGATTAACAAATATGATTAGTATCTATGATTAACCACCTCTTGCATTTCTTTAGTTTAACATGTAAAATTTTCCGAAATCCTACGGTCTTTTCTATAAAAAAAAAACACTGCTGTGCTACGTGAAAATTGCAGGCAAGGAAAAATGTGAATTATTGTAAATAGTAGTAGCAATTACTAGTGAATGAAATTATGAGATATTATACTTTTTTAATAATTGACATACAACCTCTCCAATTTAAAAAGATTCCTCCCCTGTAAAAAAATAAATAATTCAAGTAAAACTTGAGCCTGATATATATGAGTACAATAGACATTGTTTGTGCTAGGAAGAGAAAGAAGAAAAAGATAGTGGACTGCCGTGGGTGAACCATGTGGATGAATTTGAGTGGTAGAAATAGAAAATCTGCTCTTTACCATCTCATTTTATTGACACACGCGTTTACTCTGAACAAATGATTAACAAATATGATTAGTATCTATCATTAACCACCTCTTGCATTTCTTTAGTTTAACATGTAAAATTTTCCGAAATCCTACGGTCTTTTCTAAAAAAAAAAAATGCTGCTGTGCTACGTGAAAATTGCAGGCAAGGAAAAATGTGAATTATTGTAAATAGTAGTAGCAATTACTAGTGAATGAAATTATGAGATATTATACTTTTTTATTAATTGACATACAACCTCTCCAATTTAAAAAGATTCCTCCCCTGTAAAAAAATAAATAATTCAAGTAAAAGTTGAGCCTGATATATATGAGTACAATAGACAATGTTTGTGCTAGGAAGAGAAAGAAGAAAAAGATAGTGTACTACCGTGCGTGAACTATGTGGATGAATTTGAGTGGTAGAAATAGAAAAGCTGCTCTTTAGCATCTCATTTTATTGACACACGCGTTTACACTGAACAAATGATTAACAAATATGATTAGTATCTATGATTAACCACCTCTTGCATTTCTTTAGTTTAACATGTAAGATTTTCCGAAATCCTACTGTCTTTTCTAAAAAAAAAAAAGGATGCTGTGCTACGTGAAAATTGCAGGCAATGAAAAATGTGAATTATTGTAAATAGTAGTAGCAATTACTAGTGAATGAAATTATGAGATATTATACTTTTTTATTAATTGACATACAACCTCTCCAATTTAAAAAGATTCCTCCCCTGTAAAAAAAACAAATAATTCAAGTAAAAGTTGAGCCTGATATATATGAGTACAATAGACATTGTTTGTGCTAGGAAGAGAAAGAAGAAAAAGATATCGTACTACCGCGGGTGAACCATGTGGATGAATTTGAGTGGTAGAAATAGGAAAACTGCTCTTTACCATCTCATTTTATTGACACACGCGTTTACTCTGACCAAATGATTAACAAATATGAATAGTATCTATGATTAACCACCTCTTGCATTTCTTTAGTTTAACATGTAAAATTTTCCGAAATCCTACGGTTTTTTCGATAAAAAAAAAAGGCTGTTGTGCTACGTGAAAATTGCATGCTAGGAAAAATGTGAATTATTGTAAATAGTAGTAGCAATTACTAGTGAATGAAATTATGAGATATTATACTTTTATATTAATTGACATACAACCTCTCCAATTTAAAAAGATTCCTCCCCTGTAAAAAAATAAATAATTCAAGTAAAAGTTGAGCCTGATATATATGAGTACAATAGACATTGTTTGTGCTAGGAAGAGAAAGAAGAAAAAGATAGTGTACTACCGTGGGTGAACCATGTGGACGAATTTGAGTGGTAGAAATAGAAAAGCTGCTCTTTACCATATCATTTTATTGACACACGCGTTTACTCTGAACAAATGATTAACAAATATGATTAGTATCTATGATTAACCACCTCTTGCATTTCTTTAGTTTAACATGTAAAATTTTCCGAAATCCTACGGTCTTTTCTAAAAAAAAAAGGCTGGTGTGCTACGTGAAAATTGCAAGCAAGGAAAAATGTGAATTATTGTAAATAGTAGTAGCAATTACTAGTGAATGAAATTATGAGATATTATACTTTTTTATTAATTGACATACAACCTCTCCAATTTAAAAAGATTCCTCCCCTGTAAAAAAATAAATAATTCAAGTAAAACTTGAGCCTGATATATATGAGTACAATAGACATTGTTTGTGCTAGGAAGAGAAAGAAGAAAAAGATAGTGGACTGCGTGGGTGAACCATGTGGATGAATTTGAGTGGTAGAAATAGAAAAGCTGCTCTTTACCATCTCATCTTATTGACACACGCGTTTACTCTGAACAAATGATTAACAAATATGATTAGTATCTATCATTAACCACCTCTTGCATTTCTTTAGTTTAACATGTAAAATTTTCCGAAATCCTACGGTCTTTTCTAAAAAAAAAAAGGCTGCTGTGCTACGTGAAAATTGCAGGCAATGAAAAATGTGAATTATTGTAAAGAGTAGTAGCAATTACTAGTCAATGAAATTATGAGATATTATACTTTTTTATTAATTGACATACAACCTCTCCAATTTAAAAAGATTCCTCCCCTGTAAAAAAAACAAATAATTCAAGTAAAACTTGAGCCTGATATATATGAGTACAATAGACATTGTTTGTGCTAGGAAGAGAAAGAAGAAAAAGATATCGTACACCATGTGGATGAATTTGAGTGGTAGAAATAGGAAAACTGCTCTTTACCATCTCATTTTATTGACACACGCGTTTACTCTGAACAAATGATTAACAAATATGATTAGTATCTATCATTAACCACCTCTTGCATTTCTTTAGTTTAACATGTAAAATTTTCCGAAATCCTACGGTCTTTTCTATAAAAAAAAAATGCTGCTGTGCTACGTGAAAATTGCAGGCAAGGAAAAATGTGAATTATTGTAAATAGTAGTAGCAATTACTAGTGAATGAAATTATGAGATATTATACTTTTTTATTAATTGACTTACAACCTCTCCAATTTAAAAAGATTCCTCCCCTGTAAAAAAATAAATAATTCAAGTAAAAGTTGATCCTGATATATATGAGTACAATAGACATTGTTTGTGCTAGGAAGAGAAAGAAGAAAAAGATAGTGTACTACCGTGGGTGAACCATGTGGACGAATTTGAGTGGTAGAAATAGAAAAGCTGCTCTTTAGTATCTCATTTTATTGACACACGTGTTTACTCTAAACAAATGATTAACAAATATGATTAGTATCTATGATTAACCACCTCTTGCATTTCTTTAGTTTAACATGTAAAATTTTCCGAAATCTTACGGTCTTTTCTTTAAAAAAAAAGGCTGCTGTGCTACGTGAAAATTGCAGGCAATGAAAAATGTGAATTATTGTAAATAGTAGTAGCAATTACTAGTGAATGAAATTATGAGATATTATACTTTTTTATTAATTGACATACAACCTCTCCAATTTAAAAAGATTCCTCCCCTGTAAAAAAACAAATAATTCAAGTAAAAGTTGAGCCTGATATATATGAGTACAATAGACATTGTTTGTGCTAGGAAGAGAAAGAAGAAAAAGATAGTGGACTGTCGTGGGTGAACCATGTGGATGAATTTGAGTGGTAGAAATAGAAATGCTGCTCTTTACCATCTCATTTTATTAACACACGCGTTTACTCTGAACAAATGATTAACAAATATGATTAGTATCTATGATTAACCACCTCTTGCATTTATTTAGTTTAACATGTAAAATTTTCCGAAATCCTACGGTCTTTTCTAAAAAAAAAAAACGATGCTGTGTTACGTGAAAACTGCAGGCAAGGAAAAATGTGAATTATTGTAAATAGTAGTAGCAATTACTAGTGAATGAAATTATGAGATATTATACTTTTTTATTAATTGACATACAACCTCTCCAATTTAAAAAGATTCCTCCCCTGTAAAAAAATAAATAATTCAAGTAAAACTTGAGCCTGATATATATGAGTACAATAGACATTGTTTGTGCTAGGAAGAGAAAGAAGAAAAAGATAGTGGGCTGCGTGGGTGAACCATGTGGATGAATTTGAGTGGTAGAAATAGAAAAGCTGCTCTTTACCATCTCATCTTATTGACACACGCGTTTACTCTGAACAAATGATTAACAAATATGATTAGTATCTATCATTAACCACCTCTTGCATTTCTTTAGTTTAACATGTAAAATTTTCCGAAATCCTACGGTCTTTTCTAAAAAAATAAAGGCTGCTGTGCTACGTGAAAATTGCAGGCAATGAAAAATGTGAATTATTGTAAAGAGTAGTAGCAATTACTAGTCAAAGAAATTATGAGATATTATACTTTTTTATTAATTGACATACAACCTCTCCAATTTAAAAAGATTCCTCCCCTGTAAAAAAATAAATAATTCAAGTGAAAGTTGAGCCTGATATATATGAGTACAATAGACATTGTTTGTGCTAGGAAGAGAAAGAAGAAAAAGATAGTGTACTACCGTGGGTGAACTATGTGGATGAATTTGAGTGGTAGAAATAGAAAAGCTGCTCTTTACCATCTCATTTTATTGACACACGTGTTTACACTGTACAAATGATTAACAAATATGATTAGTATCTATGATTAACCACCTCTTGCATTTCTTTAGTTTAACATGTAAGATTTTCCGAAATCCTACGGTCTTTTCTAAAAAAAAAAAAGGCTGCTGTGCTACGTGAAAATTGCAGGCAATGAAAAATGTGAATTATTGTAAATAGTAGTAGCAATTACTAGTGAATGAAATTATGAGATATTATACTTTTTTATTAATTGACATACAACCTCTCCAATTTAAAAAGATTCCTCCCCTGTAAAAAAAACAAATAATTCAAGTAAAAGTTGAGCCTCATATATATGAGTACAATAGACATTGTTTGTGCTAGGAAGAGAAAGAAGAAAAAGATATCGTACTACCGTGGGGTGAACCATGTGGATGAATTTGAGTGGTAGAAATAGGAAAACTGCTCTTTACCATCTCATTTTATTGACACACGCGTTTACTCTGACCAAATGATTAACAAATATGAATAGTATCTATGATTAACCACCTCTTGCATTTCTTTAGTTTAACATGTAAAATTTTCCGAAATCCTACGGTTTTTTCGATAAAACAAAAAGGCTGTTGTGCTACGTGAAAATTGCATGCTAGGAAAAATGTGAATTATTGTAAATAGTAGTAGCAATTACTAGTGAATGAAATTATGAGATATTATACTTTTATATTAATTGACATACAACCTCTCCAATTTAAAAAGATTCCTCCCCTGTAAAAAAATAAATAATTCAAGTAAAAGTTGAGCCTGATATATATGAGTACAATAGACATTGTTTGTGCTAGGAACAGAAAGAAGAAAAAGATAGTGTACTACCGTGGGTGAACCATGTGGACGAATTTGAGTGGTAGAAATAGAAAAGCTGCTCTTTAGCATCTCATTTTATTGACACACGTGTTTACTCTAAACAAATGATTAACAAATATGATTAGTATCTATGATTAACCACCTCTTGCATTTCTTTAGTTTAACATGTAAAATTTTCCGAAATCTTACGGTCTTTTCTTTAAAAAAAAAGGCTGCTGTGCTACGTGAAAATTGCAGGCAATGAAAAATGTGAATTATTGTAAATAGTAGTAGCAATTACTAGTGAATGAAATTATGAGATATTATACTTTTTTATTAATTGACATACAACCTCTCCAATTTAAAAAGATTCCTCCCCTGTCAAAAAACAAATAATTCAAGTAAAAGTTGAGCCTGATATATATGAGTACAATAGACATTGTTTGTGCTAGGAAGAGAAAGAAGAAAAAGATAGTGTACTACCGTGGGTGAACCATGTGGATGAATTTGAGTGGTACAAATAGAAAAGCTGCTCTATACCATCTCATTTTATTAACACACGCGTTTACTCTGAACAAATGATTAACAAATATGATTAGAATCTATGATTAACCACCTCTTGCATTTCTTTAGATTAACATGTAAAATTTTCCGAAATCCTACGGTCTTTTCTAAAAAAAAAAAACGATGCTGTGCTACGTGAAAATTGCAGGCAAGGAAAAATGTGAATTATTGTAAATAGTAGTAGCAATTACTAGTGAATGAAATTATGAGATATTATACTTTTTTATTAATTGAGATACAACCTCTCCAATTTAAAAAGATTCCTCCCCTGTAAAAAAATAAATAATTCAAGTAAAACTTGAGCCTGATATATATGAGTACAATAGACATTGTTTGTGCTAGGAAGAGAAAGAAGAAAAAGATAGTGTACTACCGTGGGTGAACCATGTGGATGAATTTGAGTGGTAGAAAAAGAAAAGCTGCTCTTTACCATCTCATTTTATTGACACACGCGTTTACTCTGAACAAATGATTAACAAATATGATTAGTATCCATCATTAACCACCTCTTGCATTTCTTTAGTTTAACATGTAAAATTTTCCGAAATCCTACGGTCTTTTCTAAAAAAAAAAAGGCTGCTGTGCTACGTGAAAATTGCAGGCAATGAAAAATGTGAATTATTGTAAAGAGTAGTAGCAATTACTAGTCAATGAAATTATGAGATATTATACTTTTTTATTAATTGACATACAACCTCTCCAATTTAAAAAGATTCCTCCCCTGTAAAAAAATAAATAATTCAAGTAAAAGTTGAGCCTGATATATATGAGTACAATAGACATTGTTTGTGCTAGGAAGAGAAAGAAGAAAAAGATAGTGTACTACCGTGGGTGAACTATGTGGATGAATTTGAGTGGTAGAAATAGAAAAGCTGCTCTTTACCATCTCATTTTATTGACACACGCGTTTACACTGAACAAATGATTAACAAATATGATTAGTATCTATGATTAACCACCTCTTGCATTTCTTTAGTTTAACATGTAAGATTTTCCGAAATCCTACGGTCTTTTCTAAAAAAAAAAAAGGCTGCTGTGCTACGTGAAAATTGCAGGCAATGAAAAATGTGAATTATTGTAAATAGTAGTAGCAATTACTAGTGAATGAAATTATGAGATATTATACTTTTATATTAATTGACATACAACCTCTCCAATTTAAAAAGATTCCTCCCCTGTAAAAAAATAAATAATTCAAGTAAAAGTTGAGCCTGATATATATGAGTACAATAGACATTGTTTGTGCTAGGAAAAGAAAGAAGAAAAAGATAGTGTACTACCGTGGGTGAACCATGTGGACGAATTTGAGTGGTAGAAATAGAAAAGCTGCTCTTGACCATATCATTTTATTGACACACGCGTTTACTCTGAACAAATGATTAACAAATATGATTAGTATCTATGATTAACCACCTCTTGCATTTCTTTAGTTCAACATGTAAAATTTTCCGAAATCCTACGGTCTTTTCTAAAAAAAAAAGGCTGGTGTGCTACGTGAAAATTGCAAGCAAGGAAAAATGTGAATTATTGTAAATAGTAGTAGCAATTACTAGTGAATGAAATTATGAGATATTATAATTTTTTATTAATTGACATACAACCTCTCCAATTTAAAAAGATTCCTCCCCTGTAAAAAAATAAATAATTCAAGTAAAAGTTGAGCCTGATATATATGAGTACAATAGACATTGTTTGTGCTAGGAAGAGAAAGAAGAAAAAGATAGTGGACTGTCGTGGGTGAACCATGTGGATGAATTTGAGTGGTAGAAATAGAAATGCTGCTCTTTACCATCTCATTTTATTAACACACGCGTTTACTCTGAACAAATGATTAACAAATATGATTAGTATCTATGATTAACCACCTCTTGCATTTCTTTAGTTTAACATGTAAAATTTTCCGAAATCCTACGGTCTTTTCTAAAAAAAAAAAACGATGCTGTGCTACGTGAAAACTGCAGGCAAGGAAAAATGTGAATTATTGTAAATAGTAGTAGCAATTACTAGTGAATGAAATTATGAGATATTATACTTTTTTATTAATTGACATACAACCTCTCCAATTTAAATAGATTCCTCCCCTGTAAAAAAATAAATAATTCAAGTAAAACTTGAGCCTGATATATATGAGTACAATAGACATTGTTTGTGCTAGGAAGAGAAAGAAGAAAAAGATAGTGGACTGCGTGGGTGAACCATGTGGATGAATTTGAGTGGTAGAAATAGAAAAGCTGCTCTTTACCATCTCATCTTATTGACACACGCGTTTACTCTGAACAAATGATTAACAAATATGATTAGTATCTATCATTAACCACCTCTTGCATTTCTTTAGTTTAACATGTAAAATTTTCCGAAATCCTACGGTCTTTTCTAAAAAAAAAAAGGCTGCTGTGCTTCGTGAAAATTGCAGGCAATGAAAAATGTGAATTATTGTAAAGAGTAGTAGCAATTACTAGTCAATGAAATTATGAGATATTATACTTTTTTATTAATTGACATACAACCTCTCCAATTTAAAAAGATTCCTCCCCTGTAAAAAAATAAATAATTCAAGTAAAAGTTGAGCCTGATATATATGAGTACAATAGACATTGTTTGTGCTAGGAAGAGAAAGAAGAAAAAGATAGTGTACTACCGTGGGTGAACTATGTGGATGAATTTGAGTGGTAGAAATAGAAAAGCTGCACATTACCATCTCATTTTATTGACACACGCGTTTACACTGAACAAATGATTAACAAATATGATTAGTATCTATGATTAACCACCTCTTGCATTTCTTTAGTTTAACATGTAAGATTTTCCGAAATCCTACGGTCTTTTCTAAAAAAAAAAAAGGCTGCTGTGCTACGTGAAAATTGCAGGCAATGAAAAATGTGAATTATTGTAAATAGTAGTAGCAATTACTAGTGAATGAAATTATGAGATATTATACTTTTTTATTAATTGACATACAACCTCTCCAATTTAAAAAGATTCCTCCCCTGTAAAAAAAACAAATAATTCAAGTAAAAGTTGAGCCTCATATATATGAGTACAATAGACATTGTTTGTGCTAGGAAGAGAAAGAAGAAAAAGATATCGTACTACCGTGGGGTGAACCATGTGGATGAATTTGAGTGGTAGAAATAGGAAAACTGCTCTTTACCATCTCATTTTATTGACACACGCGTTTACTCTGACCAAATGATTAACAAATATGAATAGTATCTATGATTAACCACCTCTTGCATTTCTTTAGTTTAACATGTAAAATTTTCCGAAATCCTACGGTTTTTTCGATAAAAAAAAAGGCTGTTGTGCTACGTGAAAATTGCATGCTAGGAAAAATGTGAATTATTGTAAATAGTAGTAGCAATTACTAGTGAATGAAATTATGAGATATTATACTTTTATATTAATTGACATACAACCTCTCCAATTTAAAAAGATTCCTCCCCTGTAAAAAAATAAATAATTCAAGTAAAAGTTGAGCCTGATATATATGAGTACAATAGACATTGTTTGTGCTAGGAAGAGAAAGAAGAAAAAGATAGTGTACTACCGTGGGTGAACCATGTGGAGGAATTTGAGTGGTAGAAATAGAAAAGCTGCTCTTTACCATATCATTTTATTGACACACGCGTTTACTCTGAACAAATGATTAACAAATATGATTAGTATCTATGATTAACCACCTCTTGCATTTCTTTAGTTCAACATGTAAAATTTTCCGACATCCTACGGTCTTTTCTAAAAAAAAAAGGCTGGTGTGCTACGTGAAAATTGCAAGCAAGGAAAAATGTGAATTATTGTAAATAGTAGTAGCAATTACTAGTGAATGAAATTATGAGATATTATAATTTTTTATTAATTGACATGCAACCTCTCCAATTTAAAAAGATTCCTCCCCTGTAAAAAAATAAATAATTCAAGTAAAAGTTGAGCCTGATATATATGAGTACAATAGACATTGTTTGTGCTAGGAAGAGAAAGAAGAAAAAGATAGTGGACTGTCGTGGGTGAACCATGTGGATGAATTTGAGTGGTAGAAATAGAAATGCTGCTCTTTACCATCTCATTTTATTAACACACGCGTTTACTCTGAACAAATGATTAACAAATATGATTAGTATCTATGATTAACCACCTCTTGCATTTATTTAGTTTAACATGTAAAATTTTCCGAAATCCTACGGTCTTTTCTAAAAAAAAAAAACGATGCTGTGCAACGTGAAAACTGCAGGCAAGGAAAAATGTGAATTATTGTAAATAGTAGTAGCAATTACTAGTGAATGAAATTATGAGATATTATACTTTTTTATTAATTGACATACAACCTCTCCAATTTAAAAAGATTCCTCCCCTGTAAAAAAATAAATAATTCAAGTAAAACTTGAGCCTGATATATATGAGTACAATAGACATTGTTTGTGCTAGGAAGAGAAAGAAGAAAAAGATAGTGGACTGCGTGGGTGAACCATGTGGATGAATTTGAGTGGTAGAAATAGAAAAGCTGCTCTTTACCATCTCATCTTATTGACACACGCGTTTACTCTGAACAAATGATTAACAAATATGATTAGTATCTATCATTAACCACCTCTTGCATTTCTTTAGTTTAACATGTAAAATTTTCCGAAATCCTACGGTCTTTTCTAAAAAAATAAAGGCTGCTGTGCTACGTGAAAATTGCAGGCAATGAAAAATGTGAATTATTGTAAAGAGTAGTAGCAATTACTAGTCAATGAAATTATGAGATATTATACTTTTTTATTAATTGACATACAACCTCTCCAATTTAAAAAGATTCCTCCCCTGTAAAAAAATAAATAATTCAAGTAAAAGTTGAGCCTGATATATATGAGTACAATAGACATTGTTTGTGCTAGGAAGAGAAAGAAGAAAAAGATAGTGTACTACCGTGGGTGAACTATGTGGATGAATTTGAGTGGTAGAAATAGAAAAGCTGCTCTTTACCATCTCATTTTATTGACACACGTGTTTACACTGTACAAATGATTAACAAATATGATTAGTATCTATGATTAACCACCTCTTGCATTTCTTTAGTTTAACATGTAAGATTTTCCGAAATCCTACGGTCTTTTCTAAAAAAAAAAAAGGCTGCTGTGCTACGTGAAAATTGCAGGCAATGAAAAATGTGAATTATTGTAAATAGTAGTAGCAATTACTAGTGAATGAAATTATGAGATATTATACTTTTTTATTAATTGACATACAACCTCTCCAATTTAAAAAGATTCCTCCCCTGTAAAAAAAACAAATAATTCAAGTAAAAGTTGAGCCTCATATATATGAGTACAATAGACATTGTTTGTGCTAGGAAGAGAAAGAAGAAAAAGATATCGTACTACCGTGGGGTGAACCATGTGGATGAATTTGAGTGGTAGAAATAGGAAAACTGCTCTTTACCATCTCATTTTATTGACACACGCGTTTACTCTGACCAAATGATTAACAAATATGAATAGTATCTATGATTAACCACCTCTTGCATTTCTTTAGTTTAACATGTAAAATTTTCCGAAATCCTACGGTTTTTTCGATAAAACAAAAAGGCTGTTGTGCTACGTGAAAATTGCATGCTAGGAAAAATGTGAATTATTGTAAATAGTAGTAGCAATTACTAGTGAATGAAATTATGAGATATTATACTTTTATATTAATTGACATACAACCTCTCCAATTTAAAAAGATTCCTCCCCTGTAAAAAAATAAATAATTCAAGTAAAAGTTGAGCCTGATATATATGAGTACAATAGACATTGTTTGTGCTAGGAACAGAAAGAAGAAAAAGATAGTGTACTACCGTGGGTGAACCATGTGGACGAATTTGAGTGGTAGAAATAGAAAAGCTGCTCTTTAGCATCTCATTTTATTGACACACGTGTTTACTCTAAACAAATGATTAACAAATATGATTAGTATCTATGATTAACCACCTCTTGCATTTCTTTAGTTTAACATGTAAAATTTTCCGAAATCTTACGGTCTTTTCTTTAAAAAAAAAGGCTGCTGTGCTACGTGAAAATTGCAGGCAATGAAAAATGTGAATTATTGTAAATAGTAGTAGCAATTACTAGTGAATGAAATTATGAGATATTATACTTTTTTATTAATTGACATACAACCTCTCCAATTTAAAAAGATTCCTCCCCTGTCAAAAAACAAATAATTCAAGTAAAAGTTGAGCCTGATATATATGAGTACAATAGACATTGTTTGTGCTAGGAAGAGAAAGAAGAAAAAGATAGTGTACTACCGTGGGTGAACCATGTGGATGAATTTGAGTGGTACAAATAGAAAAGCTGCTCTATACCATCTCATTTTATTAACACACGCGTTTACTCTGAACAAATGATTAACAAATATGATTAGAATCTATGATTAACCACCTCTTGCATTTCTTTAGATTAACATGTAAAATTTTCCGAAATCCTACGGTCTTTTCTAAAAAAAAAAAACGATGCTGTGCTACGTGAAAATTGCAGGCAAGGAAAAATGTGAATTATTGTAAATAGTAGTAGCAATTACTAGTGAATGAAATTATGAGATATTATACTTTTTTATTAATTGAGATACAACCTCTCCAATTTAAAAAGATTCCTCCCCTGTAAAAAAATAAATAATTCAAGTAAAACTTGAGCCTGATATATATGAGTACAATAGACATTGTTTGTGCTAGGAAGAGAAAGAAGAAAAAGATAGTGTACTACCGTGGGTGAACCATGTGGATGAATTTGAGTGGTAGAAAAAGAAAAGCTGCTCTTTACCATCTCATTTTATTGACACACGCGTTTACTCTGAACAAATGATTAACAAATATGATTAGTATCCATCATTAACCACCTCTTGCATTTCTTTAGTTTAACATGTAAAATTTTCCGAAATCCTACGGTCTTTTCTAAAAAAAAAAAGGCTGCTGTGCTACGTGAAAATTGCAGGCAATGAAAAATGTGAATTATTGTAAAGAGTAGTAGCAATTACTAGTCAATGAAATTATGAGATATTATACTTTTTTATTAATTGACATACAACCTCTCCAATTTAAAAAGATTCCTCCCCTGTAAAAAAATAAATAATTCAAGTAAAAGTTGAGCCTGATATATATGAGTACAATAGACATTGTTTGTGCTAGGAAGAGAAAGAAGAAAAAGATAGTGTACTACCGTGGGTGAACTATGTGGATGAATTTGAGTGGTAGAAATAGAAAAGCTGCTCTTTACCATCTCATTTTATTGACACACGCGTTTACACTGAACAAATGATTAACAAATATGATTAGTATCTATGATTAACCACCTCTTGCATTTCTTTAGTTTAACATGTAAGATTTTCCGAAATCCTACGGTCTTTTCTAAAAAAAAAAAAGGCTGCTGTGCTACGTGAAAATTGCAGGCAATGAAAAATGTGAATTATTGTAAATAGTAGTAGCAATTACTAGTGAATGAAATTATGAGATATTATACTTTTATATTAATTGACATACAACCTCTCCAATTTAAAAAGATTCCTCCCCTGTAAAAAAATAAATAATTCAAGTAAAAGTTGAGCCTGATATATATGAGTACAATAGACATTGTTTGTGCTAGGAAAAGAAAGAAGAAAAAGATAGTGTACTACCGTGGGTGAACCATGTGGACGAATTTGAGTGGTAGAAATAGAAAAGCTGCTCTTGACCATATCATTTTATTGACACACGCGTTTACTCTGAACAAATGATTAACAAATATGATTAGTATCTATGATTAACCACCTCTTGCATTTCTTTAGTTCAACATGTAAAATTTTCCGAAATCCTACGGTCTTTTCTAAAAAAAAAAGGCTGGTGTGCTACGTGAAAATTGCAAGCAAGGAAAAATGTGAATTATTGTAAATAGTAGTAGCAATTACTAGTGAATGAAATTATGAGATATTATAATTTTTTATTAATTGACATACAACCTCTCCAATTTAAAAAGATTCCTCCCCTGTAAAAAAATAAATAATTCAAGTAAAAGTTGAGCCTGATATATATGAGTACAATAGACATTGTTTGTGCTAGGAAGAGAAAGAAGAAAAAGATAGTGGACTGTCGTGGGTGAACCATGTGGATGAATTTGAGTGGTAGAAATAGAAATGCTGCTCTTTACCATCTCATTTTATTAACACACGCGTTTACTCTGAACAAATGATTAACAAATATGATTAGTATCTATGATTAACCACCTCTTGCATTTCTTTAGTTTAACATGTAAAATTTTCCGAAATCCTACGGTCTTTTCTAAAAAAAAAAAACGATGCTGTGCTACGTGAAAACTGCAGGCAAGGAAAAATGTGAATTATTGTAAATAGTAGTAGCAATTACTAGTGAATGAAATTATGAGATATTATACTTTTTTATTAATTGACATACAACCTCTCCAATTTAAATAGATTCCTCCCCTGTAAAAAAATAAATAATTCAAGTAAAACTTGAGCCTGATATATATGAGTACAATAGACATTGTTTGTGCTAGGAAGAGAAAGAAGAAAAAGATAGTGGACTGCGTGGGTGAACCATGTGGATGAATTTGAGTGGTAGAAATAGAAAAGCTGCTCTTTACCATCTCATCTTATTGACACACGCGTTTACTCTGAACAAATGATTAACAAATATGATTAGTATCTATCATTAACCACCTCTTGCATTTCTTTAGTTTAACATGTAAAATTTTCCGAAATCCTACGGTCTTTTCTAAAAAAAAAAAGGCTGCTGTGCTTCGTGAAAATTGCAGGCAATGAAAAATGTGAATTATTGTAAAGAGTAGTAGCAATTACTAGTCAATGAAATTATGAGATATTATACTTTTTTATTAATTGACATACAACCTCTCCAATTTAAAAAGATTCCTCCCCTGTAAAAAAATAAATAATTCAAGTAAAAGTTGAGCCTGATATATATGAGTACAATAGACATTGTTTGTGCTAGGAAGAGAAAGAAGAAAAAGATAGTGTACTACCGTGGGTGAACTATGTGGATGAATTTGAGTGGTAGAAATAGAAAAGCTGCACATTACCATCTCATTTTATTGACACACGCGTTTACACTGAACAAATGATTAACAAATATGATTAGTATCTATGATTAACCACCTCTTGCATTTCTTTAGTTTAACATGTAAGATTTTCCGAAATCCTACGGTCTTTTCTAAAAAAAAAAAAGGCTGCTGTGCTACGTGAAAATTGCAGGCAATGAAAAATGTGAATTATTGTAAATAGTAGTAGCAATTACTAGTGAATGAAATTATGAGATATTATACTTTTTTATTAATTGACATACAACCTCTCCAATTTAAAAAGATTCCTCCCCTGTAAAAAAAACAAATAATTCAAGTAAAAGTTGAGCCTCATATATATGAGTACAATAGACATTGTTTGTGCTAGGAAGAGAAAGAAGAAAAAGATATCGTACTACCGTGGGGTGAACCATGTGGATGAATTTGAGTGGTAGAAATAGGAAAACTGCTCTTTACCATCTCATTTTATTGACACACGCGTTTACTCTGACCAAATGATTAACAAATATGAATAGTATCTATGATTAACCACCTCTTGCATTTCTTTAGTTTAACATGTAAAATTTTCCGAAATCCTACGGTTTTTTCGATAAAAAAAAAGGCTGTTGTGCTACGTGAAAATTGCATGCTAGGAAAAATGTGAATTATTGTAAATAGTAGTAGCAATTACTAGTGAATGAAATTATGAGATATTATACTTTTATATTAATTGACATACAACCTCTCCAATTTAAAAAGATTCCTCCCCTGTAAAAAAATAAATAATTCAAGTAAAAGTTGAGCCTGATATATATGAGTACAATAGACATTGTTTGTGCTAGGAAGAGAAAGAAGAAAAAGATAGTGTACTACCGTGGGTGAACCATGTGGAGGAATTTGAGTGGTAGAAATAGAAAAGCTGCTCTTTACCATATCATTTTATTGACACACGCGTTTACTCTGAACAAATGATTAACAAATATGATTAGTATCTATGATTAACCACCTCTTGCATTTCTTTAGTTTAACATGTAAAATTTTCCGAAATCCTACGGTCTTTTCTAAAAAAAAAAGGCTGGTGTGCTACGTGAAAATTGCAAGCAAGGAAAAATGTGAATTATTGTAAATAGTAGTAGCAATTACTAGTGAATGAAATTATGAGATATTATAATTTTTTATTAATTGACATGCAACCTCTCCAATTTAAAAAGATTCCTCCCCTGTAAAAAAATAAATAATTCAAGTAAAAGTTGTGCCTGATATATATGAGTACAATAGACATTGTTTGTGCTAGGAAGAGAAAGAAGAAAAAGATAGTGGACTGTCGTGGGTGAACCATGTGGATGAATTTGAGTGGTAGAAATAGAAATGCTGCTCTTTACCATCTCATTTTATTAACACACGCGTTTACTCTGAACAAATGATTAACAAATATGATTAGTATCTATGATTAACCACCTCTTGCATTTCTTTAGTTTAACATGTAAAATTTTCCGAAATCCTACGGTCTTTTCTAAAAAAAAAAACGATGCTGTGCTACGTGAAAACTGCAGGCAAGGAAAAATGTGAATTATTGTAAATAGTAGTAGCAATTACTAGTGAATGAAATTATGAGATATTATACTTTTTTATTAATTGACATACAACCTCTCCAATTTAAAAAGATTCCTCCCCTGTAAAAAAATAAATAATTCAAGTAAAACTTGAGCCTGATATATATGAGTACAATAGACATTGTTTGTGCTAGGAAGAGAAAGAAGAAAAAGATAGTGGACTGCGTGGGTGAACCATGTGGATGAATTTGAGTGGTAGAAATAGAAAAGCTGCTCTTTACCATCTCATCTTATTGACACACGCGTTTACTCTGAACAAATGATTAACAAATATGATTAGTATCTATCATTAACCACCTCTTGCATTTCTTTAGTTTAACATGTAAAATTTTCCGAAATCCTACGGTCTTTTCTAAAAAAAAAAAGGCTGCTGTGCTTCGTGAAAATTGCAGGCAATGAAAAATGTGAATTATTGTAAAGAGTAGTAGCAATTACTAGTCAATGAAATTATGAGATATTATACTTTTTTATTAATTGACATACAACCTCTCCAATTTAAAAAGATTCCTCCCCTGTAAAAAAATAAATAATTCAAGTAAAAGTTGAGCCTGATATATATGAGTACAATAGACATTGTTTGTGCTAGGAAGAGAAAGAAGAAAAAGATAGTGTACTACCGTGGGTGAACTATGTGGATGAATTTGAGTGGTAGAAATAGAAAAGCTGCACATTACCATCTCATTTTATTGACACACGCGTTTACACTGAACAAATGATTAACAAATATGATTAGTATCTATGATTAACCACCTCTTGCATTTCTTTAGTTTAACATGTAAGATTTTCCGAAATCCTACGGTCTTTTCTAAAAAAAAAAAAGGCTGCTGTGCTACGTGAAAATTGCAGGCAATGAAAAATGTGAATTATTGTAAATAGTAGTAGCAATTACTAGTGAATGAAATTATGAGATATTATACTTTTTTATTAATTGACATACAACCTCTCCAATTTAAAAAGATTCCTCCCCTGTAAAAAAAACAAATAATTCAAGTAAAAGTTGAGTCTCATATATATGAGTACAATAGACATTGTTTGTGCTAGGAAGAGAAAGAAGAAAAAGATATCGTACTACCGTGGGGTGAACCATGTGGATGAATTTGAGTGGTAGAAATAGAAAAGCTGCTCTTTACCATCTCATTTTATTGACACACGCGTTTACACTGAACAAATGATTAACAAATATGATTAGTATCTATGATTAACCACCTCTTGCATTTCTTTAGTTTAACATGTAAGATTTTCCGAAATCCTACGGTCTTTTCTAAAAAAAAAAAAGGCTGCTGTGCTACGTGAAAATTGCAGGCAATGAAAAATGTGAATTATTGTAAATAGTAGTAGCAATTACTAGTGAATGAAATTATGAGATATTATACTTTTTTATTAATTGACATACAACCTCTCCAATTTAAAAAGATTCCTCCCCTGTAAAAAAAACAAATAATTCAAGTAAAAGTTGAGCCTCATATATATGAGTACAATAGACATTGTTTGTGCTAGGAAGAGAAAGAAGAAAAAGATATCGTACTACCGTGGGGTGAACCATGTGGATGAATTTGAGTGGTAGAAATAGGAAACCTGCTCTTTACCATCTCATTTTATTGACACACGCGTTTACTCTGACCAAATGATTAACAAATATGAATAGTATCTATGATTAACCACCTCTTGCATTTCTTTAGTTTAACATGTAAAATTTTCCGAAATCCTACGGTTTTTTCGATAAAACAAAAAGGCTGTTGTGCTACGTGAAAATTGCATGCTAGGAAAAATGTGAATTATTGTAAATAGTAGTAGCAATTACTAGTGAATGAAATTATGAGATATTATACTTTTATATTAATTGATATACAACCTCTCCAATTTAAAAAGATTCCTCCCCTGTAAAAAAATAAATAATTCAAGTAAAAGTTGAGCCT
This sequence comes from Viola odorata, assembly GCA_963691705.1. NCBI lineage: Eukaryota > Viridiplantae > Streptophyta > Magnoliopsida > Malpighiales > Violaceae > Viola > Viola odorata. Next base: position 8,750,294 of record OY829543.1, read on the forward strand.
GATATATATGAGTACAATAGACATTGTTTGTGCTAGGAAGAGAAAGAAGAAAAAGATAGTGTACTACCGTGGGTGAACCATGTGGAGGAATTTGAGTGGTAGAAATAGAAAAGCTGCTCTTTACCATATCATTTTATTGACACACGCGTTTACTCTGAACAAATGATTAACAAATATGATTAGTATCTATGATTAACCACCTCTTGCATTTCTTTAGTTTAACATGTAAAATTTTCCGAAATCCTACGGTCTTTTCTAAAAAAAAAAGGCTGGTGTGCTACGTGAAAATTGCAAGCAAGGAAAAATGTGAATTATTGTAAATAGTAGTAGCAATTACTAGTGAATGAAATTATGAGATATTATAATTTTTTATTAATTGACATGCAACCTCTCCAATTTAAAAAGATTCCTCCCCTGTAAAAAAATAAATAATTCAAGTAAAACTTGAGCCTGATATATATGAGTACAATAGACATTGTTTGTGCTAGGAAGAGAAAGAAGAAAAAGATAGTGGACTGTCGTGGGTGAACCATGTGGATGAATTTGAGTGGTAGAAATAGAAATGCTGCTCTTTACCATCTCATTTTATTAACACACGCGTTTACTCTGAACAAATGATTAACAAATATGATTAGTATCTATGATTAACCACCTCTTGCATTTCTTTAGTTTAACATGTAAAATTTTCCGAAATCTTACGGTCTTTTCTAAAAAAAAAAACGATGCTGTGCTACGTGAAAACTGCAGGCAAGGAAAAATGTGAATTATTGTAAATAGTAGTAGCAATTACTAGTGAATGAAATTATGAGATATTATACTTTTTTATTAATTGACATACAACCTCTCCAATTTAAAAAGATTCCTCCCCTGTAAAAAAATAAATAATTCAAGTAAAACTTGAGCCTGATATATATGAGTACAATAGACATTGTTTGTGCTAGGAAGAGAAAGAAGAAAAAGATAGTGGACTGCGTGGGTGAACCATGTGGATGAATTTGAGTGGTAGAAATAGAAAAGCTGCTCTTTACCATCTCATCTTATTGACACACGCGTTTACTCTGAACAAATGATTAACAAATATGATTAGTATCTATCATTAACCACCTCTTGCATTTCTTTAGTTTAACATGTAAAATTTTCCGAAATCCTACGGTCTTTTCTAAAAAAAAAAAGGCTGCTGTGCTTCGTGAAAATTGCAGGCAATGAAAAATGTGAATTATTGTAAAGAGTAGTAGCAATTACTAGTCAATGAAATTATGAGATATTATACTTTTTTATTAATTGACATACAACCTCTCCAATTTAAAAAGATTCCTCCCCTGTAAAAAAATAAATAATTCAAGTAAAAGTTGAGCCTGATATATATGAGTACAATAGACATTGTTTGTGCTAGGAAGAGAAAGAAGAAAAAGATAGTGTACTACCGTGGGTGAACTATGTGGATGAATTTGAGTGGTAGAAATAGAAAAGCTGCACATTACCATCTCATTTTATTGACACACGCGTTTACACTGAACAAATGATTAACAAATATGATTAGTATCTATGATTAACCACCTCTTGCATTTCTTTAGTTTAACATGTAAGATTTTCCGAAATCCTACGGTCTTTTCTAAAAAAAAAAAAGGCTGCTGTGCTACGTGAAAATTGCAGGCAATGAAAAATGTGAATTATTGTAAATAGTAGTAGCAATTACTAGTGAATGAAATTATGAGATATTATACTTTTTTATTAATTGACATACAACCTCTCCAATTTAAAAAGATTCCTCCCCTGTAAAAAAAACAAATAATTCAAGTAAAAGTTGAGCCTCATATATATGAGTACAATAGACATTGTTTGTGCTAGGAAGAGAAAGAAGAAAAAGATATCGTACTACCGTGGGGTGAACCATGTGGATGAATTTGAGTGGTAGAAATAGAAAAGCTGCTCTTTACCATCTCATTTTATTGACACACGCGTTTACACTGAACAAATGATTAACAAATATGATTAGTATCTATGATTAACCACCTCTTGCATTTCTTTAGTTTAACATGTAAGATTTTCCGAAATCCTACGGTCTTTTCTAAAAAAAAAAAAGGCTGCTGTGCTACGTGAAAATTGCAGGCAATGAAAAATGTGAATTATTGTAAATAGTAGTAGCAATTACTAGTGAATGAAATTATGAGATATTATACTTTTTTATTAATTGACATACAACCTCTCCAATTTAAAAAGATTCCTCCCCTGTAAAAAAAACAAATAATTCAAGTAAAAGTTGAGCCTCATATATATGAGTACAATAGACATTGTTTGTGCTAGGAAGAGAAAGAAGAAAAAGATATCGTACTACCGTGGGGTGAACCATGTGGATGAATTTGAGTGGTAGAAATAGGAAACCTGCTCTTTACCATCTCATTTTATTGACACACGCGTTTACTCTGACCAAATGATTAACAAATATGAATAGTATCTATGATTAACCACCTCTTGCATTTCTTTAGTTTAACATGTAAAATTTTCCGAAATCCTACGGTTTTTTCGATAAAACAAAAAGGCTGTTGTGCTACGTGAAAATTGCATGCTAGGAAAAATGTGAATTATTGTAAATAGTAGTAGCAATTACTAGTGAATGAAATTATGAGATATTATACTTTTATATTAATTGATATACAACCTCTCCAATTTAAAAAGATTCCTCCCCTGTAAAAAAATAAATAATTCAAGTAAAAGTTGAGCCTGATATATATGAGTACAATAGACATTGTTTGTGCTAGGAAGAGAAAGAAGAAAAAGATAGTGTACTACCGTGGGTGAACCATGTGGACGAATTTGAGTGGTAGAAATAGAAAAGCTGCTCTTTACCATATCATTTTATTGACACACGCGTTTACTCTGAACAAATGATTAACAAATATGATTGGTATCTATGATTAACCACCTCTTGCATTTCTTTAGTTTAACATGTAAAATTTTCCGAAATCCTACGGTCTTTTCTAAAAAAAAAAAACGATGCTGTGCTACGTGAAAACTGCAGGCAAGGAAAAATGTGAATTATTGTAAATAGTAGTAGCAATTACTAGTGAATGAAATTATGAGATATTATACTTTTTTATTAATTGACATACAACCTCTCCAATTTAAAAAGATTCCTCCCCTGTAAAAAAATAAATAATTCAAGTAAAACTTGAGCCTGATATATATGAGTACAATAGACATTGTTTGTGCTAGGAAGAGAAAGAAGAAAAAGATAGTGGACTGCGTGGGTGAACCATGTGGATGAATTTGAGTGGTAGAAATAGAAAAGCTGCTCTTTACCATCTCATCTCATTGACACACGCGTTTACTCTGAACAAATGATTAACAAATATGATTAGTATCTATCATTAACCACCTCTTGCATTTCTTTAGTTTAACATGTAAAATTTTCCGAAATCCTACGGTCTTTTCTAAAAAAAAAAAGGCTGCTGTGCAACGTGAAAATTGCAGGCAATGAAAAATGTGAATTATTGTAAAGAGTAGTAGCAATTACTAGTCAATGAAATTATGAGATATTATACTTTTTTATTAATTGACATACAACCTCTCCAATTTAAAAAGATTCCTCCCCTGTAAAAAAATAAATAATTCAAGTAAAAGTTGAGCCTGATATATATGAGTACAATAGACATTGTTTGTGCTAGGAAGAGAAAGAAGAAAAAGATACTGTACTACCGTGGGTGTACTATGTGGATGAATTTGAGTGGTAGAAATAGAAAAGCTGCTCTTTACCATCTCATTTTATTGACACACGCGTTTACACTGAACAAATGATTAACAAATATGATTAGTATCTATGATTAACCACCTCTTGCATTTCTTTAGTTTAACATGTAAGATTTTCCGAAATCCTACGGTCTTTTCTAAAAAAAAAAAAGGCTGCTGTGCTACGTGAAAATTGCAGGCAATGAAAAATGTGAATTATTGTAAATAGTAGTAGCAATTACTAGTGAATGAAATTATGAGATATTATACTTTTTTATTAATTGACATACAACCTCTCCAATTTAAAAAGATTCCTCCCCTGTAAAAAAAACAAATAATTCAAGTAAAAGTTGAGCCTCATATATATGAGTACAATAGACATTGTTTGTGCTAGGAAGAGAAAGAAGAAAAAGATATCGTACTACCGTGGGGTGAACCATGTGGATGAATTTGAGTGGTAGAAATAGGAAAACTGCTCTTTACCATCTCATTTTATTGACACACGCGTTTACTCTGACCAAATGATTAACAAATATGAATAGTATCTATGATTAACCACCTCTTGCATTTCTTTAGTTTAACATGTAAAATTTTCCGAAATCCTACGGTTTTTTCGATAAAACAAAAAGGCTGTTGTGCTACGTGAAAATTGCATGCTAGGAAAAATGTGAATTATTGTAAATAGTAGTAGCAATTACTAGTGAATGAAATTATGAGATATTATACTTTTATATTAATTGATATACAACCTCTCCAATTTAAAAAGATTCCTCCCCTGTAAAAAAATAAATAATTCAAGTAAAAGTTGAGCCTGATATATATGAGTACAATAGACATTGTTTGTGCTAGGAAGAGAAAGAAGAAAAAGATAGTGTACTACCGTGGGTGAACCATGTGGACGAATTTGAGTGGTAGAAATAGAAAAGCTGCTCTTTACCATATCATTTTATTGACACACGCGTTTACTCTGAACAAATGATTAACAAATATGATTAGTATCTATGATTAACCACCTCTTGCATTTCTTTAGTTTAACATGTAAAATTTTCCGAAATCCTACGGTCTTTTCTAAAAAAAAAAGGCTGGTGTGCTACGTGAAAATAGCAAGCAAGGAAAAATGTGAATTATTGTAAATAGTAGTAGCAATTAGTAGTGAATGAAATTATGAGATATTATACTTTTTTATTAATTGACATACAACCTCTCCAATTTAAAAAGATTCCTCCCCTGTAAAAAAATAAATAATTCAAGTAAAAGTTGAGCCTGATATATATGAGTACAATAGACATTGTTTGTGCTAGGAAGAGAAAGAAGAAAAAGATAGTGGACTGTCGTGGGTGAACCATGTGGATGAATTTGAGTGGTAGAAATAGAAATGCTGCTCTTTACCATCTCATTTTATTAACACACGCGTTTACTCTGAACAAATGATTAACAAATATGATTAGTATCTATGATTAACCACCTCTTGCATTTCTTTAGTTTAACATGTAAAATTTTCCGAAATCCTACGGTCTTTTCTAAAAAAAAAAACGATGCTGTGCTACGTGAAAACTGCAGGCAAGGAAAAATGTGAATTATTGTAAATAGTAGTAGCAATTACTAGTGAATGAAATTATGAGATATTATACTTTTTTATTAATTGACATACAACCTCTCCAATTTAAAAAGATTCCTCCCCTGTAAAAAAATAAATAATTCAAGTAAAACTTGAGCCTGATATATATGAGTACAATAGACATTGTTTGTGCTAGGAAGAGAAAGAAGAAAAAGATAGTGGACTGCGTGGGTGAACCATGTGGATGAATTTGAGTGGTAGAAATAGAAAAGCTGCTCTTTACCATCTCATCTTATTGACACACGCGTTTACTCTGAACAAATGATTAACAAATATGATTAGTATCTATGATTAACCACCTCTTGCATTTCTTTAGTTTAACATGTAAAATTTTCCGAAATCCTACGGTCTTTTCTAAAAAAAAAAAGGCTGCTGTGCTTCGTGAAAATTGCAGGCAATGAAAAATGTGAATTATTGTAAAGAGTAGTAGCAATTACTAGTCAATGAAATTATGAGATATTATACTTTTTTATTAATTGACATACAACCTCTCCAATTTAAAAAGATTCCTCCCCTGTAAAAAAATAAATAATTCAAGTAAAAGTTGAGCCTGATATATATGAGTACAATAGACATTGTTTGTGCTAGGAAGAGAAAGAAGAAAAAGATAGTGTACTACCGTGGGTGAACTATGTGGATGAATTTGAGTGGTAGAAATAGAAAAGCTGCACATTACCATCTCATTTTATTGACACACGCGTTTACACTGAACAAATGATTAACAAATATGATTAGTATCTATGATTAACCACCTCTTGCATTTCTTTAGTTTAACATGTAAGATTTTCCGAAATCCTACGGTCTTTTCTAAAAAAAAAAAAGGCTGCTGTGCTACGTGAAAATTGCAGGCAATGAAAAATGTGAATTATTGTAAATAGTAGTAGCAATTACTAGTGAATGAAATTATGAGATATTATACTTTTTTATTAATTGACATACAACCTCTCCAATTTAAAAAGATTCCTCCCCTGTAAAAAAAACAAATAATTCAAGTAAAAGTTGAGCCTCATATATATGAGTACAATAGACATTGTTTGTGCTAGGAAGAGAAAGAAGAAAAAGATATCGTACTACCGTGGGGTGAACCATGTGGATGAATTTGAGTGGTAGAAATAGAAAAGCTGCTCTTTACCATCTCATTTTATTGACACACGCGTTTACACTGAACAAATGATTAACAAATATGATTAGTATCTATGATTAACCACCTCTTGCATTTCTTTAGTTTAACATGTAAGATTTTCCGAAATCCTACGGTCTTTTCTAAAAAAAAAAAAGGCTGCTGTGCTACGTGAAAATTGCAGGCAATGAAAAATGTGAATTATTGTAAATATTAGTAGCAATTACTAGTGAATGAAATTATGAGATATTATACTTTTTTATTAATTGACATACAACCTCTCCAATTTAAAAAGATTCCTCCCCTGTAAAAAAAACAAATAATTCAAGTAAAAGTTGAGCCTCATATATATGAGTACAATAGACATTGTTTGTGCTAGGAAGAGAAAGAAGAAAAAGATATCGTACTACCGTGGGGTGAACCATGTGGATGAATTTGAGTGGTAGAAATAGAAAACCTGCTCTTTACCATCTCATTTTATTGACACACGCGTTTACTCTGACCAAATGATTAACAAATATGAATAGTATCTATGATTAACCACCTCTTGCATTTCTTTAGTTTAACATGTAAAATTTTCCGAAATCCTACGGTTTTTTCGATAAAACAAAAAGGCTGTTGTGCTACGTGAAAATTGCATGCTAGGAAAAATGTGAATTATTGTAAATAGTAGTAGCAATTACTAGTGAATGAAATTATGAGATATTATACTTTTATATTAATTGATATACAACCTCTCCAATTTAAAAAGATTCCTCCCCTGTAAAAAAATAAATAATTCAAGTAAAAGTTGAGCCTGATATATATGAGTACAATAGACATTGTTTGTGCTAGGAAGAGAAAGAAGAAAAAGATAGTGTACTACCGTGGGTGAACCATGTGGACGAATTTGAGTGGTAGAAATAGAAAAGCTGCTCTTTACCATATCATTTTATTGACACACGCGTTTACTCTGAACAAATGATTAACAAATATGATTAGTATCTATGATTAACCACCTCTTGCATTTCTTTAGTTTAACATGTAAAATTTTCCGAAATCCTACGGTCTTTTCTAAAAAAAAAAAACGATGCTGTGCTACGTGAAAACTGCAGGCAAGGAAAAATGTGAATTATTGTAAATAGTAGTAGCAATTACTAGTGAATGAAATTATGAGATATTATACTTTTTTATTAATTGACATACAACCTCTCCAATTTAAAAAGATTCCTCCCCTGTAAAAAAATAAATAATTCAAGTAAAACTTGAGCCTGATATATATGAGTACAATAGACATTGTTTGTGCTAGGAAGAGAAAGAAGAAAAAGATAGTGGACTGCGTGGGTGAACCATGTGGATGAATTTGAGTGGTAGAAATAGAAAAGCTGCTCTTTACCATCTCATCTTATTGACACACGCGTTTACTCTGAACAAATGATTAACAAATATGATTAGTATCTATCATTAACCACCTCTTGCATTTCTTTAGTTTAACATGTAAAATTTTCCGAAATCCTACGGTCTTTTCTAAAAAAAAAAAGGCTGCTGTGCAACGTGAAAATTGCAGGCAATGAAAAATGTGAATTATTGTAAAGAGTAGTAGCAATTACTAGTCAATGAAATTATGAGATATTATACTTTTTTATTAATTGACATACAACCTCTCCAATTTAAAAAGATTCCTCCCCTGTAAAAAAATAAATAATTCAAGTAAAAGTTGAGCCTGATATATATGAGTACAATAGACATTGTTTGTGCTAGGAAGAGAAAGAAGAAAAAGATACTGTACTACCGTGGGTGAACTATGTGGATGAATTTGAGTGGTAGAAATAGAAAAGCTGCTCTTTACCATCTCATTTTATTGACACACGCGTTTACACTGAACAAATGATTAACAAATATGATTAGTATCTATGATTAACCACCTCTTGCATTTCTTTAGTTTAACATGTAAGATTTTCCGAAATCCTACGGTCTTTTCTAAAAAAAAAAAAGGCTGCTGTGCTACGTGAAAATTGCAGGCAATGAAAAATGTGAATTATTGTAAATAGTAGTAGCAATTACTAGTGAATGAAATTATGAGATATTATACTTTTTTATTAATTGACATACAACCTCTCCAATTTAAAAAGATTCCTCCCCTGTAAAAAAAACAAATAATTCAAGTAAAAGTTGAGCCTCATATATATGAGTACAATAGACATTGTTTGTGCTAGGAAGAGAAAGAAGAAAAAGATATCGTACTACCGTGGGGTGAACCATGTGGATGAATTTGAGTGGTAGAAATAGGAAAACTGCTCTTTACCATCTCATTTTATTGACACACGCGTTTACTCTGACCAAATGATTAACAAATATGAATAGTATCTATGATTAACCACCTCTTGCATTTCTTTAGTTTAACATGTAAAATTTTCCGAAATCCTACGGTTTTTTCGATAAAACAAAAAGGCTGTTGTGCTACGTGAAAATTGCATGCTAGGAAAAATGTGAATTATTGTAAATAGTAGTAGCAATTACTAGTGAATGAAATTATGAGATATTATACTTTTATATTAATTGATATACAACCTCTCCAATTTAAAAAGATTCCTCCCCTGTAAAAAAATAAATAATTCAAGTAAAAGTTGAGCCTGATATATATGAGTACAATAGACATTGTTTGTGCTAGGAAGAGAAAGAAGAAAAAGATAGTGTACTACCGTGGGTGAACCATGTGGACGAATTTGAGTGGTAGAAATAGAAAAGCTGCTCTTTACCATATCATTTTATTGACACACGCGTTTACTCTGAACAAATGATTAACAAATATGATTAGTATCTATGATTAACCACCTCTTGCATTTCTTTAGTTTAACATGTAAAATTTTCCGAAATCCTACGGTCTTTTCTAAAAAAAAAAGGCTGGTGTGCTACGTGAAAATAGCAAGCAAGGAAAAATGTGAATTATTGTAAATAGTAGTAGCAATTACTAGTGAATGAAATTATGAGATATTATACTTTTTTATTAATTGACATACAACCTCTCCAATTTAAAAAGATTCCTCCCCTGTAAAAAAATAAATAATTCAAGTAAAAGTTGAGCCTGATATATATGAGTACAATAGACATTGTTTGTGCTAGGAAGAGAAAGAAGAAAAAGATAGTGGACTGTCGTGGGTGAACCATGTGGATGAATTTGAGTGGTAGAAATAGAAATGCTGCTATTTACCATCTCATTTTATTAACACACGTGTTTACTCTGAACAAATGATTAACAAATATGATTAGTATCTATGATTAACCACCTCTTGCATTTCTTTAGTTTAACATGTAAAATTTTCCGAAATCCTACGGTCTTTTCTAAAAAAAAAAAACGATGCTGTGCTACGTGAAAACTGCAGGCAAGGAAAAATGTGAATTATTGTAAATAGTAGTAGCAATTACTAGTGAATGAAATTATGAGATATTATACTTTTTTATTAATTGACATACAACCTCTCCAATTTAAAAAGATTCCTCCCCTGTAAAAAAATAAATAATTCAAGTAAAACTTGAGCCTGATATATATGAGTACAATAGACATTGTTTGTGCTAGGAAGAGAAAGAAGAAAAAGATAGTGGACTGCGTGGGTGAACCATGTGGATGAATTTGAGTGGTAGAAATAGAAAAGCTGCTCTTTACCATCTCATCTTATTGACACACGCGTTTACTCTGAACAAATGATTAACAAATATGATTAGTATCTATCATTAACCACCTCTTGCATTTCTTTAGTTTAACATGTAAAATTTTCCGAAATCCTACGGTCTTTTCTATAAAAAAAAAATGCTGCTGTGCTACGTGAAAATTGCAGGCAAGGAAAAATGTGAATTATTGTAAATAGTAGTAGCAATTACTAGTGAATGAAATTATGAGATATTATACTTTTTTATTAATTGACTTACAACCTCTCCAATTTAAAAAGATTCCTCCCCTGTAAAAAAATAAATAATTCAAGTAAAAGTTGATCCTGATATATATGAGTACAATAGACATTGTTTGTGCTAGGAAGAGAAAGAAGAAAAAGATAGTGGACTGCGTGGGTGAACCATGTGGATGAATTTGAGTGGTAGAAATAGAAAAGCTGCTCTTTACCATCTCATCTTATTGACACACGCGTTTACTCTGAACAAATGATTAACAAATATGATTAGTATCTATCATTAACCACCTCTTGCATTTCTTTAGTTTAACATGTAAAATTTTCCGAAATCCTACGGTCTTTTCTAAAAAAAAAAAGGCTGCTGTGCAACGTGAAAATTGCAGGCAATGAAAAATGTGAATTATTGTAAAGAGTAGTAGCAATTACTAGTCAATGAAATTATGAGATATTATACTTTTTTATTAATTGACATACAACCTCTCCAATTTAAAAAGATTCCTCCCCTGTAAAAAAATAAATAATTCAAGTAAAAGTTGAGCCTGATATATATGAGTACAATAGACATTGTTTGTGCTAGGAAGAGAAAGAAGAAAAAGATACTGTACTACCGTGGGTGAACTATGTGGATGAATTTGAGTGGTAGAAATAGAAAAGCTGCTCTTTACCATCTCATTTTATTGACACACGCGTTTACACTGAACAAATGATTAACAAATATGATTAGTATCTATGATTAACCACCTCTTGCATTTCTTTAGTTTAACATGTAAGATTTTCCGAAATCCTACGGTCTTTTCTAAAAAAAAAAAAGGCTGCTGTGCTACGTGAAAATTGCAGGCAATGAAAAATGTGAATTATTGTAAATAGTAGTAGCAATTACTAGTGAATGAAATTATGAGATATTATACTTTTTTATTAATTGACATACAACCTCTCCAATTTAAAAAGATTCCTCCCCTGTAAAAAAAACAAATAATTCAAGTAAAAGTTGAGCCTCATATATATGAGTACAATAGACATTGTTTGTGCTAGGAAGAGAAAGAAGAAAAAGATATCGTACTACCGTGGGGTGAACCATGTGGATGAATTTGAGTGGTAGAAATAGGAAAACTGCTCTTTACCATCTCATTTTATTGACACACGCGTTTACTCTGACCAAATGATTAACAAATATGAATAGTATCTATGATTAACCACCTCTTGCATTTCTTTAGTTTAACATGTAAAATTTTCCGAAATCCTACGGTTTTTTCGATAAAAAAAAAATGCTGTTGTGCTACGTGAAAATTGCATGCTAGGAAAAATGTGAATTATTGTAAATAGTAGTAGCAATTACTAGTGAATGAAATTATGAGATATTATACTTTTATATTAATTGATATACAACCTCTCCAATTTAAAAAGATTCCTCCCCTGTAAAAAAATAAATAATTCAAGTAAAAGTTGAGCCTGATATATATGAGTACAATAGACATTGTTTGTGCTAGGAAGAGAAAGAAGAAAAAGATAGTGTACTACCGTGGGTGAACCATGTGGACGAATTTGAGTGGTAGAAATAGAAAAGCTGCTCTTTACCATATCATTTTATTGACACACGCGTTTACTCTGAACAAATGATTAACAAATATGATTAGTATCTATGATTAACCACCTCTTGCATTTCTTTAGTTTAACATGTAAAATTTTCCGAAATCCTACGGTCTTTTCTAAAAAAAAAAGGCTGGTGTGCTACGTGAAAATAGCAAGCAAGGAAAAATGTGAATTATTGTAAATAGTAGTAGCAATTACTAGTGAATGAAATTATGAGATATTATACTTTTTTATTAATTGACATACAACCTCTCCAATTTAAAAAGATTCCTCCCCTGTAAAAAAATAAATAATTCAAGTAAAAGTTGAGCCTGATATATATGAGTACAATAGACATTGTTTGTGCTAGGAAGAGAAAGAAGAAAAAGATAGTGGACTGTCGTGGGTGAACCATGTGGATGAATTTGAGTGGTAGAAATAGAAATGCTGCTATTTACCATCTCATTTTATTAACACACGCGTTTACTCTGAACAAATGATTAACAAATATGATTAGTATCTATGATTAACCACCTCTTGCATTTCTTTAGTTTAACATGTAAAATTTTCCGAAATCCTACGGTCTTTTCTAAAAAAAAAAAACGATGCTGTGCTACGTGAAAACTGCAGGCAAGGAAAAATGTGAATTATTGTAAATAGTAGTAGCAATTACTAGTGAATGAAATTATGAGATATTATACTTTTTTATTAATTGACATACAACCTCTCCAATTTAAAAAGATTCCTCCCCTGTAAAAAAATAAATAATTCAAGTAAAACTTGAGCCTGATATATATGAGTACAATAGACATTGTTTGTGCTAGGAAGAGAAAGAAGAAAAAGATAGTGGACTGCGTGGGTGAACCATGTGGATGAATTTGAGTGGTAGAAATAGAAAAGCTGCTCTTTACCATCTCATCTTATTGACACACGCGTTTACTCTGAACAAATGATTAACAAATATGATTAGTATCTATCATTAACCACCTCTTGCATTTCTTTAGTTTAACATGTAAAATTTTCCGAAATCCTACGGTCTTTTCTATAAAAAAAAAATGCTGCTGTGCTACGTGAAAATTGCAGGCAAGGAAAAATGTGAATTATTGTAAATAGTAGTAGCAATTACTAGTGAATGAAATTATGAGATATTATACTTTTTTATTAATTGACTTACAACCTCTCCAATTTAAAAAGATTCCTCCCCTGTAAAAAAATAAATAATTCAAGTAAAAGTTGATCCTGATATATATGAGTACAATAGACATTGTTTGTGCTAGGAAGAGAAAGAAGAAAAAGATAGTGGACTGCGTGGGTGAACCATGTGGATGAATTTGAGTGGTAGAAATAGAAAAGCTGCTCTTTACCATCTCATCTTATTGACACACGCGTTTACTCTGAACAAATGATTAACAAATATGATTAGTATCTATCATTAACCACCTCTTGCATTTCTTTAGTTTAACATGTAAAATTTTCCGAAATCCTACGGTCTTTTCTAAAAAAAAAAAGGCTGCTGTGCAACGTGAAAATTGCAGGCAATGAAAAATGTGAATTATTGTAAAGAGTAGTAGCAATTACTAGTCAATGAAATTATGAGATATTATACTTTTTTATTAATTGACATACAACCTCTCCAATTTAAAAAGATTCCTCCCCTGTAAAAAAATAAATAATTCAAGTAAAAGTTGAGCCTGATATATATGAGTACAATAGACATTGTTTGTGCTAGGAAGAGAAAGAAGAAAAAGATACTGTACTACCGTGGGTGAACTATGTGGATGAATTTGAGTGGTAGAAATAGAAAAGCTGCTCTTTACCATCTCATTTTATTGACACACGCGTTTACACTGAACAAATGATTAACAAATATGATTAGTATCTATGATTAACCACCTCTTGCATTTCTTTAGTTTAACATGTAAGATTTTCCGAAATCCTACGGTCTTTTCTAAAAAAAAAAAAGGCTGCTGTGCTACGTGAAAATTGCAGGCAATGAAAAATGTGAATTATTGTAAATAGTAGTAGCAATTACTAGTGAATGAAATTATGAGATATTATACTTTTTTATTAATTGACATACAACCTCTCCAATTTAAAAAGATTCCTCCCCTGTAAAAAAAACAAATAATTCAAGTAAAAGTTGAGCCTCATATATATGAGTACAATAGACATTGTTTGTGCTAGGAAGAGAAAGAAGAAAAAGATATCGTACTACCGTGGGGTGAACCATGTGGATGAATTTGAGTGGTAGAAATAGGAAAACTGCTCTTTACCATCTCATTTTATTGACACACGCGTTTACTCTGACCAAATGATTAACAAATATGAATAGTATCTATGATTAACCACCTCTTGCATTTCTTTAGTTTAACATGTAAAATTTTCCGAAATCCTACGGTTTTTTCGATAAAAAAAAAATGCTGTTGTGCTACGTGAAAATTGCATGCTAGGAAAAATGTGAATTATTGTAAATAGTAGTAGCAATTACTAGTGAATGAAATTATGAGATATTATACTTTTATATTAATTGATATACAACCTCTCCAATTTAAAAAGATTCCTCCCCTGTAAAAAAATAAATAATTCAAGTAAAAGTTGAGCCTGATATATATGAGTACAATAGACATTGTTTGTGCTAGGAAGAGAAAGAAGAAAAAGATAGTGTACTACCGTGGGTGAACCATGTGGACGAATTTGAGTGGTAGAAATAGAAAAGCTGCTCTTTACCATATCATTTTATTGACACACGCGTTTACTCTGAACAAATGATTAACAAATATGATTAGTATCTATGATTAACCACCTCTTGCATTTCTTTAGTTTAACATGTAAAATTTTCCGAAATCCTACGGTCTTTTCTAAAAAAAAAAGGCTGGTGTGCTACGTGAAAATAGCAAGCAAGGAAAAATGTGAATTATTGTAAATAGTAGTAGCAATTACTAGTGAATGAAATTATGAGATATTATACTTTTTTATTAATTGACATACAACCTCTCCAATTTAAAAAGATTCCTCCCCTGTAAAAAAATAAATAATTCAAGTAAAAGTTGAGCCTGATATATATGAGTACAATAGACATTGTTTGTGCTAGGAAGAGAAAGAAGAAAAAGATAGTGGACTGTCGTGGGTGAACCATGTGGATGAATTTGAGTGGTAGAAATAGAAATGCTGCTATTTACCATCTCATTTTATTAACACACGCGTTTACTCTGAACAAATGATTAACAAATATGATTAGTATCTATGATTAACCACCTCTTGCATTTCTTTAGTTTAACATGTAAAATTTTCCGAAATCCTACGGTCTTTTCTAAAAAAAAAAAACGATGCTGTGCTACGTGAAAACTGCAGGCAAGGAAAAATGTGAATTATTGTAAATAGTAGTAGCAATTACTAGTGAATGAAATTATGAGATATTATACTTTTTTATTAATTGACATACAACCTCTCCAATTTAAAAAGATTCCTCCCCTGTAAAAAAATAAATAATTCAAGTAAAACTTGAGCCTGATATATATGAGTACAATAGACATTGTTTGTGCTAGGAAGAGAAAGAAGAAAAAGATAGTGGACTGCGTGGGTGAACCATGTGGATGAATTTGAGTGGTAGAAATAGAAAAGCTGCTCTTTACCATCTCATCTTATTGACACACGCGCTTACTCTGAACAAATGATTAACAAATATGATTAGTATCTATCATTAACCACCTCTTGCATTTCTTTAGTTTAACATGTAAAATTTTCCGAAATCCTACGGTCTTTTCTATAAAAAAAAAATGCTGCTGTGCTACGTGAAAATTGCAGGCAAGGAAAAATGTGAATTATTGTAAATAGTAGTAGCAATTACTAGTGAATGAAATTATGAGATATTATACTTTTTTATTAATTGACTTACAACCTCTCCAATTTAAAAAGATTCCTCCCCTGTAAAAAAATAAATAATTCAAGTAAAAGTTGATCCTGATATATATGAGTACAATAGACATTGTTTGTGCTAGGAAGAGAAAGAAGAAAAAGATAGTGTACTACCGTGGGTGAACCATGTGGACGAATTTGAGTGGTAGAAATAGAAAAGCTGCTCTTTAGCATCTCATTTTATTGACACACGTGTTTACTCTAAACAAATGATTAACAAATATGATTAGTATCTATGATTAACCACCTCTTGCATTTCTTTAGTTTAACATGTAAGATTTTCCGAAATCCTACGGTCTTTTCTAAAAAAAAAAAAGGCTGCTGTGCTACGTGAAAATTGCAGGCAATGAAAAATGTGAATTATTGTAAATAGTAGTAGCAATTACTAGTGAATGAAATTATGAGATATTATACTTTTTTATTAATTGACATACAACCTCTCCAATTTAAAAAGATTCCTCCCCTGTAAAAAAAACAAATAATTCAAGTAAAAGTTGAGCCTCATATATATGAGTACAATAGACATTGTTTGTGCTAGGAAGAGAAAGAAGAAAAAGATATCGTACTACCGTGGGGTGAACCATGTGGATGAATTTGAGTGGTAGAAATAGGAAAACTGCTCTTTACCATCTCATTTTATTGACACACGCGTTTACTCTGACCAAATGATTAACAAATATGAATAGTATCTATGATTAACCACCTCTTGCATTTCTTTAGTTTAACATGTAAAATTTTCCGAAATCCTACGGTTTTTTCGATAAAAAAAAAATGCTGTTGTGCTACGTGAAAATTGCATGCTAGGAAAAATGTGAATTATTGTAAATAGTAGTAGCAATTACTAGTGAATGAAATTATGAGATATTATACTTTTATATTAATTGATATACAACCTCTCCAATTTAAAAAGATTCCTCCCCTGTAAAAAAATAAATAATTCAAGTAAAAGTTGAGCCTGATATATATGAGTACAATAGACATTGTTTGTGCTAGGAAGAGAAAGAAGAAAAAGATAGTGTACTACCGTGGGTGAACCATGTGGACGAATTTGAGTGGTAGAAATAGAAAAGCTGCTCTTTACCATATCATTTTATTGACACACGCGTTTACTCTGAACAAATGATTAACAAATATGATTAGTATCTATGATTAACCACCTCTTGCATTTCTTTAGTTTAACATGTAAAATTTTCCGAAATCCTACGGTCTTTTCTAAAAAAAAAAGGCTGGTGTGCTACGTGAAAATAGCAAGCAAGGAAAAATGTGAATTATTGTAAATAGTAGTAGCAATTACTAGTGAATGAAATTATGAGATATTATACTTTTTTATTAATTGACATACAACCTCTCCAATTTAAAAAGATTCCTCCCCTGTAAAAAAATAAATAATTCAAGTAAAAGTTGAGCCTGATATATATGAGTACAATAGACATTGTTTGTGCTAGGAAGAGAAAGAAGAAAAAGATAGTGGACTGTCGTGGGTGAACCATGTGGATGAATTTGAGTGGTAGAAATAGAAATGCTGCTATTTACCATCTCATTTTATTAACACACGCGTTTACTCTGAACAAATGATTAACAAATATGATTAGTATCTATGATTAACCACCTCTTGCATTTCTTTAGTTTAACATGTAAAATTTTCCGAAATCCTACGGTCTTTTCTAAAAAAAAAAAACGATGCTGTGCTACGTGAAAACTGCAGGCAAGGAAAAATGTGAATTATTGTAAATAGTAGTAGCAATTACTAGTGAATGAAATTATGAGATATTATACTTTTTTATTAATTGACATACAACCTCTCCAATTTAAAAAGATTCCTCCCCTGTAAAAAAATAAATAATTCAAGTAAAACTTGAGCCTGATATATATGAGTACAATAGACATTGTTTGTGCTAGGAAGAGAAAGAAGAAAAAGATAGTGGACTGCGTGGGTGAACCATGTGGATGAATTTGAGTGGTAGAAATAGAAAAGCTGCTCTTTACCATCTCATCTTATTGACACACGCGCTTACTCTGAACAAATGATTAACAAATATGATTAGTATCTATCATTAACCACCTCTTGCATTTCTTTAGTTTAACATGTAAAATTTTCCGAAATCCTACGGTCTTTTCTATAAAAAAAAAATGCTGCTGTGCTACGTGAAAATTGCAGGCAAGGAAAAATGTGAATTATTGTAAATAGTAGTAGCAATTACTAGTGAATGAAATTATGAGATATTATACTTTTTTATTAATTGACTTACAACCTCTCCAATTTAAAAAGATTCCTCCCCTGTAAAAAAATAAATAATTCAAGTAAAAGTTGATCCTGATATATATGAGTACAATAGACATTGTTTGTGCTAGGAAGAGAAAGAAGAAAAAGATAGTGTACTACCGTGGGTGAACCATGTGGACGAATTTGAGTGGTAGAAATAGAAAAGCTGCTCTTTAGCATCTCATTTTATTGACACACGTGTTTACTCTAAACAAATGATTAACAAATATGATTAGTATCTATGATTAACCACCTCTTGCATTTCTTTAGTTTAACATGTAAGATTTTCCGAAATCCTACGGTCTTTTCTAAAAAAAAAAAAGGCTGCTGTGCTACGTGAAAATTGCAGGCAATGAAAAATGTGAATTATTGTAAATAGTAGTAGCAATTACTAGTGAATGAAATTATGAGATATTATACTTTTTTATTAATTGACATACAACCTCTCCAATTTAAAAAGATTCCTCCCCTGTAAAAAAAACAAATAATTCAAGTAAAAGTTGAGCCTCATATATATGAGTACAATAGACATTGTTTGTGCTAGGAAGAGAAAGAAGAAAAAGATATCGTACTACCGTGGGGTGAACCATGTGGATGAATTTGAGTGGTAGAAATAGGAAAACTGCTCTTTACCATCTCATTTTATTGACACACGCGTTTACTCTGACCAAATGATTAACAAATATGAATAGTATCTATGATTAACCACCTCTTGCATTTCTTTAGTTTAACATGTAAAATTTTCCGAAATCCTACGGTTTTTTCGATAAAAAAAAAATGCTGTTGTGCTACGTGAAAATTGCATGCTAGGAAAAATGTGAATTATTGTAAATAGTAGTAGCAATTACTAGTGAATGAAATTATGAGATATTATACTTTTATATTAATTGATATACAACCTCTCCAATTTAAAAAGATTCCTCCCCTGTAAAAAAATAAATAATTCAAGTAAAAGTTGAGCCTGATATATATGAGTACAATAGACATTGTTTGTGCTAGGAAGAGAAAGAAGAAAAAGATAGTGTACTACCGTGGGTGAACCATGTGGACGAATTTGAGTGGTAGAAATAGAAAAGCTGCTCTTTACCATATCATTTTATTGACACACGCGTTTACTCTGAACAAATGATTAACAAATATGATTAGTATCTATGATTAACCACCTCTTGCATTTCTTTAGTTTAACATGTAAAATTTTCCGAAATCCTACGGTCTTTTCTAAAAAAAAAAGGCTGGTGTGCTACGTGAAAATAGCAAGCAAGGAAAAATGTGAATTATTGTAAATAGTAGTAGCAATTACTAGTGAATGAAATTATGAGATATTATACTTTTTTATTAATTGACATACAACCTCTCCAATTTAAAAAGATTCCTCCCCTGTAAAAAAATAAATAATTCAAGTAAAAGTTGAGCCTGATATTTATGAGTACAATAGACATTGTTTGTGCTAGGAAGAGAAAGAAGAAAAAGATAGTGGACTGTCGTGGGTGAACCATGTGGATGAATTTGAGTGGTAGAAATAGAAATGCTGCTATTTACCATCTCATTTTATTAACACACGCGTTTACTCTGAACAAATGATTAACAAATATGATTAGTATCTATGATTAACCACCTCTTGCATTTCTTTAGTTTAACATGTAAAATTTTCCGAAATCCTACGGTCTTTTCTAAAAAAAAAAAACGATGCTGTGCTACGTGAAAACTGCAGGCAAGGAAAAATGTGAATTATTGTAAATAGTAGTAGCAATTACTAGTGAATGAAATTATGAGATATTATACTTTTTTATTAATTGACATACAACCTCTCCAATTTAAAAAGATTCCTCCCCTGTAAAAAAATAAATAATTCAAGTAAAACTTGAGCCTGATATATATGAGTACAATAGACATTGTTTGTGCTAGGAAGAGAAAGAAGAAAAAGATAGTGGACTGCGTGGGTGAACCATGTGGATGAATTTGAGTGGTAGAAATAGAAAAGCTGCTCTTTACCATCTCATCTTATTGACACACGCGCTTACTCTGAACAAATGATTAACAAATATGATTAGTATCTATCATTAACCACCTCTTGCATTTCTTTAGTTTAACATGTAAAATTTTCCGAAATCCTACGGTCTTTTCTATAAAAAAAAAATGCTGCTGTGCTACGTGAAAATTGCAGGCAAGGAAAAATGTGAATTATTGTAAATAGTAGTAGCAATTACTAGTGAATGAAATTATGAGATATTATACTTTTTTATTAATTGACTTACAACCTCTCCAATTTAAAAAGATTCCTCCCCTGTAAAAAAATAAATAATTCAAGTAAAAGTTGATCCTGATATATATGAGTACAATAGACATTGTTTGTGCTAGGAAGAGAAAGAAGAAAAAGATAGTGTACTACCGTGGGTGAACCATGTGGACGAATTTGAGTGGTAGAAATAGAAAAGCTGCTCTTTAGCATCTCATTTTATTGACACACGTGTTTACTCTAAACAAATGATTAACAAATATGATTAGTATCTATGATTAACCACCTCTTGCATTTCTTTAGTTTAACATGTAAAATTTTCCGAAATCTTACGGTCTTTTCTTTAAAAAAAAAGGCTGCTGTGCTACGTGAAAATTGCAGGCAATGAAAAATGTGAATTATTGTAAATAGTAGTAGCAATTACTAGTGAATGAAATTATGAGATATTATACTTTTTTATTAATTGACATACAATCTCTCCAATTTAAAAAGATTCCTCCCCTGTAAAAAAACAAATAATTCAAGTAAAAGTTGAGCCTGATATATATGAGTACAATAGACATTGTTTGTGCTAGGAAGAGAAAGAAGAAGAAGATAGTGTACTACCGTGGGTGAACCATGTGGATGAATTTGAGTGGTACAAATAGAAAAGCTGCTCTATACCATCTCATTTTATTAACACACGCGTTTACTCTGAACAAATGATTAACAAATATGATTAGTAACTATGATTAACCACCTCTTGCATTTCTATAGTTTAACATGTAAGAATTTCCGAAATCCTACAGTCTTTTCTAAAAAAAAAAAATGCTGCTGTGCTACGTGAAAATTGCAGGCAAGGAAAAATGTGAATTATTGTAAATAGTAGTAGCAATTACTAGTGAATGAAATTATGAGATATTATACTTTTTTATTAATTGACTTACAACCTCTCCAATTTAAAAAGATTCCTCCCCTGTAAAAAAAAAATAATTCAAGTAAAAGTTGATCCTGATATATATGAGTACAATAGACATTGTTTGTGCTAGGAAGAGAAAGAAGAAAAAGATAGTGTACTACCGTGGGTGAACCATGTGGACGAATTTGAGTGGTAGAAATAGAAAAGCTGCTCTTTACCATCTCATCTTATTGACACACGCGTTTACTCTGAACAAATGATTAACAAATATGATTAGTATCTATCATTAACCACCTCTTGCATTTCTTTAGTTTAACATGTAAAATTTTCCGAAATCCTACGGTCTTTTCTATAAAAAAAAAATGCTGCTGTGCTACGTGAAAATTGCAGGCAAGGAAAAATGTGAATTATTGTAAATAGTAGTAGCAATTACTAGTGAATGAAATTATGAGATATTATACTTTTTTATTAATTGACTTACAACCTCTCCAATTTAAAAAGATTCCTCCCCTGTAAAAAAATAAATAATTCAAGTAAAAGTTGATCCTGATATATATGAGTACAATAGACATTGTTTGTGCTAGGAAGAGAAAGAAGAAAAAGATAGTGTACTACCGTGGGTGAACCATGTGGACGAATTTGAGTGGTAGAAATAGAAAAGCTGCTCTTTAGCATCTCATTTTATTGACACACGTGTTTACTCTAAACAAATGATTAACAAATATGATTAGTAACTATGATTAACCACCTCTTGCATTTCTTTAGTTTAACATGTAAAATTTTCCGAAATCTTACGGTCTTTTCTTTAAAAAAAAAGGCTGCTGTGCTACGTGAAAATTGCAGGCAATGAAAAATGTGAATTATTGTAAATAGTAGTAGCAATTACTAGTGAATGAAATTATGAGATATTATACTTTTTTATTAATTGACATACAACCTCTCCAATTTAAAAAGATTCCTCCCCTGTAAAAAAACAAATAATTCAAGTAAAAGTTGAGCCTGATATATATGAGTACAATAGACATTGTTTGTGCTAGGAAGAGAAAGAAGAAAAAGATAGTGTACTACCGTGGGTGAACCATGTGGATGAATTTGAGTGGTACAAATAGAAAAGTTGCTCTTTACCATCTCATTTTATTAACACACGCGTTTACTCTGAACAAATGATTAACAAATATGATTAGAATCTATGATTAACCACCTCTTGCATTTCTTTAGATTAACATGTAAAATTTTCCGAAATCCTACGGTCTTTTCTAAAAAAAAAAAACGATGCTGTGCTACGTGAAAATTGCAGGCAAGGAAAAATGTGAATTATTGTAAATAGTAGAAGCAATTACTAGTGAATGAAATTATGAGATATTATACTTTTTGATTAATTGACATACAACCTCTCCAATTTAAAAAGATTCCTCCCCTGTAAAAAAACAAATAATTCAAGTAAAAGTTGAGCCTGATATATGTGAGTACAATAGACATTGTTTGTGCTAGGAAGAGAAAGAAGAAAAAGATAGTGTACTACCGTGGGTGAACCATGTGGATGAATTTGAGTGGTAGAAAAAGAAAAGCTGCTCTTTACCATCTCATTTTATTGACACACGCGTTTACTCTGAACAAATGATTAACAAATATGATTAGTATCTATCATTAACCACCTCTTGCATTTCTTTAGTTTAACATGTAAAATTTTCCGAAATCCTACGGTCTTTTCTAAAAAAAAAAAGGCTGCTGTGCTACGTGAAAATTGCAGGCAATGAAAAATGTGAATTATTGTAAAGAGTAGTAGCAATTACTAGTGAATGAAATTATGAGATATTATACTTTTTTCTTAATTGACATACAACCTCTCCAATTTAAAAAGATTCCTCCCCTGTAAAAAAATAAATAATTCAAGTAAAAGTTGAGCCTGATATATATGAGTACAATAGACATTGTTTGTGCTAGGAAGAGAAAGAAGAAAAAGATAGTGTACTACCGTGGGTGAACTATGTGGATGAATTTGAGTGGTAGAAATAGAAAAGCTGCTCTTTACCATCTCATTTTATTGACACACGCGTTTACACTGAACAAATGATTAACAAATATGATTAGTATCTATGATTAACCACCTCTTGCATTTCTATAGTTTAACATGTAAGAATTTCCGAAATCCTACGGTCTTTTCTAAAAACAAAAAATGCTACTGTGCTATGTGAAAATTGCAGGCATGGAAAAATGTGAATTATTGTAAATAGTAGTAGCAATTACTAGTGAATGAAATTATGAGATATTATACTTTTTTATTAATTGACTTACAACCTCTCCAATTTAAAAAGATTCCTCCCCTGTAAAAAAAAAAATAATTCAAGTAAAAGTTGATCCTGATATATATGAGTACAATAGACATTGTTTGTGCTAGGAAGAGAAAGAAGAAAAAGATAGTGTACTACCGTGGGTGAACCATGTGGACGAATTTGAGTGGTAGAAATAGAAAAGCTGCTCTTTAGCATCTCATTTTATTGACACACGTGTTTACTGTAAACAAATGATTAACAAATATGATTAGTATCTATCATTAACCACCTCTTGCATTTCTTTAGTTTAACATGTAAAATTTTCCGAAATCTTACGATCTTTTCTTTAAAAAAAAAGGCTGCTGTGCTACGTGAAAATTGCAGGCAATGAAAAATGTGAATTATTGTAAATAGTAGTAGCAATTACTAGTGAATGAAATTATGAGATATTATACTTTTTTATTAATTGACCTACAACCTCTCCAATTTAAAAAGATTCCTCCCCTGTAAAAAAACAAATAATTCAAGTAAAAGTTGAGCCTGATATATATGAGTACAATAGACATTGTTTGTGCTAGGAAGAGAAAGAAGAAAAAGATAGTGTACTACCGTGGGTGAACCATGTGGACGAATTTGAGTGGTAGAAATAGAAAAGCTGCTCTTTAGCATCTCATTTTATTGACACACGTGTTTACTGTAAACAAATGATTAACAAATATGATTAGTATCTATCATTAACCACCTCTTGCATTTCTTTAGTTTAACATGTAAAATTTTCCGAAATCTTACGATCTTTTCTTTAAAAAAAAAGGCTGCTGTGCTACGTGAAAATTGCAGGCAATGAAAAATGTGAATTATTGTAAATAGTAGTAGCAATTACTAGTGAATGAAATTATGAGATATTATACTTTTTTATTAATTGACCTACAACCTCTCCAATTTAAAAAGATTCCTCCCCTGTAAAAAAACAAATAATTCAAGTAAAAGTTGAGCCTGATATATATGAGTACAATAGACATTGTTTGTGCTAGGAAGAGAAAGAAGAAAAAGATAGTGTACTACCGTGGGTGAACCATGTGGATGAATTTGAGTGGTACAAATAGAAAAGCTGCTCTTTACCATCTCATTTTATTAACACACGCGTTTACTCTGAACAAATGATTAACAAATATGATTAGTATCTATGATTAACCACCTCTTGCATTTCTTTAGTTTAACATGTAAAATTTTCCGAAATCCTACGGTCTTTTGTAAAAAAAAAAAACGCTGCTGTGCTACGTGAAAATTGCAGGCAAGGAAAAATGTGAATTATTGTAAATAGAAGTAGCAATTACTAGTGAATGAAATTATGAAATATTATACTTTTTTATTAATTGACTTACAACCTCTCCAATTTAAAAAGATTCCTCCCCTGTAAAAAAACAAATAATTCAAGTAAAAGTTGAGCCTGATATATATGAGTACAATAGACATTGTTTGTGCTAGGAAGAGAAAGAAGAAAAAGATAGTGTACTACCGTGGGTGAACCATGTGGATGAATTTGAGTGGTACAAATAGAAAAGCTGCTCTTTACCATCTCATTTTATTAACACACGCGTTTACTCTGAACAAATGATTAACAAATATGATTAGTATCTATGATTAACCACCTCTTGCACTTCTTTAGTTTAACATGTAAAATTTTCCGAAATCCTACGGTCTTTTCTAAAAAAAAAAAACGCTGCTGTGCTACGTGAAAATTGCAGGCAATGAAAAATGTGAATTATTGTAAATAGTAGTAGCAATTACTAGTGAATGAAATTATGAGATATTATACTTTTTTATTAATTGACATACAACCTCTCCAATTTAAAAAGATTCCTCCCCTGTAAAAAAATAAATAATTCAAGTAAAACTTGAGCCTGATATATATAAGTACAATAGACATTGTTTGTGCTAGGAAGAGAAAGAAGAAAAAGATAGTGTACTACCGTGGGTGAACCATGTGGATGAATTTGAGTGGTAGAAAAAGAAAAGCTGCTCTTTACCATCTCATTTTATTGACACACGCGTTTACTCTGAACAAATGATTAACAAATATGATTAGTATCTATCATTAACCACCTCTTGCATTTCTTTAGTTTAACATGTAAAATTTTCCAAAATCCTACGGTCTTTTCTAAAAAAAAAAGGGCTGCTGTGCTACGTGAAAATTGCAGGCAATGAAAAATGTGAATTATTGTAAAGAGTAGTAGCAATTACTAGTGAATGAAATTATGAGATATTATACTTTTATATTAATTGACATACAACCTCTCCAATTTAAAAAGATTCCTCCCCTGTAAAAAAATAAATAATTCAAGTAAAACTTGAGCCTGATATATATGAGTACAATAGACATTGTTTGTGCTAGGAAGAGAAAGAAGAAAAAGATAGTGGACTGCGTGGGTGAACCACGTGGATGAATTTGAGTGGTAGAAATAGAAAAGCTGCTCTTTACCATCTCATCTTATTGACACACGCGTTTACTCTGAACAAATGATTAACAAAAATGATTAGTATCTATCATTAACCACCTCTTGCATTTCTTTAGTTTAACATGTAAACTTTTCCGAAATCCTACGGTCTTTTCTAAAAAAAAAAAATGCTGCTGTGCTACGTGAAAATTGCAGGCAAGGAAAAATGTGAATTATTGTAAATAGTAGTAGCAATTACTATTGAATGAAATTATGAGATATTATACTTTTTTATTAATTGACTTACAACCTCTCCAATTTAAAAAAGATTCCTCCCCTGTAAAAAAATAAATAATTCAAGTAAAAGTTGATCCTGATATATATGAGTACAATAGACATTGTTTGTGCTAGGAAGAGAAAGAAGAAAAAGATAGTGTACTACCGTGGGTGAACCATGTGGACGAATTTGAGTGGTAGAAATAGAAAAGCTGCTCTTTAGCATCTCATTTTATTGACACACGTGTTTACTCTAAACAAATGATTAACAAATATGATTAGTATCTATGATTAACCACCTCTTGCATTTCTTTAGTTTAACATGTAAAATTTTTCGAAATCTTACGGTCTTTTCTTTAAAAAAAAAGGCTGCTGTGCTACGTGAAAATTGCAGGCAATGAAAAATGTGAATTATTGTAAATAGTAGTAGCAATTACTAGTGAATGAAATTATGAGATATTATACTTTTTTATTAATTGACATACAACCTCTCCAATTTAAAAAGATTCCTCCCCTGTAAAAAAACAAATAATTCAAGTAAAAGTTGAGCCTGATATATATGAGTACAATAGACATTGTTTGTGCTAGGAAGAGAAAGAAGAAAAAGATAGTGTACTACCGTGGGTGAACCATGTGGATGAATTTGAGTGGTACAAATAGAAAAGTTGCTCTTTACCATCTCATTTTATTAACACAGCGTTTACTCTGAACAAATGATTAACAAATATGATTAGAATCTATGATTAACCACCTCTTGCATTTCTTTAGATTAACATGTAAAATTTTCCGAAATCCTACGGTCTTTTCTAAAAAAAAAAAACGATGCTGTGCTACGTGAAAATTGCAGGCAAGAAAAAATGTGAATTATTGTAAATAGTAGAAGCAATTACTAGTGAATGAAATTATGAGATATTATACTTTTTGATTAATTGACATACAACCTCTCCAATTTAAAAAGATTCCTCCCCTGTAAAAAAACAAATAATTCAAGTAAAAGTTGAGCCTGATATATATGAGTACAATAGACATTGTTTGTGCTAGGAAGAGAAAGAAGAAAAAGATAGTGTACTACCGTGGGTGAACCATGTGGATGAATTTGAGTGGTAGAAAAAGAAAAGCTGCTCTTTACCATCTCATTTTATTGACACACGCGTTTACTCTGAACAAATGATTAACAAATATGATTAGTATCTATCATTAACCACCTCTTGCATTTCTTTAGTTTAACATGTAAAATTTTCCGAAATCCTACGGTCTTTTCTAAAAAAAAAAAGGCTGCTGTGCTACGTGAAAATTGCAGGCAATGAAAAATGTGAATTATTGTAAAGAGTAGTAGCAATTACTAGTGAATGAAATTATGAGATATTATACTTTTTTCTTAATTGACATACAACCTCTCCAATTTAAAAAGATTCCTCCCCTGTAAAAAAATAAATAATTCAAGTAAAAGTTGAGCCTGATATATATGAGTACAATAGACATTGTTTGTGCTAGGAAGAGAAAGAAGAAAAAGATAGTGTACTACCGTGGGTGAACTATGTGGATGAATTTGAGTGGTAGAAATAGAAAAGCTGCTCTTTACCATCTCATTTTATTGACACACGCGTTTACACTGAACAAATGATTAACAAATATGATTAGTATCTATGATTAACCACCTCTTGCATTTCTATAGTTTAACATGTAAGAATTTCCGAAATCCTACGGTCTTTTCTAAAAACAAAAAATGCTACTGTGCTATGTGAAAATTGCAGGCATGGAAAAATGTGAATTATTGTAAATAGTAGTAGCAATTACTAGTGAATGAAATTATGAGATATTATACTTTTTTATTAATTGACTTACAACCTCTCCAATTTAAAAAGATTCCTCCCCTGTAAAAAAAAAAATAATTCAAGTAAAAGTTGATCCTGATATATATGAGTACAATAGACATTGTTTGTGCTAGGAAGAGAAAGAAGAAAAAGATAGTGTACTACCGTGGGTGAACCATGTGGACGAATTTGAGTGGTAGAAATAGAAAAGCTGCTCTTTAGCATCTCATTTTATTGACACACGTGTTTACTGTAAACAAATGATTAACAAATATGATTAGTATCTATCATTAACCACCTCTTGCATTTCTTTAGTTTAACATGTAAAATTTTCCGAAATCTTACGATCTTTTCTTTAAAAAAAAAGGCTGCTGTGCTACGTGAAAATTGCAGGCAATGAAAAATGTGAATTATTGTAAATAGTAGTAGCAATTACTAGTGAATGAAATTATGAGATATTATACTTTTTTATTAATTGACCTACAACCTCTCCAATTTAAAAAGATTCCTCCCCTGTAAAAAAACAAATAATTCAAGTAAAAGTTGAGCCTGATATATATGAGTACAATAGACATTGTTTGTGCTAGGAAGAGAAAGAAGAAAAAGATAGTGTACTACCGTGGGTGAACCATGTGGACGAATTTGAGTGGTAGAAATAGAAAAGCTGCTCTTTAGCATCTCATTTTATTGACACACGTGTTTACTGTAAACAAATGATTAACAAATATGATTAGTATCTATCATTAACCACCTCTTGCATTTCTTTAGTTTAACATGTAAAATTTTCCGAAATCTTACGATCTTTTCTTTAAAAAAAAAGGCTGCTGTGCTACGTGAAAATTGCAGGCAATGAAAAATGTGAATTATTGTAAATAGTAGTAGCAATTACTAGTGAATGAAATTATGAGATATTATACTTTTTTATTAATTGACCTACAACCTCTCCAATTTAAAAAGATTCCTCCCCTGTAAAAAAACAAATAATTCAAGTAAAAGTTGAGCCTGATATATATGAGTACAATAGACATTGTTTGTGCTAGGAAGAGAAAGAAGAAAAAGATAGTGTACTACCGTGGGTGAACCATGTGGATGAATTTGAGTGGTACAAATAGAAAAGCTGCTCTTTACCATCTCATTTTATTAACACACGCGTTTACTCTGAACAAATGATTAACAAATATGATTAGTATC
Organism: Viola odorata; assembly: GCA_963691705.1. Taxonomy (NCBI): domain Eukaryota; kingdom Viridiplantae; phylum Streptophyta; class Magnoliopsida; order Malpighiales; family Violaceae; genus Viola; species Viola odorata. The sequence continues at coordinate 8,779,512 of OY829543.1, forward strand.
TATGATTAACCACCTCTTGCATTTCTTTAGTTTAACATGTAAAATTTTCCGAAATCCTACGGTCTTTTGTAAAAAAAAAAAACGCTGCTGTGCTACGTGAAAATTGCAGGCAAGGAAAAATGTGAATTATTGTAAATAGAAGTAGCAATTACTAGTGAATGAAATTATGAAATATTATACTTTTTTATTAATTGACTTACAACCTCTCCAATTTAAAAAGATTCCTCCCCTGTAAAAAAACAAATAATTCAAGTAAAAGTTGAGCCTGATATATATGAGTACAATAGACATTGTTTGTGCTAGGAAGAGAAAGAAGAAAAAGATAGTGTACTACCGTGGGTGAACCATGTGGATGAATTTGAGTGGTACAAATAGAAAAGCTGCTCTTTACCATCTCATTTTATTAACACACGCGTTTACTCTGAACAAATGATTAACAAATATGATTAGTATCTATGATTAACCACCTCTTGCACTTCTTTAGTTTAACATGTAAAATTTTCCGAAATCCTACGGTCTTTTCTAAAAAAAAAAAACGCTGCTGTGCTACGTGAAAATTGCAGGCAATGAAAAATGTGAATTATTGTAAATAGTAGTAGCAATTACTAGTGAATGAAATTATGAGATATTATACTTTTTTATTAATTGACATACAACCTCTCCAATTTAAAAAGATTCCTCCCCTGTAAAAAAATAAATAATTCAAGTAAAACTTGAGCCTGATATATATAAGTACAATAGACATTGTTTGTGCTAGGAAGAGAAAGAAGAAAAAGATAGTGTACTACCGTGGGTGAACCATGTGGATGAATTTGAGTGGTAGAAAAAGAAAAGCTGCTCTTTACCATCTCATTTTATTGACACACGCGTTTACTCTGAACAAATGATTAACAAATATGATTAGTATCTATCATTAACCACCTCTTGCATTTCTTTAGTTTAACATGTAAAATTTTCCAAAATCCTACGGTCTTTTCTAAAAAAAAAAGGGCTGCTGTGCTACGTGAAAATTGCAGGCAATGAAAAATGTGAATTATTGTAAAGAGTAGTAGCAATTACTAGTGAATGAAATTATGAGATATTATACTTTTATATTAATTGACATACAACCTCTCCAATTTAAAAAGATTCCTCCCCTGTAAAAAAATAAATAATTCAAGTAAAACTTGAGCCTGATATATATGAGTACAATAGACATTGTTTGTGCTAGGAAGAGAAAGAAGAAAAAGATAGTGGACTGCGTGGGTGAACCACGTGGATGAATTTGAGTGGTAGAAATAGAAAAGCTGCTCTTTACCATCTCATCTTTTTGACACACGCGTTTACTCTGAACAAATGATTAACAAAAATGATTAGTATCTATCATTAACCACCTCTTGCATTTCTTTAGTTTAACATGTAAACTTTTCCGAAATCCTACGGTCTTTTCTAAAAAAAAAAAATGCTGCTGTGCTACGTGAAAATTGCAGGCAAGGAAAAATGTGAATTATTGTAAATAGTAGTAGCAATTACTATTGAATGAAATTATGAGATATTATACTTTTTTATTAATTGACTTACAACCTCTCCAATTTAAAAAAGATTCCTCCCCTGTAAAAAAATAAATAATTCAAGTAAAAGTTGATCCTGATATATATGAGTACAATAGACATTGTTTGTGCTAGGAAGAGAAAGAAGAAAAAGATAGTGTACTACCGTGGGTGAACCATGTGGACGAATTTGAGTGGTAGAAATAGAAAAGCTGCTCTTTAGCATCTCATTTTATTGACACACGTGTTTACTCTAAACAAATGATTAACAAATATGATTAGTATCTATGATTAACCACCTCTTGCATTTCTTTAGTTTAACATGTAAAATTTTTCGAAATCTTACGGTCTTTTCTTTAAAAAAAAAGGCTGCTGTGCTACGTGAAAATTGCAGGCAATGAAAAATGTGAATTATTGTAAATAGTAGTAGCAATTACTAGTGAATGAAATTATGAGATATTATACTTTTTTATTAATTGACATACAACCTCTCCAATTTAAAAAGATTCCTCCCCTGTAAAAAAACAAATAATTCAAGTAAAAGTTGAGCCTGATATATATGAGTACAATAGACATTGTTTGTGCTAGGAAGAGAAAGAAGAAAAAGATAGTGTACTACCGTGGGTGAACCATGTGGATGAATTTGAGTGGTACAAATAGAAAAGCTGCTCTTTACCATCTCATTTTATTAACACACGCGTTTACTCTGAACAAATGATTAACAAATATGATTAGAATCTATGATTAACCACCTCTTGCATTTCTTTAGATTAACATGTAAAATTTTCCGAAATCCTACGGTCTTTTCTAAAAAAAAAAACGATGCTGTGCTACGTGAAAATTGCAGGCAAGGAAAAATGTGAATTATTGTAAATAGTAGTAGCAATTACTAGTGAATGAAATTATGAGATATTATACTTTTTTATTAATTGACATACAACCTCTCCAATTTAAAAAGATTCGTCCCCTGTAAAAAAATAAATAATTCAAGTAAAACTTGAGCCTGATATATATGAGTACAATAGACTTTGTTTGTGCTAGGAAGAGAAAGAAGAAAAAGATAGTGTACTACCGTGGGTGAACCATGTGGATGAATTTGACTGGTAGAAAAAGAAAAGCTGCTCTTTACCATCTCATTTTATTGACACACGCGTTTACTCTGAACAAATGATTACCAAATATGATTAGTATCTATCATTAACCACCTCTTGCATTTCTTTAGTTTAACATGTAAAATTTTCCGAAATCGTACGGTCTTTTCTAAAAAAAAAAAGGCTGCTGTGCTACGTGAAAATTGCAAGCAATGAAAAATGTGAATTATTGTAAAGAGTAGTAGCAATTACTAGTGAATGAAATTATGAGATATTATACTTTTTTATTAATTGACATACAACCTCTCCAATTTAAAAAGATTCCTCCCCTGTAAAAAAATAAATAATTCAAGTAAAACTTGAGCCTGATATATATGAGTACAATAGACATTGTTTGTGCTAGGAAGAGAAAGAAGAAAAAGATAGTGGACTGCGTGGGTGAACCACGTGGATGAATTTGAGTGGTAGAAATAGAAAAGCTGCTCTTTACCATCTCTTCTTATTGACACACGCGTTTACTCTGAACAAATGATTAACAAAAATGATTAGTATCTATCATTAACCACCTCTTGCATTTCTTTAGTTTAACATGTAAACTTTTCCGAAATCCTACGGTCTTTTCTAAAAAAAAAAAATGCTGCTGTGCTACGTGAAAATTGCAGGCAAGGAAAAATGTGAATTATTGTAAATAGTAGTAGCAATTACTATTGAATGAAATTATGAGATATTATACTTTTTTATTAATTGACTTACAACCTCTCCAATTTAAAAAAGATTCCTCCCCTGTAAAAAAAAAAATAATTCAAGTAAAAGTTGATCCTGATATATATGAGTACAATAGACATTGTTTGTGCTAGGAAGAGAAAGAAGAAAAAGATAGTGTACTACCGTGGGTGAACCATGTGGACGAATTTGAGTGGTAGAAATAGAAAAGCTGCTCTTTAGCATCTCATTTTATTGACACACGTGTTTACTCTAAACAAATGATTAACAAATATGATTAGTATCTATGATTAACCACCTCTTGCATTTCTTTAGTTTAACATGTAAAATTTTCCGAAATCTTACGGTCTTTTCTTTAAAAAAAAAGGCTGCTGTGCTACGTGAAAATTGCAGGCAATGAAAAATGTGAATTATTGTAAATAGTAGTAGCAATTACTAGTGAATGAAATTATGAGATATTATACTTTTTTATTAATTGACATACAACCTCTCCAATTTAAAAAGATTCCTCCCCTGTAAAAAAACAAATAATTCAAGTAAAAGTTGAGCCTGATATATATGAGTACAATAGACATTGTTTGTGCTAGGAAGAGAAAGAAGAAAAAGATAGTGTACTACCGTGGGTGAACCATGTGGATGAATTTGAGTGGTACAAATAGAAAAGCTGCTCTTTACCATCTCATTTTATTAACACACGCATTTACTCTGAACAAATGATTAACAAATATGATTAGAATCTATGATTAACCACCTCTTGCATTTTTTTAGATTATCATGTAAAATTTTCCGAAATCCTACGGTCTTTTCTATAAAAAAAAGGCTGTTGTGCTACGTGAAAATTGCAAGCAAGGAAAAATGTGAATTATTGTAAATAGTAGTAGCAATTACTAGTGAATGAAATTATGAGATATTATACTTTTATATTAATTGACATACAACCTCTCCAATTTAAAAAGATTCCTCCCCTGTAAAAAAATAAATAATTCAAGTAAAAGTTGATCCTGATATATATGAGTACAATAGACATTGTTTGTGCTAGGAAGAGAAAGAAGAAAAAGATAGTGTACTACCGTGGGTGAACCATGTGGACGAATTTGAGTGCTAGAAATAGAAAAACTGCTCTTTAGCATCTCATTTTATTGACACACGTGTTTACTCTAAACAAATGATTAACAAATATGATTAGTATCTATGATTAACCACCTCTTGCATTTCTTTAGTTTAACATGTAAAATTTTCCGAAATCTTACGGTCTTTTCTTTAAAAAAAAAGGCTGCTGTGCTACGTGAAAATTGCAGGCAATGAAAAATGTGAATTATTGTAAATAGTAGTAGCAATTACTAGTGAATGAAATTATGAGATATTATACTTTTTTATTAATTGACAAACAACCTCTCCAATTTAAAAAGATTCCTCCCCTGTAAAAAAACAAATAATTCAAGTAAAAGTTGAGCCTGATATATATGAGTACAATAGACATTGTTTGTGCTAGGAAGAGAAAGAAGAAAAAGATAGTGTACTACCGTGGGTGAACCATGTGGATGAATTTGAGTGGTACAAATAAAAAAGCTGCTCTTTACCATCTCATTTTATTAACACACGCGTTTACTCTGAACAAATGATTAACAAATATGATTAGAATCTATGATTAACCACCTCTTGCATTTCTTTAGATTAACATGTAAAATTTTCCGAAATCCTACTGTCTTTTCTAAAAAAAAAAAACGATGCTGTGCTACGTGAAAATTGCAGGCAAGGAAAAATGTGAATTATTGTAAATAGTAGTAGCAATTACTAGTGAATGAAATTATGAGATATTATACTTTTTTATTAATTGACATACAACCTCTCCAATTTAAAAAGATTCGTCCCCTGTAAAAAAATAAATAATTCAAGTAAAACTTGAGCCTGATATATATGAGTACAATAGACATTGTTTGTGCTAGGAAGAGAAAGAAGAAAAAGATAGTGTACTACCGTGGGTGAACCATGTGGATGAATTTGAGTGGTAGAAAAAGAAAAGCTGCTCTTTACCATCTCATTTTATTGACACACGCGTTTACTCTGAACAAAAGATTAACAAATATGATTAGTATCTATCATTAACCACCTCTTGCATTTCTTTAGTTTAACATGTAAAATTTTCCGAAATCCTACTGTCTTTTCTAAAAAAAAAAGGCTGTTGTGCTACGTGAAAATTGCAAGCAAGGAAAAATGTGAATTATTGTAAATAGTAGTAGCAATTACTAGTGAATGAAATTATGAGATATTATACTTTTTTATTAATTGACATACAACCTCTCCAATTTAAAAAGATTCCTCCCCTGTAAAAAAATAAATAATTCAAGTAAAAGTTGAGCCTGATATATATGAGTACAATAGATATTTTTTGTGCTAGGAAGAGAAAGAAGAAAAAGATAGTGTACTACCGTGGGTGAACCATGTGGAGGAATTTGAGTGGTAGAAATAGAAAAGCTGCTCTTTACCATATCATTTTATTGACACACGCGTTTACTCTGAACAAATGATTAACAAATATGATTAGTATCTATGATTAACCACCTCTTGCATTTCTTTAGTTTAACATCTAAAATTTTCCGAAATCCTACGGTCTTTTCTATAAAAAAAAGGCTGTTGTGCTACGTGAAAATTGCAAGCAAGGAAAAATGTGAATTATTGTAAATAGTAGTAGCAATTACTAGTGAATGAAATTATGAGATATTATACTTTTTTATTAATTGACATACAACCTCTCCAATTTAAAAAGATTCCTCCCCTGTAAAAAAATAAATAATTCAAGTAAAACTTGAGCCTGATATATATAAGTACAATAGACATTGTTTGTGCTAGGAAGAGAAAGAAGAAAAAGATAGTGTACTACCGTGGGTGAACCATGTGGACGAATTTGAGTGGTAGAAATATAAAAGCTGCTCTTTAGCATCTCATTTTATTGACACACGTGTTTACTCTAAACAAATGATTAACAAATATGATTAGTATCTATGATTAACCACCTCTTGCATTTCTTTAGTTTAACATGTAAAATTTTCCGAAATCTTACGGTCTTTTCTTTAAAAAAAAAGGCTGCTGTGCTACGTGAAAATTGCAGGCAATGAAAAATGTGAATTATTGTAAATAGTAGTAGCAATTACTAGTGAATGAAATTATGAGATATTATACTTTTTTATTAATTGACATACAACCTCTCCAATTTAAAAAGATTCCTCCCCTGTAAAAAAACAAATAATTCAAGTAAAAGTTGAGCCTGATATATATGAGTACAATAGACATTGTTTGTGCTAGGAAGAGAAAGAAGAAAAAGATAGTGTACTACCGTAGGTGAACCATGTGGATGAATTTGAGTGGTACAAATAGAAAAGCTGCTCTTTACCATCTCATTTTATTAACACACGCGTTTACTCTGAACAAATGATTAACAAATATGATTAGTATCTATCATTAACCACCTCTTGCATTTCTTTAGTTTAACATGTAAAATTTTCCGAAATCCTACGGTCTTTTCTAAAAAAAAAAAATGCTGCTGTGCTACGTGAAAATTGCAGGCAAGGAAAAATGTGAATTATTGTAAATAGTATTAGCAATTACTAGTGAATGAAATTATGAGATATTATACTTTTTTATTAATTGACTTACAACCTCTCCAATTTAAAAAGATTCCTCCCCTGTAAAAAAAAAAATAATTCAAGTAAAAGTTGATCCTGATATATATGAGTACAATAGATAGGGGTGTCAAAACGGGACTGCGGGACCGGTCCCGTCCCGGACCCGGCAGTCCCGAAGAAATACGGTCGGGACCAGTCCCGGTCCCGAAAAAAAACGGGACCAAAATCTGGTCCCGGTCCCGGCCCGTATAAGAATCCGGGACCACGGGACCAGTCCCGAAAAAAATGGTCCCGGGAAAAAATGTCCTATTTTTTTTTTTTTCTTTTTAAACATGAAAAAAACCTTCTGCAAAAATGATAATCAACCACAATAATCATATAATTAACCATACCATGACATCAATACTGTTATAACATCCAAATCAGCAATATCAAAGACATCCAAATCAACACTAGAAATAAAGATTCAAAATCCAAAACAGCAAACAACACAGGAATTCTCTCCAATGTTTCCAAATTTCCAATGTCTGTGAAGCACACTAATGCAAGCAAAAAACAAAAGATGAGATGCGTGTCTGGTAGAAAAGAATAAGGAAGTCGTGGGGTACTGAAGAGAAAGAAAGCCTGGACAAATGTTTTGAATAAAATTTCAGCGTGCATAAAACCACAATTCCAGTGAGGAATTCTCTCCATCCAAATCAGCGTGCATAAAAAGGTGGCAATCTTACTCTCAATTCTCTCCAATATCTCCACCACCTTCGACCTCTAATTCTATCACATTTAAACAAAGATTGTCGAACTTATTTTTCACATCTGCACAAACATATCACAAACACATAATTATAAATGAGTAATACGCAAATGAATAATTAACTTAAACATATTAAAAAAAGCTTTAATTAGAGTCAAGCTATATATCTATACATCATTTATATATTGTATATATTGGACAAAACTTATAAAAAATATGTATGATTAGGTATTAATTAGAAGCAGGTAAGGAGAAAAATATGTATGATTAGGTATTAAATCTTTTATCTTTTCAGCTCAACCTTCCTGGTATGCTCATCAAACAAGACTTTTTTTTCTTTCTAGTTTATACTGTAGTTTCCAAATTACAACTTCTATTAAGGTTTTAAGGCTTAATTTGATTTAGTTGGATTTTATTTAACTGCAATAAAATAAAATAAGGTCCTCAACATTTACAACATAAAACAAATGAAAATTGTATAAAGCATTAGCATGATAAACTTAAAAAAGCGTCCAGTGTCAAGTTTTAGAGCTATTACTGATTTGTCAAGAAAACCAGCTTATGAACACGAAAGGCATAAACAACATGGCAAGTAAAAAACAGAAACAATATCACACAACAGGGAAAACCATCATCCAGTACACCGCAGGTACTATCTAAGCACGGTACAGAGAGAATACTCCTGACACAACCAAAGGCTGTAACAATTCGTCAAGAAATGGACACTCAAGCTTTTCCCCGATTAGACTCAGCATCAAACACAACAACAACACTCTAAAAAATAAATCAAAAATACGAAAATCTAATCTGTTTTTACCCAAGCCTCAAATCCGGTAAGGAGAAGAAAAGGATCAAGTGCGTGTACGATATAGAGAGGGAGAGGAGGAGGAAGAGGAGTTAGTTACCTGGGGAAACGGGGGGATGCGGTGGCTTGGCTTTCTCGTCAAAAGATCCAATGCTAGAAGCCTAGAAGCAGATCCAATACTATCGCGATTTGAGGCGAAGAGAGGCGGCGGCGGCGTGGTGGAAGGGGAACCAGCGTCACTCCGGCGGATTGGCGATGAGAGGCGCAACGACGTGTCAACTCGGCGATGAGAAGCGATGAGTGTGCGTGCTTTGTTTTCTTAGGGTTTTTCTTTTACAAAATGACGATGAGATGAGAATGAGATTGAGAGGAGAGGACTAGGGGTTTTCCTTTTTTAATTTAGCCGGGTCAGTCCCGGTCCCGACACGGTCCCGACCCGGCAGTCCCGAAGAAATACGGGACGGGACCAGTCCCGGTCCCGACCCAATATGGGACCAAAAATTGGTCCCAGTCCCGGCCCGAAACCCCGGGTCCGGGACGGGTCTACGGGACCGGGTCCCGTTTTGACACCCCTAACAATAGACATTGTTTGTGCTAGGAAGAGAAAGAAGAAAAAGATAGTGTACTACCGTGGGTGAACCATGTGGACGAATTTGAGTGGTAGAAATAGAAAAGCTGCTCTTTAGCATCTCATTTTATTGACACACGTGTTTACTGTAAACAAATGATTAACAAATATGATTAGTATCTATGATTAACCACCTCTTGCATTTCTTTAGTTTAACATGTAAAATTTTCTGAAATCTTACGGTCTTTTCTTTAAAAAAAAAGGCTGCTGTGCTACGTGAAAATTGCAGGCAATGAAAAATGTGAATTATTGTAAATAGTAGTAGCAATTACTAGTGAATGAAATTATGAGATATTATACTTTTTTATTAATTGACATACAACCTCTCCAATTTAAAAAGATTCCTCCCCTGTAAAAAAACAAATAATTCAAGTAAAAGTTGAGCCTGATATATATGAGTACAATAGACATTGTTTGTGCTAGGAAGAGAAAGAAGAAAAAGATAGTGTACTACCGTAGGTGAACCATGTGGATGAATTTGAGTGGTACAAATAGAAAAGCTGCTCTTTACCATCTCATTTTATTAACACACGCGTTTACTCTGAACAAATGATTAACAAATATGATTAGTATCTATGATTAACCACCTCTTGCATTTCTTTAGTTTAACATGTAAAATTTTCCGAAATCCTACGGTCTTTTCTAAAAAAAAAAAACGCTGCTGTGCTACGTGAAAATTGCAGGCAAGGAAAAATGTGAATTATTGTAAATAGTAGTAGCAATTACTAGTGAATGAAATTATGAGATATTATACTTTTTTATTAATTGACATACAACCTCTCCAATTTAAAAAGATTCCTCCCCTGTAAAAACATAAATAATTCAAGTAAAACTTGAGCCTGATATATATGAGTAGAATAGACATTGTTTGTGCTAGGAAGAGAAAGAAGAAAAAGATAGTGTACTACCGTGGGTGAACCATGTGGATGAATTTGAGTGGTAGAAAAAGAAAAGCTGCTCTTTACCATCTCATTTTATTGACACACGCGTTTACTCTGAACAAATGATTAACAAATATGATTAGTATCTATCATTAACCACCTCTTGCATTTCTTTAGTTTAACATGTAAAATTTTCCGAAATCCTACGGTCTTTTCTACAAAAAAAAGGCTGTTGCGCTACGTGAAAATTGCAAGCAAGGAAAAATGTGAATTATTGTAAATAGTAGTAGCAATTACTAGTGAATGAAATTATGAGATATTATACTTTTTTATTAATTGACATACAACCTCTCCAATTTAAAAAGATTCCTCCCCTGTAAAAAAATAAATAATTAAAGTAAAAGTTGAGCCTGATATATATGAGTACAATAGACATTGTTTGTGCTAGGAAGAGAAAGAAGAAAAAGATAGTGTACTACCGTGGGTGAACTATGTGGATGAATTTGAGTGGTAGAAATAGAAAAGCTGCTCTTTACCATCTCATTATATTGACACACGCGTTTACTCTGAACAAATGATTAACAAATATGATTAGTATCTATAATTAACCACCTCTTGCATTTCTTTAGTTTAACATGTAAAATTTTCCGAAACCCTGCGGTCTTTTCTACAAAAAAAAGGCTGTTGTGCTACGTGAAAATTGCAAGCAAGGAAAAATGTGAATTATTGTAAATAGTAGTAGCAATTACTAGTGAATGAAATTCTGAGATATTATACTTTTTTATTAATAGACATACAACCTCTCCAATTTAAAAAGATTCCACCCCTGTAAAAAAATAAATAATTAAAGTAAAAGTTGAGCCTGATATATATGAGTACAATAGACATTGTTTGTGCTAGGAAGAGAAAGAAGAAAAAGATAGTGTACTACCGTGGGTGAACTATGTGGATGAATTTGAGTGGTAGAAATAGAAAAGCTGCTCTTTACCATCTCATTTTATTGACACACGCGTTTACTCTGGACAAATAATTAACAAATATGATTAGTATCTATGATTAACCACCTCTTGCATTTCTTTAGTTTAACATGTAAGATTTTCCGAAATCCTACGGTCTTTTCTATAAAAAAAAAGGCTGCTGTGCTACGTGAAAATTGCAGGCAATGAAAAATGTGAATTATTGTAAATTGTAGTAGCAATTACTAGTGAATGAAATTATGAGATATTATACTTTTTTATTAATTGACATACAACCTCTCCAATTTAAAAAGATTCCTCCCCTGTAAAAAAATAAATAATTCAAGTAAAAGTTGAGCCTGATATATATGAGTACAATAGACATTGTCTGTGCTAGGAAGAGAAAGAAGAAAAACATAGTGTACTACCGTGGGTGAACTATGTGGATGAATTTGAGTGGTAGAAATAGAAAAGCTGCTCTTTACCATCTCATTTTATTGACACACGCGTTTACACTGAACAAATGATTAACAAATATGACTAGTATCTATGATTAACCACCTCTTGCATTTCTTTAGTTTAACATGTAAGATTTTCCGAAATCCTACGGTCTTTTCTAAAAAAAAAAAGGCTGCTGTGCTACGTGAAAATTGCAGGCAATGAAAAATGTGAATTATTGTAAATAGTAGTAGCAATTACTAGTGAATGAAATTATGAGATATTATACTTTTTTATTAATTGACATACAACCTCTCCAATTTAAAAAGATTCCTCCCCTGTAAAAAAAACAAATAATTCAAGTAAAAGTTGAGCCTCATATATATGAGTACAATAGACATTGTTTGTGCTAGGAAGAGAAAGAGGAAAAAGATATCGTACTACCGCGGGTGAACCATGTGGATGAATTTGAGTGGTAGAAATAGGAAAACTGCTCTTTACCATCTCATTTTATTGACACACGCGTTTACTCTGACCATATGATTAACAAATATGATTAGTATCTATGATTAACCACCTCTTGCATTTCTTTAGTTTAACATGTAAAATTTTCCGAAATCCTACGGTTTTTTCGATAAAAAAAAAAGGCTATTGTGCTACGTGAAAATTGCATGCTAGGAAAAATGGGAATTATTGTAAATAGTAGTAGCAATTACTAGTGAATGAAATTATGAGATATTATACTTTTATATTAATTGACATACAACCTCTCCAATTTAAAAAGATTCCTCCCCTGTAAAAAAATAAATAATTCAAGTAAAAGTTGAGCCTGATATATATGAGTACAATAGACATTGTTTGTGCTAGGAAGAGAAAGAAGAAAAAGATAGTGTACTACCGTGGGTGAACCATGTGGAGGAATTTGAGTGGTAGAAATAGAAAAGCTGCTCTTTACCATATCATTTTATTGACACACGCGTTTACTCTGAACAAATGATTAACAAATATGATTAGTATCTATGATTAACCACCTCTTGCATTTCTTTAGTTTAACATGTAAAATTTTCCGAAATCCTACGGTCTTTTCTATAAAAAAAAGGCTGGTGTGCTACGTGAAAATTGCAAGCAAGGAAAAATGTGAATTATTGTAAATAGTAGTAGCAATTACTAGTGAATGAAATTATGAGATATTATACTTTTTTATTAATTGACATACAACCTCTCCAATTTAAAAAGATTCCTCCCCTGTAAAAAAATAAATAATTCAAGTAAAACTTGAGCCTGATATATATGAGTACAATAGACATTGTTTGTGCTAGGAAGAGAAAGAAGAAAAAGATAGTGGACTGCGTGGGTGAACCATGTGGATGAATTTGAGTGGTAGAAATAGAAAAGCTGCTCTTTACGATCTCATTTTATTGACACACGCGTTTACTCTGAACAAATGATTAACAAATATGATTAGTATCTATGATTAACCACCTCTTGCATTTACTTAGTTTAACATGTAAGATTTTCCGAAATCCTACGGTCTTTTCAAAAAAAAAAAGGCTGCTGTGCTACGTGAAAATTGCATGCTAGGAAAAATGTGAATTATTGTAAATAGTAGTAGCAATTACTAGTGAATGAAATTATGAGATATTATACTTTTTTATTAATTGACATACAACCTCTCCAATTTAAAGAGATTCCTCCCCTGTAAAAAAATAAATAATTCAAGTAAAAGTTGAGCCTGATATATATGAGTACAATAGACATTGTTTGTGCTAGGAAGAGAAAGAAGAAAAAGATAGTGTACTACCGTGGGTGAACCATGTGGAGGAATTTGAGTGGTAGAAATAGAAAAGCTGCTCTTTACCATATCATTTTATTGACACACGCGTTTACTCTGAACAAATGATTAACAAATATGATTAGTATCTATGATTAACCACCTCTTGCATTTCTTTAGTTTAACATGTAAAATTTTCCGAAATCCTACGGTCTTTTCTATAAAAAACAGGCTGTTGTGCTACGTGAAAATTGCAAGCAAGGAAAAATGTGAATTATTGTAAATAGTAGTAGCAATTACTAGTTAATGAAATTATGAGATATTATACTTTTTTATTAATTGACATACAACCTCTCCAATTTAAAAAGATTCTTCCCCTTTAAAAAAAACAAATAATTCAAGTAAAAGTTGAGCCTGATATATGTGAGTACAATAGACATTGTTTGTGCTAGGAAGAGAAAGAAGAAAAAGATATCGTACTACCGCGGGTGAACCGTGTGGATGAATTTGAGTGGTAGAAATAGGAAAACTGCTCTTTACCATCTCATTTTATTGACACGCGTTTACTCTGAACAAATGATTAACAAATATGATTAGTATCTATGATTAACCACCTCTTGCATTTCTTTAGTTTAACATGTAAAATTTTCCGAAATCCTACGGTCTTTTCTAAAAAAAAAAAATGTTACTGTGCTACGTGAAAATTGCAGGCAAGGAAAAATGTGAATTATTGTAAATAGTAGTAGCAATTACTAGTGAATGAAATTATGAGATATTATACTTTTTTATTAATTGACATACAACCTCTAGAATTTAAAAAGATTCCTCCCCTGTAAAAAAATAAATAATTCAAGTAAAAGTTGATCCTGATATATATGAGTACAATAGACATTGTTTGTGCTAGGAAGAGAAAGAAGAAAAAGATAGTGTACTACCGTGGGTGAACCATGTGGACGAATTTGAGTGGTAGAAATAGAAAAGCTGCTCTTTAGCATCTCATTTTATTGACACACGTGTTTACTCTAAACAAATGATTAACAAATATGATTAGTATCTATGATTAACCACCTCTTGCATTTCTTTAGTTTAACATGTAAAATTTTCCGAAATCTTACGGTCTTTTCTTAAAAAAAAATGGCTGCTGTGCTACGTGAAAATTTCAGGCAATGAAAAATGTGAATTATTGTAAATAGTAGTAGCAATTACTAGTGAATGAAATTATGAGATATTATACTTTTTTATTAATTGACATACAACCTCTCCAATTTAAAAAGATTCCTCCCCTGTAAAAAAACAAATAATTCAAGTAAAAGTTGAGCCTGATATATATGAGTACAATAGACATTGTTTGTCCTAGGAAGAGAAAGAAGAAAAAGATAGTGTACTACCGTGGGTGAACCATGTGGATGAATTTGAGTGGTACAAATAGAAAAGCTGCTCTTTACCATCTCATTTTATTAACACACGCGTTTACTCTGAACAAATGATTAACAAATATGATTAGTATCTATGATTAACCACCTCTTGCATTTCTTTAGTTTAACAAGTAAAATTTTCCGAAATCCTACTGTCTTTTCTAAAAAAAAAAAACGCTGCTGTGCTACGTGAAAATTGAAGGCAAGGAAAAATGTGAATTATTGTAAATAGTAGTAGCAATTACTAGTGAATGAAATTATGAGATATTATACTTTTTTATTAATTGACATACAACCTCTCCAATTTAAAAAGATTCCTCCCCTGTAAAAAAATAAATAATTCAAGTAAAACTTGAGCCTGATATATATGAGTACAATAGACATTGTTTGTGCTAGGAAGAGAAAGAAGAAAAAGATTGTGGACTGCGTGGGTGGACCATGTGGATGAATTTGAGTGGTAGAAATAGAAAAGCTGCTCTTTACGATCTCATTTTATTGACACACGCGTTTACTCTGAACAAATGATTAACAAATATGATTAGTATCTATGATTAACCACCTCTTGCATTTCCTTAGTTTAACATGTAAGATTTTCCGAAATCCTACGGTCTTTTCTAAAAAAAAAAAGGCTGCTGTGCTACGTGAAAATTGCATGCTAGGAAAAATGTGAATTATTGTAAATAGTAGTAGCAATTACTAGTGAATGAAATTATGAGATATTATACTTTTATATTAATTGACATACAACCTCTCCAATTTAAAAACATTCCTCCCTTGTAAAAAAATAAATAATTCAAGTAAAAGTTGAGCCTGATATATATGAGTACAATAGACATTGTTTGTGCTAGGAAGAGAAAGAAGAAAAAGATAGTGTACTACCGTGGGTGAACCATGTGGATGAATTTGAGTGGTAGAAATAGAAAAGCTGCTCTTTACCATCTCATTTTATTAACACACGCGTTTACTCTGAACAAATGATTAACAAATATGATTAGTATCTATCATTAACCACCTCTTGCATTTCTTTAGTTTAACATGTAAAATTTTCCGAAATCATACGGTCTTTTATAAAAAAAAAAAACGCTGCTGTGCTACGTGAAAATTGCAGGCAAGGAAAAATGTGAATTATTGTAAATAGTAGTAGCAATTACTAGTGAATGAAATTATGAGATATTATACTTTTTTATTAATTGACTTACAACCTCTCCAATTTAAAAAGATTCCTCCCCTGTAAAAAAACAAATAATTCAAGTAAAAGTTGAGCCTGATATATATGAGTACAATAGACATTGTTTGTGCTAGGAAGAGAAAGAAGAAAAAGATAGTGGACTGCGTGGGTGAACCATGTGGATGAATTTGAGTGGTAGAAATAGAAAAGCTGCTCTTTAGCATCTCATTTTATTGACACACGTGTTTACTCTAAACAAATGATTAACAAATATGATTAGTATCTATGATTAACCACCTCTTGCATTTCTTTAGTTTAACATGTAAAATTTTCCGAAATCTTACGGTCTTTTCTTTAAAAAAAAAGGCTGCTGTGCTACGTGAAAATTTCAGGCAATGAAAAATGTGAATTATTGTAAATAGTAGTAGCAATTACTAGTGAATGAAATTATGAGATATTATACTTTTTTATTAATTGACATACAACCTCTCCAATTTAAAAAGATTCCTCCCCTGTAAAAAAACAAATAATTCAAGTAAAAGTTGAGCCTGATATATATGAGTACAATAGACATTGTTTGTGCTAGGAAGAGAAAGAAGAAAAAGATAGTGTACTACCGTGGGTGAACCATGTGGATGAATTTGAGTGGTACAAATAGAAAAGCTGCTCTTTACCATCTCATTTTATTAACACACGCGTTTACTCTGAACAAATGATTAACAAAAATGATTAGTATCTATCATTACCACCTCTTGCATTTCTTTAGTTTAACATGTAAACTTTTCCGAAATCCTACGGTCTTTTCTAAAAAAAAAAGAATGCTGCTGTGCTACGTGAAAATTGCAGGCAAGGAAAAATGTGAATTATTGTAAATAGTAGTAGCAATTACTATTGAATGAAATTATGAGATATTATACTTTTTTATTAATTGACTTACAACCTCTCCAATTTAAAAAAGATTCCTCCCCTGTAAAAAAAAAAATAATTCAAGTAAAAGTTGATCCTGATATATATGAGTACAATAGACATTGTTTGTGCTAGGAAGAGAAAGAAGAAAAAGATAGTGTACTACCGTGGGTGAACCATGTGGACGAATTTGAGTGGTAGAAATAGAAAAGCTGCTCTTTAGCATCTCATTTTATTGACACACGTGTTTACTCTAAACAAATGATTAACAAATATGATTAGTATCTATGATTAACCACCTCTTGCATTTCTTTAGTTTAACATGTAAAATTTTCCGAAATCTTACGGTCTTTTCTTTAAAAAAAAAGGCTGCTGTGCTACGTGAAAATTGCAGGCAATGAAAAATGTGAATTATTGTAAATAGTAGTAGCAATTACTAGTGAATGAAATTATGAGATATTATACTTTTTTATTAATTGACATACAATCTCTCCAATTTAAAAAGATTCCTCCCCTGTAAAAAAACAAATAATTCAAGTAAAAGTTGAGCCTAATATATATGAGTACAATAGACATTGTTTGTGCTAGGAAGAGAAAGAAGAAAAAGATAGTGTACTACCGTGGGTGAACCATGTGGATGAATTTGAGTGGTACAAATAGAAAAGCTGCTCTTTACCATCTCATTTTATTAACACACGCGTTTACTCTGAACAAATGATTAACAAATATGATTAGTATCTATGATTAACCACCTCTTGCATTTCTTTAGTTTAACAAGTAAAATTTTCCGAAATCCTACTGTCTTTTCTAAAAAAAAAAAACGCTGCTGTGCTACGTGAAAATTGCAGGCAAGGAAAAATGTGAATTATTGTAAATAGTAGTAGCAATTACTAGTGAATGAAATTATGAGATATTATACTTTTTTATTAATTGACATACAACCTCTCCAATTTAAAAAGATTCCTCCCCTGTAAAAAAATAAATAATTCAAGTAAAACTTGAGCCTGATATATATGAGTACAATAGACATTGTTTGTGCTAGGAAGAGAAAGAAGAAAAAGATAGTGGACTGCGTGGGTGAACCATGTGGATGAATTTGAGTGGTAGAAATAGAAAAGCTGCTCTTTACGATCTCATTTTATTGACACACGCGTTTACTCTGAACAAATGATTAACAAATATGATTAGTATCTATGATTAACCACCTCTTGCATTTCCTTAGTTTAACATGTAAGATTTTCCGAAATCCTATGGTCTTTTCTAAAAAAAAAAAGGCTGCTGTGCTACGTGAAAATTGCATGCTAGGAAAAATGTGAATTATTGGAAATAGTAGTAGCAATTACTAGTGAATGAAATTATGAGATATTATACTTTTATATTAATTGACATACAACCTCTCCAATTTAAAAAGATTCCTCCCCTGTAAAAAAAAAAATAATTCAAGTAAAAGTTGAGCCTGATATATATGAGTACAATAGACATTGTTTGTGCTAGGAAGAGAAAGAAGAAAAAGATAGTGTACTACCGTGGGTGAACCATGTGGATGAATTTGAGTGGTAGAAAAAGAAAAGCTGCTCTTTACCATCTCATTTTATTGACACACGCGTTTACTCTGAACAAATGATTAACAAATATGATTAGTATCTATCATTAACCACCTCTTGCATTTCTTTAGTTTAACATGTAAAATTTTCCAAAATCCTACGGTCTTTTCTAAAAAAAAAAGGGCTGCTGTGCTACGTGAAAATTGCAGGCAATGAAAAATGTGAATTATTGTAAAGAGTAGTAGCAATTACTAGTGAATGAAATTATGAGATATTATACTTTTTTATTAATTGACATACAACCTCTCCAATTTAAAAAGATTCCTCCCCTGTAAAAAAATAAATAATTCAAGTAAAACTTGAGCCTGATATATATGAGTACAATAGACATTGTTTGTGCTAGGAAGAGAAAGAAGAAAAAGATAGTGGACTGCGTGGGTGAACCACGTGGATGAATTTGAGTGGTAGAAATAGAAAAGCTGCTCTTTACCATCTCATCTTATTGACACACGCGTTTACTCTGAACAAATGATTAACAAAAATGATTAGTATCTATCATTAACCACCTCTTGCATTTCTTTAGTTTAACATGTAAACTTTTCCGAAATCCTACGGTCTTTTCTAAAAAAAAAAAATGCTGCTGTGCTACGTGAAAATTGCAGGCAAGGAAAAATGTGAATTATTGTAAATAGTAGTAGCAATTACTATTGAATGAAATTATGAGATATTATACTTTTTTATTAATTGACTTACAACCTCTCCAATTTAAAAAAGATTCCTCCCCTGTAAAAAAAAAAATAATTCAAGTAAAAGTTGATCCTGATATATATGAGTACAATAGACATTGTTTGTGCTAGGAAGAGAAAGAAGAAAAAGATAGTGTACTACCGTGGGTGAACCATGTGGACGAATTTGAGTGGTAGAAATAGAAAAGCTGCTCTTTAGCATCTCATTTTATTGACACACGTGTTTACTCTAAACAAATGATTAACAAATATGATTAGTATCTATGATTAACCACCTCTTGCATTTCTTTAGTTTAACATGTAAAATTTTCCGAAATCTTACGGTCTTTTCTTTAAAAAAAAAGGCTGCTGTGCTACGTGAAAATTGCAGGCAATGAAAAATGTGAATTATTGTAAATAGTAGTAGCAATTACTAGTGAATGAAATTATGAGATATTATACTTTTTTATTAATTGACATACAATCTCTCCAATTTAAAAAGATTCCTCCCCTGTAAAAAAACAAATAATTCAAGTAAAAGTTGAGCCTAATATATATGAGTACAATAGACATTGTTTGTGCTAGGAAGAGAAAGAAGAAAAAGATAGTGTACTACCGTAGGTGAACCATGTGGATGAATTTGAGTGGTACAAATAGAAAAGCTGCTCTTTACCATCTCATTTTATTAACACACGCGTTTACTCTGAACAAATGATTAACAAATATGATTAGTATCTATGATTAACCACCTCTTGCATTTCTTTAGTTTAACATGTAAAATTTTCCGAAATCCTACGGTCGTTTCTAAATAAAAAAAACGCTGCTGTGCTACGTGAAAATTGCAGGCAAGGAAAAATGTGAATTATTGTAAATAGTAGTAGCAATTACTAGTGAATGAAATTATGAGATATTATACTTTTTTATTAATTGACATACAACCTCTCCAATTTAAAAAGATTCCTCCCCTGTAAAAAAATAAATAATTCAAGTAAAACTTGAGCCTGATATATATGAGTACAATAGACATTGTTTGTGCTAGGAAGAGAAAGAAGAAAAAGATAGTGTACTACCGTGGGTGAACTATGTGGATGAATTTGAGTGGTAGAAATAGAAAAGCTGCTCTTTACCATCTCATTTTATTGACACACGCGTTTACTCTGGACAAATAATTAAGAAATATGATTAGTATCTATGATTAACCACCTCTTGCATTTCTTTAGTTTAACATGTAAGATTTTCCGAAATCCTACGGTCTTTTCTAAAAAAAAAAAGGCTGCTGTGCTACGTGAAAATTGCAGGCAATGAAAAATGTGAATTATTGTAAATAGTAGTAGCAATTACTAGTGAATGAAATTATGAGATATTATACTTTTTTATTAATTGACATACAACCTCTCCAATTTAAAAAGATTCCTCCCCTGTAAAAAAAACAAATAATTCAAGTAAAAGTTGAGCCTCATATATATGAGTACAATAGACATTGTTTGTGCTAGGAAGAGAAAGAGGAAAAAGATATCGTACTACCGCGGGTGAACCATGTGGATGAATTTGAGTGGTAGAAATAGGAAAACTGCTCTTTACCATCTCATTTTATTGACACACGCGTTTACTCTGACCAAACGATTAACAAATATGATTAGTATCTATGATTAACCACCTCTTGCATTTTTTTAGTTTAACATGTAAAATTTTCCGAAATCCTACGGTTTTTTCGATAAAAAAAAAAGGCTATTGTGCTACGTGAAAATTGCATGCTAGGAAAAATGTGAATTATTGTAAATAGTAGTAGCAATTACTAGTGAATGAAATTATGAGATATTATACTTTTATATTAATTGACATACAACCTCTCCAATTTAAAAAGATTCCTCCCCTGTAAAAAAATAAATAATTCAAGTAAAAGTTGAGCCTGATATATATGAGTACAATAGACATTGTTTGTGCTAGGAAGAGAAAGAAGAAAAAGATAGTGTACTACCGTGGGTGAACCATGTGGAGGAATTTGAGTGGTAGAAATAGAAAAGCTGCTCTTTACCATATCATTTTATTGACACACGCGTTTACTCTGAACAAATGATTAACAAATATGATTAGTATCTATGATTAACCACCTCTTGCATTTCTTTAGTTTAACATGTAAAATTTTCCGAAATCCTACGGTCTTTTCTATAAAAAAAAGGCTGGTGTGCTACGTGAAAATTGCAATCGAGGAAAAATGTGAATTATTGTAAATAGTAGTAGCAATTACTAGTGAATGAAATTATGAGATATTATACTTTTTTATTAATTGACATACAACCTCTCCAATTTAAAAAGATTCCTCCCCTGTAAAAAAATAAATAATTCAAGTAAAACTTGAGCCTGATATATATGAGTACAATAGACATTGTTTGTGCTAGGAAGAGAAAGAAGAAAAAGATAGTGGACTGCGTGGGTGAACCATGTGGATGAATTTGAGTGGTAGAAATAGAAAAGCTGCTCTTTACGATCTCATTTTATTGACACACGCGTTTACTCTGAACAAATGATTAACAAATATGATTAGTATCTATGATTAACCACCTCTTGCATTTCCTTAGTTTAACATGTAAGATTTTCCGAAATCCTACGGTCTTTTCTAAAAAAAAAAAGGCTGCTGTGCTACGTGAAAATTGCATGCTAGGAAAAATGTGAATTATTGGAAATAGTAGTAGCAATTACTAGTGAATGAAATTATGAGATATTATACTTTTATATTAATTGACATACAACCTCTCCAATTTAAAAAGATTCCTCCCCTGTAAAAAAATAAATAATTCAAGTAAAAGTTGAGCCTGATATATATGAGTACAATAGACATTGTTTGTGCTAGGAAGAGAAAGAAGAAAAAGATAGTGTACTACCGTGGGTGAACCATGTGGATGAATTTGAGTGGTAGAAAAAGAAAAGCTGCTCTTTACCATCTCATTTTATTGACACACGCGTTTACTCTGAACAAATGATTAACAAATATGATTAGTATCTATCATTAACCACCTCTTGCATTTCTTTAGTTTAACATGTAAAATTTTCCAAAATCCTACGGTCTTTTCTAAAAAAAAAAGGGCTGCTGTGCTACGTGAAAATTGCAGGCAATGAAAAATGTGAATTATTGTAAAGAGTAGTAGCAATTACTAGTGAATGAAATTATGAGATATTATACTTTTTTATTAATTGACATACAACCTCTCCAATTTAAAAAGATTCCTCCCCTGTAAAAAAATAAATAATTCAAGTAAAACTTGAGCCTGATATATATGAGTACAATAGACATTGTTTGTGCTAGGAAGAGAAAGAAGAAAAAGATAGTGGACTGCGTGGGTGAACCACGTGGATGAATTTGAGTGGTAGAAATAGAAAAGCTGCTCTTTACCATCTCATCTTATTGACACACGCGTTTACTCTGAACAAATGATTAACAAAAATGATTAGTATCTATCATTAACCACCTCTTGCATTTCTTTAGTTTAACATGTAAACTTTTCCGAAATCCTACGGTCTTTTCTAAAAAAAAAAAATGCTGCTGTGCTACGTGAAAATTGCAGGCAAGGAAAAATGTGAATTATTGTAAATAGTAGTAGCAATTACTATTGAATGAAATTATGAGATATTATACTTTTTTATTAATTGACTTACAACCTCTCCAATTTAAAAAAGATTCCTCCCCTGTAAAAAAAAAAATAATTCAAGTAAAAGTTGATCCTGATATATATGAGTACAATAGACATTGTTTGTGCTAGGAAGAGAAAGAAGAAAAAGATAGTGTACTACCGTGGGTGAACCATGTGGACGAATTTGAGTGGTAGAAATAGAAAAGCTGCTCTTTAGCATCTCATTTTATTGACACACGTGTTTACTCTAAACAAATGATTAACAAATATGATTAGTATCTATGATTAACCACCTCTTGCATTTCTTTAGTTTAACATGTAAAATTTTCCGAAATCTTACGGTCTTTTCTTTAAAAAAAAAGGCTGCTGTGCTACGTGAAAATTGCAGGCAATGAAAAATGTGAATTATTGTAAATAGTAGTAGCAATTACTAGTGAATGAAATTATGAGATATTATACTTTTTTATTAATTGACATACAATCTCTCCAATTTAAAAAGATTCCTCCCCTGTAAAAAAACAAATAATTCAAGTAAAAGTTGAGCCTAATATATATGAGTACAATAGACATTGTTTGTGCTAGGAAGAGAAAGAAGAAAAAGATAGTGTACTACCGTAGGTGAACCATGTGGATGAATTTGAGTGGTACAAATAGAAAAGCTGCTCTTTACCATCTCATTTTATTAACACACGCGTTTACTCTGAACAAATGATTAACAAATATGATTAGCATCTATGATTAACCACCTCTTGCATTTCTTTAGTTTAACATGTAAAATTTTCCGAAATCCTACGGTCGTTTCTAAATAAAAAAAACGCTGCTGTGCTACGTGAAAATTGCAGGCAAGGAAAAATGTGAATTATTGTAAATAGTAGTAGCAATTACTAGTGAATGAAATTATGAGATATTATACTTTTTTATTAATTGACATACAACCTCTCCAATTTAAAAAGATTCCTCCCCTGTAAAAAAATAAATAATTCAAGTAAAACTTGAGCCTGATATATATGAGTACAATAGACATTGTTTGTGCTAGGAAGAGAAAGAAGAAAAAGATAGTGTACTACCGTGGGTGAACCATGTGGATGAATTTGAGTGGTAGAAAAAGAAAAGCTGCTCTTTACCATCTCATTTTATTGACACACGCGTTTACTCTGAACAAATGATTAACAAATATGATTAGTATCTATCATTAACCACCTCTTGCATTTCTTTAGTTTAACATGTAAAATTTTCCGAAATCCTACGGTCTTTTCTACAAAAAAAAGGCTGTTGTGCTACGTGAAAATTGCAAGCAAGGAAAAATGTGAATTATTGTAAATAGTAGTAGCAATTACTAGTGAATGAAATTATGAGATATTATACTTTTTTATTAATTGACATACAACCTCTCCAATTTAAAAAGATTCCTCCCCTGTAAAAAAATAAATAATTAAAGTAAAAGTTGAGCCTGATATATATGAGTACAATACACATTGTTTGTGCTAGGAAGAGAAAGAAGAAAAAGATAGTGTACTACCGTGGGTGAACTATGTGGATGAATTTGAGTGGTAGAAATAGAAAAGCTGCTCTTTACCATCTCATTTTATTGAAACACGCGTTTACTCTGGACAAATAATTAACAAATATGATTAGTATCTATGATTAACCACCTCTTGCATTTCTTTAGTTTAACATGTAAGATTTTCCGAAATCCTACGGTCTTTTCTAAAAAAAAAAAGGCTGCTGTGCTACGTGAAAATTGCAGGCAATGAAAAATGTGAATTATTGTAAATAGTAGTAGCAATTACTAGTGAATGAAATTATGAGATATTATACTTTTTTATTAATTGACATACAACCTCTCCAATTTAAAAAGATTCCTCCCCTGTAAAAAAAACAAATAATTCAAGTAAAAGTTGAGCCTCATATATATGAGTACAATAGACATTGTTTGTGCTAGGAAGAGAAAGAGGAAAAAGATATCGTACTACCGCGGGTGAACCATGTGGATGAATTTGAGTGGTAGAAATAGGAAAACTGCTCTTTACCATCTCATTTTATTGACACACGCGTTTACTCTGACCAAACGATTAACAAATATGATTAGTATCTATGATTAACCACCTCTTGCATTTTTTTAGTTTAACATGTAAAATTTTCCGAAATCCTACGGTTTTTTCGATAAAAAAAAAAGGCTATTGTGCTACGTGAAAATTGCATGCTAGGAAAAATGTGAATTATTGTAAATAGTAGTAGCAATTACTAGTGAATGAAATTATGAGATATTATACTTTTATATTAATTGACATACAACCTCTCCAATTTAAAAAGATTCCTCCCCTGTAAAAAAATAAATAATTCAAGTAAAAGTTGAGCCTGATATATATGAGTACAATAGACATTGTTTGTGCTAGGAAGAGAAAGAAGAAAAAGATAGTGTACTACCGTGGGTGAACCATGTGGAGGAATTTGAGTGGTAGAAATAGAAAAGCTGCTCTTTACCATATCATTTTATTGACACACGCGTTTACTCTGAACAAATGATTAACAAATATGATTAGTATCTATGATTAACCACCTCTTGCATTTCTTTAGTTTAACATGTAAAATTTTCCGAAATCCTACGGTCTTTTCTATAAAAAAAAGGCTGGTGTGCTACGTGAAAATTGCAATCGAGGAAAAATGTGAATTATTGTAAATAGTAGTAGCAATTACTAGTGAATGAAATTATGAGATATTATACTTTTATATTAATTGACATACAACCTCTCCAATTTAAAAAGATTCCTCCCCTGTAAAAAAATAAATAATTCAAGAAAAAGTTGAGCCTGATATATATGAGTACAATAGACATTGTTTGTGCTAGGAAGAGAAAGAAGAAAAAGATAGTGTACTACCGTGGGTGAACCATGTGGAGGAATTTGAGTGGTAGAAATAGAAAAGCTGCTCTTTACCATATAATTTTATTGACACACGCGTTTACTCTGAACAAATGATTAACAAATATGATTAGTATCTATGATTAACCACCTCTTGCATTTCTTTAGTTTAACATGTAAAATTTTCCGAAATCCTACGGTCTTTTCTATAAAAAACAGGCTGTTGTGCTACGTGAAAATTGCAAGCAAGGAAAAATGTGAATTATTGTAAATAGTAGTAGCAATTACTAGTTAATGAAATTATGAGATATTATACTTTTTTATTAATTGACATACAACCTCTCCAATTTAAAAAGATTCTTCCCCTTTAAAAAAAACAAATAATTCAAGTAAAAGTTGAGCCTGATATATGTGAGTACAATAGACATTGTTTGTGCTAGGAAGAGAAAGAAGAAAAAGATATCGTACTACCGCGGGTGAACCGTGTGGATGAATTTGAGTGGTAGAAATAGGAAAACTGCTCTTTACCATCTCATTTTATTGACACGCGTTTACTCTGAACAAATGATTAACAAATATGATTAGTATCTATGATTAACCACCTCTTGCATTTCTTTAGTTTAACATGTAAAATTTTTCGAAATCCTACGGTCTTTTCTAAAAAAAAAAAATGTTGCTGTGCTACGTGAAAATTGCAGGCAAGGAAAAATGTGAATTATTGTAAATAGTAGTAGCAATTACTAATGAATGAAATTATGAGATATTATACTTTTTTATTAATTGACATACAACCTCTACAATTTAAAAAGATTCCTCCCCTGTAAAAAAATAAATAATTCAAGTAAAAGTTGATCGTGATATATATGAGTACAATAGACATTGTTTGTGCTAGGAAGAGAAAGAAGAAAAAGATAGTGTACTACCGTGGGTGAACCATGTGGACGAATTTGAGTGGTAGAAATAGAAAAGCTGCTCTTTAGCATCTCATTTTATTGACACACGTGTTTACTCTAAACAAATGATTAACAAATATGATTAGTATCTATGATTAACCACCTCTTGCATTTCTTTAGTTTAACATGTAAAATTTTCCGAAATCTTACGGTCTTTTCTTAAAAAAAAAAGGCTGCTGTGCTACGTGAAAATTGCAAGCAAGGAAAAATGTGAATTATTGTAAATAGTAGTAGCAATTACTAGTGAATGAAATTATGAGATATTATACTTTTTTATTAATTGACATACAACCTCTCCAATTTAAAAAGATTCCTCCCCTGTAAAAAAATAAATAATTAAAGTAAAAGTTGAGCCTGATATATATGAGTACAATACACATTGTTTGTGCTAGGAAGAGAAAGAAGAAAAAGATAGTGTACTACCGTGGGTGAACTATGTGGATGAATTTGAGTGGTAGAAATAGAAAAGCTGCTCTTTACCATCTCATTTTATTGACACACGCGTTTACTCTGGACAAATAATTAACAAATATGATTAGTATCTATGATTAACCACCTCTTGCATTTCTTTAGTTTAACATGTAAGATTTTCCGAAATCCTACGGTCTTTTCTAAAAAAAAAAAGGCTGCTGTGCTACGTGAAAATTGCAGGCAATGAAAAATGTGAATTATTGTAAATAGTAGTAGCAATTACTAGTGAATGAAATTATGAGATATTATACTTTTTTATTAATTGACATACAACCTCTCCAATTTAAAAAGATTCCTCCCCTGTAAAAAAAACAAATAATTCAAGTAAAAGTTGAGCCTCATATATATGAGTACAATAGACATTGTTTGTGCTAGGAGGAGAAAGAGGAAAAAGATATCGTACTACCGCGGGTGAACCATGTGGATGAATTTGAGTGGTAGAAATAGGAAAACTGCTCTTTACCATCTCATTTTATTGACACACGCGTTTACTCTGACCAAACGATTAACAAATATGATTAGTATCTATGATTAACCACCTCTTGCATTTTTTTAGTTTAACATGTAAAATTTTCCGAAATCCTACGGTTTTTTCGATAAAAAAAAAAGGCTATTGTGCTACGTGAAAATTGCATGCTAGGAAAAATGTGAATTATTGTAAATAGTAGTAGCAATTACTAGTGAATGAAATTATGAGATATTATACTTTTATATTAATTGACATACAACCTCTCCAATTTAAAAAGATTCCTCCCCTGTAAAAAAATAAATAATTCAAGTAAAAGTTGAGCCTGATATATATGAGTACAATAGACATTGTTTGTGCTAGGAAGAGAAAGAAGAAAAAGATAGTGTACTACCGTGGGTGAACCATGTGGAGGAATTTGAGTGGTAGAAATAGAAAATCTGCTCTTTACCATATCATTTTATTGACACACGCGTTTACTCTGAACAAATGATTAACAAATATGATTAGTATCTATGATTAACCACCTCTTGCATTTCTTTAGTTTAACATGTAAAATTTTCCGAAATCCTACTGTCTTTTCTATAAAAAAAAGGCTGGTGTGCTACGTGAAAATTGCAATCGAGGAAAAATGTGAATTATTGTAAATAGTAGTAGCAATTACTAGTGAATGAAATTATGAGATATTATACTTTTATATTAATTGACATACAACCTCTCCAATTTAAAAAGATTCCTCCCCTGTAAAAAAATAAATAATTCAAGAAAAAGTTGAGCCTGATATATATGAGTACAATAGACATTGTTTGTGCTAGGAAGAGAAAGAAGAAAAAGATAGTGTACTACCGTGGGTGAACCATGTGGAGGAATTTGAGTGGTAGAAATAGAAAAGCTGCTCTTTACCATATCATTTTATTGACACACGCGTTTACTCTGAACAAATGATTAACAAATATGATTAGTATCTATGATTAACCACCTCTTGCATTTCTTTAGTTTAACATGTAAAATTTTCCGAAATCCTACGGTCTTTTCTATAAAAAACAGGCTGTTGTGCTACGTGAAAATTGCAAACAAGGAAAAATGTGAATTATTGTAAATAGTAGTAGCAATTACTAGTTAATGAAATTATGAGATATTATACTTTTTTATTAATTGACATACAACCTCTCCAATTTAAAAAGATTCTTCCCCTTTAAAAAAAACAAATAATTCAAGTAAAAGTTGAGCCTGATATATGTGAGTACAATAGACATTGTTTGTGCTAGGAAGAGAAAGAAGAAAAAGATATCGTACTACCGCGGGTGAACCGTGTGGATGAATTTGAGTGGTAGAAATAGGAAAACTGCTCTTTACCATCTCATTTTATTGACACGCGTTTACTCTGAACAAATGATTAACAAATATGATTAGTATCTATGATTAACCACCTCTTGCATTTCTTTAGTTTAACATGTAAAATTTTTCGAAATCCTACGGTCTTTTCTAAAAAAAAAAAATGTTGCTGTGCTACGTGAAAATTGCAGGCAAGGAAAAATGTGAATTATTGTAAATAGTAGTAGCAATTACTAATGAATGAAATTATGAGATATTATACTTTTTTATTAATTGACATACAACCTCTACAATTTAAAAAGATTCCTCCCCTGTAAAAAAATAAATAATTCAAGTAAAAGTTGATCGTGATATATATGAGTACAATAGACATTGTTTGTGCTAGGAAGAGAAAGAAGAAAAAGATAGTGTACTACCGTGGGTGAACCATGTGGACGAATTTGAGTGGTAGAAATAGAAAAGCTGCTCTTTAGCATCTCATTTTATTGACACACGTGTTTACTCTAAACAAATGATTAACAAATATGATTAGTATCTATGATTAACCACCTCTTGCATTTCTTTAGTTTAACATGTAAAATTTTCCGAAATCTTACGGTCTTTTCTTAAAAAAAAAAGGCTGCTGTGCTACGTGAAAATTGCAAGCAAGGAAAAATGTGAATTATTGTAAATAGTAGTAGCAATTACTAGTGAATGAAATTATGAGATATTATACTTTTTTATTAATTGACATACAACCTCTCCAATTTAAAAAGATTCCTCCCCTGTAAAAAAATAAATAATTAAAGTAAAAGTTGAGCCTGATATATATGAGTACAATACACATTGTTTGTGCTAGGAAGAGAAAGAAGAAAAAGATAGTGTACTACCGTGGGTGAACTATGTGGATGAATTTGAGTGGTAGAAATAGAAAAGCTGCTCTTTACCATCTCATTTTATTGACACACGCGTTTACTCTGGACAAATAATTAACAAATATGATTAGTATCTATGATTAACCACCTCTTGCATTTCTTTAGTTTAACATGTAAGATTTTCCGAAATCCTACGGTCTTTTCTAAAAAAAAAAAGGCTGCTGTGCTACGTGAAAATTGCAGGCAATGAAAAATGTGAATTATTGTAAATAGTAGTAGCAATTACTAGTGAATGAAATTATGAGATATTATACTTTTTTATTAATTGACATACAACCTCTCCAATTTAAAAAGATTCCTCCCCTGTAAAAAAAACAAATAATTCAAGTAAAAGTTGAGCCTCATATATATGAGTACAATAGACATTGTTTGTGCTAGGAGGAGAAAGAGGAAAAAGATATCGTACTACCGCGGGTGAACCATGTGGATGAATTTGAGTGGTAGAAATAGGAAAACTGCTCTTTACCATCTCATTTTATTGACACACGCGTTTACTCTGACCAAACGATTAACAAATATGATTAGTATCTATGATTAACCACCTCTTGCATTTTTTTAGTTTAACATGTAAAATTTTCCGAAATCCTACGGTTTTTTCGATAAAAAAAAAAGGCTATTGTGCTACGTGAAAATTGCATGCTAGGAAAAATGTGAATTATTGTAAATAGTAGTAGCAATTACTAGTGAATGAAATTATGAGATATTATACTTTTATATTAATTGACATACAACCTCTCCAATTTAAAAAGATTCCTCCCCTGTAAAAAAATAAATAATTCAAGTAAAAGTTGAGCCTGATATATATGAGTACAATAGACATTGTTTGTGCTAGGAAGAGAAAGAAGAAAAAGATAGTGTACTACCGTGGGTGAACCATGTGGAGGAATTTGAGTGGTAGAAATAGAAAATCTGCTCTTTACCATATCATTTTATTGACACACGCGTTTACTCTGAACAAATGATTAACAAATATGATTAGTATCTATGATTAACCACCTCTTGCATTTCTTTAGTTTAACATGTAAAATTTTCCGAAATCCTACTGTCTTTTCTATAAAAAAAAGGCTGGTGTGCTACGTGAAAATTGCAATCGAGGAAAAATGTGAATTATTGTAAATAGTAGTAGCAATTACTAGTGAATGAAATTATGAGATATTATACTTTTATATTAATTGACATACAACCTCTCCAATTTAAAAAGATTCCTCCCCTGTAAAAAAATAAATAATTCAAGAAAAAGTTGAGCCTGATATATATGAGTACAATAGACATTGTTTGTGCTAGGAAGAGAAAGAAGAAAAAGATAGTGTACTACCGTGGGTGAACCATGTGGAGGAATTTGAGTGGTAGAAATAGAAAATCTGCTCTTTACCATATCATTTTATTGACACACGCGTTTACTCTGAACAAATGATTAACAAATATGATTAGTATCTATGATTAACCACCTCTTGCATTTCTTTAGTTTAACATGTAAAATTTTCCGAAATCCTACTGTCTTTTCTATAAAAAAAAGGCTGGTGTGCTACGTGAAAATTGCAATCGAGGAAAAATGTGAATTATTGTAAATAGTAGTAGCAATTACTAGTGAATGAAATTATGAGATATTATACTTTTATATTAATTGACATACAACCTCTCCAATTTAAAAAGATTCCTCCCCTGTAAAAAAATAAATAATTCAAGAAAAAGTTGAGCCTGATATATATGAGTACAATAGACATTGTTTGTGCTAGGAAGAGAAAGAAGAAAAAGATAGTGTACTACCGTGGGTGAACCATGTGGAGGAATTTGAGTGGTAGAAATAGAAAAGCTGCTCTTTACCATATCATTTTATTGACACACGCGTTTACTCTGAACAAATGATTAACAAATATGATTAGTATCTATGATTAACCACCTCTTGCATTTCTTTAGTTTAACATGTAAAATTTTCCGAAATCCTACGGTCTTTTCTATAAAAAACAGGCTGTTGTGCTACGTGAAAATTGCAAGCAAGGAAAAATGTGAATTATTGTAAATAGTAGTAGAAATTACTAGTTAATGAAATTATGAGATATTATACTTTTTTATTAATTGACATACAACCTCTCCAATTTAAAAAGATTCTTCCCCTTTAAAAAAAACAAATAATTCAAGTAAAAGTTGAGCCTGATATATGTGAGTACAATAGACATTGTTTGTGCTAGGAAGAGAAAGAAGAAAAAGATATCGTACTACCGCGGGTGAACCGTGTGGATGAATTTGAGTGGTAGAAATAGGAAAACTGCTCTTTACCATCTCATTTTATTGACACGCGTTTACTCTGAACAAATGATTAACAAATATGATTAGTATCTATGATTAACCACCTCTTGCATTTCTTTAGTTTAACATGTAAAATTTTCCGAAATCCTACGGTCTTTTCTAAAAAAAAAAAATGTTGCTGTGCTACGTGAAAATTGCAGGCAAGGAAAAATGTGAATTATTGTAAATAGTAGTAGGAATTACTAATGAATGAAATTATGAGATATTATACTTTTTTATTAATTGACATACAACCTCTACAATTTAAAAAGATTCCTCCCCTGTAAAAAAATAAACAATTCAAGTAAAAGTTGATCGTGATATATATGAGTACAATAGACATTGTTTGTGCTAGGAAGAGAAAGAAGAAAAAGATAGTGTACTACCGTGGGTGAACCATGTGGAGGAATTTGAGTGGTAGAAATAGAAAAGCTGCTCTTTACCATATCATTTTATTGACACACGCGTTTACTCTGAACAAATGATTAACAAATATGATTAGTATCTATGATTAACCACCTCTTGCATTTCTTTAGTTTAACATGTAAAATTTTCCGAAATCCTACGGTCTTTTCTATAAAAAACAGGCTGTTGTGCTACGTGAAAATTGCAAGCAAGGAAAAATGTGAATTATTGTAAATAGTAGTAGCAATTACTAGTTAATGAAATTATGAGATATTATACTTTTTTATTAATTGACATACAACCTCTCCAATTTAAAAAGATTCTTCCCCTTTAAAAAAAACAAATAATTCAAGTAAAAGTTGAGCCTGATATATGTGAGTACAATAGACATTGTTTGTGCTAGGAAGAGAAAGAAGAAAAAGATATCGTACTACCGCGGGTGAACCGTGTGGATGAATTTGAGTGGTAGAAATAGGAAAACTGCTCTTTACCATCTCATTTTATTGACACGCGTTTACTCTGAACAAATGATTAACAAATATGATTAGTATCTATGATTAACCACCTCTTGCATTTCTTTAGTTTAACATGTAAAATTTTCCGAAATCCTACGGTCTTTTCTAAAAAAAAAAAATGTTGCTGTGCTACGTGAAAATTGCAGGCAAGGAAAAATGTGAATTATTGTAAATAGTAGTAGGAATTACTAATGAATGAAATTATGAGATATTATACTTTTTTATTAATTGACATACAACCTCTACAATTTAAAAAGATTCCTCCCCTGTAAAAAAATAAACAATTCAAGTAAAAGTTGATCGTGATATATATGAGTACAATAGACATTGTTTGTGCTAGGAAGAGAAAGAAGAAAAAGATAGTGTACTACCGTGGGTGAACCATGTGGACGAATTTGAGTGGTAGAAATAGAAAAGCTGCTCTTTAGCATCTCATTTTATTGACACACGTGTTTACTCTAAACAAATGATTAACAAATATGATTAGTATCTATGATTAACCACCTCTTGCATTTCTTTAGTTTAACATGTAAAATTTTCCGAAATCTTACGGTCTTTTCTTAAAAAAAAAAGGCTGCTGTGCTACGTGAAAATTGCAGGCAATGAAAAATGTGAATTATTGTAAATAGTAGTAGCAATTACTAGTGAATGAAATTATGAGATATTATACTTTTTTATTAATTGACATACAACCTCTCCAATTTAAAAAGATTCCTCCCCTGTAAAAAAACAAATAATTCAAGTAAAAGTTGAGCCTGATATATATGAGTACAATAGACATTGTTTGTGCTAGGAAGAGAAAGAAGAAAAAGATAGTGTACTACCGTGGGTGAACCATGTGGATGAATTTGAGTGGTACAAATAGAAAAGCTGCTCTTTACCATCTCATTTTATTAACACACGCGTTTACTCTGAACAAATGATTAACAAATATGATTAGTATCTATGATTAACCACCTCTTGCATTTCTTTAGTTTAACATGTAAAATTTTCCGAAATCCTACTGTCTTTTCTAAAAAAAAAAAACGTTGCTGTGCTACGTCAAAATTGCAGGCAAGGAAAAATGTGAATTATTGTAAATAGTAGTAGCAATTACTAGTGAATGAAATTATGAGATATTATACTTTTTTATTAATTGACATACAACCTCTCCAATTTAAAAAGATTCCTCCCCTGTAAAAAAATAAATAATTCAAGTAAAACTTGAGCCTGATATATATGAGTACAATAGACATTGTTTGTGCTAGGAAGAGAAAGAAGAAAAAGATAGTGTACTACCGTGGGTGAACCATGTGGATGAATTTGAGTGGTAGAAAAAGAAAAGCTGCTCTTTACCATCTAATTTTATTGACACACGCGTTTACTCTGAACAAATGATTAACAAATATGATTAGTATCTATCATTAACCACCTCTTGCATTTCTTTAGTTTAACATGTAAAATTTTCCGAAATCCTACGGTCTTTTCTACAAAAAAAAGGCTGTTGTGCTACGTGAAAATTGCAAGCAAGGAAAAATGTGAATTATTGTAAATAGTAGTAGCAATTACTAGTGAATGAAATTATGAGATATTATACTTTTTTATTAATTGACATACAACCTCTCCAATTTAAAAAGATTCCTCCCCTGTACAAAAATAAATAATTCAAGTAAAAGTTGAGCCTGATATATATGAGTACAATAGACATTGTTTGTGCTAGGAAGAGAAAGAAGAAAAAGATAGTGTACTACCGTGGGTGAACCATGTGGATGAATTTGAGTGGTAGAAATAGAAAAGCTGCTCTTTACCATCTCATCTTATTGACACACGCGTTTACTCTGAACAAATGATTAACAAAAATGATTAGTATCTATCATTAACCACCTCTTGCATTTCTTTAGTTTAACATGTAAAATTTTCCAAAATCCTACGGTCTTTTCTAAAAAAAAAAGGGCTGCTGTGCTACGTGAAAATTGCAGGCAATGAAAAATGTGAATTATTGTAAAGAGTAGTAGCAATTACTAGTGAATGAAATTATGAGATATTATACTTTTTTATTAATTGACATACAACCTCTCCAATTTAAAAAGATTCCTCCCCTGTAAAAAAATAAATAATTCAAGTAAAACTTGAGCCTGATATATATGAGTACAATAGACATTGTTTGTGCTAGGAAGAGAAAGAAGAAAAAGATAGTGGACTGCGTGGGTGAACCACGTGGATGAATTTGAGTGGTAGAAATAGAAAAGCTGCTCTTTACCATCTCATCTTATTGACACACGCGTTTACTCTGAACAAATGATTAACAAAAATGATTAGTATCTATCATTAACCACCTCTTGCATTTCTTTAGTTTAACATGTAAACTTTTCCGAAATCCTACGGTCTTTTCTAAAAAAAAAAAATGCTGCTGTGCTACGTGAAAATTGCAGGCAAGGAAAAATGTGAATTATTGTAAATAGTAGTAGCAATTACTATTGAATAAAATTATGAGATATTATACTTTTTTATTAATTGACATACAACCTCTACAATTTAAAAAGATTCCTCCCCTGTAAAAAAATAAACAATTCAAGTAAAAGTTGATCGTGATATATATGAGTACAATAGACATTGTTTGTGCTAGGAAGAGAAAGAAGAAAAAGATAGTGTACTACCGTGGGTGAACCATGTGGACGAATTTGAGTGGTAGAAATAGAAAAGCTGCTCTTTAGCATCTCATTTTATTGACACACGTGTTTACTCTAAACAAATGATTAACAAATATGATTAGTATCTATGATTAACCACCTCTTGCATTTCTTTAGTTTAACATGTAAAATTTTCCGAAATCTTACGGTCTTTTCTTAAAAAAAAAAGGCTGCTGTGCTACGTGAAAATTGCAGGCAATGAAAAATGTGAATTATTGTAAATAGTAGTAGCAATTACTAGTGAATGAAATTATGAGATATTATACTTTTTTATTAATTGACATACAACCTCTCCAATTTAAAAAGATTCCTCCCCTGTAAAAAAACAAATAATTCAAGTAAAAGTTGAGCCTGATATATATGAGTACAATAGACATTGTTTGTGCTAGGAAGAGAAAGAAGAAAAAGATAGTGTACTACCGTGGGTGAACCATGTGGATGAATTTGAGTGGTACAAATAGAAAAGCTGCTCTTTACCATCTCATTTTATTAACACACGCGTTTACTCTGAACAAATGATTAACAAATATGATTAGTATCTATGATTAACCACCTCTTGCATTTCTTTAGTTTAACATGTAAAATTTTCCGAAATCCTACTGTCTTTTCTAAAAAAAAAAAACGTTGCTGTGCTACGTCAAAATTGCAGGCAAGGAAAAATGTGAATTATTGTAAATAGTAGTAGCAATTACTAGTGAATGAAATTATGAGATATTATACTTTTTTATTAATTGACATACAACCTCTCCAATTTAAAAAGATTCCTCCCCTGTAAAAAAATAAATAATTCAAGTAAAACTTGAGCCTGATATATATGAGTACAATAGACATTGTTTGTGCTAGGAAGAGAAAGAAGAAAAAGATAGTGTACTACCGTGGGTGAACCATGTGGATGAATTTGAGTGGTAGAAAAAGAAAAGCTGCTCTTTACCATCTAATTTTATTGACACACGCGTTTACTCTGAACAAATGATTAACAAATATGATTAGTATCTATCATTAACCACCTCTTGCATTTCTTTAGTTTAACATGTAAAATTTTCCGAAATCCTACGGTCTTTTCTACAAAAAAAAGGCTGTTGTGCTACGTGAAAATTGCAAGCAAGGAAAAATGTGAATTATTGTAAATAGTAGTAGCAATTACTAGTGAATGAAATTATGAGATATTATACTTTTTTATTAATTGACATACAACCTCTCCAATTTAAAAAGATTCCTCCCCTGTACAAAAATAAATAATTCAAGTAAAAGTTGAGCCTGATATATATGAGTACAATAGACATTGTTTGTGCTAGGAAGAGAAAGAAGAAAAAGATAGTGTACTACCGTGGGTGAACCATGTGGATGAATTTGAGTGGTAGAAATAGAAAAGCTGCTCTTTACCATCTCATCTTATTGACACACGCGTTTACTCTGAACAAATGATTAACAAAAATGATTAGTATCTATCATTAACCACCTCTTGCATTTCTTTAGTTTAACATGTAAAATTTTCCAAAATCCTACGGTCTTTTCTAAAAAAAAAAGGGCTGCTGTGCTACGTGAAAATTGCAGGCAATGAAAAATGTGAATTATTGTAAAGAGTAGTAGCAATTACTAGTGAATGAAATTATGAGATATTATACTTTTTTATTAATTGACATACAACCTCTCCAATTTAAAAAGATTCCTCCCCTGTAAAAAAATAAATAATTCAAGTAAAACTTGAGCCTGATATATATGAGTACAATAGACATTGTTTGTGCTAGGAAGAGAAAGAAGAAAAAGATAGTGGACTGCGTGGGTGAACCACGTGGATGAATTTAAGTGGTAGAAATAGAAAAGCTGCTCTTTACCATCTCATCTTATTGACACACGCGTTTACTCTGAACAAATGATTAACAAAAATGATTAGTATCTATCATTAACCACCTCTTGCATTTCTTTAGTTTAACATGTAAAATTTTCCGAAATCCTACGGTCTTTTCTACAAAAAAAAGGCTGTTGTGCTACGTGAAAATTGCAAGCAAGGAAAAATGTGAATTATTGTAAATAGTAGTAGCAATTACTAGTGAATGAAATTATGAGATATTATACTTTTTTATTAATTGACATACAACCTCTCCAATTTAAAAAGATTCCTCCCCTGTAAAAAAATAAATAATTCAAGTAAAACTTGAGCCTGATATATATGAGTACAATAGACATTGTTTGTGCTAGGAAGAGAAAGAAGAAAAAGATAGTGGACTGCGTGGGTGAACCACGTGGATGAATTTAAGTGGTAGAAATAGAAAAGCTGCTCTTTACCATCTCATCTTATTGACACACGCGTTTACTCTGAACAAATGATTAACAAAAATGATTAGTATCTATCATTAACCACCTCTTGCATTTCTTTAGTTTAACATGTAAAATTTTCCAAAATCCTACGGTCTTTTCTAAAAAAAAAAGGGCTGCTGTGCTACGTGAAAATTGCAGGCAATGAAAAATGTGAATTATTGTAAAGAGTAGTAGCAATTACTAGTGAATGAAATTATGAGATATTATACTTTTTTATTAATTGACATACAACCTCTCCAATTTAAAAAGATTCCTCCCCTGTAAAAAAATAAATAATTCAAGTAAAACTTGAGCCTGATATATATGAGTACAATAGACATTGTTTGTGCTAGGAAGAGAAAGAAGAAAAAGATAGTGGACTGCGTGGGTGAACCACGTGGATGAATTTGAGTGGTAGAAATAGAAAAGCTGCTCTTTACCATCTCATCTTATTGACACACGCGTTTACTCTGAACAAATGATTAACAAAAATGATTAGTATCTATCATTAACCACCTCTTG
Source organism: Viola odorata (assembly GCA_963691705.1). Classification (NCBI taxonomy): domain Eukaryota; kingdom Viridiplantae; phylum Streptophyta; class Magnoliopsida; order Malpighiales; family Violaceae; genus Viola; species Viola odorata. Next base: position 8,817,790 of record OY829543.1, read on the forward strand.
CATTTCTTTAGTTTAACATTTAAACTTTTCCGAAATCCTACGGTCTTTTCTAAAAAAAAAAAATGTTGCTGTGCTACGTGAAAATTGCAGGGAAGGAAAAATGTGACTTATTGTAAATAGTAGTAGGAATTACTAATGAATGAAATTATGAGATATTATACTTTTTTATTAATTGACATACAACCTCTACAATTTAAAAAGATTCCTCCCCTGTAAAAAAATAAACAATTCAAGTAAAAGTTGATCGTGATATATATGAGTACAATAGACATTGTTTGTGCTAGGAAGAGAAAGAAGAAAAAGATAGTGTACTACCGTGGGTGAACCATGTGGACGAATTTGAGTGGTAGAAATAGAAAAGCTGCTCTTTAGCATCTCATTTTATTGACACACGTGTTTACTCTAAACAAATGATTAACAAATATGATTAGTATCTATGATTAACCACCTCTTGCATTTCTTTAGTTTAACATGTAAAATTTTCCGAAATCTTACGGTCTTTTCTTAAAAAAAAAAGGCTGCTGTGCTACGTGAAAATTGCAGGCAATGAAAAATGTGAATTATTGTAAATAGTAGTAGCAATTACTAGTGAATGAAATTATGAGATATTATACTTTTTTATTAATTGACATACAACCTCTCCAATTTAAAAAGATTCCTCCCCTGTAAAAAAACAAATAATTCAAGTAAAAGTTGAGCCTGATATATATGAGTACAATAGACATTGTTTGTGCTAGGAAGAGAAAGAAGAAAAAGATAGTGTACTACCGTGGGTGAACCATGTGGATGAATTTGAGTGGTACAAATAGAAAAGCTGCTCTTTACCATCTCATTTTATTAACACACGCGTTTACTCTGAACAAATGATTAACAAATATGATTAGTATCTATGATTAACCACCTCTTGCATTTCTTTAGTTTAACATGTAAAATTTTCCGAAATCCTACTGTCTTTTCTAAAAAAAAAAAACGTTGCTGTGCTACGTCAAAATTGCAGGCAAGGAAAAATGTGAATTATTGTAAATAGTAGTAGCAATTACTAGTGAATGAAATTATGAGATATTATACTTTTTTATTAATTGACATACAACCTCTCCAATTTAAAAAGATTCCTCCCCTGTAAAAAAATAAATAATTCAAGTAAAACTTGAGCCTGATATATATGAGTACAATAGACATTGTTTGTGCTAGGAAGAGAAAGAAGAAAAAGATAGTGTACTACCGTGGGTGAACCATGTGGATGAATTTGAGTGGTAGAAAAAGAAAAGCTGCTCTTTACCATCTAATTTTAATGACACACGCGTTTACTCTGAACAAATGATTAACAAATATGATTAGTATCTATCATTAACCACCTCTTGCATTTCTTTAGTTTAACATGTAAAATTTTCCGAAATCCTACGGTCTTTTCTACAAAAAAAAGGCTGTTGTGCTACGTGAAAATTGCAAGCAAGGAAAAATGTGAATTATTGTAAATAGTAGTAGCAATTACTAGTGAATGAAATTATGAGATATTATACTTTTTTATTAATTGACATACAACCTCTCCAATTTAAAAAGATTCCTCCCCTGTACAAAAATAAATAATTCAAGTAAAAGTTGAGCCTGATATATATGAGTACAATAGACATTGTTTGTGCTAGGAAGAGAAAGAAGAAAAAGATAGTGTACTACCGTGGGTGAACCATGTGGATGAATTTGAGTGGTAGAAATAGAAAAGCTGCTCTTTACCATCTCATCTTATTGACACACGCGTTTACTCTGAACAAATGATTAACAAAAATGATTAGTATCTATCATTAACCACCTCTTGCATTTCTTTAGTTTAACATGTAAAATTTTCCAAAATCCTACGGTCTTTTCTAAAAAAAAAAGGGCTGCTGTGCTACGTGAAAATTGCAGGCAATGAAAAATGTGAATTATTGTAAAGAGTAGTAGCAATTACTAGTGAATGAAATTATGAGATATTATACTTTTTTATTAATTGACATACAACCTCTCCAATTTAAAAAGATTCCTCCCCTGTAAAAAAATAAATAATTCAAGTAAAACTTGAGCCTGATATATATGAGTACAATAGACATTGTTTGTGCTAGGAAGAGAAAGAAGAAAAAGATAGTGGACTGCGTGGGTGAACCACGTGGATGAATTTGAGTGGTAGAAATAGAAAAGCTGCTCTTTACCATCTCATCTTATTGACACACGCGTTTACTCTGAACAAATGATTAACAAAAATGATTAGTATCTATCATTAACCACCTCTTGCATTTCTTTAGTTTAACATGTAAACTTTTCCGAAATCCTACGGTCTTTTCTAAAAAAAAAAAATGCTGCTGTGCTACGTGAAAATTGCAGGCAAGGAAAAATGTGAATTATTGTAAATAGTAGTAGCAATTACTATTGAATGAAATTATGAGATATTATACTTTTTTATTAATTGACATACAACCTCTCCAATTTAAAAAGATTCCTCCCCTGTAAAAAAATAAATAATTCAAGTAAAAGTTGAGCCTGATATATATGAGTACAATAGACATTGTTTGTGCTAGGAAGAGAAAGAAGAAAAAGATAGTGTACTACCGTGGGTGAACCATGTGGACGAATTTGAGTGGTAGAAATAGAAAAGCTGCTCTTTAGCATCTCATTTTATTGACACACGTGTTTACTCTAAACAAATGATTAACAAATATGATTAGTATCTATGATTAACCACCTCTTGCATTTCTTTAGTTTAACATGTAAAATTTTCCGAAATCTTACGGTCTTTTCTTTAAAAAAAAAGGCTGCTGTGCTACGTGAAAATTGCAGGCAATGAAAAATGTGAATTATTGTAAATAGTAGTAGCAATTACTAGTGAATGAAATTATGAGATATTATACTTTTTTATTAATTGACATACAACCTCTCCAATTTAAAAAGATTCCTCCCCTGTAAAAAAACAAATAATTCAAGTAAAAGTTGAGCCTGATATATATGAGTACAATAGACATTGTTTGTGCTAGGAAGAGAAAGAAGAAAAAGATAGTGTACTACCGTGGGTGAACCATGTGGATGAATTTGAGTGGTACAAATAGAAAAGCTGCTCTTTACCATCTCATTTTATTAACACACGCGTTTACTCTGAACAAATGATTAACAAATATGATTAGAATCTATGATTAACCACCTCTTGCATTTCTTTAGATTAACATGTAAAATTTTCCGAAATCCTACGGTCTTTTCTAAAAAAAAAAAACGATGCTGTGCTACGTGAAAATTGCAGGCAAGGAAAAATGTGAATTATTGTAAATAGTAGTAGCAATTACTAGTGAATGAAATTATGAGATATTATACTTTTTTATTAATTGACATACAACCTCTCCAATTTAAAAAGATTCGTCCCCTGTAAAAAAATAAATAATTCAAGTAAAAGTTGAGCCTCATATATATGAGTACAATAGACATTGTTTGTGCTAGGAAGAGAAAGAAGAAAAAGATATCGTACTACCGCGGGTGAACCATGTGGATGAATTTGAGTGGTAGAAATAGGAAAACAGCTCTTTACCATCTCATTTTATTGACACACGCGTTTACTCTGACCAAATGATTAACAAATATGATTAGTATCTATGATTAACCACCTCTTGCATTTCTTTAGTTTAACATGTAAAATTTTCCGAAATCCTACGGTTTTTTCGATAAAAAAAAAAGGCTGTTGTGCTACGTGAAAATTGCATGCTAGGAAAAATGTGAATTATTGTAAATAGTAGTAGCAATTACTAGTGAATGAAATTATGAGATATTATACTTTTATATTAATTGACATACAACCTCTCCAATTTAAAAAGATTCCTCCCCTGTAAAAAAATAAATAATTCAAGTAAAAGTTGAGCCTGATATATATGAGTACAATAGACATTTTTTGTGCTAGGAAGAGAAAGAAGAAAAAGATAGTGTACTACCGTGGGTGAACCATGTGGAGGAAATTGAGTGGTAGAAATAGAAAAGCTGCTCTTTACCATATCATTTTATTGACACACGCGTTTACTCTGAACAAATGATTAACAAATATGATTAGTATCTATGATTAACCACCTCTTGCATTTCTTTAGTTTAACATCTAAAATTTTCCGAAATCCTACGGTCTTTTCTATAAAAAAAAGGCTGTTGTGCTACGTGAAAATTGCAAGCAAGGAAAAATGTGAATTATTGTAAATAGTAGTAGCAATTACTAGTGAATGAAATTATGAGATATTATACTTTTTTATTAATTGACATACAACCTCTCCAATTTAAAAAGATTCCTCCCCTGTAAAAAAATAAATAATTCAAGTAAAACTTGAGCCTGATATATATAAGTACAATAGACATTGTTTGTGCTAGGAAGAGAAAGAAGAAAAAGATAGTGTACTACCGTGGGTGAACCATGTGGATGAATTTGAGTGGTAGAAAAAGAAAAGCTGCTCTTTACCATCTCATTTTATTGACACACGCGTTTACTCTGAACAAATGATTAACAAATATGATTAGTATCTATCATTAACCACCTCTTGCATTTCTTTAGTTTAACATGTAAAATTTTCCAAAATCCTACGGTCTTTTCTAAAAAAAAAAGGGCTGCTGTGCTACGTGAAAATTGCAGGCAATGAAAAATGTGAATTATTGTAAAGAGTAGTAGCAATTACTAGTGAATGAAATTATGAGATATTATACTTTTTTATTAATTGACATACAACCTCTCCAATTTAAAAAGATTCCTCCCCTGTAAAAAAATAAATAATTCAAGTAAAACTTGAGCCTGATATATATGAGTACAATAGACATTGTTTGTGCTAGGAAGAGAAAGAAGAAAAAGATAGTGGACTGCGTGGGTGAACCACGTGGATGAATTTGAGTGGTAGAAATAGAAAAGCTGCTCTTTACCATCTCATCTTATTGACACACGCGTTTACTCTGAACAAATGATTAACAAAAATGATTAGTATCTATCATTAACCACCTCTTGCATTTCTTTAGTTTAACATGTAAACTTTTCCGAAATCCTACGGTCTTTTCTAAAAAAAAAAAATGTTGCTGTGCTACGTGAAAATTGCAGGCAAGGAAAAATGTGAATTATTGTAAATAGTAGTAGCAATTACTATTGAATGAAATTATGAGATATTATACTTTTTTATTAATTGACTTACAACCTCTCCAATTTAAAAAAGATTCCTCCCCTGTAAAAAAAAAAATAATTCAAGTAAAAGTTGATCCTGATATATATGAGTACAATAGACATTGTTTGTGCTAGGAAGAGAAAGAAGAAAAAGATAGTGTACTACCGTGGGTGAACCATGTGGACGAATTTGAGTGGTAGAAATAGAAAAGCTGCTCTTTAGCATCTCATTTTATTGACACACGTGTTTACTCTAAACAAATGATTAACAAATATGATTAGTATCTATGATTAACCACCTCTTGCATTTCTTTAGTTTAACATGTAAAATTTTCCGAAATCTTACGGTCTTTTCTTTAAAAAAAAAGGCTGCTGTGCTACGTGAAAATTGCAGGCAATGAAAAATGTGAATTATTGTAAATAGTAGTAGCAATTACTAGTGAATGAAATTATGAGATATTATACTTTTTTATTAATTGACATACAACCTCTCCAATTTAAAAAGATTCCTCCCCTGTAAAAAAACAAATAATTCAAGTAAAAGTTGAGCCTGATATATATGAGTACAATAGACATTGTTTGTGCAAGGAAGAGAAAGAAGAAAAAGATAGTGTACTACCGTAGGTGAACCATGTGGATGAATTTGAGTGGTACAAATAGAAAAGCTGCTCTTTACCATCTCATTTTATTAACACACGCGTTTACTCTGAACAAATGATTAAAAAATATGATTAGTATCTATCATTAACCACCTCTTGCATTTCTTTAGTTTAACATGTAAAATTTTCCGAAATCCTACGGTCTTTTCTAAAAAAAAAAAATGCTGCTGTGCTACGTGAAAATTGCAGGCAAGGAAAAATGTGAATTATTGTAAATAGTAGTAGCAATTACTAGTGAATGAAATTATGAGATATTATACTTTTTTATTAATTGACTTACAACCTCTCAAATTTAAAAAGATTCCTCCCCTGTAAAAAAAAAAATAATTCAAGTAAAAGTTGATCCTGATATATATGAGTACAATAGACATTGTTTGTGCTAGGAAGAGAAAGAAGAAAAAGATAGTGTACTACCGTGGGTGAACCATGTGGACGAATTTGAGTGGTAGAAATAGAAAAGCTGCTCTTTAGCATCTCATTTTATTGACACACGTGTTTACTGTAAACAAATGATTAACAAATATGATTAGTATCTATGATTAACCACCTCTTGCATTTCTTTAGTTTAACATGTAAAATTTTCCGAAATCTTACGGTCTTTTCTTTAAAAAAAAAGGCTGCTGTGCTACGTGAAAATTGCAGGCAATGAAAAATGTGAATTATTGTAAATAGTAGTAGCAATTACTAGTGAATGAAATTATGAGATATTATACTTTTTTATTAATTGACATACAACCTCTCCAATTTAAAAAGATTCCTCCCCTGTAAAAAAACAAATAATTCAAGTAAAAGTTGAGCCTGATATATATGAGTACAATAGACATTGTTTGTGCTAGGAAGAGAAAGAAGAAAAAGATAGTGTACTACCGTGGGTGAACCATGTGGATGAATTTGAGTGGTACAAATAGAAAAGCTGCTCTTTACCATCTCATTTTATTAACACACGCGTTTACTCTGAACAAATGATTAACAAATATGATTAGAATCTATGATTAACCACCTCTTGCATTTCTTTAGATTAACATGTAAAATTTTCCGAAATCCTACGGTCTTTTCTAAAAAAAAAAAACGATGCTGTGCTACGTGAAAATTGCAGGCAAGGAAAAATGTGAATTATTGTAAATAGTAGTAGCAATTACTAGTGAATGAAATTATGAGATATTATACTTTTTTATTAATTGACATACAACCTCTCCAATTTAAAAAGATTCGTCCCCTGTAAAAAAATAAATAATTCAAGTAAAAGTTGAGCCTCATATATATGAGTACAATAGACATTGTTTGTGCTAGGAAGAGAAAGAAGAAAAAGATATCGTACTACCGCGGGTGAACCATGTGGATGAATTTGAGTGGTAGAAATAGGAAAACAGCTCTTTACCATCTCATTTTATTGACACACGCGTTTACTCTGACCAAATGATTAACAAATATGATTAGTATCTATGATTAACCACCTCTTGCATTTCTTTAGTTTAACATGTAAAATTTTCCGAAATCCTACGGTTTTTTCGATAAAAAAAAAAGGCTGTTGTGCTACGTGAAAATTGCATGCTAGGAAAAATGTGAATTATTGTAAATAGTAGTAGCAATTACTAGTGAATGAAATTATGAGATATTATACTTTTATATTAATTGACATACAACCTCTCCAATTTAAAAAGATTCCTCCCCTGTAAAAAAATAAATAATTCAAGTAAAAGTTGAGCCTGATATATATGAGTACAATAGACATTTTTTGTGCTAGGAAGAGAAAGAAGAAAAAGATAGTGTACTACCGTGGGTGAACCATGTGGAGGAAATTGAGTGGTAGAAATAGAAAAGCTGCTCTTTACCATATCATTTTATTGACACACGCGTTTACTCTGAACAAATGATTAACAAATATGATTAGTATCTATGATTAACCACCTCTTGCATTTCTTTAGTTTAACATCTAAAATTTTCCGAAATCCTACGGTCTTTTCTATAAAAAAAAGGCTGTTGTGCTACGTGAAAATTGCAAGCAAGGAAAAATGTGAATTATTGTAAATAGTAGTAGCAATTACTAGTGAATGAAATTATGAGATATTATACTTTTTTATTAATTGACATACAACCTCTCCAATTTAAAAAGATTCCTCCCCTGTAAAAAAATAAATAATTCAAGTAAAACTTGAGCCTGATATATATAAGTACAATAGACATTGTTTGTGCTAGGAAGAGAAAGAAGAAAAAGATAGTGTACTACCGTGGGTGAACCATGTGGATGAATTTGAGTGGTAGAAAAAGAAAAGCTGCTCTTTACCATCTCATTTTATTGACACACGCGTTTACTCTGAACAAATGATTAACAAATATGATTAGTATCTATCATTAACCACCTCTTGCATTTCTTTAGTTTAACATGTAAAATTTTCCAAAATCCTACGGTCTTTTCTAAAAAAAAAAGGGCTGCTGTGCTACGTGAAAATTGCAGGCAATGAAAAATGTGAATTATTGTAAAGAGTAGTAGCAATTACTAGTGAATGAAATTATGAGATATTATACTTTTTTATTAATTGACATACAACCTCTCCAATTTAAAAAGATTCCTCCCCTGTAAAAAAATAAATAATTCAAGTAAAACTTGAGCCTGATATATATGAGTACAATAGACATTGTTTGTGCTAGGAAGAGAAAGAAGAAAAAGATAGTGGACTGCGTGGGTGAACCACGTGGATGAATTTGAGTGGTAGAAATAGAAAAGCTGCTCTTTACCATCTCATCTTATTGACACACGCGTTTACTCTGAACAAATGATTAACAAAAATGATTAGTATCTATCATTAACCACCTCTTGCATTTCTTTAGTTTAACATGTAAACTTTTCCGAAATCCTACGGTCTTTTCTAAAAAAAAAAAATGTTGCTGTGCTACGTGAAAATTGCAGGCAAGGAAAAATGTGAATTATTGTAAATAGTAGTAGCAATTACTATTGAATGAAATTATGAGATATTATACTTTTTTATTAATTGACTTACAACCTCTCCAATTTAAAAAAGATTCCTCCCCTGTAAAAAAAAAAATAATTCAAGTAAAAGTTGATCCTGATATATATGAGTACAATAGACATTGTTTGTGCTAGGAAGAGAAAGAAGAAAAAGATAGTGTACTACCGTGGGTGAACCATGTGGACGAATTTGAGTGGTAGAAATAGAAAAGCTGCTCTTTAGCATCTCATTTTATTGACACACGTGTTTACTCTAAACAAATGATTAACAAATATGATTAGTATCTATGATTAACCACCTCTTGCATTTCTTTAGTTTAACATGTAAAATTTTCCGAAATCTTACGGTCTTTTCTTTAAAAAAAAAGGCTGCTGTGCTACGTGAAAATTGCAGGCAATGAAAAATGTGAATTATTGTAAATAGTAGTAGCAATTACTAGTGAATGAAATTATGAGATATTATACTTTTTTATTAATTGACATACAACCTCTCCAATTTAAAAAGATTCCTCCCCTGTAAAAAAACAAATAATTCAAGTAAAAGTTGAGCCTGATATATATGAGTACAATAGACATTGTTTGTGCAAGGAAGAGAAAGAAGAAAAAGATAGTGTACTACCGTAGGTGAACCATGTGGATGAATTTGAGTGGTACAAATAGAAAAGCTGCTCTTTACCATCTCATTTTATTAACACACGCGTTTACTCTGAACAAATGATTAACAAATATGATTAGTATCTATCATTAACCACCTCTTGCATTTCTTTAGTTTAACATGTAAAATTTTCCGAAATCCTACGGTCTTTTCTAAAAAAAAAAAATGCTGCTGTGCTACGTGAAAATTGCAGGCAAGGAAAAATGTGAATTATTGTAAATAGTAGTAGCAATTACTAGTGAATGAAATTATGAGATATTATACTTTTTTATTAATTGACTTACAACCTCTCAAATTTAAAAAGATTCCTCCCCTGTAAAAAAAAAAATAATTCAAGTAAAAGTTGATCCTGATATATATGAGTACAATAGACATTGTTTGTGCTAGGAAGAGAAAGAAGAAAAAGATAGTGTACTACCGTGGGTGAACCATGTGGACGAATTTGAGTGGTAGAAATAGAAAAGCTGCTCTTTAGCATCTCATTTTATTGACACACGTGTTTACTGTAAACAAATGATTAACAAATATGATTAGTATCTATGATTAACCACCTCTTGCATTTCTTTAGTTTAACATGTAAAATTTTCCGAAATCTTACGGTCTTTTCTTTAAAAAAAAAGGCTGCTGTGCTACGTGAAAATTGCAGGCAATGAAAAATGTGAATTATTGTAAATAGTAGTAGCAATTACTAGTGAATGAAATTATGAGATATTATACTTTTTTATTAATTGACATACAACCTCTCCAATTTAAAAAGATTCCTCCCCTGTAAAAAAACAAATAATTCAAGTAAAAGTTGAGCCTGATATATATGAGTACTATAGACATTGTTTGTGCTAGGAAGAGAAAGAAGAAAAAGATAGTGTACTACCGTAGGTGAACCATGTGGATGAATTTGAGTGGTACAAATAGAAAAGCTGCTCTTTACCATCTCATTTTATTAACACACGCGTTTACTCTGAACAAATGATTAACAAATATGATTAGTATCTATCATTAACCACCTCTTGCATTTCTTTAGTTTAACATGTAAAATTTTCCGAAATCCTACGGTCTTTTCTAAAAAAAAAAAACGCTGCTGTGCTACGTGAAAATTGCAGGCAAGGAAAAATGTGAATTATTGTAAATAGTAGTAGCAATTACTAGTGAATGAAATTATGAGATATTATACTTTTTTATTAATTGACTTACAACCTCTCAAATTTAAAAAGATTCCTCCCCTGTAAAAAAAAAATAATTCAAGTAAAAGTTGATCCTGATATATATGAGTACAATAGACATTGTTTGTGCTAGGAAGAGAAAGAAGAAAAAGATAGTGTACTACCGTGGGTGAACCATGTGGACGAATTTGAGTGGTAGAAATAGAAAAGCTGCTCTTTAGCATCTCATTTTATTGACACACGTGTTTACTGTAAACAAATGATTAACAAATATGATTAGTATCTATGATTAACCACCTCTTGCATTTCTTTAGTTTAACATGTAAAATTTTCCGAAATCTTACGGTCTTTTCTTTAAAAAAAAAGGCTGCTGTGCTACGTGAAAATTGCAGGCAATGAAAAATGTGAATTATTGTAAATAGTAGTAGCAATTACTAGTGAATGAAATTATGAGATATTATACTTTTTTATTAATTGACATACAACCTCTCCAATTTAAAAAGATTCCTCCCCTGTAAAAAAACAAATAATTCAAGTAAAAGTTGAGCCTGATATATATGAGTACAATAGACATTGTTTGTGCTAGGAAGAGAAAGAAGAAAAAGATAGTGTACTACCGTAGGTGAACCATGTGGATGAATTTGAGTGGTACAAATAGAAAAGCTGCTCTTTACCATCTCATTTTATTAACACACGCGTTTACTCTGAACAAATGATTAACAAATATGATTAGTATCTATCATTAACCACCTCTTGCATTTCTTTAGTTTAACATGTAAAATTTTCCGAAATCCTACGGTCTTTTCTAAAAAAAAAAAAACGCTGCTGTGCTACGTGAAAATTGCAGGCAAGGAAAAATGTGAATTATTGTAAATAGTAGTAGCAATTACTAGTGAATGAAATTATGAGATATTATACTTTTTTATTAATTGACATACAACCTCTCCAATTTAAAAAGATTCCTCCCCTGTAAAAACATAAATAATTCAAGTAAAACTTGAGCCTGATATATATGAGTAGAATAGACATTGTTTGTGCTAGGAAGAGAAAGAAGAAAAAGATAGTGTACTACCGTGGGTGAACCATGTGGATGAATTTGAGTGGTAGAAAAAGAAAAGCTGCTCTTTACCATCTCATTTTATTGACACACGCGTTTACTCTGAACAAATGATTAACAAATATGATTAGTATCTATCATTAACCACCTCTTGCATTTCTTTAGTTTAACATGTAAAATTTTCCGAAATCCTACGGTCTTTTCTACAAAAAAAAGGCTGTTGCGCTACGTGAAAATTGCAAGCAAGGAAAAATGTGAATTATTGTAAATAGTAGTAGCAATTACTAGTGAATGAAATTATGAGATATTATACTTTTTTATTAATTGACATACAACCTCTCCAATTTAAAAAGATTCCTCCCCTGTAAAAAAATAAATAATTAAAGTAAAAGTTGAGCCTGATATATATGAGTACAATAGACATTGTTTGTGCTAGGAAGAGAAAGATGAAAAAGATAGTGTACTACCGTGGGTGAACCATGTGGATGAATTTGAGTGGTAGAAAAAGAAAAGCTGCTCTTTACCATCTCATTTTATTGACACACGCGTTTACTCTGAACAAATGATTAACAAATATGATTAGTATCTATCATTAACCACCTCTTGCATTTCTTTAGTTTAACATGTAAAATTTTCCGAAATCCTACGGTCTTTTCTACAAAAAAAAGGCTGTTGCGCTACGTGAAAATTGCAAGCAAGGAAAAATGTGAATTATTGTAAATAGTAGTAGCAATTACTAGTGAATGAAATTATGAGATATTATACTTTTTTATTAATTGACATACAACCTCTCCAATTTAAAAAGATTCGTCCCCTGTAAAAAAATAAATAATTCAAGTAAAAGTTGAGCCTCATATATATGAGTACAATAGACATTGTTTGTGCTAGGAAGAGAAAGAAGAAAAAGATATCGTACTACCGCGGGTGAACCATGTGGATGAATTTGAGTGGTAGAAATAGGAAAACAGCTCTTTACCATCTCATTTTATTGACACACGCGTTTACTCTGACCAAATGATTAACAAATATGATTAGTATCTATGATTAACCACCTCTTGCATTTCTTTAGTTTAACATGTAAAATTTTCCGAAATCCTACGGTTTTTTCGATAAAAAAAAAAGGCTGTTGTGCTACGTGAAAATTGCATGCTAGGAAAAATGTGAATTATTGTAAATAGTAGTAGCAATTACTAGTGAATGAAATTATGAGATATTATACTTTTATATTAATTGACATACAACCTCTCCAATTTAAAAAGATTCCTCCCCTGTAAAAAAATAAATAATTCAAGTAAAAGTTGAGCCTGATATATATGAGTACAATAGACATTTTTTGTGCTAGGAAGAGAAAGAAGAAAAAGATAGTGTACTACCGTGGGTGAACCATGTGGAGGAAATTGAGTGGTAGAAATAGAAAAGCTGCTCTTTACCATATCATTTTATTGACACACGCGTTTACTCTGAACAAATGATTAACAAATATGATTAGTATCTATGATTAACCACCTCTTGCATTTCTTTAGTTTAACATCTAAAATTTTCCGAAATCCTACGGTCTTTTCTATAAAAAAAAGGCTGTTGTGCTACGTGAAAATTGCAAGCAAGGAAAAATGTGAATTATTGTAAATAGTAGTAGCAATTACTAGTGAATGAAATTATGAGATATTATACTTTTTTATTAATTGACATACAACCTCTCCAATTTAAAAAGATTCCTCCCCTGTAAAAAAATAAATAATTCAAGTAAAACTTGAGCCTGATATATATAAGTACAATAGACATTGTTTGTGCTAGGAAGAGAAAGAAGAAAAAGATAGTGTACTACCGTGGGTGAACCATGTGGATGAATTTGAGTGGTAGAAAAAGAAAAGCTGCTCTTTACCATCTCATTTTATTGACACACGCGTTTACTCTGAACAAATGATTAACAAATATGATTAGTATCTATCATTAACCACCTCTTGCATTTCTTTAGTTTAACATGTAAAATTTTCCAAAATCCTACGGTCTTTTCTAAAAAAAAAAGGGCTGCTGTGCTACGTGAAAATTGCAGGCAATGAAAAATGTGAATTATTGTAAAGAGTAGTAGCAATTACTAGTGAATGAAATTATGAGATATTATACTTTTTTATTAATTGACATACAACCTCTCCAATTTAAAAAGATTCCTCCCCTGTAAAAAAATAAATAATTCAAGTAAAACTTGAGCCTGATATATATGAGTACAATAGACATTGTTTGTGCTAGGAAGAGAAAGAAGAAAAAGATAGTGGACTGCGTGGGTGAACCACGTGGATGAATTTGAGTGGTAGAAATAGAAAAGCTGCTCTTTACCATCTCATCTTATTGACACACGCGTTTACTCTGAACAAATGATTAACAAAAATGATTAGTATCTATCATTAACCACCTCTTGCATTTCTTTAGTTTAACATGTAAACTTTTCCGAAATCCTACGGTCTTTTCTAAAAAAAAAAAATGTTGCTGTGCTACGTGAAAATTGCAGGCAAGGAAAAATGTGAATTATTGTAAATAGTAGTAGCAATTACTATTGAATGAAATTATGAGATATTATACTTTTTTATTAATTGACTTACAACCTCTCCAATTTAAAAAAGATTCCTCCCCTGTAAAAAAAAAAATAATTCAAGTAAAAGTTGATCCTGATATATATGAGTACAATAGACATTGTTTGTGCTAGGAAGAGAAAGAAGAAAAAGATAGTGTACTACCGTGGGTGAACCATGTGGACGAATTTGAGTGGTAGAAATAGAAAAGCTGCTCTTTAGCATCTCATTTTATTGACACACGTGTTTACTCTAAACAAATGATTAACAAATATGATTAGTATCTATGATTAACCACCTCTTGCATTTCTTTAGTTTAACATGTAAAATTTTCCGAAATCTTACGGTCTTTTCTTTAAAAAAAAAGGCTGCTGTGCTACGTGAAAATTGCAGGCAATGAAAAATGTGAATTATTGTAAATAGTAGTAGCAATTACTAGTGAATGAAATTATGAGATATTATACTTTTTTATTAATTGACATACAACCTCTCCAATTTAAAAAGATTCCTCCCCTGTAAAAAAACAAATAATTCAAGTAAAAGTTGAGCCTGATATATATGAGTACAATAGACATTGTTTGTGCAAGGAAGAGAAAGAAGAAAAAGATAGTGTACTACCGTAGGTGAACCATGTGGATGAATTTGAGTGGTACAAATAGAAAAGCTGCTCTTTACCATCTCATTTTATTAACACACGCGTTTACTCTGAACAAATGATTAACAAATATGATTAGTATCTATCATTAACCACCTCTTGCATTTCTTTAGTTTAACATGTAAAATTTTCCGAAATCCTACGGTCTTTTCTAAAAAAAAAAAATGCTGCTGTGCTACGTGAAAATTGCAGGCAAGGAAAAATGTGAATTATTGTAAATAGTAGTAGCAATTACTAGTGAATGAAATTATGAGATATTATACTTTTTTATTAATTGACTTACAACCTCTCAAATTTAAAAAGATTCCTCCCCTGTAAAAAAAAAAATAATTCAAGTAAAAGTTGATCCTGATATATATGAGTACAATAGACATTGTTTGTGCTAGGAAGAGAAAGAAGAAAAAGATAGTGTACTACCGTGGGTGAACCATGTGGACGAATTTGAGTGGTAGAAATAGAAAAGCTGCTCTTTAGCATCTCATTTTATTGACACACGTGTTTACTGTAAACAAATGATTAACAAATATGATTAGTATCTATGATTAACCACCTCTTGCATTTCTTTAGTTTAACATGTAAAATTTTCCGAAATCTTACGGTCTTTTCTTTAAAAAAAAAGGCTGCTGTGCTACGTGAAAATTGCAGGCAATGAAAAATGTGAATTATTGTAAATAGTAGTAGCAATTACTAGTGAATGAAATTATGAGATATTATACTTTTTTATTAATTGACATACAACCTCTCCAATTTAAAAAGATTCCTCCCCTGTAAAAAAACAAATAATTCAAGTAAAAGTTGAGCCTGATATATATGAGTACTATAGACATTGTTTGTGCTAGGAAGAGAAAGAAGAAAAAGATAGTGTACTACCGTAGGTGAACCATGTGGATGAATTTGAGTGGTACAAATAGAAAAGCTGCTCTTTACCATCTCATTTTATTAACACACGCGTTTACTCTGAACAAATGATTAACAAATATGATTAGTATCTATCATTAACCACCTCTTGCATTTCTTTAGTTTAACATGTAAAATTTTCCGAAATCCTACGGTCTTTTCTAAAAAAAAAAAACGCTGCTGTGCTACGTGAAAATTGCAGGCAAGGAAAAATGTGAATTATTGTAAATAGTAGTAGCAATTACTAGTGAATGAAATTATGAGATATTATACTTTTTTATTAATTGACTTACAACCTCTCAAATTTAAAAAGATTCCTCCCCTGTAAAAAAAAAATAATTCAAGTAAAAGTTGATCCTGATATATATGAGTACAATAGACATTGTTTGTGCTAGGAAGAGAAAGAAGAAAAAGATAGTGTACTACCGTGGGTGAACCATGTGGACGAATTTGAGTGGTAGAAATAGAAAAGCTGCTCTTTAGCATCTCATTTTATTGACACACGTGTTTACTGTAAACAAATGATTAACAAATATGATTAGTATCTATGATTAACCACCTCTTGCATTTCTTTAGTTTAACATGTAAAATTTTCCGAAATCTTACGGTCTTTTCTTTAAAAAAAAAGGCTGCTGTGCTACGTGAAAATTGCAGGCAATGAAAAATGTGAATTATTGTAAATAGTAGTAGCAATTACTAGTGAATGAAATTATGAGATATTATACTTTTTTATTAATTGACATACAACCTCTCCAATTTAAAAAGATTCCTCCCCTGTAAAAAAACAAATAATTCAAGTAAAAGTTGAGCCTGATATATATGAGTACAATAGACATTGTTTGTGCTAGGAAGAGAAAGAAGAAAAAGATAGTGTACTACCGTAGGTGAACCATGTGGATGAATTTGAGTGGTACAAATAGAAAAGCTGCTCTTTACCATCTCATTTTATTAACACACGCGTTTACTCTGAACAAATGATTAACAAATATGATTAGTATCTATCATTAACCACCTCTTGCATTTCTTTAGTTTAACATGTAAAATTTTCCGAAATCCTACGGTCTTTTCTAAAAAAAAAAAACGCTGCTGTGCTACGTGAAAATTGCAGGCAAGGAAAAATGTGAATTATTGTAAATAGTAGTAGCAATTACTAGTGAATGAAATTATGAGATATTATACTTTTTTATTAATTGACATACAACCTCTCCAATTTAAAAAGATTCCTCCCCTGTAAAAACATAAATAATTCAAGTAAAACTTGAGCCTGATATATATGAGTAGAATAGACATTGTTTGTGCTAGGAAGAGAAAGAAGAAAAAGATAGTGTACTACCGTGGGTGAACCATGTGGATGAATTTGAGTGGTAGAAAAAGAAAAGCTGCTCTTTACCATCTCATTTTATTGACACACGCGTTTACTCTGAACAAATGATTAACAAATATGATTAGTATCTATCATTAACCACCTCTTGCATTTCTTTAGTTTAACATGTAAAATTTTCCGAAATCCTACGGTCTTTTCTACAAAAAAAAGGCTGTTGCGCTACGTGAAAATTGCAAGCAAGGAAAAATGTGAATTATTGTAAATAGTAGTAGCAATTACTAGTGAATGAAATTATGAGATATTATACTTTTTTATTAATTGACATACAACCTCTCCAATTTAAAAAGATTCCTCCCCTGTAAAAAAATAAATAATTAAAGTAAAAGTTGAGCCTGATATATATGAGTACAATAGACATTGTTTGTGCTAGGAAGAGAAAGAAGAAAAAGATAGTGTACTACCGTGGGTGAACCATGTGGATGAATTTGAGTGGTAGAAAAAGAAAAGCTGCTCTTTACCATCTCATTTTATTGACACACGCGTTTACTCTGAACAAATGATTAACAAATATGATTAGTATCTATCATTAACCACCTCTTGCATTTCTTTAGTTTAACATGTAAAATTTTCCGAAATCCTACGGTCTTTTCTACAAAAAAAAGGCTGTTGCGCTACGTGAAAATTGCAAGCAAGGAAAAATGTGAATTATTGTAAATAGTAGTAGCAATTACTAGTGAATGAAATTATGAGATATTATACTTTTTTATTAATTGACATACAACCTCTCCAATTTAAAAAGATTCCTCCCCTGTAAAAAAATAAATAATTAAAGTAAAAGTTGAGCCTGATATATATGAGTACAATAGACATTGTTTGTGCTAGGAAGAGAAAGAAGAAAAAGATAGTGTACTACCGTGGGTGAACTATGTGGATGAATTTGAGTGGTAGAAATAGAAAAGCTGCTCTTTACCATCTCATTTTATTGACACACGCGTTTACTCTGAACAAATGATTAACAAATATGATTAGTATCTATCATTAACCACCTCTTGCATTTCTTTAGTTTAACATGTAAAATTTTCCGAAACCCTGCGGTCTTTTCTACAAAAAAAAGGCTGTTGTGCTACGTGAAAATTGCAAGCAAGGAAAAATGTGAATTATTGTAAATAGTAGTAGCAATTACTACTGAATGAAATTATGAGATATTATACTTTTTTATTAATTGACATACAACCTCTCCAATTTAAAAAGATTCCTCCCCTGTAAAAAAATAAATAATTAAAGTAAAAGTTGAGCCTGATATATATGAGTACAATAGACATTGTTTGTGCTAGGAAGAGAAAGAAGAAAAAGATAGTGTACTACCGTGGGTGAACTATGTGGATGAATTTGAGTGGTAGAAATAGAAAAGCTGCTCTTTACCATCTCATTTTATTGACACACGCGTTTACTCTGGACAAATAATTAACAAATATGATTAGTATCTATGATTAACCACCTCTTGCATTTCTTTAGTTTAACATGTAAGATTTTCCGAAATCCTACGGTCTTTTCTATAAAAAAAAAGGCTGCTGTGCTACGTGAAAATTGCAGGCAATGAAAAATGTGAATTATTGTAAATTGTAGTAGCAATTACTAGTGAATGAAATTATGAGATATTATACTTTTTTATTAATTGACATACAACCTCTCCAATTTAAAAAGATTCCTCCCCTATAAAAAAATAAATAATTCAAGTAAAAGTTGAGCCTGATATATATGAGTACAATAGACATTGTCTGTGCTAGGAAGAGAAAGAAGAAAAAGATAGTGTACTACCGTGGGTGAACCATGTGGACGAATTTGAGTGGTAGAAATAGAAAAGCTGCTCTTTAGCATCTCATTTTATTGACACACGTGTTTACTCTAAACAAATGATTAACAAATATGATTAGTATCTATGATTAACCACCTCTTGCATTTCTTTAGTTTAACATGTAAAATTTTCCGAAATCTTACGGTCTTTTCTTTAAAAAAAAAGGCTGCTGTGCTACGTGAAAATTGCAGGCAATGAAAAATGTGAATTATTGTAAATAGTAGTAGCAATTACTAGTGAATGAAATTATGAGATATTATACTTTTTTATTAATTGACATACAACCTCTCCAATTTAAAAAGATTCCTCCCCTGTAAAAAAACAAATAATTCAAGTAAAAGTTGAGCCTGATATATATGAGTACAATAGACATTGTTTGTGCTAGGAAGAGAAAGAAGAAAAAGATAGTGTACTACCGTAGGTGAACCATGTGGACGAATTTGAGTGGTACAAATAGAAAAGCTGCTCTTTACCATCTCATTTTATTAACACACGCGTTTACTCTGAACAAATGATTAACAAATATGATTAGTATCTATCATTAACCACCTCTTGCATTTCTTTAGTTTAACATGTAAAATTTTCCGAAATCCTACGGTCTTTTCTAAAAAAAAAAAATGCTGCTGTGCTACGTGAAAATTGCAGGCAAGGAAAAATGTGAATTATTGTAAATAGTAGTAGCAATTACTAGTGAATGAAATTATGAGATATTATACTTTTTTATTAATTGACTTACAACCTCTCAAATTTAAAAAGATTCCTCCCCTGTAAAAAAAAAAATAATTCAAGTAAAAGTTGATCCTGATATATATGAGTACAATAGACATTGTTTGTGCTAGGAAGAGAAAGAAGAAAAAGATAGTGTACTACCGTGGGTGAACCATGTGGACGAATTTGAGTGGTAGAAATAGAAAAACTGCTCTTTAGCATCTCATTTTATTGACACACGTGTTTACTGTAAACAAATGATTAACAAATATGATTAGTATCTATGATTAACCACCTCTTGCATTTCTTTAGTTTAACATGTAAAATTTTCCGAAATCTTACGGTCTTTTCTTTAAAAAAAAAGGCTGCTGTGCTACGTGAAAATTGCAGGCAATGAAAAATGTGAATTATTGTAAATAGTAGTAGCAATTACTAGTGAATGAAATTATGAGATATTATACTTTTTTATTAATTGACATACAACCTCTCCAATTTAAAAAGATTCCTCCCCTGTAAAAAAACAAATAATTCAAGTAAAAGTTGAGCCTGATATATATGAGTACTATAGACATTGTTTGTGCTAGGAAGAGAAAGAAGAAAAAGATAGTGTACTACCGTAGGTGAACCATGTGGATGAATTTGAGTGGTACAAATAGAAAAGCTGCTCTTTACCATCTCATTTTATTAACACACGCGTTTACTCTGAACAAATGATTAACAAATATGATTAGTATCTATCATTAACCACCTCTTGCATTTCTTTAGTTTAACATGTAAAATTTTCCGAAATCCTACGGTCTTTTCTAAAAAAAAAAAACGCTGCTGTGCTACGTGAAAATTGCAGGCAAGGAAAAATGTGAATTATTGTAAATAGTAGTAGCAATTACTAGTGAATGAAATTATGAGATATTATACTTTTTTATTAATTGACATACAACCTCTCCAATTTAAAAAGATTCCTCCCCTGTAAAAACATAAATAATTCAAGTAAAACTTGAGCCTGATATATATGAGTAGAATAGACATTGTTTGTGCTAGGAAGAGAAAGAAGAAAAAGATAGTGTACTACCGTGGGTGAACCATGTGGATGAATTTGAGTGGTAGAAAAAGAAAAGCTGCTCTTTACCATCTCATTTTATTGACACACGCGTTTACTCTGAACAAATGATTAACAAATATGATTAGTATCTATCATTAACCACCTCTTGCATTTCTTTAGTTTAACATGTAAAATTTTCCGAAATCCTACGGTCTTTTCTACAAAAAAAAGGCTGTTGCGCTACGTGAAAATTGCAAGCAAGGAAAAATGTGAATTATTGTAAATAGTAGTAGCAATTACTAGTGAATGAAATTATGAGATATTATACTTTTTTATTAATTGACATACAACCTCTCCAATTTAAAAAGATTCCTCCCCTGTAAAAAAATAAATAATTAAAGTAAAAGTTGAGCCTGATATATATGAGTACAATAGACATTGTTTGTGCTAGGAAGAGAAAGAAGAAAAAGATAGTGTACTACCGTGGGTGAACTATGTGGATGAATTTGAGTGGTAGAAATAGAAAAGCTGCTCTTTACCATCTCATTTTATTGACACACGCGTTTACTCTGAACAAATGATTAACAAATATGATTAGTATCTATCATTAACCACCTCTTGCATTTCTTTAGTTTAACATGTAAAATTTTCCGAAACCCTGCGGTCTTTTCTACAAAAAAAAAGGCTGTTGTGCTACGTGAAAATTGCAAGCAAGGAAAAATGTGAATTATTGTAAATAGTAGTAGCAATTACTAGTGAATGAAATTATGAGATATTATACTTTTTTATTAATTGACATACAACCTCTCCAATTTAAAAAGATTCCTCCCCTGTAAAAAAATAAATAATTAAAGTAAAAGTTGAGCCTGATATATATGAGTACAATAGACATTGTTTGTGCTAGGAAGAGAAAGAAGAAAAAGATAGTGTACTACCGTGGGTGAACTATGTGGATGAATTTGAGTGGTAGAAATAGAAAAGCTGCTCTTTACCATCTCATTTTATTGACACACGCGTTTACTCTGGACAAATAATTAACAAATATGATTAGTATCTATGATTAACCACCTCTTGCATTTCTTTAGTTTAACATGTAAGATTTTCCGAAATCCTACGGTCTTTTCTATAAAAAAAAAGGCTGCTGTGCTACGTGAAAATTGCAGGCAATGAAAAATGTGAATTATTGTAAATTGTAGTAGCAATTACTAGTGAATGAAATTATGAGATATTATACTTTTTTATTAATTGACATACAACCTCTCCAATTTAAAAAGATTCCTCCCCTATAAAAAAATAAATAATTCAAGTAAAAGTTGAGCCTGATATATATGAGTACAATAGACATTGTCTGTGCTAGGAAGAGAAAGAAGAAAAAGATAGTGTACTACCGTGGGTGAACCATGTGGACGAATTTGAGTGGTAGAAATAGAAAAGCTGCTCTTTAGCATCTCATTTTATTGACACACGTGTTTACCCTAAACAAATGATTAACAAATATGATTAGTATCTATGATTAACCACCTCTTGCATTTCTTTAGTTTAACATGTAAAATTTTCCGAAATCTTACGGTCTTTTCTTTAAAAAAAAAGGCTGCTGTGCTACGTGAAAATTGCAGGCAATGAAAAATGTGAATTATTGTAAATAGTAGTAGCAATTACTAGTGAATGAAATTATGAGATATTATACTTTTTTATTAATTGACATACAACCTCTCCAATTTAAAAAGATTCCTCCCCTGTAAAAAAACAAATAATTCAAGTAAAAGTTGAGCCTGATATATATGAGTACAATAGACATTGTTTGTGCTAGGAAGAGAAAGAAGAAAAAGATAGTGTACTACCGTAGGTGAACCATGTGGACGAATTTGAGTGGTACAAATAGAAAAGCTGCTCTTTACCATCTCATTTTATTAACACACGCGTTTACTCTGAACAAATGATTAACAAATATGATTAGTATCTATCATTAACCACCTCTTGCATTTCTTTAGTTTAACATGTAAAATTTTCCGAAATCCTACGGTCTTTTCTAAAAAAAAAAAATGCTGCTGTGCTACGTGAAAATTGCAGGCAAGGAAAAATGTGAATTATTGTAAATAGTAGTAGCAATTACTAGTGAATGAAATTATGAGATATTATACTTTTTTATTAATTGACTTACAACCTCTCAAATTTAAAAAGATTCCTCCCCTGTAAAAAAAAAAATAATTCAAGTAAAAGTTGATCCTGATATATATGAGTACAATAGACATTGTTTGTGCTAGGAAGAGAAAGAAGAAAAAGATAGTGTACTACCGTGGGTGAACCATGTGGACGAATTTGAGTGGTAGAAATAGAAAAGCTGCTCTTTAGCATCTCATTTTATTGACACACGTGTTTACTGTAAACAAATGATTAACAAATATGATTAGTATCTATGATTAACCACCTCTTGCATTTCTTTAGTTTAACATGTAAAATTTTCCGAAATCCTACGGTCTTTTCTAAAAAAAAAAAACGCTGCTGTGCTACGTGAAAATTGCAGGCAAGGAAAAATGTGAATTATTGTAAATAGTAGTAGCAATTACTATTGAATGAAATTATGAGATATTATACTTTTTTATTAATTGACTTACAACCTCTCCAATTTAAAAAAGATTCCTCCCTTGTAAAAAAAAAAATAATTCAAGTAAAAGTTGATCCTGATATATATGAGTACAATAGACATTGTTTGTGCTAGGAAGAGAAAGAAGAAAAAGATAGTGTACTACCGTGGGTGAACCATGTGGACGAATTTGAGTGGTAGAAATAGAAAAGCTGCTCTTTAGCATCTCATTTTATTGACACACGTGTTTACTCTAAACAAATGATTAACAAATATGATTAGTATCTATGATTAACCACCTCTTGCATTTCTTTAGTTTAACATGTAAAATTTTCCGAAATCTTACGGTCTTTTCTTTAAAAAAAAAGGCTGCTGTGCTACGTGAAAATTGCAGGCAATGAAAAATGTGAATTATTGTAAATAGTAGTAGCAATTACTAGTGAATGAAATTATGAGATATTATACTTTTTTATTAATTGACATACAACCTCTCCAATTTAAAAAGATTCCTCCCCTGTAAAAAAACAAATAATTCAAGTAAAAGTTGAGCCTGATATATATGAGTACAATAGACATTGTTTGTGCAAGGAAGAGAAAGAAGAAAAAGATAGTGTACTACCGTAGGTGAACCATGTGGATGAATTTGAGTGGTACAAATAGAAAAGCTGCTCTTTACCATCTCATTTTATTAACACACGCGTTTACTCTGAACAAATGATTAACAAATATGATTAGTATCTATCATTAACCACCTCTTGCATTTCTTTAGTTTAACATGTAAAATTTTCCGAAATCCTACGGTCTTTTCTAAAAAAAAAAAATGCTGCTGTGCTACGTGAAAATTGCAGGCAAGGAAAAATGTGAATTATTGTAAATAGTAGTAGCAATTACTAGTGAATGAAATTATGAGATATTATACTTTTTTATTAATTGACTTACAACCTCTCAAATTTAAAAAGATTCCTCCCCTGTAAAAAAAAAAATAATTCAAGTAAAAGTTGATCCTGATATATATGAGTACAATAGACATTGTTTGTGCTAGGAAGAGAAAGAAGAAAAAGATAGTGTACTACCGTGGGTGAACCATGTGGACGAATTTGAGTGGTAGAAATAGAAAAGCTGCTCTTTAGCATCTCATTTTATTGACACACGTGTTTACTGTAAACAAATGATTAACAAATATGATTAGTATCTATGATTAACCACCTCTTGCATTTCTTTAGTTTAACATGTAAAATTTTCCGAAATCTTACGGTCTTTTCTTTTAAAAAAAAGGCT
Source organism: Viola odorata (assembly GCA_963691705.1). Taxonomy (NCBI): domain Eukaryota; kingdom Viridiplantae; phylum Streptophyta; class Magnoliopsida; order Malpighiales; family Violaceae; genus Viola; species Viola odorata. The sequence goes on from OY829543.1 coordinate 8,842,330, forward strand.
GCTGTGCTACGTGAAAATTGCAGGCAATGAAAAATGTGAATTATTGTAAATAGTAGTAGCAATTACTAGTGAATGAAATTATGAGATATTATACTTTTTTATTAATTGACATACAACCTCTCCAATTTAAAAAGATTCCTCCCCTGTAAAAAAACAAATAATTCAAGTAAAAGTTGAGCCTGATATATATGAGTACAATAGACATTGTTTGTGCTAGGAAGAGAAAGAAGAAAAAGATAGTGTACTACCGTAGGTGAACCATGTGGATGAATTTGAGTGGTACAAATAGAAAAGCTGCTCTTTACCATCTCATTTTATTAACACACGCGTTTACTCTGAACAAATGATTAACAAATATGATTAGTATCTATCATTAACCACCTCTTGCATTTCTTTAGTTTAACATGTAAAATTTTCCGAAATCCTACGGTCTTTTCTAAAAAAAAAAAACGCTGCTGTGCTACGTGAAAATTGCAGGCAAGGAAAAATGTGAATTATTGTAAATAGTAGTAGCAATTACTAGTGAATGAAATTATGAGATATTATACTTTTTTATTAATTGACATACAACCTCTCCAATTTAAAAAGATTCCTCCCCTGTAAAAACATAAATAATTCAAGTAAAACTTGAGCCTGATATATATGAGTAGAATAGACATTGTTTGTGCTAGGAAGAGAAAGAAGAAAAAGATAGTGTACTACCGTGGGTGAACCATGTGGATGAATTTGAGTGGTAGAAAAAGAAAAGCTGCTCTTTACCATCTCATTTTATTGACACACGCGTTTACTCTGAACAAATGATTAACAAATATGATTAGTATCTATCATTAACCACCTCTTGCATTTCTTTAGTTTAACATGTAAAATTTTCCGAAATCCTACGGTCTTTTCTACAAAAAAAAGGCTGTTGCGCTACGTGAAAATTGCAAGCAAGGAAAAATGTGAATTATTGTAAATAGTAGTAGCAATTACTAGTGAATGAAATTATGAGATATTATACTTTTTTATTAATTGACATACAACCTCTCCAATTTAAAAAGATTCCTCCCCTGTAAAAAAATAAATAATTAAAGTAAAAGTTGAGCCTGATATATATGAGTACAATAGACATTGTTTGTGCTAGGAAGAGAAAGAAGAAAAAGATAGTGTACTACCGTGGGTGAACTATGTGGATGAATTTGAGTGGTAGAAATAGAAAAGCTGCTCTTTACCATCTCATTTTATTGACACACGCGTTTACTCTGAACAAATGATTAACAAATATGATTAGTATCTATCATTAACCACCTCTTGCATTTCTTTAGTTTAACATGTAAAATTTTCCGAAACCCTGCGGTCTTTTCTACAAAAAAAAGGCTGTTGTGCTACGTGAAAATTGCAAGCAAGGAAAAATGTGAATTATTGTAAATAGTAGTAGCAATTACTAGTGAATGAAATTATGAGATATTATACTTTTTTATTAATTGACATACAACCTCTCCAATTTAAAAAGATTCCTCCCCTGTAAAAAAATAAATAATTAAAGTAAAAGTTGAGCCTGATATATATGAGTACAATAGACATTGTTTGTGCTAGGAAGAGAAAGAAGAAAAAGATAGTGTACTACCGTGGGTGAACTATGTGGATGAATTTGAGTGGTAGAAATAGAAAAGCTGCTCTTTACCATCTCATTTTATTGACACACGCGTTTACTCTGGACAAATAATTAACAAATATGATTAGTATCTATGATTAACCACCTCTTGCATTTATTTAGTTTAACATGTAAGATTTTCCGAAATCCTACGGTCTTTTCTATAAAAAAAAAGGCTGCTGTGCTACGTGAAAATTGCAGGCAATGAAAAATGTGAATTATTGTAAATTGTAGTAGCAATTACTAGTGAATGAAATTATGAGATATTATACTTTTTTATTAATTGACATACAACCTCTCCAATTTAAAAAGATTCCTCCCCTATAAAAAAATAAATAATTCAAGTAAAAGTTGAGCCTGATATATATGAGTACAATAGACATTGTCTGTGCTAGGAAGAGAAAGAAGAAAAAGATAGTGTACTACCGTGGGTGAACCATGTGGACGAATTTGAGTGGTAGAAATAGAAAAGCTGCTCTTTAGCATCTCATTTTATTGACACACGTGTTTACTCTAAACAAATGATTAACAAATATGATTAGTATCTATGATTAACCACCTCTTGCATTTCTTTAGTTTAACATGTAAAATTTTCCGAAATCTTACGGTCTTTTCTTTAAAAAAAAAGGCTGCTGTGCTACGTGAAAATTGCAGGCAATGAAAAATGTGAATTATTGTAAATAGTAGTAGCAATTACTAGTGAATGAAATTATGAGATATTATACTTTTTTATTAATTGACATACAACCTCTCCAATTTAAAAAGATTCCTCCCCTGTAAAAAAACAAATAATTCAAGTAAAAGTTGAGCCTGATATATATGAGTACAATAGACATTGTTTGTGCTAGGAAGAGAAAGAAGAAAAAGATAGTGTACTACCGTAGGTGAACCATGTGGACGAATTTGAGTGGTACAAATAGAAAAGCTGCTCTTTACCATCTCATTTTATTAACACACGCGTTTACTCTGAACAAATGATTAACAAATATGATTAGTATCTATCATTAACCACCTCTTGCATTTCTTTAGTTTAACATGTAAAATTTTCCGAAATCCTACGGTCTTTTCTAAAAAAAAAAAATGCTGCTGTGCTACGTGAAAATTGCAGGCAAGGAAAAATGTGAATTATTGTAAATAGTAGTAGCAATTACTAGTGAATGAAATTATGAGATATTATACTTTTTTATTAATTGACTTACAACCTCTCAAATTTAAAAAGATTCCTCCCCTGTAAAAAAAAAAATAATTCAAGTAAAAGTTGATCCTGATATATATGAGTACAATAGACATTGTTTGTGCTAGGAAGAGAAAGAAGAAAAAGATAGTGTACTACCGTGGGTGAACCATGTGGACGAATTTGAGTGGTAGAAATAGAAAAGCTGCTCTTTAGCATCTCATTTTATTGACACACGTGTTTACTGTAAACAAATGATTAACAAATATGATTAGTATCTATGATTAACCACCTCTTGCATTTCTTTAGTTTAACATGTAAAATTTTCCGAAATCCTACGGTCTTTTCTAAAAAAAAAAAACGCTGCTGTGCTACGTGAAAATTGCAGGCAAGGAAAAATGTGAATTATTGTAAATAGTAGTAGCAATTACTAGTGAATGAAATTATGAGATATTATACTTTTTTATTAATTGACATACAACCTCTCCAATTTAAAAAGATTCCTCCCCTGTAAAAACATAAATAATTCAAGTAAAACTTGAGCCTGATATATATGAGTAGAATAGACATTGTTTGTGCTAGGAAGAGAAAGAAGAAAAAGATAGTGTACTACCGTGGGTGAACCATGTGGATGAATTTGAGTGGTAGAAAAAGAAAAGCTGCTCTTTACCATCTCATTTTATTGACACACGCGTTTACTCTGAACAAATGATTAACAAATATGATTAGTATCTATCATTAACCACCTCTTGCATTTCTTTAGTTTAACATGTAAAATTTTCCGAAATCCTACGGTCTTTTCTACAAAAAAAAGGCTGTTGCGCTACGTGAAAATTGCAAGCAAGGAAAAATGTGAATTATTGTAAATAGTAGTAGCAATTACTAGTGAATGAAATTATGAGATATTATACTTTTTTATTAATTGACATACAACCTCTCCAATTTAAAAAGATTCCTCCCCTGTAAAAAAATAAATAATTAAAGTAAAAGTTGAGCCTGATATATATGAGTACAATAGACATTGTTTGTGCTAGGAAGAGAAAGAAGAAAAAGATAGTGTACTACCGTGGGTGAACTATGTGGATGAATTTGAGTGGTAGAAATTGAAAAGCTGCTCTTTACCATCTCATTTTATTGACACACGCGTTTACTCTGAACAAATGATTAACAAATATGATTAGTATCTATCATTAACCACCTCTTGCATTTCTTTAGTTTAACATGTAAAATTTTCCGAAACCCTGCGGTCTTTTCTACAAAAAAAAGGCTGTTGTGCTACGTGAAAATTGCAAGCAAGGAAAAATGTGAATTATTGTAAATAGTAGTAGCAATTACTAGTGAATGAAATTATGAGATATTATACTTTTTTATTAATTGACATACAACCTCTCCAATTTAAAAAGATTCCTCCCCTGTAAAAAAATAAATAATTAAAGTAAAAGTTGAGCCTGATATATATGAGTACAATAGACATTGTTTGTGCTAGGAAGAGAAAGAAGAAAAAGATAGTGTACTACCGTGGGTGAACTATGTGGATGAATTTGAGTGGTAGAAATAGAAAAGCTGCTCTTTACCATCTCATTTTATTGACACACGCGTTTACTCTGGACAAATAATTAACAAATATGATTAGTATCTATGATTAACCACCTCTTGCATTTCTTTAGTTTAACATGTAAGATTTTCCGAAATCCTACGGTCTTTTCTATAAAAAAAAAGGCTGCTGTGCTACGTGAAAATTGCAGGCAATGAAAAATGTGAATTATTGTAAATTGTAGTAGCAATTACTAGTGAATGAAATTATGAGATATTATACTTTTTTATTAATTGACATACAACCTCTCCAATTTAAAAAGATTCCTCCCCTATAAAAAAATAAATAATTCAAGTAAAAGTTGAGCCTGATATATATGAGTACAATAGACATTGTCTGTGCTAGGAAGAGAAAGAAGAAAAAGATAGTGTACTACCGTGGGTGAACCATGTGGACGAATTTGAGTGGTAGAAATAGAAAAGCTGCTCTTTAGCATCTCATTTTATTGACACACGTGTTTACTCTAAACAAATGATTAACAAATATGATTAGTATCTATGATTAACCACCTCTTGCATTTCTTTAGTTTAACATGTAAAATTTTCCGAAATCTTACGGTCTTTTCTTTAAAAAAAAAGGCTGCTGTGCTACGTGAAAATTGCAGGCAATGAAAAATGTGAATTATTGTAAATAGTAGTAGCAATTACTAGTGAATGAAATTATGAGATATTATACTTTTTTATTAATTGACATACAACCTCTCCAATTTAAAAAGATTCCTCCCCTGTAAAAAAACAAATAATTCAAGTAAAAGTTGAGCCTGATATATATGAGTACAATAGACATTGTTTGTGCTAGGAAGAGAAAGAAGAAAAAGATAGTGTACTACCGTAGGTGAACCATGTGGACGAATTTGAGTGGTACAAATAGAAAAGCTGCTCTTTACCATCTCATTTTATTAACACACGCGTTTACTCTGAACAAATGATTAACAAATATGATTAGTATCTATCATTAACCACCTCTTGCATTTCTTTAGTTTAACATGTAAAATTTTCCGAAATCCTACGGTCTTTTCTAAAAAAAAAAAATGCTGCTGTGCTACGTGAAAATTGCAGGCAAGGAAAAATGTGAATTATTGTAAATAGTAGTAGCAATTACTAGTGAATGAAATTATGAGATATTATACTTTTTTATTAATTGACTTACAACCTCTCAAATTTAAAAAGATTCCTCCCCTGTAAAAAAAAAATAATTCAAGTAAAAGTTGATCCTGATATATATGAGTACAATAGACATTGTTTGTGCTAGGAAGAGAAAGAAGAAAAAGATAGTGTACTACCGTGGGTGAACCATGTGGACGAATTTGAGTGGTAAAAATAGAAAAGCTGCTCTTTAGCATCTCATTTTATTGACACACGTGTTTACTGTAAACAAATGATTAACAAATATGATTAGTATCTATGATTAACCACCTCTTGCATTTCTTTAGTTTAACATGTAAAATTTTCCGAAATCCTACGGTCTTTTCTAAAAAAAAAAAACGCTGCTGTGCTACGTGAAAATTGCAGGCAAGGAAAAATGTGAATTATTGTAAATAGTAGTAGCAATTACTAGTGAATGAAATTATGAGATATTATACTTTTTTATTAATTGACATACAACCTCTCCAATTTAAAAAGATTCCTCCCCTGTAAAAAAACAAATAATTCAAGTAAAAGTTGAGCCTGATATATATGAGTACAATAGACATTGTTTGTGCTAGGAAGAGAAAGAAGAAAAAGATAGTGTACTACCGTAGGTGAACCATGTGGATGAATTTGAGTGGTACAAATAGAAAAGCTGCTCTTTACCATCTCATTTTATTAACACACGCGTTTACTCTGAACAAATGATTAACAAATATGATTAGTATCTATCATTAACCACCTCTTGCATTTCTTTAGTTTAACATGTAAAATTTTCCGAAATCCTACGGTCTTTTCTAAAAAAAAAAAATGCTGCTGTGCTACGTGAAAATTGCAGGCAAGGAAAAATGTGAATTATTGTAAATAGTAGTAGCAATTACTAGTGAATGAAATTATGAGATATTATACTTTTTTATTAATTGACTTACAACCTCTCAAATTTAAAAAGATTCCTCCCCTGTAAAAAAAAAAATAATTCAAGTAAAAGTTGATCCTGATATATATGAGTACAATAGACATTGTTTGTGCTAGGAAGAGAAAGAAGAAAAAGATAGTGTACTACCGTGGGTGAACCATGTGGACGAATTTGAGTGGTAGAAATAGAAAAGCTGCTCTTTAGCATCTCATTTTATTGACACACGTGTTTACTGTAAACAAATGATTAACAAATATGATTAGTATCTATGATTAACCACCTCTTGCATTTCTTTAGTTTAACATGTAAAATTTTCCGAAATCTTATGGTCTTTTCTTTAAAAAAAAAGGCTGCTGTGCTACGTGAAAATTGCAGGCAATGAAAAATGTGAATTATTGTAAATAGTAGTAGCAATTACTAGTGAATGAAATTATGAGATATTATACTTTTTTATTAATTGACATACAACCTCTCCAATTTAAAAAGATTCCTCCCCTGTAAAAAAACAAATAATTCAAGTAAAAGTTGAGCCTGATATATATGAGTACAATAGACATTGTTTGTGCTAGGAAGAGAAAGAAGAAAAAGATAGTGTACTACTGTAGGTGAACCATGTGGATGAATTTGAGTGGTACAAATAGAAAAGCTGCTCTTTACCATCTCATTTTATTAACACACGCGTTTACTCTGAACAAATGATTAACAAATATGATTAGTATCTATGATTAACCACCTCTTGCATTTCTTTAGTTTAACATGTAAAATTTTCCGAAATCCTACGGTCTTTTCTAAAAAAAAAAAACGCTGCTGTGCTACGTGAAAATTGCAGGCAAGGAAAAATGTGAATTATTGTAAATAGTAGTAGCAATTACTAGTGAATGAAATTATGGGATATTATACTTTTTTATTAATTGACATACAACCTCTCCAATTTAAAAAGATTCCTCCCCTGTAAAAACATAAATAATTCAAGTAAAACTTGAGCCTGATATATATGAGTAGAATAGACATTGTTTGTGCTAGGAAGAGAAAGAAGAAAAAGATAGTGTACTACCGTGGGTGAACCATGTGGATGAATTTGAGTGGTAGAAAAAGAAAAGCTGCTCTTTACCATCTCATTTTATTGACACACGCGTTTACTCTGAACAAATGATTAACAAATATGATTAGTATCTATCATTAACCACCTCTTGCATTTCTTTAGTTTAACATGTAAAATTTTCCGAAATCCTACGGTCTTTTCTACAAAAAAAAGGCTGTTGCGCTACGTGAAAATTGCAAGCAAGGAAAAATGTGAATTATTGTAAATAGTAGTAGCAATTACTAGTGAATGAAATTATGAGATATTATACTTTTTTATTAATTGACATACAACCTCTCCAATTTAAAAAGATTCCTCCCCTGTAAAAAAATAAATAATTAAAGTAAAAGTTGAGCCTGATATATATGAGTACAATAGACATTGTTTGTGCTAGGAAGAGAAAGAAGAAAAAGATAGTGTACTACCGTGGGTGAACTATGTGGATGAATTTGAGTGGTAGAAATAGAAAAGCTGCTCTTTACCATCTCATTTTATTGACACACGCGTTTACTCTGAACAAATGATTAACAAATATGATTAGTATCTATCATTAACCACCTCTTGCATTTCTTTAGTTTAACATGTAAAATTTTCCGAAACCCTGCGGTCTTTTCTACAAAAAAAAGGCTGTTGTGCTACGTGAAAATTGCAAGCAAGGAAAAATGTGAATTATTGTAAATAGTAGTAGCAATTACTAGTGAATGAAATTATGAGATATTATACTTTTTTATTAATTGACATACAACCTCTCCAATTTAAAAAGATTCCTCCCCTGTAAAAAAATAAATAATTAAAGTAAAAGTTGAGCCTGATATATATGAGTACAATAGACATTGTTTGTGCTAGGAAGAGAAAGAAGAAAAAGATAGTGTACTACCGTGGGTGAACTATGTGGATGAATTTGAGTGGTAGAAATAGAAAAGCTGCTCTTTACCATCTCATTTTATTGACACACGCGTTTACTCTGGACAAATAATTAACAAATATGATTAGTATCTATGATTAACCACCTCTTGCATTTCTTTAGTTTAACATGTAAGATTTTCCGAAATCCTACGGTCTTTTCTATAAAAAAAAAGGCTGCTGTGCTACGTGAAAATTGCAGGCAATGAAAAATGTGAATTATTGTAAATTGTAGTAGCAATTACTAGTGAATGAAATTATGAGATATTATACTTTTTTATTAATTGACATACAACCTCTCCAATTTAAAAAGATTCCTCCCCTATAAAAAAATAAATAATTCAAGTAAAAGTTGAGCCTGATATATATGAGTACAATAGACATTGTCTGTGCTAGGAAGAGAAAGAAGAAAAAGATAGTGTACTACCGTAGGTGAACTATGTGGATGAATTTGAGTGGTAGAAATAGAAAAGCTGCTCTTTACCATCTCATTTTATTGACACACGCGTTTACACTGAACAAATGATTAACAAATATGACTAGTATCTATGATTAACCACCTCTTGCATTTCTTTAGTTTAACATGTAAGATTTTCCGAAATCCTACGGTCTTTTCTAAAAAAAAAAAGGCTGCTGTGCTACGTGAAAATTGCAGGCAATGAAAAATGTGAATTATTGTAAATAGTAGTAGCAATTACTAGTGAATGAAATTATGAGATATTATACTTTTTTATTAATTGACATACAACCTCTCCAATTTAAAAAGATTCCTCCCCTGTAAAAAAAACAAATAATTCAAGTAAAAGTTGAGCCTCATATATATGAGTACAATAGACATTGTTTGTGCTAGGAAGAGAAAGAGGAAAAAGATATCGTACTACCGCGGGTGAACCATGTGGATGAATTTGAGTGGTAGAAATAGAAAAACTGCTCTTTACCATCTCATTTTATTGACACACGCGTTTACTCTGACCATATGATTAACAAATATGATTAGTATCTATGATTAACCACCTCTTGCATTTCTTTAGTTTAACATGTAAAATTTTCCGAAATCCTACGGTTTTTTCGATAAAAAAAAAAGGCTATTGTGCTACGTGAAAATTGCATGCTAGGAAAAATGTGAATTATTGTAAATAGTAGTAGCAATTACTAGTGAATGAAATTATGAGATATTATACTTTTATATTAATTGACATACAACCTCTCCAATTTAAAAAGATTCCTCCCCTGTAAAAAAATAAATAATTCAAGTAAAAGTTGAGCCTGATATATATGAGTACAATAGACATTGTTTGTGCTAGGAAGAGAAAGAAGAAAAAGATAGTGTACTACCGTGGGTGAACCATGTGGAGGAATTTGAGTGGTAGAAATAGAAAAGCTGCTCTTTACCATATCATTTTATTGACACACGCGTTTACTCTGAACAAATGATTAACAAATATGATTAGTATCTATGATTAACCACCTCTTGCATTTCTTTAGTTTAACATGTAAAATTTTTCGAAATCCTACGGTCTTTTCTATAAAAAAAAGGCTGGTGTGCTACGTGAAAATTGCAAGCAAGGAAAAATGTGAATTATTGTAAATAGTAGTAGCAATTACTAGTGAATGAAATTATGAGATATTATACTTTTTTATTAATTGACATTCAACCTCTCCAATTTAAAAAGATTCCTCCCCTGTAAAAAAATAAATAATTCAAGTAAAACTTGAGCCTGATATATATGAGTACAATAGACATTGTTTGTGCTAGGAAGAGAAAGAAGAAAAAGATAGTGGACTGCGTGGGTGAACCATGTGGATGAATTTGAGTGGTAGAAATAGAAAAGCTGCTCTTTACGATCTCATTTTATTGACACACGCGTTTACTCTGAACAAATGATTAACAAATATGATTAGTATCTATGATTAACCACCTCTTGCATTTACTTAGTTTAACATGTAAGATTTTCCGAAATCCTACGGTCTTTTCTAAAAAAAAAAAGGCTGCTGTGCTACGTGAAAATTGCATGCTAGGAAAAATGTGAATTATTGTAAATAGTAGTAGCAATTACTAGTGAATGAAATTATGAGATATTATACTTTTATATTAATTGACATACAACCTCTCCAATTTAAAAAGATTCCTCCCCTGTAAAAAAATAAATAATTAAAGTAAAAGTTGAGCCTGATATATATGAGTACAATAGACATTGTTTGTGCTAGGAAGAGAAAGAAGAAAAAGATAGTGTACTACCGTGGGTGAACCATGTGGAGGAATTTGAGTGGTAGAAATAGAAAAGCTGCTCTTTACCATATCATTTTATTGACACACGCGTTTACTCTGAACAAATGATTAACAAATATGATTAGTATCTATGATTAACCACCTCTTGCATTTCTTTAGTTTAACATGTAAAATTTTCCGAAATCCTACGGTCTTTTCTATAAAAAACAGGCTGTTGTGCTACGTGAAAATTGCAAGCAAGGAAAAATGTGAATTATTGTAAATAGTAGTAGCAATTACTAGTGAATGAAATTATGAGATATTATACTTTTATATTAATTGACATACAACCTCTCCAATTTAAAAAGATTCCTCCCCTGTAAAAAAATAAATAATTCAAGTAAAAGTTGAGCCTGATATATATGAGTACAATAGACATTGTTTGTGCTAGGAAGAGAAAGAAGAAAAAGATATCGTACTACCGCGGGTGAACCGTGTGGATGAATTTGAGTGGTAGAAATAGGAAAACTGCTCTTTACCATCTCATTTTATTGACACGCGTTTACTCTGAACAAATGATTAACAAATATGATTAGTATCTATGATTAACCACCTCTTGCATTTCTTTAGTTTAACATGTAAAATTTTCCGAAATCCTACGGTCTTTTCTAAAAAAAAAAAATGTTACTGTGCTACGTGAAAATTGCAGGCAAGGAAAAATGTGAATTATTGTAAATAGTAGTAGCAATTACTAGTGAATGAAATTATGAGATATTATACTTTTTTATTAATTGACATACAACCTCTAGAATTTAAAAAGATTCCTCCCCTGTAAAAAAATAAATAATTCAAGTAAAAGTTGATCCTGATATATATGAGTACAATAGACATTGTTTGTGCTAGGAAGAGAAAGAAGAAAAAGATAGTGTACTGCCGTGGGTGAACCATGTGGACGAATTTGAGTGGTAGAAATAGAAAAGCTGCTCTTTAGCATCTCATTTTATTGACACACGTGTTTACTCTAAACAAATGATTAACAAATATGATTAGTATCTATGATTAACCACCTCTTGCATTTCTTTAGTTTAACATGTAAAATTTTCCGAAATCTTACGGTCTTTTCTTAAAAAAAAATGGTTGTTGTGCTACGTGAAAATTTCAGGCAATGAAAAATGTGAATTATTGTAAATAGTAGTAGCAATTACTAGTGAATGAAATTATGAGATATTATACTTTTTTATTAATTGACATACAACCTCTCCAATTTAAAAAGATTCCTCCCCTGTAAAAAAACAAATAATTCAAGTAAAAGTTGAGCCTGATATATATGAGTACAATAGACATTGTTTGTGCTAGGAAGAGAAAGAAGAAAAAGATAGTGTACTACCGTGGGTGAACCATGTGGATGAATTTGAGTGGTACAAATAGAAAAGCTGCTCTTTACCATCTCATTTTATTAACACACGCGTTTACTCTGAACAAATGATTAACAAATATGATTAGTATCTATGATTAACCACCTCTTGCATTTCTTTAGTTTAACAAGTAAAATTTTCCGAAATCCTACTGTCTTTTCTATAAAAAAAAAACGCTGCTGTGCTTCGTGAAAATTGAAGGCAAGGAAAAATGTGAATTATTGTAAATAGTAGTAGCAATTACTAGTGAATGAAATTATGAGATATTATACTTTTTTATTAATTGACATACAACCTCTCCAATTTAAAAAGATTCCTCCCCTGTAAAAAAATAAATAATTCAAGTAAAACTTGAGCCTGATATATATGAGTACAATAGACATTGTTTGTGCTAGGAAGAGAAAGAAGAAAAAGATAGTGTACTACCGTGGGTGAACCATGTGGATGAATTTGAGTGGTAGAAAAAGAAAAGCTGCTCTTTACCATCTAATTTTATTGACACACGCGTTTACTCTGAACAAATGATTAACAAATATGATTAGTATCTATGATTAACCACCTCTTGCATTTCCTTAGTTTAACATGTAAGATTTTCCGAAATCCTACGGTCTTTTCTAAAAAAAAAAAGGCTGCTGTGCTACGTGAAAATTGCATGCTAGGAAAAATGTGAATTATTGTAAATAGTAGTAGCAATTACTAGTGAATGAAATTATGAGATATTATACTTTTATATTAATTGACATACAACCTCTCCAATTTAAAAAGATTCCTCCCCTGTAAAAAAATAAATAATTCAAGTAAAAGTTGAGCCTGATATATATGAGTACAATAGACATTGTTTGTGCTAGGAAGAGAAAGAAGAAAAAGATAGTGTACTACCGTGGGTGAACCATGTGGATGAATTTGAGTGGTAGAAATAGAAAAGCTGCTCTTTACCATCTCATTTTATTAACACACGCGTTTACTCTGAACAAATGATTAACAAATATGATTAGTATCTATGATTAACCACCTCTTGCATTTCTTTAGTTTAACATGTAAAATTTTCCGAAATCATACGGTCTTTTATAAAAAAAAAAAACGCTGCTGTGCTACGTGAAAATTGCAGGCAAGGAAAAATGTGAATTATTGTAAATAGTAGTAGCAATTACTAGTGAATGAAATTATGAGATATTATACTTTTTTATTAATTGACTTACAACCTCTCCAATTTAAAAAGATTCCTCCCCTGTAAAAAAACAAATAATTCAAGTAAAAGTTGAGCCTGATATATATGAGTACAATAGACATTGTTTGTGCTAGGAAGAGAAAGAAGAAAAAGATAGTGGACTGCGTGGGTGAACCATGTGGATGAATTTGAGTGGTAGAAATAGAAAAGCTGCTCTTTAGCATCTCATTTTATTGACACACGTGTTTACTCTAAACAAATGATTAACAAATATGATTAGTATCTATGATTAACCACCTCTTGCATTTCTTTAGTTTAACATGTAAAATTTTCCGAAATCTTACGGTCTTTTCTTTAAAAAAAAAGGCTGCTGTGCTACGTGAAAATTGCAAGCAATGAAAAATGTGAATTATTGTAAATAGTAGTAGCAATTACTAGTGAATGAAATTATGAGATATTATACTTTTTTATTAATTGACATACAACCTCTCCAATTTAAAAAGATTCCTCCCCTGTAAAAAAACAAATAATTCAAGTAAAAGTTGAGCCTGATATATATGAGTACAATAGACATTGTTTGTGCTAGGAAGAGAAAGAAGAAAAAGATAGTGTACTACCGTGGGTGAACCATGTGGATGAATTTGAGTGGTACAAATAGAAAAGCTGCTCTTTACCATCTCATTTTATTAACACACGCGTTTACTCTGAACAAATGATTAACAAATATGATTAGTATCTATGATTAACCACCTCTTGCATTTCTTTAGTTTAACAAGTAAAATTTTCCGAAATCCTACTGTCTTTTCTATAAAAAAAAAACGCTGCTGTGCTACGTGAAAATTGCAGGCAAGGAAAAATGTGAATTATTGTAAATAGTAGTAGCAATTACTAGTGAATGAAATTATGAGATATTATACTTTTTTATTAATTGACATACAACCTCTCCAATTTAAAAAGATTCCTCCCCTGTAAAAAAATAAATAATTCAAGTAAAACTTGAGCCTGATATATATGAGTACAATAGACATTGTTTGTGCTAGGAAGAGAAAGAAGAAAAAGATAGTGGACTGCGTGGGTGAACCATGTGGATGAATTTGAGTGGTAGAAATAGAAAAGCTGCTCTTTACGATCTCATTTTATTGACACACGCGTTTACTCTGAACAAATGATTAACAAATATGATTAGTATCTATGATTAACCACCTCTTGCATTTCCTTAGTTTAACATGTAAGATTTTCCGAAATCCTACGGTCTTTTCTAAAAAAAAAAAGGCTGTTGTGCTACGTGAAAATTGCATGCTAGGAAAAATGTGAATTATTGGAAATAGTAGTAGCAATTACTAGTGAATGAAATTATGAGATATTATACTTTTATATTAATTGACATACAACCTCTCCAATTTAAAAAGATTCCTCCCCTGTAAAAAAATAAATAATTCAAGTAAAAGTTGAGCCTGATATATATGAGTACAATAGACATTGTTTGTGCTAGGAAGGGAAAGAAGAAAAAGATAGTGTACTACCGTGGGTGAACCATGTGGATGAATTTGAGTGGTAGAAATAGAAAAGCTGCTCTTTACCATCTCATTTTATTAACACACGCGTTTACTCTGAACAAATGATTAACAAATATGATTAGTATCTATGATTAACCACCTCTTGCATTTCTTTAGTTTAACATGTAAAATTTTCCGAAATCATACGGTCTTTTATAAAAAAAAAAAACGCTGCTGTGCTACGTGAAAATTGCAGGCATGGAAAAATGTGAATTATTGTAAATAGTAGTAGCAATTACTAGTGAATGAAATTATGAGATATTATACTTTTTTATTAATTGACTTACAACCTCTCCAATTTAAAAAGATTCCTCCCCTGTAAAAAAACAAATAATTCAAGTAAAAGTTGAGCCTGATATATATGAGTACAATAAACATTGTTTGTGCTAGGAAGAGAAAGAAGAAAAAGATAGTGTACTACCGTGGGTGAACCATGTGGATGAATTTGAGTGGTACAAATAGAAAAGCTGCACTTTACCATCACATTTTATTAACACACGCGTTTACTCTGAACAAATGATTAACAAATATGATTAGTATCTATGATTAACCACCTCTTGCACTTCTTTAGTTTAACATGTAAAATTTTCCGAAATCCTACGGTCTTTTCTAAAAAAAAAAAATGCTGCTGTGCTACGTGAAAATTGCAGGCAAGGAAAAATGTGAATTATTGTAAATAGTAGTAGCAATTACTAGTGAATGAAATTATGAGATATTATACTTTTTTATTAATTGACATACAACCTCTCCAATTTAAAAAGATTCCTTCCCTGTAAAAAAATAAATAATTCAAGTAAAACTTGAGCCTGATATATATAAGTACAATAGACATTGTTTGTGCTAGGAAGAGAAAGAAGAAAAAGATAGTGTACTACCGTGGGTGAACCATGTGGATGAATTTGAGTGGTAGAAAAAGAAAAGCTGCTCTTTACCATCTCATTTTATTGACACACGCGTTTACTCTGAACAAATGATTAACAAATATGATTAGTATCTATCATTAACCACCTCTTGCATTTCTTTAGTTTAACATGTAAAATTTTCCAAAATCCTACGGTCTTTTCTAAAAAAAAAAGGGCTGCTGTGCTACGTGAAAATTGCAGGCAATGAAAAATGTGAATTATTGTAAAGAGTAGTAGCAATTACTAGTGAATGAAATTATGAGATATTATACTTTTTTATTAATTGACATACAACCTCTCCAATTTAAAAAGATTCCTCCCCTGTAAAAAAATAAATAATTCAAGTAAAACTTGAGCCTGATATATATGAGTACAATAGACATTGTTTGTGCTAGGAAGAGAAAGAAGAAAAAGATAGTGGACTGCGTGGGTGAACCACGTGGATGAATTTGAGTGGTAGAAATAGAAAAGCTGCTCTTTACCATCTCATCTTATTGACACACGCGTTTACTCTGAACAAATGATTAACAAAAATGATTAGTATCTATCATTAACCACCTCTTGCATTTCTTTAGTTTAACATGTAAACTTTTCCGAAATCCTACGGTCTTTTCTAAAAAAAAAAAATGCTGCTGTGCTACGTGAAAATTGCAGGCAAGGAAAAATGTGAATTATTGTAAATAGTAGTAGCAATTACTATTGAATGAAATTATGAGATATTATACTTTTTTATTAATTGACTTACAACCTCTCCAATTTAAAAAAGATTCCTCCCCTGTAAAAAAAAAAAAAATTCAAGTAAAAGTTGATCCTGATATATATGAGTACAATAGACATTGTTTGTGCTAGGAAGAGAAAGAAGAAAAAGATAGTGTACTACCGTGGGTGAACCATGTGGACGAATTTGAGTGGTAGAAATAGAAAAGCTGCTCTTTAGCATCTCATTTTATTGACACACGTGTTTACTCTAAACAAATGATTAACAAATATGATTAGTATCTATGATTAACCACCTCTTGCATTTCTTTAGTTTAACATGTAAAATTTTCCGAAATCTTACGGTCTTTTCTTTAAAAAAAAAGGCTGCTGTGCTACGTGAAAATTGCAGGCAATGAAAAATGTGAATTATTGTAAATAGTAGTAGCAATTACTAGTGAATGAAATTATGAGATATTATACTTTTTTATTAATTGATATACAATCTCTCCAATTTAAAAAGATTCCTCCCCTGTAAAAAAACAAATAATTCAAGTAAAAGTTGAGCCTAATATATATGAGTACAATAGACATTGTTTGTGCTAGGAAGAGAAAGAAGAAAAAGATAGTGTACTACCGTAGGTGAACCATGTGGATGAATTTGAGTGGTACAAATAGAAAAGCTGCTCTTTGCCATCTCATTTTATTAACACACGCGTTTACTCTGAACAAATGATTAACAAATATGATTAGTATCTATGATTAACCACCTCTTGCATTTCTTTAGTTTAACATGTAAAATTTTCCGAAATCCTACGGTCTTTTCTAAAAAAAAAAAACGCTGCTGTGCTACGTGAAAATTGCAGGCAAGGAAAAATGTGAATTATTGTAAATAGTAGTAGCAATTACTAGTGAATGAAATTATGAGATATTATACTTTTTTATTAATTGACATACAACCTCTCCAATTTAAAAAGATTCCTCCCCTGTAAAAAAAACAAATAATTCAAGTAAAAGTTGAGCCTCATATATATGAGTACAATAGACATTGTTTGTGCTAGGAAGAGAAAGAGGAAAAAGATATCGTACTACCGCGGGTGAACCATGTGGATGAATTTGAGTGGTAGAAATAGGAAAACTGCTCTTTACCATCTCATTTTATTGACACACGCGTTTACTCTGACCAAACGATTAACAAATAAGATTAGTATCTATGATTAACCACCTCTTGCATTTTTTTAGTTTAACATGTAAAATTTTCCGAAATCCTACGGTTTTTTCGATAAAAAAAAAAGGCTATTGTGCTACGTGAAAATTGCATGCTAGGAAAAATGTGAATTATTGTAAATAGTAGTAGCAATTACTAGTGAATGAAATTATGAGATATTATACTTTTATATTAATTGACATACAACCTCTCCAATTTAAAAAGATTCCTCCCCTGTAAAAAAATAAATAATTCAAGTAAAAGTTGAGCCTGATATATATGAGTACAATAGACATTGTTTGTGCTAGGAAGAGAAAGAAGAAAAAGATAGTGTACTACCGTGGGTGAACCATGTGGAGGAATTTGAGTGGTAGAAATAGAAAAGCTGCTCTTTACCATATCATTTTATTGACACACGCGTTTACTCTGAACAAATGATTAACAAATATGATTAGTATCTATGATTAACCACCTCTTGCATTTCTTTAGTTTAACATGTAAAATTTTCCGAAATCCTACGGTCTTTTCTATAAAAAAAAGGCTGGTGTGCTACGTGAAAATTGCAATCGAGGAAAAATGTGAATTATTGTAAATAGTAGTAGCAATTACTAGTGAATGAAATTATGAGATATTATACTTTTATATTAATTGACATACAACCTCTCCAATTTAAAAAGATTCCTCCCCTGTAAAAAAAACAAATAATTCAAGTAAAAGTTGAGCCTCATATATATGAGTACAATAGACATTGTTTGTGCTAGGAAGAGAAAGAGGAAAAAGATATCGTACTACCGCGGGTGAACCATGTGGATGAATTTGAGTGGTAGAAATAGGAAAACTGCTCTTTACCATCTCATTTTATTGACACACGCGTTTACTCTGACCAAACGATTAACAAATAAGATTAGTATCTATGATTAACCACCTCTTGCATTTTTTTAGTTTAACATGTAAAATTTTCCGAAATCCTACGGTTTTTTCGATAAAAAAAAAAGGCTATTGTGCTACGTGAAAATTGCATGCTAGGAAAAATGTGAATTATTGTAAATAGTAGTAGCAATTACTAGTGAATGAAATTATGAGATATTATACTTTTATATTAATTGACATACAACCTCTCCAATTTAAAAAGATTCCTCCCCTGTAAAAAAATAAATAATTCAAGTAAAAGTTGAGCCTGATATATATGAGTACAATAGACATTGTTTGTGCTAGGAAGAGAAAGAAGAAAAAGATAGTGTACTACCGTGGGTGAACCATGTGGATGAATTTGAGTGGTAGAAATAGAAAAGCTGCTCTTTACCATCTCATTTTATTAACACACGCGTTTACTCTGAACAAATGATTAACAAATATGATTAGTATCTATGATTAACCACCTCTTGCAATTCTTTAGTTTAACATGTAAAATTTTCCGAAATCATACGGTCTTTTATAAAAAAAAAAAACGCTGCTGTGCTACGTGAAAATTGCAGGCAAGGAAAAATGTGAATTATTGTAAATAGTAGTAGCAATTACTAGTGAATGAAATTATGAGATATTATACTTTTTTATTAATTGACTTACAACCTCTCCAATTTAAAAAGATTCCTCCCCTGTAAAAAAACAAATAATTCAAGTAAAAGTTGAGCCTGATATATATGAGTACAATAAACATTGTTTGTGCTAGGAAGAGAAAGAAGAAAAAGATAGTGTACTACCGTGGGTGAACCATGTGGATGAATTTGAGTGGTACAAATAGAAAAGCTGCACTTTACCATCACATTTTATTAACACACGCGTTTACTCTGAACAAATGATTAACAAATATGATTAGTATCTATGATTAACCACCTCTTGCACTTCTTTAGTTTAACATGTAAAATTTTCCGAAATCCTACGGTCTTTTCTAAAAAAAAAAAATGCTGCTGTGCTACGTGAAAATTGCAGGCAAGGAAAAATGTGAATTATTGTAAATTGTAGTGGCAATTACTAGTGAATGAAATTATGAGATATTATACTTTTTTATTAATTGACATACAACCTCTCCAATTTAAAAAGATTCCTTCCCTGTAAAAAAATAAATAATTCAAGTAAAACTTGAGCCTGATATATATAAGTACAATAGACATTGTTTGTGCTAGGAAGAGAAAGAAGAAAAAGATAGTGTACTACCGTGGGTGAACCATGTGGATGAATTTGAGTGGTAGAAAAAGAAAAGCTGCTCTTTACCATCTCATTTTATTGACACACGCGTTTACTCTGAACAAATGATTAACAAATATGATTAGTATCTATCATTAACCACCTCTTGCATTTCTTTAGTTTAACATGTAAAATTTTCCAAAATCCTACGGTCTTTTCTAAAAAAAAAAGGGCTGCTGTGCTACGTGAAAATTGCAGGCAATGAAAAATGTGAATTATTGTAAAGAGTAGTAGCAATTACTAGTGAATGAAATTATGAGATATTATACTTTTTTATTAATTGACATACAACCTCTCCAATTTAAAAAGATTCCTCCCCTGTAAAAAAATAAATAATTCAAGTAAAACTTGAGCCTGATATATATGAGTACAATAGACATTGTTTGTGCTAGGAAGAGAAAGAAGAAAAAGATAGTGGACTGCGTGGGTGAACCACGTGGATGAATTTGAGTGGTAGAAATAGAAAAGCTGCTCTTTACCATCTCATCTTATTGACACACGCGTTTACTCTGAACAAATGATTAACAAAAATGATTAGTATCTATCATTAACCACCTCTTGCATTTCTTTAGTTTAACATGTAAACTTTTCCGAAATCCTACGGTCTTTTCTAAAAAAAAAAAATGCTGTTGTGCTACGTGAAAATTGCAGGCAAGGAAAAATGTGAATTATTGTAAATAGTAGTAGCAATTACTATTGAATGAAATTATGAGATATTATACTTTTTTATTAATTGACTTACAACCTCTCCAATTTAAAAAAGATTCCTCCCCTGTAAAAAAAAAAAAAAAATTCAAGTAAAAGTTGATCCTGATATATATGAGGACAATAGACATTGTTTGTGCTAGGAAGAGAAAGAAGAAAAAGATAGTGTACTACCGTGGGTGAACCATGTGGACGAATTTGAGTGGTAGAAATAGAAAAGCTGCTCTTTAGCATCTCATTTTATTGACACACGTGTTTACTCTAAACAAATGATTAACAAATATGATTAGTATCTATGATTAACCACCTCTTGCATTTCTTTAGTTTAACATGTAAAATTTTCCGAAATCTTACGGTCTTTTCTTTAAAAAAAAAGGCTGCTGTGCTACGTGAAAATTGCAGGCAATGAAAAATGTGAATTATTGTAAATAGTAGTAGCAATTACTAGTGAATGAAATTATGAGATATTATACTTTTTTATTAATTGACATACAATCTCTCCAATTTAAAAAGATTCCTCCCCTGTAAAAAAACAAATAATTCAAGTAAAAGTTGAGCCTAATATATATGAGTACAATAGACATTGTTTGTGCTAGGAAGAGAAAGAAGAAAAAGATAGTGTACTACCGTAGGTGAACCATGTGGATGAATTTGAGTGGTACAAATAGAAAAGCTGCTCTTTGCCATCTCATTTTATTAACACACGCGTTTACTCTGAACAAATGATTAACAAATATGATTAGTATCTATGATTAACCACCTCTTGCATTTCTTTAGTTTAACATGTAAAATTTTCCGAAATCCTACGGTCTTTTCTAAAAAAAAAAAACGCTGCTGTGCTACGTGAAAATTGCAGGCAAGGAAAAATGTGAATTATTGTAAATAGTAGTAGCAATTACTAGTGAATGAAATTATGAGATATTATACTTTTTTATTAATTGACATACAACCTCTCCAATTTAAAAAGATTCCTCCCCTGTAAAAAAAACAAATAATTCAAGTAAAAGTTGAGCCTCATATATATGAGTACAATAGACATTGTTTGTGCTAGGAAGAGAAAGAGGAAAAAGATATCGTACTACCGCGGGTGAACCATGTGGATGAATTTGAGTGGTAGAAATAGGAAAACTGCTCTTTACCATCTCATTTTATTGACACACGCGTTTACTCTGACCAAACGATTAACAAATAAGATTAGTATCTATGATTAACCACCTCTTGCATTTTTTTAGTTTAACATGTAAAATTTTCCGAAATCCTACGGTTTTTTCGATAAAAAAAAAAGGCTATTGTGCTACGTGAAAATTGCATGCTAGGAAAAATGTGAATTATTGTAAATAGTAGTAGCAATTACTAGTGAATGAAATTATGAGATATTATACTTTTATATTAATTGACATACAACCTCTCCAATTTAAAAAGATTCCTCCCCTGTAAAAAAATAAATAATTCAAGTAAAAGTTGAGCCTGATATATATGAGTACAATAGACATTGTTTGTGCTAGGAAGAGAAAGAAGAAAAAGATAGTGTACTACCGTGGGTGAACCATGTGGAGGAATTTGAGTGGTAGAAATAGAAAAGCTGCTCTTTACCATATCATTTTATTGACACACGCGTTTACTCTGAACAAATGATTAACAAATATGATTAGTATCTATGATTAACCACCTCTTGCATTTCTTTAGTTTAACATGTAAAATTTTCCGAAATCCTACGGTCTTTTCTATAAAAAAAAGGCTGGTGTGCTACGTGAAAATTGCAATCGAGGAAAAATGTGAATTATTGTAAATAGTAGTAGCAATTACTAGTGAATGAAATTATGAGATATTATACTTTTATATTAATTGACATACAACCTCTCCAATTTAAAAAGATTCCTCCCCTGTAAAAAAATAAATAATTCAAGAAAAAGTTGAGCCTGATATATATGAGTACAATAGACATTGTTTGTGCTAGGAAGAGAAAGAAGAAAAAGATAGTGTACTACCGTGGGTGAACCATGTGGAGGAATTTGAGTGGTAGAAATAGAAAAGCTGCTCTTTACCATATCATTTTATTGACACACGCGTTTACTCTGAACAAATGATTAACAAATATGATTAGTATCTATGATTAACCACCTCTTGCATTTCTTTAGTTTAACATGTAAAATTTTCCGAAATCCTACGGTCTTTTCTAAAAAAAAAAAACGCTGCTGTGCTACGTGAAAATTGCAGGCAAGGAAAAATGTGAATTATTGTAAATAGTAGTAGCAATTACTAGTGAATGAAATTATGAGATATTATACTTTTTTATTAATTGACATACAACCTCTCCAATTTAAAAAGATTCCTCCCCTGTAAAAAAATAAATAATTCAAGTAAAACTTGAGCCTGATATATATGAGTACAATAGACATTGTTTGTGCTAGGAAGAGAAAGAAGAAAAAGATAGTGTACTACCGTGGGTGAACCATGTGGATGAATTTGAGTGGTAGAAAAAGAAAAGCTGCTCTTTACCATCTCATTTTGTTGACACACGCGTTTACTCTGAACAAATGATTAACAAATATGATTAGTATCTATCATTAACCACCTCTTGCATTTCTTTAGTTTAACATGTAAAATTTTCCGAAATCCTACGGTCTTTTCTACAAAAAAAAGGCTGTTGTGCTACGTGAAAATTGCAAGCAAGGAAAAATGTGAATTATTGTAAATAGTAGTAGCAATTACTAGTGAATGAAATTATGAGATATTATACTTTTTTATTAATTGACATACAACCTCTCCAATTTAAAAAGATTCCTCCCCTGTAAAAAAAACAAATAATTCAAGTAAAAGTTGAGCCTCATATATATGAGTACAATAGACATTGTTTGTGCTAGGAAGAGAAAGAGGAAAAAGATATCGTACCACCGCGGGTGAACCATGTGGATGAATTTGAGTGGTAGAAATAGGAAAACTGCTCTTTACCATCTCATGTTATTGACACACGCGTTTACTCTGACCAAACGATTAACAAATATGATTAGTATCTATGATTAACCACCTCTTGCATTTTTTTAGTTTAACATGTAAAATTTTCCGAAATCCTACGGTTTTTTCGATAAAAAAAAAAGGCTATTGTGCTACGTGAAAATTGCATGCTAGGAAAAATGTGAATTATTGTAAATAGTAGTAGCAATTACTAGTGAATGAAATTATGAGATATTATACTTTTATATTAATTGACATACAACCTCTCCAATTTAAAAAGATTCCTCCCCTGTAAAAAAATAAATAATTCAAGTAAAAGTTGAGCCTGATATATATGAGTACAATAGACATTGTTTGTGCTAGGAAGAGAAAGAAGAAAAAGATAGTGTACTACCGTGGGTGAACCATGTGGAGGAATTTGAGTGGTAGAAATAGAAAAGCTGCTCTTTACCATATCATTTTATTGACACACGCGTTTACTCTGAACAAATGATTAACAAATATGATTAGTATCTATGATTAACCACCTCTTGCATTTCTTTAGTTTAACATGTAAAATTTTCCGAAATCCTACGGTCTTTTCTATAAAAAAAAGGCTGGTGTGCTACGTGAAAATTGCAATCGAGGAAAAATGTGAATTATTGTAAATAGTAGTAGCAATTACTAGTGAATGAAATTATGAGATATTATACTTTTATATTAATTGACATACAACCTCTCCAATTTAAAAAGATTCCTCCCCTGTAAAAAAACAAATAATTCAAGTAAAAGTTGAGCCTGATATATATGAGTACAATAGACATTGTTTGTGCTAGGAAGAGAAAGAAGAAAAAGATAGTGTACTACCGTGGGTGAACCATGTGGATGAATTTGAGTGGTACAAATAGAAAAGCTGCTCTTTACCATCTCATTTTATTAACACACGCGTTTACTCTGAACAAATGATTAACAAATATGATTAGTATCTATGATTAACCACCTCTTGCATTTCTTTAGTTTAACATGTAAAATTTTCCGAAATCCTACTGTCTTTTCTTAAAAAAAAAAACGTTGCTGTGCTACGTCAAAATTGCAGGCAAGGAAAAATGTGAATTATTGTAAATAGTAGTAGCAATTACTAGTGAATGAAATTATGAGATATTATACTTTTTTATTAATTGACATACAACCTCTCCAATTTAAAAAGATTCCTCCCCTGTAAAAAAATAAATAATTCAAGTAAAAGTTGAGCCTGATATATATGAGTACAATAGACATTGTTTGTGCTAGGAAGAGAAAGAAGAAAAAGATAGTGTACTACCGTGGGTGAACCATGTGGATGAATTTGAGTGGTAGAAAAAGAAAAGCTGCTCTTTACCATCTAATTTTATTGACACACGCGTTTACTCTGAACAAATGATTAACAAATATGATTAGTATCTATCATTAACCACCTCTTGCATTTCTTTAGTTTAACATGTAAAATTTTCCGAAATCCTACGGTCTTTTCTACAAAAAAAAGGCTGTTGTGCTACGTGAAAATTGCAAGCAAGGAAAAATGTGAATTATTGTAAATAGTAGTAGCAATTACTAGTGAATGAAATTATGAGATATTATACTTTTTTATTAATTGACATACAACCTCTCCAATTTAAAAAGATTCCTCCCCTGTACAAAAATAAATAATTCAAGTAAAAGTTGAGCCTGATATATATGAGTACAATAGACATTGTTTGTGCTAGGAAGAGAAAGAAGAAAAAGATAGTGTACTACCGTGGGTAAACTATGTGGATGAATTTGAGTGGTAGAAATAGAAAAGCTGCTCTTTACGATCTCATTTTATTGACACACGCGTTTACTCTGAACAAATGATTAACAAATATGATTAGTATCTATGATTAACCACCTCTTGCATTTCTTTAGTTTAACATGTAAGATTTTCCGGAATCCTACGGTCTTTTCTATAAAAAAAAAAGCTGCTGTGCTATGTGAAAATTGCATGCTAGGAAAAATGTGAATTATTGTAAATAGTAGTAGCAATTACTAGTGAATGAAATTATGAGATATTATACTTTTATATTAATTGACATACAACCTCTCCAATTTAAAAAGATTCCTCCCCTGTAAAAAAATAAATAATTCAAGTAAAAGTTGAGCCTGATATATATGAGTACAATAGACATTGTTTGTGCTAGGAAGAGAAAGAAGAAAAAGATAGTGTACTACCGTGGGTGAACCATGTGGAGGAATTTGAGTGGTAGAAATAGAAAAGCTGCTCTTTACCATATCATTTTATTGACACACGCGTTTACTCTGAACAAATGATTAACAAATATGATTAGTATCTATGATTAACCACCTCTTGCATTTCTTTAGTTTAACATGTAAAATTTTCCGAAATCCTACGGTCTTTTCTATAAAAAACAGGCTGTTGTGCTACGTGAAAATTGCAAGCAAGGAAAAATGTGAATTATTGTAAATAGTAGTAGCAATTACTAGTGAATGAAATTATGAGATATTATACTTTTTTATTAATTGACATACAACCTCTCCAATTTAAAAAGATTCTTCCCCTTTAAAAAAAACAAATAATTCAAGTAAAAGTTGAGCCTGATATATGTGAGTACAATAGACATTGTTTGTGCTAGGGAGAGAAAGAAGAAAAACATATCGTACTACCGCGGGTGAACCGTGTGGATGAATTTGAGTGGTAGAAATAGGAAAACTGCTCTTTACCATCTCATTTTATTGACACGCGTTTACTCTGAACAAATGATTAACAAATATGATTAGTATCTATGATTAACCACCTCTTGCATTTCTTTAGTTTAACATGTAAAATTTTCCGAAATCCTACGGTCTTTTCAAAAAAAAAAAATGTTGCTGTGCTCCGTGAAAATTGCAGGCAAGGAAAAATGTGAATTATTGTAAATAGTAGTAGCAATTAATAGTGAATGAAATTATGAGATATTATACTTTTTTATTAATTGACATACAACCTCTACAATTTAAAAAGATTCCTCCCCTGTAAAAAAATAAATAATTCAAGTAAAAGTTGAGCCTGATATATATGAGTACAATAGACATTGTTTGTGCTAGGAAGAGAAAGAAGAAAAAGATAGTGTACTACCGTGGGTGAACCATGTGGATGAATTTGAGTGGTAGAAATAGAAAAGCTGCTCTTTACCATCTCATTTTATTGACACACGCGTTTACTCTGAACAAATGATTAACAAATATGATTAGTATCTATGATTAACCACCTCTTGCATTTCTTTAGTTTAACATGTAAAATTTTCCGAAATCCTACGGTCTTTTCTATAAAAAAAAATGCTGCTGTGCTACGTGAAAATTGCAGGCAAGGAAAAATGTGAATTATTGTAAATAGTAGTAGCAATTACTAGTGAATGAAATTATGAGATATTATACTTTTTTATTAATTGATATACAACCTTTCCAATTTAAAAAGATTCCTCCCCTGTAAAAAAATAATTAATTCAAGTAAAAGTTGAGCCTGATATATATGAGTACAATAGACATTGTTTGTGCTAGGAAGAGAAAGAAGAAAAAGATAGTATACTACCGTGGGTGAACCATCTGGATGAATTTGAGTGGTAGAAATAGAAAAGTTGCTCTTTACCATCTCATTTTATTGACACACGCGTTTACTCTGAACAAATGATTAACAAATATGATTAGTATCTATGATTAACCACCTCTTGCATTTCTTTAGTTTAACATGCAAAATTTTCCGAAGGGATTGCGCACCCGGAGGTCCCTCCACTTATTATTTTCATTTTAGTCAGTCCCTAACGTTTGTTTTTGTTCGATTTGGTCCCACACGTTACCTCCGTTATACCCGCGGAGTCCCTCCTCCCTAAACGGTGACAAACGGCCGTTAGTTTCTATTATTTTATTATTAGAACTAAAAAAGGTGCTGCAAGCATGTCCCATGTGTCGGAAAATATTATTTTCTTTTCTTTTCTTCTCTGTTTTTCTCCCTTTTTTTTCCTTTCCTAACTAATTTAAACTAACAAAATCAAAACTAATTTAACTAAACAAATTAAAAATAATTATTCCTACTTTTTCTCTTTCTTTTTCTTTATGGATCCAACCAGCACCTTTCTCCCTTTTTTTCCCCTTTCTTTCTAGGGGTGTCAAAATGGGTCCGACCCGACGGGTCGACCCTTACCCGACCCTCATTTTGACCCATTGGGTCATCATTTTTCGACCCGTAAAATAATGGGTCAGTAACGGGTCAACCCTACGGGTCGAGGGTCGACCCATCTGACCCGTTTAAATTTTAAAACAAAAACCCTTCTCCTCAACTTCGCGATTCTTCAAAATCTCCAAAACCATCGCCGCCCTTCGAGATTCTCCAATCTCCACCATCGCGATGTAATTACAAGGGTCGATTCAACTTGCAAGAAATTTGATAAGTATGATGTCGATAAGCAAAAGGAGAGTAACATCTCTGGCGATGACTCCTTCGCTCGCTTGTACGGCGTCTTTGACTCCGAAATCAATTCCGCCCTCCAAGTAATTCACTTTTTTTCTGTGGGTTTTTGTTTTTTCATCTGTTGCTTTGAATTTAGTATGTTTTCAATTTAGTTCAATCGGATGGAACGAAATAATGATAAAAATTGCAGAAATCGGAGACGGCGACCGAGGAGAAGATTAGAGCGGTGGCGGACTAGCCCTTATTATCATAGCTGCTGTAATGCTTGCTCCCTCCAATTCCACTACCTCCGCCGCTCCGTCCACCCTCCACAGTGCGTATACGCTTTCACATAGTATACTTTTGTTGTTTCAGATTTTGGAATTTTTTGTAATCTACTTTTTGGTGCTTTGTAGGTTTGAAGGAGATTGCATCGCTGATTGAGACTAGTGCATATGGTCGTGAGGTGCGGCGGATTATGCGAGCTGTGAGGCAAACAATGGCGCTCAAGCGGAAGCTGAAGCCTTCTGTGCTCTCTGCTTTTCTCAATTTCGCACTCACTCTTGGATCAGATCCGTATAACAAGCTTACCTCTTTTCTTCCCAAGGTATTCTTTAAGCATGTGTTTTGATTCTGAATCTGCTTTGGCGTAAGTGGTTGAATAGATTTCTATGGAATTTATAGAACCTGGGTAATAGTTGAGGAGGGTTAGTGAATTGACTGTATAACATGTGTGGGAGCAGGAGGATGAGCATGAGATGGAGGTTGATACTGCAACATCTGTAACTCAAGCTCCTGTGAAGCACTCTGTGCCAGAGCTAGAGATATATTGCTACCTGCTGGTGTTGATATTTTTGATTGACCAGAAGAAATTCAGTGAGGTAAAACAGTGCTTGGAAATGTCAAAAGCTATAGATACACATACGAACACACAGTGAAATCAGTGGGTTAAGGTGTCACTTTATTTTTCAGGCAAAGGCTTGTTCATCAGCTAGCATTGCCCGGCTGAAGAACGTGAATAGGAGGACTGTTGATGTTCTAGCATCCAGGCTCTACTTCTATTATTCACTTAGCTATGAGCTCACTGATGATCTTGCTGAGATTAGAGGGTAATTGCATCCCATCTAAAATTCATTGCATCCCATCTGAGATTAAGGTTTACCTACACCTCCTCCCTCTGTGGTGTAGGTAAACCTTTCATCTTTACTGTGGTAATTGATGACTAGTTCTTCAGTTTTTTCGTTTGATTCTTTTATTGTTGTTTGGATGCTTGTTGTTCTGTTTCTAGGAGTAATCCTTGTATATAGTTGCAACTTTAGCAAATTTTGATAACAGGTACATCTAATGTTATCAGTGGTTAGCACAGAGTACAGACAATTTTGTTATGATCGTTGGAACAATATAGCAAATTTTTTCCAACAAATCTTGCCATGAGAAAATCCAGAAAGCTGGCTATTAATAAGTGCACTATGTTGGTTTTCTTTTGTTAGCTTCTATGGATTAGGGACATAATTAAGTTGTATCGATGTCGATTGGTCCTTTGATGTCCATCTGTATCTTCTGATTAGGTTATACTATTTTATATTTGATCATAGTTTTCTGGCACTGGATTGTGAATGTATGATGTAAAAGGTTGCGTTAATGCATATGTCTTAGATTATCAAGGTGTCATTTCTCATTATTGCAACATTTTGTTTTCTTTATCTCATGTTTATATTTTGTGAAAGCAGAGACAAACATGAATTGGAACTGGACTTGTTTATATTGTGTGGGTAGTTGGCATTCATTTGTCACAAGTATTGGGTTGATTGCGATAATAAGACTGTGCTGCAGTTGGAATTTATATTGCTTGTTCTGTTTCATTTCCTTTCTTCTTTCATACTAAAAGCATATATATGTAGCTCGATATGTAGAGTGGTATTGAGAGAAGGCAAAGGAAGATGACGTAAAACCTCTTCATCCTTTTTTTTGGAATTAGTTTCATGTCATTTTCTTCTAAGAATCTAAACTGCATGCATTTAATTTGTGATGTGATGTGTAGTATACGAATGGAGTTCACTGAAAATATTATTTTTTCTAAGAATCTAAACTGCATGTATAGAATTAATTTTACTTTCGATTGCTAATTTTCGTTTAAATACATGCAATTTTAATGTAAGAATTAGTACAAATGTAATTTGTTTAATGTTTATGCTAGAATTTCATTTTTAAATCCGTTTATTTCATTGTAGTATTTGTTTAGAAATTTAAATGCATAAAATATATAGTATAAAGCTTGTTAATCGAAGAATCAAGTCAATAACAACTTGTTTTTATAAAAAAATTATTTTAAAATTTTTCGTAAAGAAAATTGATATTTTAAATGCACCATTACTTTTAAAAACAAAAACCCATATCAAAAAAATAATAAAAATTTCGGGTCAATAAACGGGTCAGAATTCGGGTCGGGTTGACCCACCCAAATTTGGATGGGTTGACCCACCCGAATTTGAGCGGGTTGGCCCGCCTTATAGCGTGAATGGGTCGTAAGCAGGTCAACGGGTCGCGTGCGGGTCATGCTGACCCGTTAACGACCCGTTTGACCCTCTAGAATTTTGCCACCATAAAGACAAAACATGTCAAAACGACGTCGTTTCACTTAATCAAAACGACATCGTTTCGCTTAACGTGTCAGACGGGTCGGGTCGGGTCGACCCGCTACCCTGCGGGTCAGAAATGGGTCGGGTCATTTTTGACCCGCTACCCGGCGGGTCAGCACTAAACGGGTCGGGTCGGGTCGACCCGTTTGACACCCTTATTTCTTTCCTAATTAATTTAAATTAACAAAATAGGAAATGAATTAATACCCAATCTGGAATGAATTCATTGAAAATAGAAAATGAATTAATTGAAGACAACAATTGAATCAATTGGAAACGAGCAATTGAATTAATTGAACTCAAAACAATTGAATTAATCGA
This sequence comes from Viola odorata, assembly GCA_963691705.1. Lineage (NCBI taxonomy): Eukaryota > Viridiplantae > Streptophyta > Magnoliopsida > Malpighiales > Violaceae > Viola > Viola odorata. The sequence goes on from OY829543.1 coordinate 8,873,132, forward strand.
AAACAACCCGTACCCGTTCATACAAACCCAAACCAAAACTCACCAGGCCCATCACTCATTTTCTCTCCCTCCAAATCCAAACCGCCATCACCATCGGCAATCATCACTGCCACACCAACACAGACCAGATCTCCGCACCCACAAAGCCACACCCATCGGCAATCATCACTGCTACTCATCACCGCCACAGCTCATCCCTCATTGCCATCATCATCGTCGGACCCTCTCCTTGAGACACGTTCCCACTCTCTCATTTTCTCACCACACACACGCTCACTTAAAAAAAAACAGAGACATACCATCGCTCTCCCTTTCCCTCGCCGCAGCACCACCGTTCTCCCTCTCCCTCACCGCAGCACCAACTGCGGCCGACGGAACCCTCTCCGATTGGCTCGGATTGAAAGAGGAGATGAGGTTTGAGGGGTATATTTGCGTAGACCTAGACTAGAGGTTTTGATTGGGTACGAATTGTATTCGATTGGGTGAAGGAGAGATGGTTGTGCTAGCTGGAAGAGAAAGGTAGTGGTGGTGGTTGGTGGAGGAGGGAGGTGGTACTGGTAGGTGGAGGAGGCTTGTGATTGTGGGTGAAAGAGAGATGGTGGTGGAGGTGAAGGGGGGACAGGACATTTTTGGGAGATTTGTGTGAGAAAGGAAATTGATGAAGGAGGGGAAGAATCAAAATTGAAATTGGAATCGAATAGGAGATGTAGGAAAGGAAGAGATGGGATCGGGCTATGTTTAGGTTAGGGAGGGATTGATTAGGAAGGAAGAGATATATGAAACGGAAATTTGGAATTAAAATTCAAATTGATTTAGATTTTTAATTCCATTTTTTATTTTCAATTTTTTCATTTATTTCATTTTTCATTTTGTTAATTTAAATAAATTAGGAAAGAAAGAGAAAAGAAAAATGAGAAAAACGGAGAAGAAAAGAAAAAAAATGGTATTTCCCGACACGTGGGTCGCGCAGTCAAATACTTTTTCAGATTTAATATTAAAATAATCGAAACTAACCGCCGTTTGTCACCGTTTTTGGAGGAGGGACTCCGCGGATGTAACGGAGGTAACGTGTGGGACCAAATCGAACAAAAACAAACGTTAGGGACTGACTAAAATGAAAATAATAAGTGGAGGGACCCCCGGGTGCGGAATCCCATTTTCCGAAATCCTACGGTCTTCTCTAAAAAAAAAAGGCTGCTGTGCTACGTGAAAATTGCAGGCAAGGAAAAATGTGAATTATTGTAAATAGTAGTAGCAATTACTAGTGAATGAAATTATGAGATATTATACTTTTTTATTAATTGACATACAACCTCTCCAATTTAAAAAGATTCCTCCCCTGTGAAAAAACAAATAATTCAAGTAAATGTTGAGCCTGATATATATGAGTACAATAGACATTGTTTGTGCTAGGAAGAGAAAGAAGAAAAAGATAGTGTACTACCGTGGGTGAACCATGTGGATGAATTTGAGTGGTAGAAATAGAAAAGCTGCTCTTTACCATATCATTTTATTGACACACGTGTTTACGCTGAACAAATGATTAACAAATATGATTAGTATCTATGATTAACCACCTCTTGCATTTCTTTAGTTTAACATGTAAAATTTTCCGAAATCCTACGGTCTTTTCTACAAAAAAAAGGTTGTTGTGCTACGTGAAAATTGCAAGCAAGGAAAAATGTGAATTATTGTAAATAGTAGTAGCAATTGATAAACAATAATAGGCCTAGAGGGGGGGGGTGAATAGGCACTTCAAAAATCTGCACACAAGAGAAGAGAGAATAGCAAACACAAGATGTATAGTGGTTCCAATTCACAACCGAATTGTACTCCACTACCTAAGAGTCCTCCTCTTAGGATTTTCGAATGCAAACCTTTGCTATTCACTTGAGCTTTTACGGGATCAGCTCACAACCTTACAATTGGTTTTCCGGGGCTCACCAACAACCTTACAAGTAGTTTTTCACGGGCTAAACTACAACCTATAGTTTTTCAAGGCACAACTATAACCTATGGTTTTTTCAAGGGCTCAACCACAAACCTAAGTTCTCTTTCAATGGGATGAGAACACTACCCTTAACCCAAAAGTGTTAGGTACACTTTTCAAACCTTCACAATTAAATCAATGTAATTGCAACAACCAAATTGGTGTACAAGATAAATAAATATATGATTGCAAATCAACACCAATAAATGTTCAAAGTTACCTCAAGAAGAAAGCCAAAGAAACCCAGAATTGTATGCAAGAATATTTGAATCCTTGAAGAGAAGCTTGCATAAAATGAGAATGTTGAATCTTTGGGTTTGTAAATGTGATTTTGTGTTTTGGAAGTTGTAAGAGCTTTCTTGATGTTTCTTGTTATGTTTAAACTCATATGGGATGAGTATTTATAGGTAGGAAGGTGTAGAAGCTCGGACAAGGGAGTATGGGGTCAAATATAGCCGTTGGAAGTGGAGAAAATAGCTGTTGGCGCGTTTCTCCTGGGCTGGGGCGGCATGCCGCCAGACACCAAAGAGCTGGGGCGGCATGCCGCTAGCTTCGCTTCTAGACAACCAAAAATAATTCAGTTATGCGTTCACACTGCGCGCCAAAATGTCAATGACCATAACTTCTGATCCAACCGTCCGATTTGGCTGAAACTTGTCTTAAATGAAAGCTAACATCCTGAAGTTTCCATCAAGCCCTTGTTCTCTCAAATCAGACTCCATTTGCTTGTCCAAATGCTTGATGTAACCACGCGATGAAATTCTGGCTTGAAATGGCCAGACAAGACCCATTCCTATAAAATTAAGTTCAAAGACACTTGATCTTCTAGCTTGTGATATCTTGATTTGTTGCTTCTTTTCTTATTTGCTTGATCACAAACTACACACACTTTAACTTCAAATTGCATTAGTAATACTAATTAGTTTGTGTGTCTAAAATCATCAAAACAAGAGTAAGTTGCCCTTGGGCTAACAATCTCCCCCTTTTTGATGATGACAACCACAAGCTAATTATAAAACATAATTGAACTAGCAATTGAAGTTGAAGTCAAAATGGAGAAAACTTACATCTCCTATCTTTGCCAAAGGAATGCTCCCCCTACAAGAAACATTAGTGCACAAAGAGCTACCAATAAAATGCATTAGTACAAATAGAACATGGCAAAAGATTTTAAAGTTTTGCTCCCCCTAAAACTTACATTTCCCTTTAAACATATTCTCCCCCTCAACTTATTCTCCCCCTTTGTCATTAGCAAAAAGGTTAAATAAATCAAAGAAGGCCAACTAGATTATACAAGGAGTAATAAAGGAGCAAGCAAAGATCAAATGCAACTCACCAAAAACGATTATCCAATCAAAAATTGAAATAGAGAGATGATAACCAAAAGCTTACTCAAATGGATTGCAAATACCGATTTCATGTCTAAGCTCCACAAAATGTTCTTTGGCAAGAGCTTTGGTAAAAATATCTGCAAGTTGTTTGTTAGTACCAACAAATTCAAGCATAATATCTCCTTTAGCCAAATGATCACGAATAAAATGATGTTTTATATCAATGTGCTTAGTTCGTGAGTGGCAAATAGGATTCTTGGTCAATTGGATAGCACTTAGATTATCACAAAACACAGGAATTTTACAAAACTTAAGATCAAAATCTTCTAAGGTTTGTTTCATCCATAAAATTTGAGATACACAAGATCCGGCAGCAATATATTCAGCTTCCGTAGTAGAAATAGCTACCGAATTTTGTTTCTTACTTGACCAAGAAACCATAGCTTGTCCCAAAAATTGACATGTACCACTTGTGCTCTTCCTATCGGTTTTAGAACCGGCAAAATCTGAATCGGTATAACCAATTAAATCAATGCTAGACCCTTTGGGATACCAAAGACCTAATTTAGATGTACCTTTCAAATATTTGAAAATTCTTTTCAAAGCAATCAAGTGAGACTCTTTAGGACAAGATTGAAAACGAGCAAATAGACAAACACTAAACATTATATCCGGTCTACTTGCCGTTAAATATAAAAGACTTCCAATCATACCTCGATATAGAGTAACATCTATATCTTTACCATCTTCATCTTTGTCGAGGTTGACGGTTGGACTAAGGGGAATAGGACTCTCCTTGACATCTTTGTATCCATATTTGTTGAGGAGATCCTTGATATATTTTGCTTGATTGATGAAAATACCTTCTTTGGTTTGTCGAATTTGGAGTCCAAGAAAGAATGTCAATTCTCCCATCATGCTCATTTCGAACTCACTATGCATACATTTTTCAAACTCCTTGCACAAAGAATCGTTAGTGGCACCAAAGATAATGTCATCAACATAAATTTGCACAATCAACATATGCTTACCATCATGTTTAGTAAAGAGTGTAGAATCAATCTTTCCCATCTTAAAACCATTTTTCAATAAAAATTGACTCAAACGATCATACCAAGCTCTAGGGGCTTGTTTAAGACCATATAGAGCCTTTTCCAATTTAAAAACATGGTTAGGAAATTTATGATCTTCAAAACCGGGAGGTTGCTTAACATATACTTCTTCCATGATGTAACCATTCAAAAATGCACTTTTAACATCCATTTGATATAAACTTATATTTTTAAAACATGCAAAGGCTAACAACATGCGAATGGCTTCAAGTCTAGCAACCGGGGCAAATGTTTCATCAAAATCAATACCTTCTTGTTGGTTATACCCTTGGGCTACCAATCTAGCTTTGTTCCTTATAACATTTCCCGATTCATCAAGTTTGTTTCTAAAAACCCACTTGGTTCCAATAATAGTGTGGTTGCTAGGCCTAGGGACTAAATTCCAAACACAATTTCTCTCAAATTGATTTAGTTCCTCTTGCATGGCAATCAACCAATATTCATCATGAGAGGCATCATCAAATTTCTTAGGTTCAAATTGAGAGACAAAAGCATGATGATCATTTAAATGTCTAAGAGATGAACGAGTGACTCTACCTTGGCGATTACCTATAATTTGTTCTTGTGGATGGGCATTCATCATTTTCCAAGGTCTTGAATTGGAGGGGCCTTGATTACTTTGATTTGCTTCAACATTTGCATCATCAAGGACCTCTTCTACTGTTTCCTTCTCCTCTTGAATTTTTGGATTTTCTAGAGAAGGTGTGTTGTCCTTTGAATCATCAAGAATCTCCATAGGAGGATACTCTTGAAGGCTTCCAAAAATATCAACATCATCAACACTAGCTGTCTTTTGCACACTTTCAAAAGGATTAGTCTCATCAAATGCAATGTGCATGGATTCTTCTACAACTAGAGTTCTTTTATTATACACTCTATAAGCTTTGCTAGAAGTAGAGTATCCAAGGAAAATACCTTCATCCGACTTTGCATCAAATTTTCCTAAATTGTCTTTGATATTCAAAATAAAACATTTACACCCAAAGACTCTAAGATGACCAATGGTGGGTTTTCTATCATACCATAATTCGTAACAAGTCTTGTTTAAAAGAGGACGAATTAAAACACGATTTAAAACATAGCATGCGGTACTAACGGCTTCGGCCCAAAAATATTTTGGCAAAGTATGTTCATTCAAAAGAGTCCTAGCCGCTTCTTGCAATGACCTATTTTTCCTCTCAACTACCCCATTTTGTTGAGGAGTGCGAGGACATGAAAAATTATGATTAATACCATTTTCATTGCAAAACTCTTGAAATATACCATTTTCAAATTCTCCACCATGATCACTTCTAATTTTGGAAATTTTGAAACCTTTTTCATTTTGAATTTTATAGCAAAGTCTTTTGAAGTTATCACATGCATCATGTTTATGAGACAAGAATAAAACCCATGTAAATCTAGAATAGTCATCCACAATTACAAAACAATACTTCTTACCACCCAAGCTAGCTGTCCTTATTGGTCCAAAAAGGTCAAGGTGAAGAAGTTCAAGTGGCCTAGAAGTAGACACGGATTTGATGGACTTGAATGAGCTCTTGATTTGCTTTCCATATTGGCACGCATCACACAAGCCTTCCATCTCATACTTCAAAGTAGGTAGTCCTCGTACAAGCTCCTTCCTAGATAGCTTTGCAATATGATCCATTCCTACATGAACAAGTCTCCTATGCCATATTGAAGAATTATCTACTAAAGCACTTAAACATGTATGATCATTGTTAGAAATATCATTCAAATCAATCATGTAAATATTTCTAACTCTATTACCAATAAAAACAAGTGCTTGTGTGTGTACATTTCTAACTTCACAATGTGTAGAATAAAAAATAACATATAAATCTCTATCACATAATTGACTTATGCTCAAGAGGTTGAATTTTAAACCTTGTACAAACAACACATTTTCAATAGAAGGAGAATGACCAACTTTACCGATGCCCAAAACCTTGCATTTTTGGTTATCGCCGAAAGTTACACCTCCTTTGTCTTTCTTCTCCAAATGGGTGAATTTTGACTTGTCACCCGTCATATGCCGTGAGCACCCGCTATCCAAATACCATTTTCGTTCATTGGGTTTCCGGCATTCCTACAAAGACAAATTAGTTAGTCCTAGGAACCCAAACATGTTTGGGTCCTTCCTCATATGCATGTGTACCCTTTGGTACCCAAATTTGTTTCCAACTAACAAATCCTCTACGAATGTAGCAAAAATAAGATAGATGACCAAATTTTTTGCAATAGCTACATTTATAAATCGGTTTAGCATGTGAGGATTTGTGAACTACATTAGAGGATATATCATGCCATTTTGATGAACTACCATGACAATAAGATGAACTAGCATGCTCATTTGAAGAATTAGCTTTAACAAAAACATTTTTACCCTTGTTCATGCTAGTGGAGGAGTTAAAACCAATGCCATGCATATTACCAATTCTCTTTTGCTCATCTATGCATTTATGATGGATATGACTACTCTTCATATATTTAGCTAATGTGTTCTCAAGAGTTTTAACCTTTTCTTCTAAAATTAAGATTTCTTTAGAAGAATCCTTACAAAGCTCACATTTGCCATTTTCCTCTTTGAGCTTACCACAAGCAATATCAAGCAATTTATTTTCATTAGTCAAATTTTTGTTAAGCTCTTCTAGTTCACTAATATCATTCTTAAGGCTTTCTAGTTCCTTAACAAAATTAGTATTTTTCATAGTAGCATTTTCAAAACGAGTAGCTAGTTCATTAAAAACTTCTTGCAATTCATCATAATTACGTTCATCACTAGAAGAGTTGCAAGAACTTACCTCATCATCACTTTGAGCCATAAGGCACAAGTTAGCTACTTCATCTCCGGATGAGGAATCCAAAGGATCACTACTTGAAGTTTCATCCTCATCACTCCATGTGGAGGTTGCTTTAAATGCTCTCCTATGATGTTTCTTCCCATCCTTCTTGTTCTTTGAGCTGTGTTTTTCATACCTCTTTTTCTTTTCGAGTCTAGGACATTCACTCTTGATATGCCCTGGTTTGTCACACTCAAAGCACACAACATCAGCATTAGAATTGAATTTAGAATGGTTAGAAGACTCACTTTGATATCTATTCTTCTTGGAATTTGATTTCCAATGCTTATGGAGTTTTCTTGTGAAGAGAGCAAGAGTCTCATCATCTTCTTCAGTCAACTTGCTAGTGAGGGCAATGTTTTTCTTTTCCTTAGTATTTGCCTCTTCTAAATTATATAGGCCCAACTCATGCTCAAAAGCGGTGAGTGAACTCACAAGTTGAGTGTAAGAAGGCTTCACTTCCTTTTGCTTGATGGTGGTCTTGATTGCTACCCACTTGCTTGGTAGAATGCTTAAGAGTTTCCTCACCATCTCCGAATCACTTTGAGTCAATCCGAGATTATCCATGGCACTGCATAAATTCTGCAATCTTGTGCTAAGATCATAGATAGACTCTCCTTGCATCATCTTGAATAGCTCATATTCAGTTTTGAGTTGATCCAAACGGAGATCACGAACTTGAGCTGTACCCTCGTGCGCCATCTCCAAAGTTTCCCAAATTTGTTTTGCTGTTTTGCAAGAGCAAATGCGATTGAACTCACTAAAAGAGATTGAGACTTGAAGAGCATACATGGCTTTAGCTTCCATGGTTTTCCTTGTCTTTTGAGCATTGGTCCACCTCTCAAAATCAAGAATTCTAAGAGATCCATCCGTTCCGGCTGGTTCAGTTGGAGCCACAAAACCCTTCTCAACACAATCCCACATCTCACAATTGAGGGAAGTAATGAAGGTCTTCATCTTGATCTTCCAATGAAGATAATTGTTGCCATCAAGGTAAGGTGGATGATTGAATGCTCCTCTATCTTGAGTGCTGGAAATTCCTCCTCTATCCATTTGAATCTTTCACTTGAGGTTGTTAGACCCTATTCCAAGTGACCTTGCTCCGCTACCAATTGATAAACAATAATAGGCCTAGAGGGGGGGGTGAATAGGCACTTCAAAAATCTGCACACAAGAGAAGAGAGAATAGCAAACACAAGATGTATAGTGGTTCCAATTCACAACCGAATTGTACTCCACTACCTAAGAGTCCTCCTCTTAGGATTTTCGAATGCAAACCTTTGCTATTCACTTGAGCTTTTACGGGATCAGCTCACAACCTTACAATTGGTTTTCCGGGGCTCACCAACAACCTTACAAGTAGTTTTTCACGGGCTAAACTACAACCTATAGTTTTTCAAGGCACAACTATAACCTATGGTTTTTTCAAGGGCTCAACCACAAACCTAAGTTCTCTTTCAATGGGATGAGAACACTACCCTTAACCCAAAAGTGTTAGGTACACTTTTCAAACCTTCACAATTAAATCAATGTAATTGCAACAACCAAATTGGTGTACAAGATAAATAAATATATGATTGCAAATCAACACCAATAAATGTTCAAAGTTACCTCAAGAAGAAAGCCAAAGAAACCCAGAATTGTATGCAAGAATATTTGAATCCTTGAAGAGAAGCTTGCATAAAATGAGAATGTTGAATCTTTGGGTTTGTAAATGTGATTTTGTGTTTTGGAAGTTGTAAGAGCTTTCTTGATGTTTCTTGTTATGTTTAAACTCATATGGGATGAGTATTTATAGGTAGGAAGGTGTAGAAGCTCGGACAAGGGAGTATGGGGTCAAATATAGCCGTTGGAAGTGGAGAAAATAGCTGTTGGCGCGTTTCTCCTGGGCTGGGGCGGCATGCCGCCAGACACCAAAGAGCTGGGGCGGCATGCCGCTAGCTTCGCTTCTAGACAACCAAAAATAATTCAGTTATGCGTTCACACTGCGCGCCAAAATGTCAATGACCATAACTTCTGATCCAACCGTCCGATTTGGCTGAAACTTGTCTTAAATGAAAGCTAACATCCTGAAGTTTCCATCAAGCCCTTGTTCTCTCAAATCAGACTCCATTTGCTTGTCCAAATGCTTGATGTAACCACGCGATGAAATTCTGGCTTGAAATGGCCAGACAAGACCCATTCCTATAAAATTAAGTTCAAAGACACTTGATCTTCTAGCTTGTGATATCTTGATTTGTTGCTTCTTTTCTTATTTGCTTGATCACAAACTACACACACTTTAACTTCAAATTGCATTAGTAATACTAATTAGTTTGTGTGTCTAAAATCATCAAAACAAGAGTAAGTTGCCCTTGGGCTAACAGCAATTACTAGTGAATGAAATTATGAGATATTATACTTTTTTATTAATTGACATACAACCTCTCCAATTTAAAAAGATTCCTCCCCTGTAAAAAAATAAATAATTCAAGTAAAAGTTGAGCCTGATATATATGAGTACAATAGACATTGTTTGTGCTAGGAAGAGAAAGAAGAAAAAGATAGTGTACTATCGTGGGTGAACCATGTGGAGGAATTTGAGTGGTAGAAATAGAAAAGCTGCTCTTTACCATATCATTTTATTGACACACGCGTTTACTCTGAACAAATGATTAACAAATATGATTAGTATCTATGATTAACCACCTCTTGCATTTCTTTAGTTTAACATGTAAAATTTTCCGAAATCCTACGGTCTTTTCTATAAAAAAAAAGGTTGTTGTGCTACGTGAAAATTGCAAGCAAGGAAAAATGTGAATTATTGTAAATAGTAGTAGCAATTACTAGTGAATGAAATTATGAGATATTATACTTTTTTATTAATTGACATACAACCTCTCCAATTTAAAAAGATTCCTCCCCTGTAAAAAAATAAATAATTCAAGTAAAAGTTGAGCCTCATATATATGAGTACAATAGACATTGTTTGTGCTAGGAAGAGAAAGAAGAAAAAGATAGTGTACTACCGTGGGTGAACCATGTGGAGGAATTTGAGTGGTAGAAATAGAAAAGCTGCTCTTTACCATATCATTTTATTGACACACGCGTTTACTCTGAACAAATGATTAACAAATATGATTAGTATCTATGATTAACCACCTCTTGCATTTCTTTAGTTTAACATGTAAGATTTTTTCGAAATCCTACGGTCTTTTCTATAAAAAAAAAGGCTGTTGTGCTACGTGAAAATTGCAAGCAAGGAAAAATGTGAATTATTGTAAATAGTAGTAGCAATTACTAGTGAATGAAATTATGAGATATTATTCTTTTTTATTAATTAACATACAACCTCTCCAATTTAAAAAGATTCCTCCCCTGTAAAAAAAATAAATAATTCAAGTAAAAGTTGAGCCTCATATATATGAGTACAATAGACATTGTTTGTGCTAGGAAGAGAAAGAAGAAAAAGATATCGTACTACCGTGGGTGAACCATGTGGAGGAATTTGAGTGGTAGAAATAGAAAAGCTGCTCTTTACCATATCATTTTATTGATACACGCGTTTACTCTAAACAAATGATTAACAAATATGATTAGTATCTATGATTAGCCACCTCTTGCATTTCTTTAGTTTAACATGTAAAATTTTTCGAAATCCTACGGTCTTTTCTATAAAAAAAAAGACTGTTGTGCTACGTGAAATTGCAAGCAAGGAAAAATGTGAATTATTGTAAATAGTAGTAGCAATTACTAGTGAATGAAATTATGAGATATTATACTTTTTTATTAATTGACATACAACCTCTCCAATTTAAAAAGATTCCCCCCTTTAAAAAAAACAAATAATTCAAGTAAAAGTTGAGCCTGATATATATGAGTAAAATAGACATTGTTTGTGCTAGGAAGAGAAAGAAGAAAAAGATATCGTACTACCGCGGGTGAACCATGTGGATGAATTTGAGTGGTAGAAATAGGGAAACTGCTCTTTACCATCTCATTTTATTGACACACGCGTTTACTCTGACCAAATGATTAACAAATATGATTAGTATCTATGATTAACCACCTCTTGCATTTCTTTAGTTTAACATGTAAAATTTTCCGAAATCCTACGGTCTTTTCTATAAAAAAAAAAGATTGTTGTGCTACGTGAAAATTGCATGCTAGGAAAAATGTGAATTATTGTAAATAGTAGTAGCAATTACTAGTGAATGAAATTATGAGATATTATACTTTTTTATTAATTGACATACAACCTCTCCAATTTAAAAAGATTCCTCCTCTGTATAAAAACAAATAATTCAAGTAAAAGTTGAGCCTGATATATATGAGTACAATAGACATTGTTTGTGCTAGGAAGAGAAAGAAGAAAAAGATAGTGTACTACCGTGGGTGAACCATGTGGATGAATTTGAGTGGTAGAAATAGAAAACCTGCTCTTTACCATCTCATTTTATTGACACACGCATTTACTCTGAACAAATGATTAACAAATATGATTATTATCTATGATTAACCACCACTTGCATTTCTTTAGTTTAATATGTAAAATTTTCCGAAATCCTACAGTCATTTCTAGAAATTTGCACGCCCAGCTGCTTGTTCATTTTTCTTTGAACATAATTTTTAGAATCCGTGTAGGTACACAAAATGTGTGCTACACCTAAAGTCCACACTACAGCATTTGTTGTTGATCACCCAACCTAGGCTAGTTGAACTACACTAGTTATGAAAGGAAATAACATCTGCATTGATCTCTCCAGGATGTTGCTATCCTTATCAACCAGATGGTTTGTATCCTAATGCCGGTTGTGTTTAGGCTACCAGGATAGGGTCGGACTAGTGATGAATGGTTAATGAGACCTTTAAAAAGTCAACGGGTCAAAGGATTAGAAAAATATGAATTGCGGTTTTTTAAAAGAGGTTCGTTGGCTCAGGAATTCTTCATGAGTCGTCAGCTTAGTTGCTTGCTCAATTGGATAGATCATCTGTCATTAGCAGATTCTCTCTGCTGCAACAAGAAGTACGTTCCAAATCCGCTATCGTTACATTTTCCCAACCCACATGTTCAGATATATATATATATATATATATAAAAGCAAGGATCTACCACTACCAGACCTGATATAGCAGAATTCTATCACCTGCATTGCAAGAGAAGGAACTTTCCAAACACGACATACAAGCTCCAAAATTATCAAACTATCAATCTCATAGAAAGATGGGGTGCACATCCATAAGGCACAGGCTCCCCCGGTACTCGAAAGTAAAAGATCCAAATATATGGCCAACTCGTCACACACACGTGATGATAAAACAAGACAAAGTGCAATAGCTTAGAGCTATAAGGAATTCGCAAGTCATATCTCAAGATGTAATTTTAACACCCCATAAAAAGTACAGCTGACCTCTTGTTCCACCTATTTTGATATGGGGCTAGATAAGGTAAAACTACTGATCCTTGTACCTCTTTTCCACTTCTTCCAAACGTTGGATTTCCTTGTAATATTTACATAGGCGGTATACACACCTGCGCCCATGTAAAAGTGCACATTACATGGATGCATTATAGTAAATCAATTACAAAAATAAGATGTTGATTGGCAGCACATACCAATAGAGAAAGCATGCAGAAGCACACAGAACCACATTTCTTTGAGCTTTGTATATCTGCACAGGAAAGGAAAACAAGTCTTAAGGACAAGAAGTGCAATAATAATTAGCTTTTCTTTTGGAAACAAAAGAGAGAAATCATAACCATGACTTTATCATTTTTTATCGGACTTGAGATATAGCTTTTAACCACAACTCATCCGCTGATTTGTCAACATCATCTAAACTCCACTATTGCATTTGGGTCGTTGCCAATACAGGTTGGATGTCTAAATGCTAGTATCTTCTTCATTCGATTTTGTTGCTGATTGAATGATGGAAAACCCAAGCATTACTATTTACTAAATATGAGGCGAAGTGCACAGTGAAGTGTAACTGTGAAAAGGTTGGCAGATTGAGCCAAAGAAGGCAACAGCCCTCTGCAAGTGGCATTTCACCCCTAACTACATCTTTTTTTTCCCCATTATTCTTTATCCCTTCCATTATATTATCGTGCAAATAAAGTAGCCTTTGATTATCTTATATCATCAGGATGTGCAACTGTATATACAAAATAGTATGCGTGGGATCTATTATCCTCCACCACAATTACTCATACATTTCTACATCCTAACTTGGAACTACAACTATCATCCAAGACACATAACAGACTACCAAATGGAATAAATGGATCCCTTTGGCGAGGTAGGGTGAGGAAGGGAGGTGGGCAGCAGGACGAACAATATCAGTCTTGTTTGCTATTTCGTAGTTGAAATGTTCAGAGTTAAAATGTGATCACAAGCTATTATTCATGAACATGACACTGCAGATTTTATTTTATTACAGATCTCTTTCTCTATGCCTCTTTCCTTTATTCTCCCTAAGGCGTGCTTTCAGCATCTATGCTTTGATTTATTTATTGAGATGACAACTGTATCCAGCGTAAGAAGAATCCAAATTTGTTCAGACAACAACTGCATCTCTCTAAGACGTGCTTTCACCCACTATGCTTTGATTATTGTTAAAAAAAAGTTAGCCTACTTCTGGTCAGGCAATATCCCAATTCAGCATTTCACCAGAAACATAGAGCACAAGTTGTCACCGCTCGAAGGGACAAGACCTTTTATCTCTAAGAATATTGCATTTAAATGTAGAGTGCACATTTGCTATGCCTACACAAAACATAAATCGTAAGTTGCTAATACATTGGAGCAACCTAGTAGAAAAAATGAACATATATCTTATGTTAACAATGAAAGAACAGGATCAGCATTGAACAATCAACAGCAAGTAATGCAGTCTAGCTTCCAATAGTTGTACTTTTGTGATGCCTACTCAACAACATTCATCACAACTTCCTAAATATTGGTTTCCTAAAAGAACTAATTAATAGTCAACAGATCAGTAATAGGAAGTAATGCAATCTGATTTCCTGTAAGCTAATAGGAAACTTCAATAAACTAATTCCTAATAAAATTAAGAAATTGGTGCGAAAAATACAATTTGAAATCGGCATCTTACCAAAATAAGGATCTAGTTACCACACCGTTTTCCATCACATATAAAGCATAAATCAAAGTTTTGGGCGAAAGAAAAAAAGGAACTGACCGCTTTTTCATAGCGATCCCTCTCCGCAGCAGTGCAGATCTCGGAGGTGCACGACATCCGATGCTCGTACTTCCAGTAGATATCTGTTAGAGGCACTCAAAATCAAAGACTGGAAAGGTAAGGAATGAAGAAGAACAGACCTATTAGAGAAGGGGAAGGAGGAAACCTAAGAGCTGAAAGCCGGCGAAGGGGACGATGAAGAGAGCGGGCTGGAGGATGAGAGAGACGAGAGAAACGAAACGATACTTGATGAGCTTGGGCGCCGGAAGGGTTAAGAGACCTGCTACGGCGGCTTCCGCAGCCACCACGTACGTCAAAATCAACCACTGCAACGCCATTCTCTTCTCTTCTTGAGGAAACCGCAAATCAACTCTGTTCTTTGCTTTACTTAACAAGGCTGGTTTTCTATCCCAGAAAAGAAAAGAGAAAAAGAAAATTGGGTTCTTTTTTCAACATGGATGGAACCTTTTTTTTTTCTTTTTACTTTTTTAAGATAAACATAAAAATAAAAAATAAAAATAAAAAGTTACTTCGTTATTCATTATATATATATTTTTTTAAATGAGTAAAATCGATCACATTTCGCAAAAAGCATTAAACTTTCATTAAATTCATATACTTATTCATACAGACTTATTTTATTTATTTTGAACACTAAAAATGCAAAAAAAAAAAAAAAACAACTTTTAGAAACTTCAAGAAAAAAATAGAAAGATGGTAGGGTTAAAAAAAGCGAAGAATTAAAAATTAATGAATTAGTAATTTAGTGGTACTTTTTATAAAATATAGAGATTAAAATTTCGAATTCAAATCGTTTTTGCTACAATTATTATCCATCTTAAAACACAGAGTAACACATCGCCTTGTTTATGTGTGGATAGCATGACTTGACCAGTAGAATCCCGGATGATTACTCCTAGGCTTGAAAGTTGCATCTGTGTTTATTTTGTAGCATGTTGGTGGTGGCGGGATCCACGATGGAGGAGAGCCTTGATTCTCATTAGGTTCAGGCTGGTCCATGCTGTTTGCTTGCAGGTAACTAAGTAGCAACTCCTTAGCTAGGATTGTTGTTATTCTAATTTTTTAACTAAGAAAAAGATTCGAAAAATGGTTTGCAAGATTAATAGATCTAATCAGAAACTCTTACAACCTCAATTAACTGTATAATCTTTTTATCTCCACATAAACGAGCATCATCAATAGGTGTCTTATCCCACCTGCAAATAAGGAATGAAAGACATTATCATCGCACAAGAAAAAAAAATTAATAATTCTTCAGGTATTACAAGTCAATTCTAAGGTAACAATCAATTGGTTCAAAACCGAATACAATTGAAGGCCTCAACTATGGTATAAGGAAATCGCTATACTGCCAATATTCGTAAAAGAGCTACAGTCAAACTCTTATATGATTAATTTAATTTTCGTATTCATTAACCAACAAGTATAAATTATCTTGTAAATAAAAAACATACCTGTCTCTTGAGAAAACAGTTGCTCCAGCATCCAAAAGTAAATTTACCATAGAGTATAAGCCTTCTGAGACAGCTATATGGAGTGGAGTTCGAGAATCATAATTTTTCGCATTTGGATTAACTCCATGATCTAAAACTCTTCTCAAGAGATTCAAATCTCTTTTTGCAACAATTGTGCAAAGAAAATTGCCAAGATCATCAATTTCCAATAAAGCTCCGGCCGTCACAAGTAAAGAAGCTACTTCATCGTGCCCACCTTTTATTGCTTCAAGCAATGGCGAGTTCCCAAACTTATCTGATAGAAACACAAGTTACAAAACATGTTTATGTATAGTTCCGTTAAATTACACCCTTAATTACCTTTAATCAATGACCAAATTAAACAAAAGGTTATCACAATAGGGACCATATTAATAATAAAATGATGACAAGAATTAAATTAAGCAAACATTAAGTAGAAATCTTACCTGAAATATTAATATCCACTGCTTTTTCAATAAGTAAACGAGTTATATCTACATATCCTTTAGACGCAGCAACATGCTGAAAAGAGTAATATATAATTATGTAGTTTACTTTCATGAATTGCATGACAAGATTAAGCATAGAAAAGAAAAATGTAATTAAACTTAACTTTATACTCCATTTTAGCTTATTCGTAGATACCCAGAAAGATCGAAAGAAAAAATTACGTAATTAATTAACCAAGAAAATGTCATTATACCAGAGGTGATCTTCCATTGTAATCTGCTTTGTTAGGATTAGCTCCTGCCTCAATAAGACGTTTCAGCCGATAATAATCTCCATCATAAGCAACACAATTTAAGTTCATTATGACTTGAGATTCAGATTTTTCAATGCACAAGCTAACATTTGACTCGAGCATTTCTTTTCTTATATTCTTCTTTCCCTGCCCATCACGAGTTCAAGATTAATGGTGCAATTAACTAGCTAATTCTTCAATCCTCATAATTAATTTAGATGAATGAATCATTTCAAAACAGAAAACTCACCTCAAGGAGATTGTTCAATATAGTTCGTCCATCAGAGAAGTATATTCCAATTATCTCCAGAAATGATTGTTTATCAAGCCGCAAGACCTTACATAGCTCTTTAGCTTGAATTGTGTAAGGATAAGGAGAATTGCAAAGGAAAGAAACTTCACCAAATGAGTTATATGCTTCGAGGTGAACAAGAGAACTCTCTTCCATTTCTTCATTTTCTTCTTTTCCAATTTCCTCCTTTACAATTTAATAAACATAATCAATTTTATGAGTTAAACTACCCTTAATTATTATATTATAAATTATCATTACAGTATATATATTAGAAATTGAACCTATAATTTATTTCATAAAGAAAGCATGCATTATCAGCTGTGCTATACCTTCGAGTGATAGAATGTAATTAGTTTATTTGAGCCGGAAAAGAAAAACTTACCAATTCCCCGTGACAAACAATGTACAGTTGATCCACCACGTTTCCTTGTTCTATGATCACTTCTCCTGGGAGGAAGAATTCCTCGTGGACTTTAATGACCTGAAATAGAAAGAGATAAATAAAAGTTATAAGTCTGAATCAATTTGAAATAATATTTTAAAATGTTAACATGTAAAAAAAAATGATCTGTTTTTTTATATATATTGTAAGAGATTTTTTAATATCTTACAATATGTTTAATGAATTCTGGTGAGCATCCCTTGAAAAGAGGAGTTTCTTTAATGAATGGTTCATATAACTTCAAAGAGATCTGCGAATAAACAATTTCATATATTATTTAAGAGCTTTCATAAATTACTAAATATGGTTTTTCAACTGAGATTAATTTTGTTCGATCACTGTTTAGTTCACAAAAAAGAGTGACTCTCTCAGTATAATTTTACTCTATCCTCGAAACTCAAACTCAAAATTAATACCTTTGTACGTATTGAAGCTGGAATATCCCGAAGGATCGTAGCTTGAGTGTATTTGAGATCGTATTGTAATCTCAAATGATTTTTTATCTCATTACTCATAGCCCTACCAAGATTATTTATATTCATATATTTGATGACATCATCCATTTTATCTCTAAACTTTTCTGTCTTTGATCCTTTCACAATCAAAGCAGTCATGTTTCCAAGCAAATAAGCACCCAAAACCATGTCAAATGATACGTAAACCATAACAAATATCATTTCCCTAACATTCACAGCATGGATCTCCCCATAACCTGTAAGAAAAGAAGACGGTATTGATATTAAAAAGTTTAAAAAAAAAAATTGAACATGTATATATAAATATAAGAATTGGTTACCAACGGTTGCCATGGTAACAATGGCAAAATAGAGTGAAGTTATGTATCGCTTCCAAAGATCAATGTCCCTGAAATGTGAGTAGTGATAATCACCCATTTGTAGACTTCCAATCCAAGTGTACCCTTCCTCAGCCGCCGGTAGAGTCGTCGCTAGATAGTAAAAAATGCAGGCAGCTGTATGCGTACAGTAAAGTTCAACGACGAGAAGTTTCACAATTCTTGTAAAAAGGTAATTGATCCTTATATCTTTCTCCAGCTTCTCGAAAAACTCAGTCACTCTAACTGCCCGACTTAACCTAATCCATAGCAAATACCTTACTGCTTCTTTCCTTCCACAAGCCTACAAATTGAAGCAAAAAGCTAACAATATTAATCTTACTTTAAAGGATGAGAGTGTCAAAACACTAAGGGCTACGACTAATTTTGTTTGTATCGGTTGATCCATTAAGAAGTAAAGTGTTCTCATCGTGTAATTTTTTCGTACATAAGAATTGATCATGTAATTCTTGTTTAAGGGATGAGAGCGCTAAAACACTCATACCAACTACTCGTTGATAGGGGTGGTCTAGCATCGATTGGACTAGAATAAGTTCGATCCAACTTGTGTCGGTTTTGGTTTTGGTTGATCTCACCTCCCACCAAACAACAACGAAATAGTCTGGTCAAGTTCGATCTAGTACAATTTTCATCCGACCATAAATTAACCGACAATTTTAGTTCAGTTCAGTTTGGTTTCCATTTTCATTCTTCAATCTTCAAATATTTGGTTCGGTTTTTACTTGAAAAGAAAGGGGCGGATCAATTACGTGACAATATTTATTAGTAATTTATCAATTGGCGTTCCATGTAGAGACGCTAACTTACAAAGTAAGGAATGTTGAATGATTTTCAAAATCACAGAAAGAGAATGAATAAAATTCTTATTTCGAAAAACTAACCACTTGTCACTTTCGAGAACATTGAAATATAAATCCTACACGAATTAACTTTTTCTAAAATAGGCAAACATAAGAAAAGAACTAAAAGAAAAAAAAGAATGGAACCTTGAATATGGCATCCCATGGCAAACAACCGAGAAGATCAATACAAAATCGAGACTTCAAATACCTGTGACACTCACAACAGAAGAAAAGAAAGCATATAATAATGCAAAAAGAAAAGTAGAGGTTTATTTATTTATTTAATGGAGATAATAAATTACAAATTTACCTAATAGCAATTAGATTGCGATTGTGAACGATGCGGTAGGAGTGTTTATCTCGGTAAGCGACCAAGAAATGGAGCACAATGTCCACAAGAAATGCAAATTGGCCAGCAATATCCAACAGGAACAGATTCTCTGGAAGTCCTCTAAAGAATCCAAATTCCATTGGAGTGAAGAAAGATGAGTAAACCGCCCACACCAGTATGAAATGTGCCCATATCGCATACCACCTGTTCAGCAAAAAATGAACCAATAATTTCTTATTTAGATACGAGAGCGACTAGTCATAGGTATTACTTACCAACCAAATAGTTTAATAACTTAATAAACTAATCAAAATCTGTCACGCCAACATTAATTACCGGTTCTCAGGATGAATATAGCGCCGCGATGGCATCCCGTTCTCGCTATCAGTACCTGTACCAGCAAACCATGTTTGCCTTCTGAGCAACCAATTAGATACCCTTTTCCACCCTCCGTTACCGGACTCTTCCTCATCCCCTTCGCGGCCACGGCCACCGCCACCGCTCCGCTGCCTCAACATCATCACACTTACGCGTTCCACTTGATCAGGTGAATGGACTGACAAGTGACAATGGCTACAAAATAAAATTAGTATATGTTTATGTTTTGGCCATAAATAAAAGTGGAAAACATAAACGATAAAATGTGCCAAAAGAATTGATTCCTCTCATCTTTTTTACAATGGAGGGGAACCATTTTTCTATCTTGTTTTTTTTTTCTTTTCCTTTTAATTATTCGCTCTACTTTCCCTATTTCACCGATGGTACATTTATGGCAACTAAATACTAGCAGCACTAGAGGAGTAATTGAGGTCTCTCATCTATTTTGGCACGCTAATTGGTTCACGTAAATAATAAAATAGTGTCATATGGTCTAGTTTTCTTCAAGTTTATCCTTCTACTGCGTACATAAATGGATTTTAATTTTGAATTTCGTCCACTAATTCTAAACATAATAATTCTACGTGTAATTGTTTTATTAGTTTAAAAATTCAACTAGATGCGTCTAAATGAAAAAAGTATAGATATTACGATATAATTACTTAGTTCAAGGTTTGTTTAAGTTCTTTTGAATAAAAGGTTTCTTTTATATTTGGTTCTATATGAGGTGTTATTCTGAATCTATCTTAGTATGTCAACTGTATGTGTGTCCTCCACCAGTGCGGCATTTATATAAGCAATACTTAAGGCCACGTTTGGCTTACTTTTTATTACTTAGGGATACTCCTAATTTTGTACACAAGCCAACTTTACACTAAATCCCTTTTCCATTAACAAATAAAATTTAGTTCTAATTCCTTAGCTAATTCTTTTAAAAGTTCAGTTCTTATAACAATAAGTCTAATTGATTTGAATAATTTTATAAACTACGAATCAAATTGCGATTTAGTTCTAATTCCTTAGCTAATTCTTTTAATCTTAGTATTAGTTTGATATTATTTGCATCTTGAAAACACCCTATTTGTTTACTTTATTTATGTCGCAATTGTTCATATTTAGAAAACTCGGATTGGACCAGTGTTTTCTGAGGAGCGATCTTCTTACCACACCGTACATAATATATTTTGTTATTTAGTGTTAAGTTGTAATTATTTTATTATTAACAAATTCGGTACCCGATTAATGGAATAGTTAATTTGGAAGAATAAATAATTAATTAGGAAATATACTTTTCTGATTGTAGTATATTATTCATAGAGAAACAAGCCTCCAACGTATTCGTTGCTTCACATAATTAAGTGAGATCCCGAAATCACAAAAGTTTGATATATATATTCACTTTGTTTATTTTTTATTCCCAAAAGTGCGTAGCATCTTCCTTCCATATGGCTCAATCTCTTTAATTAATTACTTACCTATCCATTCCCTTTTCTTTTTGAGCATTGAAGAAGGTATCGGTTACTTTTTATTTTATTCCATACACCAAAATGAGCCAATAATTATAATATGCCATCTAATCAAATTTATTAAGTTAAAACACCAAATATTTTTTACAACATTTTTCTCCCATAAACTAAAATATACTAATCTTATCCAAAATTTTACTATTTGAGAAAATCATGCAGGTACAAGTTTCTTAAAACCCCATTACTAAAATTCCCCTTCTATATTAGTTAGTATGAAAATCTTATAGCATATGTTCGTGAATGAAATATTTTTACATAAACTTAAGAAAATATATATATGATAATTAGCATCAATTTATAATTTTAGTTGTAAATTGGATTTGTAGGATTCATACGCGTTGTGTCGAGTATTCAAGAAGAATGGGATATCAAGGTCAATGTAATAATCTATCACAATCCATGGAGAGCTCACAAGGTGTATTATTGTTAAATGATAATTATGATCAGACAATGTCACCGGATATTGTTCTGGTCGCGTCATCGTCCGGTGGCGATCAAGATCAGGAACTGGAAGAGAAGGATGATTCATGGATGCAATTTATCACTGACGATCCTAATTGGTGTTCTTCTAACACAAGTATGGGTGGTACTGGTGAAGAAGGATCTCACAGCATATATACTTAATTAATTAATTAATTAATTGGTGGTGAATACATATAATTTTTTTTACTAATAATCATCTAATTAATTGTATCTAAATATTGGTTATGTTAATTGTGGTGGGTTCTTACTTTTTATTTTGGTGGCCATATAAAATGGTGAGATTTTTGTTTTGACCTCAATCGGTTTGATAGGAGGTGATGGTTTGGGTGATGTGTGTCTGAGCACAAACCTTTTTTGGAGACTTCATGCAGTAAGGCTACAATAGAGAGAGTTTTCAATTCATCTCATTTCATTTATTTCATTTCTCACTTGCTCACTCCTTTTTTTTCTATTTTAAGATTCCATTTTTTGCTCACTCCTTTTTTTTCTCTTTTAAGATTCCATTTTTTTTTCTCTTTTAGAGATTCCATTTTTTTATCTTTTACATACTTCATGCAGTAATAGGGATGACAATGGGACGAGTGTGAGGTGAGTAAGCACTATTTATATTCGCACCTGTAAATTTGCGAGTAATTCATACCCGCATTCACATCCATACGGACGGGTAAAAGAAGAGTAATTGTACCTGCGGATACCCGCAAATTTGGTTAAATTTCAAACAAATTAATAAATAAAAAAAATCAATCTAATTTAACGACGCCGTTTCGATGTTAAACACACCATTTTGGTGTTTTTTTAAATAATATTTTTATTTACCAATTTATAAATAATAGCCTAATATTGATAATAATATTTTAGTATGATAAATTTTTACATTTATTGATACAAAACATATAAAAATTTTAAGTGACTAAATATTAATATATTGAAATATAATGAATATGTTTAACAAATATGCAGTACACGTTAAGAAGTATCAAGAAAGTATAAATATAAAAGTATCGAATTTGAATTACGAGCCTAACATATACACATGAAGAATTTTCATGTATAATCGTGCTTCATAGATCACTTACATTTAGAGTTTCAAAATTTTCATTGAACAATACAATAGTTAATTTAATTATATTCATGTAATGTGTAATACATTAATACAATTTAAATTAATATCTTAAACTTGTAAACAATTAACTCAAGTAAATAATGATATTGAAATATAGATACCCTAAATCTAAATCACAAATGTCCATTAACCATTATGCAAATTTATTATTTTAGTTGTTGTCTAATTACTTGATACGATCTTGGTTCCGAAATGGAGATGAAGTCGTGTGGATCTAGTCCTCGTTGGGAGGTTGGCGTGAGCGAGTGATGGATTGAACAAATGAAAGATAATGGTTGAGTATGGAGTATTAGTGCAGCTGATGTGATCCCGACCCCCTTCAAAATAGAACAACTTGACATGTTGCCAAAAGGACCGGTCACGGGTAGTCGAGCCTTGCAAATCAGCATAAATCATGCCCAAGGTCGAGGATCAAGCGCCAAATCATCGCAATGCCTAGGCCTAGACGCACGAAACTCCCAAGATGGGTGAGCAAGCCATGAAGTCGAGGCGCGTCTAGCCCTAGCAAGTCATAAGGACACGGGCACCTACCCAAGGCCTCCAGCAAAGCCGAACTTCCCCAATGCGCGCAACAAGACCTCGACAATAAATGCTCCATCCAAGAGGGTCAATCACAAGAAGATCATCTTGTGGTTTGAAGCCAAGTCCAGGGAGGAGTCTCCCAAGGCCAAGGATCAAGTTATGGTGGTGATAGAGCATCATGCACGGCAGCCAAGCCTAAGTCGTACGCAAAATGACCATTTTCGGCCATTTGGGCAAGTGGCTAGCGGATGCCGCCAAGAGACAAGTTTTGGGCGAGCTTGGCAGTGGCTAGCGGCATGTCGCCAAGCACCCATAGGGCAATTCGGATTTTGGGCTTTTCAAGCTCCATTTTGTGTACGAACTATAAATAGCTCTTTTATTTATTTCTTTCTCCTTAGCTTAGACTTTGTGTGTATTTTGTTGAGTGAGAATACTCATCCCTTATACACCTTGTAAGCTCACATCTTCCTTAAGAGGGATCGTTTGAGTTGAGATTACTCCTCCTGATCTCTCTCCGGGACATCCATGTTTGTAATCGTCTTGACGATTTTTGTTTGAATGAATCATATGTACATTTTGTTTGATCATCCATAGAACCGAGTCTCAATCTTGGCCCTCAGCGTATATCTTGATCAAGCAAGCCATTTGTGTGATTGTTCGCTACTTCGTGTTGTGCTCATCTCCGTCCCTTCCATTCGTCTTCTAATTCCCGGTAACTTCGTTCCTTTCCATCACTCTTTTGTGTTTCTTCCCCCGCTACATATCCATGTCTTGTTTTTTCTTCCTTAATCGAGTTGGGTTTCACTAGATAACTCCTTAGGCTAGGTCCTCTAAAAGCTCCATGTGTTATTCGGCTTACTTACCCTAGGTCGGTTCACATCAGCAGCGGATTTAACGGAGGAAGCTTGAAGATGTATTAATGATAACAAGTAATGAACTTACAATCTTGACAAACCCTCTCAAGTCTTGCTTGAGCAACCTTGCCGCAAAGTATGTAAGGATTTCTAATCCAACCGACCCTCTCAAGTCTTGCTTGAACAACCCGGGATTTGGTATAATATTTCGTATTATTAATAATTAATGGTCTTAGTTTATACATATAGTTAATTGATGACATGACTATTACAATTTACAATAATATACTTTTTCTATTTCTTAGTTCTTGCTACGGAGAATTTTTTTTCCTCAATCCTCATAATAATTCTTATATAACTTCTTTAATAAAATTTTCTATTTAAAATAACAAATAAAAGAAAAAAATGAAGTTTTTTAATTAATTTTAAAAGAAAAAATTGATTAAATTTTTTTATTTCTTACTATGGAGTACATATTTTTTTCCTCATAATAATTCTTATATAATTTCCTTAATAAAATTTTCTATTTAAAATAAAAAAAAGAGAAATTTTAATTAAGTTTAAAAGAAAAAAAGATGATTTTTTAGTTAAGTTTAAAAGGAAAAAAATATATTATAAATTGAATTAATTATATATTAAAATATATTATATATATTGCGGGTATTGGAGCGGGTAAGCACTATCCATACCCACATCCATACCCGCACTTTGCAAGTGTGAGTATGCCCACAATGTGCGGGTAATACCCGCACACAATGTGCTGGTAATACCCACCAACAATTGTGGGTATTGGACAAGTATTCATATCCACTGACGGAATTGGCATCCCTATACAGTAAGGGTACAACAAGACTATCAACGGCAAGAATCAAAGAGAGGTTTCATTTCATTTCATTTTCTTCTCATTAGGTTTCCACTACTAAAAATCTGTTTTTTTGTGAAGGAAAAATTCCGTCACAAAACCACATTTTTTCGTCGCAAATTCAAATAAACAATGATGTCTCTATCCTCCATATCAAAGTACACAATCAAAAAATACCTAGAAAATTACAAGACGTCATTTATTTGAGATTAATTTTTTTAGTTTAAAACTTTATTTATAAGAGTTCGGAAGGAGTAGTACTTCATTGAAATTATTGTTCCACAACAACAACAAAAAAACATATCTACTTTGCTCCACAAAATAGAAAACAACAACTAAACAGCTCGGAGCAGAAGATATAATTTAGAATGAAACAAAATAACTTAATTTTTCAACAATCATGCTCGAATGAGATAATCACAAATTCTACAGAAAAAAAAGTAGAAAAAAAATTCAAGAGAAAAAAAAATAAAAGAGATAAAAAAAAAGTTGAAAAATTAGTTAATTATACCTAGGTCACAACTTTACATTAATTTTTTTAAAGAATGGTATTTGAAAAAAAAAAAAAAAGGAAAATCAGTGAAACTAGATAAAGAAGATCGCTCAACACTCCTCTCTACCACACACGCCTTATCTCCTCTTCTCATCTCTTCGTCGGCGTCCTCTTCCAACTCCGACCACTCGTTCTCTTCTTCTTTCAATCTATTTCGTCGTCGTCATCGACGACTCCGTAGGCCTCTCAGCCTCGCCGTTGACAAGTCCTTCGGTCTCTCTCGTCGTCCTCGACCACACGGTAATTAGTAATAGTTTTATCAAATTAATTTATAGATATTCATTAAAGAGAACAGAAATTTGAAAGTTCGATTCGATTATACTCATGCTGTAAATTCGATTATATTCACGCTGTTTCTGGTAGATTTTGCTTACTTGGTTGTCTTCGGCTTTCAACTTTAAATACTAGTATTTTTGGTTTCTAACGGAAAAGTTATTTCCGGTTAATTGAAACAATTTTAAATTTTTTGCTGTTGAGATGGTACAAATGTATTTATCTATGAGGTACATTATAAGTATGCTTCACATTCTGACTATGAGATCACATTCTGGCATATAGACATGACTGGAACAATCAATAGTGATAAATTCAATTACATTTAATAATTAATAAAAGACATTTTACTCATCGCTCGCAATTCAACTTGGAGTAGTGATCCATATATAAGAATCCTTAAGTACAAAATAAAATGAAACATGTTTAAAAGTAATTAAAACATTTATTTTTGGTATTAAATCTATAAAAACTTATAAAAAACATTAAAATTAATAAAAACGTAGATTTTTCGACATTAGGACCTATAGCGACGAAAATGGACCTACAGCGACGAAAAAATGCATCGCAGCGTTATTAGATTCGTTGTGACGGAATACTCCGTCGCAACGTTAACACTGGTTTTTGTGACGGGAGTATTCCGTCACAACATTAAGCATTGTTGCGACGGAATATTCTGTCACAATGCATTGTGACCGAAGCTTTGTGACGGAATATTTCCGTCACAACATTATAAGACTTATAGCGACGGATATTCCGTTGCAAAAACCTTATAATGTTGGTAAAGATATCCACGAGTCAACAATTTTTCAATTAAATTGTATTTTAACCACACACAAAAAAATTAAATCATATAATGTTGGTAAAAATATTGATAGAAATTTAGACTCAAATTTAAATTTTACTATCGCCTATACAAAAAATTGTGTAATATTTCTTTCCAACCTTTTTCAAATTTGAAACTAACTAGCTTAATTTTTTTTAGCCTAGCAAATTTGATACAGCTGGCAATTTCAAGCACCTAAACTGTTAGAATTAGAACCGGTAAATCATATAAATAATTTTTTATGATGAATTTTTAAATACCTAAGAAATCAAATTTATTAGATAGGTGGTTTGAAGTTTTGGTTTTTACAGGTTCTACGTGCCGGCCCGGTCTTCTCTAATGGGCCCATGGGGCTTATTATAATAAAGTTTGGTTGAGAACCAAAACATGTACATCCAAAGTAGAGTTTAGAAATTCTCAACAAGCAACAAAAAAAAAGTGTGTTAGAAGCTTGAGTTTTTTTTCGCGACGGAATATTTAGTCGCAAATGTCACTATTTCCCACGCTATTTTATTTTAAAATAAAATAAAAATTCCTTTTGCAACGGAAATTTCTGTCGCAAATAGGAAGTTCTTTTTAGTGTTCATTTCATTTCATTTTTAAACATTATATTATGTATATAATAACTTACAAACATGGATTGCCCGACGCATGCGGTCCAATTAAACTAATACAGAAAATTTGGAAATTCTGGATTTTGATCTGCTTCTTGACTTCTGCCCTGGGTTTGTTCGCACGTGCCATGTACATGCAAGAAGAAAGAACCATACCGACCCACTGCCTCATCTCCTTCGACTACATCATTATTTGCTACTACGGAAACAATCTAATTGGGTGTGAAAATAAAAACTTTCATAAACATACGATATACTATTAAATTAGTAGACTTGGCCCACTAAGCCGAACCAATTAACTGTGAAGATAAAGAATAATGAGATGGGCCTGAGGCCTTTGTTTTACAGGGACTGGGAGGGCAGTTTTGTAGATAAGTCTGTGGGCTAGCTTTCTAGCTGGCCTTTGTCTACCAAAAAAGAACAAGAATGAGATATTACTAGTGCGGCACACTGAAAAAAAAAAGAAAAAAGAAGAGAACAAACTGTATTTAAAATAATTTAATTAAACTTACTTTCATTATTATTTATTTTAATGATTAATTTCAACTCGATTTAGCCCCGCAAAGCAAAACAAGCTAAATCTCTAGCTCGAATCTAATTTTAAAGAAACTAATGAACTTTTATTTTTAATTTAAATTAAAAAAAAAAAGTTGAACGGTTTAATCTCAGGTCCCACTATCTTACAACGTGGTTTCATCTCAAATTCAATGTTGCTAAAAGAAATACTCTTTATTTCTTTGAGGATTTCTTGTCACAAAAATCTGCTAGTATGTAGGTACGAAATTAATATCACAAGTAGACAAATGGCACTTCAATAAGATAAAGTAAAAAAGTGGCATGTCATCCCATTATCATCCATTAATCTAAATTCCAACCGTAAAAGTCACCTACTAAATCTGGATTTAATTATAAGTTATATGGTAGAATTTTAAAATAATTGCGATAAGATTTAAACCCAAAATTTTAGTATCAATCATTTATTTAGATAAAAAAAGTATAATCTAATAATAAGCAATAAAATTTAATCATTTCTCGTCACAATATAATTATTAAAATGGTTATAATTAATACTCTCTCTGTTTTTGAATAATTAATTCTTTAAAACAGTAACAAAAGGTACAACAAACATCAAAAAGTCAAATAAAATGAACAGTAACAACAACAAAAAAAGTGACGATTATTCAAAAACGGAGGGAGTAGTTAATATCTCTAGCGTTATTCTTCGAACGAGCAATCCATTCTTTACCAATATTCTCAACATAAAAAAAAATCCATTTTACTGAAATGTTCGTAGTTTATCGGTATTTTATTTTGTTCGGAGCAGAAGACAAAATTTCATTTCCAAAAGCCACCAATACTAACTGCACACTACCGTGACCCACACCACTTAAAAATAGCCACCAACACTACACTCCAATATCCACTACCCTGCACTGGGACCCACCATCATCTCTTCCCTATCCTTCCATCCACCTTCTTCCCCTCTCCTTTATTTAATCCTAATTCATTCCACACGTGCTTCTCCAACTTCCACTTATATAAACTTCCCCATTCTCGAACGTTTTCACCTCCACCCGCTTCCCTCTCCTCCCAATCTCCCAATTCCCCCACCACCATCACATGGCCGTCGTCCGTGAGCGCCGCCACCTCAACCTCCGCCTCCCACTACCCGAACCTTCCGACCGCCGCCCCCGTTTCCCTCTACCTCTCCCCCCAACAGCCGCCGGTGCCGCCGCCACCAACAACACCGCCGCCGCCATCTCCCTCTCCGATCTCGAGAAACACCACGTTCTCGGCCACGGAAACGGCGGCACAGTGTACAAAGTGACCCACAAGCGCACCTCCCAAGTCTACGCCCTCAAGGTCGTCCATGGCGACAGCGACCCACTAGTCCGCCGCCAGATCTTCCGCGAAATGGAGATCCTCCGCCGTACCGACTCCCCTTACATCGTCCACTGTAATGGGATCTTCGAAAAGCCGTCCGGTGACATCGCGATCTTGATGGAATACATGGATCGTGGCACGCTCGACTCGCTTCTACAAAAAAACGGCACCTTTACAGAAACCCAATTGGGTCATGTGGCCCGACAAGTCCTAAACGGACTCAACTACCTACACAGCCACAAAATCATCCACCGAGACATCAAACCTTGCAATTTGCTGGCGAATAAAAAGATGGAAATCAAAATTGCGGATTTTGGTGTGAGCAAAATCATGTGCCGGACTTTAGATGCTTGCAATTCCTATGTGGGCACTTGCGCTTATATGAGCCCAGAACGATTTGACCCGGACAGTTATGGTGGGAATTACAATGGATACGCCGGTGATATCTGGAGTCTTGGGTTGACCTTGTTGGAGCTTTATTTGGGTCATTTCCCTTATTTATCGCCGGGTCAGAGACCCGATTGGGCGACCCTGATGTGCGCTATTTGTTTTGGGGATCCGCCCAGTTCGCCGCAGGATGCATCGAAGGAGTTTACCAGTTTTATCCAGTGTTGCCTCCAAAAGGACTCCAGCAAGAGATGGACAGTCACCCAGCTGTTGTCGCACCCTTTCGTATGTAGATATCCGGGATCCGTTTAGTGGAATTGGTCTTTCGTTTTTACCCGAATACCCACCAAATTTGTGGGTCTTTTAGAATTTTTTGTAAATACTAAAACTGTAAATACAAGTATAACTACTGGATTCGGACCTCCTTTCTCATGATTATTCTTCTTTTTAAAAAAAGTAATTGACATTAACCACATAGCTGATAAAAAACGAAAATTAAGTAAATGAGTTTCTATTGATATTTTATCTAAATTGTATTTTGCTGTAAAAGAACTAATTTATGCATTATTAACCGACCAACGGTCCAATGGCATTGGGTAAAGTTGTGAAGAAAATGTCATCGGTTTTTTGTTTTATCTATTTTTATTAGGAGTGGCAATATAGACACTTGTCCATATAATCCGTCCATCTGTCCAAGTTTAGACGGGATATGGACAATATTTTTCATCCCATTTAATAAACGGATTGGGCCAGACCCGTCCAATTATATATATGGACAGACGGGACAAACTCGATGAGTTCCCGTCTGTCCATTTATTATTTAATTTTAAAAAAAATATTAATTTTTCAAAAAAATTACTCTTATTTTTCAAAAAAAATAAATTTTCAAAAAATATTATTGTTGGACGGGAATGTTACCATATATAGAACCATTGACTTAACAGTTACGATATATATTTATACTTTCTATAAGTAGATTGCATAGTTATTAGTTGCAAGATATCAGCCTTAAAATCATAGGAAATCACTGTAAATTAGCATGTAATTATTGTCTATTCATCTATTTATTCAAGGAATGAGAAAGGGAAAAGGCAGTGAGCTAGTCAATCAAATCTGTCTCTCTTGTTTATCATGGTAGCGGAGCTTGGTCTTTAAATTTTTTTGGTGTTGTTATATTTTTTTTGGAGCCATTTGCGAGTTTCTCTTTGTTGTTGTAGCTGTTTTCTGGGCAATTTTTTGTGGCTGTTGTTCAAGTTGGGTTGGAAAGGCCACTCAGATATCTTGGTAATCTTTCTGTCTTCTTGGCTTCTCATCGGTATTTGTTACTTGTTTCTCCTCCAAGCAATGGACAATGATAGGTCTGAATTTTGTGTTAAGCTTACTGGAAAAAATTACTTAACTTGGGAATTTCAATTTCGATTATATGTTACTGGAAAGGAATTATGGGGACATGTTGATGGCACTGTTCCAGCTCCAACAGATACTACCCAATTGGTCCAGTGGAAGATCAAGGACGCTAGGGTGATGTCTTGGATTCTAGCATCCTGTGAGCCTAGGTTGGTTCTTAATCTGCGTCCATACAACACTGCTAAAGGTATGTGGGATTATTTAAAGAAGGTCTATAATCAAACAAATGCAGCAAGGAGGTTTCAATTGGAGCATGACATTGCCAATTATTCTCAGGGGAGTTTATCTGTCCAAGAATATTATTCTGGCTTTCAGAATTTATGGGCTGAATTTTCTAATATAGTCTATGCTAATGTGCCTATTAATTCTCTTACTCATGTATTGGTTGTTCATGAAGTCAGCAAGCGTGATCAGTTCTTAATGAAGCTCCGGCCTGATTTTGAAAACACTCGTTCTAATCTCATGCATCGCCTTCCTCCTCCTTCCTTGGATGAGTGTTTTAGTGAACTGATTCGTGAGGAACAACGTCTTCTTACCCAAGTCACTCTTGCGCAGGAGCAATTACCTACAACTCACATGGCATTTGCAGCGCAGGGTAGGGGCAAACCTATGAGTAAAGTTCAGTGTTTTAGTTGCAAGGAATATGGGCATATTGCTAAGAACTGTGCCAAGAAATTTTGCAATTATTGCAAAAAGCAAGGGCACATTATTAGAGAATGTTCAATTCGCCCTCAAAATCGCCAAACCACTGCCTTTCAAGCCACTGTTGGACATTATTCTACTGATCAGGTGCACAGTGGGCCCTCAGCTCTATCTACAGATCCACAGGCTGCTGTTATCACTCCTGCTATGGTGCAACAGATGATTGTTTCAGCCCTATCAGCCATGAATCTTCAAGGTAATGCTCATACTCCATCTAAGTCTTGGCTTGTTGATTCTGCAGCATCCAATCACATGACTGGTTCAACAGATTTGCTGAAAAATATTCGTCCCTATCATGGTTCAGATCAGATTCAGGTTGCTAATGGAAATCATTTGCCCATTACTGCTATTGGTGATATTACTCCAATTTTTCGTAATACTTATCTCGCACCTGGTCTCTCCGATAACCTTCTTTCGGTCGGTCAGTTAGTAGATAATAACTATGATGTCCATTTCTCTAGTGATGGTTGTTCTGTGCAGGACCAGGTATCGGGGACAGTGATCGCGAAGGGGCCTAAGGTCGAACGTCTGTTTCCTCTGAATGTTTCTATTCCTCGTTCTATTTCCTTAGCTTGTTCTGTTGTTGTCAATAAGAATGAGTTGTGGCACAAACGTTTGGGCCATCCAAACTCTAATGTCTTGTCTTGTCTGTTCAACTCTGGTCTGTTAGGCAATAAAAGTCAATTTTCAAGTCTTCCCTTTCATTGTGAAACTTGTAAATTGGGAAAGAGCAAAGTTCTTCCGTTTCCTATTGCTGGTAGTCGTGCAACTAAATCATTTGATATAATTCATAGCGACGTGTGGGGAATATCCCCTGTTATTTCTCATGCATATTACAAATACTTTGTGACGTTCATTGATGACTACAGCCGATTCACTTGGATTTACTTCCTTCGCTCCAAATCTGAGGTCTTTTCCATATTCAAGTCTTTCGTTGCATTGATAGAAACTCAGTTTTCAGCTGTTATTAAAGTCCTTCGTTCTGATTCTGGTGGAGAATACATGGCTACTGCTTTCCATGATTTTTTACGTACTAAAGGTATTCTCTCACAACGCTCTTGTCCATATACGCCACAGCAAAATGGTGTGGCAGAGCAAAAAAATCGTCATCTTTTAGATGTCACCCGTACTTTGTTACTTGAATCTTCTGTTCCATCTCAGTTTTGGGTTGAAGCCTTATCTACCGCAGTGTACCTTATCAACAGATTGCCTTCTCAAACTTTAAATTTTCAGTCTCCTTATTTTCGTTTATATCACAATCATCCACATTATGAGCACATGCACACCTTTGGTTGCGTCTGTTTTGTTCATTTACCTGCTCATGAACGTCATAAGCTTGCTGCTCAATCTGTCAAGTGTGCATTTATGGGATACAGTACTCACCATAAAGGCTTTCTTTGCTATGATTCTTCTTCTAAGAAGCTTCGTATTTCACGCAATGTTGTCTTCTTTGAAAGTCAGTCTTTCTTTCCTACTAGTGATCAGTCCTTTGATGATGTTGCACTTCTTCCTAGCTTTGGTGCATTGGATTTGGATTCTTCTTCTGGCAGGTTCAAACCGGGTTGTGTATATGACCGACGACCACGGCCCCTTCCACAATCTGATCAGGTTTCAGACTCACAACCTGTTCCTGTCCCCGCACCACGGTCTGATTCTGTCTTAGATCATCCAATTCCTCCTGTTCTACCAACTTTGCGACGTTCTACACGGGTCTCACGTCCTCCTCCTCGGTATGATCCTTTACAGACCTCATTTAGTGCGATATTATCCTCTATTTCGGTTCCCGCTTGTTATTCTCAGGCAACTAAGCATGCATGTTGGCAACAAGCAATGCAAGAGGAGCTTAGTGCTCTTCAAGATAATCACACTTGGGACATTGTTCCGTGCCCACCAGCGGTCAAACCTATTGGGTGTAAGTGGGTTTACTCACTGAAACTCCGGTCAGATGGGAGTCTTTAGCGTTATAAAGCCAGGTTGGTTGCTCTTGGTAATCGACAAGAGTATGGGGTGGATTATGAGGAGACCTATGCTCCAGTGGCTAAAATGACTACTGTACGCACAGTACTCACTATTGCAGCTTCCCAAGGTTGGCCACTTCAACAGATGGACGTCAAAAATGCATTTCTTCATGGTGATCTCAAAGAGAATATATATATGATGCCGCCTCCGGGTCTGTTTTCTTCTCATACTTCTGAAGTTTGTAAGTTGAAACACTCCTTGTATGGTTTAAAACAAGCTCCCCGTGTATGGTTTGAGAAGTTCCGTTCCACTTTAATTGCATTTCAGTTTGTCCAAAGTTCTTATGACTCTTCCTTATTCCTTCATAAAACTTCAACTGGGATTGTTCTTCTCTTGGTATATGTAGATGATATTGTTATCACAGGGACAGATTCTTTATTGATTACTCAATTACAACATCATCTCCATGCTTCCTTTCATATGAAAGATCTTGGTCAGCTTAAATACTTCTTGGGATTGGAAGTTCACTCAAACTCTGTTGGTATATTTTTACATCAGCACAAATATACTCAAGATTTAGTCTCTTTGTCTGGTCTTCAGGAATCCTCCTCAGTTGACACTCCGCTTGAAATGAATGTCAAGTATCATGTCGATGAAGGCGAACTACTTCATGATCCCTCTCTATATAGACAATTAGTAGGCAGCCTAAACTACTTGACTATTACAAGACCTGATATTTCCTTCGCTGTCCAGCAGGTTAGTCAATTCTTACATTCTCCACGACATCATCACTTGGTTGCAGTTCGACGCATCATTCGATATCTTTTGGGAACCCCATCTCGTGGTTTATTCTTTCCTGCTGGCTCATCTATGCAACTCAGTGCTTACAGTGATGCGGATTGGGCTGGTTGTCTAAACACTCGCCGTTCTATCACCGGTTGGTGTATGTTTCTTGGAAATTCATTGATATCCTGGAAGAGTAAGAAACAGGAACGGGTCTCTAAATCTTCGACTGAATCTGAATATCGTGCTATGTCCGCTGCATGTTCTGAGATTACTTGGCTCCGAGGTTTATTGGCGGAACTTGGATTCCCTCAATCTGCTCCTACTCCTCTTCATGCCGATAATACAAGTGCTATTCAAATAGCTACTAATCCAGTCTTCCATGAGCGTACCAAACATATTGAGGTCGATTGTCACTCTATTCGAGAAGCTTATACTAATCATGTCATCTCTCTTTCGCATGTTCCTACAGCTTCGCAAATTGTTGATGTGTTTACCAAGTCTCTTACAAGACAACGACATCAGCTTCTTAGTGGCAAATTGATGCTTCTTGATCAGCCAGCATCAATTTGAGGGGGGATGTTACCATATATAGAACCATTGACTTAACAGTTACAATATATATTTATACTTTCTATAAGTAGATTGCATAGTTATTAGTTGCAAGATATCAGCCTTAGAATCATAGGAAATCACTGTAAATTAGCATGTAATTATTGTCTACTCATCTATTTATTCAAGGAATGAGAAAGGGAAAAGGCAGTGAGCTAGTCAATCAAATCTGTCTCTCTTGTTTATCAGGGAACCCGTCCAAACCCGGCTAATTTAGTTGAACGGGTTTGGTCCGTCCGTTTATTAAATAGACTTGGACAAATCTGTCTAGTTTATTTATTAGACAAATGGAATTGCTCCATGAACGTCCGTCCATCCCCTAATTTTTACCATAAAAGGAAGTATTATTTTATCATCGGAATTCTTTTTAGGAGTGAGCAACACATCACTTGTTTACAATATAAGTATTTCAATTTAGAGTAATAGTTTTAAAAAATCCCTTAAATTTTTTATTTTTCAATTTTATCCCACAAATTATTTATTGGAGGTAATTATTTTTTTCTGTCCGATTAACATTGACTAGATATGTGCTACATCATCAATTAATATTCAGTTTCATGCCAGCTGTCATTTTTTTTAGAAAAGTGGTAATTCACTTTTAATTGTATCAATTAAAAAAAGAAAAGAAATCTCCTCAGTTGACACTCCGCTTGAAATGAATGTCAAGTATCATGTCGATGAAGGCGAACTACTTCATGATCCCTCTCTATATAGACAATTAGTAGGCAGCCTAAACTACTTGACTATTACAAGACCTGATATTTCCTTCGCTGTCCAGCAGGTTAGTCAATTCTTACATTCTCCACGACATCATCACTTGGTTGCAGTTCGACGCATCATTCGATATCTTTTGGGAACCCCATCTCGTGGTTTATTCTTTCCTGCTGGCTCATCTATGCAACTCAGTGCTTACAGTGATGCGGATTGGGCTGGTTGTCCAAACACTCGCCGTTCTATCACCGGTTGGTGTATGTTTCTTGGAAATTCATTGATATCCTGGAAGAGTAAGAAACAGGAACGGGTCTCCAAATCTTCGACTGAATCTGAATATCGTGCTATGTCCGCTGCATGTTCTGAGATTACTTGGCTCCGAGGTTTATTGGCGGAACTTGGATTCCCTCAATCTGCTCCTACTCCTCTTCATGCCGATAATACAAGTGCTATTCAAATAGCTACTAATCCAGTCTTCCATGAGCGTACCAAACATATTGGGGTCGATTGTCACTCTATTCGAGAAGCTTATACTAATCATGTCATCTCTCTTCCGCATGTTCCTACAGCTTCGCAAATTGCTGATGTGTTTACCAAGTCTCTTACAAGACAACGACATCAGCTTCTTAGTGGCAAATTGATGCTTCTTGATCAGCCAGCATCAATTTGAGGGGGGATGTTACCATATATAGAACCATTGACTTAACAGTTACAATATATATTTATACTTTCTATAAGTAGATTGCATAGTTATTAGTTGCAAGATATCAGCCTTAGAATCATAGGAAATCACTGTAAATTAACATGTAATTATTGTCTACTCATCTATTTATTCAAGGAATGAGAAAGGGAAAAAGCAGTGAGCTAGTCAATCAAATCTGTCTCTCTTGTTTATCAGGGAACCCGTCCAAACCCGGCTAATTTAGTTGAACGGGTTTGGTCCGTCCGTTTATTAAATAGACTTGGACAAATCTGTCTAGTTTATTTATTAGACAAATGGAATTGCTCCATGAACGTCCGTCCGTCCCCTAATTTTTACCATAAAAGGAAGTATTATTTTATCATCGGAATTCTTTTTAGGAGTGAGCAACACATCACTTGTTTACAATATAAGTATTTCAATTTAGAGTAATAGTTTTAAAAAATCCCTTAAATTTTTTATTTTTCAATTTTATCCCACAAATTATTTATTGGAGGTAATTATTTTTTTCTGTCCGATTAACATTGACTAGATATGTGCTACATCATCAATTAATATTCAGTTTCATGCCAGCTGTCATTTTTTTTAGAAAAGTGGTAATTCACTTTTAATTGTATCAATTAAAAAAAGAAAAGAAATCTCTCTCTTTTTTTCACTTTCTTAATCTTCCTCTGTTGCATCCACAGTTTCTAGAACCATTTCATAATCAAACCAGTTTGTTGTTTTGTACACACCATCTATTCTCAAACTTTAAATAAACAAATTTGACATCATTAAATCTGGCAGAAGTTTTGTAGCACGCGGCGGGGCGAGCAATGGTATTATTTGGGGCATTATTTGTACACCGACGGAGGGAATACTCCCTCCGTCCATAAATAACTGACGTTTTGATTTTGAATATGCATATTAAAGAAACTAGATGATTCACTATTTGACCCAAAAAAAAATGGTATTTTTTTTCGAACGTCC
Organism: Viola odorata; assembly: GCA_963691705.1. Lineage (NCBI taxonomy): Eukaryota > Viridiplantae > Streptophyta > Magnoliopsida > Malpighiales > Violaceae > Viola > Viola odorata. The sequence continues at coordinate 8,910,719 of OY829543.1, forward strand.
GAGAAAAAGTAAGGGGCAAAATTATTTCAAATAGTGGGTCATTCGATCTCCTTAATATGCGTGTCAAAAGTCAAAGCGTCAGTTATTTATGAACGAAATGAGCAACATAATAAATAAAATTATTAGATTATTTATCATTAAAATACCAAAAATTGATTCATAACTTACATTATAAAAATACTTTAAATTAACCAATTGAACTACAATCTCATATGCAAATTTATATTATTGTACTATATAAATAATACTTTCTATGTCACTAATAAAATGATTTCCTAGTAAAAACTATAAAAACTAAAGAAATAATTAATTGTTACTTTTTAGAGTATTTTAATAATTAATTATATTTTCATTCTATTAATTATTCAAATTAAACCAATAAACATTAATCACGAATTAAAAATTTTATTAATTGATTTTTTTATTGAAAATGCAAATAGTACATTTTTTTAGTGATAATTTTTTTAACTATTAAGTTATTTTATTTTATCTAGCTAGTAATAAAAATAACAATAAACAATAAGATTAAAAAAAGAAGAAGACGAAAGAAGTCTGTTAGTAACAAATTTGATTAATCAAATTAGGAAAATGACGCACATCGTGCAATCATGAATCTAATTAGTAATTACAATAAAATGATACTTGCACGTGTCCCACCTCCAGCGCAAGTGGCTGCAACTGCGAATCTTTCGCAATCCGGAATTATTTATTTTATTAGCAACAACAAACAACAAAGCTGTATAACACTATATCGTGACTCCGTGACCGTGACCCTGAGCCGGACATGTTTAATAAAAAACTTATTTTATGGGACCTTTATGATTATTACTTTCTTCGTCATATATCAAAAATAAAAATTGATTTCGGATATTGGTTGTGATTTAATATTAAGAAGAATTTTGTCCATTTTTATTTTAAAAATTTGAAAATAGAAAAAATTATATAGAGAGAGTGGTTTCTTCTTAAAAAATTAAAATACACAAACGAATTTCATCTAAATTGAGAGAACACTTGAGAAAATAAAATAAAATTGCATATCTAACCGTGATGTAAACTGTTTATTATGTTTTTTAACCTTAGTTAATGCTGTGTTGGTTCTTGGTTGATTCCACAAACAAGATCATACCCCAAAAAAAAGATGATACTTTTAGAATAATGTTTTGTTTTTTAGAATTATGTGAAAACAAAAATGTCACACTCATTTTATTACAACTTGTATACGATATTTAAGGAGAAAACAATTGTTAACAATATACCAAACGGTTCACGTAGGTCACGAAGATTCCGAGAGGTGTCCGTAGTCTTGTAGGAAAGAGGAAAGGAAATGGTGTATCAATCTTTTTTCCGCAGAGCAGTTGGAATCCCATTAAAAAATTAAAAGAGGACAGCTAGTGTTTATTATTTATAATGATAATTTATTTATTTTTGGTAATTATTATACTCTTTTTTGTCATGAAAAAATGACGTTTTATTTTTAGGATAATTTTTCTATTTTTAATGTAATTTTTAGGATAATTAAATTTGAATTGAATTTATTGGTCTATTAGTAGGAGGGAGTGCTTACTATTTTTTCTTTTTACTAAGAAAATAGTACATATTTCATCAATCTTTTCTTTGGAAATTTACGTGGAATTATAAAGTTTGATCGGTAAGTATTATAATTATTATAATTTATTTGCAAGCTTGCTGCTCATAATTTCCCTTTAAATTTGATGAAATATGTTGAGTTGTATCTATTTTGGTAAGTGAAAACCATTTAGAGTTTCAAGCCTAAGTCATGACGAATTCAAACGACAACCTACAAGTCAAGTCGTGGTAGCGAAATAAGGGTGCTAGAGTTACTTTGGCTTCCTTTGGCAATTAGGTTTTAGTTGGAGAAGTACTGTGAGAAGAAATGTTATATAAAAACCACTTCTGAAAAAAAATTAATATGTTATTTGGTAAATATTTGTTAAAAGTGTTGTGAGATAGCAGAAGTTATTTATGTTGTTTAGTAAACACTGTTGTTAAAACTATGGTTGAAATATAAAATGAATATAAAAGACACAATTCATTTCAAGCATTATAATTAATATTTTTTAGTATTTATATAAATTATTTAAATCAATCTATTTCTTTAAACAAATAATTAACATTTTATTTATAACAAGAAATAATACTTCATTAAAAGAAGAAGAAAAGGTTAAATATTGAGCACATTTTGAAAATTTTACATATATAAATCGCAATTACTTATTCATCATTATGCTATTATCTATTGAGTTACGAACTACATTCATAAGATTTCACTATTATTTCCTTCACTTTGCATACTTCCTTCACCTATATGCATCGCATCTTGTGAAACTCTCTTCGTATCCGGAAAAATATCATCTGGCACAAAATCAGGATTCTCATCCAATCTTGTAAAACAAAATCATTTAGAGATTTTCTTTGTATAAAATTGTGCAAAATCATAGAAGCGACTACAATTTTAGCTTGTGTTGGAAATGGATACTGTCGCACCCCCTTTCGATTTTACGCGAGCGGATTCGGGACGGATGTGAGCCAAAATGGACTTATCTCATATAATGCAATGAAGTCGTCACCCTATTGATTTCTAGGTTTAGGGAAACCTAAAGTAATGGCATAAAAATAAAAAAGCTAAGGCAAAAAAGGTCTAAACCCGAGAACAACGGTTCGGGGTCGATTTATGGACTTGAGAAGGTGTTAGGCACCCGAGTCTTATCCTAAAAAGGTTACCGGTAAAAAAGAGAGAGGTGTTTAAATAAAACATTTAAAAAAAAGTAATGGGTCCCTCAGAAGAATCATCGCTTTAGTCTTTCGTCGGGTCGTGACTGGTCGGGACTGATTAATAGTTAATTTTGACTAAAGCGGACGCCCTCTTTCCTCACCGGGCCATGCATGATTAACCCTAATTACTAGGTGATCTAATCATGCATAAAACTAATAAAGTACTGATTTAATGAATGCGGAAAAGCAAAAAACCGAGGCGTGGGATCGAAGCCACCAAGCATATGCATTTAATACAAGCATAAATGAAAGCAATTTAATAATGACATTTAAAGCGAGTGATTAAACAAATTATCTCATGTGAATTGATTGTTTTTTAAATTCTAACGATTCTAAATAATCATGCATACAAGTATGAGTTCCAACGCTTCTAGGTGGTCATGCATACAAAACAATTCAAATTTCTAATACTTCTAAATAGACATACATACAAGTGTACGAAAACGCGTTAAAATAAATAAAAGGGTTTAAGGTAAGCGTACTCGAGAACATAAGCATCGATCATTGTTTACCCTTCAAAATCGAGATTAGCGACAAGTGATAATTATATAGGTATAAGCGAACATACAAATTTTTTAACTAATTACTTAACTAATTATTACAAATGAGCAATTGAAATAATTAACCAGTTATTACAAATGATTTAGGCAATTTCAATAGCAAATAATTACGAACCAACAGTTGAATAATTAAATAACTATTACAACAATTGAAATAAGTTATCAGCTAATTTATTACAATAAGCAATTGATTAAAACAAGTAGAAATTGTTTTAACAATTAAAAACATGCATTTAACAATTAAAGGTAAGTAAAATAATTAATGATACGAACGATTTAAATAATGCGATGGGTTTTACGGAATAGTGTACCCTAACGGGCCTCGAATTCCAGCCCACTACTCAAAACAGACCCAAGGTCTTCCTTGATGGGCCAGGGACAGACCCAGCCCATGATCCTTCTTATTTCCGTTTGGGCTTGAGACAAGCCAAACCCATAACCAACATTTAAATTAAAATAGCTAGCCCAAGCCCGTGGCTCCTTCCCTCCAAACTCACTTCATCTTCTTCCTTGCGTCGCCAACGCCATTGCCGGCAACTAAGGGGTCAAACCAAGCCGATGAAACAACCAAAAGAAACAACCAATAATCACCCCAAAATAAACCCAACAACAGTAGCAAAGTAATCCACAAACAGCAAACAATTTAATGATTTGAACACAAACGTATTTAAACCAAAATTAAGCAATTAAATAATTAAAACAGTAAGTAGTTAAATTGAAGCAAGAACAACAAAATTAACTTGAAAATAAAGCAATTAAAATAAATTTAAGCAGTTGATTGATTAATTAAAAGCATGAACGAAATTAATTTAAAACTAAACAAGAAAAGCTAACCTTGCTTGAGTGTTGCCGAGAGTGAGAGTGAATTTTGGTGCCCTTAACTCGTTGCCTTGAGCTGGGTATTTATAGGGAAAGTTGAGTAGGTTGCGCCAAGGTTGTGTGGCTGAGGAAAAATGGAAGGTTTGGAAGCAAGGTGACAAGGCATGGTGATGATGATCAAACGTCGACGAGGCCGAGAAGTGATGCGTCATAAATGGTTGATGGTAAGCTTGTGGTGACTATGGCCGGTTGTGATGATGATTAAACGTCGATGAGGGGTTGTGTGACTAAGAAAAAACGGTTGAGTCGGTTGCGCCAAGAACATGATGAAGAAGAAAGGTGCATGGCTTTGAATTATCCTGACCGTTGATCTTGGTTGAACCTTGCTTGGTCAACAGATTAACGGTAAGGGCCTGCACAGTTCACTTATCTGGTTTGAGCAAACAATACGAGCGAACTCATTATAAATGAATAAAAGCCCGAACTAAAAAATACTAGAATATGTGAAAAGATAAATAGTAAGAAGTAAACAAAGAAAAAATTTGATTTATGGTTCAAGTATACTCGTCCGGAACCGATAAAAGTTCGAAAAAAAATGCTATAGCAAAGTGAATTGATCAAAATAAAACGAGATGATGCGAAACAAAATAATAGTAGATAATTTTCAGTTAAAGAAAGAAAGCGTTCGATCTATGGCCCGAGGAATTTCGCTTGAGACCGATAGAAGTTTGAACGAAAAGACAGTAAAAAATACGAAAAAAACTAAAATGACATGAAATGAAGTAAAACATTAAAATATACAACAAATGATCCAAAATCGATAGAAATTCGATTTAAAAACATGGTGATATTGTGATAAATGATAAAAATGCTAAAAATGCGTAAAAAAATCGGGTTACAACAAATAGAAAGGCAAGTCTCTGTAAGATACACCTCTTTCTTTAGTTTATCTTGAAGAAATTTAGTCACAAACATAAATATGTCACCGTTGATATCGAACCCTGGTATGCTTTTTAGGTCAGCCACAAGATCTCCCAGGTAAGGAACTTCAGGTTCAGTAACTCTAGAGGCCATCGTTGAACTCCTCATGGCCACCGCACCAACCAATATATCAAGGTGTCTAGCAAGCATTGTTGCCCCCCCGATTGCCTCTTCCCTTTCTTGAAACGATTGCTTGACTTGTTACAACCCCCTACTTCAAGATTTCTCTTCCTATTACTTGCTAAACCCGGTTGAGTACTTCTACTCTCAAACATCTCATCGAAACTTTCTTCAAATGGAATCTCCTCTACTGAATTACCACAACCTTCAACATCAGCTGGCTACTATGCTGGAAAATATCAATTCCAGTTTCTCTTCAAGTTGAGGTTCAATTTCACGTATTCTAAAATTTCCAAAACTCGGGTTTACCTATACATTTAAAGAGATCCAAAATGATCCATCATGCAACAATTATGTTATAAAACAAAGAAGGTAGAGCAAACCAAATGTAAAAAATCAAAAATTAACCTTGATTTTTTCTACCCATCAAGCATCATCTGTACCAATAATATTTTTATGTGTATCCCATCCTAACCCTGTCGCATTATGCAACAAATCTTTCCATAATTTATAATCTTTTTTTAAAGCATTCCATTTGTTTTTAAGTTGTTTTTGCGCATAATCTAATCCGGTTTCTTTACGGAACTCATTGATAACAAAGTCTCACCCTTGTTTGTTGAAATGAGTGTGTGGCCTTAATTTTTTTCAATATATCGAATGTAAATATCACAATATGTATGCACTTTTTTCTTGTGCCAAACAACCTTGGGTACTTTACTTCCAGTTTTTTGGGTTGTCATTTTTAGTAATAAAATAAGCAAGGACTAATTAGTAAACTAGGGATCAATTATCTTCTTAAATCTCACACTACAAGCAATTATAATGGTTTTATGCTAACTGCTAGTCCAATTCAAGAAACTAAAATCTCATATAAAGTTGTATTTCTTGCTTCTACAAGATTATAAAGCAATTTCACTACATTTTAATTACAACAACAGTTTAAATGAGAACAACTCCAGCTTGTGATCAACCAATTGTATTGTTGACAACAAAGTCAGCTCCTTTAACCCAGAGAGAACACATAAACAGGGAGCAACAATACAAGTTGTCAGAAATCTCAGTTTCATAAGGCATATACCACAACAGGTTCTGTTTTGTTGGTTCTAAGAGTCTTACAACGGGAACATCTAATGACGATTAGAAGTTATTAGCTTCGCAAATAAATAATCTGCTAATTATGTATTCTATGTTAAACTAGTAGCACAATGACAGTCTAGGATATAGGAAATAACATATGCATGCCCATTATTACAGATCAAAACTAGAAATGGAATGTTGCACAAGGCTCTTATCTCTGAATTCACAAAAGGTAATACCCTAAAGTATCAACAACAGAATTAACAACACATCAAGTATTTCCAGGTAATGGATACCCACTCATTGAAATTATAACTTACAAGCAACTAGTTACCAAAATCTCTCACATCTTGATAAAAGTAAAGTAAGAAGAAGCAAACCCAGATTCTTTTGTCTTAATTTTTCTCCTATCCCACCCCAGTAACTATATAAAATCGGCGTGATAAAAGAAGTGATTACCTACAACTCACAAATTAGCATCATCATAATTAGACAAAAGAGTTTGCAATCATCAGAAAAGAAATGAAAGAGAGAAGAGACAGTACCTATTGCGAGAGCGGAGGGTGAGAGGGAGAGAGGGCTTGAGGACGGCGAGTTGCGTGGATAAAAGACAATGAGCTGGGGTTTGTTCAATTGAGATTGAGAGAGATCAGAGCAGGTGTGCGATTTCTTTTGGCAGAAGAAGATGAGATTGAGGTGTATCGAGGTGTTTTATATATGGTACAAGTTGTAATTTTGACAACTTATATTTAATAATTTTGTCCACTTAAAAAGTAAATCTCCTTCCGTGTTTTGGCAAAACCATTAGTTTTGAGGAAGGAGCAATTCCAAGATTCTCCAAAACTAAGACTTTGGACCTTAGCTTCCCAAAAAGTTAGGTTTATTTAGTCTTCACCAAACAATCATTTCAGCTTTTTAGTCTTAAAAATTAACTTTTTGGGCTAGAACCTTGTTGCCAAATGGGCCATTTTGTCTAGTCATATTGCTGGACTAATTTATTGGTAAATATTGGCTAAAAATTATAAAAGCAAGGGGCTGAGGCATATGTTGAGGGGAGGATCGTTGGGTGAAGTCGGCTATGTGACTATAGACCGGTCTCTAATTAAAATTTATGTGATATTTAAGATTTTTATACAAGTGGTTTTTTCTCGTATTGTATTTTATTTTATTTTATTGTATTTTATCTTATGCATCAATTAATTAAACTTCATATATATATATTTTTTAAATAGTGATTCTTCCCAAAAGATATACGTAATCTTACTTTTTCAGCTTTTAAGAAAGTAATATCTCATTTATAATACATATGGTGAGACATCATGCAAAAATCTGATTTTTGATAAGATGTTTATTTATTTTTATGGTAAGGAATTAAGTTTATATTTTAATAAAATTGATTTATAATTTATTAAATTATTTTATTTTATTTCTGAATTATGATATTCTTGTGATGTAAATGATAAATTTATTGGTAATTTATAATTAAATGTAGGAGTAATAGTATTACTACTGGCCGGAAAATACGGAAAATAGAAAAAAAAGCATTATAATAAAAATAAATTGACGACACAAAAGTAATTATTTTCACTAGTTTTGGTAGAAAATTCTAAAAAAATAACCAAATAAATGAAAAGTATACCTAGAAAAATGCAATAATGAACAATAGAGGCTAGATATGCGTTAGCAAGTCATTTATCTAACTAGGAGTGGTCGACTAGTAGTAGTCGTATAGTCCCGACCACTTGCGATTGAATTGAATATAAACAATTGCAATTTCTTGATCAGATTCAGATTCACATATGTATCAATCAAATCCTAGCTATGCTTAGAGTGCGTGCTCGCCTATGGACGGCTAGCTTGGTCACACACATTGTATAGGTACGTGTATTTATAAAAATAAATATTTAATTATTGGATAATTTTTTTAATTATATCATAAATTTTTAAGAAGTATATTTTATTTAATGGTAAAATATCTTTATTTATATATACAAATATTCTTATTATACACAAGTTAGTCCGTGTAGTACACATTGCAAGATTTAAGTCGGCGAGTGTCTCCCTCAAACCTTGCAACTTGCAAGCCTTTCCATATCAAAACCGTTGGTGCATGTACCTCTCCCCTTTAAAACCTGTCCCATATTATTTACGTACCAAAATGTTGACACATGGAAGTGACTACACATTTTCGCATCAATAACCAACCTTATCAGCTGCCATCTTCTACTTTTCTCTTCTTCTTAAGCAATATCTGTAGCCACCACCCTATCCAACCGTTCTTTCACATTGTGAGGAATAGGCCGGGCATTAGTCTTAGTGAATGTATTACCGGAAAAACCAGAACAGGACAGTTATTAGTAAAACTTGGGTAGATTATGATCTACCTATATCATGATATAGGATGATGATACGTGTCCAAAAGTGTCAAAAATAGTGATATTCTAACACTATTTGGGGCACGTGTCATCATCCTAGATCATGATGTAGGTAGATCATGATCTACCCAAATTTTTTCTGACAATTATAGATGACTTGCTACTACCACTACTCATAACAATATTTTCAAAATTCACTTCTTATTTATAACCACGGATCAAAAAAAAATCACTCATTAATGATCTATTCAACTAAATGTGTCTAAGTAAAACATTAGAATCAAATCATTATATAATTATTTTTTTAATTCTCTTATAGTGGGGTAACAATTTCTTAAATTTTTACTTTTGGGATCGACTTGTGACGTCGATTATAGGTTCCTTTTCATACTCCTTGTGTGACTTCTATTTTATTCTCACCTTAGCTATATATATATTACTCCTTAAAATAATATAATGGAGATAGGAGTGTTCGCAGGTAAGATCAGGTCTATTTTTTTTATTAAAAACACAAACATCCAACCCACATCTAATCGGTTTTGATATTTACATATCTAAGCCTACATTTAACTTCTAAAAAAGTTATTATATCGAGTTAATTAAGGTCAAATTTTATTTAAATGGATTGAGTGGATATTAATTTTATTTGTATAATCACAATTTTAGTATTTGAAAAAAAAAGTTTTAAATTAAAATTAAGAGTGAGTATATTAAAATGACAATTATATGTTAATATATATGATCATTAATATTTATGTTTACAAACTAAAATTTTATACCATATTTTAAATTGAAAAAAAAGTTTGAAATGATTTTGCACGAAGAAATTTATATATTTATGTGTTATTATTAGATTTTTTTGTTAAAAATATAATTTTCCTACCAGTAATGACTTATGTAAATCAGGTCGGTTTTTTATGGATATATTTACGTATGCAGGTTGATTTAAAAAAAAAGAACTCAACCCTCCCTCTACTCATTCGGATATTGGTCAGCGAGAAGATCGGTTTAGGCGGAGTGAAATGCAGACATTTGGAATAAGAATCTATATTTGTAAAATAACCAAACCCGTTATGGCAAATAGCCCATACACAAAATAAAAAGCCCATAAGATACAACATTCAAGCCCAACTTTGCGTAGTAAATAAGGCGCATTGTAGAAATTATAAGCATCCTATTCCTATAAACTAAAAGAAACATGCTCAACATGAAATTCAATTTCTATATTTAATTTTGAAATTTATTAGTTTTTTTTCTTAAATATTAATTATCATTATAATATAACTTGATGCCCAAATCAATAAACCAACAAAATCTATTTCACTCGATTTCACTACTTCTTGTTAGTTGTTGTTACCATTCAAACAAGCTTTTAACAAAATAAAAACGACAAACAGATCAGAGATAAAGAGTCCAGGCCCATGATGAAAATCAGGCCCAAAATGAAACGGAATCCAGCCTATAATGAATTGTAAGCAAATCCATTAAACAAATAATAAGCCTGTGCTGAATTAAACCCACCAAAATAAAATGTTTATTATGGATATAGTTTCTCTTAATTGTAGATTATTTTGTTTACATAATTCACGTGTCTTTTTGAGAGACATCATAATTGTTTAAATTTTAAAATAATGCTTATAGCGAGTATAAATATTACTTAGAACACCAAATTAATTAAATAAGTAGGAACAATTAGTTGTTTAGTTAAATTCCTTAATATAATTAAACACTATAAATTATTAAATCTACATATTATAAATACTTTATAATAATGTGAGTTCCATTGAATTGCACATCCTTTTTTAATTTTTCATTGTTCTACTGACCCCGGGGCCGTTTGAAACCATCCTTCCTTGCAGGTAGCGGACAATTGGCTTTGGAGAGAGATCTGGGCTTTTGAATTGGGAATGACATTTGATGGTGGTTCCGGCGAACCTGTTGTTGTTGAGGCAAAGGGGATGACGACATTTGTTCAGAGCTAATTTTTTAATTTTCTAGCTAGCTGCTGGGTTAGTCTTGCCTCCTTCATTGTCTTCGGCTGCAATCTTGCTTTACTATTTCTTTACAAAGCCATGTGGGCTTCTCCTCACCCTCTACTGTCTAGACCTTGTGCTTCTTGATTATCTAATGAAATCTTTTTGGACCTTTTTGAACCTGTGACAAGCTATTCTGGATTTGGTTGTTATAGTATATCTTCTATTTTATGATGTGAAATTAAAGAAAAAAATCATATATTATTATGAAACTCTAAAATAATTAGCATATCACATCATTAATTAGTAAAAACTTTCATGGATGTTGAAAGGTAAAGTTCTTGACACATCATTTATACAATTAACATAAATTTATTAAAAAATGGTAGATGAAAAAAAATAATCTGGAAACTATTTCATTAAATAATGATTACTTTAACAAATTAATAGGCAATTAATTTTTTTTTATAATTTCTTTATGGATTCAATTAGATGAACACTTTGTTTGAACTCCATAACAAAATTTCAATTTTTATTTTTTCATGTGTAGATTTTTTACCCTATTACTACTGTAATAATTTGTTATTATATTGCCTTCTTTCAACTTTTAAGAGTATCTTTTGCGGACCTCTATTGTTAAAGTTCAAATCATGGTGTTCAAATTTAGCCCTCGAGACGTGTTATTATTTTTTATCGGTGATATGAAGGGAAGTTTTTTTTGTGTAACTCTCCACCCTTCATGGGCAATGGGCACAAATATCCTTATTTAAGTGAGCTTCCCTCGTGCGAGATAAGCAAGACAAACCGCTCATGCCTAAAATGCCAAGTGTCATTAGACGAGCGCTATTTCTGACGCCGAGAGAATAAGGGACGAGGCTAAATCAATATTCAAGCATGGCTTAGATAGTTTCATGTGGAGCTGAGGATAAGGGAAACTCGTAGGTCACACGAGTGGGCATGGGCCGAAGAATTGTGTAGGTGGAAGGTCTGACTCGAGTGTCGTGGAGCTTGGACTTAGTTTCAGTTAGCCACGAGTGAAGAAGGCTAACTAATATTGGATCTTTGGTGAGGAAGAGAAATCAATTAGAGGGCTCTAACGACGATGGTGCCAAAAGTCGAGTAAAGATTGGCCTATATACTTGATCTCAATTTAATATTTTAGTATTTGTTATTATTATTTTCTTTTGAAAGTAGGGATGATAGTGGATTGGATAATAATGGATATCCATACCAACCATATCTATTAATTATCCATTTATAGTATCCATTGGTAAATGAAATGGATATGGATATCCACAATAAATGATTTGAATATGGTTTTGTATGTTTAATTATCCATATTATCCATTATCCATATGTATATATATTATGTTCTAAACTGAAATATATAATACATAATCTTGCTAAAAGAATTAAAAAAATTTAAAAATAATAATTATATAGTAATTAGCAAACTAGCCAAACGACATAGTTTTGCTAAAAGTGACAATCCTCTCAACCCTACATACATTCTATTGTCCCAAACCAGCAACAGCCAACAACAGTCCATTCCCTTCCTAAAAATTCAAGCCCATCAATCCCACATCATTGGCAACCACCACGCCGCCCCTCATCACCGGCGACCGAACCGAGGCAATCGCTAGCCACCCCTTCCACTTCATTGGCCAAAAGACCTCCTTCTCCTCAACAACAAAATTCCAATCTAACACTGCCACTCCTCATTGTGCTGGCGTTCTTGAGGTGTCATATTCTATCTTTCCTTTGCTGGTTATGTTTTTTTTGTTTTTGTTAAGGTGAATGTTGATTTGTTTATTATAAAAATAAGTTTGGTGAAACAAATGAAAATTGATAACGGCACAAAACTTTTCCTCTTGTGTAACTTTTATGGTTATTTTTGGCATAAATGCTAAGCCTTTTCATCGATGAAATAAGTATGGTAAAAGAAATGGAAAGTTCATTTGAGAACCTTTTTCTCTTGTGTGATTTTCACTGATTCGGTTCAATCCATGATGCATTCAAGTTCTTGGTCTTATCTTGTTACCTACTGTATTGAAATTTATTTCTATTAAAGGTTGTTTAAGAATTGTAGTCATTTTTGTCTAATTCATTTGTATGTGTAGTGCCTTCTATTTAGAGTGTTGCTAGAATTTCTGTATGATTTCTGTTGACATTGTGCCTTTAGATTGCTAAAATTTCAATCTCTCTTCTGTGGTTTGAACTTTACCGTTATGGAGCTAGTCTTGTCTATAATTCATACGTGATTGGAATCATTAGGTACGGTATTGACAATTTGGATATAAAATCTAGTACCAATTTAGTAAAATTCATGTTTTAAAACTTTTATATTTCTAACCAAAATCTCTTTTCAGATGTCGTCACCTATCGAAAGAAACTCCATCAATACACAAACTGGTGAGAGTCATCGAGTAGGGAATCAAAATATTGCGGCTGCCATTTCCAAATCTCCAACATCCACACCTACTCGATCAAACTCAGTTGTAGTGAGTCATAGTAATAAATGCAAGAAAACTAGTGCGGCTTGGGATCACTTTGAAGAAGTTACCAAGGATGGAGTAGATTATGCGTTTTGTGTGCATTGTAATGCTCATCTGAAACACGGAAAAATAAGTGGGACTACACCTTTATTTAATCATTTAGAAAAATATTCTAAAGTGGGTAATCATGGGATTGAAGTTGCAATGAAGTGTCACAGACAATTAGCGGTAGTATGACAATTAGAAATTTTACTTTTGATCAAAAGGTTGCTAGAAGAGCATTAGCTAATGCTATTATAATCCATGAGTACCCTCTTTATATTGTTGAGCATTCTGCCTTTAGAGAGTTTATTGCTAGCCTCACACCACTTTTTAAGATGGTTTCTCGAAATACCATAAAGAGTCATATTTTGGGTATTCATCGGGTTGAGATGGAAAAGTTGAAGAACCTTTTATGTTACAATAAAAGTCGGGTGGCAATCATGATGGACAAGTGGACTTCCAATCAAAAGAAGGGATACACATGTGATGGGTGTCGAATCCGTCAAAAATAAATACAACTTATCAGTACCTACAAAAGATTACAATAGTGGTAAGAGGTTCAATCTACAGAGAATAGGTAGACTTAAAATAAGATAAAAGACCAGAATTAAACACTTAGGTGAATGGGGGGTTTTTGTTTAAAACTAAAAGCAGGAAAATAAATAAAGCAAGTAAACAGTCTTGGCCAAGAATAAGGTTCTTGGTCAAGACACAGATCAAGAAGAAAATATCAAATATGAGAAATTCCTAGTAGAGGCTTGGCAAACGATGAGATATGAGTTGCAATCATGAACGCATGGGTATTCATCTTTAATCTACAAAGTTGCTATAGGATCAAGGTACGCTTATGATTCTTGCTTCCCTCCTATATCAACACCACCTTAGGTACGCTTAGAGATAATGCCTAACCAACTAGCACCTTGATGGTTAAAGAGTTTACTGAATTGGCTAATGAACGATTAGGGGAAGACAACTCCAGACTAGTATCCTCGGGCGTTAGTCAGGACTGGATCTGATTAACCTTTCCCCCTACTCTTTCGCGGATGTTTCGCTAGCGCATAAGTGTCTACCTCGATCCTCTTAGTCAATAATCCATGACCAAGAAGAATGATTGCTGCATTATCTATTCAACTCTAGATTAGCTAGATCTAAAATCAGTCAGAAAATACGTTAAAAAATAATTGCGAGATCGACTAAATGCAGATTTAAAGATTAATAAGATCAGCTAGGTCTCATGCAAGTTTATACTCATACTTTAAACACCCCTACTAAGAACAAGAAAGATTAGTTAGAGCAAGACAAGAAAAATAGAGAAAATGGTAAAACTATTTAAATATAAAGAAAAGCAATTGAACGAAATAAAATTGAACTGGAAGAAGAGATGTCTCTTTAGGGAAGGTAAGGGAGAGTATTTATAGTGTTCTTTCTCCCTTAAAATTCTCTAGCAAATCCTAGTTTTAAAAATTATAATTTGAACCTAAATTTAAATTCTAAATAACTAACCAAATCAAATCAAATAAATAATCCCTAATCTTCCTCTGTAATTTGAATTGAAATTCAAAGGTATGTCCAGCCGCACCTTCTAGAAGCAGTCGTGTAAACACGCGTCTTCACCCAAGTGGCCCAAGTCCACTGTTTTATTTTCTCAAGCCCAGCTGAAATCTTCTGCCAACCAAGAAGGATCGTCTTGGCCAAGACGTTGTTCTTGGCCAAGAAAGGTGTTTGCTCCATTTTGCCCAGATTTTTGCTCTTTATTCTCCCCTCTTTGCTTATTTCCTCTCCAGATCTATTTTCTGCACATGTAGAGAAATTCATCTCTAATTAGTAGAATCACAATCTAAATTACATGAAAATAGATAGTAAAAATATCTACAATTTAATCTCAATCAGCGTGCATTATGGGACATTGTCTTGATGACAATTGGTTCTTGCATAGTCGTTTATTGTGGTACGACATATATTTTCAACTCTTAGTTTCTAGTTCATTTATGTCCGTAAATTTGGTAATTTAGTTACATAAGTCCTCTTTATATGCAACTACATAATTATTTGAAATTTATTACATAGTTTCATCTATGTTCCCACACCACACACAATGGATGTATTGGCTGAAAAACTTCTTCAAGGTTTGATATCTTGAACTATAGAATCAAAATTTTCTGCCATTACAGTAGATAACTGCAGTACAAATGATGGAATGATTAATTTGGTGAAAGAAAGATTGGCTATGCATTGTTTGCTTGGTGGAAAATTCATTCATGTGTGATACTGGGCTCACATATTAAATATGATTGTTCAAGATGGTTTACTTGTCATTAAGAAATCTATTAACACCATCCGTGATAGTTGTGCATTTTGGTCGGCTACACAATCTAAGGTTGAGAAGTTTAAAGCTTTGGCACATGAAATGGGTATCCCATATACAAAATCTTTATTTCTTGATTGTAAAACCCGTTGGAACTCCACTTACTTAATGCTTGAAGCTGCCATTTTGTACAAGGATGTGTTTCCTAGTTTAACACTTAGGGAACCTAAGTACACAAACGTGTCATCTGAAAATGATTGGGTTACAACAAAACTAATTTGTGAGAAGTTGTCTATATTTTATAGAGCTACTGAAATATTTTCTGGTATCAAGTATCCTACTTCAAATTTGTATTTTATTGAGACTTGTGAAATTAGGCAAGCTATATGTTCTTCGATGGAGTCTGAGGATTTGTTGATTTACAACATGGCTAAACACATGTTTGATAAGTTCTCAAAGTATTGGAATGAAGTGAACCTACCTTTGGCCGTGTCGATAGTATTGGATCCGAGCTATAAGTTGAAGGTTGTCGTATTTTATTTTTCAACTATCTATGGGGACCGTGTTGGATTTCAAATTGCTAAGATTAAGAAGACATGCTACGAATTATTTCGAGAATACCAATACTGTCAAAGTAGAACTTGTTCATCTGTTGTGTCCTCTTCTTCAAGTGTCGATTCTTCAATTGTCGAAAACACAATCTCTATTTCTAGTAAAAGTGGACTTCTTCAATTCTTGAATGATAACTCTTCTAATGTGCATGTGAAGTCTGAATTGGATCATTATTTGGAGGAAGGTGTGTTGCCATGGTCTGAAAATTCTGATATTATTTTATTGTGGAAGACTAATGGAATAATGTACCCTACTTTGCAAACAATGGCTCGAGATTTTCTTGCCATTCTAGTTTCTACAGTTGCATCAGAAGCAACTTTTAGCACAAGTGGTAGAGTTGTTGATTCCTATCGAAGTCGACTTCAAGTGAATACCTTGGAAGCTTTGATGTGCTCACAAGATTGGTTACGCAAAGCAATCGATGGTAATTTAATTAATGTGTTAATTTTTGTTGATTTTATATGCTGATCTAATTTTATTTAATTATCTATTTTTCAGATCATGAATCACAACAACCGTTAAGTATATGCAATCCAGAAACTGATGAGAAAGTAGACATAGTAACTCAAGCATGATTGTTTGCAATTTGGATTTGAGTTAATTGTCAATTTGATAATGAGTTCGAGGATTTGTAATAACTTGAATTTTAATATTTTTGGATATTTTTTAATTTAATTCATGTATACTTCGATTGTGTGTTTAAACTTTTATTTTCGAAGTTCTTCAAGATGCCTACACAGAAACCTTATGGGTTTTTTTTTCCATTAATGGATATCCACGGATAACCATTAAGGATGGATAGTTAGTGGTATGGATATGGTTTGACCTAATGTAAAAATAAATGGTAATGGATATGGTGAAAATTAAATGGTATGAATACAGTTTAGGTAAATATCATGGATATCCATTCCATTATCATCCCTATTTGAAAGGTTGTATTCTTATAAAAAATAATACTCCTTCAGTCTCTTTTTAGTTGTTATTTTTTCAAGAAATTGTTGTCCCTATTTAGTTGTCATATTTCAATTTTCAATATCATTTTTTGTAGTCAATGACAAAACTAACCCTACATAATTTTAAATCAATCACTTTTTTGAGAAAAATTAAAAAGGAATGGTTGATAATTAATAAGGGTAATTTAGTCAAAAATTATACAAAAATTATAATCTAATGATTATCTTGGTTATCGTAAAAAATAAAAAAATGACAACTAAAAAGGGACGGAGGGAGTATTATGGTTCTTAAATATAGAAGGAAACCCTCTTTTAAGATTATCCGTTGTGGTCTATCATCATATTATTAGGAATAAAACCCAATAAAGCTTGGCTTAATGACATAAAACAACCCTGAATTTTAATGTTTTATTTAAGTGCAACCCTGAACTTTTTTTTGTTTAATTACAACCCTAGTCTTCGCTAATATTGTCATATTACCCCCCTACCGTAACAGAAATTCGATGTGGCACAGTTGACCACCGTTATGTGCCACGTCAGCTCGCCACGTCCGCGATGACTAGGGGGGTAATTAAACAAAAAAAAGTTAAGGGTTGCGATTAATCAAAATATTAAAGTTCAAGGTTGTTTTATGTCATTTTCCCTAATTTAATCAATAACCCAAATTCATCTTTTCCTTTCTTTTTTATATACAACAGTATAATAATAATAATAATAATAATAATAATTAAAAAAAAAAAAAAATTGAAATTAATGCTTCATTGCTAGAATTAGAGGTAATTATGATTAATCTGGGAATAAGGTTGCCTACAAAATAACTTAACAATTAGAGGTAATTATGATTAATCTGGTTAATTATGATTATTAATAGAAAGGCAATGAAGGTGGAGAGAATCTAGAAAATTCCCATTCGTTTAAAATCCATCCAGCGGGAATGAATTGAAGAAGGAAAAATAAAAAAGAAACAAAAATAGAAAGTATAATAAAATAAATATGGCAAAAAGACATAAAACAACCCTGAACTTTAATATTTTTGTTTAATTACAACCTTGGTAAACGCGGACGTGGCGAGCTGACGTGGCACATAACAGTAGTCAACTGTGCCACATCGAATTTCTGTTACGGTAAGGGGGTAATATGACAATATTAGCGAAGATCAGGGTTGTAATTAAACAAAAAAAAAGTTCACGGTTGCACTTAAATAAAACATTAAAGTCCAGGGTTGTTTTATGTCATTAAGCCGATAAAGCTTAGGAATTTAAAGTTATTTACCACCAACTTCATTATAAATCCAATCAAGTTCTTATCTCGAGCTTCAGCCTAGGTGGCAGGGGTCTTCCTTATCAATTTGTGGCTTCCTGTAAGTCTTCTAATTTTTACTTTTACTATTTTTCAATTAAGCTATCTAGTTGTCTAATGCTTTTATCCAATCTAGCTTTGTTCTGATCTTTTCCAGATACATAGGTGGGTAGTTGCTTTCAATGTTATCTGCTCTTTTCAAATTCTATTTCAACTCAAACAATTAAATCTAGCCAGCGCTGATCCTTTTGCTTTTTTTAAAATTTCAAAATTAAATTTTAATTTTAATTTTCTAAGCAATCTCCTACACCAACACTTCTACTTTTTTGATTTATATTGCAATCGGATGTCTCCTATAAATCATCATCACATAACGCAGGACGGTAAATCATTCTCCCTGCGTTTTTAGCCCCGAACCTTTTCTTTTTTTCTACCACTTTGCCTAATTTTTACCCGTTTCCTCCTTAAGAGAATAGAGAATTGTCCCATGAAAAGAGTAGTTAGGTCGGGTAGGTCAGTTAGCGACGCTGAGTCGGTAAATAGCTCGAAGCCAAGGATGGTTGCAATGGAATGGAGTCCTTATTGGACCAATTAATGGGCAACATAAAGAAAGTGGTGGTAGAGAGTGGCTTAGTGGAGTTTTTACAGGAAGGTGGACAAGAGTTGGTTGATTTTGAAAAATAGTTTAATTTATTCGTTATGGAGTATGTTGGACGTGGAAATGAGTCTGTAGCAGAGGAAAAAAAAGAGGTGGCTTTGGATTATGGTGGACGTGGAAAGGAGGTCTTGGACGTGGTAGAGGAAAAAAAGGAGGTGGTTAGTGTAGGCTGCAACGTTGCAGCGAGGAAAAGGCATGGGACCGTGGGCTAGGCGAGCCCACTTAGCCATGGAGGATGGATTGGTGGGCCCTACGGGAAGACGTTGGGTGGGGACGCTGGGTCGTGGGCCCATATGGAAGGAAGAATGCGACCCACTGGAAGAATGGTTGGGTGGGCTAGAAGTGGGCCACGCAATCATGGGCCTGGATTGTACGCGAATGAGTTTCAAAAATTCAATAAAAAATGGTCGTTTCCTTATGCTCTTATTGTTGACTATGAGGGGGACACTAAGAGAGGTGGATTGACTTTATTGTGTAGAAATGATATTTCTGTCAATATATTACAATGTGATGCCCACTGTAATGATATCGAGCTATTAAATGGTCTAACAACTGGCCCCCCTTAGAGATTTACTAGCATCTATGGTTGGCCAAGTATGGTGGATAAACACAGGACACAGGGTATGCTTAGAAACATAAAGGACAAGAGTTATATCCCTTAGCTCTGTATAGGGGACTTTAATGAAGTCATGTGGGGGCATGAGAAATTGGGTGGTCTCGCAAAATAGTTTAATGATATGGATGCATTTCAGTGTGTTCTAGACTATTGTGACCTTATAGACCTAGGTTTCTCGGGGCCCAAATTTACCTAGTTTAATAATCAAAGGGGTCATGGCACAATCATGGAGAGACTTGATAGAGGGACGACGAATGAGCAGTGGATGAGTTATTTTCCTAACGCCGCTATTAAACACCTCCCTTGATTCGGATCCGATCATTGTCATATTCTGATTCAGCTGTCCCATAGAGTTGACAGACCATCAAGAGGGAAAGTGTTTCAGTTTGAGGCAGCCTGGCTGAGGGAAGAGTCGTGTTTTGATTTCGTTAAAGGGATGTAGAGTGAGGGGAGTTCCAGGAGAATGAGAACTCGCTAGATAAATGATTAGAACAATGTGGGGTAGAGTTATCATGGTGGAACAAAGAGGTTTTTGAAAATGTGCACAAATCTATTATTCTGAAAAGAGAGCAGCTGGGATGGATCCAGAATCAACTAGTCTCAAATTCCACCCTCGATGAGATTGAGAAGGTTGACAAAAGAGGGTGAGGAACTCATTCATCGAGAGGAGGTGATGTGGAAACAACGATCACGAGTCCTTTGGCTCGAAGAAGGGGATAGGAATACAATTCTTCCATGCTAGAGCTTCACAACGAAAGAAGAAGAATACAATTGAGAGAATCCAAGATGAGTCAGGTCGATGGAGGGATTCTCATGAGGAGGTAGAGGGGATCTTTCTAAAGTACTATAAGTCTTTATTTTCTTCTGGAGGAAGTGATCTGTCCTCAAATATTTTCAAACTATAATCCCCCGTGTTTCCCATTCAATGAATCTGAGTCTTGATCGGATTTTCACAAAAAATGAAGTTTTTAAAGCTCTTAAGTAGATGCATCCCACGAAGGCCCTAGGCCGGACGGAATGCCTCCGCTCTTTTTTCAAAAGTTTTGGTCTTTTTTAGAAAATCTTGTTTGTAAAGCTGTTCTTTGAATCTTAAATGATGGGGAAGACCCTGGCTACCTTAATCACACCTTTATCACCCTAATCCCTAAAGTAGCCAATCCCTCCAAATACTCCCAGTTTCACCCAATTAGCCTATGTAATGTTGTCTTCAAAATGATCACCAAAGTTCTTGCAAATCACCTAAAGTAAATTCTGTCAAGTATCGTGGCGGAAAATTAGAGCGCTTTTGTCCCGGGCAGACTCATTATAGATAATGCCCTGATCGCCCAGGAGGTTTTTCATGGGATGAACATGAACAGATCTGAATCAGGATGGATGAGCGTTAAGTTAGATATGAGTAAGGCCTATGATAGAGTCGAGTGGAAATTCCTAGAGGCGATCATGTCTCGTATGGGGTTTTCGTCAAGGTGGACAACTTTAGTAATGCGGTGCGTCACAACAGTCTCCTATGCCATTCTTATAAATGACTTTTCATCCACAGAGGGGACTCAGACAGGGCGATCCGCTGTCCCCGTACCTATTTCTGCTATGTGTCGAAGGCCTTTCGGCGATGATCCAAGTTGCGGCCTCGGCTAACAAGATTCACGACTACAAGATCTGTCGGGGCAGCTCAGCGGTTAGCCACCTTTGATAACCGGCCTAGAGGGGGGGTGAATAGGCAAATAAAATTCTAACACAAAATGTAAGGAATTATGAGTGCGGAAATAGAATGTAAAAAACACAAGGATATATAGTGGTTCCAATTCCTCAATGAATTGTACTCCACTACCTAAGAGTCCTCCTCTTAGGATTTTGAACAACGACCACTTCGTTATTACCTTGAGTTTTTACGGGTTCAACTCAAACCTTACACCTTGGTTTTTCCGGGCTCAACCAATAAACCTTTCACTTGGTTTTTGCTAAGGGCTCAACCAACAAACCTTACAATGTGATTTTTCCGGGCTCAATCACAACCTATAACAATCAAGTTTTACTTAACAAGAGAATGGTTAAATAGCAACACAAATTGGTGTACAAATAAACTATGTATGATTCAATAATCAACACCAATAAATGAACAAGAATACCTCAAAGTTACCTCAGAAAGAAACCCAAAACAAGCTTGACAAAGTGACGCAAGAAGGATTGAAATCGTTGTGAAAATACTTGCGTTATAAAAACTGATTTTGGTAAGCTTGTAAAATGTGATTTTGTGTAAAAGGGTTTCTAATGTTTCTTGTTCTTCCTTGTTCAGTCTTGTTAGGTTCTAACTCATCTAGGATGAGTTTATATAGTTTTAGATCAGTGGTAGACCAGACAAGAAAGCATGGAACCTAAAAATCCGTTTGTAGTGGACAAAAGAGCTGTTTGAGAAAACTAGCCGTTGGGCAAAACGCTATGGCGTTTTGGCATAACGCTATAGCGTTTTGCTACTGGAAACATTTCGGCATTCCAGAAGCAAAACGCTATGGCGTTTTAAGCCTGACGAAAATGCAAAAACTCTTTTCGAAATTCATTTTCGCGCAAAACCTTTTGACTCAAACTCTTGAGGTTTCTTGAACATAAATCAAGTGTTAAAATAGAATCATACTTACATGATTAAAGTCCTAAAGTACACTTGATCTTCTAGCTTGTGATATCTTGATTTATTGCCTCTTATTTGCTTGATCACAAACTACACACATTTTAACTTCAAATTGCATTAGTATTACGAATTAGTTTGTGTGTCTAAAATCATCAAAACAAGAGTAAGTTGCCCTTGGGCTAACAATCTCCCCCTTTTTGATGATGACAACCACAAGCTAATTTCTAAACATATTTGAACTAGCAATTGAAATTGAAGTTAAATGGAGAAAACTTACATCTCATATCTTTGCCAAATGGATGCTCCCCCTATATAAAACATTAGTTGCACATAGAGCATAGCAAAGATTTAAAGTTTTTCTCCCCCTTAATCTTACATTTCTCCCAAAATTATTCTCCCCTTTTATATAAGCTTCGTTACCAAGCTCCCCCTTAACTTATTCTCCCCCTTTGTCATTAGCAAAAAGGGTAAATACAATAATGAAGGCCAAATGAAATCATATAAGGAGTAAAGAAAGGAGCAAGCAAAGATCAAATCCAAACACCAAATGATTATCCAATCCAAAGATAAATGTCAAACTAAATAGAGGATAACCAAATTTATACTTGTCGGTTTTCCCTTGGGCTACCAACCAAGCAAAATTCCAAAACGATTTACCAAAAAGGTGAGTTTCGATTCATCACCCGACTTGTGCCACGAACCCTACATATATTTCATTTATCTTCAAGGGGTTTTCGGCACTACTACAAAACAAACTAGTTAGTTTTAGGAACCCAAACACGTTTGGATCCTTTCTTAGCAAATGCATTCTTTTGTGCCCACATTTGTTTTGCATAAA
This sequence comes from Viola odorata, assembly GCA_963691705.1. Taxonomy (NCBI): domain Eukaryota; kingdom Viridiplantae; phylum Streptophyta; class Magnoliopsida; order Malpighiales; family Violaceae; genus Viola; species Viola odorata. The sequence continues at coordinate 8,933,858 of OY829543.1, forward strand.
CAAATCCTTTACGAATAAAACAAAAATATGCTAAATGACCATTCTTATGACAATAATCACATTTATACAAAGGTCTATCATGTGATTGATTTGAAGAACTAGCATGGTCACAATTTCTTGTTTTAACAAAAGATGTTTTAGAACTATTCATGCCAGAAGAGTTGTCAAATCCAATTCCTCTTCTATCAAAATTAGTCTTTTGCTCATTTAAACACTTTTGTTGACTTTGTGCACTTTGAATAAATTTAGCTAAAGTAGCTTCAAGAGTTTTAATCTTTTCATTTAAAAGAGCTACTTCTTTACTAGAGTTTGCACAAAGTTCACATCTAGAGTTTTTCTTTCCATTAGCAATTTCCAATGATTTAAGCTCATCTCTAGTATTAGCCAATACATCTCTTAAATCTTCATTGTCATTTTTCAAAAAATCATTTTCCTCTTTAAGAGATTTGTTCAAAGTTTCTAATTGAAGAAGATCATTTTTCAATTTTTCTAAATCCTTGGCATGTTTAGCATTTTGCTTGCAAGATTTTTTAAAATGATTTGACAATTCATCAAAAGCTTCTTGCAATCCATATTCGTTATCAAGAGATTGATAAGAATTTACCTCATCATCGCTTTCCTCTTGTGTCATAAGACACACATTTGTACATCCGTTGAATGAGGTGGAAGTTGATGAAGAACTCCTTTGAGAGGCATCACTTTCTACATTTGCATAGAAACATATGTTTGATATTTCTTCTCCGGATGAGGATGTCGACACATTACCTTTTGACTCCTCATCATCATCATCATCATCCCAAGTAGTAGCTTTAAGTGCTCTTCTATGATGATTTTTACTATTATTCTTATCTCTTGAACGTCTCTTTGATTTTTCAAGTCTAGGACATTCACTCTTTACATGTCCTGGCTTTTCACATTCAAAGCAAACAACATCATTTCTAAAATCGGATTTAGAAGAGTTAGAATACTTACTTTGATAATTTTTCTTCTTTTTATCCCAAAATTTCTTGAATTGTTTGGAAAAGAGAGCCATTTCACGCTCTTCTTCTTGTGCCTTGAAGGCAACATTGTTGCTCTTGACATTTTGCACTTCCGATTCTCCCATATTGAGTTTATACTCAAAAACCGTAAGAGAGCCAACAAGTTGAGAAAAGGTAGGTCTCTTTTCAAGCTCATCAAAAATAGAAGTCTTGGCATTCCAAGAGTTAGGTAAAATACTAAGAAGTTTTCTTACCATCTCCTCATCACTAGGAGTCCAACCAAGAGTTCCCATAGTATTACAAATATTTTGAATTCTAGTGCTTAAATCATAGATAGTCTCACCACTCTTCATACCTAGTAATTCATACTCACGTTTGAGTGTGTTGAGTCTAATGGTTCTCACTTGAGGAGTACCTTCATGAGCTGTCTCTAAGGTTTCCCAAACATCTTTGGACAATTTGCAAGCGCTAACACGATTAAATTCGTTTTGAGAAATTGAACAAAATAAAGCATACCTTGCCTTGTCTTCACTTTGTTTTCTTGAAACTGATCCAGCTGGCCACTTATCAAAAGGAAGAGGTTTTGTTGATCTATCTTCAGCCGGTGGTTCCATGGGAGTGGCAAATCCATGTAATACACAATCTAGCATGATTTGATCTTGTCCACCTAGGAAGGCTATCATCTTTGTCTTCCATTGTAAGTAGTTGTTTCCATCAAGAAATGGTGGACGGTTTAGTGCAACATATAATCCCTCTTGAGCCATTTGATCTTTTACTTGAGGCGATTAAACCTACAAAACAAGTACCTTGCTCCGCTACCAATTGATAACCGGCCTAGAGGGGGTGAATAGGCAAATAAAATTCTAACACAAAATGTAAGGAATTATGAGTGCGGAAATAGAATGTAAAAAACACAAGGATATATAGTGGTTCCAATTCCTCAATGAATTGTACTCCACTACCTAAGAGTCCTCCTCTTAGGATTTTGAACAACAACCACTTCGTTATTACCTTGAGTTTTTACGGGTTCAACTCAAACCTTACACCTTGGTTTTTCCGGGCTCAACCAATAAACCTTTCACTTGGTTTTTGCTAAGGGCTCAACCAACAAACCTTACAATGTGATTTTTCCGGGCTCAATCACAGCCTATAACAATCAAGTTTTACTTGATAAGAGAATGGTTAAATAGCAACACAAATTGGTGTACAAATAAACTATGTATGATTCAATAATCAACACCAATAAATGAACAAGAATACCTCAAAGTTACCTCAGAAAGAAACCCAAAACAAGCTTGACAAAGTGACGCAAGAAGGATTGAAATCGTTGTGAAAATACTTGCGTTATAAAAACTGATTTTGGTAAGCTTGTAAAATGTGATTTTGTGTAAAAGGGTTTCTAATGTTTCTTGTTCTTCCTTGTTCAGTCTTGTTAGGTTCTAACTCATCTAGGATGAGTTTATATAGTTTTAGATCAGTGGTAGACCAGACAAGAAAGCATGGAACCTAAAAATCCGTTTGTAGTGGACAAAAGAGTTGTTTGAGAAAACTAGCCGTTGGGCAAAACGCTATGGCGTTTTGCTACTGGAAACATTTCGGCATTCCAGAAGCAAAACGCTATAGCGTTTTGATCAAAACGCTATGGCGTTTCAAAACGCTATGGCGTTTCAAAACGCTATAGCGTTTTGCTTCTGGAAGTTTTCCAACTTTCTAGTAGCAAAACGCTATGGCGTTTTAAGCCTGACGAAAATGCAAAAACTCTTTTCGAAATTCATTTTCGCGCAAAACCTTTTGACTCAAACTCTTGAGGTTTCTTGAACATAAATCAAGTGTTAAAATAGAATCATACTTACATGATTAAAGTCCTAAAGTACACTTGATCTTCTAGCTTGTGATATCTTGATTTGTTGCCTCTTATTTGCTTAATCACAAACTACACACATTTTAACTTCAAATTGCATTAGTATTACGAATTAGTTTGTGTGTCTAAAATCATCAAAACAAGAGTAAGTTGCCCTTGGGCTAACAACCTTTTCTACGCAGATGATAGTCTCATTTTTTTCAAGGGTAAGTGAGGAAGAAGCTGGGGTTATTAGCTCAATTCTTAAGGAATATGAGGAGGCCTCCAGACAAAGAGTCAACTTGGATAAATCGGAGGTATGCTTCAGCAAGAAGGTAGGCTAGGACGCAAGAGCACGAATAAAAGCGCGAATAGGGATGGTCGAGACGGAATCTCATGTGAAATATCTAGGCCTGCCAGTATCTTTTGGTCGATCCAAGAAAGAAATGTTCATACCGATTCGGGACGGGATTTGTAAACGTTTAGTTGGGTGGAAGGAGAAGAAATTATCCCAGGTAGGACGGGAGGTACTAATTAAGTCGGTCATCCAGTCTATACCAACGTATATGATGAGCTGCTTTGAAATTACCATCTCCATCTACAATGAGCTGGAGAAAGCGACTAAGAGATTCTAGTGGGGGGGAACACGGATGAGCGAAAGGTTCATTGAGTGTCCTGGGATAAATTATGTAGGTCGAAAGAGGTGTGTGGTCTGGGATTTTGAAAAGTTAGAGAATTTAATTTATCCCTGCTCGCTAAACAAGGGTGGCGCCTGCACAAGTACCCGAACTCCTTGCTCTCCCAAATCTTGAAAGCCAGGTATTTTTCCTGCTCAAACTTTATAGATGCAGAGGTGGGACATTGTCCCAGCTATGTCTAGTGAAGCATTTTAGCAAGGAGAGAGGTTCTTCAGCGAGGATGTTTTTGGAGGGTGGGGGATGGAACGCGGATACGAATTTGGAAAGTCCCGTGGCTTCCCTCGGTTGAGGATGAAATGATCTCAACGCCGGTGTCGCGTTTGAAAGAGGATGAAACAGTGGCTGAGCTCATCGACAGAGAATGGAGGTGCTGGAAGGCAAACCTAGTGGAGCAAATCTTTCTTCCTAAGATATATCAGAAATTTTAAGTCTGTCGCTTAGTCGGATTGAGGCGAAGGATACCCTTGCGTGTAAAGGAACTATGACTGGGAGGTATTCGGTTCGAAGCGGATACCACTGCCTAACCTCGGCATCTGCGCACGAGTGTCCGGAGCCTAGGCGACATTGGTGGAAATACCTTTGGGGCTTAAATATCCCACCGAAGTTTAAAAACTTCATGTGGAGGTTGGGGAATGACTCTCTCCCGACCCGAGTGAACCTAGGGAGGAGAGGAATGACGGTTGACCCAGAGTGTCGTTGTTGTAACATGGAGGTAGAGTCGACATCACATTTGTTGTTGTCTTGTCCATTTGCGAGTGGGGTGTGGGCTAAGTTTGACTTCTAGGCTAGAGTTCTGGGGCTTCAAGGAGACAATTGGGTGGATTGGCTAGCCACGACTAGGGAGTCTTTGGATGAAACGAACTTTGAGCAGTTAATCTCTATCCTTTGGTCTCTATGGACATCGCGAAATAGCAGGATCTTCCGCCAAGTCGAGGACTCGATCTAGGAGGTGATTATTAAGGGTGGGAAGCTACTGTCAGAATTTAAAGAGGCTGGGATGCTGAAACAACTTCCTTCTGTTCCTATGAGACACCCCAATGCTCCGAAATGGCAACCTCCACCTACAGGGATGGTAAAGGTCAACACAGACACATCAGTAGGGTCTTAGGGGATTGGACTGGGTTTTATCGCGCGGGATGCTAATGGTGGGCTAGTTTTCTCGGGGGCCATGTTCCTTCCTCATAGGACGGAGGCGCAAATAGTAGAGGCCCTAGCGCTCAGAGATGCCCTTATACATGCCCGACAATAGGGGTGCGACAAGATTATTGTTGAGTCGGACTACCTCTTGAACATTTTAGCCCTAACTACTAGAGGCCCCCCCTCTTAGCTACACAAGGCTGATTTTGGAGGAGGTGGCTAGGTTAGCGTCTTCTTTCACTAGTTGTTCATTTCAGCACACAAAACGGACTCTAAATATCCCGGCTCATGAGTTGGGACAACTTGTTTCGATTTTCAGTTTAGGAAATGTTTGAATATGGGAATATCCCGAGGCGATCGCGCCTTTTGTATTTGCTGATATTAATTAATCTATTTTCACTTTAAAAAAAAATATAGAAGGAAAATTAAATTTGATTAATTGAAGTATTTAACATTGTTTGAACTTTGAAGCGGATGTGGATAAAGTTTAAGATAAGGAGGATAAATTTGGAGAGTGGGGGACTCATTTATTTTCATTTCTTTAAGAAAAGAAGAATGAGAATCTTGTAAGTTGGTTGTAACGTAAAAAGAAAACAAAGAAGGGATGAGAATAAATAAAATAACATGCGAATTCAATAATTCGGTTTAAAAAAAGGAGGAAGAGTGGCAACTGTCCAAATCCAGCTACTAATCAAAGTAGCCAGACGCTATGACACGCAATTGATTCCTCAGAATCCACGTTCGTCTTCCCTTCCTCAAATTTAAAAAAAGGGAAAACAGATACTCTGTTTAGTCTTATTGTATATACCCTCTCTGATTCAATCAAAACTCTGAACTAGCAGAATCTTCATTCAGCTGTCAAAACAGAGTTTGAGAATTGATTGGTATGGCTTCTTTGGGGTTGACGCATTTGAGATGCAGGACCTGGGCAGCTCCTGAGTTTACTGCGCCGGGTCTCCGAGATCAGCGTGGCCCAAACAAAGTTGGGTTCCTCAGAGTACTGGGCAGCGGAGATGGTGGTGCTGCTTCATCGGAGCCTGATTTGAGTGTTACTGTAAATGGGTTGCAAATGCCCAACCCTTTTGTAATTGGATCGGGCCCACCCGGCACCAACTATACTGTCATGAAGCGGGCCTTTGATGAGGGCTGGGGTGCTGTCATTGCCAAAACTGTGAGTTCTGCTACTCTCTCCTTTTTTTCACTGAAATTTATATTCTTGTTTTTGCTCTATTGATGTTCTTTTGATGATTTTCTTTCTCACTGTTTTCTGCCGCCTGGAAGTACTGTTTAGGGCATGGCCATTCAGAACTTTTGTGTTACGGCAACTAAACAATGGTTGCATTTGGAGCACTGTGAAGTTTGACATAACCATTCATTCTAGCATTGCCCTTGATTGCTCTTTTGATAAAACCAACGTCCCGATTTTCCTTTCAAATATTCCTATGTTAGTTTGAAATGATCGAACAATCTGATAAAGTATTAACATGATTGTTTCAAATGGGAACATATCATGGGGATGTTTGGTACTTGAGTTGCAAAATATTGTTTCTTACAACATGGGTCATATTAAAGATGTGATCTTTGATCTTTATTTTCCAGGTTTCATTAGATGCAGCAAAAGTTATAAATGTTACTCCTCGATATGCCAGGCTAAGAGCAGGTGCAAATGGCTCAGCAAAGGGACAGATCATTGGTTGGGAGAATATTGAACTCATAAGCGACCGACCTCTTGAAACAATGTTGAAAGAATTCAAACAACTCAAAGAAGAATATCCAAATAGGATTCTCATTGCATCAATCATGGAGGAATACAACAAAGATGCATGGGAGGAGCTTATAGATCGGGTAGAGCAAACAGGAGCTGTAAGTGCTATAGTAGTCAGTTGATTGTTTACACTTATTAAATATCGGTTATTTTGATGATATATGTCATCTTAGAATCCTGTCATTGTTTCTTAGGATGCCATTGAAGTCAATTTCTCATGTCCTCATGGTATGCCTGAACGTAAAATGGGTGCTGCTGTTGGGCAAGATTGTGCACTGTTGGAAGAGGTATGTGGGTGGATAAATGCAAAAGCTACTGTCCCTGTGTGGGCAAAGATGACTCCTAACATAACAGACATATCACAGGTCAGATTCTCTCATGGTACTGTCTTATTAGCCATGGCTTGTAATCTTTAGGCTTCATTACTCATTGCATGTCATGTAAAAAGGTGTTCCATAATGTTACCTAGCAGTAAATTGAAAATTTTATTATTTGGCCATTATCTTATGGGAAACAATTGCCAATCATGGGGAGTGGAAGTAATTAGCAAATTCTGAACATTATTTGTACTTACTAGAATAGGCATGAATGCTATGCTGGCCAGATTGTTTTTGGTCTTCTGCCCTTGAAATGTATGCAAAATAGAAAATGGGATTCCATCCTTATGCTTACCTTAAGACCAAGGGCATTACAAATAGCAGAACATGTTGTTACCTTACACAATGGTTATATCTCTTCTTTTGCAATTTCCCACCGTCTATCTTCTGCAATTGCATTCCATTTTAATCTTCGCCGATCATTCACTTTAATTTCCCTTTGCTGTATAGCCAGCTCGGGTGTCACTGAATGCAGGATGTGAGGGAGTAGCTGCGATCAACACTATCATGAGTGTAATGGGAATCAATCTGAAAACATTGCGGCCAGAGCCTTGTGTTGAGGGGTTTGTGTTTCAAGTTTCAACTTTGCAATGAATTACTTCCCTCTTATAAAACTTATGTGCCTAACTCATTCATCTCATCATACTGATGAACTTGATATTTTCCTCAGATACTCAACTCCTGGGGGTTATTCTTCCAAAGCAGTCCACCCTATTGCACTTGGCAAAGTAATGAGTATTGCGAAGATGATGAAGGCAGAATTTAATGATGCAAAATACTCACTTTCTGGTATTGGAGGTGTTGAGACTGGTGGTGATGCTGCTGAATTCATCCTACTTGGAGCAAACACAGTACAGGTATGCAGTCATTATTTTCTTGCTATCTTATGTTCTGGTGCGATTATTTCCTTGTTTCATGAAACTGGGTGCAGAGACTCCTTGAACAGTTGATAAACAGCAGGTTTGGGTATAAACTAAACAGTTTTTTGTAATTTTAGTGCCTTTTGTTATTGACTGTTTCAATATAGCATGTTGCCTTAGTGCTTGCTACGGTTCTTTTATACCTATATGAGACGAGATATTTAAAATAGATAAATTGAAAGATACTATTTAAGAACTATATATCAAAAAGGTCATCTTAGTCTCTCTACTAGAGGTGAAGCTTATCTTCTTTGCTCTCTGTCAAATACATAAAAATTCTAGGTAGACCTGAAGTGAAGGAAAAACGCTGGAGTGATCTCCAACAATGATGCAATATTGGAAAAATTGTATCTTGTTCTCTCTGCCTGATTTGAAGTGGATTTCCACATTTCTTTTATTTAGTTCATCACTGTGTTTCAATATTTGTCACATGAGCATTTTGTTATTCTTTAAGCCACATCAGTAAATTAGTAGTTTTAACAATGGAGAGGAAACATTGTATAATGGGGTAAATGTGGACGCTGCATTGTTTTAACGTGAAAAGTTTTGCAACCCAATAAAGAAAATTAATCGTTGAAGGATAAAATTGAGAATCAAACAATTGTTGGGGCATGTAATGCCTATTTTTATTGGTTTCATACTGTTGATCTAACATTCCTGAAGGAAACTTTTATGAGCTGAGTGGCATCCAAATGTTTAGTTTAGGCCCTAGTTTGTCATCAATCAATGGATGAGGGACTTTGGTAACTAGCTCTTTTTTTCAAATTGATTTTCAACACTAATTTAGTTTCGATGCTTATTTTTTGCATTTGGAGTATTAAGGATTACTGATCACATTTATTTTTCCCTTGCAAAATATTATTTCTAGTGCAGCTCAGCTGTAAAACATTAGGTCCCATTTGATTCTTTCCAGACTTGACGATAACATACACAATTTTTTATTCCAACTTTGTTGAAAACTGATTTAACATGGGAACTGGCTTCTCTTCAAGTACATACCTAGTCAGCGACTATTGTCATTACAAACTCGCTGTTTTCACACAAACAGTTATAATGTACTATATGGAAAACATTTTTCTTGCTAGATGTTTGAGCATGTTCTTCTGTTTTGTGAAGTCATTCCTAATTGTCAAAGTTCATGGAAGTTGGTGTTGCTAGCAGCTCTGTGATGGATATGTTGTAGAGAGATATTACTATAGAATATGACTGTATGACCATGTCTTCTTTGTCGTCTTGTTAATAAAGTGCATAGGAAAAAGAGTGATCTTAGGCATTTAGTGTTTCACTTGTCTGTTGCAAAATTCCTGTTAATGCTAATACCTGGAAAAGAAGGTAAAGAATTTCGAAGCTCCGGGAAAGCCATTAAGATTTCTATATTTCTATTGTAGGTCTGCACCGGAGTTATGATGCATGGGTATGGACTTGTGAAGAAACTCTGTGATGAGCTAAGAGATTTTATGAAAATGCACAACTTCCGCACCATAGAGGATTTCAGAGGGTATGCATTTTTGCTGGAGTAATGCAGTTGAGGCAATTCGGAAGAAACTTTGTGATATCTCGAGGCCGTTGACTTACAATTCTTGTTTCTTGTTTTGTTGATCGCAGGGCGTCTCTTGAGTATTTTACAACTCACACAGATTTAGTTCGACGACAGCAAGAAGCGATTCAGCAGAGGAAGGCTGTCAAGAGAGGTCTGGCGTCAGATAAAGATTGGACAGGAGATGGTTTTGTGAAGGAATCTGAGAGCATGGTTTCGAACTAGATGCAAAACCAAAATCAGGTTTCTTTTCTTTTGCGTAAAATATAAATAAATGGGAATTTTTAGAGCTTGCATTCTTTATAGTTAATCATGGATTTCATCTGTAATTTGTGTATTAACTTTTTCCTTGATAGAACGAAAAATAAAAATGAATAAATAAGTAAATTACTGTTATACCGCAAAAAGAAACATTATAGCGTATTATAAATACTGAAAATGCTAATAATACCAAGAAAAAAAAGGAGAGAAATTAATATTCAAATCTGCCGGTTAAGAGCATGATACAGAATTTCATCCCTTCCTGATCCCAAAAACAAGAAATGCAACTGCTACTGGAATTTACTTCGTCATCTAGCATCCATCCACTGTGATTTTGCAGAAAGCATCCATTCTCGCATACTTAACCCGTCGAATCTTCAGGACATGACCCGACAATACAACTACTGATCCATAATCTTTCAACAAACAGTTTTATTTGTTGTCTACATTCCCCGACCACCAAATCTCTCGACTTTCCTAATTTCTTCTATAGATAACACAGAATCCTCACACCATTTGTTCTGTCTAAACCGCCGTAGCAAACCATTATGACTTCATAGACATGCATCGCCAAGATGTGTCCTTTGCCAGCTGCTCTTTTCAAGAATCGTAAGACTGATTTTGGTTCCATCCTGTTAAAATACTCGATCAGCCACTGTCCAAATAGAGCTGGATTGCCACTCTGTTTCAACAGATTCAAGAAAAGAAAACCATTTTCAGTTCGCCAATTTAGGAACTCAAATTCTTTCAATGTAGCATGTTCTAGGACGTAGTTCTCCAAACTCGCTTCGTATAAAGATTTGCAAGTTTGTTGTATGGGTGCATAAAGCAGAGGCTACAACTACAAGAGCCAGAATTTCGGTTAACAAGTCTTTGGGGATTCGGTTTAGCCCGCCAGCCACATTTCGGCTCCTGTAGGACTTCTTGCTGCATGATGTCCTTGCCATATCTAATTTTCTTGTAATTGTAGGATTGTAGATTGACGAAATATATATATATATAAATAATAGGTAAAAGAGAAAAAACCAAAAGGCACAATTGAGTTAATTGAAAAGGACTTGACTACTACTAAGATCTTTTTTCCACTCTTGACAATTGATTTAAAACAATACAACTAATATTTCAGCTCAACTGGGCAGAATAGAATCCTAGAAGGTTTCTCCCATTGTGAATTCGAATTAGTCAAGCCTGAAAAAAGACATAGATATTGAGTATTTATAAGAAAAATAAAAAATAGAAGAAAAAAAAAGATGATCATAAAATGATAACAAAATTATATATAAAAAATGAATAATAGAAACGGGAAATAGGTGGAGAAAAATGGCTTGCACTATACTGTGGAAATAATTTAATTTAATGAGTAAAAAATATATATTGGTACTAAATTATTATATAAATGTTTAATGATGCATAAACTTTAAAGAGTTAATTAATTAATATTTTGAGTGAGCTAATTGAGATTGTGTTTATATAATTTAGTTATATGTACAAATAACATATAAAAGAAAAACATAAAGTAAAAAATAAGCTAAATCATGCTATAAAAATATTTTGAAAGACGTTACTCTCTCCTTTTTAAAGTGTCTGTCCTATTTACACGCAATTTAAAAAATACAATAATTACATTTCCAACTCATACTTTTATCTTCATTCTTTTAAAGACACCGATATAATATCATTAGGTTTTACAAAATTGAAAACACTATATTTTAGTGATAAAATTTGATTAATAATTGACTTTTATTTATTAAAATAATAACCTTTATTAAATAAAATGATTTATTAAATCACTATTAATTTTTTTATAAAATACTATCAAATTAAAAAATATAAAAAAATTGAATTACACTGAGCAAGTGAGATGTTTAGTTATTTTTTTTTAAATTTTAAACAAATTTAATATGTTAGTATTGATGTCTTTGCGTCGTATAAGCTTGCAGTTAATTTTAGTAAACTTATTTGTAAACTAACGTATAATAAATAAGAACTTTTGCAATTATATATAGAGTTAGGTATTGGTCCGCACTTCTTACGGATAATTACAAATTTTCTTTTTCATATTAATTGATTTACAGATGGGTTGGGTGAGTTTACCAATCGAGTTATTTTTACCTTATAAATTATTCTAACTCTTTAAATAACAGTCTATTTATATAATTATTTTTATTTTTATATTTTTTAACATAATTTTTACAGTAATATAATTTTTTGCTCGTTAAAATAAATCGATTCTCACATACTTCATAAGATAACAAACATTTAATTGTTCAAAATCTCAAGTGAATAAATTAATAATTCAGCACGGTTCAATCATATTTTATTATTTGGTCAATAAATATAAAAAAATACATAACGTAAAGATTCAAAAAATATAAAAATAATAAAATATAGAGTCAAACCGGTTCAAACAGTTCAACTGACCGATTCAATCAGCCCGATTGCTTTTCTGGTCCAGAAAATCAGACGAACTGGTTTGACATGCAGATCACTGCTTTAATCCGATTTAATAACCATGATTAATGATTAATATAATCTATGTGGGATCACTAAAAAAAATGCCTAAATACATAACATGTCCTTAAATCTTTAAAAGCAGAAAATGTTCTGCAATGCAGCAGAAGTATAATGTTGTTATCTTTGTACAAAACTATGAAAGTTTGCATGGCCATTCCCTGCACACCACCACTGTATCATATGGTGCAGACCATACCCACCTCCACTAGAGCAGCATGAGGCATGTTGAGTGCCATAGGAGGCTCTCTGGAATTCTTTTCAAGGAAAAGGTACGTCTTAATAAGGAATTTCTTCAAAAAGTTTGAGCGATTCTGTACCATAAAATGAGGGTGACCAAGGAAATATGCAGCACCGCTCTCCCTAGCAACGATCAGCTCTCGTAGCTCCTCCCTCACTGCCTCCCGCATTGTTGGACTTCTTTCAGGCAACAAGAATCGGACCATTTTCCTCCTTATCGGACCGCTTGTCTGACACACCTCACCCTCTGGACGTACCTGAATCTCATTGTCAGCCATTCTCGTGCAACCAACAGTGCTTTGTTCAGGTAATCGAATTACACAGTTTCCTCCCGGCAATGGCTTCCCAACAACAATCATTCTTCCTTCTACAGACGATTGGGATTCCGTATCATTATCTTCGATGGAAATGAATTCTCCAATCGATTGAATAATCTGTTCCTCAAAGTCATCTGTATCTCTAACATGATCACAATATCCATACCTCATAATGCATCGGTACATTTTCGATTCTCTGGCACCAACCCTGCCTATAAGATAGCGCTTGCTGGCACGCACATATGGAACTGGTAGGGACTTGAAGGACACGAAGATGAGCACCTGGTGAAATGCAGGAAGGTTTGTAGTGAAATGTGAGAAGAAAGCTGGGATATCGGTCACCACATCTGTATAGATAAATCCAATTCCGGGAACTCTGCAAACTCCAAGCCCTGAGCTAAGATCTGTAAGGCATCGAGAAGACACCTTGTTTTGTAAATCAAAGTCGTACTTCTTCTTGGTCCCATAATGCCAAGAAAGCATGACAGTGAAGAAAATTGCAACAAGGACTACAAGAGACCAAGCTCCTTGATGAAAATTTAGCAAACATGCCACTATGTAGCCTCCCTCAACAAAACCAAACAGCACCATAAAACATCCTGATTGAAACAAACTCTTCTCCCAGTAAAAGGCAATCACCAGTGACATAAGACAAGTAGTAACCAGCATACCTAAGATGATCGCCAAGCCTGTAGGAAATTCAACCATCAAATGATGTAAACATGACATAATGAGGTAATATCAGGACAACTCTCCCTCAAACACCTAAATTTTTGGGAACTAGCCGTAAAATCCATATCATTGTCTGTGAGAACCACAGCAGAATGCTTCCCTCTGCAATCTGAATTACATCCTATCTACTGTATCTCAGAAATTTCAAAATAGTCTAAAGGTGGCTGTTCCTCAATGTTCTTGTTGAACATCACTATCTTACTCAAAGAACCTACAATCTTAAAAAACAAAAAAAACAAAAAAAAAAGTTTCTAAAGGGAGATGAATGAGATACTGAAATGCGATTGTACCTGCAGCACTAGCAATTTTATTTGTATCATGGAAACCAATAGTAACAGTGAGGCTAAGGATCATCAGTAGCCAGTTCATGTCTGGAATATAAACCTGTCCTTGTCTCTCTTCTGATGTATGCACAACTTTTACTCTAGGGAAACAGAGTAATGCAAGGCATTGGTTTATAATGGAGAAGCTGGCTGTTATTGTTGCCTGGCTTCCTACAGCCGTGGCAAGAAACGACAGAATTATGAAGACATGACGAGGAGGTCCTGGATTTACCATGCTTTCAAGTTAGAAATATAGATTTCAGTAAGTTAGCCGAAGCAATAAAGGCAGGTGAGCAACTTACCACTGGGGATAGATTCACTAAGGTGATTAAAATCAGCAGTAGTACGGAAGTTTTGGGAGATGAAAGCAGCTTGACCAGCATAAATTAAAAGTAGAAGTGGATAAACGATAGAGACAAATGTGATCTGTACAGGAGATAATAAACAGAAGTTACTCATGTTTCAAGCTATATATTTTAAATTACTTACAAAAGAGGAGATGATGTGCTTCACACCATAATCGATCTCTTTGAGAAATGACCCAGATCTGCAAACATTGCCTCTGAACCTGCAGCGGGGCAAAGATTCAAGCCAAATGGTTAAACCGTCAAGTACCACAAAGAGACTCTTATGTTAAGACGGACCAAATGGGATACAGAAGACATTTTTAGTAAATGCTGACTGACCTGCCACACAAAGAAGGATGCTAGCCAATGACGTCCAACTGTCTTTGTCAATATGTTTCACAAAATTGAATATATATGCTGGGGAGATTGCAGTTATAATTTTAGGGTCGCAGTGAATTATGTTATATAAACCCACTCCACCATTAAATACCAGCCAGACAATAACAATTGGAGCAAAGATAAACCCAATTTTATGTGTCCCATATTGCTGCAGCATGAACAAGCATACCAATATGGCACATGCAAAGGGAGTTGCTACATCTGAAAAAAGCACCATCTGATGGAAATTAACAGGTATATTGAGCAAAGTAAAGGAAAAAAGAGAATCAGAGTGCTAAAACTTAAAGGTATAGTAACTATTGTCAGAAATGAGTAGCAATCCACATACTTTAAGCATTTAATCTTTAAGTATTTCAAACTGTTACAACAAGTACTACAAATAAATCATATCAGAAAAATCAAAATTTTGATTTTAATTTAAGTAGATATATGTGTTTTATGTGCACAACATGCTTAAAAGCACTTCAAAATCAACAACCATAAAACCGTTTAGTACACCATTTTGAGATTCTTTTTCAACCACAATAGATACTTTTCTGTTGTTGTGAATCCACGACAAAGTTTTGTGATTCCAGTAGGGAATCAATGCAGTTCAGATTACGAATTTCATCCATGAGCCCCAATGGAATGAAGTTTTTTCTGAAATAAGTTTGCTTGTTACTTTGCTTTCTAGTTTAATGTGTTTGCTCATAAATTCTAGTAGCAAGAAGCAACTAGGAAACAAACTACTGTGGCACAAGATCAAATCAAAATTGAGATCTGTATATTCTGTCTCACACATACTCAATAAAACAAAAATGATCAAAGTATTAGACAGCTAATTTCAATAAGGCAGAGAAGAAAGGAAAAAAAAGAACTATAATGCACACGGTAATTCTACTTTCACTGTAAGGAAATTACACTTGTGCAGATGATCTTGTATGGAGCTTTCTTTCTCTATAGAATGTGAATCTGGAAAGATAAGAAAGGCATAAAAATAAATAAAAGAACATTAAAATTAGTTCTTGGGCACTATAAAGTAGATATTTTCATTTTATTTAGACAGTTCTAGAGCAATATATCTTACACTTAATTTCTGCTAATGACCTCTCGAGGCCTGATGAGGCAGATAACACTGTTGGAGGAAACAGTATTGGCATATTAGAGGCAAAGCGATAAAGAAAAGGTGAAAGAAGAAAATCACTTATCAACTACAAATCCAAAGATGAAACATAAAAGTTGTTGAAAAATGGCAAACCAGAGACAGATGGGGTAAGCACCCCATCTCCAATAATCATGCAAGCTCCGAACAGAGCTGAGAAGAGAAGCAAATAATGACTCCTTTTATGTTTTTGAATGGCCTTCCTGGCCGTTGATCGAGCCCTTGTCTTCAAAGGGTTTTCTTCTTGAGGCTCCATAACCCCATTATCAGTTCCATCTGTTGGAAGAAGGCCTAACTTGGCATGCCTGCACAATAATGAGTACAAAGCAAAAGGTCCACCTGCAAGGATTCGGAAAAGTAGATAATGCTTTGTGTTTCAATCCAATAAAAAATCCTTTCAATTTAATTGTCAACAAAGGCCATTACCCTCTCCGTCATCATCAGCTCTAAGTACTATGAAAGCATACTTGAGTAGAGAAACAGTCGTCAGAGTCCAGAAAATAAATGAGAAATGTTCATATGCTTTCTCACTTGATTTGAATTCCTTTGCATCTATTGTCCCAAAAACGTATAAAGGAGAAATACTCATGCGACCATAAACTACTCCAATGGCTTGGAATGACAGAATGAATGTTTGCCTCCATGTCTCCCTCTGCACAAATCACATTAGAAGTACAGAAATGTTTGATGAGAAACTAAAGGAAAAGTACTGCAGCTTCTTCAGTTTCCAGCTTCTTCATATCAGTAGAAGTTGTTAGTATTAGTTCAGAACACACAATGTCTTCTTTAGGTTAACCGAGGAACCCAGACATCCACAATGTGTGTGGATTGGCGATGCCGACACGAAAAAAGAATTTGAAGATGCACCATGATAACTTAGGAAAACGCATATAACTAAAATGACAAACTATTTCAATCACAATCTGCATCCGTTATAAGCAAAGGCATCCTTCTACCCAAAAGTTAGTTATTTGATACAAGTGTGAAATGGGTATCAATTGCGATGTACCTCCCCTATTTCACAATAAACAAATGCGATACTAGGAAAATGTTGGGTATCCTATACAAGCTGCTCGATCAAACCAAGTCAAACAATACAAAAAACAGACAACACCTGAATAATTACCCAATAAATCTTCAGTGCCGAAACGAATAGGCCATAGCCAGTTAAGAACACGCAAAAATGTTTTTTCACATCTAAATCAATTAATTTCTTTAATTTTCAGGTAGTAGTTTTGAACCCTTTGAACCAAACAAACACAATCAAGATGGAACCCTAATAGAAGAATTGTATGACAAAATTAACAGAACTTCCAATCAGAATAATGGGGAAAACTGTGCACAGAAAGCTGATTGAAATACTGTATGTATGAGATTTACCTGATGTGCAGAAGAGTAGGGACTGGTGCTGAGTTGAGGATCCATATAGTGTGAGTTGCAGCAGAAAATGGACAGAGGAGAATTAGGAAAAAACATAGTAAGCTAAGTAATTATATGAAGAGGAAGAGACAAGGAGGAATTGCGAATCGGAAGAGACAATGTACGTAATATGAGACGATGGAGCCAATGAAAATGCTAACGTAGCAAGCAAAGTGCCAAAGAGGAGGGAGGGAATGCCTGCACTTCAAAATATCAGTATATGCTTTTTTTCAAGTACGCAAAAATTGTTTTTGCCACTCCCGCGCCTTTAAGTAAAAGCTACTAAAAAAAAACTTCTTAAAAAAAATGTAAAAGAAGAAAATTATTTTTTATTAAGTTTCCGGCATAGATTGTTCCATTCTCGAAACTTGACTTTTTAATTGAGGATAGATAAGTCTTTAAATATTTAATTATAACCAATGTTGATTTTAAAAATTATACTCAACCTCTATAATTAATATTTTATTTTTATTTGTGCTAACGTGACAATGTCACATAATATTATCACATCGTAGAATATTTAAAATTAAGAAAAAAGTCTAAAGTTATAAATGAATTTAAAGAAAATCAATAAAATATATTTCTTGTTAAGAAAAAAATGAGATAAATTTGAAAACTAGGTAAAGATTAGAAAAAAAAAAACTAGCAAAATTTGGAAAAATTGAAAATATTGCGAACAATTTTAAAGTATCATGAAAAAAAGTACAAATTCTATAAACATTAGGGTTTAATTTAGAAAAAAATAAAAATCCTCCTTGCCAGATGTCAAAGAACGGCAACTGAGCTCCTGTACACGTACACCATGTTCGTGGCCATTCTGCAGTACTCATTCATTTTTTCCAGAAAAAAAACGCAACTCATTTTTGGCCTACAGACTCTAATTCCCTTCTTCCTGACTGTTCTTGTTGAGCTCTTACAAATTGAATTACTATCATCATTATTTGTTTTGTAATAATCAGCCATATGTCTCTGCTCTCTGATCAACCTCAACCTCAACCTCTCTGATCATACAGCCGACAAGATCATTGTAGAATACACATGGTGATCATCATCCATCCCAGTTTCTTTGCTTCTTCTGTTTTTGCATTAAATATTCTTCCAGTTTCATTGTACATTTAGGATTATGCATTCGTTACACTGGTTCTTGAGCGTCAATGAAACACTCTAGATTGTAGCTTACAAAATTAGTATTGAAAAAAGTAAAAAAGGAATCGTAGGTTCAAAATCCATGTCTCTGTGTGCTGAAGGGTCTCTTTATTTTTATTTTCTTCTGTTAAAAAAATGATCTTTGCTGAACAATTTCCTTTGCTGGTTTCTTATTAATTTATTCAGACCTTCGAAGCAAAGCCAGGGTAGGCGATCACTTCAATCCTGTTCTGTTTTTAATCATGTGTCACTTTTCGTTTTCTTTTGGTTCAATTGAAATTCTTGTTGCTTTAATTTCACTGGTTAATTTCCACGAATTGAATTAAGCAGACTCTGCCCGGACCGGTGAGCGAGCCTAAAGAGCTTCCAAAATGGAACTACGATGCCAAGCGTCCGGTGATGACAATGAAGTCATCTTGCAGTACGTACTACTTCTCCTAATTCCTCTGCTTTTCCTTTCTGTTTTCGTTGTGTTCTGTGTTCATTTTTTTTATCTCTCTTTGAAAACATCCCACAAGCACTATTCAGGGACCCTTTCAGGAGGGGCAAGTCCCTATAACTCTCTTTTTAATTTTTTTTAATAAAAGAAAGATCAGCAACATTGAAGTATTTATTTATGTATTTTGTTTTGTTATTAATAGTTCTGACAAAAATATTAAATTTCAAAATTTTGCAGGTAATGTGTGATGCTTACACACCCGCCGGAGATCCGATTCCATCCAACAATAGATATAATGCGGCGAAAATTCTCAACCATCCAGATGTTGTTTATGAGGAACCCCGGTATTGGTTTATGTGTTAAAACTCTTGCAATTGTCTCTTATAACATATGATAGTGAATCTTCTTAATGGAATGAGGCTTTTTGTAAAAACCGTAGCTGCATATTCATTGCCGCTCTCATTGTTTCATTGCCGCTCTCATTGTTTCATTACTTTCTGCACTTTTATTAGAATTGAAAACTTGTTTGTTAAATAGGGTCCTTACTTTTGCGGTGCTGGCACTGGTAAGACTTTTGGTCGCGACATTGTTGATTCTCATTATAAAGCTTGTCTTTATGCTGGTCTCAACATTTCTGGCATTAACGGGGAAGTGATGCCTGGCCAGGTAACTACTTCACTTTTCTTTACTTTTTTCTTTTACTTTTTACGACGTAGCAAGATAAACTTGGCATTTGTGTCACTTCCATAGTGGGAGTTTCAAATTGGTCCCGCTGCTGGAATATCAGCTGCAGACGAGTTGTGGGTGGCTCGATACATTCTAGAGGTAGTAAGATCTTATAAATAATGACAGAGACTAAAAAACCCGATCATCACGTCCATGGCTAGTCTGGTATCTACGCATCGTTATCAACTTTGCACGCAACATCAAAAAGAGAACAATGTTATGGGCTCAGAGCTCTTCCTCTTGAACTGAAAGACCGCAATGACCATATTTTGATCATATTAAATAAAATGTTACGGATATTTTTTAATTGATTATAAATTATTAGAGTAAAAAAACTTTGAAGTTTTCAATGAAATGTTTGTGCTAATAGAAAATCTTTATAGTTTTATTGTTTCAGAAAATGACTTCCCAGATAATTTTTTTACTTTAATTTATAAAAAAACCACACAATAAAATACACCAAGAAAAATGTCTGTTATTAAAATATTTTATGAACGAACAAAAAAATAGAGAGAATTAATGTGTGCGTCCGAAATTTTTAAGTCTTATCTCTTAGATTTTCAAGTCTTATCTCTTGGAAGGGAAGGGAATACAGATACTCCCAAGAAGACAATTTGCTAGCTGTTAAACACTTGACTCACGTCGATAACAGTCACAACTCACAACAAGATCACTTTCGTCAGATTTATTTGTACCCGTTTATGAATCACTGATACGGTTAGGGATACGAATACAATACGTATATAAATATCGACATTGATATCGGCAAATTAAAAATTTCAGACTATTATATATATATATATATATATATATATATAATAGTAAAAAAAGTAAATTTCAATTGTATCTCTAGTTACATTGCAATTTATGAAGCACGAATACTTTAAATATAATTAAGTATTTGTATCGGCAAGTAATAGTACCCGATATGGTCAGATACATATCGAATACGGCGGAGTACTTGAAAAATTATAGAATATGAAATTTAAATTGGATACGTTTTGAATAGGTTGGAATTCTTGCAAATATTAAGAGATACATTTAAGATAGTTATAAAAATAATATATAAAAATGACGTATTCGCAAGCATATCGTATCTTAAATTTTTAAAATTTGTCGTTTCAATGTATTGTGTTGTATCGTGTCTGTATTTATGTTTCATAGATTGCAATTGAAACGCTAATCCTAAATTAATTTTAGTCTTATAAATACTTTTAAACAACTATAATTTGCACTACGCATCTCTTTGGTAAAAAAAATACTTAGAATTAATGATGAAAAAAAAGTTTAACATGAAAGGTGGTAAGTGAATATTCATCGTATATCGTTGTTGAAATGAGTATGAAACGCACTTTAAACAAATTTCTCTCTCTTTACTAAACATGACAAGGAGAGGATTTTGACTTTATCTGTTATGTCTTGTACCTCCTAACAATCGGTGCCTAATTTTACATGAATCACATTGATGTAATTTTAGAAGACGGTGAAACTCTCTCACGTAACGTAAGTTCTACGCTATCGTTGATTGATCAAAAGTTCAAAATTAATTAAGCAAGAGCTGATCTGCTCGAGCGTGTTCTAAAACCACTGTGCGAGGTTAATCGTTTATGGTTGCATCTACAGACGCGTCCCAGCCACGCACAAGTTTGAACAACATTAGCGTACACGCTCTTGGACAATTCGTTCGGTCGTGCTTACCACTTGCATGAAGGAACTAATAAAAAAAGGGATATTCGTCATTACCCCGCCAAAGTATATGCTTCTTAATCACTACTCCCTTCCCTCAATAAATGTCGTTTTACCTTTTGCTTTTACTGTTTCGGCACGTATCTTAAAACGGCCGGTAGATTTACTATTTGAGACAATTTTGCCCCTAATTTTTTCTGCGAAGTACGTTAAGGATTAACGTACGTTCAAAAAAAAAATCGGATTTTTTGGGGTCAAATAGTACCTCATCCAGCCTCCTCGATATACGTTCCCTACTGAATATTGAGATGCGAGGAAGACATTTATTGAGGGACAGAGGGAGTAACTCTTATCAATCTCGGTATCACTTATCATGCATTCTTTTATCACAATTTTATTTTATTTTTTTATCAGAAAAGGAAATTTTCAATTAAAAATAAAAAATAAAAACTAAAATAATTTTTTTTATTATTATTCCCGAGTCTAAAATTTTCTTATACCAAAAAAATGATTTTAGCTTCTAGAAAAAAATGAAATCTTTATAAATTCCGTTGAAATTGAAATGTGACGAACGAGGCAGCCACGTGTTCTCTTACCGACGTGTGATTCGGATATCTTCCATACTTCCCATATTCCCCAGATCTTATCACTTCTTTTCCTCCTCCGAATGTATTCTGGCTCCCAACCAAGTGGAGGCACTGCACAGTTATGAAAAATGTTAGCGTTAGCATTCCCCAGCAACGTAAAAGAGGAAGGGCAAACACTCACCCTTTTTACATTCTGTAACTGCCACTCTGTTTGCCACTCCACGAGTGTCAACGCTAAAGTCCATTTGGAGCAGCATTTTCAACCAACCATCCTCTAGGTCAGAAAGTGGTTTCCTGCTACCCCAAGCCCCATCTTTAATCTCCTCGTTAAAACCAGTCCTCCACAAAGGCTCGGGCAGGTTAACAACAAAAGACTCTTCTTTCCAGAGAGGGACGGAAGACTCAATACCCATAAGTTTCCAAGTGAAGGGCTTTAGTGAGTTATCGTCGTAACGGGGCGATATTGATATTACCCCCTTACGAGAATACAACTGAAAAATATCATGAAGTAATGCTAACGAAGGGGACTCAATCCCTTTGAACCGGCATAGCGCTGCAAAAGCACTGACAACGCAAATTGCGTTAGGACTCAGTTGAGTCGGGTTCAAGTCAGAATCATCCAATAGCAGTTTTACAAGCGGGTCGAGAGGAAGCCGAAACCCGTGGTCAAATAATTTGGCATACAAAATCCTACTATTGTCGGACAATGTACTATTAAGGCGAAGAGGATCAGTAGCAACACTAACAGAAAAGCCCTAAGGAAGTCGAACATTGAAATCGGACAAACTACGATGGACTAGGGATAAAGTATAAAGAGCAGTGGGGGTATGATTGATTTTCTCCTCCCCAACAGATTTTTGGGAATTTTCCTCCTCAGTAGATGTTGAAGCAGATTTTGAAGAACGAGTCTTCGCCATAACTAGTAAAAAAGGAAAGTAAGAAAAGAGTTGAAAAAGCGTGTAACTTTGTGAAAGAAGCTCCAAGAATCCCAGAACAAGGAAGAAGGAGCGGCGTGAATTATTTTCGGAACAAAGCAGTGAGCGAAGAAAGAGATAAAAAAGAGAAAAAAATGAGAAGGCGGGGAAAAACATTATATAACCCTAAAAGAGTTGAAAAGGCGTGACCAGTTAATAGTTGACACATGGCAAGACAGCA
This sequence comes from Viola odorata, assembly GCA_963691705.1. Taxonomy (NCBI): domain Eukaryota; kingdom Viridiplantae; phylum Streptophyta; class Magnoliopsida; order Malpighiales; family Violaceae; genus Viola; species Viola odorata. Next base: position 8,956,541 of record OY829543.1, read on the forward strand.
CAGCAAAAGGACGCGACACGCGCGAAGGACACAACTTCAAAAGGGAGACGCTTCAGTCCTTGCTGCTCCCTAGAAGGTGCCTATCTCAAACGCTTCATCGCGAGAGAGACACGTGTCTTTTCTCATCATTACTTTTCGATCGCATTAATAAGGGGATTCATAGCATTTAATGCTCTAAAAAGTAGCACCAGCTCTGACACGCTATCTCAAGAAATGGCGCGATAGCGGAAACGTCAGCAAAGCATAAGCAATATCAGCAATACATCAAAACCCAGCGTTTGAAGAAGAAATAACAATGATCTCATGGCGTTAGCCTTATTACAAGAATAACAATAACAAATGTCTTTGGAGAGCGATTTATTAAAGAGTAAACAAATACAAATAAAGAGAGGACAACAGTCAAGAGTAAGGCCACTATGCGCTACCGCCATCGCCACCACCGTCACTAGACTTCTCTTCCCCTAAGGCAGATGCTTCGTCCTCATCCTTATTAACTTTGTCTATTATGGTAGAGGCATATTCGGCAATCTTGACGGGATTGGAGGAATTACTTCCGAAATGGGCAGCGAGCCCGGAAGTGAGGGCCTCTAGAACTTTCTTTTTCCAGCGTTCCATCCTTAGAGGAAGCCTGGCAAAATCCTCTTCTCGTGCCAGCATCTCTTCGCGAAGAAGAAGATTTTTCTTCTTTTCCAAAGCCAACACTGCCTCCAGAACATCGACTTTCGCTTTCCCTTTAGATTTTTCTCTGCTCAGCTCCTTTCGCGAATCATCATACAAACGCGTCAGCAACCTCGTTTGGTCCAACGATCGGTCAAGCCGCACCTTCTGAGCTTGTATGGCGCGGGCAGAATCATGCAGTTCGCTATCAAAAGCCTCTACCGCATAGTGAAAGTAACGGAAGATATCTAGAGAATCATTTACAACGTGTTTGCAGCGGGCCCTTGGCGAAAGCTGAAGAAATTTCTCCTTCTCTGAAGAAGAGCTCATCATCTCGCCTACTTAGGTGAGGATTAGGATTAAGGTTTATGATACGATTATGGATGTGATGGTTAGGCAGAGATGTTCATGGTTTGCCCGGCCAACCCGTGAAGTGTGTGTGCTTAAGCCTTCAGTAATGTGCGCTAGTTCCGCTTGTCTTCCGGTAACTAGCCCCAAGGTTACCGGGATGGAGTTCCCGATAACTTGTATCGGACTCTTCCTAATAGTTGGTCTAACGGATGACGGGTTGATGTTGGCTTTGCTGTTGTTTCCAAATAGATTACCGGTAACTCGCCTAGAGGTTATTGGTCTAGTGTTCCCAGTAACTTACCCATAGGTTACCGGGTTAGTGCTCCTGGTAATTTTTAGGGTTTGAACTTGGTTTTCAATTTTAGGGTTTGATTTTCGTTTTAAATTTTAGGGTTTCTTTATTTTTGTCATTTCAGTTTGCTTTTGTTGTTTATCTTTTATTGAATGAATTATTATTAGCAATCATCACCTCGAGCAGACTCAATTCAAGGAAAACCGAATAGGCACTAGGCTTGGAAAACCAAATGGTGGGAATCCAAATGTTGGAAAACCAACAGACAACAACTATATGCGTCTATTGAATTCCAAAACACACCTATCTCTCCTATAAATTGAGTGTATTACACCACATTCTGCACTACTCTCCTCTCTTCTTTCATTTGCATATACTCTTCCTCTGTCGAAAATGATTAACATTTTGCTCAAGGAGAAGTTCATTGAGGAGTCACTGATGGCCATCAACAACTCCGGTGAGGTAGGGACCAACTATCATTTCAGGAAGCGGCGTGTGGAAGAAGACCTCAACCGCTTGAGGGCCCATGAATATTTTCTCCAGCAGGAACAAGCACGAATGAATTTGTGGTTCGCTACAAGGCCAGTCCGGGAGTACCTGGAGCATCTTGTCAAAGCCCTAGGGAACATTAAGGTCGCCATAATATTGTTGGAACAGTGGCAGGACATAGTGGAGATGGAGTTGTCCGTGGCACAAAAGGCTCTGGATGCTTGTGATGTCTACCATGGAGATATCAAGGATATGCCAGAAAGGAAAAGGAAGAGGGACAAGTCTCCCGACGAGGAAGATGGCTAGGTTTCCAGCAAGTGAGTAAGTTTAGGGGTGCTATAGTGTGGGGGGGTTTGGTTTTAAGTCCTTGATTGATCATAAGGACATGGTTTTTATGGTTTTTTTTATTGTTTTGTGATTCCCAGGATGGGCTTTAAATGATGTAATTTTGTAGAACTTGTTTGGTTTCCTTATTTTGTTTTGATATTTTGGTTCATGGGAGAAGTTGTATTATATAGTAATGAAGTTATTTTGGTTTCCTATTTTCATTGTTCTTCATTCTTTATTTATTTCATTTATTTGTTACTTTAATTCTTACTATTTCTGTACTTAATGACAACCATTCTTCATTGACAAGCAGAAAATGATATCCTTCAAAATAAGTGCCCAATATCATTCATGGGCATATTATGGAACCACCAAAATATGTTTCAATAAACTACACAAAAAGTACCCCAGTTTTGCATCCTAAATATCCACACAATCTGTTATAATTTACCATCATTACAGAACATATTTTATCTTCAAAAGTATCCAAAAATTACCATTCCAAGCAACCAAATTAAAAAAATTCAGTTTAATAGAGTGTATCAAGAAATTCATTTTCTTGTTGGAATGTGATTCTTTGACAAAGAATTTTCCCTAGCTTCATGAGTTCTTATAGAACGAGAGGATGGGACTGGTTGGACTGGTTCAGGTGCATTGGATCTAGTTATTGGCCTTGGAGGGAGGAAGCTGCCACTAACTCCAGTTGGTCTCCATATCCTTTTCTTCTTAGGCTTTTGGGTTGTTGTCTCTGCAGCATTCCTGGCTGGGGGCACTGTTGAAAGGATGACCAGTGGAATCCTTATTGGAGAAGGCATTGTGCTTGAAGGCATAGTTAGAGTTGGAGAAGGCATTGTGGGAGAGACATTTCTGGGAGAAGTCCTCTTTGTTGTAGGTGAAGGCATAGGTGGAGTTGGAAAAGGCATTTCTGGAGCTAGAAAAGGCATTGTTGGAGAGGCATTTCTGGGAGAAGTTCTCCTTGTTGTATGTGAAGGTATTGCTGGAGTTAGAGGAGAAGGCGTTGTGGGAGAGGCATTTCTGGGAGAAGTCCTCCTTGTTGTATATGAAGGTATTGCTGGAGCTGGAGGAGGAGGCATTGTAGGAGAGGCATTTCTAGGAGAAGTCCTCCTTGTTGTATGTGAAGGCATTGATGGAGAGGGAGATGTAGAGGCGGAGTTCCTTGAAAATCTTACACTGGACCTTGTTGTCCTTGCATCCTCACAATTTTCCTATAACACACAACAACAAGAACACAACCAGAACACAACAACCATAACATTATATTCAGGGTATACATATATATTAAAGATGAATGAATAGATATATTTACCTGCACCTCAGGCCCAGCTTCTTGAGTACTTGGAGTTGTTGTAGCTGTATTACCACCCTCATTGGCGCGAGTACTTTGAGTTGTTGCAAGTTCAGGTCCATCATCGTTGGCTAGAGTTTGTGGAGTTGGTGCACTTATCTGACCAGCCTCATTAGCAGGTGTACTTGGAGTTGGTGCAGGTGTTTGTTTCCTTCTCCTCCTCAATAGTGGTATGTCAGGCCTCATAGGTTGAGGATAAGTCCTTGTATTATGACCCTGGCTCTACAATTTCAGCATGTCACCACCAACCCATCCCTTCTCAATCTGGTTGGGTTAGGTGGACCTGTATCTCCAGCTTCCCGTCTTCTCTTATGCCTAGGTGTACCACTCTGTAGCATATGTGCAGGAGGCCTCAACTCATAACGCCCTTCATCCATTGGCCATTCACTTTTATTAGGAACTGGCAAAATGTCATCCTTGTATGCTTGTAGGAATGTGCTCTTCTTATAGGCCACATGTACATAGTCATGAGGATTCTTTCTTAAGAACAAGTATGTAGCTGAGACATGCCTACAAGGAACTCCAGTCAAGTCCCACCTCTTGCAAGAGCAAGTCTTATCTTGCAAGTCACAAATGCTCTTTCCTCCATTGATGTGCTCTACCTCAAACTTTTGCTGCTGGGAATGAGGGTACACAATATAGGACTGACAGTCTTGGATCCATTTCTCCAACCTGTTGAACCATTTTAGACATATTGTCCCTTGATACAATAGCATCCACTAGTACTTTATGTAGAACCTCTTCATGAGCAATCTTCTAATAACCTCCAGACAAGTAAGTATTGGCTTTTTCCTTTCCAGTCTATCACACAAAATTAGCTACTGTCTAAGTAAGTAAAAAAAAAAACAACTATCCAAAACAGTGGAATATCACACATTACCTGATGTAGGAATTAAAACTCTCTGAAAGGTTATTCAGTAGAAGATCACACATCACCCAGCTGTTGAAAGCATGCCTTGACCACCTCTGAGGAGGTATCCTCTTCAACTAAGAATATGCAAGTGGATTTTCACACTTAATTTTCTCCATTTGAATGTTGAACTTTGTGATTGTGTATGCTCTAGCTGCATCCCACAGTTGGTCTTTCATATACTGGCTCCCTCCAAACTCACCTTTGAAATTATTCCAGATATGCCTCACACAATATCTGTGATCCACCCCTTTCAACACAGTGTCAAAAATATTTTGCAAACCCTGCATAAAAGAGGAAATGTTAGTGAAAAAATTGGCTTTTGGTATTAATCATGAAAGCAAGGTTGTAATTTACCTTTTCCCTATCAGACATGAAACACCACTCATCTAGTGGCCCAATGTCATCCTCTAACCTCTCCAAAAACCACATCTAGTTGTCCTTGTATTTAGAATACACTACTGCCCAAGCAATAGGGAAGATGTTGCCATTTGCATCTTTTTTGTTGACAGCAAGTGTCCCTTTTATCTCCCTTTCAGGTGACAACCATTAATGCGAATAAATGACCTACATCCCTTCAAGAACCCACGCTTACAAGCAGCAAGGCACATGTACAACCTTTGGAACACCCCACGTGGAGCAGTAATCTTCACTGAGCTACCAGGATTTGAATTTCTGATAGCCTCAGCATAGTTCCACAACAGCTTATACTGCTCACCATGCTCACCCTCAATTAATTCCACTGCTATCTTCTTTGCTCTCACCAGCTTAAAATATGAAACCTTAATAAATTTCTCCCTTCTCACCTTGTTTGCAAGTACCTCCAAATCCATATCCGAATTGTCCCTAAAGTCTGCCAAATATGCATTAGCAAGCCATCTAGCAGTTGTTCTACGATTCTCTACGTCCTTTCCACAGTAGTGAAACTCTGTTGAAGGTCTTAATCTGGAAGGAGCTCCTGACTGCTGATGGAGAAACATGTATTCTCCATCCATAATTATTCTTGCAATGGGCAGTGATCCTACTTTTCTCATTCTTGGAAAACCTGCAATCATGTCCTATCAAAATAGAGTAAGCCTTCAAAGCCTTCCAAAAGGCATCAGGACTTGCAAACTTCATTCCAACCTCTAGGTTAACTTCTCCACCCAAATCTCTAGTCTCATTAAACTCTAGGTACTTATACCTCCTCCTTGCACATTCCTCCTCACTGTCAGAGCAAGGTGGGGTGTCCAGATTGTCATTGTCTTCATAATTTATTTCCATGTTAGGCACACCAGGACCAGACCTTGCTACTGGTGGCTTATTCACCCTATCACTTCTAGGTTGCTCAACCTCAACATGTACTCCCTCAAAATTCAAATCCATCTCCTCAGTCTCTGCATCAAACATATCCTCTTCTTCCTCATCTTCGGAATCCACAAAGTCACTAAGCTATTCATCACTACTTTCACCACCCTCTACTTCCCAGCTATAAGTTCTGTCAGTGTGGCTGTCACAACTGTGAACATCATCTCCATCACTTTCTGGTTCAGGTGCTTCATTTTCAAACACATTGTAACTAAAGTTATTGCAGCTAGGCTCATCTTGATCTAAATTGGGCCTATCTAGAGGCCCAACACTTGTATGGTTTGGCCCATTCTGAGGGTCTAGCTTCTCCACTCCCTTTACTTCAATCCCCTCCTCACATTCAATACCAGTTGCACCTACTCTGCCACATTCCTCACTATCATCATGAAAACTTTCAACCATTACTTCATCACCACCAACACTTTCATTGTGGGCTACATCTGCAAGGGTGAGCAGCAAGTAAGGGAGGACACCCTACTTCATCTTTAGAATCAGACAAACCATCCCCAAAATGATACCTATCTGTACTATCACCCCCTACTACATCTTCCATTTCTTCATCACTACTGTCAAGATTGATAATAAATATGGGGTTGTGGATGTCATGTTCCACATACACTTCCAGTGTATCCTCACCATTCTTTAACATCTCTGCGATTAATCTCTTCACATGTTTATCCTTTCTCAAACCCTTGATGCCTTCCTCCATCTCTTTCCCTGGATATTTTGCATTATAATGTACATCGTTGAGGGAGTGTATGTTGGGGTTGAGCAACCTTTCAGTACCAGTATTAAGTACCAGTACATAATGGACAGATTGTCCCTTGATACAATAGCATCCACTGATACTTTATGTAGAACTTTTTCATGAGCAATCTTCTAATAACCTCCAGACAAGTATGTATTGGCTTTTTCCTTGCCAATCTATCACACAAAATCACATGTATTCATAGGGCAACAACTAATGACGTGACATATCCGTAAGCTTTCCGTCAAGGAAGGGGATTATTGAATGGAAACATGAGTGTGAGGGGTTATTAAAAAAATAATTAGTACATAGGTGATTAAATAAAATATTTAAGTACTTGGGTATAATGTCATTTAACCTTTTTTTTTTCTTTAGACCCACTTGAAAAAATTTAACTTAATTAAATTTATAGTTTACATTTTAAAAAAATCCGACTAATTGAGTTTCTCTTTACTAACTAATAAATTAATTACTTAGCATATATTTTCACAACCTCTTCTTTTTTTTGGGAAGATTTTCACAACCTCTTATTTTAGCTATAAATAAAAATAGTCTCATTTTGTTTTTAAAGTGAGTTTTATTAGTTATTACTTCTTTAAAATATAGAAATCATGGAAAGATAATTATTTTCAAAATAATTAAGGAAAAATATTAAAATTAAGTAAATAATAAATAAAGTTAACATAAAACCTAGTAAGAGTATTTTTTTTCTATAGGTAAAATAAAAAGTGTATTAATAGACAAGGGTGATTGCTAATAGACCCACTTTACATAATGTCATAATGTTAATTGATATGACTAAATATAATAAATTTATATAACTTTAGAATTTAGTGAATTTTGATGTATAAATTTTAAACTTACAATAAAAGAAGACTTTTAAGTTGTTATAAAATTGAATTATTAATTCATATATATATTTTTTTTAGAGAAATCACTTATTAGTTGTAACTTTATAAATTTATTTCAGCACCTACAATTCCCAAAATTATTAATAGAAGGTAGGCCTAAAAGTAAAAGAATCTAAGAATTACACAGAAATGTAGCAAAAGAGCTTAATTGTGTCAACCAAAAACTCAGCATTGCTATTTCAAGAATTGCACACCCTTACAGGCACCCTAACATTCTTTCCAAATTTATAGCGTGACAATTAAAGAATTAAGTTTCATTTCGCAAAGTAACGAAAAGAGCTATTGAATTAACTAAATAGAGCGATACAAAAAGAATGCAAAAACAAATTGAATTTAATTGACATTTTTAGTAGTTAAATAATTTTAAAAAAAGTGGTAAAAGTTATAAAAATTGGAGGACCATATGAGAGAAAAGAGAATGTGCATGTATTATTCTTCATCTTGTGGTAGGGAGGTGTCCGCATCTAGTCTAACAATTGTGGTATTTTTTTAAAAGTATAATCTTCAAATTTTATTTATTTATTATTATAGTTATTTTAATAGGAAAAAGTCAGATTGCTTGGAAAAAAAATTAAGGGGTTTGAAATTAGGTTTTCGAAAGGATAGAGTTTTTTTCTTGTTCATTTGACAAATAGTTCGGGAAATATTAATACTTTAAGTTAATTTGTGATCATAATTTTAGTTAACTAATTATGTATTTTATTTTAATTACTAACATAATATAAATATCTTTATTATCACATCTTCACGTAGTGTCAAAAAACCTAATCCAGGTTAAACACTACAATTAATGATGTCAATGTATAAATAAGGATGATGTATTGCATCTGCTTAATTGGCACCTATATATTATTTATCAGACACAAACTAGCATCAAGATTTTTATCAACTTGTATACTCAGGTTACATAATTATAAATATTAGGTGCAACCTCTAACCCTGTCAGGAAAATGTGGCCAACTCTTCTGTTACAACCACATAATGGATTGAGTATGTAGTTAATCCTCGCGCAGCAAACTTATGTATGGTGATGAAGCAGGAAACCGTTTCTGCAGAAGCTGCATTAGTTACCTGATTAGATCTTTGTTTCCGGCTCTATACATCAATTCAACATGGACATCGATTAGATTCTTTTGTTGTCATGGAGACATTGCTCGTGCGAACCTCGTCTCCCCCCATCCATGCACAATTTAGACACGGGCGGTGGTGGTGCTCTCCACTTTTTTGGATCTTTGTGCTTGTCCATGGAGACATTTTGCTCGTGCGAACCAATACTTTAGCATTTTTCAATGTCAGGACTCATGTTATAATCTATCCGTTGTGTATCATGCGATAATCCATCCGTGTTCCATACATCATTTTCCTGAAAACATAGCTGCCACGATTCCACTTGCTTCAAACCTCACGACAAGCATATCTATTGATGATCTATTTGCATATTCCTGATCTAGTTCCACGAATTGCAATTACTGGTAGACGCGGGTGCATGCAATTATTTTCCAGATTTGATACCTTTTGTTGGACTTATGTTCCTGAAGCAGCAAACAAAGTCCTGCATTAATCAATTAGCCATATGGCTATTCTAATGGGTTGATGTTTAGATGTTTCCACTTTCCAGCACCGCAAGAGACATTCTGTCGCAGACAAAGGAAGACCTAAAGGGACTTCAACCATCTCTTCGAAGAAGATGCAAACAATCTGAGATGACAAATGCATACATGGCAACTAGGAAAAAGCTGAACCAAGAAATTTGGAAGTGTTTGAGAATTTTGAAGAGGAAAGAAAAGAATTCCGTGACATCATCGGAAGAAATTACCATCCTCAGGAGTGCAGAGGAGGTTAGTATTGCAGTGTTATATTTCATTTCTCGGTAGAAGTCGAAAACAAAGCCCTCTAAATAGGCGTTCGACTCGAGCATTCGAGAAATGGAGGAAGAATGGGAATGCGTCTATAGGAGAATAGTGAAAGCCAGAGTTTCCATCCTCAACATTCTCAACCACTAAAAAGAGGGGTCAATAGAACTTGTCCCCGAAAAAGAAAGTCATGTTTCATATTGAAAGAAACCTTAAATTCTTCGACACCATACAAATATGAGAAACATGCATCTCATATTAACCGGAAAACTACTACTCGTACAATTGTTGGTACAACGTTTGCTATTTTCCTCTTTTACAGCTCATCCAAGAGATTGCCAATCATTCCAAAATAACTGCTGCAAATCGAGGGAAGATTTTGGAATCTACCATGAAGAGATTGATCCTGCTTTGGATGTAAAAGTGTAAGGGATTTCCTCCGAATGCAGTGACGTCTCAAAAGAGACTAAAACACGCAACTACTTGTGTGTATTCAAGGATTCAAATAAGATTCCCAGCCGTCAGTTTGTAATTTTTCAGCCTTTTTCAACACATCGTCCCTTGTGTCTTCTTGATACTGGCTCACTCTGCATGCCATAAAGAACCCAACTTAAATTTCATACCAGTTTACAATTAACACAAATTTCATAGTCTATGCGGCCGAAAAAAGGAGGAGAGGGAACCTCGCCATCAAGTCAGCATCACCAACCCCTAACATCCTCACTGCTAGTAAGCCTGCATTTGTGGCGTTGTTTATTGCAACAGTAGCAACAGGGACTCCCCTTGGCATCTGAATGATATGACACATGCGAATATCATAAAAAATAGTCAATGGCAGAAAAAATAAAAGCAAACACGGGCGAAATAAAAAGAGATTATGTATTGAATTTCAGGCTACAACACTGCCAGCAACTTCAGGCAATTTCAGATTATGCTCCTAATCAAAGCTTATGGATGTAAAGACAGTAGAAACCTATATACGTTTGATGTTGGGGATCTAGAAAAAGTGAAATTACAACAAAGAAAAAACACAAACCTGTACAATTGATAAGAGGGAATCGATTCCATCTAAAGCAGAAGCACGAACTGGCACGCCAATAACAGGTAAGGGAGTAAGAGAAGCTACCATTCCTGTAAGTCAGGCCAATGCTTAATTAAGGTCACTTGGACATCTAATGATGCAAAACATACAAATGAAGAATATCTTATGTGCGACTTGCCTGGTAAATGAGCTGCACCACCAGCGCCAGCAATTATGATCTGAACACCCCGGTCCCGAGCAGCCAAGGCATAAGAAAACATCATTTCAGGAGTTCGGTGTGCTGAGACTATTCTCACCTGGAAATTAAATAAACCATTGGTCCAATATAAATGGATGTGGAAAAAGAAAATCAAAATTTTCACAATTATCCTCAAGGCAAACCCTAAAAAAGTTTAACCTCGTAAGGCACACCAAACATATTCAAAATTCTAGCCGCATCCTTCATTACAGGAAGATCTGAATCAGAGCCCATAATAATGCCAACACGAGCAGTAACTACATTCCAAAAAAATGGGGAGCAGTTATCAAACATTCATTTGTTAAAAGTTCAACAAGATCCAATAACTACAAAAATGTGTCTGGTCATAACAAAACTGAATTACATTTGGAAGGATAGTATTATGTTAAATGAATATTTCACCCATCTCAACTCTCAAGTACTTTATTAAGAAAACAGATTTAAACATTGATGGGAAGATGGAACACAGGATTTAATTTTACTTCCATTAATGACGTGATTATATACTACTGAAACACCAAGTAAAAATATACAGACGAACAGTTAAGAGAATACTCGTTTTATGGACTAACAATATCAGTTAATCAAGCAACTAGGTTATGGATCATGATCTAGCCACCTCAGGAAAAAAAAATAACCTGCAGAGTGATTCTCTGGATTTTCTTCCTTCAGCATTGAATTTAACCGAGCCTCCAATATGCCCATGGAAGGGCCAACAATGGTTATGTGACCCACCTTTCGCTGCTTCCGCATTTCTGCACAATATTACAACCACAAAGAAAATGAGAAAGGGAAGAAAGAAAGAACATGAGGAGAAGCTCAGCAAACCTAACCTGGCTTATCATACCAATGCACAGTTGCCCCTTGTATATGCAAAGCCCTTCCCATCAGCTGATGAGCCAAGTGGAAACCAGGCTCTCCCTGAAAGAATTAACATTGGCATTACAGTCAACTTTAGATTGAAAGAATATAGCAGAATAACATAGCCAAAAGCGAAAATCAGAAACAAAGATATCTGCTAGATGCACGGTGAAGGTGGCTACTTTTCAGCTAACACAAGGAGGTGTCACTTCATGAGCTGTTTAGAATAACTACTATTTCAGTGCATCATGATATGAAAGATTTTCCTCAATCCTCTGACTGAAATCTTACATATGCAAGTCCTAATTCTTGATCACTCAGCTTATGACTTTTTTCCCTTAAAAAATGCAGCTCAAGCACCACATAATTCTTGGCATATGAGACTTAAGGATTCACATAAATTGCCATCTGCCCCAGAGAACAACAGTGAGCAAGCCTGCATGTCAACTCTCTCCCTTCTTCCATCTAGTGTGCATTCCTGGATGTCTACCTTTGCACTTTGCACTTTGCACATGCAATATAAGGGACATCCAACCACATAACTTAACACCAAAAAAAAAACAAAACCACCCTGGTTAGATTGCACTAACATTAATCCACTTCATTTCCTTCAATCCATGGCACAGAAATCCACAGGCTGCCTAATTGATAACAACGAGTAAAATCCCCTTGGTATCTAAGTACTTAGAAATCTGCAAAACATAAGAAAGGTGGATAAGGAGAATGCAAGTATTCACCTCCTCTTCACCCAGAAGATTGTACATTACAGCAGCTGGAGTCTTCATAGATGGATCACCAAGTGGAAGACCAATAACAGCCCGCAGGTGTTGTTCATATTGTGAGGTGTAGCATGACTCAATTGTGTGATGACCACTATTATGAGGCCTTGGAGCAACTTCGTTCAGTAAAACCTATTGAAAGGGGAAAAGAAACTGAAAGATTAGTCAGGCGGGAGAAATTTCAACAACTATGAAGAAGAACAAAAATGCATTGCCTGATAGGATATTATGCACTTGAATTACTACCTGACCATCGCTTGTCAAAAACAGCTCAACAGCAAACACACCAGCACCTTCTAGAGAACTAACAGCCTTATCTGCCACGTCAGTGGCAAGTTTCGTAATCTTCCAAGGAATAGTAGCAGGCGCCTTGACAATGTGACATATGTTTTCCCTGTAACACCCAATGATTTTAGATTAGCTGCCAAGATTTGAAGACTTGCTAACATAGAACTGCATCAGATGAGTTGAGTCTGAAGAAGTCACCACATTTTGAGGTTAATTGCAACAGTAAAACATAATAGCAGTGACCAAGTAGTTGGTAAATCTTACTTGTGAATAGTTTCAACAACAGGATAACACACGATGGAACCATCTCTTCCTCTTGCTACAATGACAGCTAGCTCCTTTACAAAGGGAGTCCATTTCTCAACATATAAACCACGATCAAATCCTCCAAGTGCTGAAAAGATTGAGCATTAAAGATCAAAAGACTTATGTATAAAAGTTGAAAAAAAAATAGTAGGTGAGGAGGCAAGTACAAGGCAAAGGATAAGTTACGGAGACTGTCCCATATAATAAAAAACAACCACATAATCAATTAATTATAAGTTTATAACCTCTCCAGTAGTGACAACTTTTTCACTTCAATGGCTTTTCAAACTTCTTTTTCATTTTAATAAGCAGATGAAAAAAAGTCACTGAATATATTTGGTCCTTTCACACTCTAAAATCGTAAGTAAGACACTGAATCTATTTTTAAGACCCTACATTAACTGGTCTGATCCTTTATGATAGCAGAGCAAACCCCAAGAATGCAGCCTTATGGGTGCAACATCAGGTTCTAGTTGGCTCTCAATAAGCCATAAGATGAGTAGTACCCCACCATATGAAACAGAAGGAAAGGGCTAATTATCCCGAAAATTGATGCTAGCTATATGATTTTGAATCTCAATATGCCAATTATTAAAGATATGAGCAACACTAAACTTCAACCAACCGACAGCATGCATACAGAATTGCATGGCTGGTAATTTGGGATGCCAAATTATATAACAACCTTGCATGTTTGTACTTATAACTTATGTGACAAAGATCCATTCAGTCTTCTGGACACTCATTCTCACCGGTTACAGCAGCAGGAAGCTCATCTTCGCTCTTTGCAACTGCATTTCCACGCCCATCATATGCTAACCGTCTGCTCTTAATCATAAGAGGATAGCCAAATAAGTCAGCTACTCTCTTGGAACTATCTAGATCATCTATCTGTATCAGCCATAATTTCAACATGGGTAAGCTCAAGTGCATTCAACTAGAACCTACCTATCCCCATTAATCATCTTTAGTTATCTGAAATAGGAATACATTCAACTAATCACAAAAGTAACTTCAATAAGTGCATGTAGTTTCTTCAACAAAAAATTGTGAACATGACAACCTGCATAAACTCAGGAAGTGGTATCCCATGCCGAGAGAAATGAACCTTCTGCAGATATTTGTCCTGTATCGTTGAAAACATGGAACTCTGTAAAAATCTTCCTGTGAAGCCAAATGATGTTTAATTTCAATGAAAATACCCATACTTGGATAATTCGTATAGTAGAGGCCTTTGGTTGGCAATCAACTCCTTGCTGTTCAAGCTTCTCAAGTGTAGCAACATTAACATGTTCTATCTCAACTGTCAATACTCCACATCTATCAAAAACAAATAAGAAGCTCATGAAAATGCACAACCTCCAACAACAAAAGAAAACAAAAACAACAGCTTGAATACATTAAGGAAAGGATAAAATATACAACATACAAATTCAATCAAGACTGAACCTTTTGGTGAATTCTTGAATGGTGGTGCTATCATCAAAGCTCCCAACTATATGATCATGTGCAATGGAACCAGCAGGGCAATTCACAAGCGGGTCCAAAACTATAACTTTGATAGCCATTTTAGATGCAGCCTGACATAGCATACGGCCCAATTGCCCCCCTCCCAGAACACCAACTATTGTCTCGGACACTCCATGAACAGGCAACTCATCTTTCCTACATTAAATAAATCCCGACAAACTTTGAGTCCAAAATAACATGATGTTACCTCTATAATATCCAAATAATTCTCATCTGGGTATCCATCAAATCTTAACAAAAAGCACTAAAATCAAGAACTGCAATTGAGAGCTAACCTGAAAGAAGTTTGTTGAGCGTCAGCTGAGACTTGACATGCCAAGACCAGACTTTGATGCTGAAGTTGAGCGTTATTTACTAAAGGCAACGAAGAAGGCCTCTTCTCTTTGTCCATGAAGCAGCCTCTACTGGAGAAATAGCTAAAACCAGGCTTAGGGAGCTTTGACAAGGAGCTCTGCTGCAGCATCTTATGGAATCCAAAAATATATGGATAAAGAAAAACCCTAAAGGGGTTTATAGAGAGGGAGGACAGAGCTCCGTTTGAACTGTGGTGCGGTGACAATATCGCTTTGCGAAAATCCGAGTGTTTGGTTGGCTTTAAATCTAACCGGGACGAAGCCGCTTTGATGAGAGAGAGGGTCGTTCTGCTCTGGCTTTAAATGTAGTCGTTCAGTCGGGTAAAGATTACATTATTTAAAAAAAAAAAATCAAACTGGACCTATGAAATGGGATGGAGGAAATATTGGTGAACATTCAAATAGTTCAGTCTAAATTTGGATCGAATTTTATCGACGGTAATCCAAACTCTCTGAACGTGATACTAAACAGATTACAATCCAACTATTTTGGATCGGTTAGATTTTTTCGATAAGTTCGAATTTTTAATACTTTTAAATTAATTTTTTATTTAAAATAAATAAATTTTATTAATTTTAGACATCTTTTTAGCCCTTAGTTACTTTCTCTTTTGTGGAACCTAACAAATCATTCTAACAGTATTATAAGTTGAGTAAATAACAAGAAAAAAAACATAAGTTGAGTAAATAACAAGAAAAAAACATAAAGGAAGTAAAACTAGGAGATAAAAACTTAAATTCAAAACTTATTTAGATATTTCGAATTTTCGGATAATATTAGATCGAATTCCGAAATTTATCAGATCCTCTACCCTCTATCCGAAATTCCATTCGGATCGGATCGATCCATGCTCACCCTTAAGAGGAAGTAATAAATTTAAAAAGTTTGGGTTGGCTATTTTATTTAACAGACGGGTCATGGGTGGGCGCCAACGACAACATGATTGGTCTCCAATTTATTTACTTGGTAGGATTAGGGAATGAACGAACCCTAACCCTACCACGAAATTGCGTAAGAAGCTGGGTCTTTGTTCTGTTAGATGTCCTTTTCTATACAGTACAATAACAACAATAATATGTTTAGAAAAAGTTGGAAATTTTGATCCCCTCTTTCCCTTTCCACCAAGGATTTGATGGGGATGGCATCATACATCTTTCTAATTTCAAGAGATTGTGACTAGCGGATGTCATAACATGCAATTTCATGATTTCCCCATAAATTACGACCATAAAAAGAGATGTGGAAAAGATTCTGAGAGCTACATGATCGATTGAAAGAATTAACGAATCAAAATTTATAAAAACACAAAAGATGGGAGAGGAAAAAAAGGAGCAACATTTGTACATCTTCAGCTACCTTGTAAACCCCAATCTTCTAGGTTTAGTCTCTGTCTAATCTACGCACCGGTTGTTTGAATCTTTTGCTTTTGTTGGCCTGCTTGTTGCTTAGCTATAACTAATTCTTCTAAAGCATCCCTCATCCAAGCTTTGTGACATACTCTTCTAGCTTCATCAACTGTCACCTGAAAAAAGAGAATGCAGAAGCATAGTACAATTAGTTTCATCCCCTCAACAACTGAATCATCAATTCACGGATGTACACATACCCATCTTCGCTCTCGAATATTCTTCTCCGGCCAGCACTCCAACTGTCTTTCGACGAGCATCCCAAACATGTAAACCTCATGCATTATGCCAGATCTTTTGCTCTTGTACTTCCATTCACCTAACTTATCCTGCAAACATATCATAAGCATTTTGGTTAGAATGGTTATATCTTATAACACACAAAACAGATCAATGAAACGGGAGACTCTTCATGTAATTTATGCTGCGCAGATGCTTACTTCAATAATGCCAATAAGTCCTGCTTCCTCTAGCGTCTCGCGCTCAGCGGCAACTTGGATGGATTCATTGTCATCCCATCCACCCTATAAACATAAATACATCCACAACCACAAGGTTAATTCATTAAACTAAAATCATCCCAATGATTCGATACAGATAACAGAATAAAGAATCAAATGAACAGAATATGAAATAGAAGTTAGGGGACAAGAATAGAATGCTTGTTTCAATTCTTGCAACACTATTCGGCAATCGAAACATGATCTAATAATTCAAACAACTGGTTCTCACATGCAAAACTTTCTAATTAAGTAACAATCTAAAGATCAACCAGGATAAGTAAATTTGTACCTTAGGGAATAACATTCCTTCCCCATTTTGAGAACTGATGACAAGAACTTCAATTTCTGTACCCTCAGTGCACCCATATGAAGAGGATTGATCAGATTTCTTGTATCTGTAAGGAACGCACCTGCATAATTTAAGAGATTTTTTCATGAGAAAAGGAAACCACAAGAAACTAAAAGAAACCCAGATCATAAAACTCATCAAAATAAGCAAATTCCATGAAAGTAAAGACAACAGATCGGAAATTAATTCAAAATAAGAACAGAAAGCGAGAGAGATGGGAAGAGAACGCACCCAACAACTTGGCGACAGCCCTTGTGGTACCGCTGGCGATCCCTGCTAGTTCGGCATAGCAGAGAGACCATATGCTCAATTTGCATGTGCAAAACCTTAGAAGGGATTTTGTCAAGCAGAGGCAACAGAAAATTCAGAAAAATAGTAAAATTTGTTGTTAGAAAGAAAGAAAGACCGCCCATTTCTCTCCTGTTATTCTACGGAAAACAGAGGGAAGTAAAATCTGGGTTTTCCCTAAAATGGGAGGAGACTGTACTATTTGGAAGTAGTAGGCAATAATTGAAATTGAAGTGGAAGAAGCATGACACAAACAAGAGTGTGGATAAGAAAATGGAGGAAATGGAAATAAATAAATAGACATGGAGAAGAAGGAAAAGCAAAAGAAAGGAAATGAATGAACAGGGGCGAAAGGGCGTAGAAATTGTGGTTTTTCTACGAAACTATTAAAAAGGACGCGCATAAGAGCGTGGACTTGAGGCGTAATGTTTGTGTAGGAGCAGGTAACATGGGATCTTACCATGAGCTCTCTTCCTTTCGTTGCCGTCTCTTTGTTCTCACATGACTTGGAATTTGTATGCCTCAAATTCATTCGCAATGGAGAGGTAAAATGTATTAAGGGAGAAACTAATCTATTCAGCGAGGAAGAGTCACACTTTGCGGATGCAAAATTCTTCTCAAAAGAAAAGATTCCTTCAGAAGCCTTTCCTATCTTCACACCACAACATAAGGAAAAGGGAGAAAGCTCATCTTCTGCAACAAGGGCAACACCTGTATTTGTAAAAGCTTCGCTTTCCAAAACCGCTATCACTGAGAAAGTAGAAGTCTTGAAAATAAGTATGACTCTCCCTATTCCTATGATTTCAACGTTGGTTTCAGCACCATTCAAGCTGGAAGCTTCTCAGAAGCTGAAATCTAAAGATGCAAGTGGAGGATCGACAAGACTGCCTATTCTCATGATTTCAACATTGGTCCCAAGACCATCCAAGCTGGAAGCTTCCAAGGAGACAAGATCCGAAGACGTAAAAAGTGAAGGATCAAAAGGATGCAGTCGAGCATGGTGTGACCCAAAAGTCAAAAGACTCTTCGAGAATGCTGGGTACGGAAAAGGGGAGCCTCGCAAACTTGGCGACTTGGATGTTGTCCTTTCTTACGGAAGACCATCTATAGAAAAGCAAAGGTTTGGGCTCGGTTTTCAACAAGATCCTCCGACTAAGATCAAAGTCAAAAGGGTCTCTGCAAACCCAATTATGATACAAATATACGAAGTTGACGAAGAGACCCCTAAGGAGGAGAAACTTCCCACGTTTAGCCATATCCAAAGAGAAAGGGCTAGGGTCTCTGTTTTTGAAAGGATAGGAGACAAAGCTTCCTTGGAACCTAAACTTCCGACACCGCCACAGAAGAAGTCCGTCTTCACACGGCTAGGACCTAATATCCTAAAACAAATAGCAGAGTCCAAAAGGCAGAAGCAGAAGAGAAAAAGTGTTGCACGACGATTCTTCTACAATGCTGAAGACATGGAGGTTGAGGATGCTAATTGTGCTTCTGTTGAGGAAGTGTTAGATGAAGATGAACTAGAGCTAGCTCCGCCAACATTCGAGGAAAGGGGGCAAGCCATAATTGATAAATTGGAGGAGATCAATGGACTACACATCGGACCCATCAACGGAAGGGTCTTGAAGCGCTTCTATGCCTAAAAATCATTGTTGATGCTCCTAGCTGCAAGAGGATAAACTGCAAAGCCAAACAAAAAAAACAAAAAAATTCAATCAAAAAAAAAATTGAACTACGTCATGACTTGATCCTTCTTCTTTGAAGGTACGTAGGCAACTTGACATATTTCAAGTACAGTCACATGAAAAAAAAACACACTCCTGGCCCGCAAGAGTATAAACTGTGTACGGCAAAAAGAAAATCAAATCATCATGACACTCCTGACCCGCAAGAATATAAACTGGGTACATCAAGGTTGTCAAGAAAAGTGTTCATTCCATATGGGAGAAGCATCCACTAAAACAGAAAGAGACCACGTCAAGGTTGTCACTATTCTTCTAAATTCGTCATTTGAAGGAGAGTACGCCTAAGTTCTTCTCGCTCATGGTCAACAACTTCAACTTCATCCGTAAAGATGATCTCTTTCCTCTTCCATTCTTCCTGTTCTGCAGAAAGATTCTAGGTGACTGATCTTCAAGTCCAAATGCTTCTACATCAATTGGATCAGAAATAATACCATGAAGGTATTAATCTAGACCCTCGATGTGGTTAATCCTGGAACTGGTGGAGCGAAATCTTGAAGCTTCTGCATCAATTAGGTGGGATGCAGTCCTTGAAAAAGACTGATCCGGACCCTCGATGAGGTTCACGTCGGTGCTGGTAGGGTAGGATCCCGAAGCCTCCGTTGATTGACTCATTATGGCGAGCTTCAACACTCCTTTCTCTCCGGATTGTGAATGATGCTTCACTTCGGTTTTCGGCAAATAAAGGAATCATCATTTTGCCTTTGACTTGAGCTCTCATCAATCCAGTCCATATCAAGAGGTTGCAACAGAACGACACCAGCGGATCGTGACAAGGATGACATCATCTGAAAAAAAAAAGAAAAAAAAACAAATATTGATTAATATAAAAAAAAAACACAATTGTGACATGCTATGGAAATTGAGCCCAGCAACAACGTCTCCCTCCTATTTAATGCAACCAACTTTATCCACTAAGCTTTCCACCATCTCATGCTTTACTGAACAAGAGAAAAAAAAGTAAAGAAGGCAAAATACAAAAGCAAAGAAGGAAAATGGTCAGGATCTTCTGGCAGCCATAGCAGATGCATCCGATATCGGAATGACTCCGTTCAAGTTGCATCCGATTCGTCTCGTCATGACGCTCGTTTTGGTCCTGGCGGCGACCAGAAATCATGTGGGACGTGCCTCCACGCGCCGTAAGAGTGACTGGATACTCCGACGAGTGTAAAAATGGCCGGAATCTTCAAACAGCGATTGCCGATGCATCCGAGATCGGAATGACTCTGTTAAAGTTGCATCCAATTCGTCTCATCATGACGCTCGTTTTGGTCCTAACGACGACCGGAAATCATGTGGGATGCGCCTCCACGTGCCGTAAGAGTGACTGGATACTCCGACGAGTGTAAAAATTGCCGGAATCTTCAAACAGCGATTGCCGATGCATCCGAGATCTGAATGACTCCGATCAAGTTGCATCCGATTCGTCTCGTCATGACGCTCGTTTTGGTCCAGACGGCGGTCGGAAATCATGCGGGACGCTCCGCCACGCGCCGGAACAGTGGCTGGACGCTCTCGACGAGTGTAAAAATGGCATGAATCTTCTGACAGCGATTGCTGACGCATCCGAGATCGGAATGACTCCATTCAAGTTGCGTTCGACTCGTCTCCTCTTGACGCTCCTTTTGGTACCAACATCGTCCAGAACGGAGGTTGTACTCGCTGGCGAGGGTAAAAATGAACGGAATCTTCTAACCGCAATTGCCGACGCATCCGAGATCGGAATGACTCTATTCGAGTTGCGTTCGACTCGTCTCATCCTGATGCTCGTTTTGGTACCAGAGGCGGCCAGAACGGAGGTTGGAAGTGCCATAAAGTCTTCTGGGCGTTCCTACCAAGGAAAAGAATGAATTAAGGCAAAAAAAAAATAAAAGAAAAGAACAAAGAAGGAGGCAATTCCTGCACAATGGCAGCATGCCTAAGCTACCTCTCTCTTTTGATGCAGCCACTACCAAAGGAAAAGAGTGGAGGAAGAAGGTGTCTTGGTGCTAGATTTAAAGAAATGAAAAAGGCTAAAGAGTACAAGGCAAAGGATAAGTTACGGAGACTGTCCCATATAATAAAAAACAACTACATAATCAATTAATTATAAGTTTATAACCTCTCCAGTAGTGACAACTTTTTCACTTCAATGGCTTTTCAAACTTCTTTTTCATTTTAATAAGCAGATGAAAAAAAGTCACTGAATATATTTGGTCCTTTCACACTCTAAAATCGTAAGTAAGACACTGAATCTATTTTTAAGACCCTACATTAACTGGTCTGATCCTTTATGATAGCAGAGCAAACCCCAAGAATGCAGCCTTATGGGTGCAACATCAGGTTCTAGTTGGCTCTCAATAAGCCATAAGATGAGTAGTACCCCACCATATGAAACAGAAGGAAAGGGCTAATTATCCCGAAAATTGATGCTAGCTATATGATTTTGAATCTCAATATGCCAATTATTAAAGATATGAGCAACACTAAACTTCAACCAACCGACAGCATGCATACAGAATTGCATGGCTGGTAATTTGGGATGCCAAATTATATAACAACCTTGCATGTTTGTACTTATAACTTATGTGACAAAGATCCATTCAGTCTTCTGGACACTCATTCTCACCGGTTACAGCAGCAGGAAGCTCATCTTCGCTCTTTGCAACTGCATTTCCACGCCCATCATATGCTAACCGTCTGCTCTTAATCATAAGAGGATAGCCAAATAAGTCAGCTACTCTCTTGGAACTATCTAGATCATCTATCTGTATCAGCCATAATTTCAACATGGGTAAGCTCAAGTGCATTCAACTAGAACCTACCTATCCCCATTAATCATCTTTAGTTATCTGAAATAGGAATACATTCAACTAATCACAAAAGTAACTTCAATAAGTGCATGTAGTTTCTTCAACAAAAAATTGTGAACATGACAACCTGCATAAACTCAGGAAGTGGTATCCCATGCCGAGAGAAATGAACCTTCTGCAGATATTTGTCCTGTATCGTTGAAAACATGGAACTCTGTAAAAATCTTCCTGTGAAGCCAAATGATGTTTAATTTCAATGAAAATACCCATACTTGGATAATTCGTATAGTAGAGGCCTTTGGTTGGCAATCAACTCCTTGCTGTTCAAGCTTCTCAAGTGTAGCAACATTAACATGTTCTATCTCAACTGTCAATACTCCACATCTATCAAAAACAAATAAGAAGCTCATGAAAATGCACAACCTCCAACAACAAAAGAAAACAAAAACAACAGCTTGAATACATTAAGGAAAGGATAAAATATACAACATACAAATTCAATCAAGACTGAACCTTTTGGTGAATTCTTGAATGGTGGTGCTATCATCAAAGCTCCCAACTATATGATCATGTGCAATGGAACCAGCAGGGCAATTCACAAGCGGGTCCAAAACTATAACTTTGATAGCCATTTTAGATGCAGCCTGACATAGCATACGGCCCAATTGCCCCCCTCCCAGAACACCAACTATTGTCTCGGACACTCCATGAACAGGCAACTCATCTTTCCTACATTAAATAAATCCCGACAAACTTTGAGTCCAAAATAACATGATGTTACCTCTATAATATCCAAATAATTCTCATCTGGGTATCCATCAAATCTTAACAAAAAGCACTAAAATCAAGAACTGCAATTGAGAGCTAACCTGAAAGAAGTTTGTTGAGCGTCAGCTGAGACTTGACATGCCAAGACCAGACTTTGATGCTGAAGTTGAGCGTTATTTACTAAAGGCAACGAAGAAGGCCTCTTCTCTTTGTCCATGAAGCAGCCTCTACTGGAGAAATAGCTAAAACCAGGCTTAGGGAGCTTTGACAAGGAGCTCTGCTGCAGCATCTTATGGAATCCAAAAATATATGGATAAAGAAAAACCCTAAAGGGGTTTATAGAGAGGGAGGACAGAGCTCCGTTTGAACTGTGGTGCGGTGACAATATCGCTTTGCGAAAATCCGAGTGTTTGGTTGGCTAACCAAATAACTGAAAGAAAGAAAGATAGTGTTTCGGGGTTGTTCTAGACGAGAAGCTGAAAAATTGATTGCTTTAAGATTTTAGATTCCCGGAGGCATAAGGCCGGGAGAATTTAAATCATTAGGTTTTAATGGCACCTTAAGTTTTGTTCTAATTTCGTAAATAATATATTACATTAATTAAATCTCGAATAATACTATCGTAGACATCAAAATTGCGGTCCATTTAAAAAAAACATTCGGCCGAGTTTATTTATCAAAGCCCATGAAGCTTGTTTGGAAGCTCATTTATCAAAACCTGTGAAGCTTGTTTAGAAGCCCATTTATCAAGCCCATGAAGAAGCCCATCTCATATACATTTGTTAATTTAATTAAATATTAAATTAATTAAATATTCAGACCAATGAAATGATGACACGTGTCATTTCTTCAATTCCAAAATTGCCCTTATGGGCCTATAAATATGAGGCTCATTAAGAAGATTTAAAAGAAGAAGATTTCCAAGAAGGAGATTTCTAGAGAGACGAAGTGCTGCGAAGATCAAGAGGCGAAGCAAATCACTCTCAAATCAAATCGAAGCCACAAGCTGATTCAAGGCCGGTTTCTTCTCAAATCAACCACGGATTACAAGCTGATTCAAGGTCAATCCGTCATCCATCAAAGTCAAATCCAAATCGAAGCCACAAGCTGATTCAAGGCCGGTTTCTTCTCAAATCAACCACGGATTACAAGCTGATTCAAGGCCAATCCTTCATCCATCAAAGTCAAATCCAAATCGAAGCCACAAGTTGATTCAAGGCCGGTTTCTTCTCAAATCAACCACGGATTACAAGCTGATTCAAGGCCAATCCGTCATCTAGCAAACTCAAATCCAAATCCAAATCCGGAGTGAAGATCGATTCATTAATCAGAGGAATCCAGAGAAGAAGAACCACTTTTACTCTACATCAAACATTTG
This sequence comes from Viola odorata, assembly GCA_963691705.1. Taxonomy (NCBI): domain Eukaryota; kingdom Viridiplantae; phylum Streptophyta; class Magnoliopsida; order Malpighiales; family Violaceae; genus Viola; species Viola odorata. The sequence goes on from OY829543.1 coordinate 8,980,413, forward strand.
TAATTTGACACGTGTAATTTTCTCCTATTTTAGGAGAAATTTGTGTGTACAAATTTCTGGCACGCCCAGTGGGACCCTACTCTCCTCTCATCTTTTGAATCACACTCCTCAAATCAAGATCCAACAATGAATCGCCTGATTAGAAGTCAGACCAGCAACTCCTCTCCTGGAGAACTTCAAGATCTTCAAGAAGGTCTTCCGGCAACACGTGCTCGCACTAGAGTTGGAAGATCCCAGTTGGTGTCACCATTGAAGCAATTTTCCCGCAGGGAAAAGCCCAGAAGAAAGGTCACCAAAGAGATCCAAACCAGATCTGAGTGTTCTTACTACTCGAGTGAAGAATCTGACGATGGAATTGCTTTTGAAAATACTCCAACTAAGAGATGGGCAGACTACGGCTCTGAGTCCTCTGAATCTTTTGCTGCGGTGATGGCCATAGACGCTACCCCAGATGCTGAGACTCGTTTTCAAGAGATGTCCATAGCAATTGAAAATTTGACAAAGGCTATGGCAGATAAAGATGCCCAAATAGCTTCCTTAACAGCTAAGTTGGCAAGCTCATCAAATAATCCGAACTCTAATGGAGGTTCTTTTGGCGATGAGAATGCTGAGCGAGAACGACAGTGAAAACATCATGAAGACTTCAGCTTGGTGAATAATCTGAATGATAACAATAACATCACAACACCCGTCGCAAATCTGACAGTTCAACAACTGCAGATGATGATTGCTGACACGATCCGTGCTCAATATGGAGGAGTTTCGCAATCCTCACTCGGTTACGCGAAGCCGTACTCAAGGCGCATAGACGAACTGCTGCTGCCTGTGGGGTATCAACCTCCAAAGTTTCAACAATTCGAGGGGAGAGGAAACCCAAAGCAACACATCGCTCACTTCATAGAGACCTGCAACAATGCAGGAACTTATGGAGATATGATGGTAAAACAATTCGTTCGATCACTGAAAGGTGTGGCTTTCGAATGGTATACTGATATCAGGCCCGGGTCTATCGATAGTTGGGATCAATTAGAAAGAGACTTTCTAACTCGTTTCTATAGCACTCGATGGATTGTCGGCCTACCAGAATTAGCTGGAACAAAACAAAGAAAAGATGAACCTGTCATTGAGTTCATCGAAAGATGGAGGAACTTGGTCCTTAATTGCAAAGAAAGGATCAGTGAGTCATCTTCAATCGACATGTGTGTCCAAGGCATGCATTGGGGACTACTCTACAACTTGCAGGCGAATATGCCACGCACATTTGAGGAGCTCGCAACTAGAGCTTATGATTTGGAAATTCAGATCCAAAGGCACGGGAGTTACTTACCAAATGGCTCTCATGAAAAGGAAGAAGTAAGGAAAGACCCGAAGACCAACAAAGGGAAGGAAAGCATGGTAGTCACCGCGGCACCTGCGAAAATATCCTTCAAAGAGATCCACAGAAAAGAAGAGGTGAAACAAGTTAAGACCGAGTACAAGCCTTTCAAAGCTCAAAGAAGGACCCTGAAGGAACGTGAAGAAAGGGAATACCCCTTCCTAGATTCGGAAGTCTCTAACATTTTGGACCAACTTCTTGAACAAAAATTGATCGAGCTTCCGCCATCAAAGCGCCCAGAAGAAGTGAACCAGATTGACAACCCCAGGTATTGCAGATATCATCAGATCATCAGTCATCCGGTGGATAAATGCTTTGTCCTTAAAGACCTCATCGTTCGTTTGGACAAGGAAGGAAAAATAAAACTCGATAATGGAGATGTTGTAGATGCCAATTACGTCACAACCATCACAAGGAATGATGCTCAACCAACTATGATTGCATTCGGGTCATTCGATCCTATTCCATTATCGCAAGCCTTGGGCCAGAGGACAGTCGCCTCTCAGCCAATGATATTGACAGCTGAATTACCAAAGGGGGCAGTCCCTATAAAGTTCAGCACAGATGGAGAAGTCAAGGTCACCTATGCTTACCCAGGGATATCTAAAGAATAAAGGGCAGTAACTCTTGAAGAGTATTTCCCAGAAGAGAAATATCACGAAGATGGTGTAGCAGTCCACATGGTCAGCGTGGAGCAAACTGAAGAGTCTGACCAGGAAAACGACAATGTTATAAAAAGGTTGAAAGAGGTTCCATCAAATGTCTCTTTAGCCGAAACCCTTAGTCTCCCTTCAGAAGTCAGGATGTCACTAGTACAAGCACTAGTAGATCCAACCAAATACAAGGAAAAACTGTTGAAAATGGTTGATCAACCATCCCACACTGAGTGCTTTAATGCAATCACATTCACTGACGATGACTTGCTATTAGGGTCTCGTTTACACAACAGACCCCTTTATGTTGCAGGTTACATTCGAGAAGAAAATGTCAGAAGGATACTTGTGGATCAAGGGTCAGCAGTTAGCATTATGCCCATCCATACAATGAAGAAACTAGGAATCGCCATGTCCGAGCTTTCCAAAAGTAAATTGGTTATTCAAGGTTTCAATCAAAAAGGTCAGGCTGTCATTGGCACGATTCGAGTAAAGCTAGAGATCGAAGAATTGGTGTCTACTGTCCTTTTTCATGTAATCGATGCCAAAACATCCTACCAGTTGCTCCTCGGAAGGATATGGTTACATGAGAATGGAGTTATCCCTTCAAGTTGAGCGTCCTGTGATTGACGGCTGGGGGTAGGGTCTGGACGGGCAGCGGATTTCTTTGATCGTGCCATGGAAGAAGTTGCAGAGTCTGTGTGGGAGTGGGAAAGGTCGAAAAGCAAGAGAGAAGATGGAAGGAAAGTGGGAAAGTGAAGAGAAAAAGGGAAGAAAGGATTCCCTCTTTATGGCTACCAACTGCAAGCCGTTACTCACGTGCGGATGTGGCGGCTGCTGATTGGGACCCATCAAATCCCAACTGCAAATCTCCAACTGTCACGCTCCAGTCACCATCCTGATCAAGAGATTAAAATTCAAAAGGAAATTAATAAAGATAAATATGGGAAGGAATATACAAAAAAGAGAAAATTAAGGGAAATAAATCAAAATAAAATAGGAAAGGATTCAGAGATGGAGAAAATCATGGGAGTGATAATTACAGATAAAATAGAAAAATAAAATAAAGAAAATAAGGGAAAAGGAAGAAACGCGGGTTGTCTCCCGCAAAGCGTCGTGGTTAGCGTCTCGGCCTAGACGTTAATGACCAGAATCAGGGTTGGTCAGGTGGCTCAGCAACATTCATCTCCTCAGTGACGAATGGCTTGAACCCCTCATAGAACGCCTTGAGACGGTGTCCATTGACCTTGAATGCGACACCCGTGTCCAAACTTCGAATTTCAACGGCGCCATGGTCATAAATAGCCGTGATAACATAAGGACCTGTCCATTTGGACTTCAACTTCCCTGTAAATAACCTCAGACGAGAATTATAGAGTAGGACCTTCTGTCCGACAGTGAAAGATTTATGAGAAAGAAGTTTGTCATGGTAAGCCTTCGTCTTGCCCTTGTAGATGAGGGCGTTCTCGTAGGCGTCATCACGAAGCTCTTCTAACTCCTGGATTTGCAATCTGCGATGTTGGCCAGCCTCGTCAAGGTTGAATTTGGCCTTCCGAATGGCCCAGAAGGCTTTATGCTCGATCTCAACGGGCAAGTGGCAAGGTTTGCCGAAGACAAGTCGATAGGGGGTCATTCCAATAGGAGTCTTGAACGCTGTCCGATAAGCCCATAGAGCATCGTCAAGTTTCAAGCTCCAGTCCTTGCGGGATTGGTTGACTTTCTTTTCCAGAATTGACTTGATCTCTCGGTTGGATACCTCGGCCTAGCCGTTGGTCTGCGGGTGGTAAGCTATGGAGACATGATGTGTGACTCCATACTTATTGAGCAAGCTGCTAATGTCTCGGTTGCAGAAGTGGGTTCCACGGTCACTGATGAGAGCTCGAGGGGCTCCAAACCTGCTAAAAATACGAGAGCGAAGAAAGGATGCAACCACTTTGGAATCATTAGTCCTAGTCGCCTTAGCCTCAACCTATTTAGAAATGTAATCAACCGCTAAGAGGATATATACGTTTCCATATGAGTTGGGGAAGGGACCCATAAAATCAATGCCCCAAATATCAAAAATTTCACAAGTGAGAATACCTGTGAGTGGCATCTGGTTTCGGGCACCAATGTTACCTGTACTTTGACAGCGCGGGCAAGCCGCACAGAACATGTAGTTGTCTCTAAAGATCGAGGGCCAGTAGAGTCCTGCCTCCAGAACTTTCAAGGCTGTCTTCTTGGCCGTAAAGTGTCCTCCTTCGGATGGAAGGAACCTCATCGGTGGTGACGCATCTTTGAATGATTTGGTCCGAGCAGAACTTCCAAAGGTAGGGGCTGTCCCACATATAAGACCTAGCTTGTCGTCTGATGCACTTCTGTTCCAATGGGGATGAGTCTGTGGGAAAGTGACCTGAAGCACAGAAATTAGCAATATCAGTAAACCAAGGGTACTCAATTGCTCGGTCAAGACAAAGCTGTTCATCAGGGAAAGTGTCACGAATAGGAAGAAGTGAGTCGTCTGTCTGGGCAGATAGGCAGCTCAGGTGATCAGCCACGGAGTTCTCAGTTCCTTTCTTGTCCTTGATCTCGAGGTTGAACTCCTGAAGTAGAAGTATCCACCGGATAAGGCGAGGTTTGGCATCCAACTTGGTCAAGAGGCAGCAGAGTGTGGTGTGGTCTGAAAAAACGGTCACCTTCGTTCCCAAAAGGTACTGACGGAATTTATCCAAGGCAAAGACCACGACGAGGAGCTCCTTCTCTGTAGTTGTGTAATTCCGTTGGGCAGCATCCATGAGTTTGGAGGCGTAGTAGATGACATAAACCTCTCAGTCTTTCTTCTGCCGCAACACTGCTCCCAGGGCATTATTGCTTGCGTCACACATAATTTCGAAAGGGATGGTCCAATCTGGTGCGCGAATGATGGGGGTCGAGGTGAGCTTCTGTTTGAGGAGATCGAATGCAGCTTTACAATTTTTGTGGAAGATGAATTCAACGTCTCGCTGTAGCAGCTGGCACATTGGTTGTGTGATCTTGGAGAAATCCATTATGAATCTCCTGTAGAAACCTGCATGACCAAGAAACGAACGTACCTCGCGTACACAAGTAGGATATGGTAGAGACTCGATTACCTCAATTTTTACCTTGTCCACTTCGATTCCTTTGCGGGAAACGATGTGTCCTAAAATTAGTCATTGATCTACCATAAAGTGACACTTCTCATAGTTAAGGACGAGGTTAGTTTCAACACATCTTTGTTAAACTTTTTGTAAAGTAAGTAAACATTCAGGGAAAGAATTACTGTAGACGGTGAAATCGTCCATAAATACCTCAATACCATGTTCGATAAGCTCGGAGAAGATACTGACCATACAACGCTGGAATGTGGCAGGGGCGTTGCAAAGACCAAAGGGCATCCTTCTGTAGGCGAATGTACCGAAGGGGCAGGTGAAGGTGGTCTTGTCTTGATCGTCTAGGGCAACCGGTATCTGGTGAAATCCTAAGTAACCATCAAGGCAGCAGTAGTGTGTTTTCCCAGCCAAGCGCTCTAGTATCTGGTCAATGAACGGCAGAGGGAAATGGTCCTTCCTTGTGGCAGCGTTTAATCAACGGTAATCGATGCAAACGCGCCATCCATTCTGAATGCGTGTGGGAATCTGTTCACCATTCTGTCCAGTGCTGATTGTGATACCTGTCTTCTTTAGAACAACTTGAACCGGGCTGACCCAAGTACTGTCCGAGATAGGGTAGATAGATAGGGTAGATAACACCAGCGTCGAGGAGCTTCAATATTTCCTTCTTAACGACCTCCATCATTGGGGGGTTAAGACGGCGTTGTGGTTGACGAACTGACTTGCTAGCATCGTCTAGGTGTAACCGATGTGTGCACAGGGCTGGAGACAGTCCCTTGATATCTGAAATAGTCCATCCAATAGCCCTCTTGAACTCCTTCAGTAGGGCAACTAGAGTTGTTGCTTCTTCTGTATCAAGTTTGCTAGAGATGATCACGGGTAGGGTTTCGTTGACACCAAGGTAAGCATACTTCAGGTGCTCGGGCAAGACCTTGAGTTCCAGGTTCGGGGCCTGCACAATGGAAGGGGGAATCTTAGTGTATTCAGAAGGCAGAGGAGTCACCACCATTTTAAAAGGAGAGTGAGGAGTGGTTTCCAAGACAGAAACGATTTCTCGCAGAGCTGGTAGGGTGACAAATTTGGATTCCATATTTTTCATTTCCGTGAAGTTGACGCTATTGGCCAGGGCAAGCTGCAGAGGGTCCATAGAAAATAAGTCAGTAATTTCGTCAACGTCTGGGTCAATAATGTCAATAAAATTAAGACTAGAGAACTCAGAAGGGAAACGCATAGCATCAAGCATGCTGAATCGAATAATCTGTCCATCGAACTCAAGTGTAATTGATGCATCATGGACGTCTATCTTCGCACGACCAGTCCTGAGGAAAGGTCGGCCCAACAGAACGTCAGAGGATTTGGTGCATTGTTCGTTCTCCATGCTGATCACATAAAAGTCAGCCGAAAAGAGGAGGCTATCAACTTGGATGAGGACGTCTTCAATGATCCCTTCTGGATAGATTATGGATCGGTCTGCCAGCTGGATGACAACTCTAGTTTGCTTCAGTGGTCCGATCTCTAGCTGAGTGTATATCGTCAAGGGCAAGACGTTGATACCTGCACCTAAGTCACACATAGCTTTTCCAATGTCAGTGCCTCCAAGCTTGCAAGGGATTGTAAACATCCCTGGATCTGCACACTTTAGAGGGATTTTTCTTTGAATAACAGCGGAAACATTAACACCCACGCTGATTTTGTTCACGCCTGCCCATTTGCTTTTGTTAGTGCATAAAGATTTCAGAAACTTAGCATAACGTGGAATGTTCTTAATAGCCTGCATAAGTGGAATGTTAATTTGAACCTTACTGAATAAATCAAAATTTTCTTTTTCTTCTTTGTCCTTTTTCTTTTTGACTAACCTGTGTGGAAATGGAGGTTCAAGGACTTTGATGATGAAGTCTTCGGAGAATTCAGACTTCTCATCGATCTTAATCGGCGTACCTGGTTTCCTGGAAGTATAAACCTTCTTTTCTTTCTCGGGAGTGACCTCAACATTTTCAACCACAGGAGTGGGGTTGGGGAGCTCAGTCTCTCGGGCAAGCGGTTCGCAGTCAGGCAACTGCGTACCACTGCGAAGTGTCAGGGCACAGGCTCCATGCTTAGGATTAGCTTCTGGTTGTGGTGGTAATCGTCCTCCATTCTTCAGCTCCTTCACCTCTGCAGATAAGGCAACCAATTGTTTCTATATATTAATAACAAGACTATGTAAACTAGGTACCTCGGCCACTTGAGGAGTGGGTCCCTGTCCTTGTGGAGCTTGATATTGATGTTGTTGGTTGTTGTTGGGGTAATTGGGCCGAGGCCTGAAATTCTGGAGGTTGAAGGGCGGCTGCTGTTGATTCTGAAATGGGTTCTGTGGCTACATTTGGTTCGGTGCAGGCTGTTGTTGGTTGTTACCATAGCTCAAGTTCGGGTGGCGCCAACCATTGAGGTAGTTCTGAGTGTATGGATCGTACTTCTTGGGGGCTCCATTATAGTTCCCTATGGCGTTTACATCCACCTCATCCGGAATATGCGGACAGGCGTCTGTAGGGTGATCAGTAAAGTTGCAGAAGCAGCAGGCTTTGATCTACATGGGCTGGCCGCTGGACATATTCTGGAGCATTCCAGTAATGGTGGTGAGTTGATTCTCCATAGCAGCAGATCGAGCGTCCTGAGTGGTAGAAGTTAGTTGATCCAACGGTACAACATTCTTAGCCATCCTTTCCAGGAGAGCTTTGGCGTTTGCTGGAGTTAGGGAAAGCATATCACCGTTACTGGCAGCATCAATCAATTCTTTGCTTCGCCCGCGTAATCCTTCGTAGAAATACTAGAGGAGAGCGTAGTCAGGGATGTTGTGCGAAGGGCAAAGGGTTTGCATCTTTTTGAACCGTTCATAATACTGTCCAAGGTTCTCATTCTCTTTCTGCATGATGGAAACCAACTGTTTCTTGGTTACATTAGCCATAGAAGTGGGGTAGTATTTTTCTGTAAATGCCTTGAACATATCGGGCCAGCTAGTAATAGATAGGGCAGGCAGATCATAGAACCAGTTGCGAGCGTCATCTTCAAGTGACCACATGAACGCTCTAAGCTTAGCTTGATTGATATCCACTAGCGCGAGTTTTAGGGCCTCGCAGACAGTATGGAGTTGGTGAAGATGTCGAAGTGCACTCTCCCTAGGGATGCCGTGGAACTTGGGCAAATAGTAGAGAACAGAGGATTTGATAATCCAGTCGTGAGCAACAGTAGGCCACGCGATACATCCAACTGTGGTCTCCATGGTAGCATTCAGATCTGAGATACAGGGGTTGACGACAACTTCGCCAGCCCCTTCGTCATCATTTTCAGCCATGACAGGTTGTTCGGGATGTAGGTTGTCTTCGACTTCTCGATCTAGCGGATCGACGTAGGTAGGAGGTTCCAGGTTATCAAGGGTGGGAGCGGCAGATTGATGTTGCTTAGCAGATTTACGAGCTAATCGTTCTGTTCTCTGGATTTCTGGCTCAAAAGGTAGTAGAGTAGTGTTGGAAGACCTGGTCATACAAAAAAGAAAAGAGCGTCAATTGCGTTAGTCCCCGGCAACGACGCCAAAATTTGATCAGTTGTCGAATCCGTCAAAAATAATAATATAAACCTGCAGTCAATATGCACAACAAACTGTGTATAATGGTAACAGGGTCCAACACAGGGATTAAGGGATCAACACTCAATTCAATCTGATAGACTAGGTAATCCAAGTAACAAGTAACAAAAGGGGGATTTTGAATGGTTGTTTGGTTAACCTAATTATTAGCTACGAGAGTAATAACAACTAGTAGCAAAGAGTAATAGAAGTAATAAGAAATCAAAAGAGGAGAGAGTTCCCAGTAAGAGTCTGTATCCGGTTGCATTTATGGTCGACCGATCATTGGTGCAAGCATTGTCTACCCCGAGCTGATAGACGTCCTATGGGGACCAGGTACGCTTAGGTCCCCTGCTTACCTTCGTAGTGGAAGCTACTCCAAGGTGCGCTTATGGAGTAACCTTGACAGTCCGCCGTCCTCCAAGGTACGCTTATGGAGGCAACACTCGGATGCCCATGAAGAAGAGGTAAAGAACGTCTAGGGCGAGACACTCGGTACGCTTGAGGCTCTGCCCTAACAACTTGTTCAATCCAACTGAGAGAGATCAGGTTTCCGATCGCCTCCAGTATGGTTATCTGCTTTACCCTGCAGCTTCGCGTTAGGTATAACAACAGGGACGATTGTAAAACTCTAGTTCAATTACTAGGTGATCAAGCTAATAATTAACCTTGGTAAATTGACAATTAATCATTGAACAAGAAAGATATTAGTCCAGAATTTATGAAGTACAAATTAACCTCACGGCTTCCCTTGCAACCTTCAATCGACTCTTACCAAGAACAAGAAGACTAGCCGCTCATGTTAAAAGTAAAAATAAATAAATAAATAAATGACATAATTAAAATAGAAGAAGAGATGAAGGAGAAATCCTATTGATTACCGGTCGGAGCAACTGCTTCGGTTTATTGAAAACAAGAATAAAGGTACTGATGGCAATAGTGGCGCCAAAGTCTAGCGGGAGATAAGAGGAGAAGAAGAAAAATCCGATAACCTAATTACTAAGAGTCTTTACGGTCTTATACAAATAAAACTCCTAATCCGATTGGAATTAAACTCCCCATAGGACTTCTACTGCGATTGGGATTCCTGGAGTAATTAGCGAGCGGGTCTTTGCTTGTTTCCTTTTCTTGCTAGGACACTGCTGCTTTCCGCGAACGTCCAGCTGCACGGCCTAGCTGCTCAAATCCCTCCAGAAACTGATAAAAAGAGCTCCTTTTTGTATTTTCTTCTAAATCAGCCCCGATCTTAAAAAGTGAATAAACACAGCAACATAAGTAGCATCATGATCTAAAAAGGCATACAAAAGAGAGGATAATTATGGACATTGAACACTCTATCATGCACCGCAGAGGAAACTGCACGCTTATTCTTAAAAAATGTTGTGAAGTACTGGGGAATTCTGGAGAGCATTATCAGTGATAGAGACCCTTGGTTCACCGGTACCTTTTGGAAAGAACTATTCAACTTATTAGGGTCTAGGTTGAACATGTCTTCAAGGTTTCACCCTCAGACCGACGGACAAACTGAGAGAATGAATGCAATTTTAGAAGAGTATCTAAGGCACTTCGTTCATGCTAATCAGAAGAACTGGATCGAACTCCTTGACATAGCTCAATTCTGCTTTAATTCCTTGAAGAGCTCTACTACCAATAAAAGCCCTTTCGAACTCGTTACAGGCCAACAACCATTGTTCCCACACACGGTGAACGAGTATCGAGGAAAGAACCCTAGTGCCTTCAACTTTGCCAAGGAATGGAAGTAGAATGCTGAAATAGCTAAAGCCCTATTGGAAAGAGCCTCCTGTCGAATAAAATAGTGGGCAGACAAAGGGAGAAGAGCCATTGAATTTCAAGTTGGCGATAAGGTAATGGTTAGACTTATGCCAGAACAGATCAGAGCTTTTCAACGACAAGATCGACGTCTCTTACGATGATACGAGGGACCCGTTGTTATCACAGAGAAAAGTAGATGAGTCTCATATTGCGTCGACCCTCTAGATTGGATGAAATGCCACCTAGTGTTTCATGTCAGCCATTTGAAACCGTTTCATGAAGATAAAGAAGACCCAAGTAGAAGCCAACCAGTCAAGGCTGAAGTTCGATTCAAGGTACAACCTCAGCTTGAGAAAGTAGCTGAAGCAATCCTTGCAGAACGCAAGGTGAAGATTCGAAGGCAAGTCCAGAATGTGAAGAAACAGATTCAGCAACGTCAATTCCTCGTCAAGTGGAAAGACTTGGGAGATGAAGAGACCAGTTGGGAGAGCGAAGCAGATCTAGCGAATGCATGAGACCTGATAGAAGGATTCCTCGAAGACCAGTCGACGGATTGAGTGGGGGAGAGTGGTAAGGTCTAAGCTTGTCCAGGGCATTGTTCAGCCTATGGCTGCTTAACCTTAACTTGGGCTTACGTTGTAATCCTTGTATCGGGTTGGGGGAGTGAGTAATCAGTCTCTTGTGTCATGGACCCATTTACTCATTGGAAGGGATGTCTAGAGTCGGCCGTGCGGGCGACCCCCTTGTCCGCAACCTTGTGGCCTTATCTTTATTGAACGTTACTTAATAAAGAGATGCATTTCATTATCATTTATGCCTTGTGTGGATCTTGTTGTGCCAATGCTACTATGTGCTTATATAATGTGCTATGGAATGTTGTGATTATATCGTGCTGGTTATTAACCTATTTGCTCCTTTGTGGATGTAGAACTAAGGTGGGATTGAAAGGCTGGTTTGTGTAACGAGACCTCACAAACGCAATCCTTTGGGTTCAAGGATTGGTCCGTGACAGTAGGTCCCCATTGTTTTTTTCAAAAGATTCGATTAGGTCCCTAACATATGATGAGATTTAATAAAATCTCTAACGTTTGGGTATAATGTTCGATTGAGTCCTTCCGTGACAAAAAATCCGATGTGACACTACTTGTTGTTATCTTCTATTTTTTTATTAATATTTTCTAATAAGTGAGACCTAATATAAAATATTAAAAACAAGAAAACTTTAAAAAAAGAAAAACAAATAAAATTATCTTTATAAAAAGAAAACTAAAAGAAAAAAAGTAAGATTCCTTCATCTTCTTCGTTTCCTTTCAACATCATCATCAACAACAACACAAAAACCTAAACCCACTATTTATAAATGAGCAATATTTATTGTCATAAAGTGGATAATCATCATCCCTAACCCAGTTTCCATCAAATACATCACACCCATCACCATCCTCGTCAGGAATCCAACTTGGTAAAATTGTGAGAATATTCTTATTGGGGTTTTTATGTTTTGGGTGTTGGTGCTCTTAGCCATTGTTTCTAGGGAGAAACAACAAAGATTTAGAACATGGGTAGGAGTCAGGTTTTAGTTTTGGTATTTGGTATTGCATTTTTCTTCTTGAATACTTGAATGGTGTTCATTTGTCCTTCAAAGAAGAGAAGAGAAATGATACAAAAATGATGGTGTTTATGGTTCTCAAGAAGGCAAATTTTGTGGCTTTGGATTTTTTTGGTCTGATAATTTTGGTTATAGAGGATACAGAAAGGGGGCAAGAGGGAAGAAAAATAAAAAAATAAAAAGAAAAAGAAAATAAAAGGAAAGAAAAGGAAAGAAAAAGAAAAAGGCAGGAGAAAATAAATTATAAAAGCTGGTGGGCCCTATTTTTCTGACGAAAAATATTAAAAAATACACACTAACGAAATATTTCGTGCCACATAAGATTTTTGTAATGGAAGGACCCAATCTAACATCATACCCAAACGTTAGGGATTTTATTGAACCTCAGATTACGTTAAGGGCGTAATCGAACCTTTCGTAAAACGATGAGGACCCTAGGGTGCATTTTTCCGTGCAAGAAATCTTTTGCGCTATCTCCGGGGGGAAGATTTGAATTTTGCTAGTAGAAATACTTGCAAGTTTAACTGTATTAAAATGTACAAGAGGGAGAAGGGTAAAGTACATGTCATGTTACAACGGGCACCGAGTAGGATTAATTTCACTTCTGATTGTTTGACTTCTATTACCACTAAAGGATACATCAGTTTGACTGCTGATTTTATTGATAAAGAATGGAAGATTCAGAAAAAAAAAATTGAACTTTAGCTATATATCACCTCCTCACAATGGTATATGTTTCATGATACGATTTGTCACCTTAGTTTGGTGAGCACAATGGAATGTCTCAAAACCAAACTTACAACTAGGCGATTTAGATGTGTATTTAATAGAAAGAGATGGATCTAGTTCAAGACAAGTAACACAAGCAATGAATAAGAAGAAAGTACGGAAATATAAGAAGAAACAAACAAGTGGATTAGATAAGAAAATATGAAATACAAGTCGAAATGGAAATGCTTATATTAAAGATAGAAAATAATTACAAGTTTGATGATTTGAAAAGCTTTACTTATGGAGATGAAATGTATCATCAACTAGACATCAAACAAGAGAGTTTTTGGGTGAACAAGGAGGAGGTTTCCTCTACTCAAGCAATATTCACTTTTAACAAAAACTCTACAAGATAAATGATGACTTAAGGTTTTACTTATATGGATGCAAGGTGTCACCAACCTTGCATCATCCAAGAGAGTTTAAGGGTGAATAAAGAGGAGGTTACCTCAACTCAATCATATATTCACCAAGATAAAAACTAAGAAAAATAACCTACAAAGGTTCTACTTCTACATAGGTCTTCATAAGGCATTTTAGACAAAACTACCCTTCTCATGGTCGACCATCATGTGCTTCTTCAGTTGTGGGCTTGGCTATATGACACGAATCAGCCCATGCTAAAAAGTGTCTTGGCCAAGGCCTTGTAGTACATGTTGGTCCGTGATGGGTTTGTGTTGGTCTGTGCTGGTCCGTGTTGTTCCGTGTTGGGTCTATGCTGGGTGCGTGAGTGCTAGCCTCGCGTCCGGCTGGATAGGGCTTGTTGAGTATGGTGTGGTCGAGGGTGCTAGGTGCGTGTTGTCCGCGGGGAGAGGGCGCGAGCTATGCGATGAGGTGCAAGGGCGCGGGCTATGCGCGGGGCAAGGGCAGGGGCTGTGTGAGGAGGCGCCAAGGCGTGAGCTGCCTTGGCGAGTGCGAGTGCGAGGTAGGTGCATGCGAAGTGCTAAAGGTTGGCAAGGGCACCAAGGTTCGTAGCCGATCTAATGGTGCAAGTCGAGTGTAGGCCGGATCATATCAATGTTTGTCTCAAAAATTGTTTTCATGTTTGAATGCTTGGGGGTAGATAAGAAAATTATGACAATTACTTTGGATAATGCCACATGTAATGACTCATCCGTTGATTTGTTAATTGAAAAATAAAGGAATAAAGGTGTGTTATTTTAGAGTGGAAAATACATTTACATCCGGTGTTGTGCTCATATAATTAATCTTTTTGTTCAAGATGGGTTGAAAGAAAAAGTGGTAGATCCTATTGTTAAAAAGGTTAGAGAAAGTATCAAGTATGTGAAAGGATCTCAAGCTAGGAAGCTGAAATTTTTAGAATGCGTTTCTGATTGCTCTCTTGATAAGAATATAGGTTTAAAATAAGATGTTCCAACTAGGTGGAATTCAACGTATCTCAAGCTTGATAGCGCTCTTTACTATCGTCGAGCTCTCATGAATTTAATGTTAACTGATTCAAATTTCACCTATTGTTTTCCATCTGCAAGTGATTGGGATATTATAAAGAAGATATTTAAGTTCTTGGGTATTTTTCATGATATTACTGTGGTGTTTCTAGAACTAAGTATCCAATATCAAATATGTACTGCCCGAGTGTATTTTCAGCTTATGTGACTATAAAAGATGCATAGAATAGCAGTGATGAGTTTATGAGAAAAATGACAACCGCTATGGATAACAAGTTTGACAATTATTGGAAGGATTTTAGCGAAGTTTTAGCTATAGTTGTAATTCTAGATCCTCGATACAAATTCATCTTTGTTGAGTGGTGCTATAAAAAGATTTGTGGTGAACATGATGGCTCATATAAGGCTATGCTACTAAAAGATGAATTGAAAACACTTTTTTATGGAGTATGCTACAAGTTCACCTAGTACAACTCAAAGTAGATCAACCTCCTCATCAAGTGTAGCCTCATCATCTACTTCAGGAATTCGTGGAATTCAAAGCATATCTAAAGCAGTGGGTGCCTTTTCTAAACAGACTAGTAATGCGTTATTGGTATATTATTTCTAAATTAATTATGAGAATGTGCTTTAAGTTAGTTTAATTTTATTTAAATATGTGTGTGATTAATTATATTTTTTATAGGAATTAAGATACAATTGAAATTGAAGGTCCCTCAAAAGTCAGAGATTGAGAAATATTTGGATGATCCAAAAATTGATAGAAAAACTCCATTAGATATTTTGGAGTATTGGAAATCTAGTCAATTTCGATATCCTAGAGTTGCTGTAATGGCTCGTGACATTCTTAGCATTCTGATTTCATTAGTAGCATCTGAAAGTACATTTAGCATTGGCGATAAAGTACTTGATCAATATAGAAGTACACTCAAACCAGAAACTACCGAGGCTTTAATTTGCACTCGGGTTGTATGGATCAAAAGGTAAGCTAATTATAGTTCCATATTAGTAATATTGTTTAAATTTTTTTAAGTTAATTTTTAATTTGCATATCATTATTTCTTAATTATGTGTGCAATATTGACAAAAGTGTTGGATGATGATCTTATACTAAACGTGATGGAAATGTCGCTTGAAGAAAAAGATGATGGTGAGACTTCTACAACGAACCAAATGTAGACTTGTGTAGGTTGATGTTATAATGTAGGAAAATTATGTTATCAATGTTTTAGTTGTTCTGTCATTAACATTTACAAGGTAAGGTATTTTATTGCTATTATTATTATTAAGATTTGTTGTATTGTAATTTGTAATGGATAAAAAAAATAGTAGTTGATCTTCTTAAAGGGCCGGCAGGTTAAGGGTCTGTTCATGAACCATGGTTTTTTTTTATATGGCCCAGAGGTTTAGGGTTTTGTTGATGGGCATGACTCTTCCCATGAACCAATTTTTTATCAATGATGTAAATTTATGACGATACCATTTTTTATGGGTCTGGGATTGGACCTGTTAGAATCTATAGGTTGGGACCGGGACTGTTTTTTCAGTGTTTGCTTTCTAATAAAACGGGTCCGGACCCGACCCGTGGTACTCTTTTGCCGCCCCTAATGCCACGTAACACCATGATGAAGTGGTGTGCCACGTGGCGAGTGACACGTCATCCTCGACCCCACTACTGGGTTGTCGTGGCCACCCCGATTATTCCGACCCATCCCCATTTGGACCAAAAAATGCAAACCAAATACCCCAAACACAACTCTATTTATTTGGATTAGAACCAAAGAAAACTCACCCCTAATACTCTCTCTCCCTAACAAATCCCTAAACCATAGCAACAAACCCTAATTCCCAAAATCGTTTCAATTTCTCTAACAATTCAAATCTGATTCGTTCAATAATGGATAAGCAATCATCCTCATCAAGCTCAACGTCTTCATCAGCTAAGAGGAATGGTGTTGAATGATAAAGTTTTATTTATAAGCAGAGACCTGATTTTGCTTAATGAGCCTGGGATTTATTGTCATTGCGGCTTGAAATCAACAAGGTGAATTTCATGGACCAATAAACACCTAGGAATGTGGTTCTATAGATGTAGGCAATCTATTGCACAAGTTGATTGTGATTTCTATGAATATACAGATCCTCCATTTCTAGGCAGAGCTTGTGATGTTATTTTGGAGTTGAAGAACAGTGAGAAGGAACTTGCAAATAAGAATGATTGGTTGGTTTCTGAAAATACGAAATTGAGGTTAGAGAATATGGATGTTTTGAATGGAAACAATGATTTGCAGGTTAGGAATAGACATCTTCAAGCAATGGTTAGTGGTCTTTCGGGTGTGGGTTCTAAGGTTTACATGGAGAGGAGAATCAAGAAGTTGAAATTCTTCTTAGCATTGCTTATCTTAATAGGGATTTTCAAATTTGTTGAAAATTCGATATAATTTTGTTACTAAACCTCTTATGTAAGTGTTAATTGTTATCAATGAAATTAATGGTTTATGTAAGTTGTTCATTGTTTATGTTACTGAAGTTGTTTATGTAAGTGTTGACAAATTGCGCAATGCATCTTCCTTTATTTCCTACTCATTTTAGTACCATCATTTGTAGGCTCCCAATTTTCAAAATGTTTGTTCTTCTTCCTATCAGGAAACTTATCAATTACTAGGGGGGGAGGGATCAGTGATCTAACTTTCCTAGGCCAAAATCTTTTTGAATGGATAGGCATAATTGGAGTTTGGTAAGTAGTCTCATACATGGCCTTGGAATACCACTTAGACTCATAGTTGGTAACTTTAAGATTTTCTGACCAAAACACACACATGTCCATAGGGAATGCCGGTTAGATCCCACATTCTACAAGAACAAGAGCATTTCTCAAAATTGTCAATCCAACTCAAATCATCATTCAAACACACCTCAAATCCACCAGCAGCCCCATTGCTGTCTACCCAATATCTCCCACTATCAATCATATTTTCCTCAATTTTTTTCCAAACCCCAGGACCAAAATCACTTTTAAACTTTTTAAGGTATTGTTTCATGATCTTAGTTCTCGTAAACTCAATCTTCCTTATAGTCTCAAGAAACTTGTGTATATACTCTTATACCTAGACTCAATTATAAGACTGTTAAATGTCTCACTTATATTATTATCAATGACATCAGACTTACAAAGGAGGCTGATTTGGAAGGCTTTGCACTAATACGTTGGGGAGACCTCTATGAACTCTGCCATTCTAGTGAGGGATAGTGCCCCTAGCACCTCTAGTTGCTCATAGAACTCATCCTCAATTGATGCTCTACATGTTGCCTAGAACTATTTATGCAAGTCTTCTATGTTGTTTGGTTTTCTCCATTTAGCAAATATATGATTAACACATCTTTTATGCTCAGTAGCTAACATTAATTCCAAAATAGCAGCAATCAAACCTTACATGTTTAACCATAAAATGGTTAAGTAACCAATTTATTAGGAAAACATCTATGAAACAAAAAATTATTAAAGTAAATAAAAAAACCTAAAGGAATAAAAAATTAATAAATTGAAGACTTAATAAACTAACCTTTTGTTGGTCAAACATAAATGTAAAACCTTTGCCCAATGGAACATATGGCCAACCATCATTATCATAAATAGTCTAATTTCCACATATGTTCAAATCATACATCAACAGGTTCAAAAACCACCTCCATGTTTCCTTTTCTTCATATTTGACAACAGCTCAGGCAATGGGTAGATTTGGTTGTTAGCACCCCTCCTAATTGCTAACAAGATCTCTCCTTTGAATGACCCTCTGAGGAAACATCCATCAAGCCCAACCATCTTCCTGCAAGCCTTGTTAAACCCCTCCCTAACACCAGCAAGGCATACTTATACCCTGGAAAATACCCCGTTGGGTGCTTCCATAATAACTATAGAACCTGGGTTACTCTTTTTCAACTCCTCCAAATAATCTTCAATCCTAGAGAACTCCTTCAATGGATCCCTAATATAATGCTTCACTACAATGTGTTTTGCATACCTATGCTGACTAATAGAAACCTTGAGCTTCAACTTATCATTTACATGATCTTGTAGTCCTATTAAGTTCATTTTCATTGTGACTTTCTTCAATTCAGACATAAAGTATTCTGCTAGGATTTTGTATGTCAAACATGAAACATGCCACTTTGATGTGCATGTATGCTCATTCACATAAGTCTTTACCAACCACTTGTTGGTCCTTCCAACCACAGAACACATAATCTTCCACTTGTAGTCCTCATCCTTACATTATGCTCTGCACCTATCCTTCCCAATTTTCACTAAACCAACATCCTATTGACTATAAATTGCATGTCAAATCACTTCTTTTTTTAACACTTTCTTATTTGGGAAGCACACTGTAACTTCAAATTGGAGAATCTGACTACAAGGTTTAAACCTAGGCCTCCTAGTAAGCACTATTCTGTCATTTTCAACCTCACTATCACCACTGCCTGTTAAAAAACTACCCTTCTTATCACTGTCAAAGTACACTTCTTCTAGGTCACTGCTTGTTAAAAAACTACCCTCCTCGTCACTTTCAAAATAAACTTCTTCTAGGTCACTGCTTACTCCAAATTGAACCGAAAATGAGTGTAGGGTTCAAAATAATATAATCATTTGAGTGCAAAGCTTCCACATATCAAAAACTCATAAATAGATAGAGTTGTTGTTTAAAAAGCTAGAATAATTGGTATAAGTGAAAGCAAGAATAATTTCTAAATTTTTTTATATTTTTTAAATTTTAAGAGAGTATATTTTTTGAACTAAAACAAATAAATAGTTGTACACACAAATTTCTCCTAAAATAGGAGAAAATTACACGTGTCAAATTACAAATGTTTGATGTAGAGTAAAAGTGGTTCTTCTTCTCTGGATTCCTCTGATTAATGAATCGATCTTCACTCCAGATTTGGATTTGGATTTGAGTTTGCTAGATGACGGATTGGCCTTGAATCAGCTTGTAATCCGTGGTTGATTTGAGAAGAAACCGGCCTTGAATCAACTTGTGGCTTCGATTTGGATTTGACTTTGATGGATGACGGATTGGCCTTGAATCAGCTTGTAATCCGTGGTTGATTTGAGAAGAAACCGGCCTTGAATCAGCTTGTGGCTTCGATTTGGATTTGACTTTGATGGATGACGGATTGGCCTTGAATCAGCTTGTAATCCGTGGTTGATTTGAGAAGAAACCGGCCTTGAATCAGCTTGTGGCTTCGATTTGATTTGAGAGTGATTTGCTTCGCCTCTTGATCTTCGCAGCACTTCGTCTCTCTAGAAATCTCCTTCTTGGAAATCTTCTTCTTTTAAATCTTCTTAATGAGCCTCATATTTATAGGCCCATAAGGGCAATTTTGGAATTGAAGAAATGACACGTGTCATCATTTCATTGGTCTGAATATTTAATTAATTTAATATTTAATTAAATTAACAAATGTATATGAGACACCACAGTTCAAACGGAGCTCTGTCCTCCCTCTCTATAAACCCCTTTAGGGTTTTTCTTTATCCATATATTTTTGGATTCCATAAGATGCTGCAGCAGAGCTCCTTGTCAAAGCTCCCTAAGCCTGGTTTTAGCTATTTCTCCAGTAGAGGCTACTTCATGGATAAAGAGAAGAGGCCTTCTTCGTTGCCTTTAGTAAATAACGCTCAACTTCAGCATCAAAGTCTGGTCTTGGCATGTCAAGTCTCAGCTGACGCTCAACAAACTTCTTTCAGGTTAGCTCTCAATTGCAGTTCTTGATTTTAGTGCTTTTTGTTAAGATTTTATGGATACCCAGATGAGAATTATTTGGATATTATAGAGGTAACATCATGTTATTTTGGACTCAAAGTTTGTCGGGATTTATTTAATGTAGGAAAGATGAGTTGCCTGTTCATGGAGTGTCCGAGACAATAGTTGGTGTTCTGGGAGGGGGGCAATTGGGCCGTATGCTATGTCAGGCTGCATCTAAAATGGCTATCAAAGTTATAGTTTTAGACCCGCTTGTGAATTGCCCTGCTGGTTCCATTGCACATGATCATATAGTTGGGAGCTTTGATGATAGCACCACCATTCAAGAATTCGCCAAAAGGTTCAGTCTTGATTGAATTTGTATGTTGTATATTTTATCCTTTCCTTAATGTATTCAAGCTGTTGTTTTTGTTTTCTTTTGTTGTTGGAGGTTGTGCATTTTCATGAGCTTCTTATTTGTTTTTGATAGATGTGGAGTATTGACAGTTGAGATAGAACATGTTAATGTTGCTACACTTGAGAAGCTTGAACAGCAAGGAGTTGATTGCCAACCAAAGGCCTCTACTATACGAATTATCCAAGTATGGGTATTTTCATTGAAATTAAACATCATTTGGCTTCACAGGAAGATTTTTACAGAGTTCCATGTTTTCAACGATACAGGACAAATATCTGCAGAAGGTTCATTTCTCTCGGCATGGGATACCACTTCCTGAGTTTATGCAGGTTGTCATGTTCACAATTTTTTGTTGAAGAAACTACATGCACTTATTGAAGTTACTTTTGTGATTAGTTGAATGTATTCCTATTTCAGATAACTAAAGATGATTAATGGGGATAGGTAGGTTCTAGTTGAATGCACTTGAGCTTACCCATGTTGAAATTATGGCTGATACAGATAGATGATCTAGATAGTTCCAAGAGAGTAGCTGACTTATTTGGCTATCCTCTTATGATTAAGAGCAGACGGTTAGCATATGATGGGCGTGGAAATGCAGTTGCAAAGAGCGAAGATGAGCTTCCTGCTGCTGTAACCGGTGAGAATGAGTGTCCAGAAGACTGAATGGATCTTTGTCACATAAGTTATAAGTACAAACATGCAAGGTTGTTATATAATTTGGCATCCCAAATTACCAGCCATGCAATTCTGTATGCATGTTGTCGGTTGGTTGAAGTTTAGTGTTGCTCATATCTTTAATAATTGGCATATTGAGATTCAAAATCATATAGCTAGCATCAATTTTCGGGATAATTAGCCCTTTCCTTCTGTTTCATATGGTGAGGTACTACTCATCTTATGGCTTATTGAGAGCCAACTAGAACCTGATGTTGCACCCATAAGGCTGCATTCTTGGGGTTTGCTCTGCTATCATAAAGGATCAGACCAGTTAATGTAGGGTCATAAAAATAGATTCAGTGTCTTACTTACGATTTTAGAGTGTGAAAGGACCAAATATATTCAGTGACTTTTTTTCATCTGCTTATTAAAATGAAAAAGAAGTTTGAAAAGCCATTGAAGTGAAAAAGTTGTCATTACTGGAGAGGTTATAAACTTATAATTAATTGATTATGTAGTTGTTTTTTATTATATGGGACAGTCTCCGTAACTTATCCTTTGCCTTGTACTCTTTAGCCTTTTTCATTTCTTTAAATCTAGCACCAAGACACCTTCTTTCTCCACTCTTTTCCTTTGGTAGTGGCTGCATCAAAAGAGAGAGGTAGCTTAGGCATGCTGCCATTGTGCAGGAATTGCCTCCTTCTTTGTTCTTTTCTTTTATTTATTTTTTTAAACTTTTTTTTTTTGCCTTAATTCTTTCTTTTCCTTGGTAGGAACGCCCAGAAGACTTTATGGCACTTCCAACCTCCGTTCTGGCCGCCTCAGGTACCAAAACGAGGGTCAGGATGAGACAAATCGAACGCAACTCGAATAGAGTCATTCCGATCTCGGATGCGTCGGCAATCGCGGTTAGAAGATTCCGTTCATTTTTACCCTCGCCGGCGAGTACAACCTCCGTTCTGGACGATGTTGGTACCAAAAGGAGCGTCAAGAGGAGATGAGTCGAACGCAACTTGAATGGAGTCAGTCCGATCTCGGATGCGTCAGCAATCGCTGTCAGAAGATTCATGCCATTTTTACACTCGCCGAGAGCGTCCAGCCACTGTTCCGGCGCGTGGCAAAGCGTCCCGCATGATTTCCGACCGCCGTCTGGACCAAAACGAGCGTCATGACGAGACGAATCGGATGCAACTTGAACGGAGTCATTCAGATCTCGGATGCATCGGCAATCGCTGTTTGAAGATTCCGGCCATTTTTACACTCGTCGGAGTATCCAGTCACTCTTACGGCGCGTGGAGGCGCGTCCCAGATGATTTCCGGTCGTCGTTAGGACCAAAACGAGCGTCATGATGAGACGAATTGGATGCAACTTTAACGGAGTCATTCCGATCTCGGATACATCGGCAATCGCTGTTTGAAGATTCCGGCCATTTTTACACTCGTCGGAGTATCCAGTCACTCTTACGGCGCGTGGAGGCGCGTCCCACATGATTTCTGGTCGCCGCCAGGACCAAAACGAGCGTAATGACGAGACGAATCGGATGCAACTTGAACGGAGTCATTCCGATATCGGATGCATCGGCTATGGCTGCCAGAAGATCCTGACCATTTTCCTTCTTTGCTTTTGTATTTTGCCTTCTTTACTTTTTTTTCTCTTGTTCAGTAAAGCATGAGATGGTGGAAAGCTTAGTGGATAAAGTTGCTTGCATTAAATAGGAGGGAGACGTTGTTGCTAGGCTCAATTTCCATAGCATGCCACAATTGTGTTTTTTTTTTTTTATATTAATCAATATTTGTTTTTTTTTCTTTTTTTTTTCAGATGATGTCATCCTTGTCACGATCCGCTGGTGTCGTTCTGTTGCAACCTCTTGATATGGACTGGATTGATGAGAGCTCAAGTCAAAGGCAAAATGATGATTCCTTTATTTGCCGAAAACCGAAGTGAAGCATCATTCGCAATCCGGAGAGAAAGGAGTGTTGAAGCTCGCCATAATGAGTCAATCAACGGAGGCTTCAGGATCCTACCCTACCAGCACCGACGTGAACCTCATCGAGGGTCTGGATCAGTCTTTTTCAAGGACTGCATCCCACCTAATTGATGCAGAAGCTTCAAGATTTCGCTCCACCAGTTCCAGGATTAACCACATCGAGGGTCTAGATTAATACCTTCATGGTATTATTTCTGATCCAATTGATGTAGAAGCATTTGGACTTGAAGATCAGTCACCCAGAATCTTTCTGCAGAACAGGAAGAATGGAAGAGGAAAGAGATCATCTTTACGGATGAAGTTGAAGTTGTTGACCATGAGCGAGAAGAACTTAGGCGTACTCTCCTTCAAATGACGAATTTAGAAGAATAGTGACAACCTTGACGTGGTCTCTTTCTGTTTTAGTGGATGCTTCTCCCATATGGAATGAACAC
Organism: Viola odorata; assembly: GCA_963691705.1. Classification (NCBI taxonomy): domain Eukaryota; kingdom Viridiplantae; phylum Streptophyta; class Magnoliopsida; order Malpighiales; family Violaceae; genus Viola; species Viola odorata. The sequence continues at coordinate 9,003,955 of OY829543.1, forward strand.
TTTTCTTGACAACCTTGATGTACCCAGTTTATATTCTTGCGGGTCAGGAGTGTCATGATGATTTGATTTTCTTTTTGCCGTACACAGTTTATACTCTTGCGGGCCAGGAGTGTGTTTTTTTTTCATGTGACTGTACTTGAAATATGTCAAGTTGCCTACGTACCTTCAAAGAAGAAGGATCAAGTCATGACGTAGTTCAATTTTTTTTTTGATTGAATTTTTTTGTTTTTTTTGTTTGGCTTTGCAGTTTATTCTCTTGCAGCTAGGAGCATCGACAATGATTTTTAGGCATAGAAGCGCTTCAAGACCCTTCCGTTGATGGGTCCGATGTGTAGTCCATTGATCTCCTCCAATTTATCAATTATGGCTTGCCCCCTTTCCTCGAATGTTGGCGGAGCTAGCTCTAGTTCATCTTCATCTAACACTTCCTCAACAGAAGCACAATTAGCATCCTCAACCTCCATGTCTTCAGCATTGTAGAAGAATCGTCGTGCAACACTTTTTCTCTTCTGCTTCTGCCTTTTGGACTCTGCTATTTGTTTTAGGATATTAGGTCCTAGCCGTGTGAAGACGGACTTCTTCTGTGGCGGTGTCGGAAGTTTAGGCTCCAAGGAAGCTTTGTCTCCTATCCTTTCAAAAACAGAGACCCTAGCCCTTTCTCTTTGGATATGGCTAAACGTGGGAAGCTTCTCCTCCTTAGGGGTCTCTTCGTCAACTTCGTATATTTGTATCATAATTGGGTTTGCAGAGACCCTTTTGACTTTGATCTTAGTCGGAGGATCTTGTTGAAAACTGAGCCCAAACCTTTGCTTTTCTATAGATGGTCTTCCGTAAGAAAGGACAACATCCAAGTCGCCAAGTTTGCGAGGCTCCCCTTTTCCGTACCCAGCATTCTCGAAGAGTCTTTTGACTTTTGGGTCACACCATGCTCGACTGCATCCTTTTGATCCTTCACTTTTTACGTCTTCGGATCTTGTCTCCTTGGAAGCTTCCAGCTTGGATGGTCTTGGGACCAATGTTGAAATCATGAGAATAGGCAGTCTTGTCGATCCTCCACTTGCATCTTTAGATTTCAGCTTCTGAGAAGCTTCCAGCTTGAATGGTGCTGAAACCAACGTTGAAATCATAGGAATAGGGAGAGTCATACTTATTTTCAAGACTTCTACTTTCTCAGTGATAGCGGTTTTGGAAAGCGAAGCTTTTACAAATACAGGTGTTGCCCTTGTTGCAAAAGATGAGCTTTCTCCCTTTTCCTTATGTTGTGGTGTGAAGATAGGAAAGGCTTCTGAAGGAATCTTTTCTTTTGAGAAGAATTTTACATCCGTAAAGTGTGACTCTTCCTCGCTGAATAGATTAGTTTCTCCCTTAATACATTTTACCTCTCCATTGCGAATGAATTTGAGGCATACAAATTCCAAGTCATGTGAGAACAAAGAGACGGCAACGAAAGGAAGAGAGCTCATGGTAAGATCCCATGTTACCTGCTCCTACACAAACATTACGCCTCAAGTCCACGCTCTTATGCGCGTCCTTTTTAATAGTTTCGTAGAAAAACCACAATTTCTACGCCCTTTCGCCCCTGTTCATTCATTTCCTTTCTTTTGCTTTTCCTTCTTCTCCATGTCTATTTATTTATTTCCATTTCCTCCATTTTCTTATCCACACTCTTGTTTGTGTCATGCTTCTTCCACTTCAATTTCAATTATTGCCTACTACTTCCAAATAGTACAGTCTCCTCCCATTTTAGGGAAAACCCAGATTTTACTTCCCTCTGTTTTCCGTAGAATAACAGGAGAGAAATGGGCGGTCTTTCTTTCTTTCTAACAACAAATTTTACTATTTTTCTGAATTTTCTGTTGCCTCTGCTTGACAAAATCCCTTCTAAGGTTTTGCACATGCAAATTGAGCATATGGTCTCTCTGCTATGCCGAACTAGCAGGGATCGCCAGCGGTACCACAAGGGCTGTCGCCAAGTTGTTGGGTGCGTTCTCTTCCCATCTCTCTCGCTTTCTGTTCTTATTTTGAATTAATTTCCGATCTGTTGTCTTTACTTTCATGGAATTTGCTTATTTTGATGAGTTTTATGATCTGGGTTTCTTTTAGTTTCTTGTGGTTTCCTTTTCTCATGAAAAAATCTCTTAAATTATGCAGGTGCGTTCCTTACAGATACAAGAAATCTGATCAATCCTCTTCATATGGGTGCACTGAGGGTACAGAAATTGAAGTTCTTGTCATCAGTTCTCAAAATGGGGAAGGAATGTTATTCCCTAAGGTACAAATTTACTTATCCTGGTTGATCTTTAGATTGTTACTTAATTAGAAAGTTTTGCATGTGAGAACCAGTTGTTTGAATTATTAGATCATGTTTCGATTGCCGAATAGTGTTGCAAGAATTGAAACAAGCATTCTATTCTTGTCCCCTAACTTCTATTTCATATTCTGTTCATTTGATTCTTTATTCTGTTATCTGTATCGAATCATTGGGATGATTTTAGTTTAATGAATTAACCTTGTGGTTGTGGATGTATTTATGTTTATAGGGTGGATGGGATGACAATGAATCCATCCAAGTTGCCGCTGAGCGCGAGACGCTAGAGGAAGCAGGACTTATTGGCATTATTGAAGTAAGCATCTGCGCAGCATAAATTACATGAAGAGTCTCCCGTTTCATTGATCTGTTTTGTGTGTTATAAGATATAACCATTCTAACCAAAATGCTTATGATATGTTTGCAGGATAAGTTAGGTGAATGGAAGTACAAGAGCAAAAGATCTGGCATAATGCATGAGGTTTACATGTTTGGGATGCTCGTCGAAAGACAGTTGGAGTGCTGGCCGGAGAAGAATATTCGAGAGCGAAGATGGGTATGTGTACATCCGTGAATTGATGATTCAGTTGTTGAGGGGATGAAACTAATTGTACTATGCTTCTGCATTCTCTTTTTTCAGGTGACAGTTGATGAAGCTAGAAGAGTATGTCACAAAGCTTGGATGAGGGATGCTTTAGAAGAATTAGTTATAGCTAAGCAACAAGCAGGCCAACAAAAGCAAAAGATTCAAACAACCGGTGCGTAGATTAGACAGAGACTAAACCTAGAAGATTGGGGGTTACAAGGTAGCTGAAGATGTACAAATGTTGCTCCTTTTTTTCCTCTCCCATCTTTTGTGTTTTTATAAATTTTGATTCGTTAATTCTTTCAATCGATCATGTAGCTCTCAGAATCTTTTCCACATCTCTTTTTATGGTCGTAATTTATGGGGAAATCATGAAATTGCATGTTATGACATCCGCTAGTCACAATCTCTTGAAATTAGAAAGATGTATGATGCCATCCCCATCAAATCCTTGGTGGAAAGGGAAAGAGGGGATCAAAATTTCCAACTTTTTCTAAACATATTATTGTTGTTATTGTACTGTATAGAAAAGGACATCTAACAGAACAAAGACCCAGCTTCTTACGCAATTTCGTGGTAGGGTTAGGGTTCGTTCATTCCCTAATCCTACCAAGTAAATAAATTGGAGACCAATCATGTTGTCGTTGGCGCCCACCCATGACCCGTCTGTTAAATAAAATAGCCAACCCAAACTTTTTAAATTTATTACTTCCTCTTAAGGGTGAGCATGGATCGATCCTGTTAAGGTCTAAGCTTGTCCAGGGCATTGTTCAGCTTATGGCCGCTTCACCTTAACTAGGGCTTTGGTTGTAATCCATGTAATCGGGTTGGGGGAGTGAGTAATCAGTCACTGGGTGTCGTGGGCTCGGTTATTCATTGGAAGGGTCTTTGAGTCGGCCTTTGTGCGGGCGGCCCCCTTGTCTGTGACCTTCGTGGCCTATGTCTGTAATATCTTGCTTATTCAATGAAGTGATGTCTTTCATGATTGTATGCCCTACTGCCTGTGTGTGTGCTTTGATGTTATGCCTATGATAACCTCTGATGGCCCTTCGGAGGCCCTATTGTGTTTCTAACCTTATGTTCCCTGGTGATGCAGGTCTAAGGTGTGTGTGAAAGGCTGGTTCCGCAGAGAGAGTGCGTGAACGCCGCACGAACTCAATCCCTTTGGCTTCCAAAGGATTAGTCCGTGACAGTTGGTAGCGGAGCGATTTTGATTTCTTTGAAATGGCAAAGACTTCGAAAGTCAGGTGTACGGAACTAGAGAATCGCGTGAATGCGATCGATGCATGGATTCAGAGTCAGAGGACTCTAGATGCTGGCTCCTCCCAGCCACAAGTTACAGTGGAACAGATACTTGAGAGGGATAGACGCATTGAGATGCTAGAATCCCGTCTCACCCAATATGATAATTTGTTTAAAGGCGAGAGCGCCATAGGTGACCCTGCTGCAGAGGCAGACGAGGGGCCTTTCCGCCTCTTTGTTGAACGTGTGCGGCGCATGGAAGCGCTTGAGGCACAATTGACAAAGAGACTCTCTGCTCTGGAAGGTCGATCCCCGAATAGGGCAGGCGATTTCCTGGGTAGTACCGGAGAGCCTTCGACCCTGGAAGGCCGATCCCCGAATAGGGCAGGCGGTTTCCAGGGAAATCTTGAGGGCCTACTAGAGAGAGTAGACCTTAGAGTATTGGCTGAAGCATTGACGGTTACTAGCTCACGAGTGAACGATCTACAGGATAACTTGCAAGAAGCATGGAATACCTTTCACAATTCTGAAGGAAGAGTGGATGCGCTGAATAACTCAATTGCCGAGTTGGAAACCAAGCTCAGTGAAATTGAACAAAGGGAACCTGCTAGACCATCTGGGTCAGTGTTTGCAGATTTGAATAGATGCAAGGGCTTCCAACCGAAACCCTATGATGGGGCAAGGAGTGCATAGGAAATTGATAACTTCTTGTTCGACATGGAAAACTATTTTCAAATTGGCCTGGTGACATCTGATTTGTCCCGATTGTCGATCGTGGTAATGTTATTGTCTGAAGATGCCAAGGTGTGGTGGCGGTCGCGCCGGGGCGACGTCGCTACCTGGGAAGAGTTTAAAGGAGAATTGCGAAAAGCATTCTGTCCAGAGGATGTGGAATATGCCGCTCGGATAAGTTTGCGAGACTTAGAACAAACCGACTCTATGCGAGAGTACGTGAACAACTACTCGACCCTCATGTTGGATATCAAGGACATGTCTGAAGCAGATCGACTGTTCAACTTCATACAAGGTCTCAAACCCTATTATAGAAGTGAAGTCCGTCGACAGAATCCTAAGAACTTGAGCGATGCAATCACGGTCGCGGAAAGAGTAGAGGATATGTCAGACAATGGACTAAAAAGAAAGCTTGATATGACAGAACCCTCTGAACCTACACCAAACAAGAGCGGGAGGAACTTCACGGCGAACATTGAGAATAGGTTACTTGCAAAGCCAGGAAATACTCAAGGATGGGGCGGATATGTAAGCAACACCCCGAGACCTATTGCGTGTTATATTTGCAAAGGACCCCACAGAGCTGCCGAATGCCCCACCAAGGCAGCTTTGAATGCCTTACAGAGTGTTAGAGAATCACTAAGCTCTTCGTCAGAAAGGGAAGCTGCAGAAGGCGTAGCAAGTCAGAGCGGGAGAAGGTTCCTATCTGCTCTAAGGAAACAGTTAACTGAACAAGAGATGGTAAAAGGACTCATGTATGTCACAGTTCAGATAGGGGAGTGGACTATGGAAGCTCTTATCGATACGGGAGCCACGGATAGTTTTCTCTCTGATACCTTTGCCAAGAAATTACAAGTGGATATTGTCGCTGATGGAGGCAAGTTGAAGACCGTGAATTCTGAAGCAATAGAGACCGAGGGCGCTGCCAAAGACGTCGCGATCACGATGGGTTCTTGGAAAGGAACGTGCGACTTTGTAGTAGCAGCTCTGGATGACTTTGACATCGTCCTTGGACTAGATTTCCTAGTACTGGCCAAAGCAGTTCCTGTCCCTTCAGCTCGATGCTTGCTATTAATGGGCAAAGAGCCAACAGTCATTCCCGTCATGATCAGCCCGGCTAAAGAAAAGAAGTTACTGTCCTCGTTGCAGCTAACACACGAAACGAAGATGAGCATAGCCCCCTCTAAGGCGACTCCGTTAGATGCGGGAAGAGTAGCCGAGACAAGCCTGATGAAACACGCAGGGGAAGCATAACAGATCGGGCGAATGTACGAGACCCGATGGAAGGGTTCCTCGAAGACCAGTCGACGAGGGCGTCGACAGATTAGGTGGGGGAGAGTGTTAAGGTCTAAGCTTGTCCAGGGCATTGTTCAGCTTATGGCCGCTTCACCTTAACTAGGGCTTTGGTTGTAATCCATGTAATCGGGTTGGGGGAGTGAGTAATCAGTCACTGGGTGTCGTGGGCTCGGTTATTCATTGGAAGGGTCTTTGAGTCGGCCTTTGTGCGGGCGGCCCCCTTGTCTGTGACCTTCGTGGCCTGTGTCTGTAATATCTTGCTTATTCAATGAAGTGATGTCTTTCATGATTGTATGCCCTACTGCCTGTGTGTGTGCTTTGATGTTATGCCTATGATAACCTCTGATGGCCCTTCGGAGGCCCTATTGTGTTTCTAACCTTATGTTCCCTGGTGATGCAGGTCTAAGGTGTGTGTGAAAGGCTGGTTCCGCAGAGAGAGTGCGTGAACGCCGCACGAACTCAATCCCTTTGGCTTCCAAAGGATTAGTCCGTGACAGATCCGATCCGAATGGAATTTCGGATAGAGGGTAGAGGATCTGATAAATTTCGGAATTCGATCTAATATTATCCGAAAATTCGAAATATCTAAATAAGTTTTGAATTTAAGTTTTTATCTCCTAGTTTTACTTCCTTTATGTTTTTTTCTTGTTATTTACTCAACTTATGTTTTTTTTCTTGTTATTTACTCAACTTATAATACTGTTAGAATGATTTGTTAGGTTCCACAAAAGAGAAAGTAACTAAGGGCTAAAAAGATGTCTAAAATTAATAAAATTTATTTATTTTAAATAAAAAATTAATTTAAAAGTATTAAAAAATTCGAACTTATGGAAAAAATCTAACCGATCCAAAATAGTTGGATTGTAATCTGTTTAGTGTCACGTTCAGAGAGTTTGGATTACCGTCGATAAAATTCGATCCAAATTTATCAGATTCTGACCGAACTATTTGAATGTTCACCCCTATTTCCTCCATCCCATTTCATAGGTCCAGTTTGATTTTTTTTTTTTAAATAATGTAATCTTTACCCGACTGAACGACTACATTTAAAGCCAGAGCAGAACGACCCTCTCTCTCATCAAAGCAGCTTCGTCCCGGTTAGACACATCACTACTAATAATATCATCTTAGCCCAAGAAATTGTGCATAGTATGAGGAAGTTGACAGGCAAGCGCGGGGTGATGATGGTTAAAGTCGATCCGGAGAAATTGCGCATAGTACGTTGGAATGATAATTCCGCTCGTCGATATGGATATCCGTTTAATACCCGCAATTGTGGGTGGGTATTACTCGCACATTATGGGTATTTTTACGAGTATGGATATACCCGCACCCGCAAAGTGTGGGTATGGATGATGTTTACTCGTTCCAATATCCATACCCGCACTAAATAACCATAATATATATAATATATTTTAATATATAATTAATTTAATATATTTTAATATATGAAAAAATAAAAAAAATACCTGCACCAAATACCCGTAATATATATAATATATTTTAATATATAATTAATTTAATATATGAAAAAAATAAAAGAAAGGAAACACTTGTAATTATGTATTAGTAATGCTCCACTTCTCCTGCTTTTCTAGCCACCCGAGTCTCTTTTAATAGAATGATATTGTCCGCTTTGGGCTTGAGCCCGCACGATTTTCACAAAAGGTCTCATTCCATTAAGAGTTCCACTACTCTTATATTTAGTCTTTATTTCTTTTTTCTTTTCGATGTGGAACTTTGGTTCACACACCTCAATAATCTTCCCCTCGAACTAAGTACCACAAAGCCTACAACCTAGGCTCATCAATCTCCCACCACTAGGGCCCAACAATCTCCCCCGTGAACTATGTATCACAGGGCCCGGTCTAGGAGACCCACCGAGTACACTTTCCGAATCGACTTAGAGATTTACCGTACTTTTTTCTATTCAGACCGAAGATTCCTCGCACTTTTCTAGTTCGGCCTAGAGATTATTCATGTGCCACCCACATCAAAGCCCATTGCACAGGCCCAATTAAACTTTCGGCTCCGCTACCATTTGTTGGAGAAATAAAAACCACCCGAATTTCTTTTAATGGAATGATACTGTCCGTTTTGAGCATAAATCTGCACGGTTTTCACAAAAGGCCTCATTCCATTGAGAGTTTCACTACTCTTATATTTATTTATTTTTTTTCCGACGTGAAACTTTGGTTTGGACACCTCAACAAATCCGATTAGAGGAGTTAAGCAGTGAGAGCCTCTCTCATCGTACATCTTCGTCCTTTGCCAAAATAAATTGTCAGTTATGATTGAGAATGAAGTGTCTTCTGGATATTGGAAGCCCTTCAAGCTTAAAAGTGGAGGTCCGGTGATTACACACTTGATGTTTGGTGATGATCTAGTCTTAGTTGCGGAAGCTAGTGAAGATCAAGCGCGAGTTATTGGTAATTGCATCAACAAGTTCTGCTCTATTTCTGGTCAAAAAGTTAGCCTCAAGAAGTCCAATGTGATGTGTTTTGCAAATGTCTCTCGGCCTCTTACCGCTTATATTGCAAGAATCTACGGTATAGGAATCACTATAAACCTTGGGAGATACTTTGGGGTTCCCATCATCCATGGCAGAGTGACTAAGAAAACTTAGAAGCCCATTGTGGAAAAGGTATAACAGAGATTGGCCAGCTGGAAATCTTTGTGTCTCTCCCAAGCTGGTCGTCACATCCTTTACCAGTCAGTTAGCCAAGCCATCCCGTCCTTAGCGATGTAAACGTCGAAGCTGCCAAAGTCCATCGTAAACAACATTGAGCCAATCTGCAGATTCTTCTTATGGGGGGATAGTGAGGGTCTGAAAAGATCCACTTAATCAATTGGGGGTCGTATATGTCAACCTATCTCTTGTGGTCTCAACTTAAGATGATTAGCTAAGTAAATGCGTTCTTGATGAAAATTTTGCGGAATCTTTTGGTTGACCCTAACAACCTTTAGGAAATATAAATGAATGCGTCTCATTCATTGCGTGATTTCTAGAGTTACCAAAATTTTCATGAGATAGTGTGTGATAGGGGTGGGCACCGAAATACAGTACCGAAATAATGCAAGTTCGGTCGGTATTTTTTTACACATTTTCACTGTTCGGTATTTCGGTACGGTACCAAAATAAATTTCGGTACAGTACGGTATTAGAATTGATAGGTTCGGTATTACCAAACCTACCGTACCGAAATGACTTATACTTATATAAAACAATTACCGAGTTCTATTTTCCTTACAGTTTTATGTTGTATGTATGTATATACAATACTAAGTTGTGTCATGACAGTCAAATGAATTATCTAAGAGCAACTTAATGGACTAAATGCTATGACAATGAGATTTTGTTGCTGAATATACAAGTTGTCTGAGTTACCTAGATTTTACAAACTATATTCACTGGAGAATGGAGATGATGGAAGCAGTTTTGTTGTCTTGATTTTTTGTCTTCTTTTTGCATCAATCCATGGTCTAGCTGAGTCGTTTATGGCTTGGTTGTGTAGTCTTAAACACTATGAAAAAAATTTTAATTTGATGAACTGGTATTCAGGTTAATTATGAAGAGGAAGAAGCCGAGCTATATATATATACTGATTTTATTTTTTATAAATTCTTTTGTATTTTATTAACTCATGAAGAATTAATTTCGGTATTTCGGTACGGTACCGAAATTTAATTCGATACGGTATGGTAATTATTTTTAGACATTCGGTATACCGAATACTGAAATATTTCGGTCGGTATACTGAACTACCGACCGATGCCCACCTACTGTGTGGTATGGTGACTGAGAATGTGCGTTGGGATGCTGGTTTTATGAATATTTGGCTTCCTAATCATATCAAAGAAAAGATTATGGTTGTTTTGCACCCCCCTTCTCCAATTGCTCTTGCTGATTCTATTAGTTGGGGTGAGAGTAAAGGTCACTAGTTTGCTGTTGGTGAGACTTATGAGGCCTTGGCTTCAGATCAATGAGAAGAGGAAGACAGTATTTGGAAGCTGATTTGGAGATGGAAAGGGCCTAGGAAAATCTGCAATTTCATGTGGCTTGTTGGGCATGATAAGAGCACAAAGTGTAGGCTCTGCGCTGGCAGAGTAGAAACCTCATTGCATGTCCTAAAAGATTGCTAATTGTAGGATCTGCGCTAGCAGAGCAGAGACCTCGTTGCATGTACTAAGAGATTACTCAAAGACTGTTGGGATTTGGAAGAGTTTGGTTCCTCAAGGTAAGTGGAACACTTTTTTTTATCATGGACCTCCATCAATGGCTGAGAAGCAATCTTAATAGTAAAGGGTTCTGCTCCTTGTACTGAATTAGCCTTTAGACTAAAAGTAGTAAGCAAATATGTGAGAAATATTTGTGGTGTAGTGGCTTTGAGAGCATATTGCTACCCTTAGGTAATGGTTCAAACCTCACCCCCTGATTTATTTATTTCTACTTCACCACAAAACAACATCTTTTATCTTCCAAAAGAAAATTTTGCACTATTATTTATACTCATTAATATTTCACTTTCCTTTTATTCCTTCACCAACATTTTAAGCATTAAATTTAGAGATTAAAAAAATATAATTTAGCAAAAACTAATTTTTTTTATAAATATTTTGGTGAATATAATTTTATTAATTTAACAAATAATTTCATGTTTATTTTATTTTATGCATTTTTTTAAAAACATTGTCTTACTAAATCTTAAGCATATTCTAAATTCTGAGGGGTATTATTGTAATTTGAAAAGTAAAAAGTTTGACTGGGACATTATTTTGGGACAAACATAAATAAAAAATGGACTTATAAAGTGAGACAGAAGGAGTAAAACTTAAAAGCATCTAGTAATTTAATTGTTGATATGATCCATGTACACACAAAGGACTTGGACTTTTTTTTTTAGCCTCATTTTGCCTCCCACAAAACCTAAATTTGACTTCAAAGAATTTTCACTCTACACCATTTTGTTTTTAGAAAACTAAAGTAGTTTATTTATTTCAATTTTACTTCATTTTTTATTTATCATTTCTCATTAATAAAGCAATTAAGTGCGTCCAAAAAAATAAAAAAATAAAGTAACTTAGTTTCATTTTGGCCCCTTATTGTCATATTGTTGTGCAAGCAATGATGTGTGGTTGGCAAAATCGTTATTTACAAAAGCTAATGAAGTGTTTGGTTATAATTTCTGTTAACGTGTTGTTACATTGTAAAATGATTAGAGATGATATTATAAGTAGGGGTGGCAATATGGGAAGGGTTTAGTCCATGGATCATTTCCATTTAGTCCAATAAGTAAACTGGACAGACTTATCCAAGTCCGTTTAATAAACGGACGGACCAAACCCGTCCATCGAAATTAGCCGGGTTTAGACGGGTTCCCGTCCAAATAATTTTTTTTTTAAAAATCCAAAAAAAAATTATATTTCTTAGCAAGAGAAGCTACTATTAGCACATGAAGCAGGTGACAGATACCTTTCCATCAGTAACAGAAATTTTACAGTAGCATTGGCTAGGGACAGTCTAAATCCTATACTCCACATTTAACATTTTGAGGCCGATTTGTCATTGGACAAAATTCAACAACTACATCAAAGTTGTTACTTTGACAGGCACAGCAAGTTGAATAACCATAAATAGCTACTGCAACATAAAATAAGTTCATAATTGAAAAACAATGGATGAGAAAAACTTGACAAGAGGCATTCATGCCTTCTATACACTTTCTACTAAGTAATCACAGAAACAAAAATAGTGTAACTTAATAATTTTGGCATCCCAGTATGATACAATTTCATTAAAAAGAGCCTACATAAAGATGATTGAAACTAGAGAAAACAACGACAGATGAACATGAAATACAAAGAGATCAAGTTGAGACATGAAATCCTTTAATTAATCTCCAAAAGGATCCCAGAATTGTCAATCAGAATTGTCAACTACACATAGTTTATTATCAATGACCTTCCCCTTCTCCTTGGCATCAACCTTCTTGGCAAGAGATGCTTGAGATGCATGTTTTCCTACATATTTAAAATTGTTGGCATAAACAAAAATTAGTGTTTCACCATTGATAGACATATAGTACACAAAAATATCAATTTCATTTACCATCTTGTATCATGTCATATCGTTGATGGAATTAGAACTTCCCTCATCATTCTCTTCATGTTCCATAATCAACACATTACAGGTAAGCTCCTCAAATAATTTGCTTTGTTTTTCCATATCTATGCATATAAACAACAAAGCAAAATGTATCAAAATGTATCATAATGTATAACAACAAAGCAAAATGTATCATAATGTTTAAACCAAATAAGGAAATGGTAAGTAATTTACCTTCCGACCTATATATCCAATCTCTAGTACAAACCAACGCTTCAACAGTTTCCGGTTTAAGCACACTTTGATATTGATCGAGCACTCTTCCACCAGCGCTAAAGGCACTCTCGGAAGCTACAGTTGAAATTGGTATGCTAAGAATATCGTGTGCCATCAAAGCGATATGAGGATATCAAAATTGATTAGCTTTCTAAAAAGCTAAAATATCCAAGTTTATTTTTCTATCCATATTTGATTCATCCAAATACTGCTCAAGCTCAGATTTTTGTAAGACCCCTCATACTTCATAATAAAATTCCTACAAAAAGAAAAACACAATTGTTCATAAACATTTAAATTTAAATTGTGAAATGTAACTATCTAAATAAATGCAAACGTTTTAAACCAAAATAATATACCAACCATACGTTACGAGTCTCCTTAGAAAAAGAGACCTCCATTGCATGAGAGGATTGAGAAGTGCCTTGATATTCAGATCCATGAACTACTTGAGAAGATGCATTTGAAGATGATGTCGATACCGAAGACGAACTTTCATTCCATATTCGTTGAAAAGTGAGAACAACTTCTCTTTCAACTCGATAATTCTTATCATCCCATCACTTTCACCATAAATTTTTTGGTAGCACCATTCGACAAACTTCAACTTATAGCGAGGACCTAAAATCACCGTTATCACTAAGACCTCACTAAAATCTGCCCAGTATTTCTCAAACTTCCCATACATTAGTCCTGTCATTGCTCTCATAGACTCATCACTACTTTTCATTGCTTCACACAAGGTTAAGTAAGCTGACAATACACCAGGAAAGTACAAATTTGCAGTAGAATATTTGGACCTCGAGAACACACAAGTTATGTCAAAGAAAACACCTAAAAATTTGCACATCTTTTCTATATTATCCCATTCACTTGCAGATGGACAATGCTTGTAGTTTGAATCACTCAAAGCAAAGTGCGTCAAAGCAACACAATAATAAAGAGCACTATCCAACATCAAATAAGTTGAATTCCAATGAGTAGGAACATTTTGTGGTAAACCCCTTTTAGCATCAAGAGAGCTATGACCAACACATTCTAAGAATCTTTGCTTTCTAGTTTGGGATCCTTTCAAATATTTGACAGTTTCTCGAATTTTCTTAACAGCAGGATCCAACACTTTTTCTTTCAATCCATCTTGTACAAACAAGTTAATTATATGAGCACAACAACGTATGTGAAGATACTTTCATTCAAAAAATATCCCACCTTTGTTTTTTAATTTATCAATTAGCAAACCAACGCATGAGTCATTAGCGGAAGCATTATCCATAGTGATTGTCATAATTCTTTTATCTACACCCCAAGCAATGAAGAAAGAAAGGAGTTTTTCAGAGAAACAAATACCGCTATGAGGAGGTGGCATGTAACTAAAGTTCAAGATTCTTTTATGAATGCACCAATCTCTGTCAATGAAATGAGCAGTTAAGCAAATATAACCCTCAGTGGTTATTGAAGTCCAATAATCAGAAGTAAAACAAATCCTCCCCGGTGCTAGGTTTATCATATTTTTCACCCTAAGCTTTTCCCTCTTATACATTTTTAGACAATCAGCTTTGCAAGTGTTTCTACTACCAACATTATATCCTGACCCCGCACATAACGTATAACATCCCTAACACCCTCCCACTCAGAAAATTAGAAAGGAAGATCATGCTTTATAACAGCTTTACTCATCAACTCTCTAAATATATCATAATTGAAATGAGGTTTTAAAGTAGATGGTGTTAGGGGTAATTGTTGTTGCTGACCTTTGCTAGGATGACCCATCATTTCATATTTTGGAGCGTGTCTACGCATACTATAGGAACGCCCACACTTTTTGCATTTGGAGATTCTCTGGTTATCCTCTCTAGTTATTAAATCAAAATAAGTCCACGATCCTGAAGTTAAACCCCTCTTTCTTTTGCCCGAAGAAGGAAGATTTTCTTCTTCCAAACTTTGAGCGTTCCTATTAGTTTCCAAAGTTATACTTTTATCTTCCATCTATATTAGAAAACTAACAGTTAGAGAAACAATTAAGAAATTTACAGCCAATAACTCTTAATAATCTCATCATAATTACCAACCAATTACAAAAGAAACCCTTGATCTGATCCTAATTGACATTTCTTATAGAATTACTATGACCTATTTGGAGAGAAAAGAAAATAGAATCAACCATTACAAAGGAACAGTGGACAATAGGGCTATTTGAAAATTGTATGACAAGAAGTTTAGTCACTGCTAATAGCAGCTTAAGTTCCTGCATGTAATACCAAAAATTAATGTTTCAGCAACTTTTTCACCAAAAGTCTCAAGTTGGATTGATATGTGAAAACCGTGAAGGGTCCAAAGCAAACAATATATCATTCGATAATTAAGTGTGGGGAGAAATGATAAAATCAAGCACGCTATCCAGCAACCTAATGATAGATCATCAAGCGAACTCTAACAGTTGGGTCATTAAAGAAAAATAAATGTACCACAGGCACAAAGAATGCAACAATTACTCGTGGCTTAAAAAAGCAATGTAACCACATGCAATTGATTATAAAAGTGCACTGGCTAGTTATCAAGTACTTACTTGGGTTGGAAGGGCAGCTGATGCAGTCGAGGCTCCGGCTGAGGAAGGCTTCGTCTACACAATTTCCATAAGCAGATTGTCACATACATTTCAAATATTTGTTGTACAGGTCTTTATCCAATCAGAATAGGATCTAACTAAAACATGAATAGAACTACAAAATGAACTTTATTGTTGTATAAATAAAGTTCAATCATGTTCTCTGCCACAACTACTACATGTCATTATCATACAACAGTCATATTGGGCCATGACAATCTGGGCTACCATCAATTTGCTCTCAAGGTCCAGTTTTGGTATTTTGTATTGTTTGAAATCTAATAGCTCACTGCTAGAAAAGAAGAATTCAATATGCAAGGACAATGTGATGCAGGACAGTCTAGAGGCTTCCCTCAAAGTAGATTTAAACAAGCTTGCATGCTTAGGAATTAAGGTTTAGGAAGATGATTTGGTGGTGGTTCAGGTGGCTGGAAATAGGATGATGAAAATCAAAGAATAAGAGAACAATTAAGCAAACCCATTCAGATCAAGTTCAAGAAGAACAAAAATAAAAAGAAATTACCACAAATCAGATCTATACACTTTGTTCGCTAACTAAGAGTTCTCATGTCTATGGCAGAAGTATGAAACCGAGCGAGGATGTGCAACAGTGAAAGTGAGTGTAAGATGAAGCTTGGAAGAGTAAAATGAAGAAGAAAGTTTGAGGATGATACCTTTTACGCAATTGCGATCGGATCTGCATAGAAAGAAGAGAGGAGAGAAGGAGCGAGTGAGGTCGTGAAAGCTGAGAAAGTAGAGGAGCAAGCAACCAATGCCAGCCAGTAAGAATGATAGGTGGTGGAGAATGAGGAGGAGGTGGTAATACAGGTGGCGGTGGGAGGTGGAGGAGGGCGGTGGGTGGTGGAAGAGGTGGTGGCCGAGGGAGACTGAGAGAGGGGGAGAGCGAGATAAGTTTGTCAAAATGTGGTAAAATAAATAAATATTTTAAATTAAAAATATTTTTTTTATAAATTAAATAATGTGGTAAAAATAATAATAATAAATGGACAGACGGGAACCCGTCGGGTTTGTCCCGTCTATCCGTGTATATAGCGGGACGGGTCAGACCCGTCCCGTTTATTAAATGGGACTAAAATTATTGTCCATATCCCTTCTAAACTTGGACGGACGGGACGGGTATATGGACATTGTCCCATATTGCCACCCCTAATTATAAGTAGAAGTTATCACACACAATTATAGTAGGATGTTAATAAACCCTTTTCCTTCCTAGTGAAAGGAAATGAAATGTAAATTTTCAGTCACTGACAGGACCGTCGCATGCCCTGCATAAATAAAAGATTACAACCCAGTGTTGTTCTACAAATGAATGCAGATAGTGGTAGGAGGTTCGAACACAGGGACAAGACTTTGACTGATTCGTTCTTTCTTTATGAATAACCAAGTAGAAAAACCAAGTTTTGGGTTGTAAATTCGTGAAAACAGAAATGTAAATGAATCAAACGAAAGTTGCATGCAGAAATGTGGTTGAAATGAGATTGAAATCAGTAGGAGAAAGACATCCCCGGTAGAGATATTAACGAAGTGGCAATTCCAAGATGTTGATCATTGACAAAGGATTTTCAAAACCAATTCATAGAGAAGTTATAGAGATACATCCAGGGGCGATCTCCAAGCCTCCTCCTACTCAAGTCACTCAAGGAGAAGCTCCTTTCGTGACCCTAACTCCCCTAACAATCAAGGATTGCTGGCTTGTTGATATGATTAGGAAGGCCCTTCTCAAGACCTTGAGATGGACGCAACTGCAGTCCAGAATTCTCAAAACTCACTCTTTTCTTCTTCTAGTTTTAGAGAAAGTTTAATTATCCTATCACTAGTTGTCTACTCGGGTTCTCTATAGTGCAGAAACGCGGCACTACAGGGATTCTACGGTAATCAATTGCACTGAAATCCAAGTTGATCAAGCTCAAACACAATACAATCAAATTGTCATTAAATCAAGCAAGAAAAGTGATATGAAACGTTTTTAATTAAGATCAAAACAAGTCTCACAACGTTTCGGAATTGTCAACCTCTGAATCTCTACCAGAGATGAAGGTTTTTAGTTACAAAACATAACGAAATGATAAAAGATGTTCAAAACAGAAAGTAGGAAAATGCTGGAAATTCTGGAAAATAAGTGAAAAAGCTGGTTTTCTCCTCTAACTCCTTGCTCTCCTTCGATGCCTTCCTCTGCCGTTCTGATCAGTATTAATGGTCTTCTTTGGTGCCAAGATGCTCCTCTCTAAGGTGAGTCAGCTCCCACTAGCAAATCTCCATCCTTGGTGGTCTTCAAGACTAGGTGAATATTCTTTTCTAAACACAAGGGGAATGTTGATTTTTGTCTTCTATGAACTTGTTAGGAGTGGGAGGAATGTTATCTGAACCCAAGAGGCCTTGTGTCACTAAAAACGGCGCCCAAGAAGACAGGAAATGCACTCATGAGAAAATAATTGCGGCGCGCATAATCATGGTGAGTGTTGTCCAGATCTAGGAATGTCACGGCAGCCTCATCTCAGGGCCTTGAGATGAGTCGGAATGCATCAGCAGAAAATTTGCCAAGCCAGCTTGATTGATTGAGCTCTAATCTTTGACCTTTCTGCTCCTTTTCCTAATCCTGGTCATTCAAGTGTAATCCTGGGAAAAGGAAGGAAAAAGGATCAAAGCAGCATGTTTATTGCTTCAAAAGCTAAGTAAAGAGGCAACAAAACTAAGTGGAATAACAATCAATCAGTCACATAAAAATTTAGATCAATCGCAACCATTAATTATTGACTATGAAGTCATGAACACTTCTTGGATTTGGAAATTCAAATGTAATATTAGAATATTAGAATTTTCTAATATTACAAGTAGGAAAGAAAGGAGTTTAGAATGTTTGAGGTCCTATTCAAAGATGGCAATGATAAATTTATCCGTCCTCTAAAAGGTCATCTTGATAATACTATGCTGTATGTCAAATGCAATCGCTGTAAATGCAGTAGTGCATAACTTCATTACCGAATGAGGAAACACTCACTTCAAGGATGAGGGCTTGCCATAGAGTTTTTGTTTGTGGTAAAGGTTATAAGCTTGTTGCATAAGGTAGCTTATTCTCTTACGCTTCAAGTGGTTAAGTTATTCGTTGCATATGATGCAAATGCTAATATTAGAGGCGATTGCTAATCTCTTCCTCCTTTTGAAGAGCTTGACTCCATAAGGTTGGTATATGTTATTCTTAAATATTCATTAATTTTTTTGGGAACAACTACTCATACTCTTTTTTTCTATTTTTTATTGGCCCTAAAAAAGATATCATGTTATGGACGGGTGGTGATACAAGCGTGAGATGACCCCGCCAAGGTCATATGGAGCACAAGGTCACAAGGTCTAAGCCTCGGCCACAAGAAAACCCTGATCGCAAGCCAACCTTAGTCATAAGCAGTGCAAGACCCTTGACGAGACGTTGGCATGGCCGAGCACTAGGCACGGGCCATGTTGGCCTGCCTATGGGTTGTCCTAGCTTGGCGCTGGCATGGTCACGCTCGGCCCAACTTAGGGCATGAGTAGCAAACAACCCCATGCAGAGCCACACACCCACATACGCCAGTCCCATCAGGGCTCATCTTGAAGACACCCGGACCAAAACTCTTGAGGGCACTTTCGAAAGAAATATGTAATAACTAGCTAGTATAAAAACTAAGAGATAGCACTTTAGATTTCAAGTTTTGTGGAATTGATTTGTTGAGTCTATCTCTTCTTCTTGTTCAAGGCTTCTAGACCCTTGGCTTAATCAAGGTAAGGCAAAGCCTAATTGATGACCAAATAAAATGATAATTTTCGTTGTATCTCCTTCCAATCTACGTTGCTTAAGATTTATTCTTGAGAGGGTTAATGAGTTGATTGAGAGATCCTTGTAGTCTTTGTAGTTAGGTTTTCAAGCTTGTACTTGAAAGGGTGGGCAAAGATTACAAGTTAACATATTGTAATTTTCATTTATTGTTGTTCTTGGTTTATGCTTGTGTTTCCAACCTACAAAAGGGAACTAGAACCTAACAAGAAGCAAGGACTCTACCATTGTTCGCCCTTGAGCTCCACACCCATAAGCGTTTGCATCTCCATCATCTTAACCTCACCAAACCGACCTCAAGTAAGGCCAAAGGGTGGTCGAGCTCTCATCAGGTGGATTGTGCAATAATTTATTTTCTAAAATATACACTTGTTTTAGTTTTAGTTATATATATAAAACTAAAATTAAAACAATAAAAATCAGTTAAAAAAATTACTTCTTTTCATATGGATTAAGCCAAATGAAATTATTATCAAATTTACTAACAAATATGTTTAAAATTAAAATTGGTAGTAATTCAGGAAGAAAATTTTCTAGGAATCCTAACCGATAAATGAGTTGTTAATTTTGACAAAATATATATTATTTCTAGCAAATTTAAAAGATGAATATAAGTTTTGGTGAAAAAAATGAGAAGAAAAATCTCTTAGTGACATATTTGAGAGAGAATAAACTCAAATGATAACTATATGGTTCTTAAAAACTTCTAAAGACTTCCAAAAGATTTACTATATTTTATATATAAAAAATCATTTACCATCCAAAAGTAAATAAAGGACAGAATAGCTGTTAAAGTCACTAAAATATACCTAATTCTTTAATGCACTACCGGTGCTTCATTTTGTCAATTAGATCATTGAACTTTCTGCAATTAACAATTTCAACACTCCAACCATGAGTCTCGCTAATTTTTGTTAAAAATACCGTGCATAACATGTGGATTTTTAGTTCATCCAATTTGGCGAGCAATTAATTAAAACCGGTCACCATTGTATCATTAATATCAAATACTATTGATAAATAAACTAAAAATAAATATTAAAAAATAGAATAATTTTTAATTTGAGAAATTGAAATGAATTTAATAGCCACACACATGACGTGCTTGATGATTTCAATGAGAATTAGCGAGATTTATGGACAGACTATTTGAGAAATTAGATATATTTTGATGGGCTTTTTGCCCTAGAAGAGAGAGAAATTTACTACTTATATTTCTTCCATGGAACGGTACCGTTCTCTCCTTGGTATATTATACACGTTCCTGCGTGTGATTTTGCTAGGTTTAACCGTTGTAAATAAAGCAAAACAAAAGAGGACTGTGGTTCCGAAAGCGCCACCAAGCGGCTCAAATTGGTGGTAAGCATTTCCTCTTCTCCAAGGAATCAGGAAAACCCAATACAAATTTGTCTCTTAGTTCCTTTGATAATGGATTGGACACCATCCTTTCGTCTTCTTCATTGCTATTGTCGTTGTACTGAGTTGTAGAATTGATTTATTGATTTTTGTTTGGATTGATGGGTGATAAGGTGGTGGTGGTGATGGGGACAGAACGAATCCAGAATCTATGGGGAGGGAAGCCAGGGCAAGCTTCTCCTAGCTTCCTTGTCGACAGGAACAGCGTTCATGCTTTATCATTGGAAGGAGCAGAGAGACAGAGGGGATTCTCTTCTGCTCAGCTTCACCGGTCAGACTCCACAAAATCCGATGGGAATCTAGGGATTATGGAGAAAGCTGTCTCTGCTGCTGGTGCTGCCTTCTTCTCTGCAATCATCGTTAACCCCCTCGATGTCGCCAAAGTAATTTCTCTGCATTACTTGTTTATATGTTATGTGCTTTTACCATGTTGTCAATGATTGTCATGTTGGAGGGTTAGAGGTTGTTGTTTTTCATCAAAAGAGTGAAAATTTGATGTGTGCATTCATGTTACTGCAGACAAGGTTGCAAGCACAGGCTGCTGGAGTTCCATATTCTCACCCACTCAGTAACATCATAAGCCGGATGGCATATTTTGGCCCAACCATGGTACAGGGCAGCTGCTCTATAGTATTTGTAATTTCTAGTTAGTCTTTTTGCTCAGGCTTGTGTCTAAAGTGGGGCATTACATGCTTGTGTGACAGATGTTTGCTGATCTTAGGTGTTCACCTTCATGCGCACGTGGTGGGGTTCATGGAACTGTATCTATTTGTCCTCCAGATTGTTTTCATTATAAAGGAACTTTGGATGTTTTCTACAAAATCATTCGACAGGTTGGTGTTAATTTTCTCTTTGTTCTATAGATAATTTGATCTGCTGTTAGGGGAAACATATAAAATTTACAACTTAAGAGAGAAGCTTCATCCTGGTCTTTAGAATGTGAACATAGTGACTGAAAACATTCTATTATTTGCTGTTAACCTAGGATTACTTCGGGTAGTGGTATTTACATTTAAGTTTTCAATTGACTTGAGCCACCATCAATTGTTCAACTGGAGAGAATTTACAGGAAGGATTTGCAAGACTGTGGAGAGGCACAAATGCTGGTCTGGCCCTTGCTGTACCGTCGGTATGTCCTTCGTTTAGCCACAGACTTGATATTGCAGTGGCAGTGCGGCAATATGTATTCTATGGGCTTTTGTTGTTGATTATTTATATTTCCACAAGCAGGTTGGGATCTACTTACCGTGCTATGATGTATTTCGCACCTGGATGGAGGAATTTACTCACCACAATGTTCCTGGTGCAACACCATATGTGCCTTTAGTGGCAGGCGCATTGGCACGTTCTTTAGCTTGTGCAACTTGTTATCCAATTGAACTTGCTAGAACCCGCATGCAGGTAGGAAAGAAATATCCTACATGTTATGTGTTCAAGTCTTCTTTTTATTTGTTTACTTCTATCCCATTTAAAGGAAATAGGCTCAAGCAACAATTTGTTTAAAGATGGAACAAGAGAACAAACTTACGGTCTGTAGGGAAACCTCTAGGCTTATATTAGTGGAAATAACAAGAGACTCATCAAAAAGCATAGGAAGGCACCTATTTATACTAGTATGACAAGAGCCTAATGCTTGTAGGGAAGGAAAAAAAATTGATTTAACCCTTGTCCTAATCTGTATAGGGAAGAGGTTACTTCTAATCCTGATCAGATTAATGATTTGTATATCCTATGAAATCTAAATTGCAAATGGATTTCTAAATTGAGACAGTAAAGGGAAAAAAACTGTCAATGAGGCTCTTTTGTTGCCTGTGATCGATCTCCAAAGTCTTGCAATATAAATTTTCTTAAATACAAAGGCCCGCCACATTCTCTCATTTCCATCACTTATGTATTTTCATCTTACTTCATCTTTCTTCATCCTCTTGTATGAAGGGATATAGCAATGAGAGGTATAATAATGGTACATTTTGCAGCATCTGGATTTACTTATATAATATCCCTACCCACTTTTTGAGTGTTGATACATTTTCACCGTTGAACTATAAAATGATAACTTAGTGCTAGTAAACAATTCACCAGTCTTAATCAGTAAGAGGCAGAGTATTTATTTGGATAATTTATGTTGCTCCCTCACGTGGGTTGTTGGTTTTCTTGGGCAACAATACATTTCATTTGTTCTCAATTCTTGTTTTAGTTGATGCCATTATCATTATCCTCACCTTTATTATAACTGTGGGAGCCTATTGTTTTCTAAATTGGATGTTACTGTCATAGGCATTTAAGGCAGCCCAAACTGGAAATAAGGCTCCTGGAGTTTGGAAAACACTACTTGAAGTCCTCACACATGTCAAGAGTACAAATAACTTCCGAAGCAACTGTAAGTTGATTGTCTAATCTTCAATAGGTTGTGTTGTTACAAGAATGGAAGTTTGGATTACTAGGTGACATAACATTCAAAATAATCTGGACTAACAGACTACTTTGTGATGTTATGGCCTTGACTAACCTTTGGAGTTCACCGTGATTTGAATGTTTGTGAGATAATAAAATCAATAATTATTATTATTATCATTTTTTAAAAACAAAGTGTGTTTTTTCCTCTTTTGGTTGGCATTGGCTCATGAAAATGGCTGTAAAGTAGTTAAGACGATACTGAAAACATGGGTGATGCTGAAAAGGAAGATTTGAATATTACATCTTTAATGGCATAGTGCAAAATCATTTTGTTGTTTCACACATTTCATAATTTTACTGATGATTTCTTGCTGCAGTTAGAGTTTATAGCATATTGTGGACAGGCATGGGTGCTCAGCTTGCTCGTGATGTTCCATATTCTGCAATTTGTTGGGCAACCCTTGAGCCTGTGAGGATTTGTCTTTCTGACTGTTTTTTATGTATACTTTATGGTTTTGTTATTTTTCTCTTAAAGTTTGAATGTAGACTGTTTGCATGCCTTATTTTACTGACAAATGAAGATTTATGTCTTGTGTGTATAGATGAGGAGGAAACTGCAACGCTTAGTAGGTGACGAACCCAATGTGGCAAGTGTTTTTGGAGCAAACTTTTGTGCTGGTTTTGTCGCTGGTACCCTTGCTGCTGCAGCCACATGTCCTTTAGATGTTGTAAAGACCCGGAGGCAGATTGAGGTTATTACTCTGAGGGGATATTAATTATCAATTATTTTTGTTAGAATGTTTAACTTAGTAGTCAATTTCTAATGCCTGATTACAAATCTAGCAAAATAATGGAAGGACATACTGCTTATGCTACTTTTATGTTTTATGATAACATTAAGGGAGCTGGTGGGGTTAATTGAATTGGATTGTAGTTGGTAACTTGACAGTATGATTGGTAAATTGGTGTCTTGCCAACAATGCTGATAAACGTAATGTCTTTCTGCAATTTTCAGAAAGATCCTGTTAGAGCGTTGCAGATGACGACACGCAAAACTATGGTTGAGATTTGGAGGTACCTTCTCTAATTTATTATTTTTTTAAACAAATTTAGTTACTAATCTTGAGAAAACCTGGAATGTTGAAACACTCTTTAACCATTTGGACTTTCAAAGAATAATCTCAACGATTGCTATTTATTTTATGGTAATGTACCAGAGAGAGAGGCATGTAGGATATTTCCAATGTTTTTAATAGTAGATGCAGAAGAATCGAGAACTAAGGGCCATTGTTTTTAATTTTTGGGTATTGTAGTGCAAGTTTTGGACAATCTCTTTCTCCATTAAGTTTTCTAGTGTAATGAATTTTTGAATTGAATTGGAACAGAAGCGGAGGAATGAAAGGGCTGTTCACAGGCGTTGGCCCTCGAGTTGGACGTGCTGGGCCCTCTGTCGGGATTGTGGTTTCGTTCTATGAAGTTGTGAAGTTTGTTCTGCATCAACAGAATGCAGCTTCATGACGAGGAGATCAGTGTTAACTTTTCAGCGGAATGCTTGGCCGATGGCTGGAAGGAGTGCGTAGGCGTAGACTAACAAGCTACTAAGATAATGTGAATAACAGAATGTGCAGAGAGAAGTGGCAATTATGTTTGCAGGGTAGGTGCTTTTGTCTCTAGGTAGGTAGGCAAGTGATGGATAGAAATCTCAATTTTGTTTTCCAGGTAGCGCTCATAATTTATTGGGCTAAATTGAGATGAAATTTTGTATGTCCATGAAATTTTCTTGTTCACCTTTTTGCCTACTGCAACCCAGTCTCTTGATCTGGTGCAGCTCGGTTCTTAGTACGGTTTGCTACAGAAATCTGAACAAAAGGAGAAGGAAAAATTATCAAGCTCCTCTGTGACTTTTTGACCCACCTTTTCTTTAACATTTTTTTAAGTGGTTTCAATTACTCCCTCTGTTTTCGAATAGTCGTCACTTGCTACTATTCATGCATGCGTTTCGAGGAGGCCGAATGGCTCACTATTTGACCCAAAAGGTTCCGTACTTTTTCTCGGACGTACGTTTAGAAAAAAAGTACGGATTTTTTTTGGGCCAAATAGTGAGTTATTCGGCCTCCTCGAAATGCGTAAAGTGTCAATTATTCGAAAACGGAGGGAGTATAATTTTAAATTATTTTTTACTTATTTTTTACCAGAATCAGATCAAAATAGTTAAAGAACTTGTAATTGAAATGAGAGTGAGATGATGTTGAGAGCCTTTGATTGCCACTTGCCACGAGAAGTTATCACCGATAATGGGAGCAGGCGGATTGATGTAATGGATTAATAATTAATAACATAATTAGAAGGAAAAAATGTCAACCTCCAACAAATGGGATTCTAAAAGTTTGTAAACTACCCTTCAAAAAACAAAAAAAAAAGTTTGTAAACTATGTAGAGTATGGGCAGAGCCGAATAAAATTAGTCTCCATGAGATCTTGCCATCCTAATTCCCAGTTTCTAGATCAACACAGCAGCCTAGATTGGCGCCGCCTAGTTGTTCAGGAAACTCAATGTCCTTGTGTCTCTTTTTCGGCAGAAACAATTTTTTTTTTCCTTTTCCGAATGATCAGAAACAAGTTCAAAGTGAAAGAATAAGCTGTTCTCACGAAAAACGAGTTATATTACTTTGTAAAATTGAAATTATATCGTTTCATACATCCAAATGAAGCTGGTTCAGCATAGAAAACAACGGAAAAAAACTCATTTTCATTGAGGAATACACTAAGAGACGATACTGGACAAAGAAAGGAAGGTATGATCCTTACAGCTGGTTGAGCACCACGCAGAGAGTACACTCTCAGCAATTCAACGGACTATTAATGTTCCAACCTTTCACACGAACAATGAATGCTCTTATAAACAAATCAACAAAAGAGTGCAATTTATTTCCTCGCAATTCTTGTTTTAACACCACCTGAAATCAACAGGAGACATGAATAGAAAGGCTTTGGGAGTGCATATGGCCGATACAGAAGCACAGTGGAGCCATGTATAGCATGAAAGAGCTCTAATCACGAGTACAGGTAAAAAGCATTCAAGCCTTACAAACTCAAAATGTAACAATCAGTCAAATTGTGGCCTAAATAATGTTTTCAATGTTTCCAAAAGCCAATGGTTTTTGGTCATTTCAAAACTAATGCTAACACACAGAAGCAAGACTGACTAAACTTCATGGGGTTTTGGTTTTCCATGTTATTGTAGGGAATCTTTTGTTGTTAGGAATATCTAGGGTCGAATAAGAATTTAATAGGATTTTCCTTCCCTGAAAGGATAAGGTTAAATGTTCCAGGTATTCAAGATAAACTAGTCTTTGGTAGGAACCATAAATCAGTCTTGTTCCAACTTCAATTTTTTAAAATGGTCTGTTCCGACAGTCACAGAGAATGAGGAAGAGCCTATGGAAACGGAGCTCAATGCAAACAATAGACACTTGTCAATGCATAAAAGTGAAGTTTGAACTCATGCTTGCAGATATACAATGGCATCGCGTAAAGGTTCCACTCTTTCAGAATTAGCTACCTGACAGTAGAAGACTATAGTGCCACATTACATCTTGTCTAATTGAATCAAGCTGAAGTAAACTAATGAACATATGAAAGTCTTGGTTTCCGTGACTAAGACAATCATGACAACCTTGAGTGCAGTAGCTCGAGATAAAGAGTGGGAGTTGTCTGCTAGAAGATGAGATGGAGTAAAAATTCAGCACACAAGTACAAGAACTTACTGCAGCAGTGGGAAACTGCAAGTGATCTTGATAGGAGTGCTAAAACTAAGGCACTAGTGAATGCTGGAGGTCGATAACTATGGTCCCGGAGTTTCTAGGCTGCCAGCAACCCATAAATATGATGTTTCACTTTCTGAAAGAAGGGTCATTGTTCTATTTTGATCACAGAGTTAAGCAAGCATCCTATCCATCTTCTGATGACTGCAGGAAAGGGAGAATCTCTAGATTGAATTGAAGACAACTTGCTTATGAGGATTAGAACAAAGCGCAATTCTAGAAGTTGAAGTCACTGATGCATTATTGCTGGTTTATGATGATCATAACATGTGTGTGGATGAAACAGGGGCTCTACTTTTCTGTCTTGCTTTAGAAATCCAAGCGTTAGTTTAATTCCTCTAGAAGTTACATTATTTAGGGCTACTAGTACTACTTATTTTTCTAGGATTCGGGAAAAAGAAAGTAACCTTTAAAACAACCTAACCCTAATCCTCGTTAGATGGGAATGCTACGAACCTTGAATTAATTAAGGTACAGTAAAACCTAGAAATCCAACTAGAATATGGATTTCTATATATTGTCTGTTACTTTAGAAATATATATACTACCATGTTTTTTTCGGAGATGAGTTGTTTTCCTTATCTTTTAGCCCAACACAAGTCTATAGTAAAAGATGAATTTTGACAGCTTGGTAGTAGCTAGAGCTATAAATACTATCGAGATCAATAATATAGCTCCAGAGAATAGAATCACAGACCTTCAACTTGCTCAAAGTGGACTTCCTTTACCAATTCAGCAGCTGCATGATACTCAAAGCTGCAAAGAAAAAGCTATATCAACAACAACATCCAATAGAACAAGTTTACATAATAAATTAACACCGAAAGAAATGTGAAAAAGCAGGATGGAGAAACAGGACGACTGGAAATGAGAAGAGGTTAAACAAATTCAACGATAATGTCCGAGGTTTGACAATACCTCAACTAAAAAGGAAGCACTGAAAAAATATAAGTAAAGGGAACAAAAAGGGAAATGAAAAGAATTAAAAAAAAAATCTCTTTGCAATAATGCCCTTGAGAACTATCCTTCATGGATATCAGAATTTCCTAGCTATATTATAGTAAGTGCCTATTCCAGAAGGATTACAAGCCCTACCTATTTCAGGAGGAGTCTCTATAGCTAACCATGCTTGTATAAAGTTATGCGAGACTTTTAGCTTTCTCTGCAGGTGTGATGCTCAGGTTTTATCGTTAGTTTTATTTTTTCCCACCACCCTCTGCTACAGTAACCCGTAATTAAACTTGCAGCGTACCATCGCTAAGAAATCGGCCCAAACTCTAAGTCAGCCCTCGATTCCATTCTCCTCAATGCTAACCTCAAATTTTCAGCCTAAAACACAACAACTTCGATTAAATCAGGCTACCTAGGATAACCTCTAGGGTGTCCTGCATCAATTGGCATCAGAGAAACCTTGATCAATCATGAAGTCTGAGATTGATTCTTCATCAATTGATGATGAGTTGAATTCCTTTATTCACCAGAAAATTTCTGCAATGCAATCTCCAACGATGTCTGACATCAATAAGCGATGAGAGAGCAGCATGAATTGATGAAAAGGATGAACATATGAACCTATTCAACTAAGAGGAAGAATAAGAGACTTGTAATAAAGAGAATATTGGAAGGAATCTAGTTCTTCAGGTCCCCGCTGAGGAGGTTAAAAGAAAGGCAACAGAAACCATACACACAGAATGGTTTCCAATCAGCTACAGCAATTTAGCCTCTTGCAAGGCGTATGCCATAAGTTCTTCATGGACGTTTTGCTAGTACAACACAGCAGCTGGAATCAACAGATTGGTTCTTAAAGACAAGAAGTTTCCAACACAGCTTTTTCAGCCATTGCCGTCTAAGTTTCTGCCCACACAACAACTAGCAGAAAAAGGTCTGCACCTACAAGGTACAACTTGCTAAACCGAGGCAAGAGCTGCAATCAACAAGTTGGTTTCTAAAAGAAGACAAGAAGTTTCCAGCACAGCCTTTGCAGATTAAGTTTCTGCCTACACAACAACTAGCAGAAAAAGATCAGCACCTAGAAGGTTCTTGTAAGCATGTAGAACCTCTAGAACAAAAGGCAATAAGTTTGACAACATAGTGGCAACTCCCTTCATCAGTTATCTTCTACCACTGATTTCATTATCCCAGAGCAGTTTAACAAGGCAGCTGGACGAATGCAAATCCAGATGATATTGTATGGCAAGGGGTAATTAGTATCAAAGCCAAGGGTCCAAATTTTGCATTGTGGTGTTAGCCATTAGACTTATGCTATTACAGCACTTCAGGATTCAAGCACGAGTGTTCTCCCGCAGAAGGAGGATGATGGGGATAACAAAGAACCAGGAGTCATAGCTATTTAGGACTAAGTCTTCATAAATAACCACGCTTGTATTTGCTGTTAGACTTGATGAATTAATAAGCATATGTGAGGCTTTTAGCTTCTTTTGAGTTGTGTGATGCAATTCTAACCCTTCGGTGTGACTCCTGAGAACCCTAGGTCTGACAATTAGGTTTTATCCTTGGTCTTTTTTTATTTTGTTCCACCAGCCTTCTCCTACAGAAACCTGAAATACAATTCCAGCCTACCAAATCACTGGCTAACCATCATCCCTAAACAACTAGTGTACACCTTAAATCAGCCCCCAATTCCATTCTCCAAAATCCTAATTCCAATTTTCAGCCTTAAACACCAACTTCCCTTAAACAAGAGTTGCCAAAGACAATCCTTAGGCTGTCCTGCGTCATTATGTAACCACAGACACCAAAGAAATATAGTCCACAAAGACTTTCCTTTATCCTCTTCTACAAGCTAAATCCTAGTTTGCAAATGTAAATAAACTTGGCATTGTGCAGTAACGTAAGTACATAAACTGAGAATCAGAAACAAAGTGAATTTATGTGAAGCATTTAACACCAGGAACAGAAGCACGTTGACTAATAAAAAGGTTTGTATTACCTATTGGAGAAAACAACCTCCAGTTCACTCTTAGTAGCTTCAACTAGCACGTCGACTATTTCAGTCTTTCGTGTACTGGCCATAAGCAGATCATACTCCGTTGGAATAATAATTGAAAAGAAATTATCACTTAATTCACTCAAAAGCATCTTTTCTACAGCTGCCAGTGCTATCCTCCGCTTAAGCGCCTCAGTTTCAGGATCAACAATATAAATGGCAAAGTCCGTTATTAATAATATACGCCGCTTCATCTTTCCTGTACCCGTGAATTTCAAAACTTTATCAGCAAAGAGAACTTTCTTGTCACCTGCAGAAACCAGAATGAAGCATGGTGTCAGAATACATTCACCAGCAAGCAACTTTTTCCATGAAAAGTTCCTCCATTTTAGCTAATCAAATGACAGTCCAAATAGACAAGAAATCACTAAGTTTTTGCTAAGATATGTGATTCGTCCAAGTTTGTGTCTTTTCATGTTTGCATCACGATGTTTCAAAAGTTTGAATCGATTGCAGGAATAGAGGTTCATACTTCTAATATTTTTTTTATAAATGCTTCTGTGAGCTGCATATATACAATCATATATTCCGTGTTGCTCCAACAAAACTAGAATTTGTACACAAAAGGCTTCTTAATACTCTCAAACCTCAGTTGAATGGAGGTAGGAGAATTCTATTGTTGTAATGAAGAATAAGTGGCCTTCTTTGTTCCTTTTGAGAGCAAGAGAACATCTAGCATTCATTGAAAGGAAACAAAACAGAAAGGTCTAATCAAAGTTGCTGCTAAAGCAATCTAATCAAATATTTCTAAGGAATATTATGAGCAAAACAGCTACTTTAGTTCGAATACACTCTCAGAGAAGGCCCAGCCAATTCCGAAGAGCACTCCTTCAAGGAGAAACTAGAGATGTAATCAACAGAAACAAAAGGGAAATGCTCTCCTTGGCAGAAAAAAAAAGTTTCCATTATCGCATTTGATCAAATTCATGGTCACCAGTAGTTCTAACATAATGTGGCTTTAAAGTAGAATGCAAGTTTAGAGAATAATTGTAATGGTGCAGACGATAACATTCCAATTAACAATTGTAATTGTGCTTCAACAACAATCATCACTGAAACTGATTGGAAGTATTTGGCTGATTAGTTTCATACATAGTTAATTATGCTCACTGTAGTTGTGCTCAATGTTTCTTTCAGCATAAAATCAACAACGAATAGAACTTCAATTGGAACAAAATCGAACACTAATTCGAATAGTAAAAGATCTCTGTAAATCTGAATTAAGATTTCGATTTCAAATTCAAACAAGAACAAATCAGGGTTAGGTTTGAAGATGAAAAGAAGCTAACCTTGTCTCTGTAAAATCCTCATGAGAGTGGGGTGAGAAGTCACGTCCAGATAATCTCCTTCAATATCCCTGTGAAGTGACGCTGCCCTTCTGACTTTGACCCCCATGAATAGTTCTTGATCGTCGCTCACATTGCTCCCTGATTGCGTGAATCGCATGTTCTCTTCTCCATTTCCTGATTCGTCTTGTAGGGCGTCGTACTTCGGGGCCCCGGCATCCTCGATTTGGACCCGGCGGTTACCGCTGAGTTTGCTCATTCCTTTACAGTACTTCTATTATTATTGGGAGGACGAGTTGCGGCCGGAAGCGCCGGGCCGGTGGCGGAGTAGAACGACTTGTAGTAAATTTTCCACCTATTCTCCTTTTTTATATAAATTTTCCATAGTTTTTTGACTCGCATATTCGTGAAAGATTTACAAAAGAAGGAATCTTACAATAAAACTATTTATTTTAAGTAGCAATGTAAATGACGTTGGAGATCTCAAACTTAGTTCCTGCCATTTACACACTTTTCAGATTTTAGTCTCTACACAAATTTTCATCCAAAACCTTAATAGAGCATTAAAATATTATTAAAAATATAATAAAAAAAATTAAAATGGAAAAAGTAAGATATTTATTTTCTTATAATAATATTTTTGAATAATAATATATAATAAAAACAAGAGAAAGTAAGAAATTATAAATAAAAATAAAAAAATCATTAATATATATTGAATTGGTTAGCTACTCAACTTTATGGAGTGAACAAATTAGTTAGCTATTTAGCTTTGTGGGCTAAACAAATTAGTTAGGTACTTAGCTTTTTCATAACTTTTTGAAGTTCGTTATACATTTTTACGAGCTTTTTATATTTTTATGTAATTTTTTGAATTTTTATCTAATATTTTTACTTTCTTCTTATTTATTTATTTTTAATTTTTTACTTTCTCTTGTTTTTATTATTTTTTTTAATTTTTAGAAAATATTATCATAAGAAAATCAATATTCATTTTTCTGCATTTTTATAATTTTTGGAATTTATTATATTTTTATATATTTAATAATATTTTAATATAAAAAAAATATTTTTTAATGGTAGGGACATAAGTCTGAAAAGTGTAAAAATGTTAGAGACTAAAATTTGGGGTCTCAAACGTCAGAAACTAATATTTCGCCTCAATACCTCAGGATCCTAAAATCTTATATATTTTTAAAAAAATCATTACGACCCCTATTTATAAATTTTAAATTGTCAACCTTATAGTTTACCAAACATTATTTAAAAAATTCACAAAGTGTGAAAAAGTTGCAAAAAATATATTAAAAAAATTTATAACAATAATGGTTGGACATGTGATAATTAAAAAGTTAGTAAATTTTTTCATACTTTTCTCGTTAATGTCTCGATCTTCAGTGACGTGTGCCCTACAATTCGTCATTTCATTTTTTCCCAAGTTCTCATTCTTTTATGCAATTTTCATTTATTGAACTACAGAAATCATACGATGTTGGAATTTTTCAGGAAAGTATTAATATTGTAGTTTTTAAAAAATATAGAATTAACATTTCAATTTTTATAATATGGCGAAAAGTTTTTCTTGTATATTAAAAAGACCTTAAAATTTTTGGGAAAGTGCACGATATATTGAGGCTTTGTAACATGGTTGTTGTGGCAAACCATAAATGAATACGTGTGGTGTTTGATAAACTATCTATAGTAATTTTTTCAACCCTAATCTAATCTATAAAATGACAAGTGATTTTTATAATTCTTTGACACATTAAAATTATTAACAATACTCTTTTCAACTGATAAAGGAAAGCAATAATATCGAGATCTAAATCGAGTCTGATTCAAGAGGCTTTGGAAAAGAAATACTTGATTTGATTTTTCAAAACACAACTTATATATTAATATACAAACTTTATGGTGTTCTGTTTGCTACCAATAATGTGTGGTATTTTTTTTTGTGTTTTGATGTTTGAGGACAAAACTCTGTAAATTCTATTTGCTTGTGTTTGAGGCAAAAATTGTGTCAGTCGAGCTAGATTACTTAAGCCTTCCTTGGAATAGAAGTGCACTCTTTCTTTCCCTTAATGTTTTGTACTATTTTCTGTATGGATTTATCTCTAGTCATTGGCATGAATTGTTGTGTCTTGTCTTATTGTCTAGAAATTGTAATGATCCACTGCTTTGTGTGTGTAGTCGTCTGCACAGTTGAACCATTACTCTGTTGTGTATATTTTGGTTGTGGTAATTGGCATTGTTTGTTGTTGTGTCAAGTCTTGTTGTCTGCAAAATGTATTCATGAATCGTTGCGTGTGAAAATGCTTTTTTTCTGCGTGTGGAAATGAACTTGCCATGTACACAAAGGCTTATGTTGGCAGCCTTTTCCACTCCCAAGCCAGGCCTCCTTTTGTAAACTCCTTCCCTATTTAAAGTGATCTCAAGACCTATTTTTCTCATCCTCATAAATTTTCCTTCTATCAATTGATTTTACTCTCTCAATTTATTCAGATTTAAGAGCATGAATCCAACTGAAAAACAAGCCCTCCTCAATGGTGCTAGGATTGTCAGTGCTCATCTCCATGATGACACTGCTTTGTTTGAACACAACATCCTGCAAACCGAGAATGACATTCAATCTCTGCAGGCGAGAGTCGACGAGCTGAGGCCGGTGCAGGAGCGGATCTATGCAGAAGAAGAAGGGGGTGAGGTTATTGCAGCCATGAAATCAATTGGTGATTGCCTCACCCACCTCGGTTCTGCTTTGTCGCACATGGAGCAGAAGAGGGCTCTTTTGGAGTTGGCTTTGAGGAATGTCAGCACTGTTGGTGAATATCTCAACTGCTTTGAGAATGGGGTTGCAGGCATCCCCAACAATTGATGTAGTTAGGTTAATTAGATTATTGTTATACTTTCAATCTGCTAATAAATAAATTGAGACTTTATCTGATGTTTGGTTAATTAGATTGTTGTTATACTTTCAATCTGCTGGTGAATAAATTGAGACTTTATCTGATTTTTGGTTAATTAGATTGTTGTTATACTTTCAATCTGCTGCTTTATTTTCTGTATGAATTATTGACAGACAGAAATTGACAGCCAAGAGCATGAACCAAAATCAGAAAGTATAAACATATTGAACCAAAATCAGACTCCAATCAACATAAATTGAACCACAAATTGACAGAACAACATCAAGCAATTGACAGCCACAAATTAAACCACAATCAGACTCCATCAACGTAATTATAAACATAAGAAAACAGAAACCAAAGATACAAAAAATGCGTTACTTCAATCCAGCTGAGAACTGATACAAAAATTGACAGCCAAGAGCATGAACCAAAATCAAACTGAAAGTATAAACATATTGAATCAAAATCAGACTCCAATCAACATAAACTGAACCACAAATTGACAGAACAACAACAAGCAATTGACAGCCACAAATTGAACCACAATCAACACAAACAGAACAACTAGCAATTGACAGCCAGAGCATGAACCAAAATCAGACTGAAAGTATAAACATATTGAATCAAAATCAGACTCCAATCAACATAAATTGAACCACAAATTGACAGAACAACAATAAGCAATTGACAACCACAAATTGAACCACAATCAACACAAACAGAACAACTATCAATTAACAGCTAGAGCATGAACCAAAATCAGACTGAACAATCAACACAAACAGAACAACTAGTAATTGACAGCCAGAGTATGAACCAAAATCAAACTAAAAGTATAAACATATTGAATCAAAATCAGACTCCAATCAACATAAACTGAACCACAAATTGACAGAACAACAACAAGCAATTGACAACCACAAATTGAACCACAATCAACACAAACAGAACAACTAGCAATTGACAACCAGAGCATGAACCAAAATCAGACTGAAAGTATAAAACATATTGAATCAAAATCATACTCCAATCAACATAAACTGAACCACAATTTGAAAGAACAACAACAAGCAAGTCCAAAATGCTTTCGATTCCAGTTTACACAAAAGGTTCAAATTCGTTACTCTCATCCAGCTGATACAAAAGCACACAAACAAAACAACAACAAGCAATTGACAGCCACAAACTGAACCAAAATCAGACTGCAAGTGGTTCAACCTAACTATGCCTGTTAAATCGAGGAGATGACCACTGATAGCAGCAACAGAATTGAGTAGTGACTTACTACTGCGATCCATGCTAACAAACCTAAATATTTACTACATTTCTACTACGCTATCCTCCATCGTCCGCGATATAACAACCTGGAAAAAAGGAAGAGTACATAGAGTCAACATAATGTATGTGGCATTGAAAAGTAAGGTGCGACAAAATTAAACGAGAAAATTAGTATTGATACTTACCTTGTTATTGAGGACAATGAGCATTAGCAATTGCAACAACTACTGGATCGCAGGACAGTTGTGAGGGTAGTATGCCTTGCATTTCCATATGCTCTTTCTTTAAGTGTGGAATCTTATATATGTTGGAACCCAAGATTTTCATAACCTCACTCATACAAGACTGAAGTGTTATGAATATGTTGTTGCTCTTCTTGTCTGAAAACTCCCAAAATGCTTCCTCAACAATTTTAACCAATTGAACAACATTTATAGCACATTTTTTCTCTTGTAATGATTGTATAGCTCTAAAAAATCCCAAGTCCAACACATTTAGATCTGGGGAATTAGGGGGTTGACAGAGTATCTTAACATTAAGACCCAATGTGTGAGCTGCACCAATAAACTCTGCGTCATCTTCGGGAATATGTGTCTTAGCATTATCTTGTTGTATTATGATTGGTTCTATGATGTTATTCCTCGGCCACTTGTCCTTAATGGCCGGTAAAATCTTGGTAATCATAAAATTTCGAATTACTTGCCTATCAATTTTCGTGATTGCCTTCAGTTCAAGTGTTCCAGCCATCCTATTGCTACTCGACCTAATTGCAGCGACCTCGTGAACTAATGGGAACACTCCTATTTTACCATCAAATGTGCAAGTCCCTTGAGAATCATACCTAGGCCTAGCAATTGCTATTAAAAATATTATTTTAGGCACAATTTAATGATTTGATAGTTCTTACCGGATCATCTTCATCGGCCACCAAGTAGTAGGTTTGAATCTTCCTCGTCATCTGAAAACATTTCTCATCGATATGGATAACATTTTCCATGTTGGAGAAGGTCGGATTGTTACCATCAGAAGTAGAGGGGTCTATCATTGATAGACAATGTTGCAACCTTCGGTGACGATTTTCCTCTGTTAATGTTGGCCGAATGGCATTGCTATGGTGCCGGAGTTCTCCACTTTTCATTCTCTTCCTAAGGAAACTCTTAGACACACCAAGAGCATCAGCTAGAGATCTCAGAGTGGTTCTCCGTCTCAAAGGGATTTCTCGAATCCTGTCCAAATCAATTTGGATCCTCTTCCGGCCACAATTTTTAGCTCTGTTGTTCGATGTTTCGTGGATCCCAGATTCTTTTCCCCTTTTACACAACCATTGGATGGTTCTCATAGAGACGTTAAACAATTCAGCCACTTCCCTAGTTGACCCCTTTCTTTTTATCCCTTTTCTACTCTGATACAAAAGCATTCCATATGTAGAATTCCTTTCCGCATTAGTCAGCTCTTTCCTTTTCTGATTGAGGACCAGTTCATTCAAGTCTAACAATAACAACATAATTGTATATCAGTTGTGTTACTAAAATGTTATAAGTTGAGTAAATGAAATAAGAACCCATATAAATGAATCGTACCGGGATTCGAGTCCATATTTAAATCGATTATTTCTTCGGCTCCTCCACTTCCTGTAAACGCATTGCCACGATCATCTTCTCCATTGAATTCTGGTTCTTCAGAAAGTGGATTTGGTTGACGACTTGAAGATGTGGTTGTAGAGGTGGATTCTCTTCCAAAAGATCAAGGAACGAAGGATTCATAATTTTGGTTGGTTGGTATAAACAAAAAATCAAAAGTTAGGAATTGATTGAATAAGTATGTGGATAGAGTAGACAAGTAAAAGTTTAAAGGGGGGAATAAAATAGAATTTAAGTTTTTAGGTTTTGGCGCAACTTCAAATTTCACTCTATTTTTTGGTTTTGGCGCAACTTCGAAAAAACTCAGTTTGAATATTTCTGGTTTTCATTGTAGCGCCTTTTTTGAGCGAAAATACAACCAATGACACGCTAGTAATTTTTCAGAGGAAAAGAGGACACAATCGTCATGAACAATACGTATTCAGACCTTCCTTAATATATGTGCCCGAAGCTAGAATGACACTTAAAAGAGACCGGAGGAAGTAGAATTTTTTAATTTATTCATTAATATATTGTTTACTATTTTTAAAAAATAGGATTTCTATTATGTTCATGGTCCACACTTCTAAAAATGATCACAAGTAGGGCTGCCCAAAACTTCCGATTCCCGAATTTCTGATTTTTCCGACGGAATCGAAAATTCGAAAATTCGGAATTCGGAATTAGATACCCGAAATTTTAATTCGGGTCGGAAAGGGATGGATTTTGAAAAATTCGGGTACCCGAAATACCCGAATTTTTCATACATAAAACGACGTCGTTTTATGTTGATTGATTGTTGTTCCACTTAGTTTTGTTGTCTCTTTATTTGGTTTTTGAGACAATAAACATGCTGCTTTGACCCTTTTTCCTTCCTTTTTCCAGAACTACACTTGAATGACCAGGATTAGGAAAAGGAACGAAAAGGCCAAAGATTAGAGCTCAATTGATCAGACTGGCTTAGCAGACTTTCAGCTGATGCATTTCCGACTCATCTCAAGGCCTTGAGATGGGGCTGCCGTGACGTTCCCAAATCTGGACAGCACTCACCATGATTATGCGAGCCACAATTATTTAGTCATGAGTGCGTTTCCTATCTCCTTGGACTCCGTTTTTAGAGACACTAAGACTCTTGAATTCCGATATCATTCCTCCCACTCCTAACAAGTGCTTAGAAGATAAAAACAACATTCCCCTTGTGTTTTGGAAGAATATTCTCACATTTGGACATGCATCTTGAAGACCAAAACTGAGGAGGCTTGTTAGTGGGAGTTGTCTCGCCTTGGAGAGGAACATCTTGGCACCAAAGAAGACCATTAAAACGGATCAGAACGGCAGAGGAAGGAGGGGAACAACAGCAACGAACCAGAGGAGAAAATCAGCTTTTCCCACATTTTCTAGATTTTTCCAGCACTTCTCTATTTCCTGTTTGAACTTCTTGTATCATTTCCATTATGTTTTGTAACTAAAAACCTCCATCTCTGGTAGAGATTTAGAGGTTGACAATTCCAGAAACGTTGTGAGACTTCTTGTTCTTAATTAAAAAACGTTTTCATATCTCTTTTCTTGCTTGTTTTAATGACAATTTGTTCTTGTTGGGACCTTTTTATCAACTGATTTTCCTCCTATTACAACTGTGTTTTTGTATGCAACTTCCGTTCGTTTCATTACATTTCTGTTTTATCACAAACTACACCCCAAAAACTTGGTTTTCTACTTAGTTGTTTATAAAGAAAAACAAAAATCAGTCAAGCTTGTCTCTATGGGATCGATCCTCTCACCACTATCTGTATTTATTTGTAGCATAGCACTGAGTTAAATTCATAACTTTTATGCAGGGCATGCGACGGCTCTGTCATAAATTGGCGTCGTTGCCGGGGACAACGTGTACTGATTTTTAATTTTCTTGTTCATGACCAGGTCGTCAAACTCGCAACCACTACCTTTCATTCCAGAAATTTCCAGAACTGAAACAACACTCAGACTCTCGAAGAGGAAGTTCTCTGAACTTTCCTCATCAGGATCAAACTCAGAATCAGAAGCTGATCCATCTCAGGACCCTGAGATAGACCAACCTGCGGAACCAGAAATGGCAAGCGCAGCTGAACCCACCTTAAGAGAGCTCAATCAAGGAGCTGAACAGGAGACTTTCCCGTGTATCAACTACCGCCCAGTACCCAATGACTGGGCCGTGAAATCAAACGTGATGAATACTCTTAGCAAATTCAGAGGGCACCCCACTGAAAATCCTTACAAACACCTTCAAAAATTTCAGTTTGAATGTGATGCTTTGAAACCAACGGGTGTCAGTCTTGAAAGAGCTAAACTTAGAGCTTTCCCTTGGTCTCTAGAAGACTCTGCTAAGAGCTGGTTCTTCAGCCTTCCGCATAATTCCATCAACACCTGGGCAAAATTAGCCACCACCTTCCTTAAGAAGTACTGGTCAGCAACAAAAGCTGGTGCAGCAAGGAAAAATCTTGTTTCTATCCAGCAGCGAAATGATGAATCATTTGGTGAATATCACCAGAGGTTCAAGGACCTTCAAGAGGTCTGCCCTACACATGGCGTAGCTGAATAGTTACTCATTCAATATTTCTACGATGGGATGTGTATTAGAGACAAAGAAAGACTTGATGCAGCCGCCAGTGGAGCCTTGTTGCACTTAACTCCAAGTCGAGCAAGGGCTCTCATCCAAACTTTAGCAGATAATTGCTAGCAGAATGGATCTTATGACCGCTCTACTCCTACCAGCAACGTGAATGTGGCTGCTATTGAAAAGCACATAGAAGAAGTGTCAGCATTTATGAAGAATTTCCCAGCCACCATTGCCCAAATACAATAGATTCCACCTCAGCAGGTGGTACCTTGTGGGGTCTGCTGTCAAATTGGGCACATGACTCATGATTGCCCTTTAATAGCAGACCCAGTAGAGCAAGCCAATGCTGCCACGCCTCATCCAAGCAACTCGTACCCTGACACCAGCAATCAGAATTGGAAAAATTACCCTCATTATGGATGGGGTTCTCAGCAGAATCAACCTCCCTTCGATTGGAAAACTTTCAGGCCAAGACCCCAACAGAACAACCGAAATTACCAAAACAATCAGCCCTCAAATTACCAGAACAATCAACCTCCAGCTCAGACTCAACAACCGCAACTACCAGCACCTCCACAGCAATTACAACTTACTGCACCACCTCCACCACCGATTGAGGAAACACTTAAACAAATCCTACAACCGTTCATCCAAACTACCCAAGGAGCAATAGCTGACCTCCAAAAACAGATGGCACAGCTCACCATGAGCCAACAAAATACTTCAGGCCAGCTTCCCTCAAACACAGTGGATAATCCCAAGCACCTTAATGCAATAACTCTGAGAAGTGGCAGAGATTTACCGCCAAGGGTAGGTCCATCTCAGGACCCTGAGATGAGCCGACCGGAACCACAACCAGAAGTTGAAGCTAAAATTACCCTTGAATCTGAAGTTCGATCACCAGCACCTACTCCAACAAAAGAGACTCCAGTAGCTCAGGAAAAATTCCTAGAAGTTCAGGTTATCCCTCCTCCTTTTCCCGAAAGGTCTTTAAAAGCCCAAAAGGAAAAGGATGAAAAGAAAATTCTTGAAGTTTTCCGTAAAGTTGCTATTAATGTGCCTTTGCTAGACATGATTTCGCAGGTACCCAAGTATGCTAAATTCCTGAAGGAGCTCTGCTCCAACAAGAAGAAGCTAGCTGGAATAGAATGGGTGAATTTCAGTGAACACGTTGCTGCCATGCTTCCTACAAAATGCAAAGATCAAGGAACTTTCGCAATACCTTGTCAAATTGGCATCAAACAGATAGACAAAGCCTTGTGTGATCTGGGAG
This sequence comes from Viola odorata, assembly GCA_963691705.1. Lineage (NCBI taxonomy): Eukaryota > Viridiplantae > Streptophyta > Magnoliopsida > Malpighiales > Violaceae > Viola > Viola odorata. The sequence continues at coordinate 9,044,536 of OY829543.1, forward strand.
CAGGTATAAACGTCATGTCCCTTGCTATTTTTGAAACTTTGAATGTAGGGAACCTCAAGGAAACAAGAGTTGTCATTCAACTTGCCGATAGATCAATCATCTACCCCGTAGGTGTAGTTGAGGATGTTTTGGTGCAGGTAAACGACTTTGTTTTCCGTGTTGATTTCTATGTGGTAGATATGCAGAATGAGGATGTCTCAAAGACTACTGATGTAATATTGGGTAGACCATTTTTTAGAACTGCTCGTGCCAAAATTGATGTTTATGATGGATGTTTAACACTTGAGTTTGGTGAGGAGACAATTAAGTTTAATATGTATGATGCTAATAGTACCCTAATGACTTTCACTCTGTTAATTTCTTGGATATTATTGACCCCTTTGTTAATGATGCCTCTGAAATTAAAAATTCAGACCCCCTTGAGTATGTCATTAGTAATGGATTGTACAGGGATGAAATGTGGAAGTTAGAGAGCAATTACGCCATCAATTCAGAAATTCAGTGCTTTGTCCAAGAATTGGGAGAACCACACGCATGTGCAGGTATTGAACAAACCTTGGATATCCCAGAATCAGTCATTAAACTCCAGCCTTCAATTTTGCAGGCACCAGACTTGGAACTTAAAAAGCTTCCAGACCACTTGAAGTACTCATTTCTAGGCCCTGAGATGAGTCTCCCAGTGATCATATCCAACAGCTTGACAAAATCAGAAGAAGAGAGACTTTTGGGAGTACTGAAAGAATTTAAAGGAGCAATAGGATGGACCATTGCTGACATAAAGGGAATATCCCCCACCATATGCACTCACAAGATTCACCTAGAACCTGACAGCAAGACCACGAGACAGCCACAAAGGAGGCTTAATCCTCCAATGATGGAAGTTGTAAAAAAGGAAATTCTAAAACTTCTTGCTGCTGGTGTCATTTATCCCATTTCTGACAGTTCTTGGGTGAGTCTAGTGCAGGTAGTTCCCAAGAAATCAGGCATCACGGTGGTGACAAATGATGAAGGACAATCGGTACCCACAAGAGAGCAAAATAGTTGGAGGGTGTGCATTGACTATAGGAAGCTGAATAACGCCACAAGAAAGGACCATTTTCCCCTCCCATTCATCGATCAAATGCTTGAAAGATTGGCAGGTAAATCACATTATTGTTGCCTTGATGGATTTTCAGGATTCCATCAAATACCCGTGGCCATTGAAGACCAAGAGAAGACCACGTTTACTTGCCCCTTTGGCACGTTTGCCTACAAGAGAATGCCTTTTGGATTGTGTAATGCGCCTGCTACTTTTCAGCGGTGCATGGTAAGTATTTTTTCAGATTTTGTAGAGAAAGGAATGGAAGTTTTCATGGATGATTTTACTGTTTATGGAGACTCCTTTGATCAGTGTTTAGAAAATTTGGAAAAAATCTTACAAAGGTGTATTGAAACTGATTTGGTTTTAAATTATAAAAAATGCCATTTTATGGTAAATCAAAGATTGGTTTTAGGACACATTATTTCCCAAAAAGGATTAGAAGTAGACAAGGCAAAAATTGATGTTATTGAATCATTACCTTACCCATCTTGCGTGCGAGATGTGCGTTCATTTCTAGGCCTTGCAGGTTTCTATAGGCGTTTTATTAAGGATTTTTCGAAGATTGCTGAGCCTATGTGCAGGCTGCTCCAAAAAGACATCAAATTCGACTTCAATGATGATTGCAAGAAGGCGTTTGAAGCCTTGAAACAGAAACTGATCATAGCACCAGTAATACAACCACCAGATTGGACCAGACCCTTTGAGATCATGTGTGACGCAAGTGATGCAGCCGTTGGAGCTGTCCTTAGGTAGAAAATTGACAAGGATCCACACGTGATTTATTATGCTTCAAGAATGCTTGATGATGCTCAGAGAAACTATACCACCACAGAAAAAGAACTATTTGCTATTGTTTTTGCATTAGATAAATTTCGTTCTTATCTTCTTGGTACTAAAGTGATAATCTACTCTGATCATGCAGCCTTGAGGTACCTTTTGGCCAAGAAGGAAGCTAAGCCGAGGCTGATTAGGTGGATTCTTCTTTTTCAAGAATTCAACCTTGAAATCAGAGATAAGAAGGGCAAAGAAAATCTCGTGGCTGATCACTTGAGCAGAATTCTGGTGGATTCTCAAGCAGACCCCGTGAAGGAAAATTTTCCAGATGAGAGCTTATTTCTAGGCCTTGAGATAAGGCCGTGGTATTCTGATATTGCCAATTTCTTGGCAACTGGAAAATTTCATGGTGATTACTCTACAGCAGAGAAAGAAAAGATTAGGAGGGATTCCAGACGTTATATTTGGGATGATCCCTATCTTTGGAACATGGGAAAAGATCAGATCCTCCGAAGATGCGTTCTTGAGGAAGAAATTCCATCCATACTTAAATTCAGCCACTCTTTCGCTTGTGGAGGACATTTCGGACCAAGGAGAACAACTTCTAAGATGTTGGAATCAGGATTTTTCTGGCCTACTTTGTTCAAGGATTCCTATTATTTTTGCAAGACTTGCGAAAATTGCCAGAAAACAGGGAATATCACATCCAAAAATCAGATGCCACTCACGCCTATTCTAGTGTGTGAAATTTTTGATGTGTGGGGAATAGACTTTATGGGACCATTCCCTAATTCAGATGGGAGCACCTACATAATTTTGGCAGTAGATTACTTGTCAAAATGGGTAGAAGCCAAAGAAACGAGGGCTGATGATGCAAAAACAGTGGTTAAATTCCTGAAAACTCACGTTTTGAGTAGGCTTGGAGTTCCACGAGCTATAATCAGTGATAGAGGCACACATTTTTGTAACCGGGTGGTAGCATCACTATTTTCCAAGTACAATATCACTCACCGTGTGTCCACAGCATACCATCCTCAAACCAATGGATTGGCGGAGCTATCAAATAGAGAAATCAAATCCATTTTGGCCAAGACGGTTGGACCAGAAAGAAAGGATTGGAGCCAAAGGCTTGATGATGCCTTGTGGGCTTACAGAACAGCCTACAAATCTCCTATCGGGACCACACCTTACAAGTTGGTTTTTGGTAAAACTTGTCATTTGCCCGTTGGAGTGCAACACAAAGCCTATTGGGCGATCAAGCAATGCAACCTGAACCTAACAGCTGCTGGAACTCAAAGAAGATTGCAAATGCAGGAGCTTGAAGAGTTGAGAAATGAAGCATATGAGAATTCTGCCATCATCAAGGCTAAGGCGAAAATGTACCATGACAGGAACATTCATCCCAAGACTTTGAAAGCTGGGCAGAAAGTCCTCCTCTACAGCTCAAGACTTCACACCATGGCAGGTAAACTCAGAACTCGTTGGACTGGTCCATACGTTATTACTAATGTTTACCCCCATAGTGCAGTGGATATATAAAGTTTGCAGACTGGTAAAGTGTTTAAGGTCAATGGGCAGCGCCTAAAGCCCTTTTATGAAGGATTTCAAGAGCATAATGTGGAGAGCACCACACTGGAGATGCCTAATGATACAGTCTGAATCACGTCATAGTCCGGTCCAAAACTTTAAAAGGGGACAACTTTGGGGAGGCAATCATTATCCTCCAGCATTTGTTTCATTCAACTCCAGTCGTGTTCAAGGCCATTTTAATGCAACTTTGTTCGGCTCATCTCAAGGCCCTGAGATGAGCCAGACTCGCGACAGAAAGCAGGCACTCCTAATCAAGGCCTTGAATAAAAACTTTCCATGTCATCAAATCCACCTGGACAAAACTCCCGTTAAACCCACTTTCTCCACTACCCTTTCAGTTTCCCTCCACGATTATAACTCCAACCTCTACCAAAAAGCTGAAATCACACTCCTCGTCTACCACATCCTCTCCATCTTCCTCACTTCCACTTCTCTCATCTCCCTTCCAACCCTAATCTCGACAATGCCAACAAAGAAATCCCAAGCCCGTCGTGGAACCAGCAAGACCGCCAGCACCAGTCGACCACCAAACACTCCCCCACCTGCAACCGATTCGGACTCCTTCGAATCCCCACCACAGTCTCAGGCCCTTGCCGTGGTCACTCCCACCTTGCCGCCGCCCAGCCCTCTGGTGACCATTTTTCCAGATAATCCGGTCACCACTGCTTAGCCGGAAGCAAGAAAGCAACCAACTTCCACCACCATGCAAGACCCATTTGAAGCAGAAATGCCTTCAAACCCACCATCTCTGCCTCCCACACATCAACCAACCACCGCTGCCAGTGGTTCCAAAAACAAATCTCCAGCCCAGCCGCCTAAAGAAATTCCTTCCCCCACCTTCGTCTCAAGACCCAAGAAGGGGCCTGTCACAATACCCAGGTCAGAGTCACCTTCTGAGCAACACACAGAATCAGCCCACTCCGATTCCGGTGATTCTGACACTGCCAACGACCCCACTTTCACATCCAAGTCGCAGGACATCACCATTGAGTCCAGCTCTGATTCAGAGGAGAGACCCCTCAGGTCTTTCATCAGGCAGCCCACAAAACCCCAACCTAAGGTTGATGACAGAGCAGAGCGCAACCTGAGATGAAAAGGGATTCTTGTCCCTTCGATTGAAGCAGCAGCGGAGGTCCTTCGGGCAAAGAAAGCCGCGAGAAAATCTCAAGCAGCCCAAGCTTCCAAATCCCTCAAGCGTAAAGCAGATGAACCAACAGAGCCTCAGCTCCCTTCCAAGACCCCAGCTGTTCAGACTTCTCAAGGCCTTGAGAAGGACAAAGGCAAAGGGAAGATCTCTGAGATGCCTACTGCCACTGCCTCTGAGGGCAGTGATAATGAGGAGGACAGACCTGAGCAAGAAGCTCTAGCAACTCAGGAAAGATCAGAAGACACAATTCCTGAAGTGCCGAGGCCCAAACGCACCAAAGCTCTGGCCAAAAATACCAAGAAAACTCCAGCTTCTAAAGCCCCAGCGCCTGCAGAACCTTCTGCAATTTCTAGGCCTGCATCAGCACCAGTGGAGCACCATGGCAGTGCGAGGAGCACCAAAAGAGCCAAGACCAGTAGTAAGAAAAGGCAGGTAATTCCAGACCTTGCATTCCTAAATGGATGGTTAGATTTTGATGAATTTGATCAAGAAGAAAAATTGAATCTTAAGTATAAATCAACCATTCCCTCTTGTGCTAAACTTGATTTTGAACTCCTTGATACTTGGGGTATTGAAACTAGGATGCGTCAATTTGTTAGGAATGTGGGCTGGGAACCTCTCTTTTTCCTTGAACATCCTGCATATCTTGAACTGTGCCTTGAATTTCATACCACTTTTTGGTACAGATCAGCCAAAGATAAGGAAAAAGATGGTTTAAGACTTGCTAGGCCTAATGACATTAATTTCAGACTATGTGGAAAATACTGTCACTATTCTTTGAATGAGTTTAATGTTATTTTGGGCTTTGTGAAAGAATCTGAATTGCATGCTGACTGGTATGTGAACGCTTTGAGTGATTATCCTAGTGATTTTGATACGCAAACAGCCTATAAACAACTCACTGGACAGCCGAAATTAAAATTTGATGATAAAAACGCTAAGGCACACCAGATTCTGGATCCTGCACTAAGGATCCTGCATAGGTGCCTCACCACAACTTTTGCTGGGAAAGACCACATAGCTGGTGTCTTATCCAAGCAAGAACTTTTCATTCTGTGGTGTATGGTCAACAAACACACTGTCAAATTAGGCTATTGGGTTGCTGCACAGCTGCACTATTATAGGGATAAAGATAAAATGATTATGGGTTCACTCATCACTCACATTGCCCTGAAATCTTGCAATCTGGACCTTAAATCTGCCAAACTATTTAACTGTGCTGCCTTGAAACCACTGAATATAATGGCACTTGATCAGATGGGATTTCTCCATCTAGACCAAGATGGGTATGTTTGTTATAATACAGGTTTTACTGCAGCTCAAGACCATATTTTCGGGACCAAACACCTGGGTGATTTCAAACTCAGAAGATTGGACAGACAAGATGATATCTCTGCCCCTGCTCCCGAGAATACCCCTGATGCTGCTGACCCATCTCAAGGCCCTGAGACGAGCCATCCAAACCTTCAGACCAGTACCCCTGCCAGTGCCCCTTCATCAAATGCTCAAATTGTTGTTCTTCTGAGGAATCAGAACTCCCTCCTCCGCTAATTGCTGCGCCAGCAGAGCACCAGTAACCACACCCAGGAGTGCATCCTGGACGTTTTGAGGCGTGCATTCCCGCCGCCAGCTCCTCCCCAACCTTGATCTTGCCCCGGGTTTTATCAATTTCTTTCCCTCTCTTTTTCATTTTTTTTTGTTCCGTTTGTTTGTTTGTTTGTTCGTTGTGTGTGTTTTTCTTTCACATTGAGGACAATGTGTCCTTTAAATGTGGGGGAGAGACACTTTCGTGTTTGTTTGTGTTTTTTTTGTGTTTTTGTGCATGTTTGTTTTTAGTTTTTTATGCATGTTTTTCTGCTGTTTGTTTTTCTGTATTTTCCTTTCTGCTGCATGTTTATTTCAATTATTTTCTGCATGCGTTTCTGCTTGTTTTCATTTATGCATGAGTCGTTTTTCTTTTTTGTTGTGTTTCCCCCTTTGTATAGAATTGAAACCCCAAAACTGAACTCATGTAAATTCTTGACTTATCAATTCCATCTTGCAATTCTGAATACTTCTAGCATTACAGCTTGTGCACTTATTTACATAGATGTATGATTAGTGTTATTGTCCTAGGAAATGCCTTGCTAGAGCTGATCTGTCTTCTCATCCCTAGATCTTGGGATGAGGATCCTATCCTCTCATTGCTGCTAAGTCCTTTAATTATGCTTGCTTGCGTACCCTTTAATTTTGTTGTGTGTGGTTTCTCATCATGCCCTCTAGATTGCACGATGTTGGTGGTTCGGCACCATCATCCCATTATGGAAAAACTTCCAGTCGGCTGTGTGCTAACTCCCTTTGGTTGGACCGATCATAGCACCATGGTGAGAAATCAGGTCTGCATGCGCATGTGTTTGGAAAAAAAAAAGGAAAAAAGGATTGTGGATGGAGGTTGTTGAAAAGAAAGAAAAGAAGTTGAAAGGGTTGCGGAAAGGAGGAAAGAAAAAAAAATATAGAAAAGCAGAAAAAAAAAGAAAAAGAAGGAAGAAAAAAAAAATAGAATAAAGAAGCCTTTGGCTCACTTTGTGTTTCAATTCCTGCTCTTTAATTGTTGTGTGTGCTTTTACATTTTTATGCATGAGTGTCAGCAGCAGTGTTTGGATTTAGAGTCGAAGGAGGAGAAGACAGAGGCCCTAGGATTTTATTTCCTGGTTGTACAGCATGCAATCATGCCCCTATTTGAATATGTGCACAATTGTGATGTTTGGAGTATTTAGCATTGCTTGATTGAGTTGATTTCTGAAGTATTTGTGTGAGTTCAGTCTAGGGGTTAATTTTCTGTTCAAAGGGGTGTTGTGTCTGTGTTTTTCTTTGTGTTTTCTGTGTTTGTGTTCATGCTTGGGGGCAAGCATGGTTCAAATGTGGGGGGATTTGATTGATTGTTGTTCCACTTAGTTTTGTTGTCTCTTTATTTGGTTTTTGAGACAATAAACATGCTGCTTTGACCCTTTTTCCTTCCTTTTTCTAGAACTACACTTGAATGACCAGGATTAGGAAAAGGAACGAAAAGGCCAAAGATTAGAGCTCAATTGATCAGACTGGCTTGGCAGACTTTCAGCTGATGCATTTCCGACTCATCTCAAGGTCTTGAGATGGGGCTGCCGTGACGTTCCCAAATCTGGACAACACTCACCATGATTATGCGCGCCGCAATTATTTAGTCATGAGTGCGTTTCCTGTCTCCTTGGACTCCGTTTTTAGAGACACTAAGACTCTTGAATTCCGATATCATTCCTCCCACTCCTAACAAGTGCTTAGAAGATAAAAACAACATTCCCCTTGTGTTTTGGAAGAATATTCTCACATTTGGACATGCATCTTGAAGACCAAAACTGAGGAGGCTTGTTAGTGGGAGCTGTCTCGCCTTGGAGAGGAACATCTTGGCGCCAAAGAAGACCATTAAAATGGATCAGAATGGCAGAGGAAGGAGGGGAACAACAGCAACGAACCAGAGGAGAAAATCAGCTTTTCCCACATTTTCCAAATTTTTCCAGCACTTCTCTATTTCCTGTTTGAACTTCTTGTATCATTTCCATTATGTTTTGTAACTAAAAACCTCCATCTCTGGTAGAGATTTAGAGGTTGACAATTCCAGAAACGTTGTGAGACTTCTTGTTCTTAATTAAAAACGTTTTCATATCTCTTTTCTTACTTGTTTTAATGACAATTTGTTCTTGTTGAATTTAGGCTTAGCTAACCTATGTTTTAACTTGAATGATTACAGTAGAATCCCTCTAATGTCGCGTTTCTGCGTTAGAAGGAACCCGAGTAGACAACTAGTGAATGAGGATGTTCATTCCCTTTGAAACTAGAAGAAGATAAGGGTTAGTTTTGAGGTTAATGGACTGCAAGTGCGTCCATCTCAAGGTCTAGGGAAGGGTCTTCCTAATCATATCAACAAACTAGCAATCCTCGATTGTTAAGGGAGTTAGGGTCACGAGAGGAGCTTCTCCTTGAGTGACTTGAGTAGGAGGAGGCTTGGAGATCGCCCCTGGATGAATCTCTATAATTTCCCTATGAAAACTGTTTTGAAAATGCTTTTGTCAATGATCAACATCGTGGAATTGTCACTTCGTTAAGATCTCTACCAGGGACCTTTTTATCAACTGATTTTCCTCCTATTACAACTGTGTTTTTGTATACAACTTCCGTTCGTTTCATTACATTTCTGTTTTATCACAAACTACACCCCCAAAACTTGGTTTTCTACTTGGTTGTTTATAAAGAAAAACAAAAATCAGTCAAGCTTGTCTCTGTGGGATCGACCCTCTCACCACTATCTGCATTTATTTGTAGCATAGCACTGAATTGAATTCATAACTTTTATGCAGGGCATGCGACGGCTCTGTCATATGTATATCCCAAAAATTAACCTATCTCATTCTCCTCCTCTTTTTCATCGCGATCTCATTCTCTTCTCTCTTTTTTCCATCTCTGTCATCTTCTTCAATCATCTTCTCCCGATCTCTCCTCTTCAATCATCCTGCTCATCTCCTTCATCGACCGCGATCCTTCTCTTCCTTCCCTCCTCTCTCGCCTCGACCTCTCCACCGCTACTGCCGCCATCCAAACCAAGTGAGTAATTTAGCTTCTCTTCCTTAGAGTGTGGCCTCATTCTTCTTGTTTTGAGGTTGTGGTTACTGGTTTGCATAGGATGGATTTGTTGTTTAGGGTGTGGGTTTTGAAGTCCCATGGTTGTTCTCCGGCTGGTCTTGGGCATGGTTTCCAGATCTGAGGTTAGTGACAAGTTGTTCAGATCTGAACAGAAGAGGGCTTGAGGTTCGTTGGTTGGCTTGGATTGTGTAGTTTTTTTTTTAAAGGAACTGGTTGTCCAGATCTGAGGCTTGAGGATTGTGTAGTTTTTTTTTTAAGGTTGAGTATTGTGTAGTTGGATTCGCAGGAAAGGAGAAAAAAAATGCTGGAAATTGTCAAAATTCACTGAAGAGGGAGATCACTGTCAAAATTCATAATTTCGGAAATTTCGGGTATTCCGAAATTATGAATTCGGAAATTCAGGTTCGGAAGCATTTTAATTCGGTTCGGAACGGGATTGAAAATCCAAATTTTGAAATTCCGAATTTCTCAAATTCGGAATTCGGAAATTCGGAATAACCGAATGGACAACCCTAATCACAAGGTCCACAGTTCCAAGAAACCCATGAATGATGGGATCGGTTCGTGGCCATCATCTCATCCATGAACCTTTTATTTTTATTTTTCTCTAAATTTAGATTAAAACGAAAGCTATCCAAAAAGAATCAAAACTCGAACTGAATTGACACTGCACCAAACCGAAAAAGAGGAATCAAATCGAATCAAAAAATTGGGTCGAGTTGAGTCTTAAAAACTGCTTGTTGTTGTGGGTCTAGGCTTGACCCGCAGTTACAAAATGACCCTAATTGTCCCAAATAGGCATACTCTTGTGGTACTTATACGTGACCTGAAATGATTCAAATATGTAAATTTGTTCTATTTTGATTTAGTTAGCCACATTTATTCAATCATAAAATAATTTAATATCTCCAAAATGGATCCTAAAACTTGATATTTTTTTACTCACTCTCTTAATTTCATTTATAAAAGTTTTTATATTATTCTTAATTTTAAATAAAATTTATATTTCTTAGTAAAAGTAATAATCTTTTTCTTTATAAAAAAAATAAGAATTTGAATTCTTATGTTATACATTTATTGGAAAGAAGAGAGTAAACATATGATAATTAATTATTATTTTTTAAATACAAAGGCGGTATCATGTAACAAGGTACCAATTTTAGCGATGCTAAAATATCGTTGCCAAATTTAAAAAGAAAGAAAATTTCCAAAATGATACTTATAGACAAAGTCACATAATAAGCAATTCATTTTAGTTTTTTTTAATTCATCAACAAAAAAAATTATGTTTTTTTTATGTCAATTTTTATATCTACGACTCTTTTTAAACATCATATTTTACTCTCTAAAGCCTCGGGTCGTAGTTGTATCATACTTTTCATTCTTTCGGTTTAATTTTGCAATAAAAAAATCTAATTTTAAGATAATATTTTTTACGAACCAAAAAAAATTCGATTATGTTCCGAAAAAATCAATTTTATTAAATAGAAAAGAACTGATTTATCGGACCGAACCGAACCAATTTTATAAGGTATCCTATTAAATAGGTTTCGATTAAATCGGAGTCCAAAACTCAATGACCTCAACTGAAGCGAAACAATTATGTACCTGAGCTGAAAATGCAATTGGGCGGGATACCCGATCCATGCAACATGGTCATGAACCCAACTATGAACCCTTACTGCATAAACTTTAGAAAAGACTAATGGGTGAGTTCATGACCAGGAACACCAACCACAAACCATCACTAATTTATTTAGCCTTCAATTTTCGTTAATTGTGTTTTTAATGGCAGTAATTCCTAGACGGGACAGATTTAGACGAGTGCCGTTCTAAATTTGAGTGTCCCGTCCCGGGATCTACCCTATGAACATATTTTGTGAACCAAAATTTTGGGTGCAATGTAATGCATTCCCATGATCACATTGGAAAAATCTACCATAAATTATTTACTAAATACTATGTATATGTAGTTTTTTACTTGGAAGAATAGAGAGAACATTTTTCTATAAAAAAAGGTAAAAGTTAATAATCGTAACTCCTAACTCTTAAATACTTAGAAAATGTTTAAATACTATCCCTCCGTTCGTCTAAAAATGACGTTCTCCCCTTTGGCACAGAGTTTAAGGCTAGTACTGTGTGGCCTGTGCAATAACCATCTTGCCCCTCTGTTTTAAATTTTCTTTCGGCCATGTCCATGCAGAGAAAGACGCACACATGGGCCTGATTGACAGGTGCTGGTCAGCCACGCACTGCCGCTTTTCACCAGCTCGCTATGGCTTTCAGAGAATAAATCATCGGCGGTCTTACCTGCTGTGTTTTGGCGTGGGAAGAAATTGGGCGCCCTGGACTTCTTTACATACTGGCATTTTATCGAACACATAGCAGGCACAAAAACGAAAAAACATTAGTAAACAATCAAATCCAAATTCATTAACCCAACAAGCATCTCTTCCTAGCTAATCTTTCCTTACCTCATACCACTTAAATTCCCATTGTATCTGTAAAGCTTCGCCAGCCCAAGATTTGTAATCCCCCGATTTCGCGGCTAGATGCAGAGCACTATTCCCTTCACTGTCCACCTTCCGAAAAATGCTCTCTTTCATGGGATTTCTCCCTATTAAAACCAAGAACTGGTACAACCCGTTTATTTTGATCAGAAGATTCTTTGGTGAGAACATCAGATGATGTTCTTTCAATAGCTTCCCGGACGGAAAATACATCACCGCCGACTTCATCAGGTGGCTTCTCTCCGGTGGATTTTAATCTGGTGTTTTGCAGGGAAAATGGATAGAGAAAATGACAATCGATTGGCTTGCTTTGGCTTGCTGAAATCGGAGAGAAGATGATAAAGGAATGGCAAACGAAGAGAGAGTTATTGGCTTGCTTTGGACACAGGGGTACTCTTGTCAAGAGAAGGGAGTTTTGTCTTGGGAAAGGAAGAACGTCTTCTATTTTGGTCCAAGAATAAAAGGCTAGAACGTCATTTTTAGACGAACGGAGGGAGTAATATATTTCGAGGTGATTGCACTGTACTTTAAAATTTAGATTAATTAAGTTTCCGCTTCCCTCCTTTTCAAAGAGTTAAAAAAAAATAAAAAAGGAGTAATCCCTTTTGTTCTTATCGGAATTAACATGCCTGTTATCGGTGGCACGGTTCACGCCGAGCTACAGTACTTATGGTTAAAAAAATGAGAAGGTAAGCGGAAATAAATGTGGGCGTGGGAATCCACGCACGGGAGTGAGACTGCCTTGACTCAGCCGACCTGACTGACCGGCCACAACCACCGCAAATTGCGCTACTCGTGTGTGGTCAAAAGGAATGCCACTTTGGCATGTACTGCAGTACTAAGATTTTCAATACAAATATAGAAATTAATTAAAGCGAGACAGCGACGGGAATCAGGAAATCGGAAAGAAAAATGAACGAAATTCACTTCACCTTCTTCTTCTCCATTTTCCGCTGGTGGACTAAGTCAGTGCTGACCTCAAAATTGCAATTATTACTTTTATTTTTTTGAACAGAAGAAGAAACACCTTCCACTTGAGCAACTCAAGCTCAAAAACTCAAGCCAGTCTCTCCCTCACTCAGTTCTACTATAGAACAAATCAAATAAAATAAATAATGAAAAGAAAAAAGAAAATTGACTGTGATGATGACCCATGAGCTCAAAGGGCTGCCAAAGGGTGAGAGGAGAAGAAATCCCCCATGTCTTGAAAGTAGTCATCGGCCTCTTCCTTTAATAACTGATCAGCGTTGTCATGATCTCCAAATCTAAAATCTTGAACTTCATGATCATGGCAGTCAAGAAATATCAGGCCACTCAAATCTCCCAAATCTTGGTGTTGCCGATCATCATCATCTAACATTATTGTACTTGTAGCTAATGTTGACCAATCAGGAACGACGTCGTCACAGTAATAAGGAGTTGTAGTGGTATTACTAGGAATGATAATATCATCAAAAAGTGATGGTGCTGCGCTCGAGAAATCAAACAACTCATCTACCAACGGCATGTCGTCTGCTGCTGCTGCGCTTGACAAGTAGTCATCTTGGAACATTGTACCACAGCTACTAGTCTCTACCTCTGCTTGCTCCTCCCTTGATCTGAAGTTAAGGACCGATTTCGGAGAGGAAATCATCTGGTTGAACGTCGACGACGAGTCGTCTCCCGAATCATAACTTGAAACTGATTCTGATAATAACAATTTCTTCGCCTCCTCCTCTTCTTCTTTTGCTCCTTCGTCTTGTTGATTTTCTGGCCGCGGTGGCGCTGGAGGGGTGATGAAGTTCGTTAAAGCATCGGCTCCGCGGAGTTGAATTGCAGCGTTATCATAGACCATAGCAGCCTCCTCCGCAGTGTTATAAGTGCCCAGCCACAAGCGTACGCGCCTCGCAGGATCACGAATCTCAGCCGCCCATTTACCCCAAGGCCGTTGTCTCACTCCCCGGAACTTCCTACAACCACCATCACCACCGGCTGCGGATTTTGCTTTGGCTATTTTGTGGGGTTTCGCTGGTGATTCGGCAGTATTCGCGCATCTTTTCCGGCCATCAGATTTTTTGTTGTCGTTTTTGGAGGAAATTGTTTCGTTGCGGCAACTACTAAGAGACGGCTGGATTTTGACCTCATTGACAAAGCGTTTAACTCGATGCCTACCACAAAACAACTGATCAATATCTCTGTTGTCTTCTTCGTCGCTGGAAGAGTCCGTGGCATATGGGTCGGTGGTTGATATCCGGACAACTCTTGTACTTGGTCGGTTCTGACATGATTTGGAATAGGGAGAAGAAGATTTCTTAGGATTCAAGGAAGATTTAGTGTAGTATTTTTGTGTGACGGTTTTATGTTCTGTAAATTTAGTCGGACATAGGATACTTTGATGGTCAAAGAACATGGTTCACTTCTGATCTTTTAATTATCAGTGGGCTAAATCCTTAAACCTGGGGGGAAACGAAATCGTAAAGAAGAAGAAAGGGAGCATTAATAAGAAAAGGTGAAAAGACAAATCTTTTTGTTATACAGAGTATAATGGGCCGGTGTGAGGGAGAGGGGGAGGGAGAGGGAGAGGGAGAGTCCCAAAAAGAGAAAATTGAGAGAAAATTAAAGAAAGATTTGAGAAGCCCAAATTAGGAACATGAATATTGACCAAGATTCTTCCCGCGCTCGCGATAAATATAGTAGTTACCGGAGAGGAGAGGAGAGGAGAGGATCGGTTTCGGTGGGAATTAAATGAATGGAATCAATATTATCATTATTAACTCACAAATATCGGATCTTATAGTGATAGTGATTTCATTCATTCATCAGCCGCAATTGGGAGTAAAATACTATCTCCTCTTTCTTTAATTAAAACATAATTTTAAATTCTATAAATCTGTGTGAAATGTCTACCCAATGAAAAGAATATGATTGATAATGATTTTTATTTAATTTTTCCACAAAAATTTAATTGAATATTCAGGTTGGGGGCCGGTTTCTAATTCAATAAAAATTACTAAATTTTTAAAAAGAAAGGAGGATGTGGCAAATTGGTTTTAAACTTATGATATTAAGGAAGACAATTATGTATCTAATTATTGACACGAGAAAGTATAAATATTTTATATTCCCTTCGTTTTTTTTAAAAATGATTTTGCCTATTAACTGTCATTTTTTATTTTCAAGATCATTTTTTGTATTTTCAAGATCATTTTTGTAGTCAATGATAAAATCAACCCTAAATAATTTTAAATTAACCATTTTTAGAGAAAAATTAAAAAGAAATGGTTCATAATTAATAAGGGTAGTTTAGTCAAAAATTATACAATAAATGTAATTTAATGATTGTATTGGTTATTGTGAAAACTGAAAAATGGATAGTTAAAAAAAAACAAAATGAGTACTACAATACATATAATATATATTTCCTCCGTCTAAAATTGGATGTCGTATAAGTAGAAAAAAATTATGAAAGAATGTTGTTTTGGTTAAAATTTTGGTTCCCTATGCTAAATTTTTTATTTCCTATGCCGAAATTTCGGTTTCTCATGAGGCTTTGAAGAATGTTGTTTTTTTTCTCCTGTAAATGTGATTGATTCAAGAGTTTAGGGAGCCAAATTTATTGCTTTAATAATGTGACATAATTATCACTTTAATATGTGGAATTTATGAAAAACGGCATTCAAATTTTGATGAATAGAGTATTATATATATATATAGAAGCGATTTCGTCCGAATTTCAATACAATTTTCAGTTTTTATGAAACGAGAACCAGATTATATCGTGTAAGTTCGATTTGGTCACAATTTAGCTTTTACAGTTTTCTAAGAAAAAATAGTAGACTGAATGGTTCGATTTCAGTTCGGTTATTTACACTAGCAGTACTTAGTACGAAGCCCCGACAGTAATTAAATTATTATTTTGGGGGCAGGCAGGTCACACCAGAGCTGGTGGGTGGGTCGGGCCGACAATTCCGGGAGGTCTACCACCTAGAATGAAAACGTCCGCCGCATCTTTATCACCGAAAAATGTGCTCTCGGACTCTCGCGGCAACAGTTGATCATCTGGGCCCCACAGAGGGATTTACCCAATCGACGACAAACAGCAGCTGCTGACTCAGCGTAAGTGGATACGACTCCGGTCTCGATACCAGTGATGGGTGGTCACGTGAGGCCCAAGATACCCGGATGGTCCGCTATTATTTAATAATTTTAAAGTTTAAAACTTTAAATTGGTGTTGGTCAAATTGCAGGATTAGAATTAGGAACACGTTGGCACAACTTTGACCAACAAGATATTGCAATTTTTGAAATTGACAAAAAAAGATTTCCACGAGTCTCATTGTCTCACCACAGGCCACTAAAATAAAATAAAAATTGTTTTTGCTTTTTCTTTTTGGGTATATACATATACGCTCTCGTTACTCTTCGAGTAGAACACTCGTATCTTTCAATTATCGTTGAGATTTAAAAAAGTAATTTACATTTTTCTCTTCATTTTTAGTATCAAACTCAAATATAAAAATACAAATTAAAAATGAATATTTTTTTAATATTCAGCCCCAACAATATTGGTAAGTTGCGGATTGGTTGATGTGTGATAATACAAACAAAGCACTTCAAGAGTAATTACGATTTTTTATCATTAACGAGGGAGTCCCGATATATATACCTCCCGATATATATCATTACCAGTAGACAAGACTACATATACTGGCTCTACTAGGTAAGTATACTACTTATACGACATAATAAGGAAACTATCGGGTAGAGAGACAGGTATCGGTAATGGTTGACCAAATCCAAACGACACGTGTCTAAGGTGACCCACAGGGCGAGGTTATAAATATCCGCCTATCACCCCTTCATACGGGGATACACAGATGCACATGCGTACTGAAGCTCTGCCGCGTAACTACCCAACTACCTACCCCAACCCGATAGTTTCCCTTACTACTTATTTTCATCATGTATACTAACTTGATTGTCGGAACCTCTACGCCGGAAACCCCTTCAGGCACTTTGCAGGTGGTGTAAGATTAGCAAGACAGTCCACATCAGCATGTCAGATTACAAAATAGTCCTCACCTCAAATCGAGAATTATCAATGTGAATACAGATAATCATAAAGCAACGAGGGATATTTTGGTAAATGTAAGGCCCTTGGCATGGGTTGGTTCATAACTCTCAACTAGATTTTTTTTACAATTTACTTTAGTTTTTACTGACAAGTAACGTGCCAGGCAACCTTGAGTTGGGTGCAACAATATGTTAGTGTTTCGTTTGTACGTCTCTGGGCTTCTTTCTCTGTTCAGTAGCCTTTCTTGTTTCTACCCATGTTGGACGGTCCGGCTCCATCCGCCCGGTTAGGACACCATAAATTTTAAGATTTCAGTGTTAACTGTTATGTGGGATTAATTAATTGGCCAGTCACAACGTATTTTGGGGAACCCGAAATAGAGCACTTCCCTCAAAACTTGAAAAGTTTAACTAGAAATTGTTCCATAATTTAACAAATCATTGGATACATGAGACCCACTAAACGCGATACATGAGACCCACTAAACGCGATGAGTTGGAAAAATTATATAGTATATTCGGTAACTTATTTAAGCGTTCATTTTTTACAATAATTATATTTGAACTAATAAGATTTATTTTTCTTAAGAAAAAAAAAATATTGTTTATGAAAGCAACGGGAATAATGAGATTTATTAAAACTTAATTTCATTGATGTTGAAACAAATTATAAATCAAGATTCTAAATTTATATTACTATGTTTAATTACTATTTAAATAAACGCATTTCTTTGAAATTTTATTAACGTATAGTACCTTATTTATTTGAAATATATATATATATATATATATATATATATAATTATAATGAGAGTTCGGATCAATAGTTATATAATAAATATTTTATATATTTTAAACATGATTAATTTTAATTAAAAAAATTAACTTTTTTGCATAGAAATATAATAAACATTTTTCAAGGGTTTTTATGGGTACATGCTTTAAGAGTTTTTTTAATCATTTTTTTCAAAAAGTGAGATAAATCTTTCCCCACTTTAAGTCTTTAAATTCCTACTTTCTTTTGGATTTCTCTTAATTTATGCCATAACCAATTCCCACGTTCCCACTTAAAAAATTGATTTCCTACTTATTAAGTTTATAAAAACACTTTTATTGTTAAAAAGAATTACCTTGACTTGACTTTTTCATGGCCGGAGGGCATTTGGGCGGGTGCTGGGCCCATAAAGGATGGACCCCCGGGCCGGATAAAAGAGAAAAAGTTGGACCATGATGGGCGAAGACACAGCTTCTATTGAACAGCGGTAGACACATGGAATGAATTGCTTCCGGAGAAGGTTCTGTAATTAATCCGTGAGGTTTCGTAATTAGATTGTAACACATTACTATAAGTCAAATTTTAAGAAGAATAATTATTTGTTACGAAAATAAAACGAGAGCTATACGAATAAAATGATACGAATATAGTACGAACTTGATACGTCTTAATTAGCTTACTAATGAGTTGCCAAACCAAATGAACAAAGTAATGACACCTCATCACTTAATCCTATTACGTATAAATATTAGGTAAGATAGAGTTAAGAGACATAAGTCTTATTTGCTAACCAAAAACAAATAAAAGAGAGAAGATTAGCTAGAAAGGGATGACCGAACAAGAGAAGTGAAATCCTTGGAAAAAAAATTAAAGGTGAAGTAGCTTTCGCAATTAGTAGCTAATAAATTCATTCTTTATCTAAATTGATGTGCTGAGAATATAGAAATTGAGAAAATTTACTAAATTTGTATGTATAAATTTCAGCCAAGAATAGAAAAATTACAGGGGTGGAATGAAATTGCTTTGCAAACTTAATTGATTTATCACTAATATTTGTGAAATTGAAAGAAATTTGTCTATTTGATGGGTGTTGGTGCAGTTTGGAGTTGTAAAAAATAACTCTCAAAATTCTGGAAAAATATTCAAAAAATATGTACAGTTTAGTCCCTGCATCAGGATCGAAAAGTTGTTTTTAGAATTTTAATGATTATTTTGCGTACGAGTAGATTTAATATCAAAGCATTATATATATGTTCTTGATTAAATGCGCCTTCCTTAGTCGATGGCCTACTGATAAATTGTACTTTCGGATGATACTTGTGAAATCCTTATCGAATATTCTGAGTATGCTTGTTGTCTTTGATGATACTTGTAATGTTGTTACACATTAGTGAGATATTATATTATTTGATAATATTGAAATTGATTGGATAAAATTAAACCTCTTAATTAAACGGGCCGTTCGTAGGATCGGTTCGGTCCAACCCGTCTATATAAAAAGAACGAACCTGAACTCTTAGATTTTAAGCCCGTATTCAGGCCCGGCCCGACCCTTATTAATTATATTATATATATATTACAATTTATGTATCCCCTTTCTAACCTTTTCTAACCCTAAACATTAGCAGCCATCCCAATACAACTATCTGGAATTCAACCTCATTTATTAACTCTTGTAAGTTTGACTTCTACTGTTTCTCAATTGAATGATCATCAAAATAGCAGGTCTGTTCATGGATTTATTTTGAGGAGAGGTTGGTTTTTGAAAGATGTTATAATTGGTAATGTTGTCGTGGGCATGTATTCCAAACTCGGTCTTAACTTTCGTTTCATTTCCAGCATCACTAATGTATTCAAGTACCCATTTTCTCCTTAAATTTGTTTTCATACGTGGGTTTTCTGGTTCACTGCACCTACTGGTCACACTCTGCACCTCGAGGTCCACGGGCGGCCCGTTTACTAAAAGGGTTGAATTTGGGTCATAAAAATTGGCCCATTAAAATCCGACCCGTCTCAATTTTTAGAGGGCTTATCGAAATTTGGCCCAGACCCGGCTCATCCAATTAGCAGGTCTAGATAAAGCATATATGAATGGTTTTGAGATAAGTAATGGGTAAGACATTTTCATGATTGGATTTCGAATTCTTTGTCATTATGCGCGCGTTATGAATTTTATGAGAGTATAAGGAGGTTGGCTTATCATGACAGAAGGACTTTTAACCTATTAACCGGCGATGTGGGGGTCATGAACCACGTCGGTCTGAAGGATACCTAGCATCGTATTACTAGTTTTGTGAGCGAATTATATTATGATATATTGTGAGCCTTAACTCGTGCATTTGATTCTTTACTTATACTATGATACTACTCATAAATGTTTGATGTTCCTATAATTTTTTGAATATCTAAATTTTTAATATTAACTCTATTCACTGGTTCGCTTACATGGACGTTGTTGAATTTCTTTTCAGGTAGTTTGGCTTGTATGAAGTCTCCTCACTACGTATGCGAGTTCTGCCATTAGGAAATTAATTTGGTGTATTTGTTATTTGAAAATAGAGTTGGTTTAAGCTATTGATGTATTTTGGGAGGAATCATGTAAAAACAATTAATTTATAAAATAAAAATGTTTTTCAAAAATCGCTTCTGCATTGTTATCGTTAAATTGTAACACGAGTTATGGTAATGAGGAGTTTATTGTGTGACTTAGTTTCGAGCTTCCCAGACTAGAGTTCCGTTCTAAGTGGTCATGTTTGTATTCGGCTAACCTAGTAGTTGGGCGCTAGTGTTTCATAAACTAATTATGATGTGTGACTTTAGATATTTTCTCATACTTACATATACACCTCTTCATTCAAAAGATTTTTATTATTTATACACTGATTATGTGTTTCGCTCGTCTTTTGCTCAACACAGACCTCAACTCCTTACTTATTTTGAGCTTATTTAAAATATCTATCTCGTATTTAACATAAATGTTAGTCAAATAAGACCTTAGTATATAAGCTCACTTATAACCATTTCACTCTTTCCCTTTTCTCTTTTCGGCCGGACCTAAATAAAAGAAGAAAAAAATATTATAGTTAGTCCCTACCATTTGAAACCTCAAATTTTAGCCTTTGATGTTTCCACACAGTTTAAACTTTAGTTTCTGTCGTTAATATTTTCATCCAAAACCCTAGTAGAGCATTAAAAAATAAATTTTTATTAAAGTATTATTAAAAAATAAAAAATATATAAAAAATGCAGAAAAATGAAGATTGATTTTTTATGATAATATTTTATGATAATTAAAAGAATAATTAAAATAAGAGATAGTAATAAATTATAAAAAAAAAATAGAGGAAAGTAAAAATATTAGATAAAAATTAAAAATTTATAAAAAAGTAGTAAGAATATATAATGAATTGGTTAGCTACTTAGCTTTGTTGACTAAAGGTATTAGTTAGCTATTAGTTTTTTCATAATTTTTTGAAATTAGTATATATTTTTACGAATTATTTATCTAATATTTTTACTTTCTTATATTTTTTGATTTTTTAATAATCTCTTACTTTCTCTTGTTTTTATTATTAAAAAAATTTATCATAAGAAAATCAAACTCCATTTTTTTATAATTTTTGTACTTTTATTATATTTTTTAATAGTATTGTAATGTAAAAAATCAGTTTTTAATGTTGCAATAGGGTTTTGGAAGGGAATTTGAACGGTAGGGACTAAAGTTTAAAATTTATGAAAATGTCAGGGATTAAAGTTGGGAGTCTCAAATATTAGGGACTAATATTTCGAGATCCTAAACTTCAGGAACCTTAGAATATTTTTTTCATAAAAGAAAATAAAAATGGTTTGAGTTGAATACGAGTTTATAATAGAGCAAGAGTTCTAACTCTTTTTTTGTCAAATGATTTATTTTGATTTTGAATTAGTGATACTATTTTGTTCCAATTTTAGGGATATCATTTGTGTTTCTTGTTTAGAACTTAATAATTGGTTTATTAAAAAAAAAAAAAAACTTCTCATTTCATATTCAATACGTATGCATAAAAATATGTTTTCTTAAATATATAATCAAAGTAAGACTGTTTTCTTTTTTCTTATTTTTTTTTTATAAAATTACATTAAGTCATTACGCCAATTTAAGTTTAACACTCCATTTATGATATGGGAATTTGTGAGTTTATTAGGGAAAAAAGTTTGAAATGAATAATTTTCTAAATAGTTAGTGTTGTCCCCTAAAAATTAACAAACAATTAGATTAAAAAGAATATTTGTTATTTAAGACGTTAAATAAATCATGATATATTATCTCAGATTGAATCAATTACTGCATTTTATCAGGAGAAAATGAGAAATGACAAAAATATGTAAAATCGTTTATATGTATCAACTAAGTAGTTAATATCATTATAAGTGTCCTTCCATACTTATAAGCTATGTATAAAGTGTGAGTTTAGATCTTTTCTTATACTTACTAAGAGGGCGTCAATTTAGTTCCAAACTCACTTAGTCCCATTATTTGTTAGTTTTCATGATTGTGTTCATGGCCATGATTCTTCTCGGAATCTCTTTGTTTTTTTTAAATAAAAAATAAATACCATATCCAATTTTAGACCGGTCTAGCCCTACACCCGTTTAACTTCACATTCGAGATCGAGATCAATTTCCAGCCCCATTTATAAACGGATTGGGTTTAGACTCGTTCTGAATATTGGCGAGACTAAATATTTTGCTTCCAAGATACAACCCGTGGTATCATTTTATCACCCTAATACTTACACTTGTTATTCATTTAATATATTCTTATATACTTACATAGCGGCCATGAGCTTTGACTGCCACCAGTTCAATACGGGTTTCGGCCCTTTTTTTATCCTCGCCTTATTTATAGTTTTTATCCAATACTTAACATTAATGTTACTATGTTAGTCTAAACAAGACCTTAAGCATCTCACTCTTTCCCTTTTCTCCTTTTTTTTTCTCTCTCTTGGCTGAACCTAAATAAAAACTATAAAAATGAAGTCAAAAAGTAAAGTGGTAAGCAAGTGAGCCGGGCAAACTTGACTTTTAAGTACAAAACTGACCTAGAACAAGAGCAAGAGTTAGTTCCTAAAAACGTAGGAAATGTAAGGGATTTTTTTTTTTATTCTGAATAAGTTGTGTTTTTTATCTAGATGATAGTTTTTTTTTTCATAATAAGAGTAAGAAAATTTTCTTTTTTCATTCAAAATTTCATATTCAATACATATGATGAAAAACTATGTAAAGAGTAGACTAAAAATATTTTTTAAAATAGTATAATCGACGTAAGATTATTATTTTATTTTTTTTTTATTTTTAAAATGACATTAATTAGAATCATTACGGAGTTTAAGTTTAATACTACTTCATTTATGCTGTGGGAATTTATGCGTTATTTAAACAAGATGAGTGATTAGTGACTAACTACCATTAATTACGTACCATACTTTTGACAAACATGCTTTAATATTAACCCTTGTCTCACTTGCCTACTACATATGCAGCCGTTGACCCTCGCCTTCGTCCGCCCTAATCTCTATACCAAACAAATAAAATAATAAACAGAAACAAATAAAATAGTACTTGTACCGCTACTGCTCAATTCATGGCATTGGCATTGATGCATGGACTTTGCTTCTCAATCATTATCTAACAGTCTCCTTGCATGTGGATGCTGCTGTCTCAAGCAACAATACAGCTCATCCTCATCATCACCACTTCTTCTTTCATCATTCAATTCAATTCAATTCCATTTCTTTATTTTTTTTGTCTCATTTCCTTAAGATTCTTCCTCACTCAAGCTCTTCCCCTTGCTTCTCTGTTTCAACCTTGGAAGATGAATTAATGGTGTAGAGGAAAGAGCTGTGAATCTTCTGTAAGTTATCAGTACAGTTTTCCTTCAATCTCTATTATTTTCTGCTACATATTTTTCTTTTCGGTTAGTCAGATAAATTTCTTGTTTTCTTCATTTTATTCTAAAGTTTGGCACTTTTATTCCCTGCAAACATAGTGGTTAGGCAAAAAAATGATGCAAAAGTCAATATGGCAACTGGGTTTGCTTAAAGCTGTGAACTTTTGACCAGTGGCTGATACCTTCTCCTTTTTCTTTAGAAAGATGTCAGAAATAAGAATTTTCCCCCAATTCAGAATGATATAACGTTCTACTAACTAATGTAGAAATTCTAATTGTAATTTTCTTGAAATTCATGTACTTGCAGTTTTGTTTAGAAATACAGAGAAGATGAAGAAGCTACTTATCATTTTCTCTGTAATTCTCTTGTCTGGATTGGTTTTCTTGCCTGCCATTGCTGAACCAGATAAAGATAAACAAGCTTTACTTGATTTTATCCACAACATTCACTCTTCCCACCCTCATATCTGGAATGCTACATCTTCTGTCTGCAATAACTGGGTAGGAGTGACCTGCGATTCTAATCACTCAAGAGTCATAGCTCTTAGGTTGCCTGGATTAGGATTGCATGGCTCGATTCCGCCAAACACCATCAGCAGGTTATCAGAAATTCAGCTCCTAAGCCTCAGATCCAATGGGATTTCAGGATCTTTCCCTTCTGGTTTCTCCAAACTCAAATCCTTAACCACCCTTTATCTTCAGGGCAACAAATTTTCCGGCCCATTGCCTTTGGATTTCTCAGTTTGGAAGAATCTGACAGTTCTTGATCTTTCCAATAATGGGTTTAGTGGCAGCATCCCAATTTCAATCTCAAATTTGAGTGTCCTCACATCTCTGAATCTTGCCAACAACTCACTCTCAGGTCAAATTCCTGACATAATTGTTCCTACTCTGCAGCAGATAGATTTTGCAAACAACAACCTGACAGGAACTGTGCCTAAATCTCTTCAAAGATTCCCAAGTTGGTCATTTTTTGGAAATAATCTTTCATTAGATAATTATGCTCTTCCTCCGGCTCTTCCAGTTCACCCGCCGAGCTCCCAACCATCAAGGAAACATACCAAAATAAGCGAACCTGCAATTCTGGGGATCGTGTTAGGTGGTTGTGTGATGGGGTTTGTGGTTATTGCTCTGTTGATGATTTATTGCTATTATAAGAGAGAAAAGGAAATCAGGACAGGAACAACAACAGTGGCAACTACCTCAAAAAAGGCCAAATTGGAAGGGTCTTTGAAGGAAAAACTCTCAGAAAACCAAGACAAGGATAGCAAGTTCGTGTTCTTTGAGGATACAACTCTTGCATTTGACTTGGAGGATTTGTTGAGAGCATCTGCTGAGGTTCTTGGGAAAGGAACATTTGGTATAACTTATAGGGCAGCTCTTGAGGATTCAACTACAGTTGTGGTGAAGAGATTGAAGGAAGTTAGCGCCGCGAAAAGAGAGTTCGAGCAGCAGATGGAGTTGGTTGGAAACATTAAGCATGTCAATGTTTCTGGTTTGAGGGCATATTACTTTTCAAAGGATGAGAAGCTTATTGTTTATGATTTCCACCCACAAGGGAGTGTTTCTAGTATGTTACATGGTAAGTCCAAAAACTTCTCTTTTCTTTTGTTCTTGTTTTTCAATCGCTTAGTTATACAGGCTCCGCTACCCTGTCTACGAATAACTGAAATCAAAAGTCCTGATTTGTGAGTGAGTCCGAGGATCTGGTATTTATTTAGTTCTCAACATTTTGCAGGTAAGAGATCGCGGGAGGGTCAAGCTCCCTTAGATTGGGAAACAAGGTTGAGAATTGCAGTTGGTACAGCTAGGGGCATTGCTCATATCCACACACTCAATGGTGGGAAACTTGTGCATGGAAACGTAAAAGCTTCAAACATATTCCTCAACTCTCAAAGCTATGGTTGTGTATCAGATGGTGGTTTGGTAACGTTGATGACCCCAGTGCCCCCAGCTATGTTGAGAGTTGCCGGCTACCGCGCGCCGGAGGTGATCGACACCAGGAAAGCAACACAAGCATCTGATGTGTACAGTTTCGGGGTGGTGCTGCTTGAGCTACTGACAGGGAGATCTCCGATACACGCTACGGGTGGGGAGCAAGATGTGATTCATTTGGTGAGATGGGTGAATTCTGTGGTGAGAGAGGAGTGGACTGCTGAGGTATTTGATGTGGATCTTTTGAGGTATCCAAACATAGAAGAGGAAATGGTGGAAATGTTACAAATTGGAATGGCTTGTGTGGTGAGATTACCAGAGGAAAGGCCTAAGATGGGTGATGTGGTGAGAATGGTGGAGGAAATCAGGCAAGCAATTGGCAATGAGAATAATCAACCACCTTCTTCTTCTGGGACTGTTTTAGAAAGTGCTGCACCTAAAGTAGGAAGTAGTAGCAGTAGCTCCATCTCAACTCCAACTTAAGAATATTGGTTTTTGAGATAGACTCGAAGTCGAGACCCCACTGATACTTTTC
This sequence comes from Viola odorata, assembly GCA_963691705.1. Lineage (NCBI taxonomy): Eukaryota > Viridiplantae > Streptophyta > Magnoliopsida > Malpighiales > Violaceae > Viola > Viola odorata. The sequence goes on from OY829543.1 coordinate 9,070,517, forward strand.
AATAGGCAAATAACTAATGAATTATACACCTATTGAAAAAGATATTGATTTTACTAATTGGTAAAATTGTTTTCTTTCTTTTTTTAATGACTTTTCTGAATTAGTCTTGAATTTTGCAATTTGCTTTAATGGGGTTTGTTTGCTTGTGATCCTAAGTTGGGTCATTGGCTAGGTATATCTTTAGTATTTAGGGGGCCTTACCATTTTTGTGGTAATGGAATTGAATAGTGTTGCTTGTATTATGAAAATCATTCAAATCTCTTTCTTGAAATGTCACAATTGACTTGCATGCAAGTGCTATGCATCATCTGCAACTCTAATGTTATAATGGCAAGCCAAGTTATACGCAGTTTTATCGCCTGCGATGATGCCATTTAACAGTTCGAGTTTCTTATAGTTTGCCTCAAGTGTCTCCCTGCTTGATCAAAAGCTTCTCCTCGCATTCCAATTGTTTCTGCAAGCACAATTAAGGAAGAGTTGATTAGAGCATTTGCATATTCACAAAAAAACAACTAATTCAACAACTGTTTCTTCCACTTGAACAAACGTAGGGACTGTAGGGATCTCTATGACTCAAAATGACAAATGTAGGGATTCTTATGGTTATTAAGCCTATCACTTATACACAAAATATGAATTGTTTTCGGATTAAAAAAATGGTTTTTTTTATGAAGAAGTCATCGAGACTTTAAATATTATGTATACATAAATTACAAAAGAATCTTATAGAATAGTGTTTTTAATTACTCTCCCTCCGGTCCGAATTAAATGACGTTTTAGCATTTATTTTTACTGTTTCGGAACGTATCTTAAAGCGGCCGGAACAGTCACTATTTGAAACAATTTTGCCCATAATTTTTCTCGGAAGTACGTTAAGGATTAAGGGTTAAATACAAAAAAAGTCCCTGCAGTCTAATTGATTGACTTTTTTCATCCCTCTGTTTTTTTTGAACTATTTTTAGTACTCCGAGTCAATAAAATGACTTTTCTCATCCCTCACCCTAACGGCGTCAACGTTTTCTGTCAGCTTGCTGACGTGGCACGCCACGTCAGCAAAAGATCAAATCTTGCATGAGGTTGGGTTCGAACCCATGACCTCATACCAACTGAGCTCCACAACTTTTGTGTTAACATGTAATAAATTCTGACTATTACTTCTCATGTTTTTCAACAATAACACTCAAACATTTTCATGAGGTTGGGCTCGAACCCATGACCTCATGCTTGCCTTGCGCTCTACCAACTGAGCTACACGGCTTTTGTGCTATCAAATCTTGCATTTCTTTTATATATTTAAATATATAAAAAAAATTGATAATAGTTTGTCCTATAAAATTTAAATATATAAAAAAAATTGATAATAGTTTGTCCATTAAAATTTAAATATATAAAAAAATTGATAATAGTTTGTCTATTAAAATTTTAATTTTTTTTATAATAGTTTATCAATTTTATTTATATATTTAAATTTTAATGGACAAACTATTATCAATTTGTCCATTAAAATTTAAATATATAAAAAAATGCAAATAAATAATTAGAAGTACTAATAGCCCACCCATAATTAAATTTATATATAATAAATATATGAACAAAACATATATATCTTATTTGAAAATTTAAATATTAATAATTTTATAATAAAATTTAAATATTTAACATCATAATAATTAATAATTTAAAACAAACTCGGGTCGAGAGATGATCTGCACAGAAGTTGGAAATTTTTTGAGTGTTATTGTTGAAAAACATGGGAAGTAATAGTTAGAATTTATTACATGTTAACACAAAAGTTGTGTAGCTCAGTTGGTAGAGCACAAGGCAAGCATGAGGTCATGGGTTCGAACCCAACCTCATGCAAGATCTGGTAGCATGTGTTTAAGATTTGATCTTTTGCTGACGTGGCGTGACACGTTAGCAGCCGGTGACGTGTCAGTGACACGTGTTACGCCACGTCAATTTTTGTGTGACGTGGCATGCCATACAGAAACTAGTGCCGTGTCAGGGACACGTGGCATGCCACGTCAGCAAGCTGACGGAAAACGTTGACGTCGTTAGGGTAAGGGATGAGAAAAGTCATTTTATTGACTCGGAGTACTAAAAATAGTTCAAAAAAATAGAGGGATGAAAAAAGTCAATCAATTAGACTGCAGAGACTTTTTTTGTATTTAACCCAAGGATTAACGTACGTTCGAAAAAAAGTACGAATTTTTTTGGGGTCAAATAGTGAGTCATCCGGCCTCCTCAATATGCGTTCCCTACTGAATATTGGGATGCGAGGAAGTCATTTAATTCGTACCAGAGGGAGTACATAATAAAATATCATTGTGTATCACTTAATAAAACTTGATTTATACCTGTTGATAAGATATTGGAATGAATTAATGCAAAATTATACAGTATACTCCAACAATTAAATCATATTACTTTTTAAAAATTCCTTTTCATGCTTTACTTTAGTAATTACACATAAAATCTTACCCTTTTCTTTTTAACTAACATCTAATGCCCCTTTAGAAAACAATGCTTTTAAGTAAGGTTTTAAAAACTAAACTGAAAGATTAAATCGGGGAGGTAAAAGGTTCATAGTCTAAAAATTAAACTAAGATTGAACCATTCAATCTAATTAATAATATTACATGTTTTCATATATATTTAAATTGTAATTTTTTTTATTTAATTTACTAAGTAATTATCAATTTTGAAGTTTTTTACGAAAACATAAACTCAATTTTCTTTTCAGTGCTACAACTTCTGATATTTAAGGGATATTTGTTCATTCTTTTATAGATTCGGAGAGTCGTTGAATTATAGTCCCATTCATATTATTTTATTGATAGATATGTGGACTAAGAAAAAAACAATCTAAATAAGGATTCTATCAGATTCTCCATTTTTTACGATATTTATTTCGAACGAGCCGAACAAGTATATTTGATATTTTATAAATACGTTTACATAATGTGTAACCCGAAGGGAAAGAAAAAAATGAATAAATAGTTTTTAATTCAAAATAAATAAGAAAATATAAAAATTATAAATTTGACACAATTTTGATGCTATATTTTGCCACATTGCGCAATCCAAATGGTTGATATTTGCACAATCTTGTCCCCAAAATTTGAGATTGATACAATAGTTGGATTAAAATTTATGTCTATTTGAAATTTTAAGTAAAAATAAAAAATAAAAATAAACCGAAAACCGAGGCCGATTCATACGGTCCATCAGTTAAATCAATCAGGTCACTAATTTTTTACGAGTTCAATCAAAATTCAATTTTTAGATTAAAACCGGACTAGTCCTTAATTTTAGCAGTTGAACTAGCCAGTTTGGTACATGTTTTAAAATCATGCTTTTAATGCTATTTTTAGAAACTAGAGATCAAATCTTACATTTTTTAAAACTTAAAACTAATAATTACTTTTCAAAAATCGGTTTTAATGTTATAGATTTATAATGTTTTTTTGTGTGAAAATAAATTTATAATGTTAATCAATCACACAACTTTGCTCCTAATTTATTTTTGGGTACGCCGCTGTGGGCCTGTTGACAGGATTGAATGAATACCTGGTTTTGGTTGGATATGGATGCTGGTACTATTGATTGGGTATGACATGCATGAGATTTAGCCCAGCCCAAATCAGGCTTTGATAAAACTAGCACACAACTAGTATCGAAGAAAGTTTTAAATTAAACGGGGGCTAGTAATTATTAACCACAAGAACAAGAAAGGAAAAAAAATGTGCAGCATTTCTTATGCGTCGTCGACGTTGATTCATCATCATCATCATCCCAATTGCTCAATTCCTTCGAAATTGAGAGCCTTCCAGTTCCAGCAGGGGCGGCGGCTCCGTTCAGATTCCTTGTCCAAATCCACTTTAAGATCAGTTGGCGGTTTAAGAATAGTGTCCGCAAAATCCTCTAAGAAGGAGGCAGGTGGTGGTGAGGTATCTTCCTCCGGCGAAGATGAATGGCTAACCAGACTACCTGACAAGACAAAGCCTTTCTATTCTCACAGCTTACCCTGCATTGAAGCTTGGCTTAGGGTTTTAGGGTTTTACCAGAGCAAGGAAGATCCTGCCCTCTGGTTCATAGAGAAACCTCAGTGGCAAGCGCAGCTATCACTCGACGTCACTGACCTCTTCATTAGGTAATCCTTCTTTCTGCTCTTTTCAATTCGTGTCTGTCAATCAATTTCTGCAACATGCTCGATTTTTGCACAGCCTTTGTTAATGGAAAAAAAAGTTTGTATAGGAAAGTTATCAACATGATATATTGGTGTAAACCTCATTTCATTTTAGTTGATTACTGAAATTGATGCCGCCACTAATTGTTTGGGGTGCTCTCACGCTTTATTACTGCTGGGAAATCTATGTTATTACTTGGAAATGGGCTTGCATTGCATTCCCTTTGTTTTCCTTCGTTTCGAACTAATGTTGGCAATGACATCCTTAATATATGTTTAAGTTGATATTTGTCCAGTTTCTAGATCAGCATATTTGAAGAAAATGGTTTCAAATTTTCCAAGCTAGTTTTCTGTAACAGATGATAAAATGGATACCCTGTTGCTGAGCATTCATTTGTGTGGATGAAGTTACTAGAATATAACTTTGAAAGGCTGATGGCATTTTGTAGGATCATTGTTTCTTCTCCCTTAAAGTTTTCAGAAAAGTCATCCTTGCTCATTGATCATGTAAAATAAATAGAATCTTTTACATTAGCATGGGTTGGCACTAAGTAATGGGAGTACATAATTGGCAACGGTTCAATTTATAGAACTTAGAGTTGTCAATTAAGGACAATGGGAAATCTGATGGTTACTGTTCATTGCATGTTGTTTCACACACCAACTCCCAGGTTAGTGTTGATTCCAATTGGGATTGCTAACTGGCAGTGCAAAAGCCCTGGTTTCTTGTCTGATCCTGTTGCATTTAGAAAATGAGTTCTCAACTTAGCTTCTGGTTTCTAGGACCATGTACCTTTGTCCTCTGCAACAATGTGTATAGACCCTTTTGTTTACCTGTGTCAAACTGGAAGGTTTGTTTCGGCAGTCAAGGATATGATGGCTCTCATTTGAGAGTAAGACAAAATCAATGTTTATTAGATCTGGTTAGATTCCTAAGCAGCATAATGGATCCTTGAAAAAGAAGTCATAAACATGGCTCGTCATAAAGCTTACTCTTCCTTCTCTTGAGGCACAGAACCAATGATTTGAACTAGGAAATTGTCAACATGGGAATCATAGGTTTAAATTTCATAGGAGAGAATAGGTTTTATGGGAGAGGGAGGATGAATGTCTATATTTATGTGTGTATAATCCCCTCTTGGATATTCAAATTTCAACCAGTCAACCTGCCACACTGCCTGCAGATAAAGATTCTAACAAATGCATTTCGGGTTTTGCTCTGTTTTGGTGGTGAAGCAATGAATAAATCTCCAATAACCCAGCACACACGATTGGCACAAGCTAGAAATTAATATTTGTTAGATCTTGTTACTACGATGGATTTTGTACGGTAGGTGATGCGTTACTCGAGGAGATGACGGGAGGGGAAAATCATTATCAGCCTTGAGTTTGTTAAGTAATTGTTTTGTCCTCTGTGATGCAGGTACTTGAAGAGTGGTCCAGGTAATCTCGAAAAGGATGTAGAGAGGAGATTCAGTTATGCATTGAGTAGAGAGGATATTGAAAATGCCATTCTAGGAGGACCTTAGAGCAAGGTCAAAATCAGTTACGACGCCTGGCACCTGCCATTGTCTACTTTGGTTTACTCTGCCCATGATGATTTCTTGTATGTAGAAAATTCTCATTGTCTATTCTACTATCGATTTCGTCAATTACATTCTGTTCTCCATTTATTGTTATTTATGGTTACACGCATGCGCGCAACTTCAGTTGAGAGTAACTCGATAGGCTTATTTTTCCAGTTTGTCTTTGCAAAGAATAAGTTTGCTACTTAATCCAGTTGCAGGCTGGATAGTAGAATGTTACAGTATCTAATGCGGAGACATTTAAAGCCAAAAAGCACAGTGCACTGATTAAGCTCCAAATTCCCCTGAAATTAGGGCGCTTAATATATATGGTTATCTAAAAATACAGGTGGATGAAGATACAACCCAAGAGAGGGACTTGCCGTCAAAAACTACAAAGTTACAGTTGATATTAATCACACGTCTAACTACTGGGATGGTACAGTAGTATTTTTGTAATACTATACATCGTCCTACTTCCCCAGGTATGTTCTCCCAACCAATACCGGTCGGCTAGGCTTTGGTGAGTTTGCAGAGTGAAAATGGCGTTAGTTATATCGCATGTAAGCCCGTTCTCCGGTGTGCATTATGACAGTTATTGACTTCCTTGTGGCTATAATGCTCGGTGAGAATGAGAACCAGAAGTTCCATAACAAGTTGCTGTCGCAATAGTTTGCTGCATGCAGCAGCAGCAGAGCCCCAAGCTATGGTAATGGATAGACCTAGGGGTGGCAAATGGGTGGGTATGAGTGGGTATGGGTAAGGATTAAATGGGTATGGGTGGGTATAGGTATCATACCCATTTATTACCCATATAATTTTTTAAATGGGTACCTATACTCATTTATACCCATTTAAATTATACCCACCCATTTATACCCATTTAAATTATACTCACTTAATAAATATAATTTTTTATTAAGTAAGATTAAAAATACTATGTTTGACCATTTAGGCTCGGGTTTGATCGTTTAAGCTCGATTTTGATCATTTAGGTTCGGATTTGATCGTTTAGGCTCGGGTTTGATCGTTTAGGCTCGGATTTGATCATTTAGGCTCAGGTTTGACCATTTAGGTTCGAGTTTGACCGTTTAGGCTCTGGTTTTATTGTTTAGGCTCGGGTTTCACTGTTTAGGCTCGGGTTTTGTCATTTATGCTCAAATTTTATCGTTTAGACTCGAGTTTTATCGTTTAGGTTCGAGTTTTATCGTTTAGGCTAGGGTTTGACCATTTAGGCTCAGGTTTATTGACATTAATCCTCTTCGTTTAACTTAAACTGGGAATAAAAATTAGAGGTAATAGCATAAAGACCCCCTATACTATTTTTTAAAACAGAAACCTCCCCTGTACTTCAAAAAGTCAAATTGACCTCCCCTGTACTATCGGTCAGAAGCATTTGCTTGGTCTCCGTCAGTCAAATTTTTACTATTTGACTACAAGTAATATTAGTGATGTGACTGTGACTAGTATTTAGTTTACGGCTATAATAATTTTCAATAAAGTCAATTCTTTAGGTGAAAAATAATACTCAAGAAATTTTAACTAAATAAGTTGAAAATTTATAAATGAAAGGACTCACTGTAACTAAGTAATAGTTTTATTTTTAGATTAACTTGCAGTAATTTTTCAAAATGTTCAACCTCTTTTAGAAATAAATCGAAAAGAAATATTAAAGTTGAGATGATATGAAATAAATATTAGAAGCATAAGTATATTTTTAACTTAAGAGAAAAATTTGGAAAAAAGGAAAAGACTTCGGTTCAGTTGTGGCCCATGTGAACAAAAAATCGTAACCCAACCAAAATCAGTGGAATGAAATGAAATTACCAAAGCCAGTTAAAAAAAATTAACTTTTTTCTTTTTAGAAAAAAAAGAAAAGAAATTTGGATTTGTACTAACTACTCTCGGTAGAATTTACCGTATTCAACCATCACCATCATAGACGAAACAGTAGGCTCTATTGATTGAGATCAAAATAAAATAGTTAATTATTATTAATTAATTAAATAAAGTCAAAATGCTAACATAAATTATTTAAGTTTATATATTTATTTCAACATTAATGATTTAATTTTATTTTGGTCAAATATTAATGATTTAATATTAATTATAAGAATAGTTATGAAATTTTTAAAATAATTTTGAATGGTTCATTACTATGATTTTTTCATACTTTTAAAGAAGAAAATTACGAGTGATCCATGAAAAAGTATAAAACCCATTTTTAAAAGATAAAAAAAAATTAAAAAAGTAGATATAGAATTACTCATCTTGAGATAGAGATTACGTTGTTATAGTTTTTAATTTATTTTGTTCATTATATAAATTAAAAAAATTGAATTTATTTAAAATATAAAAATAAAATAGATGAGAGAGAGAAGAGAAGGAGAGGGATAGGGTTGGCTTTGGTTTAATTGGTTACCCATTAAAGAGAGTAGGGTCTTGAGGGATTATTCCAAGCCGTGACCTAAGATCATGAAGTCCAATTTTAGAGATGTCGATGCCATCTATAACAATCTTTCCACCAACTGGCTCCACTAGACGAAAGAGAGCACCAATTAATGTAGTCTTCCCACTCCCTGTTCGGCCAACAATACCAATCTTATGTCCTCCCTGAAATGTGCAACTGATTCCTTTGAGGACTAATGGCGTATCTGGCCTGTATCGTATCTGTTACAAATTTCCCTTTCTCAGTACCCGAGTCATTGTCATAATCATCCTAAATATTAGTTAGAAGAACAGAGTTACCTGCAAATCGCAGATATCCACTTTACCGACTGCTGGCCAGTTGGGTGGGGGACGGTTATCTTCTATCACCTCAGGCGCTTCACTTGGTATATGCATGTATTGATTAAGCCTTTCAACAGAAATGATATAATTTGCCAAGGTGCACTGGTTTTGAATTGACATAACCAATGACATGTTTAACGAAAGACCATAAGAAAGGGCCATTCCAATAAATCCTGAAACGATGAAACGAAATGTTATTAAGATTTATCTAATGCAGAAGAGTCAGAAAATTGCACTATCGAACCAGTTGTAGCATCCTAAAAATGTATCAGCTGAAGAACCAAAGCATGTCTTGTTCGTACTTACCGGAGCTAAAAGTCCCCGGAGGAAGCAAGACCATGCAAAGTGCTGCAGAGGCAAGAACAATCGCGCTGAATGTTTCCAACCGTTGAATCAACCACTCATTTGCAGCAAAACTGTGGAAGAAAGGACTAGCATTTGTGTCAATGAGGTGAAGATTCTTCGCCAAGAAACGTTCCTCCTCCTCAAATGCCCTTATAGTAATGGCCCCTGATATTGATTCTGCTAAATGATTTGCCACAAAAGACTTGGTTGTACCATTAATCCGCATCAACTCTTTTGCAGTGGAAAAATAATATCTCTGCAGATAAACAACACCTTACTGTTTTACATAACTTATAAATCTTTATAATCAAAATATATGAAAATTGGAAGAGATGATAAGTCAAGATTTAAAGGAATAGAACATGCTCAGGCAAGAAAAGAGCTTTGTAACTACCTGCAAGCGAATAGCCAGAATAATCATTGGTATGGAGATGAACAGGACTTGCCAGGTAACAACAGCGAGTACTCCAAGATTAGCATATGCATTTGTGGTCGCTCCAACAGCCAAAATTAAACTGAATGGAACATCGAGATCAACGATACTAAGATCGGACGAGACCTATGAAATGAGAAGAACACATAAATACAAAGATTAGTTTCACATTATCTGTTATTAAGGCTTTCATATTTTCTGATAAAGATGTTTACCCGACTTAGTATTCTTCCAAGAGGAGTGGAGTCATAAAAGGATATGGGTGCATGAAAAAGAGAATTTAGTAGCTGTGAAAATAATGACTTTGATGACTGAAGACCCAAAACAACAGTAGAGATTGATCTGCACATCAAAACCAATGTGGAGGCAACTCCGATAATCAAGTAGACCCCAATCAACCGCAATGTGCTAACATCAGGGTCGTCAACATTTGCAGCCATCCACGAATTTTGCGATATTTGACCAATCACGAAAACAAGGTGAGAAAGAGCAGCAGGGGAGAAGTATAAGTATCCTTTGTTTTGATTCAGATATTGCAGAAAAGGTCTGAACCCTGTATCTCCTACTTCCCTTTCTTCTTTTTTGATCAGCTGATCCCCTCTTGATTCTAAGGGTAGCTTCTCTACATAAGTCTTCTTGATCTCTCTTACTGCCGGTCCTTGTTTCCCTGGAGCTGAAACTTCACTAAGCCCAGTACCAGCTGTCTCTTTGTGTGCATTGACAAGGTCCTGAAATTCTGGGCTGGAGGCTAATAACGCATGATAAGGAGCTGCACATTGGATTTCTCCATCTGACATCAACTGTCAACAGAACATTTGATAATTATCTACCTTAAAAGATATTATAGGTAACAAAATTCTAAATCTGAAGTTCGATCAGCCAGGAAGAGTTATTACTTATCCAATTATTGCATAAAATGGCATAGGTTCAAGAAAACTAACCAAAACAGAATCAAATGCTGGGAGGAAATCAACTTGATGTGTCACGAGTAACACAGTCTTCCTTGAAAGTGCTTCCATTACATAGTCCTGAGAAGATTAAAGTTAGTATTGTACAAGTATTGAAAATATAAGTAAGTTGAAAAATTTCCTTTTTTTAGGATAATGTGATTACATTAAATAAGCTTGTAGCAGTCTGAGCATCCACAGCACTGAATGGATCATCTAAGAGATATATATCAGCATCCTGATAAAGAGCACGAGCGAGTTGAATTCGCTGCTTTTGACCGCCACTCAGATTGACTCCCCTTTCACCTATTTCGGTGAGATCACCATGAGGTAGCAACTCAAGGTCCTTAACCAGTGAACATCTCTCAAGGGTGTCTCGATATCGCTGGCTAGCCATGGGAGACCCAAATAAAATATTCTCTTGTATTGTTCCAGTCTGGATCCATGCTGTTTGAGAAACATAAGCAATCGTCCCAGAAACTTGAATCTGTTGTTCAAGAAATTGAACCAAGATGTATTAAACAACATCGAATTATATATCTAATGAAAGATGGAAAAGATCACCACAATCTATATTTTATGAAAGTGAAAAGATACTAACTTTTGGAAGAACATGGAAACAGTAATACTCACCATTCCCTGTGTATTCGGAACTTCTCCAAGGATTGCTGCTAAAAGGGTTGATTTACCTGAGCCAACTTCTCCACATACAGCTATCTTTTCACAAGGTCTAATTTCTAAACTTACATTTTTTAGTGTGGGCTTTACTGAATTTTCTTCCCATGAAAAATTGGCTGACTCAATATAAACAACATGGTTTGCACCCTGCACGTTGTGATTTTTCCGAGTACTTCCACCCTGCAACTCTGGTGCCTCCAGGAACTTTACAACACGTGCAAAGGCTACCTTTGCTTGAATGACAGTTCCAATAACATCTGGGATAGACCTAATTGGTTCTTGAACGAGTCGTAAAGTTGCCACAAAAGTGAAAACATTATTAGCATGTAGCGGAACGTTAAGGAAATAACATGCCCCAAAGGTGGCAGCAGAGACCAAAACAGGAGAAGACCAAAAGAGAAACCCGTTATAGGCTTTACGCAGTTGCACTGCGGACAACCATTTATCCTCCACCTTCCTTAGATTTTCTATAGCATTCTTGAAATGGGTTTCCCAAGCATACAACTTCAATACTTTCATGTTAACTAGAGCCTCGGAAATAGCCTTCAGTCTCTCGTCTTGAGCCACCATAAGTTTAGACTGAAACTTATGTTGTAACTTTGCCAATGGAGTGTTGCACAACACTGTGATCACAATAACCACTAAGGCTGCTATAGTTGCCAACCCCACAGCGCGGAATAGAATCACAAGAGAGATGCAGAGCTGGAGGCTTGTTGTCCATGTTTGATGGAGCCAGAAAGGAAACTCGCCAATTCGATAAGCATCTACTGTAACATAGTTCATTATCTCACCTCCTGAGTGCATCAACCTACCAGCATTGGACAATCTCAACTGCTTCTGATAGATTGCAGCAGTGAGTAACGACCTTACTTTTAATCCGATAAGCCTACACCGAAAATACCACTGCCTTTGTGATAAGGACTCCAAACTCTTTGAAAAGAAAAGTATTACTGCTAACACATACCCTTCATATTCGAATCCCGCTTTTCCTTCAGCAACCAAAATAAATGCATTAAGAAGCAAGGGGCCAGCTGACACAGTAAGTATCTTTGTCAGAGCAAACAGCCCAGAAATGAGAATATCTTTCCAATGACATGATACAATAGTCCAAAATATTGATGGTCGAGTTGAAGAATCAGCTTGTTTTTGCTTGTTCAATTTCTCCAGGTACTGCATATAACAACTTTCAGCTCTATCCGATGAGCGCAACATAGGTATGTCCTCATCCCCGAGAGTTTTCTCCCTACCCTTTTTCATCAGTGGATTGATCCACCAAAATGACATTTTACCGAAGAATCCTGCTTCAGCAAATGAAGTAACTTGCCCAACAGAACTAGTTTTAGCAATGCCATCGGTATCAGTATTCAAAGGATCGTAAAGACCACCTTCACACTCACTAATGTCTACATGTTTGTGCACAGTATAAGCACATAATAGCAGGAACAGTGCACCAGGAAAAGAAAGTATATCCGTAGCTATCTTAATCCAAACTCCATTACCTAAAACAGCAGAATATATCGATAAAGAACAGGAAAGTCCAGCATACAGGAACGCAAGAAGAGACAATACCCGCAATGCGATACTTGGAAAACATTTCTTTTGAAGACTAATGGTTAAACCCACCAAGAACCATGTCAAGCCTTGAGAGAATACTAGCAACCAGCTGCTGACAGGCAAGGTAGTGTGGTTTCTTCTCAATTTTTCTTGTAAAACCCAAATGCCAAAGAAAATGTACACCAACCCAAGACAGGCATTGAAGATGGCAGAGAAAATCTGTAATCTTGAAAACCTTTGGAACCTATGTGGAAGCTGTTTTGAGGATGATTTTTGCATGAAATAGAACAAGATCAAAAGTAAAAGTAAGATCTGGAAGCTAAAGATGAAGACTTTGGTGGCACATGAGAAGGGTTGGCTTAAAAATGAAAGGTTAGAAGTGGAAGGCATTCCATCACCACAAAACATGATCCAAAAATCCTCCATTACATTACCCTTTTTCTGTCAATCTCAGCTCTGCATTGAAAACAACGGAGGAAAGCTGAGATTAATATAAGAAAATGCACCAACAGAGAAAGATGGCAACACTATTATGCAATGAACATGTATATATTTTCGTACCTGAGAATGAAATGTTTGTTAGTTGGGTTGGTGGTAGTAATGACGAGGACAAAAGACGCGCACGTCTCTCTGCACCAAAGAATGGAATACGAAAGATCCTTGCCTCCAACCAAAACCAAGAAATAAGAAGAAACGAAAGAGAGGAATGGAGTGATCTATAGAAGAAAAGAGCAATTGGGTTGTATTATTTATGAGAAATGCTAAAGAGGTTGAAAGTGGTGGGTTGAATGATGTGGCAACCCATGATTGGATCACATCATTTAAATTTTCTTGGTCCCATTGTGTGCTCCAATCATGGGTTGCCACATCATTCAACCCACCACTTTCAACCTCTATTTATTTCATAACTATTCTCTAGTCAAAAGTCAATGAGCTAAACGCCATTGATGAAGAGCATGTTGGTTTTGTATTTTGTACCCAGTTTTGTATCCAATTAATAAATTGACAACACATCAATAAAAATACTATTCGTACTATTACTACTAATAATAATAATTAGAATGTCAGCATGCAGAGTGATAAACGTGTAATGCTGGCCATGGCCATGAATGCTTTTACAGTTGTATATATGTAAGTGGCCGGTTGGCGTTCGTACCCAACCCAACTTCCACCGAATATTAATAATGCAAATTTATGTCTACATATCTAACTCTATAGCAACTACTAATATAAATGCCGCGAACAATATAGTGAAATACTATAGAGAACATTTTATGAAGTGAAATTTAATCGTGTAGAAGAGGAGAGTACACGTAACCTCATTCTCATCCTTATCTTTTTAGTTTCCTGTACAAAAATGTTAGATGGTAGTAATATTACATGTCATTATCAAATATGTTTTGAGAATGATTGCGTGATTCGAATTGCAAATTTTAAGTTTTTATGCTTCATTTGTGTATCTATTCATTCATGTAATATTTTTTCCAGCAATGAATGAAGAGAATGATGAAGAATTTTGGTGGTTAATGACGGCTACGACTGCAACTATCGGTACGTATTTCTGCACTTACATATATAAAGAGTCGTGTATGACCTCGTACCAAACATGAATGAATTGGTTGACTGAGATATTGTCTGGAAGAGATTCACGGTCTATCAACATGTTCCGGATGGATAAAGATACAATATTAATGCTAGTGGGCACATTACAATCATCTTGCAATTTGCAGTCGTCGCGAAGAATGTCGGTTATTGAGAAAGTGTGTATGTTTTTATATACCATTGCCTTAGGTGCTTCTAATAGGCACGTCTGCGAACATTTTCAACACTCTACAGAAACTACTAGTAGAGTTTTTAATGAGGTATTAGACGCTGTGTGGTCATTATCAAATCACATAATTTGTCCCGTAGATTTCAATATTGTCTCGCTAGAAATTTTAAATGATACAAGATATATGTCATATTTTAAGGTAACCTCATTCTCATCCTTCTCCTTTTAGTAATTCATTTTATTTACATTTTTTAATAATATTTATGTTATGCATCTCGGTTAAATACAAATAAATTGATTACAATTTCTTTTAGGATTGTATTGGAGCCATAGACGGAACACATGTACATGCTTGTGTCAGCGAAGAAGAACAAATTAGATACATTGGCAGAAAAGGTATTCCGACTCAAAATGTTATGGCAGCATGTAGTTTTGACATGCAATTTATCTACGCTTGCGCCGGATGGGAAGACACTGTCCATGATACTCGCATTTTCAATTCTGTAGTGAACAATCCAGAATGAAAATTCCCTCAACCACCTGCAGGTTAAATTGTTATATTCATAACGTTTTTTTATTTAAGCATTAATAACCTTAACTTATTTGTGATATTAGGTAAGTATTATGTAGTAGATGCTGGATATCCTGACGTTAATGGGTATATGAAACCTTACAAGAGTACAATGTATCATTTACCTGATTTTCGACGAGGCCAACCACCTAGGGGTCGTACGGAAATTTTTAATCGGGCTCATTCTTTATTAAGATGTTGTATAGAACGAACATTTGGAGTATGAAAGAGAAGATGGAAAATATTACGTGACATGCCATCGTATCCATTCCCAACGCAAGCTAAAATTGTAATCGCTTCTATGGTTTTGCACAATTTTATACGAAGAAAATCTTTAGAGGATCCTGCTTTCAAAAGTTTGGATGAGAATTCAGATTTTATACCAGAAGATATATTTCCAGATCCGGAGGGAATTTCGCAAGATGCAATGCATACGGGTGAAGGAAGTGTGCAAAGTGAACAGGATAATAGTCAAATTGTGCCTATGAATGAAGTTCGTAACTCAATAGCCAATAGTTTAATGCTTAATATGTAATTGTACTTTTTATATATGTAATGACGGGTTTAATTTTTAATGCATTAATTAGTTTAAAACTTTTTCATGGAATTTATTACAATTTCAGAGTAATTCATTCAAATTTCAGAGTAATTCATTCCATTTTCGAAGCTAATAGTTTAAAACTTTTTATTATATTAGATAAATATTTATTTACGGTATTAATAACTTAAATTTTTTATGGTATTAATAAGTTTAATTTATTTATGATATTAGATAAATATTAGGTGGTAGATGTTAGATTATAAATAAATTGATTAAAAATATATATAAAGATACTAAAAAAATTAATTATAACACTTGAAATGAATTGTGACCCTTATGGTCATTTTACATTCAAACCATAGTTTTGAAAAACTGTTTTACCAAACACCTCAGCTATCTCACAACACTTTTAAATTTTTTTACCAAACAGCACACTCCGTTTTCTAGAAGTCATTTTCCCATAGAACTTTCCCACAAAACTAGAACGCCCATCATTTGTATGTATTGAAAGATTTCATTTTCTTTTAATAGTTATAATATCATTTAAACTAAATAAGACCCCAGAACATACGCAATTTTTTTCTTTTTTTATAAAAAAACTAAACATAACCTCAGTCAGATATCACACGCACTGATTGATGATGGGGGAGTATCTATTTTGATGCATTGACATTTGATTGATAAATACAAGAGGAGGACGTCACGGCTCATGTCTCTCTTTCTTGTCCTATCTTTTCTTATTTATGCTTGTGTTTTAGCTTTCTGATAAAAGTTACGCTTATCTTCTCCAATCCAAGCAGGAAACACACAGACGTGAACGTGTGTCTTCGTTTTGTCACTCCTAAACGTTTTGGCCTCACCTCACTCGCAACTTGTAAAGTCTCAAAATTCCAATTCGCTTCTTACTATTTCTTCCATACCATCACATTCTCATTCTCTACTTTTTCTCGCTTAATAATAAAACCATGGGTTAATGTCAAAGATTGACAACTATGCTACTTTTTTCCTTTCAATTTGGCTTCTCAATATGATCATGATCATTTTGATTTGGCATGTACGCAGCATCAAGTTTTGTTTTAAATTATAAAATTAAGAAATAAAATCCAAAAAAGTTCAGAAAAAAATTATAAAAATTACAGGAATTCCAAAAAGAAAATTTAAATCCCGTAAAAAATTATATAAAATTACGAAAATTTCCAAGAAAGTTCAAAAAAATTTAAAAATTTGTAGTAAGTGTAAAAAACCGTCAACCAATCCAACCAACATCAACACACTCGTAGAATGATTTTTGAGATCCCAGCACAAAAAAATCTTATTCCTTTCTTGGAGTCATTTCTTCACTTAGACGGTCTCCGTTTTACGGAATGTGGTTCCTAAAAGAGCAAATCTTTGCGTCTATTGGTGCTCCTCCAGGTTTGCCAATGATCATTACTATCGAATTAAGGCAAGTCTGAGAGTTAAGATGCGGCGGGTCTACACGTAAGTTATAACTAGTCTTAGTTTCTTAATTAATCTATACTTCTTATAAGTTTTATTGGATGTCGATTTTTTAGTTTTTAAACTTATTTATGGTTAATTTTGTCAGTAAAAAGTAATCTTAAAAATTAAAATATGATAACTAAATAGTCAAAATTATTTTTTAAGAAACCGACATCTAATAAAATTTAGAAATAGTATTACATGATCAATACTCAATCTCCATCGTTCTCAATCATTACTCAAGTGCTTGTTCAATCTTTAAGTAAGAGATCGCTTTGATTTTTGTACATGAAATAATTAAGGCACGGGAAGGACCTATAACTTCTTTAATTCTATTTTCTTCATTATTCTTTCTTTTTATTTCAGAAGAATGATACAATATTTGGCCATGAAATTCAATCTTTATGGTTCAAAATGAAGTCCTATGCCAAATTTTCGTTATTGATGGCAGACCTCTAGTGCCAGCTTGATACGATCCTAGTTGTGTAGGATGCGTAACACGTAATTCCCGATCTAGTTCAAGCCTGGATTTACAAAGATGCGGAATGAAAACTCTCTTGAGCGTTTGACCCTGCTAATAACCTGTACTAGCCAACCCAAATCAAGCAAGAAAGGATCTTGATTCGAAACCCTAACCCTGTATTCAACCTGTGAATACCAACCTAAGTGAAGCGACTCAATAAAGTGGACTTTCAGTTTTACTTGCAGATCTAATCGAGAGTTCGGTCTCAATTAGGAACAAGGTTCAAGCTGAACAATTGAGAGAAAATTCTCTAGGATTTAATTA
This sequence comes from Viola odorata, assembly GCA_963691705.1. Lineage (NCBI taxonomy): Eukaryota > Viridiplantae > Streptophyta > Magnoliopsida > Malpighiales > Violaceae > Viola > Viola odorata. The sequence goes on from OY829543.1 coordinate 9,088,167, forward strand.
TCAAAATTCGTAACCAAATAAAGAAGAGGGCGACTCCTTTAAATAGGAGAAACCCTAAAATCCCTACAATAGGAATCCTTTCCTTATTAGAACTTCTAATTAATTAATTAAAATAAATTTAGACTAATTTAATTAATTAATAAAAGTAACTAGATAAAAATGGAAGGTCCAAAGTTTCCTTCCTGGCGCAAAGCAACGCCAAGTGCTGCTCCAAGAATCAGACCTGTCTGTTTTGGGCGTCATGACGTCGGGGATGGGCGTCACGACACTAGGACCAATCTTCAAATTCCCGATGCTTCTGTTTTGAGCGTCATGACTCTAGGGATAAGCGTCACGACGCCAGGACCAGTCTTCAATTTCCTGATGCTTCTGTTTTGGGCGTCATGACGCCAGGGATGGGCGTCACGACGTCAGGACTAGTTTTGGAGACAAGACAACTCACTAGACGCGGGTTCTTCTCGCGCAACACAACTTCCTCGATGAGTGTCTCACACTGTAACTCCTTGTAAATAAGCTGAGAAAGTCTCGCTTGCAACTCCTTGCTCCTCGCTCGAGTCATCGGTCCATTCGGTGGTAAAAGCAAGTTGGGGATCACATCATTCCCTCCCCCTTCGAAAGAATTCGCCCTCGAATTCTCTCCAACCAGCTCCTCATCATCATCACCTGCATCAAACAAGACTAAGTCAGTAACGTTAAACGTAGCACTAACTGAACCATACTCACTAGGGAGATCCAGCTTGTAAGCGTTGTTGTTGATCTTCGCAATGATCTGAAATGGTCCATTGCCTCTGTCGGACAACTTGCCTCGACGTTTGGCTGGGAACCGCTCGCGGCGTAGATGCAGCCAAACCCAATCTCCCACATTGAAGGAGGCCGATGTTCTTCCTTGATTGCGCTTACTTGCTACCCTCGCGTTCGTCTTCTCAATGTTTCGCCTAGCTTGCTCATGGATTTTCTTCACCAACTTTGCTTTCTTAGCTCCATCTAAACTTGACACATCACTTAAAGGTAACGGGGTCAAATCTGACGGAGTCAATGGATTAAAACCATAAACAATCTCAAATGGTGAATAATGAGTGCTGGAATGAACAGAACGGTTATAAGCAAATTCAATAAAAGATATATGATCAGTCCATGTAGAATTATGCTTAGAAACCAAAGTGCGCAATAAAGACCCTAAAGTCCTATTAACCACTTCTGTTTGCCCATCGGTTTGTGGATGACATGATGTAGAATAAAGCAACTTTGTCCCTAGCTTCTTCCACAGAACCCGCCAAAAATGGCTCAGAAACTTACTATCACGATCGCTAACAATACTAGTAGGGACTTCATGCAAACAGACTACTTCTTTAAAGAACAAGTTAGCGATGTAGGTCGCATCATTAGTACTAGCACAAGGAATAAAATGCGCCATCTTTGAGAATCGATCGACCACTACAAACACACTATCCGTGCCTCCCCTAGATTTAGGTAATCCGATAACAAAATCCATGGACAGATCGGTCCAAGGATGGGAAGGTATAGGTAAAGGCATGTACTCACCATGGTTGGTCACTCTTGACTTAGCCTTACGACACACTAGACATCTAGCAACTGAGCGCACTACATCACGCTTCATCTTAGGCTAATAAAAATGATCCTTAAGCACCTCTAAAGTTTTTGTCACACCAAAGTGACCCATCAATCCACCACAATGTGCTTCTAGTACAAGTAAATCTCTCAAGGAACAATGAGGTACACATAAACGCTTATGCTTGAACAAATATCCTTCATGTCTATAAAATTGAGACTCAGCAGCATGCATACAAGAATTATAGAGTTCACCGAAGTCTACATCATTCGGATACAGTTCTATGATATGTGAAAATCCTAGCAACTTAGCACTCATAGACGAGATAAGCGCGTACCTTCTAGCCAACCCATAGGAAGAGCAGCGGTGCATCAGCTACTATATTCTCTTTACCTTCCTTGTAGCAAATATGGTAGGGAAATGACTCAATGAATTCCAGCCAAGCTGCATGTCGCTTGTTCAGCTTGCTCTGCCCATTAAGATACTTGAGACTGAGGTGATCCGTGTGCACCACGAACTCACGCGACATTAAGTAGTGTTGCCACACCTCCACAACGCGTACAAGTGCGTATAACTCCTTATCATAGGTTGGGTACCTCAACTGTGCATCCTTAAGCTTCTCGCTAAAGTAAGCTATGAGCCGCTTCTCTTGCATAAGAACTGCACCGATCCCAAGCCCACTAGCATCACATTCTACCTCGAACGCCTTGTCAAAGTCTGGGAGGGCTAACACAGACGCTGAGCACAAATGATCTTTAAGCGTTTGGAACGCTTCTTCTTGGGGCTGCCCCCACTTGAACTCCACATTCTTCTTGGTCAGATCATTTAGTGGAACTGCAATGGTGCTTGTTAGATATACGTATTTATATACGTATGTATATACGTTGTATTAGTACTAGGTATATGGTATTAGGGTATATATATATATATTGTAATGGTATGTATTAATGTAATAAGAGAGTATTATTACATGGTAGCGGAGCATAATAACTAAAACAAACTCTCTCAATTTCTGTTCTGCTCTCAGCTCGTCGGACTGCGTTCCGGCCATCTGCTACTCTCACCGCCGCCACAGGAGGGAGCGTCTCATCGACAGGAGTCGAACGCCACCTGAACGGCGTCCATCGGAGCTCCGACGCGCCGCTTGGCAGCTCGAGTCTTCCGCCGCTTCTGCCACGCGCCGGCGCGTGAGGAAGCGTGACGCCGCCGTTCCGACCGCCGCGACCTGGGTTCTGCTCGCCTCCTCGAGATCGGCAGGTACCTGTGCTCAGTTTTCAGTGTTAGCAAGTTTTTGATACTCGGTTTGCTAAAATACGAAACTGCCCTTGGTTGGTCGGTTCTCTGCTGGGTTGACTGGTTTGCTGCTTGGGTGGGCTGGTTCACTGTGGTTTGCTGTTGGGTTTGGCTGATTTTCTGGTCTGCTGCTCTGGTTCGCTGATTTGCTCATCGGGTTGAGTGGTTCATTGCTGGGTTAGCAGGTTTGTTGCTTGGGTTGGTTGGTTTGCTGTGGTTTGCTGTTGGGTTGGCCGTTTTGTTGCTCGGGTTGGCCGGTTTGTACTCGAACGGGTACGAACTTCGTTCCTGTATTCCTGCTTGCATATTTGCTCGTCTGTATAAGTTGAATCTGCTGCTGGTTGTGATTGAATGCTGTGTTTGTGCTCAATCTAGCTTGTGTTCGTACATTTGCTCGTATATCTGCTCGAATTTTTGCTCGATTTGTGTTAAGAATGGCTCGGGATGGTGACTACAAGGGTGGTGGCTTAAGTGATGTTACTTATTACTACTGCAAGGAGATTGGTCATACAAAGCGTTTCTGTATGAAACTGCATAATTACAATCAGAGGAGGAAATCAACTAATCTAGTTGCTCTTCCAAGCTCCTCACCTGATCCACCTAAGCTCTCAGAGGAGGAACTTGCCAGATTCTCCTTGTACCAAGAGTTTGTGAAAGCTAAAACATGTCTTGTCTCTAGTTCTAGTCAGTGGGTAGTTGATTCAGGTGCAAATGAACATATGACAGGTAACACAAATACTTTCTCCAGTTTTAAGAAATTTAAAACATCTGCTCATGTCACCATTGCCGATGGCACCACTCGTAGTGTTGAGGGTTCTGGTATAGTTAAACCAACTTCTGCTATTACTATGTCGTATGTACTTAGTCTACCTGAGTTGGCTTTTAATCTGATGTCAGTTAGTAAACTTACAAAGGACCTCAACTGCTTCATCTCTTTTTACCCTGATCATTGTCTCCTTCAGGATCTAGTGACAAAGCGGGTCTTTGGTAGAGGACATGTATCGGGTGGTCTGTATGTTCTGGATCCGTGGGTACCAGAGTCAGTAGCCTGCTTCAGCTCCACTTCTCTGTTTGAAGCTCATTGCCGTCTGGGTCATCCATGTCTGCAGTATTTGAAGCAACTATGTCCACAGTTCAAGTCAGCTACTTCCCTTGACTGTGAAACTTGCCATTTTGCGAAACATCATCGTACTTCTTTGGGTCCGCGTACTAGTAAACGTGCGCTGTCTGCTTTTGAATTGGTCCATTCGGATGTTTGGGGTCCTTGTCCGGTAACTGCTAAACCTGGTTTTAGATATTTTATTACTTTTGTGGATGATTATTCAAGGATGACTTGGACATATTTTATGAAAAATCGGTCTGAGGTGTTTGCTCATTTTTGTGCATTCTGTACTGAGATTAAAACTCAATTTGGTACTTCTATTCGGATGTTGAGAAGTGATAATGCTAAGGAATATATGTCTCAATCTTTCCGTCAATATATGTCTCAGCATGGTATCTTGCATCAGTCGTCCTGTGTTGATACACCAGCCCAGAATGGTGTGGCTGAAAGGAAGAATAGACATCTGCTAGAAACAGCTAGAGCTCTCTTGTTCCAGAATAAAGTGCCTAAGCATTTTTGGGCTGATGTTGTTTCTACAACATGTTTTTTGATTAACCGTATGCCCTCGGCAGTTTTAGATGATGGTATCCCATATGCAATCCTTGCCCCTGGTAAACGGTTATTCCCCATTGACCTGAAGACTTTTGGTAGTACATGTTATGTTCGTGATGTCCGTCCTCACATCACAAAATTGGATCCTAAGGCCCTAAAGTGTCTCTTCTTGGGGTATTCTCGGCTTCAGAAGGGATATAGATGCTACTCTCCAGATCTTCAAAAATATCTGGTGTCTATTGATGTTGCCTTCTCTGAACAGGCACCATTCTTCTCACACCTTGTTCCACAGGATGATGATCATGGTGATGATGATTGGTTGGCCTACTCTGCTCCTCCAGTCTCCTCTGCTCCTTCCCTATCTGCTCCTCCAGTCTCCTCTGCTCCTTCCCTATCTGCTTCTCCTCCCTACTCTGCTCCATTGGTTGTTTCTGATCAACCCTCTTGTGATAGTACCCTTGACCAGCCTTCTTCTTCGGGTACCTCTGCACAGTATATTGAGGAGAGGATCTTGACTGCAAATCCTGATCCTGGTACTGGATCTTCTACGCTATCTGTGGCTCCCATTGATACATGTCCTCCACCAGACTCCTCGTCACCTGATCCACCCACTGATTTGGATCTCCCAATCAGTCTTCGCAAAGGTAAACGACACTGTAAATCTGTCTACTCCATTGCTAACTATGTCTCCTATGATCACCTGTCTCCATCGACATGTGCTCTGATTTCCTCTCTAGATTCTGTGGTTGTCCCAAACACACTGCAGGAAGCATTGACTCATCCTGGTTGGAAGAATGCAATGCTTGAGGAGATTATCGCTTTAGAGGATAATCAAACTTGGGACTTTGTGTCTTTACCCAAGGAAAAGAAGGCTGTAGGATGCAGATGGGTCTTTGCTGTGAAAGTCCATCCTGATGGTTCTGTGACACGTCTTAAGGCACGCCTTGTTGCCAAAGGGTATGCTCAAACATATGGGGTGGACTACTCTGACACCTTTTCCCCTGTGGCCAAATTATCCTCTGTCCGGTTGTTCATTTCCTTAGCCGCTTCTCGGGATTGACCTCTTCACCAGTTAGACATCAAGAATGCTTTCCTTCACGGTGACCTACAGGAAGAAGTCTATATGGAGCAACCACCTGGGTTTGTTTCTCAGGGGGAGTATGGGAAAGTCTGTATGCTGAAAAAGGCCCTATATGGTCTAAAACAGAGTCCTCGTGCCTGGTTTGGCAAGTTCAGTGAGGTAATTTTACAATTTGGCATGAAAAAGAGCCAGTGTGATCACTCTGTCTTTCATAGACAATCTGCTGCGGGTATTATTTTGCTTGTTGTGTATGTGGATGATATTATCATTACAGGAGATGATAGTGTTGGGATCTCTTCGCTCAAATCTTTCCTGCATACCAAGTTCAGTACAAAAGACTTGGATCAGCTGAAATACTTTCTAGGGATAGAAGTGTCCAGGAGTAACAAAGGTATCTTCTTATCTCAAAGAAAGTATGTCCTTGATCTCCTTGCAGAAACAGAAAAGTTGGGAGCCAAGCCCTGTAGCTCCCCTATGGCTTCTAATGTTAATCTCACCAAAGATGACGGTGACCCTTTTGATGATCCTGAGAAGTATAGGAGATTAGTTGGGAAATTGAACTATCTCTGTGTGACACGACCTGACATCACCTTCGCGGTTAGTGTTGTTAGCCAGTTCATGTCTGCTCCAACAGATAAGCATTGGGAAACTCTGGAGCATATCCTATGCTATCTGAAAGGGGCACCTGGCCTCGGGATCCTGTACAGTAACCACGGTCACAATCAGATTGAGTGCTTTGCTGATGCGGATTGGGCTGGGTCGAAGATTGATAGAAGATCAATAACCGGCTATTGTGTCTTTGTTGGTGGGAACCTGATCTCTTGGAGGAGCAAGAAGCAAACCGTGGTGTCTCGATCCAGTGCAGAGTCAGAATACAGAGCCATGGCACAATCCTCCTGTGAGATTATATGGATGCGGCAACTTCTGACTGAAATTGGTATAGAACACTCCTCACCTTCAAAACTCTGGTGTGATAATCAAGCTGCTCTCCACATTGCTGCAAATCCTATTTACTATGAGAGAACGAAGCATATTGAAGTAGACTGTCACTTCATTCGCGAGAAGATTCAGGGAAATCTCATCTCCACTCACTATGTGAAGACAGGAGAACAACTGGGTGATCTCTTCACTAAAGCCCTTCCAGGTCCTCGAGTGGATTATCTTTGTAACAAGCTGGGCATGATAAATATCTATGCTCCAGCTTGAGGGGGAGTGTTAGATATACGTATTTATATACTTATGTATATACGTTGTATTAGTACTAGGTATATGGTATTAGGGTATATATATATATTGTAATGGTATGTATTAATGTAATAAGAGAGTATTATTATAGTGCTAAAGTCCTTGACAAAGCGCCTATAAAAGCTCGCTAAGCTATGGAACGATTGCACATCACTGGCGTTCTTAGGAGTAGGCCACTCCTGGACCGCTTTGATCTTCTCTTCATCAACTTTCACACCCTGTACACTAACAATAAAACCAAGGAAACAAACTTGCTCTAACCCGAATGAGCACTTCTTTAGTTTAGCATAAAGTTGTTGTTCTCGCAAGGTTATAAAAACAGTTCTAAGGTGTGAAACATGATCATCAACAGATTTGCTATAAATCAGTATATCGTCAAAATAAACTACCACAAATCTACCAATGAATTGCCTAAGTAGATGATTCATAAGTCTCATAAAGGTACTAGGCGCATTAGTTAAACCAAACGACATTACCATCCATTCATACAACCCTTATTTTGTTTTAAATGCCGTTTTCCATTCATCACCTTTTTTCATGCGAATTTGGTGATAGCCACTCATCAAATCTATCTTAGAAAATATCTGACTACCACTTAACTCATCTAACATGTCATCTAAACGAGGGATTGGGTGTCGATACTTTACCGTGATTTTATTTATCGCTCGGCAGTCGACACACATGCGCCAAGTTCCATCCTTCTTTGGAACCAAGATCACTGGTACGACACAAGGTGAGAGGCTCTCTCGGACATATCCACGGCTAAGTAACTCATCTACTTGTCGCTGCAACTCCTTGGTTTCCTCGGGGTTGCTCCTGTAAGCTGACCGATTAGGAATTGAAGATCCGGGTACGGAGTCAATTTGATGTTCGATCCCCCTAATCGGTGGCAGACCTGGCGGCATATCTTCGGGAAAAATATCCTGAAATTCCTGCAAAAGAGAGGAAATACCAACATGTACAGAGGGGGAATCGTTAGTGTTAGAAACGTTTAGACAAAGAGGCCTAAAACGAAGAAGGATCAGAGGGCGACTTCCGTCAATTCTTTTCTTTTGTGCAACAAGTGCTTGCCTCACTTCTCTCCCTCTCGCATAAAGATTCACTCTTTTTTTATCACTCTCAGCATGCTCACTTGTTTCATGCGTGTGTTTTCCTCTCGCATACTCACTCTTTTCATGCGGGCTGTTTTTCTCACTCTCTCGTTTCTTTTGCTCACTTTGACTCTCTCTCACCGACCCATTCTCTTTTTTTTCATGGGGGTTGTTTTCAATTTCTTTTTCTTTAGTTTCCCATGGTTTAGAAAGCTCAAATTCAGCAAAGGATTTCTCAAGCCAAAGCTGATCCTCTAGTACTTGAACCGGTCTCAAAGGTGCTAGTGTGTACTTCACCCCTTCCTTCTCTAGCTTATACCGATTCGTCTTTCCTTCGTGAGTGGCATTCCTATCAAACTGCCATGGTCGCCCAAGTAGGACATGGCTGGAATACATGGGCACATCATCACAAAGGACCTCATCCTTGTACTTTTCGATGGAGAACGCGATTAATACTTGCTTGGTCACCTTCAAACCGCTGCCATCGTTCAACCACTGTAGAGAATAGGGCCTCGGATGCTTAGTGGTCGACAAACCCAGCTTGTGCACCAGCAAAGTACTGGCACAATTTGTGCAACTACCGTTATCTATGATCATTGAACACCTCTTCTTCTCAATGATACAACGAGTGTGAAACAGATTTTCACGTTGTTCCTCTACACTTTCTTCGGTCTTGGCTTGAGCACTGAGATTCCTCCTAATAACAAGATTCAGGCCATACTCACCTTCATCTGAGCTAGTCCGTTCTCTCCCTTCTTCACACACTTCGGCTCCTTCCTCGTCACACTCATCCTCCGACTCCATATCACCATTCTCTCGAATTATAAGGACTCTTTTATTCGGACACTCGGATTGTTTGTGACCTCTCCCGGAACACTTGAAATAAATAATATCCTTTATGGGGACTCGATTACCCGAATTATTAGAGGACCCACTGTTGCTGAAATTCTTCGGTGTTGCTTGGGTACCCGCTGCACCCCTATTGCCATAAGTCTGTGGTGAAACCCGAGGTGATTCCTTCACACCTTTACTGTCCTTTACCCACGGCGTCTTCTTTCAAGGCTCGACCTTTGAGTTGACCATGCTCGACGAGGTGTAGGAAGACCTCGCCTTGCGTTGCCTCTCTATCTTAATTGCCATGTGCAACATCCCTTGGAGGGTGGTGTAATGAGTCAACTCTAATGCATAAGTTATCTCCCGGTGGAGCCCATTAATAAACCGGGACATGGTAGCTTCTTCCTCCTCAACCACATTCGCTCTAGCCAGCGCTATCTCTAACTCATTGAAATACTCACTCACACTCTTGCTACCTTGAGTCATGGTTTGCAACCGGTGGTATAGATCGCGCTGAAAATAGGTAGACACAAACCGCTCTCTCATTAAGCTTGTCATTTGCTCCCATCTCTCAACAGGCCCGACTTGTACTCTTGCCCTTGTCTTGTTTATGTTGTCCCACCAATGTAGTGCATAGCCAGTAAACTCAACCGAGGCCAGCTTGACCTTCTTTTCCTCCGAGTAGTTATGACAAAGGAAAATCAGCTCCATCTTCCTCTCCCATACCAAGTAGGCATCTGGGTCATGCTTGCCATCAAAGGGAGGAATCTTCATCTTAATGCTCCCCAAATTGGAATCAACCCTTTCCTCACGCCTAGGTTGCCGCTCAAAAGCTCGGTCACGCCCATGGTGGTCAAACTCATCTTCCTCGCGCTCCTCGCGCCACTGTTCATGGAATTCTTGGTGATCATCTCGGTTAGCACCACCACGGAAATTGCGGTTAGGCGCACGTCGATGAACCCTGTCCACATGTATAGGACCAGTCACAAACCTCGTTTCCTCATCTCCCCCCCCCCCCCCCAACATATCCTCCAGGCAAACCTCCAAACAAATCCTTGGCCTTTCCATCGGGTGAAGGCTCATCATACACATGCCTAGCATTCTCGGGATTGAGATTCTGAACGAAGTGCCGAGTAGGTGTCTCCTTCTTCTGGCTAGAGGACTCACTCATCCTACTCTCCAAGGCGTCAAACCTTGCGGTTAGATTCTGAATGACTGTAGCTAGCTCCGCCACGTTGCCTACTTTCCCGATTCTACCGACATTCCTGCAATCACCAAAGTAACCAAGCAAGCGTAAAATTGTCCTAAAAAAATATTTCTAACACTCCCTCACGTGTATACTCTCATGTTTAGCTCTCTATTAATCTCACCAAAATCTCACAAATTTCCTTCAATTGTTCAGCCGCTAAAAGACTCAAGAATTCCAAGGAAAAGCTTCCAAAAAGACTCTCAAAGACAACTAGCTTCAAAACAAGTTAGATGTAAAGTAATTGAGTAATTGCAAGAACAATCAATTAAACAAATACTCTACTGGAATAGAAAATCAGCGTATAGGAGTCAAGAAAAGCTCAAGTGACACGGAAGGACTTAACTAATTCACAAGGCGTGAATGAAGATGTGTTGCGATTTAGGCGTTTGCACTTGTTTTGCCAATAACTTTCAGTTGTCACCACCAAATTGAGTAATTCTTTTAACAGTAGCTCTGTGATACCTGTAGTAATTTGTATTTTGTTCCGTTCTTGAATCTGAATATTTTTTTTTTGATTTGAAAAGAATGAGAAGTAACAAATTGATTCTCGTTTCTTTCTTTCTTTTTCATGTTCTTTTTTTTTTGACAGAAATTTAACCTAAATTAATGACACAATAAATCGCACACAAAAGCAATATTTGATCTAGAACCCTAGATCAACTCAACGGACAAAGTACTAACACAAGCACACAAGAGATTGGTTTTAGAATGGGTAGAAGAAGAACCAATCTTGCAAAGAAAACAGAAAGGTAAAGGATAGTTACCACACTTGAACGCCTTTGCTCCGCTACCAACTGATACGATCCTAGTTGTGTAGGATGCGTAACACGTAATTCCCGATCTAGTTCAAGCCTGGATTTACAAAGATGCGGAATGAAAACTCTCTTGAGCGTTTGACCCTACTAATAACCTGTACTAGCCAACCCAAATCAAGCAAGAAAGGATCTTGATTCGAAACCCTAACCCTGTATTCAACCTGTGAATACCAACCTAGGTGAAGCGACTCAATAAAGTGGACTTTCAGTTTTACTTGCAGATCTAATCGAGAGTCCGGTCTCAATTAGGAACAAGGTTCAAGCTGAACAATTGAGAGAAAATTCTCTAGGATTTAATTATCAAAATTCGTAACCAAATAAAGAAGAGGGTGGCTCTTTTAAATAGGAGAAACCCTAAAATCCTTACAATAGGAATCCTTTCCTTATTAGAACTTCTAATTAATTAATTAAAATAAATTTAGACTAATTTAATTAATTAATAAAAGTAACTAGATAAAAATAGAAGGTCCAACGTTTCCTTCCTGGCGCAAAGCAACGCCAAGCGCTGCTCTAAGAATCAGACCTGTCTGTTTTGGGTGTCATGACGTCGGGGATGGGCGTCACGACGCTAGGACCAATCTTCAAATTCCCGATGCTTCTGTTTTGAGCGTCATGACGCTAGGGATAAGCGTCACGACGTCAGGACCAGTCTTCAATTTCCTGATGCTTCTGTTTTGGGCGTCATGAGGGCCAGGGATGGGCGTCACGACGCCAGGACCAGTTTTGGCGACAAGACAGCTCACTAGACGCGGGTTCTTCTCGCGCAACACAGTTTCCTCGATGAGTGTCTCACACTGTAACTCCTTGTAAATAAGCTGAGAAAGTCTCGCTTGCAACTCCTTGCTCCTCGCTCGAGTCATCGGTCCATTCGGTGGTAAAAGCACGTTGGGGATCACATCACAACTTTTCAATATGTATGGTTCAAAATGAAGTTCCTGCACTTCTGTTTACCTGGCGAAACGAGACAAACTAGCTCATTTGCTAGTCTAACTGATTAAATGATTTTATCCATAAGTTCGTCCAAATTGGTTTATATAGAACAAATAAATTGCACTAAGGAATTAATAAGTCAACTAATTGTTGGAGTCCAGCTCATATTGGTTGAATGAGATTGTTGTGGGCCTAGCCCAATTGGAGTTGTTTGCTTTAGTTTGATTAGAAGTCTGATTAGAAAAAGAAAAAGAAAAGATTGGAGTATGACTTGGAGTAGGATTGTGTAACCTAATTAATTAGGTTGCCCACTAATATATATATATATATATGGTGGCTCAGGTTGTGAGAAGAAGCACAGAGAGAGAAAAATGTGAGGGGGAGATTTTTCTAGCGTGGCCTCCTCAATCTAGATGTGAGATTGAGTTGAGAAAGATTGTAAAATCAGTTGCAACGAATAGCAACTGAGAGAGATTGTGAAAGGGTTGCTGTTGAGCATCCTGAGAGATTGTGAAAGGGTTGCGGTTGAGCATCCTGAGAGATTGTGAGAGAGGGTTGCTGTTGAGCATCCTGTGAGAGAGAAGAGAGAAAATAGATTTTCGCCAAACTCCGTGCAGCTGCGGGAGAATCATCGCAGCGACTCCGTTCACCGTTGGATCTGGGTGAAATTTGGACAGAAAGTGCGCGACTTCTGGTTCTTCAATCTGAACGGTTGGATCGGTGAGATTTATATGATGTGGTAGAAATCCTGTCCTGATTGAAGTAGTGGAAATCTGGTTTTGGTTCTCTATTCTCATGTCTCTTGTTTTTCTCGGATTGATTGATTGATTGGATTGTTTGATTGGTACTATTGGTGATAGTGGTGTATGTCAGATAATTCCTATAGTTAAGATAGGAATTTTGGTTGGTTGTACACATTGATCATCATATAGTAGATTGTTACTGGCTTGGTCCCGTGGTTTTTTACCTATTGAGGTTTTCCACGTTAAAAATCTCTGTGTTCTTTTCTTGATTGCTTTTGATTGGTTTGATAGTTAGGGGTTATTGATTCTTGGGATAAGATTGTTTGCTGCGTAAAATTGATTGTCGATTGGAAATAACCCCAACACTAATGAGTTACATGGTCGTTAACTTTAACTTTTATTATTATTATATAAATTTAGACATTTTTTTATAGTGTGACACAAAATTTTATTTTAATGAACATTTGAATTCCATCAAGCAGAATTGAGCTTGATTATAACGTGACACGAAATTTATTTTAATAGTCTTTTAAATTCCTTTCAACGGGATTGAGTGGGTACTAAATAAGCTACTACCACCAATTCAAAACATACACACAAGGACCACCGTCACCCATTAAAACTTCAGCTCATCTCTTTCATTGCAACCCTTATACAAAGCGAATAAAGAATTTTTGGAAGAGATTGACGGATAATTTTTTTGAGAATAAATTTCTAAATTTTTTAATAACTATTACAAATTTAGATTTGAAAAGCTGTAATTTATTAGATTTCATTTTAGACTCATTTTTTTCCTTCTATTCCAATGGATTTTTTGTTTCAATGCTCATAGATTCCTGCGAATGGTTATTGTAGAATGGTGAAAGAGTCAGGGTAGGAAAATGATGGACATGGTGATAGCGATTCTGAGGGCGAATGGTGAAGGGCCGAGAGAGATGGGCATGTGGTCGTAGTCTTTGGTGGTGATGGCAGCGGAGAAGGAAGAAGAAAGAAAGAAAAAATTTATAATTTGGCTCTTTTCTATTTTTAGATGTCAGATTTTTATTAGGTGGAGTATGAAAATTCACACGTTTGAATGATCATTCCCGGAATACCTAATAAGTTCTAGCCGTGTAGGTCTATAGAAATGGAGAGTGAGCGTGTGAGCCACAATTATATGACATTATGACTATTTTTTTCATGGAAAATTTGAACCTTCATTTTGTGCCCCTCCATTTTTTTTATTCTTGCTTTCCTCCGATAATAATTTTGATTTTCTAATACATTAAAAATAATAAAAATGATTTTCTTTTAAATAATAAAAAATGATCCGAACGTCATTTATTGAAAGATGGAAGAAGTATTAAAGATTGATTTGGAGAAAAAGATTATTAAATTATACTCTTTCTGTCATTCAAAAACTGACTTTTAATCATTTTTATAACAATATATAAATTATTACCTATATCTCCTTGGCTAGAGACTGGAGGAAGTATATCCATCGAGTTGTAATCCACCGAGTTGGAGTATGGACAGTAACAAAACTCTTAACACACTTAACACACCCTAGGAATTTGATGATGCTGTGAAAATAATGGGCCTGTGCTGGCTAGTTTGTTATATCACCAGATCTCAATTTTTCGTTTTTATATTAGAGTATAAAGAATCTGCCTATAACTGTGTTTATAATGGAATACATTTTGCGGAAATGTTAGAGGCTGATAAAAAGAAAGAGTGTGCTCATCTAGTGGTACTGATCGGGTTTGGAGGTGAAGATGCAAAAGAAGTATATTTCATAGCTTAGAATTCTCATGGGTTGAATTGGGGGTTATGAAACAATTCAACCCATCGGAATTAGTGGTTATGAGATATCCTTCTTTTTATCTTCACCTCAAGACCCAATCAGTACCACTTTGTGAGCACACTCTTCCATGCCTCTCACATTATAAACACGCTCACGGGCAGATTCCTTACTCCAATATGAAAAGTCACAAATCTGGATAAAAGGCCCGTTATTTTCACAACATCATCAAATTCCATTATCTTCCCTATCCTCACTGTCTTCCATGTCTTCACTGTGTCCCCTAGCTTTACCTCCTTGGCAAGAGACCGGAGGAAGCATATCCATCATGTTGTAATCCACCGAGTTGGAGAATAGATAGTAACAAAACTCTTAACACTAAACACACTCTGGGAATTTGATCATGTTGTGAAAATAATGGGCCTGTGCTGGCTAGTTTGTTATATCACAAGATCTTGATTTTTTATTTTTATATTGAAGTATAAGGAGTCTGCCCGTAACCGTGTTTATAATGGAATACATTTTTCGGAAATGTCAAAGGGTGATAAAAAGGAAGAGTATGCTCATCTAGTGGTACTGATCGGGTTTGGAGGTGAAGATGCAAAAGAAGTATATTTCATAGCTCAAAATTCTCATAGGTTGAATTGGGGGTTATGAAACAATTCAACCCATGGGAATTAGTGGTTATGAGATATCCTTCTTTTTATCTTCACCTCGAGACCCAATTAGTACCACTTTGTGAGCACACTCTTCCATGCCTCTCACATTATAAACACGCTCACGGGCAGATTCCTTACTCCAATATGAAAAGTCACAAATCTGGATAAAAGGCATGTTATTTTCACAACATCATCAAATTCCATTATCTTCATTGTCCTCATTGTCTTCCATGTCTTCACTGTGTCACCTAGCTTTGACGCTAATGTATAAACATCAACATGTGAGAGGCCAAATTTAACAACAGGCTGTAAGAAGAATGTCATCATTAATTAATGACATAATTAACAATGATGTGCTAATAATAAAATAATAAAATATTTTAATAAACAAACCATCATCTGTTGATACTAATTACCCATCCCTTCGTCCATCCTTCGTGGTCATCATACAGTCTGACGCTACATCCCATATCCAAAATACAATACTTTAAGAAAAAATCTTCCGATCTACCTGCCACATCTTGTATGCTACCGATTAGATCCTTTAGAAAGAGTCTCCACCTGCTCTTTGGAGTAGAAGCCCATATCCGAGCCTTACGGTATCGGGCTTCAACTGCACACACTAGAGCATGGGCGGTGCAGCTACCTACCAAGACATGAATACTGAAAAATAGATGAAACAACTCCATTTCCCAGAAACAGATAAAAAATTAACATGAATAGAAACAAAAGACGACATTCCCAACAAATGAAACAATAAATAAATTATTACCCATACCTCCTTGGCTAGAGACCGGAGGAAGTATATACATCGGGTTGTAATCCACAGAGTTAGAGTATGGGTAGTAACAAAATTCTTAACACATTTCACACACCTTGAGAATTTGATGATGTTGTGAAAATAATGGGTCTATGCTAGCTAGTTTGTTATATCACCAGATCTCGATTTTAGTTTTATATTGAAGTATAAGGAATCTGCCCGTAACCGTGTTTATAATGGAATACAATTTGTGAAAATGTCAGATACTGATAAAAAGGAAGAGTATGATCATCTAGTGGTACTAATCGGGTCTGGAGGTGGAGATGCAAAAAAGTTTGTTTCATAGCCCATAATTCTCATCGGTTGAATTGAAACAATTCAACCCATGAGAATTAGTGATTATGAGATATCCTTTTTTTCATCTTCACCTTGAGCCCTATCAGTACCACTTAGTGAGCACACTCTTACTTGCCTCTGAGATTATAAACACGCTCACGGGCAGATTGCTTACTCCAATATGACGTCTCAATCTGGATAAAAGGCCCGTTATTTTCACAACATTATCAAATTCCATTATCTTTCATGTCCTTATTGTCTTCCATGTCTTCACTGTGTCCCCTAGCTTCGACGCTAATGCATAAGCATCAACATGTGAGGGGCCAAATTTAACAACAGGCTGTAAAAAGAATGTCATCATTAATTAATGACATAATTAACATTGATGTGCTAATAATAAAATAAAAAAATATTTTAATAAACAAACCATCACCTACTGATGCTGATTGTCCATCCCTTCGTCCATCATTCGTGGTCATCGTACAGTCTGACGCTACATCCCATAGCCAAAATACAATGCTTTAAGGAAAAATCTTCCGATCTACATGCCACATCTTGCATGCTATCGATTAGATCCTTTAGAGAGAGTCTCCACCTGCTCTTTGGAGTAGAAGCCCATATCCGAGCCTTACGGTATCGGGCTTCAACTGCACACACTAAAGCATGGACGCTGCAGTTACCTACCAAGGCATGAATAGTGAAAAATAGATGAAACAACTCCATTTCCCCAGAAACAGATAAAACAATAACATCAATAGAAACAAAAGACGACATTCCCACCAAATGAAACAATAAATAAATTATTACCTATACCTCATTGGCTAGAGACCGGAGGAACTATATCCATTGGGTTGTGTCGCACCCCCTTTTTCGTTGAAAATGAGTTTTAAGGTTCGGGACGGATGCTAAGCATAAATGGATGCCTCGCATAATGCAATGAAGTCACCACCCTATTTTCTAAGGTTTAGGGAACCTAATGTCATGGCATAAAATAAAAAAACTAAGGCACAATTGGTCTAAACCAAAGAACGAAGGTTCGAGGTCGTATTATGGACTCGGGAAGGTGTTAGACACCCAAGTCACATCCTTAAAAAGGTTACCGGTAAAAAGGTGTTTGAATACAGTTTTGATATACAAAGATTTATTTAATGATCGAAGCATGTCAACCAATTCTTCCCACGAACCCAAGTCACTTTCCAATCATTTACATAGGTCAATGATTGAATCATGCCAACAGAGTCCGCTTACCGAATTGGGACACTTTCCGATTATTTAAACATTTTTGACGTGATTTGGCCCTCAAAGGTGACGTTACATCTTAGCATTTTCGTAGGGGCATGTTATTTTTGATCGGGACACGAAGGACGGGGTTACCGTTTGTTCGTTATGCTAGAGCGGAAGTTCCTCCTTTTTCATCATTGGGCCATGCATGATTATTTAATTACTACGTGATCCTATCATGGATAAAGACTAGCATTGTACCATTTTCGTGAATGCAAATAACCGTGTGGGATCGAAACCACCATGCATATCATTTAGCAAGAAAGCAATTAATCTCATGGCATTTAAACGCAAGTGATGTAAACAAGTAAGCATGTGGGTTGATTTTAATTGCTAACAATTCTATATGTCATGCATACGAATTGGGTGGGTTCTAATGCTTTTCTAAGTGGTCATGCATACGATATGATCGAGGCTTTGGACCTCTTTGATAAACATTCATTCAAAGCATAAAAATAAATAAACATTCATTCAAAGCATAAAAATAAATAAAAGGGTTTTAAGATAAACTTACCCGATTTGACGAACCCCGATCGATCCATCTCTTCAAAACAAACGTTAGCGGCAATTGACATAAATACGTAGGTATAAGCATACACGATTTTTTACTACTTAACTAATTATTACAAACCACAATTCATAATAAAAACTACTTATCTAATTATTACAAATTGGAGGTCGGAATAATTAATCTAACTAATTATTACAACAAGTGAAATAATTAATTAAAGCATTAACTAATTATTACAACAAGTTTGGACGATGAAGTATCATCACTCTCGAGCGAAGATTCAAGGTTTTCACCTACAAAGCGAGAGTGTTAGTGATGACTCAAAAGATAATAAATGAGAAAAACGCATGCAAACATTTATTTCATTTATAACAAGCAAGCAATTAACAAAATGTGGCAAGTAATCAATTAAATAAAATATGGCAAGCAATTAATTAAATAAAACATGGCAAACAACTAAGCAATTTATTTCATGCCAAACAAATAAATAATTAACAAGACATAGGAGACAAGTGAATAATTAATTAGACATGACAAATGAGTAATCAATTAATTCATTTATTTCATATGAGCAATTTGTAACACTTTAAGCATGGCATAACTAATAATTAATTTATTCATAGCATGCAATATTAAATTAAATAAAAACATGGCATAGCAAATAAACAAATCATTCATGGTATGCAAACATTTAACTAAATAAAACATGGCATGGCACTCAACATATCACTTATATCATGCAAGCAAATAATAAAAATAAACTATGGCAAATAACAAGCAATTTATTGCATATGAACATTTTAATATTATTTAAACACAAATAAAAAGCATACGAATGTTTTATGCAATTTAACATGTTATAAAAGCATACGAACATTTTTTTTATTAATTTAAACATGTTATAAAAGCATACTAGCATTTTGCACAATTTGGACAAAAATAAATGGGTCGGGCCCCACGTTGAAAATTTGGACATTAAAAAATGGGCTTGGCTTACAAAGATGGGCCTAAGCCCACCACCTTTCTTCTTTCTTTTTCTTTCCCGCCATCACCTTACCTCTTCCTTTCTTCTTCACCACAACGCCGGCCACCATGGCCAATTACTCAAACTCCAAACCTCCACCATTCTTAACCAAAATGGCCTCAATAATTACATTAATAAAGCAGTAAATCATGGCCACAAAAACAGTGGTAATTTTACATGGAAAGATCAAGCTATTTAACATGCATAAATGGCTATTAATTAGCTAGTGCATCATGTAATCAAATTGAGGCAAGGGAAATATAATTAGCATGTAAACTAAGCATATGAGGCAAGTTTTAGCAATTTATTCATGCATTAAAGCTATAAACGAAAATTAAAAGAAAACTAGAGTGAGAAAGCTTACCTCTCCGGGAGAGCAAAATGCCAAGAAGGATGAGCTAGAAATGGAGATTAAGAGGAGATTTTGGTCCCTTGATTTGTTGCTTGAAGCTCTCTATTTATAGAGTTGAAATTTTTGAGTTGGTTGAGCTTTGTGTGGTTGAAAATCGGAGAAGGAGGTGGATGGATAAGGATAGCCGGAGTGGAGGCCAAGTTTGGGGTTTGTGTGGTTGGGTGATGAGCAAGTTTGGGTATGTGGCTGGGTGATGAGCAAGTTTGGAAGATATTTATTTAATTGGCTCGAACGGGATATTTTTGGTACGAGCAAATTCGTGCGAAAGTGAAAATAAATCCGAGTCGAGGAAACCACGACGTATAGAAAAATAAGAACAGAAAATGAGTATACAGTGAAAAACTAGAAAACTTGATATAACGCATTTATTTTCTCTTTCGGAAATGTTAAAAGTTCGGACGCAAAATAAATGTCCTTACGACAAAAATTGAACGAAACTGAACTTGATGGCGTGCATGAACAAAATAGTACGTGATTATCAAACAAAAAAATAACGAGTTCGACCCTCGGTCCCATGAAACTTACCCGGGACCGAGAAAAGTTCGCGTGAAGATAGTCAAAAATACGAAAAACTAAAAAGGCACGAAATGACACGGAATATTAAACAAACTAGCCTAGGACCAAGAATTGACAGGAATTTGACCTAGGTGAGCTATTAAATGCGGTAATCATAAAAATGCGAAAAAGGTTGTGACGAAGTCAAAATTTAGGTAGCAACAGGTTGTAATCCACCGAGTTGGAGTATGGGTAGTAATAAAATTCTTAACACATTTAACACGCCCTAAGAATTTGATGATGTTGTGAAAATAATAGGTCTGTGCTAGCTAGTTAGTTATATCACCAAATCTCGATTTTTCATTTTTATATTGGAGTATAAGGAATCTGCCCGTAACCGTGTTTATAATGGAATACATTTTGCGGAAATGTCAGAGGCTGATAAAAAGGAAGGGTATGCTCATCTAGTGGTACTAATCGGGTCTGGAGGTGAAGATGCAAAAAAAGTTTGTTTCATAGCCCATAATTCTCATGGGTTGAATTGGGGATTATGAAACAATTCAACCCATGAGAATTAGTGGTTATGAGATATCCTTTTTTTCATCTTCACCTCGAGACCCGATTAGTACCACTTTGTGAGCACACTCTTCCTTGCCTCTGACATTATAAACACGCTCACGGGCAGATTCCTTACTCCAATATGAAGTCTCAATCCGGATAAAAGGCCAATTATTTTCACAACATCTGTCGCACCCCCTTTTTCGTTGAAAATGAGTTTAAGGTTTGGGACGAATGCTAAGCATAAATGGATGCTTCGCATAATGCAATGAAGTCGCCACTCTATTTTTCTAAGGTTTAGGGAACCTAATGTCATGGCATAAAATAAAAAAACTAAGGCACAATTGGTCTAAACCAAAGAACGAAGGTTCGAGGTCGTATTATGGACTTGGGAAGGTGTTAGGCACCCAAGTCACATCCTTAAAAAAGGTTACCAGTAAAAAGGTATTTGAAAAACAATTTTAACATATAAATGAATAAGTAATCGTAGGGCGTCGTCCGATCCCGCGCACGAAAACGGGACACTTTCCAATCATTTACGAGGTAAATGATCGAAGCATGTCGACCGAAATCCTGTTACGAAAATTGGGCCGCCCTGCGATTGTCCATGGGCCCTCAGAGGTATTCATCGCTTTAGTAGTTTTGTTATTTCCGATCGGGATTGATTAATCGTTGGGTCTTTTACTAAAGCGAGAGCCCTCTTTGTCATCATCGGGCCATGCATGATTAATTAATTACTACGTGATCCTATCATGGATAAATACTAGCACAATACAAATTTAATGAAATGCAAATAACCGTGTGGGATCGAAGCCACCATGCTCATATATCAATGCAAGCAATTAATTTCATGGTATAAAAGCGAGTGATTTAAACACGTATACATGTTCATTGATTTTATTTTCTAACAATTCTAAATGTCATGCTTACGATTATGATATGAGTATTTAACGTTTCTAAATGGCATACATACAATTAATGTTCGCGGAAAGCATTGAATAAATAAAAGAGGCTAGAAAGCGTACTAGCGTTGCGTGATCTTGATCTACCTTGCAAATTTAAAGCGTTAGCGATGGCTTTAAAAATAAATAAATAATAAAGAGCGCATGCAATATTTATTTAATTTGACAAATAAATATTTAAATAAACATGATGAACAAATAAGCAATTTATTTCATGCCAAACAAATAAATAATTAATTAGACATAGGAAACAAGTAAATAATTAATTAGACATGGCTAATGAGTAATCAATTAATTCATTTATTTCATATGAGCAATTTATAACAATTTAAGCATGGCATAACTAATAATTAATTTATTTATAACATGCAAGCATATTAAAACTTCACAATAATTTAAACATGGCATAAACAAATCATTTGAATCATGTAAGCATTTAATTAAATAAAGCATAGGATAAACAAATTATTTAAATCATATAAGTATTTAATTAAATAAAACATGGCATAAACAAATTATTTAAATCATGTAAGCATTTAATTAAATAAAACATGGTATAGACAAATTATTTAAATCATGTAAGCATTTAATTAAATAAAACATGGCATAAACAAATTATTTAAAGCATGCAAACATACGAGAAATTAAACACGATAGTTTTACGAAAAATTAACCGTACGCATACGAATTTCAAATGGGTCGGGCCCATTTCCTTGGTTAAAACAGTGGCTGGGCTTGGGATGAAATCAAGCCCAACCCTTATTTAAATCAAGATGGGCTTGTGATAAAATCAAGCCCATCACCTTTGCCTCTCTTCTTTCCCGTCTAGCCCATTCCCTCTCTCCTTCTTCTTCACAACACCGGCCACCATGGCCGGCGACCAAGAGACACACACTTCAATGAAACACAACCAAAACCAGTGCAGAAATTCCAGCAACACAACAGTAGAGCAAAGCAACGAAAACAGCAAGCCAATTCGACCCAAAACAGTAGCAATTTAAGGAAAACGAAAATAGATAATTAATGCATCAATTGCTCAATTAATTAACCAAAGCAAGGAACAATTAAATTGAAGCTAGCATGCTGATTTTAACTCACTAACAAAGCATTTAAAATAAGTTTGAGCAATTAATTCAACCTTTAAGTGCACAAACAAAAATTTAAAGAAAAGGACCTAAGGAGAGAAAATTACCTTTCAGGAAGAGCTAATGGACAAGAAGGATGAGCAAGAAATGGTGATTAAGAGGAGATTTTGGTGCCCTTGATTTGTTGCATGAAGCATGCTATTTATAGAGGAAAGAAAAAATTGAAGTTGGTTTGCACATGTGGCTGCAAACCGACGGGAAGAAAATATCCAAGGGTGATGATCAACTCTAGGCCAAAATAGTGAGCTAGGGAGAGTTTCTTGTGGCCTTGGTTGATCGGATGGGACATGGTGATGATCTAGGCGAGCTGGAGCTGCGATGGAGGGTAAGATTGCATTGAATGTGCATTAATGTGGTATTTATCCTATTTTTGGATACGAACGGGATATTTTTGGTACGAGCGAAATCGCTCGAAAATGAAAATAAACCCGAACCGAGGAAACCACGACATGTCAAAAAATAAGGCAAGAAAACTAATATACAGTAAATAAACGGGAAGTTTGATTTAACGTGTTTATTTTATCTTTTAGAAATGTCAAAACGTTTGAGCGCAAAATAAATGTCCTTACAACAAAAATTGAACGAAACTGAACGAGGTGGCATGGAAGAGAAAAATAGTACGTATTTATCAATTAAAGAAATTATGCGTTCGATCCACGGTCCCGGGAAACTTACTCGGGACCGAGAAAAGTTCGCGTGAAGATAGTCAAAAATACGAAAAACTTAAAAAGGCACGAAATGACACGGAATATTAAACAAACTAGCCTAGGACCAAGAATCGACAGGAATTTGACCTAGACAAGCTATTAAATGCGATAGACGAATAAAAATGCGAAAAAGGTTGTGACGAAGTCAAAATTTGGGCATCACCTACTGATGTTGATTGTCCATCCCTTCGTCCATTATTCGTAGTCATCGTACAGTCTGACGCTACATCCCATAGCCAAAATACAATGCTTTAAGGAAAAACCTTCCGATCTACCTGCCACATCTTGTATGCTACCGATTAGATCCTTTAGAGAGAGTCTCCATCTGCTCTTTGGAGCAGAAGCCCATATCCGAGCCTTACGGTATCGGGCTTCAACTGCACACACTAGAGCATGGGCGGTGCAGTTACCTGCCAACAATGACAGATCTATTAAGGGACAAGGGTAGGCCACTACCCACCCAAGCCCAATCCAAATTTTTTTTTTACTAAGCCCATTCTCCTTTACCAAATCAAATCCCTACCTCTGCCAAATCCCTACGCCTCTTTTTTTCTCCTTTACCAAATCAAATCCCTGCCTCTGCCAAATCCCTACGCCTCTTTTTTTACTGCAGACCAAATCCCTAGCTTCTCCTCTCCTCGATCAAATCCACTGTCTACGACAATTACCACGGCAAATTCAGGTATGAACACCACATTCTCTTAGTCTTATGATTTCCAATTTCTTCTCTTAGTCCCATGCTTTTCCAATGTTTGATTTTGATTGAAACCTTGAACTTACATTTTATTCGCTCTTTTATATACTGAGTTCTACTTATCAGTTAAAAATTGCATTGCTACTGCTGTGAAAAAACTGAACCCGTGAACGTCATAATCTCTTTATTATCACTGATTGATCATAATCTCTTGTAATATGTTCTCTGCAACTGCAACGTCATAATGCTTTATTAGCTTATGAATATTTTGTTTCTTTATTAAAATGAAATTCAAGACAACCATATGTAGACATTTTGTTTCTTTATTAAAATGAAATTCAAGACAACCATATTCACACTGAATTAATATGCTAACTGTATTAATTTTTTTTATAGATATGGATAAATATTTGATCAAACCATCTGCTCAAGCACCATCGATATCATCAAATGTTGGTCTAAATGAAAGTGAAGAACGACTTGCGAAGAAGTCGAAGAGATTTTTAGAAGTTGATTTGAAAAATCTTCCTACTGATCTAGGTATGCGACCTAAAATTTTAGCATACAATCCTAATGATCGGGATCAAATTCGTAGAGCTTATATGTTGAAAGGTCCTTGTCAACCACGAGACATAGAGTTTCCTAAAACATTATTTGGAAGTACTCAACGACATTTCAATAAAAAATGGTATGATGAATTTGGTAATTGGTTGGAGTATAGTTCGTCCAAAGATGCAGTTTTTTGTTTATGTTGTTATTTGATGGGTTTAGAGAATGGAGGAGGTGGTGTTTTTATTTCTACTGGCTTTAACAATTGGAAAGACATGAAAGGATGGTTATAGAAATATATTGGTGGTGTTAATAGTAGTCATAATAATGCTTGGAGAAAATGTGAAGCATTGATGAATGAAGAACAACATATTGAAGTGGCTCTTTCTCAACAATCTAGTCAAATAAAACAAGATTACCGGTTGCAACTACGACAGTGGAAAGGACTTTTTCTCATATGAGCATTGTGAAGAATCGACTGCGGAACCGTATGGGAGATGATATGTTAAATGATTGTTTGATTACTTTTGTTGAAAAAGATATTTTTAATACTGTAGAGAATGAGAGAATCATTCAAGGATTTCAAAAAATGAAAACTCGTAGAGAACAATTGTAAGAAGTGTGTATATTGTATGAATTCTAATGTATAATTAATTATTTTCTATCTTGTCTTCTTATTTATCTTTTTGTTAAGTTTATTTAAATTTTTGTTTAATTTTTCGTTTAGCTCGCTTGTTTTCTCTTTAAAATACTCAAAAAAAAATTCGGGGGCGCTGCCCCCGAACCCCCGCCCCCCAGGAACTAATTCCTGGATCCGTCACTGCCTGCCAAGACATGAATAGTGAAAAAAAAATGAAACAACTCCATTTCCCCAGAAAACAGATAAACACATGGACATGAGAAACAAATGACGGCAATCCCAACAAATAAAATAATAAATAAATTATTAACTATACCTCCTTGGCTAGAGACCGGAGGAAGCATATCCATCGGGTTGTAATCCACCGAGTTGGAGAATGGACAGTAACAAAACTCTTAACACTAAACACACTCTGGGAATTTTATTATGTTCTGAAAATAATGGGCATGTGCTGGCTAGTTTGTTATATCATTAGATCTATATTTTTCATTTTTATATTGAAGTATAAGGAATCTTCTCGTAACTGTATTTATAATGGAATGCATTTTGCGTAAATGTCAAAGGCTGATAAAAATGAAGAGTATGCTCATCTAATGGTATTGATCGGGTTTGGAGGTGAAGATGCAAAAGAAGTATATTTCATAGCCCGGAATTCTCATGGCTTGAATTGGGGGTTATGAAACAATTCAACCCATGGAAATTAGTGGTTATGAGATATCCTTCTTTTCATCTTCACCTCGAGATCCGATAAGTACCACTTTGTGAGCACACTCTTCCTTGCCTCTCACGTTATAAACACATTGACGGGCAGATTCCTTACTCCAATATGAAAAGTAACAAATCTGGATAAAAGGTCCGTTATTTTCACAACATCAAATTCCATTATCTTACCTATCCTCATTGTCTTCCATGTCTTCATTGTGTCCCCTAACTTCGACGCTAATGCATGATTAACAATAATGTGCTAATAATAAAATAATTAAATAAACAAACCATCACCTGTTGATATTGATTGTCCATCCTTTCGTCCATCCTTTATGGTAATCGTACAGTCCGATGCCACTGCATCCCATAGCCAAAATACAATGCCTCAAGGAAAAACCTTCCAATCTACCTGCCATATCTTGCATGCTAGTGATTAGATCCTTTAGAGAGAGTCTCCACCTGCTTTTTAAAATTAGATGATACTCACTAGATAATAAGGTTATAATTAGTTAGAATTTACTTTACTTGTTAAGTAAATACATAAATAATTTTTAAAAGATTTTTTATGGAATTTATTTTCTAACTCTTTAATTTATATTTCCAATTTTATAAAATGAGTCGTTATTTATAAATGGTTTGGATATAAAAATTAATTGATGTGTTGATTTGAAGCATCTAAATACTTAGGGAGGTATCTGAAGAATAACTTAGTTCAAGGAGGTCTTTGAATTCGACCCAAAGTTTGAGGGGTAAATAAAAATTCCCCAAACAAAATTTACTTTGCTTGGGCCATCATGTATGTGGACCTTGTGTTTTTCTTGGGCTCTATCCTTAAACTCAATTTCCTTGTTGTTCGGCCCGATCAGGCCCAATGCTACTTATACATTACAAAAACGTATTCCTACATCCATTCCAACCAATCCAAACATAAGCCCTTCAAACAATGATCAAAATAAAACTTAGAGTTGAGCAGTTATTTAAGATGTTATGGGCTCAAGATCCTTGTCAGAAAAAAGAAAAAAGAAAAAAAGAGTAGTACGTGAAAAGCAGATTAAGAACTCTCCACTGCAAAAGAACGAGACAGGACAAACGTCAACCCGAACTAGGGCCATGACCCCCGATATTAGTCTTTTAAAATTTTGGATTTTGTTGGGTCCATTTTATTTATTATTATTATTATTGTTCAAATTTTATTTTATTATTTGTTTTAAAAAGCAAAAGGTCAAATTATATTAAAGGAGATGCTTTTGGGCTTTCATCGTTTTACATTGACTCAGAGAAATTTACAACGACCTGTGAGCTTGTGCAAGCGTTGATGGCACGAATCGACAACAAGGGAAGCATGTATAATTATCAATCCTAGTTAACGTACTTGTTGTCTTAGCTGCTAACAAAGAAACTAGACCCGGAGTTCAGAAGAAGAAGCTACTTTTAACTCGCCTTCAGTCTTGTCCTACTAGAGTAATGATGTTGAGTCTAAACGAGAGATATCGCAAAATTTATTAAAATAAAACTAATTATGTTCGAACTAAATTGACCCATTAAAAAATAAAATGTTTTCAATTTATAATTTTTCCGAGCAAATGCAATGATTAAATTTGTGATTTCTTGCTAAAGAGATATGGGATTAGAGTATTAAACTATTCATATTAATTACTTATCGGTAATATGCTCGCTAGTTTAGGAAATTATACATGAAAAAGAAAGAAGAGAGAAGGATCCACCTCCTTTGTGGTGCCAGTGCCACCTATGAATCTTCCTTTGTCGTTAATGCCCATTTCCACCTCAGCACCACATGACCCGTCTGCTTTCCAATCATCTTTTTGCTGAATCTGATTTTTCGATTTTGTGGGTTACACGCAATGCCACTAGGAATTTCGTCGCTTTAGATGTTACAGTATACCACTCCATTTATATTTGGCTTAAATGATTATATTGAAAAAAAATTAATAACTAAAAAGATACAAAGCAGAATATAAAGTTAGGGAGGGGTTAGGGAGGGGCGTGTACTTAAATTCGATTAAATTTATCGAACTTGTACAAAAAGTTATACTACTAATTTGGGTGGTATGGTTGTCCAATTTAATATTTCGATACAGACGGTAATTCTGTTCATTGGTTCGGTATAACGAACTTTCGATTCCTATGTTCCATTTTTATATTTTATATATTTATATCATGAGTAATGCTATTGCGTAGGAATAGCCAAGAGGATGACACGTCATTCAATATTTACAAGTTTGTCACTGCTTTTATAACTGTCACCGCGTTTTCCAATTCTCCATACCCGTGCCCGTGCGTTCTTCCTCTTCCCGATTTCTAGGTTTTGGGTTTCTCTTCCTCTTCCCGACCGCCATCGAATAAAACTTGGGTAGATCATGATCTACCTACATCATGATGTAGGATGATGACACGTGTCTAAAAGTGTCAAGAATAGTGGTATTCTAGCACTATTTGGGGCACGTATCATCATCCTAGATCATGATGTAGGTAGATCATGATCTACCCAAGTTTTTTCCGACCGCCATCCCTTCTCCCTTCTACTCGGACAGCGACCGCGACCGCGACCGCCCACTTGGTAAGGGATTTCGCTTATCCATTCTTTTTCTTTGCTTTATTTTCTTTTTCCTCTGTCTTTTGTAGTTTTTCCATTCATGTCTGTTGCTTGTATCTATGGTTGTGTTTGATTGCTTTCATTTTTGGTAGTTTCTCTAATTTAGCATCTACGAATCTATTAATGATGTCTCTCAATTGAAGTTTTGGTTTCATTTTGCTTTCCTTTCTCAGCGAATATGGCTGTTACTATGAAACTCACCTCTCTTATGGTGGCGACACTCGGTGTACTCTCCTTCATCTTGGGGATAATCGCCGAAAACAAGAAGGTTTTTCATTGTTTTCCACTAATTTTTTCCCCTTTCTTTTCTTTCCCATGTGTGAGATTGATTTTTCTGAATCTGTTTCTGGGTATATATATGTAGCCTGCTGCTGGGACTCCAATTATTTGTCGTTTGGTTTCCTTTTGGCTTCTACGGTGATTGGGTATTTCTCTCTGTTTTATCCCTACAAAGGAAAATCTGTTCCCCAGTCAGTTCTGTATCAGAGCACCAGCTTCTCTGTGTTCTTCACCATTGCTTGGTTGGTTTACTTGATTCCTTTCTCTTTTTTTCTGTTTTGTTCTGTTGTTCTTGAGGCCCTTTACGTGCTATTGTTTCCATAACATGTGAGACTGAAGTTGGCAATTAATCAATCGACAAAACTTGTTGTTTTTGTTTTCTGTGGAATTAAACTCCAGCTAGTTAACTCCTTAATCGATTGTGGTTGGCTTTGAATTTGAAACCTATTGCCATTCACGAAACTGGCTGCTTGAGCTGCTGCTTGTGGCATCGATTTAATATTGGTCAAACAGTTTAGTTTTGAAAAGAATCAATCAATAAACCTTGTTTTTGTTCTTGTTCAATCTATCAGCTCTGCAAATTGAACTCCAGTTTGTTAACTCCTTAATCAACTATGGTTAGCTTTGAATATGAAACCTATTGACATTCACAAAAGCAGCGGGTTGAGTTGTTTGTGGCATCAATGTTGCTCCAACAGTCCAACTTGGTATCATAGCATCAACTTATTTTGTGAGTCAAATAAACAGTTGTGGCTCTATCTTCTGTACTTGCAGGAACTGCTTTCTCACAGCCCACACATATAACTAGTAGCCATGTTATGCCCTTTTTGTTTGGTGCTTTGGCTGCCTAACTTTATAATGTTATGCTCATTCTGTGTTTATGCTCGTCGAGTTAATTTCAGGATGACAGCAGGATTAGCTGCATCGTTGATCTTATGGCCCTGCACTCATGTTAGCTGACAATGCTCGTGAGGATTACTTTGACGAAGTGGAAAAAGATGGCAAGGTTCCTTTTAATGGTTATGATGGCCCTGCACATCTCAAGGGTACCGCCTAAGGCTAGATTTTCACCTAAACCTCAAGGAGTGAAATCAGGATATTTTTATAAATAAATAACTACAAGGTGATGTAAATGGAATATTGTACTTTTTATATATGGAATAACGGGTTTAATTTTTAATGCATTAATTAATTTAAAACTTTTTCATGTAATTTTATTACTTTCATTATATAAATAAATGGATAAATTAAATTAACCTATATACTTGCTTCAAAAATAAATATAATAATGTTGGGTCCGAATGGACTTGTTTTTTTATAGGTAACCTGGGTCCGAAACTTTACCAGTATAATTTATTGACAAATTTAGTTGTTTTCTAAATCATGTTTATTATTATTTTTATAATTAAAATGATTCTAAATATTCTATGCATATAATTTTTATATTAAAAATAGGAAAAAAGGAAGAAATGTTACACAACTTTTCTATATTGTTGGAATATTTTCGAATAAAAGATTTTGGAAGATAAAATTATAATTATACTTCTTTCCTCAAATGGTGAAATTATTGGAATATTTTCGAATCCAATTGATTTAGGTCTAATATGAAAATGAAGTAAAAATAAACACGAGGTGCAATTCTTCTCAATTCTTTTCTCTACAAATCCAACCTGTTACAGCCCTAATCTTGTAAATTCCTTGATCATATTCCAAATTCCAAATCAAATATAAAGAAAAGCAAATATATTAATAAAGAACAAAGTAGCTTGTAACTGCTGATAAATATACTGAATCCACCATCTAAGTCTAACACACAAGCCCTAAAAGCTTAAGGTCAGTAAACTAAAAGCACTAAAATGTTAATGATACAGATGGGAAACAAATTTTTACACCTTACAGGTCCTACGCACAATATCTGACTTCAGCTTGGATGCTGAACAATTTTATTTATATATTACAAGTCTTCTGCTCCTCCCACCAAATCACCAAATGCCTTCCTTGGTCATTTTCAGGAAATGGCACAGGGTCGTCTTAGGCAGCTCAACCACATCCTCTCTCTTCGTAATCTTCGTCATCTTCATCAGGCCATTCCCCTCTGATTCGGAGACAGTCACGGATGCCAAATTGTAGAACTGCATGGACAATTCACATGAAATCAAATAAGCCATTTTTTATCCCCTAATGCAGAACGGAAGAATTTCTCAAAATAACAAAAACTAGAGGGCAGAATGCGAGGAGAAAATCACCTCACAGACACCGTGCAGTAACAATCTATGAAAGGGATCTTGGACTCGTAGGGTCAGCACTTCATCAGTGTTCTCCCTGTAATTAGACAGAATATATGGTGGTGTGATGCTACCTGTAATTAGACAGAATATATGGTGGTGTGATGCAGGTTTATGAGCTAATGGACGCAAATGCTTCATTAGTATCACAAATTGTTGATATGACGAAAAAGCATGATGAAGTTGTTCCATCTCTCTCGCCTCTCTTCCTTTAAATGCCACTCCTCCCATTCCACCCTCCTCTCATCAACATTAATACACTTCTCCATAAAAAAAAACAGAATAAAACCAGAAAAAAAGTAGCTGACATTCACAAAAACTTGCCCTCTCCATTTAAAACTTCAACATAAACGGTCACATCTCTGTTCCATTCCTAGAACACCAACACTTAGAACACCAGAGTCATCCTAAAGAATTAGATCCATATTGAATTTGTTCATGAATTGGACATTAAAAGTCCCATCAAACAAATAATTATATCCATTTTCTTTTCTAATAAGAGAGAAAAGCTCAAAAAATAATTAATCACAATCTGTAGTTATGATGTATTAAAAGTCTAAACTGAATATGAGAATGAATATAAGTATGCAGTGAGATTGAGATGCAAAAAAGGGTTATTGATGCCACTGTGAGCAGCAATTTTAGTTGATTGTCAAACGATTTGTTACGAACTATTACATTTGAAGTTCGACTCAAGTCACATACCACAAACAACTCATTAACTCATATTGTTACCGTAATCCAATTTAGTAATTACGTCAACAAAATCTTTTAATCATTCATCCTCAAGTGAATTATTTACACAACTAAATTAGTTTACGACAATACAATAATTAGAAGGAAAAATAAACAATTTAAAGAACAAAAGTTTATAATAGGACTAATCTTGAAATTGATGAAACACCTCTTCCTCTCCCATCACCTCTCATTCGGTCAAGTTACAACCAACAAAAGTAAGAATTTTCTTTCTTCCCGAGAGAAGAGAGAGTTTGTCTAAGACCCTTTGTTAATAGCATGACTAACTTTCCTTAACTTGATTAAATATTATAACCGTCGAGCATAGATTTTTTATTTAAATTCTGGACAAAGATAGTTTTGTCTACTTGCTGCTTTGCATTAATCTAAAATTTGCTAAAGCAATCAGTTAAATGATTACAATATCAAGTGCCTGCTTTAGTTTCTTGTTTTAGTTATGGTTAAATGGTATTTTTGGTCCCTGTGGTGGTAGTCATCACAAGGACCACATTAATCAAAAAACCACCAAGG
Organism: Viola odorata; assembly: GCA_963691705.1. Lineage (NCBI taxonomy): Eukaryota > Viridiplantae > Streptophyta > Magnoliopsida > Malpighiales > Violaceae > Viola > Viola odorata. The sequence goes on from OY829543.1 coordinate 9,120,334, forward strand.
GAACCAAATTAAATAAATGTTGTCATCGCAGGGACCATATTAGTCTGAAAATCACCATAGGACTAAACTAAACTAGAGTTACCGCTACTGGAACTTCAACATAAACGGCCACATCTAATTCAATATGGATCTAATTCTTTATGGATCCATCTTGCCCTCTCCATCATTTAAAACACCAACATAAACTTCAGCATCATAATGTCACGTGCTCAACCAAGGAAGCAGCCGTGAACAGTAACTCAAGAACACAAACAAATAAGAAGAAGAGAAGAAGCAGAACAAGGAAAGGACCAGCAGAGGTGTTCTGCTGGTTGTTAATGGAGGATTTGAGTAGAGAAGAAGATGAAGAGAAGAAGGGTTTGCGGAGGCGTAGGGAAGATTAGAGATAGGAACTAGATTGTAACAGAAACGTAAAGTAAAGGCTCATTGAGCACAATTGTTCATTGAACAAATTGAATTCTAATTGACAAAAGTATCCCTCTGTTACAATTATTCAAGCTATTTATACCAATTACATCCCTTATCTCTTAGCTAACTCAACATCTAACAACTAATTAACCCTAGTGGTTAATTAACTCCAAGTAACTGCTACTTAATCTGTGAGGATGGTTAACAGCAGCCTTCCCGCTCATTTCTTGTTTATTCACGTGACAACCATCCACGTCAGCTGCATTGCTGGCATTCCTTTACTCACTCCTGAATGGGCTGTGACAATGCCCTCTCGTTGAATTTCCTTGTCCACAAGGAAGAATGAGGGTAGGCAGCTTGGAGATAATCAGCCCATTCCCAAGAAGGAGAAAGCTGTGCTTCAGGATTCCAAACCACCTCCAGCTGAGTCGCAGCACTTCCCTGCCTTTTCTTAATCCTGGAGCTCAATATAGAAATAGGAGTAATGAGAAGAGAAGAGGTATCCTTCATAGCAGAGGGGTGAAAAGGCCTAAGTTGGCTCACATGAATGAGGCTGGAAGAAGGGAGATCAAGCCTGTAGGCGACCTGACCAATTCTGTCCAGTACCTTGAATGGTCCAAAGAACTTAGGAGAAAGTTTCTGGTTGCTACGTTGAGCTATAGAAAGTTGCCTATAAGGTTGCAACTTGAGAAGTACTAGATCCCCAATATTAAACGTCCTATCAGACCTTTTTGTCTGCATATTGCTTCATCCTTGTTCTTGCAGACTGTAAATTGGTCTTGAGTTGCTGAATAGCCTGTTCTCTGTCTAACAACAATTGATTCACACCAGGGTCATTAGAGTCGTGAGGAACATAAGGGAGATGAAGTGGAGGGTCCAAACCAAACAAGGCACGAAAAGGAGTGGTGTGTAAAGCCTCATGGGAAGATGTGTTATACCAGAACTGAGCCAAGGCTAAGAACTCAAACCATCTATGAGGCTGAGAAGAGCAAAAACACCTGAGATACTGCTCCAAACATTGATTCACTCGCTCAGTCTGACCATCAGTCTGAGGATGGTAGGAACTGCTATGCTTCAGCTCAATGCCTTGTAACTTAAACAAATCTTGCCAGAATTTGCTTAAGAAGAGTGGATCTCTGTCAGTGATCAAGGAGTGGGGAAAACCATGAATACTAACCACTCTATCGAGGACAAGTTTAGCCACCGAAGATGCAGAATAAGGGTGCTTAAGGCCGAGGAAGTGGCTGAATTTAGTGAGTCTATCAACTACGACTAAGATCACAGAAAAAACATTTGACTTTGGTAAGCCTTCGATGAAGTCCAGTGTGAGATCAGTGAAAATGCCTTCAGGAAGTGGAAGGGGTTGAAGAAGCCCAGGTTGGTTGATGTGCTCAGGTTTGCATCTTTGACACACCTCACACCCTCTGATGTAATTTCTGATCATTTTTCTCATACCCGTCCAAAAGAAAAGAGCAGATATTTTCTGTGCAGTCGCATGCATCCCTGAATGTCCACCCGTAGGAGTATTGTGGAACAATGTGATGATGCGAAACTGAAGAGCTTCATCTTTGCCTACAACCAATTTCCCTTTCCTTCTCAATATAGCACTGTGAAAGGAGTAATGAGGATGTGACCCAGGTTTGTTATGCAATTCAGACAAGAGTTTCTGAATGTGTGAATCCATAGACCAAGGTACATCAGCCAAAAGTGATGGCTCAAGGGAGGAATATAGGAAAGAATGCAAGTGACCAGTGGAAAGTCGAGAGAGTGCATCTGCAGCTTCATTATTTTTGCCTGGTTTGTACTGAACCTCATAGTCATAATGTTGTAACTTAACTAACCAAGTGAACTGAGCATCTTTGGATAATTTCTGGTTAAGCAAGAACTTCAAACTATGGTGATCTGTGTAGATAATGAAATGCCGATCGCCCAAGTAGTAATGCCATTGCTTGACTGCAAACAAGACTGCAAACAATTCCCTCTCATACACAGATTTAATTTGGTGTCTAGGAGCAAGTGTTTTGCTAATGTAAGCAATGGGGTGTTTGTCCTGCATGAGTACAACCCTAATACCCCCACCTGAAGCATCAGTCTCTATAATAAAAACCTTAGAGAAATCAGGTAAAGCTAGCACAGGAGAAGAGATTAATGCCTGCTTCAACCTTTGAAATGCAATTTCAGTTTCATTGTGCCAAGCAAAATTATCCTTCCTCAACAACTCAGTCAATGGTTTAGCTAGATTAGCATACCCTTGTATAAACCTTCTGTAATAACCAGTCAATCCCAAGAAACCCCTGACATGCTTGACAGTTTTCAAGGGAGGTCAATCCTTGACTGCCCTAATCTTCTCAGGGTCAGTTCTGACTCCATCTTTAGAAATAATATGGCCTAGGTAGGCTATGCTATCAGTAGCAAAAGAGCATTTGGACTTCTTTACAAATAAGTTGTGTTGCTTGAGCAACTCAAAAGCATGTAACAAATGGAGCCTGTGGTTTTCTAAGGAGTCACTGTAAATCAAGATATCATCAAAGAATACCAAAATATATTTTCTCAAGCAACCATGAAAAACATGATTCATTAAAGCTTGGAAAGTGGAAGGTGCATTGCATAACCCAAAAGGCATTACCTTGTACTGATAATGACCTTGATGAGTCTTGAAAGCTGTTTTGAAAGCATCTTCAGGCTTGAGCAAGACCTGGTGATAGCCTGCTCTCAAGTCAAGCTTAGAAAATAAGGTAGATCCTCCCAATTCATCTAGAAATTCTTCAATCACTGGTATAGGGAATCTGTTCTTGATAGTTTGTTGGTTCAAGGACACACATTCTCCATCCTCCATCCTTCTTTTTAACCAACAAAATGGGGGCTGCATATGGACTCTAACTCTCCTCAATGAACCCAGTCTTCAACAACTCCTCTACTTGTGTCTCAACCTCATCTTTCTGCTGCTTGGACAGCTTATAAGGTCTGAGATTTATTGGTTGGGCTCCGGGCTGTAAAGGAATGGTATGGTCATAGGGTCTGGATGGTGGTAAGGTTTTTGGTTCCTCAAAAATGTCTTGGAACTGCTGTAACAACTGGTCAATCCCTTCAGGTAAGACAGCTGCATTTGTGGATAATGCCTTCAATTCTTCCGCAGAACAAACTTGAGCTGTGGCTATTTTTTTCGGATCAGCCAATAACCTACTCATTTTCTCCTCTTTAATCCACTTGACAGATAATCTAGTACCTCCCTTCAACACAAACTCCTTACCCCTTTTGGAAAATGTCATTTCCATTCTTTTAAAATCCCATACTACTGGACCAAGAGTTTCTAGCCAGTCCATACCAAATATCACATCATAATGGATTAAAGGCAAAATTAATGCAGAAATCTCAAACATCTCACCTTTCATGCTCCATTTGATACTAAGACAGGCTTCAGTGGTGAGTAAACATTCCCCGTTTGCCACTGTTATCCTCACAGGTGTAATTGTGGAAATGGTGTGGCCCAGACTGATGGCCATTTCCTTTGAGATCAAATTGTGAGAGCTTCCCGTGTCAATGAGAGTATGCACCACCTGTTTCTGCATTTGAAGGGCTATCCTCATGGCCTTCACTCCTCCACTTTTAATGTCATGCATAGCATACAAGAAAGCTGTTGCATTCTCCATAACTGTTGCATTCTCCATGATCTGCTCCTCTTGCACTGACTGATTTTCCTCTTCTAAACCATAATCAGCTGGATCCTGCTCCTCATCAGGCATCATTAAGAAGAGCTATTTTGTTTGACACCTATGTCCTCTGAAGAATTTCTCTCCACAGTATTTACATAGGCCTGCAGTCATTCTTTCCTTCATAGTCTTTTCATCTATGGTCTGAAAAGGGGAATTTGGTGGTTTATTGTATGGTTTCCTGGGCTGTGTTTGGGGGGGTGGTTGTGTGTGGCTTGGTGAGGTGGTGTTTGGTTCAGTAGGCTTGATTGTTAGCTGGTTAAAGGGTGGTTTAAACTGATTGGGGTGAGACTGATACGGTTTGGTGTAGGCCTGGCTATTTGGTTTGGTATTTGGGTATGTGAACTTATTACTGGTGAAGTTAGTTGATGTGCTACTGGTGTAGTTGTTTGGAGCTGTCATGGATTTAAGTGTGGGCATAGCAACTTCTGTAGATAAGGCCAGTTCTACCGCATCCTCAAAGGTTTGAGGCTTAAACATTCTCACCAAATGACCTAATTCTGGCCTTAACCCCGCTAAGAACAAGCTTCTACCATAGCTATCACATATATCCACTCTATCATACAAAGCATTAAACTGGTTGACATAAGATTCAACATCAGTTACCTGCTTCAAGTTTGACAGATCAGCCATGGGATCATCCATCTTCTTGGGAGAAAATCTGGTTGTTATACACCTCACAAAATCAGGCCAAGGCCAAACTTCCTCATCCTTGTGTTTCAATTTCACCTTGTACCATTTCAGCGCATCTCCATACAAGTGGTGTGAAGCTACTTCTACCTTGAGATGATTGGAAGTCCTCATACTCTGAAAGTAATTGTTGCACTAGAAGATCCAATCATTAACTTCAGGCCCATAAAACCAGGGGAATTCCAAGACAGTAGGTTTTGGGTTAGCTTGGAAAGCAACTGCTGCAGGAATATTCTCAGACCCATGGGTTTGTGGGATGCTTCCATGCCCTGGCTGTTGCTGGAGGCCAATCAATTCTTGGAGTGACCTGCGCATCTCCTCCATTGATTGTTCAACGGCTCCCAGTGTTTGTTCAACAACTCCCAGTCTAACCTCAACTGGAGGTATATTGCTGTCATCTCCTACTGCTCCACCACCAGTGTTGGTGAGGTTGCTGTAGTCAACTGGATGGATGCTTCTCACCATCTTGATTTGCAGGTTGCAGGTTCGATGCTCCGCTACCAATTGTCACGTGCTCAACCAAGGAAGCAGTCGTGAACAGTAACTCAAGAACACAAACAAATAAGAAGAAGAGAAGAAGCAGAACAAGGAAAGGACCAGCAGAGGTGTTCTGCTGGTTGTTAATGGAGGATTTGAGTAGAGAAGAAGATGAAGAGAAGAAGGGTTTGCGGAGGCGTAGGGAAGATTAGAGATAGGAACTAGATTGTAACAGAAACATAAAGTAAAGGCTCATTGAGCACAATTGTTCATTGAACAAATTGAATTCTAATTGACAAAAGTATCCCTCTGTTACAATTATTCAAGCTATTTATACCAATTACATCCCTTATCTCTTAGCTAACTCAACATCTAACAACTAATTAACCCTAGTGGTTAATTAACTCCAAGTAACTGCTATTTAATCTGTGAGGATGGTTAACAGCAGCCTTCCCGCTCATTTCTTGTTTATTCACGTGACAACCATCCACGTCAGCTGCATTGCTGGCATTCCTTTACTCACTCCTGAATGGGCTGTGACACATAACCTCTAATATACCATGAACATGCAGTAGATCTAAAATAACAAATTAGTAAACGAAAAGGAAAACAAAACTTACCAGGAATAGTGGACAAGGGATTTGGGGTACGAGAAGTGGAAGAGACGCGGTGGGTATGGAGGAGGGAGGAAGCTCCGGACGTGGTGGCTGCTATGGAGGAGGAGGAGTCGGCTGCTATGGAGGAGGATGAAGAAGAAAACCCTAAATCGTGAATGAGTTGAGGAGATTAATGGCATTTTCGTAATTTTAGGGTCGATGGCAAACTTGTAATTAAGCTGATATGGCAGAATGTGACAGGTGCCATCTCATTCCTCTTGGCAATTCCTCTTGGCTATTCCTACGGAATAGCATTACTCTTATATCATAATTGGGTATTTGGGTTGTTTCTTTCAATTTTTTGTTTTAGCAATTTGTGATGATTAATTAATTAATTACAATTATTAGCTCTCTTGATACAGTCATCTGTAATGATAATTAATTTTTTTGTTGGTTTATTTTTTATTTGTTAGTTCGATTAATTTTAAAGAAATAGATAAAAAAAAATTGGAATACGGAATACCGCATTCCATACTAAAGTTAATTCGGTAAATTATTGTCCGATGATTATGTATAAATAAATAAATAAAAATTAAATTTTATAAAATCTAAAAGAAATTGAATGAAATAATTTATAAATATAGTCTTAAAAATATATGAATTATTACAAGTCATTACTATCACAATTGCAACGCTCTTTCATAATTGAAAGCGCTGCATAATAACTTCATTTTCGTCATAATTAAATACATCTTTCTCAATATACATAGTTAAACAATCATCTAACAGTTGACCTCTTATTTGATGTTGTAATCGAATCTTTACAATATTCATCGTAGAGAATGCCCTTTTATATTTTTTTAATGATATGAAAAAATAATTCTAATTTTATAAGAAGATATACTAGAGGATAAACAATGTATTTTCTTAGCTCAACTATATTTTTAACATATACGAGTCTTAAATTTGCAATAATTATAATCCTAGAAGGTAATTAGACTTTAAAAAGTTTTATAAGAAGGTATACACTAGAGGATAAACAATGACTAAATGACTAATTTTGAAGACTTAAATTTTACAACAACATGAATCCTAATTACCTAAAAGTTAATTAGACAAAAAGGTAAAGAAAAGAAGTTAATTAAAATTTGGATGGTTGCCAACATCACCTTTAAAGAGTTTTAAAACTATGTGTATTTTTTTTTTAAATTTTACATGTGAAATTAATTAATAATTAAATCTTAATAAAAATAAGATTGTAACCAATCTCTTCTCAACTCTCTTCTCCCCTTACATATAATTTTTGTTAATGCTTACCTTACTAAACTCTTATAATTAATTTTTATTAACGCATCGATATATTAATTACAAAATTAATTTATATACTTAAATATTATACTATTACAAGATTTAATTAATATAGAACCATTGTCTATTCATTTTCTCTAAAAGTTATTATACTTAATTGTTTCATTTAAGTCACAAACTATTAGTTCTATAAAAGGACATGGTTGAATTGTTTGTGTTTACAATCTCTCTTTATCTCTTCCCTTCCCTCCTTTCGATACTCATGCTTCTTCTTCTTTTTTGCAGGTTTAATTTGAATTCTAAAATTTGATTCATTTTTTATAATTCTAAAACATAAGAAAATAAATTGCATATATACCTATTTTGCATGAATAATATCTAGCATATTCTTTTTGTTTATCTTTTATAAGATTATGAAAGTTTTATGGTGGTCGAAAAAAATTAGAGAGTTGAATATTTAATTATTAAATTAATTTGATAAAATAATATTTAATTATTAAATTAATTATGAAAATGCTTAAGGGGATAATATGGACCTGCAAAAGTTTTTTTGTTAAATAATGATAATTAGTAAATACGAAAGATTCTAATAAAAAAAATAAAAAATCACTTATCTTCATTTGCATTAAATATTTATTATTAATAATTATTACCATCATTAATCTCACTATTATTGCAATTAATTATTATATTTCATATATTTATATACTAAAAAATTTAATGAATAAAAAGTTTGGAAAATAATAAACTCCTATATTGTATTTCATTAAAAGTCTTACTATTACTATATAATTAATTATTTTCAATTGAAATAATAGTATATATATAAATAAAGGTTAAATAAATTGAGACTTTTAATGTATTGTTAGTATTATGTTAATAATATATTTTTATTATATACTATTTATATTGTAAAGTTTAATAACAATATATCCGCGCATCGCGCGGGTACATAATAAGTTGAAAATAATAAGTAAAACACAACCGAGAGGTAAATTAAAGGTAAAAGTAACCCAACGAGTTATTAATATAGTAATATTTCTTGACAAAAACATGTTTTTTGCTTTTCTTTTCTTTTGAACAAACTTGACAAAACATGATGAGCTACGTCTTATGTTCGAGTTTTTTTTCCCCAAGTTACCTAACTTACAAGTAGGGGTGTACAAGAACCGGCCCGATCCGGAACCGGCCCGAATTGGACCAATCCGGCGGTTTTTTTTTTTTTTTTTGAAAAAAAAACCGAACCGGTCCGAACCGTATTGTTCCGGTTCGGTTCGATTTTTCGGCTCTAAAAAATCCGATCAGAACCGTAGAACCGTTAGAACCGGAAATATATATATATTTATATATAAAAATATATATATCTACAAAACATATCAATAAGACACTTTGCTCCAGTGGTAAGGCATTGGCTAAACTTGCAAAGGGGAAGGAGTTCGAATCCCTTCCTAGGCAGATTTTATTTTGCAAAGTGGAAGGGCTGGTGCCTGGTGGGCTTGGTGGGCTTGGCGGGCTGGTGGGCTTGGAGGGCTATTATTAATTAATATGTTTAATTTGTAGAAATGTAAATTTTAATTTTTAGCTATAATTACTGAATTTATAGTTTTTAAAATTAGATGATAATAAAACAAAACAAATGATTCAATTAACTTACATTTATAAATAGAGTATAGATGAATAAAAGTTTGAAATTGTTTTACAATTAAAAAGAAGAATTCAAAGTTACTCTTTCTAGTATTTAAGATGATAATAAAACAAAACAAATGATTCAATTAACTTACATTTATAAATAGAGTATAGATGAATAAAAGTTTGAAATTGTTTTACAATTAAAAAGAAGAATTCAAAGTTACTCTTTCTAGTATTTAAGATGATAATAAAACAAAACAAATGATTCAATTAACTTACATTTATAAATATATTATAGATGACTAAAAGTTTGAAATTGTTTTACAATTAAAAAGAAGAATTCAAAGTTACTCTTTCTAGTATTTAAGATGATAATAAAACAAAACAAATGATTCAATTAACTTACATTTATAAATATATTATAGATGACTAAAAGTTTGAAATTGTTTTACAATTAAAAAGAAGAATTCAAAGTTACTCTTTCTAGTATTTAAGATGATAATAAAACAAAACAAATGATTCAATTAACTTACATTTATAAATAGAGTATAGATGAATAAAAGTTTGAAATTGTTTTACAATTAAAAAGAAGAATTCAAAGTTACTCTTTCTAGTATTTAAGATGATAATAAAACAAAACAAATGATTCAATTAACTTACATTTATAAATATATTATAGATGACTAAAAGTTTGAAATTGTTTTACAATTAAAAAGAAGAATTCAAAGTTACTCTTTCTAGTATTTAAGATGATAATAAAACAAAACAAATGATTCAATTAACTTACATTTATAAATAGAGTATAGATGAATAAAAGTTTGAAATTGTTTTACAATTAAAAAGAAGAATTCAAAGTTACTCTTTCTAGTATTTAAGATGATAATAAAACAAAACAAATGATTCAATTAACTTACATTTATAAATATATTATAGATGACTAAAAGTTTGAAATTATTTTACAATTAAAAATAAGAATTCAAAGTTACTCTTTCTAGTATTTAAGATGATAATAAAACAAAACAAATGATTCAATTAACTTACATTTATAAATAGAGTATAGATGAATAAAAGTTTGAAATTGTTTTACAATTAAAAAGAAGAATTCAAAGTTACTCTTTCTAGTATTTAAGATGATAATAAAACAAAACAAATGATTCAATTAACTTACATTTATAAATATATTATAGATGACTAAAAGTTTGAAAAGAAGAATTCAAAGTTACTCTTTCTAGTATTTAAGATGATAATAAAACAAAACAAATGATTCAATTAACTTACATTTATAAATAGAGTATAGATGAAGAAAAGTTTGAAATTGTTTTACAATTAAAAAGAAGAATTCAAAGTTACTCTTTCTAGTATTTAAGATGATAATAAAACAAAACAAATGATTCAATTAACTTACATTTATAAATATATTATAGATGACTAAAAGTTTGAAATTGTTTTACAATTAAAAATAAGAATTCAAAGTTACTCTTTCTAGTATTTAAGATGATAATAAAACAAAACAAATGATTCAATTAACTTACATTTATAAATAGAGTATAGATGAATAAAAGTTTGAAATTGTTTTACAATTAAAAAGAAGAATTCAAAGTTACTCTTTCTAGTATTTAAGATGATAATAAAACAAAACAAATGATTCAATTAACTTACATTTATAAATATATTATAGATGACTAAAAGTTTGAAATTGTTCAAGTGGCCAAAGAAATTTAAAACCGGAAATATATATATAAATATATTTATCTGCAAAAGATATCTATAAGACACTTTGCTCCAGTGGCAAGGCATTGGCTAAACTTGCAAAGGGGAAGGAGTTCGAATCCATTCCTAGGCAGATTTCATTTTGCAAAGTGGAAGGGCTGGTGGGCTTGGCGGAATGGTTAATGGGCCGGCCCATTGGAAAATAATGAATTTGGCCAAACAAAAAAAAAATCCGGATTGGAACCGAAACCGCACCGATCCGAACCGGGAAAAATGGAACCGATCCGGTCCGGACCGTATTGATCCGGTGCGGTCCGGTTCCATAAAAATGAAAACCGTAAATTACGGTTCGGATCGGTTCTAGGCCTAAAACCGATCCGAACCGGACCGTGTACACCCCTACTTACAAGTTACATTCATATCTTTAGGAAAAACAGCAAAAGAAAAGGAAAAAGAGAAGAGAAGTGGAGAAAAAGGAGTTGGGGCCCTTGGGGGAGAGAAGAATGAATTTTCCCAGGTAGAGTTAGAACTTAGAAAGAACAGGAACTTAGAGAGAAGAATGGATTTTTTTTTTATTTCTTTCTTTTCTTTTTGGGGGCGCGGGGGGACAATGCCAAGAAAATGTGAGGAAATTTGTAAGAGAGAAAATATAAATGGAAGGTTTGTCTTTGACAGGTAAGAGTGATTGGTAGGGTAGCTGGAGCAGTGATTGGTCCTCTCTCCCCTCCTCTTCGACTCTTTGACAGCTTTTTGTTATTTGGCATTTTGTGTTCAATTGTTTAGATTTTGATGTGTGTTTGCATAGAAAATATGACTTAATTAACTAATCATGCCTACTATACTTCTGCAAAGGATGTATATACCCCTCCATAATTTGAATCACTTTATGCAAATAGTATTTCAATCATCCAATGATGTTGCATTCAAGTCTTGTTTTCCTTTTGTATTCTAAAATTTAATGGGTGATCCTGCTTCAGATCCTGCCTCTTCCGCATCTGATATTAGTAGTGTTTCTTCCCAATCTACTTCCACGAATCCAGGTTATACATCAGGAGTTAATCATTTTCTTGTTCCTATAAAATGCTAATATATAACTATGTTGTCAAAATAAATAAAATCTGCTATGCTGAAGATAATTCATGCAAGTTTTCAAGTGACTGACTGCTTCTTTTGTTTCCAGCTCCCATCAAACGCATGAACAGCTGGTGTTTTGATGAAAGACTCTTTCTGCGTTCACTTTACAAGGTATATCATCAACAATGATTTGCTGCTTAAGAACTCACAAAATAATGCTTCTTTATTTTTTGGAAATGAAGAATTTATTTGCTTTTAGATGATGAGATACCAGATTGTGTAGACAAAGGGTTTAGGGTTAGTCCTGGCCTAATGGGCTCATGAATACCTGTGGTTCAGACCTTTGAAAAAAAGCATGGACTTTAGTTTCCCTTCACAATAACATCTATTCTATACATTAAAGTGAGACAAGTTGCTTGCCTACCAACTGCTGGTTGTAAATTCCTATTGCAATCTTAAACAATTGCTATGAATCTAGCTGATTATTTATTTTTTGGAAATGAAGAGTTTTATTTGCTTTTAGATGATAAGAGTCATAAGACACCAGATGGTGTAGATTAAGGGTCTTAGGATTAGTCCTCGCCAATGTGCTCACGTATACATGTGGTTTAGACCTAAAAGAGAAAACAAAGCATGAGTTTTAGTTTCCCTTCACTGTAACATGTATTATATACATTAAAATGAGATTTGTTGCTTGCCTACCAACTGCTGGTTCCCATTATAATACTATAACATGTATTATATATAGTATATACAGTAATTATTCCCATTACAATCTTAAACAATTAGATGCTATATATCTAGCTGATTATTTATCTTTTTGTGGTCTTAAAGCATTATTAAGAGCTGAATTACTGTTCTTACAGGTGTTGGTTTCAATCTCAGAAAGAAATTCTATCATTCTGTACCTTAGGGACATCGAGAAGCTTCTTCTCCAGTCAGAAAAGCTATATAATTTGTTCGATAAATTCTTGAATAAACTCTCTGGTTCGGTGTTAGTACTTGGTTCCCGGATGTTGGATGAAGACGATGACTGCCAAGAAGTGGATGAGCGACTCACAATGTTATTTCCATACAATATTGAGCTCAAACCACCTGAAGATGAGACTAATCTTGTTAGCTGGAAAACAAAAATGGAAGAGGATATGAAGATTCTTCATTATCAAGATAACAAAAACCACATTGCAGAGGTACTTGCGGCAAATGATATTGAATGCAATGATTTGAGTTCAATCTGCCATGCAGACACAGTGGTTCTCAGCAATTACATACAAGAAATTGTGGTATCAGCAATATCATATCATCTGAAGAATAATAAGGACCCAGAATACAGAAACGGAAAGCTTGTTATAACATCAAAAAGGTGAACACAATCTTTCTTGACATCATTTCTTGCTTCTTGTAAATTCAAATGAAGAAAATGATTTCTTACTTTCTACAATACAAGATACACATATATATATACCCTATACTTTCTACTCTACTATATACCATTTAACGTATACTAATATGTATACATATACATCCACTATTCTAACACTCCCCCTCAAGCTGGAGCATAGATATTAATCATGCCCAACTTGTTACAAAGGTAATTCACCCGAGGACCTGGAAGAGCTTTAGTGAAAAGATCACCTAACTGCTCTCCTGTCTTCACATAATGAGTGGAGATAGGTTCTCCTGAATTTTCTCACGGATGAAGTGACAATCCACTTCAATATGCTTAGTTCTCTCATGATAAACAGGATTAGAAGTTATGTGAAGAGCAGCTTGATTATCACACCAGAGTTTTGATGGTGATGAATGTACTATACCAATCTCAGCCAGAAGTTGCCGCAACCATAAAATCTCACAAGAGGATTGTGCCATTGCTCTGTATTCAGATTCTGCACTAGATCGCGATACCACATTCTGCTTCTTGCTCCTCTTGGTTCTCTCATGATAAACAGGATTAGAAGCTATGTGAAGAGCAGCTTGATCATCACACCAGAGTTTTGATGGTGATGAATGTACTATACCAATCTCAGCTAGAAGTTACCGCAACCATAAAATCTCACAAAAGGATTGTGCCATTACTCTGTATTCAGATTCTGCACTAGATCGCGATACCACATTCTGCTTCTTGCTCCTCTATGAGATCAGATTCCCACCAACAAAGACACAATAGCCGGTTATTGATCTTCTATCAATCTTCGACCCAGCCCAATCCGCATCTACAAAGCACTCAATCTGGGTGTGACCATGATTACTATATAGGATCCCGAGACCAGGTGCCCCTTTCAGATAACACAAGATATGCTCCAAAGTTTCCCAATGCTCATCTGTTGGAGCACACATGAATTGACTGACAACACTAACCTCGAAGGTCATGTCAGGACGAGTCACGCAGAGATAGTTTAGTTTCCCAACTAGTCTCCTATACTTCTCGGGATCATTAAACGGGTCACCATCTTTGGTGAGATGGACATTTGAAGTCATAGGTGAACTACAGGGCTTAGCTCCCAACTTTCCCGTTTCTGCAAGAAGATCAAGAACATACTTTCTTTGAGATAAGAAGATACCTTTGTTGCTCCTGGAAACTTCTATCCCTAGAAAGTATTTCAGTTGATCCAAGTCTTTTGTACTAAACTTGGTATGCAGGAAAGATTTGAGTGAAGAGATCCCAATACTATCATCTCCTGTAATAATAATGTCATCCACATACACAACGAGCAAAATACTACCACCAGCAGATTGTCTATAAAAGACTGAATGATCACACTGACTCTTTTGCATGCCAAATTCTAAAACTACCTCACTGAACTTGCCAAACCAGGCACGAGGACTCTGTTTTAAACCATACAAAGCCTTCTTCAAATGACAAACTTTCCCATACTCCCCCTGAGCAACAAACCCAGGTGGTTGCTCCATATAGACTTCCTCCTGTAGGTCACCATGAAGGAAGGCATTCTTGATGTCCAACTGATGTAGGGGCCAATTCTTAGAAGCGGCCAAAGAAATAAATAACCTCACTGAGGATAATTTGGCCACAGGAGAAAAAGTATCAGAGTAATCCACCCCATATGTTTGAGTATATCCTTTGGCAACAAGTCGTGCCTTGAGGCGGGCCACAGAATCATCTGGATTGACTTTGACTGCAAACACCCATTTACACCCCACAACTTTCTTCTCCTTTGGTAAATTCACCAAATCCCAAGTCTAATTATTATCCAAAGCTGTAATCTCCTCAAGCATTGCATTCGTCCAACCAGAATGACTTAATGATTCCTTCACTGTTTTAGGAACAACAACAGAGTCTAGAGAAGAAATCAAAGCACATGTCGATGGAGATAAGCCATCATAGGAGACAAAGTTGGCAATTGAGTAAACAGATTTACATTGTCGTTTACCTTTGCGAAGACTGATGGGTAGATCCAGATCAGCAGAGGGAGCAGGTACCGAGGGCTCTGATGGAGGTGCAGGGACGGGTCTTCCATAACTGAGAGAATTTAGCAAACTCATATGCAGAGATAGTTACAGTCTTTGCAGAAGAGGAACTGGGCATCCCAACACAATTAGCAAAGTTCTCCCTTTCATCCATGTTTGAATACAAAGCAGATACCAAGAAAATACGGAACGAATACGCAGCAAATAAGCCAATCAAATTTCACAACAACAAATCTCAACTAAATAAGCTACTAACACATTAAAAAATTAATATCCCAACAGCCACACCAAGTGAGATAAAATCCCGAATTTTAGAGCATCAAACCAGCCAACCCGAGCAGCAAACCAGCCAACCCGAGCAGCAAACCAGCCAACCCGAGTAGCAAACCGGCCAACCCAGCAACAAACCACAGCAAACCAACCAACCCGAGCAGCAAACCAGCCAACCCAGCAGCAAACCACAACAAACCTGTTAACCCAGCAGTGAACCGCTCAACCCGATGAGCAAATCAGCGAACCAGAGCAGCAGACCAGGAAATCAGCCAAACCCAACAGCAAACCACAGTGAACCAGCCCACCCAAGCAGCAAACCAGTCAACCCAGCAGAGAACCGACCAACCAAGGGCAATTTCGGGATCCTAAAAGAACGAGCAGCAAACGTCGTCGAAACACCAAGACGACCGCAGACATAGGCCGGAAACGACGAGACGAGCAAAACCCACTGAACGGCGGTGTCAGCGGCGGTCGGACGCGCCTCCACGCGCCGGAGCGTGGGAGATGGCGGAGGAAGCTTCCGCCGCGTGTGGCGGCGCGTGGCTCATCGGAATCGGGCGATTCCACCTGCTACAGACTCGCTCCGATGCTCCGCACCTTCCTGTGGAGGCGGTGACAGTAGGCGACGTCGGGAGAAGACTCCGACGAGAAGCAGCAGATTTGACAGAAGGAGAGTGTTTTTAAATTTGCTCCACTACCATGTAAATTCAAATGAAGAAAATGATTTCTTACTTTCTACAATACAAGATACACATATATATACCCTATACTTTCTACTCTACTATATACCATTTAACGTATACTAATACGTATACATATACATCCACTATTCTAACACTTCTAAAATAGAGGATGAATTTATTTGATGACTATTCCATCTCTAGAGCAGCCTGTCCCACGGATTGAGTTTATTCCAGGATGAGAAGAGTGGTGGAAAATAAACACTAAAACTGGAGAGGAATGCTGAGATTGGCAAGGTTTGCTCTCGGTTCTGATCAAGATTGGAGGTCTGAGGATAACAGAAGGGCTCTTGATGGTATTCATTACTCTAATCTTTCATCTTTTTTTCCATTTTTAAATTGCAGGAAACGGAAGATGAAGGTATAAAGAATGATCTGAAGTCTGAGGGGGAGAAATCTGTTCCTTCAGTTAAGAAGGATGGAGAGAATCTACCTCCAGCTAAGGTATGTGTAGGTCATTACTCTTTTAAACATTCAAGAAATGGAGGTTAGTGGCACTCCATTGTATTTAATGATAACAATTGATATACCCCCAGGGCATTTTAGTCCGGGCAGGGGGTGCGTCATCTTCAGCTACTGTAGGGCCCGTCTGGCCTCTTGCTAGTCCTGCTACCGGGGGGTGGTCGACGTCAGCGGGGGGGGGGGGGGGGTCCCATCCAACACGATATGGCGCTTATTCCCACACCCGGTACGCCATAAGTATTGACATCCCAAGACAGCACTCCCGACCAAATATCCTATATATACCCCCTCCTAGGTAGAAAAGGAGGAGGACTCTCTCTCTCTCTACTCTCTCTCACTACTACTCCTACATACCCCTTATATTTCGCTACTTATACTGACTTGATCGTCGGAGTACCTGCGCCGGGGACCCCCTCCGGCGCCTTGCAGGTGTAGCGGCGGCGAGGACCACCCCCTCAGAGGTGAATATCGCCAAGATTCTTCCTACCCCGGGTATAATCAAATCATATTTTATCAAATGGTGCTCTCGTTGAGAGTATTTAGATCGTCAAGTGAGTTCCTTGAGATCTGAAGGCTCTTCTCTCCATATACATGTTTATTATTTTCCATTGCCGCTGCTGGTTTTTCTGGTAATGGGTTCACCATGTGGTTTTAGCCTGGATCCGATGATATGAGTTTGAATGGTCATTCTATTGTTAGAAGGCAAAAAGATCAGATCTGGAAAATGGGGATCCAAGAATTTATTGTTATTTGTTCAAAAGAAAAACCAGATCTGAAAAAAAAAAAAAAAAAGAAAAAGAGGGAGAGAAGTCATGATTATCTTCGTCAAAATCAAGATCTCTGCCAAGGATCATTTTACTTTTGGAAAATGGGTTTTGAATTTAGAGACCCATCCTCATTTCTTCAACCTGAGGCGGCCAATCACCACCGAGTATGATTATGGAACAAATCATCTTGTTGTGCTCACTGTCATTAATTATCTTCTCATTTGATTTTACTGGGATCATCATCATCTTGTTTGAGGCACGTACTCCGATAGCAAATGTTGCTGGAAAGGAGAAGATGAATAGAGCTTCCTCCGTGATAGGGGCTTCCTCCGTGTTAGGAGCTTCCTCCGTGATAGGAGCTGCCTCCGTGATAGGAGCTTCCTCCGTGATAGGGGATTCCTCCGTGATAGGGGATTCCTCCGTGATAGGAGCTTCCTCCGTGTTATGAGCTTCCTCCGTGATAGGGGCTGCCTCCGTGATAGGGGCTTCCTCAGTGATAGGAGCTTCCTCCGTGATAGGGGCTGCCTCAGTGATAGGAGCTTCCTCCGTGATAGGAGCTTCCTCCGTGATAGGGGCTGCCTCCGTGATAGGAGCTTCCTCCGTGTTATGAGCTTCCTCCGTGATAGGAGCTTCCTCCGTGATAGGGGCTTCCTCCGTGATAGGAGCTTCCTCCGTGTTATGAGCTTCCTCCGTGATAGGAGCTTCCTCCGTGTTATGAGCTTCCTCCGTGATAGGAGCTTCCTCCGTGTTATGAGCTTCCTCCGTGATAGGAGCTTCCTCCGTGATAGGAGCTGCCTCCGTGATAGGGGCTTCCTCCGTGATAGGAGCTTCCTCCGTGTTATGAGCTTCCTCCGTGATAGGAGCTTCCTCCGTGTTAGGAGCTGCCTCCGTGATAGGAGCTTCCTCCGTGATAGGGGCTTCCTTAGTGATAGGAGCTTCCTCCGTGATAGGAGCTTCCTCCGTGATAGGGGATTCCTCCGTGATAGGAGCTTCCTCCGTGTTATGAGCTTCCTCCGTGATAGGGGCTGCCTCCGTGATAGGGGCTTCCTCAGTGATAGGAGCTTCCTCCGTGATAGGAGCTTCCTCCGTGTTATGAGCTTCCTCCGTGATAGGAGCTTCCTCCGTGTTATGAGCTTCCTCCGTGATAGGAGCTTCCTCCGTGATAGGAGCTTCCTCCGTGATAGGGGCTTCCTCCGTGATAGGAGCTTCCTCCGTGATAGGAGCTTCCTCCGTGATATGAGCTTCCTCCGTGTCAGGAGCTGCCTCCGTGATAGGAGCTTCCTCCGTGATAGGGGATTCCTCCGTGATAGGGGATTCCTCCGTGATAGGAGCTTCCTCCGTGTTATGAGCTTCCTCCGTGATAGGGCTGCCTCCGTGATAGGAGCTTCCTCCGTGATAGGGGCTTCCTCCGTGATAGGAGCTTCCTCCGTGTTATGAGCTTCCTCCGTGTTAGGAGCTGCCTCCGTGATAGGGGCTTCCTCCGTGATAGGAGCTTCCTCCGTGATAGGAGCTTCCTCCGTGATAGGGGCTGCCTCCGTGTTAGGAGTTGCCTCCGTGATAGGAGCTTCCTCCGTGTTAGGAGCTTCCTCCGTGTTATGAGCTTCCTCAGCGATAAGAGCTTCCTCCGTGGTAGGAGCTTCCTCCGTGTTATCAGCTGCCTCCGCGTTAGTTGAAGTTTCCGCATATATTGAGTTTACGGAAAAAATCATATCTTATTCATACGTGCTCGGAATTTCCTGGATAATAGCTCGATTTGAAGATAGTTTAAAGGGCTATAATTCTCATGAAGACATCTAAGTGAGATATCGGCGTTTAGTAGGCACGATTGAGCCTCAAAGTGACGCCACTGATTGCAGCCTAGTCCTGCTTTATATCTGGTCATTTATCATGACGGTGGGTGAGATAAATGATAATTTAGAATATTATCTGGCGGGTGAATATCTACCCCGGATGAATATTTATATGACTTATCGGGTGAATATCTACCCCGTTTGAGGAGCCCTCATAATGTCATGAGGTCAGTCTCTCATCACCGAAAAAGGTCTCCAACGACATGTCATTCTCCTTCGTAAAGGCAAGGAGTGGAGCAGGAATTAAACAACGGCCGAGTTCCTTGTTTATTCCCCTAAGGTATCGCTATCACCTTTAAGATTATCATTTTCCCCTTCTTAGAGGAAGCTAACCGAAGTTAGCAAACTCTGTTACTGTTAGTGTATTTGTACAGCTAACAATGCAGGTACTCAAGTGGAGTACAGATTGAAATCTTGGGGAATGTGAAAGCGTGCAATATTGCGGGTAGCTACGGCATAAAACCGCACAATTTGTAGGTGGCCTATAGTGTAAAGCCGCGTCAATATTGTAGGTAGCTCCGAGCAGCGTAAAACCACGAAAATATTGCAGGTAGCTATGGCGTAAAACCGCACAAATTGTAGGTAGCTTATGGCGTAAAGCCGCGTCAATATTGCAGGCGGCTTACAGCAAAGCTGGATCCAACGAGCTTGGATGGAAAAAGTGACATCATCAACACCCCGATATGCGCGGGTGAAAGCTTCTAAGGGTAACTAGTACTTGTCATTACATGTTATTTTTACTAACCTGGCAAGACAACATTTGAGAATGCGCAGGAAAGTCGATGAAATATCGAAATAGCGAAGAGACTAACGCCCATAAAGGCAGCGAGATTACGCAAGAATTTATTACTGCCTACGGGGTATCTTTTGTCATTAGCGAGGGAATACATTCTCAGTGATGGGAGCAATGGTACACCATCTTATTTGTGACATCTCCTTCCCAGTGCTGAAATGCGCATTCTTAGTCATGTCGCGATATCAAGAAGAATACCTTGTTATTATTATCTGCCCATGATTTGGCTGACTACATGGTGGTCTCGTGATGACACCATCTTCATCAGCAAGCTATGACATTGCTTTGCTACAGTGTTGCGTCCCCGTCAGCGTTATCTGTTCGGGTTCACCGTCAGCGTTACCTGTTCGGGTTCACCGTCAACGTTATCTGTTCGGGTTCACCGTCAGCGTTATCTGTTCGGGTTCACCGTCAGCGTTATCTGTTCGGGTCACCGTCAGCGTTATCTGTTCGGGTTCACCGTCAGCGTTATCTGTTCGGGTTCACCGTCAGCGTTATCTGTTCGGGTTCACCGTCAGCGTTATCTGTTCGGGTTCGCCGTCAGCGTTATCTGTTCGGGTTCGCCGTCAGCGTTATCTGTTCAGGTTACCGTCAGCGTTATCTGTTCGGGTTCACCGTCAGCGTTATCTGTTCGGGTTCGCCGTCAGCATTATTAGTTCTGGCTTATCGCCAGAATTATCAGTTCTGGTTTATGACCAGCGTTATCGCCACGACATCACCGCTATCAACTTGGTCGACATCCTTTCTGTGGCCAATAGTTCTCGAAAGCGTTCGGTTCGCGTTGCCTGCTTTGCTGTCGTATATCTGGTACAAAGATACCGAGTTCTGATAGATATCGGGAATGAAAATACATTGCTTGAATGCCAGAAGAGTCAGAGAAACTCGAAAATCCTCATGAACCTACCGCGTCGTGAAGGAAATACTACTCCTCTAGAAGTCCTTGGTAAACACTCGGGCTCGTTTTCAGTTGGGCTTATGATAACAATTGATATACCCCCAGGGCATTTTAGTCCGGGCAGGGGGTGCGTCATCTTCAGCTACTGATAGCGGCCGTCGAAGCACGCTCAAAAATACAATTTATAACCCTAGGCCTAAATGCACAAAAAAGCTTGTGTATAGTAGCAAAGGGATCGATCCACAGGGACAAAGCGTTGACGTCGAGGTCTCGACGTATGACAAGGAAGAATCTGCAGCAAGAGCATACGAAATCAGTAACAAGGGGGGGGTTTACGCTAGTAGATGTGTCTACTAGCAAGATGATCTTGGGAGCTAACAAAGACAATAAAAGTAAATAAAGCGATTAAATCAAACCAATCAAAATAAAAACTAACACACAGAGGAAATTGTAGAAATCACAATAAATAGCAATGATAAAAATAGTAAAGAAAGAGATAGAATCAAATGGGAGAAAAGTTCCTAGCAAGGGTACACAGGGTTACGTCGAGATCTCGACGGTCATTGACACGAAAATATTTTGTTCCAAGGCATAGACGTGCTATAGAGACCAGGTACGCTTAGGTCTCCTACTTCTCTTCTTAATAGAAACCAAACCCAAGGTACGCTTATGGGTGAGATCTTGACACTCTGCCGTTCACCAAGGTACGCTTATGATGACAATACTCAGAGAGCCCATGAAGTTGAGAGAAGACACATCCAGGTCTCGACACTGATAAGTCAGACCTGATCGGTTGCTTGCCCTAGATGAGAGGATTAATATGATCAACCATCAATCTAGTCGCCTACTATCTCCTTTGACCCTCACGTTAGTTATTACCCAAAGGAGTGACTGTAGATTTAAAAGATAAGTTAAAAGGAGATCAATCAATTAACAAAACTCTTAAAATCATGAAATAAGTTTGGTAAAAATCAAATACACTCATGAAACATATGAAGAGCACTCAAGTCTCATGTCTAGACCTCGCAACCCTTAATGACCCCTGCTAAGAAGAAGGATTTAGCTACTCATACTCATGGATAAATGATAAATAGATGTAATTGACATAAACATAGAAGGAAAATAAATAAAGAAGGAGAAAATTGTATTAAATACCGGCCGGAGCTCAAAGCTCCGGATTGAAGAAAAGCTGGTCGAGGTCTCGACACCAAGAAGGACGAACAAGCCCTTCAAAACCTCTGAATAAAACTAACTAATAATTTCAAACTAAGGAAAAGAGAGAGTGTGTCTATGTTTTTCTCCCTAAAATTCAGTGTGTGTGTAACTCCCCCTCTTCACAATGAATGAAGACTTCTCTTTTATAGGGAGGGACATCCACAAGAGGAAATAAACTAATAAAATCACCCATACACACATGGGGAACAAAAGGAATTCAGCTAATTAAACAAATACAAGAGTGGAGCTGACAGGGCCTGGACAGATGCTCAAGTCAGGAATATTCGTCTGGGTCTTGACACAGCATGGGGGAAAATATTGTCAGGGTTTGGACAGACAGATAAAATATTACAAGAGTGGGGAACAAAGTCTGGGCAGATGCTCTGGACAAGAATATTCTCTGCACAACCATGTGACAGCATGAGCCAAAGGAGGTGAGTGCGATCGAGACGTGGCCACATGGAGGAAGGGAAGTAAGTGCGATTGACAGATGGTAGCATGGAGGAAATGCACGAAAATAGTGAGTGCATTTTCAGAGAATATTCCTCAGAGTCAACTGACATGATCTGGAAAGGAAAGGAAGCTTCTGGAATCTTCAAGGTGTCGAGGTCTCGACAATGAAAATGACATCCAGGTCTCGACGATAAATTGTGCACAAAATCCTCCAAAAAGCTAACAATTCCTCGAATTCCTCATTTTTAGTCTAATTCTGCAAATAAGGTGAAAACGGGAGCAAATGAGAAGTATCATGCTCAAAATGGGACTAAAATCAATAAGAAAAACACACATTTAAACACTATATCAGCTACTGTAGGGCCCGCCTGGCCTCTTGCTAGTCCTGCTACCGGGGGGTGGTCGACGTCAGCGGGGGGGGCCCATCCAACACGATATGGCGCTTATTCCCACACCCGGTACGCCATAAGTATTGACATCCCAAGACAGCACTCCCGACCAAATATCCTATAAATACCCCCTCCTAGGTAGAAAAGGAGGAGGATTCTCTCTCTCTACTCTCTCTCACTACTACTCCTACATACCCCTTATATTTCGCTACTTATACTGACTTGATCGTCGGAGTACCTGCGCCGGGGACCCCCTCCGGCGCCTTGCAGGTGTAGCGGCGGCGAGGACCACCCCCTCAGAGGTGAATATCGCCAAGATTCTTCCTACCCCGGGTATAATCGAATCATATTTTATCATTTAACAACGATGTTCATTGCTTTTGGCAGGAAGTTCCTCCTGACAATGAGTTCGAGAAATGAATTAGGCCAGAGGTTATTCCTGCTAATGAGATTGGCGTAACATTTGCAGATATTGGTGCGATGGATGAAATTAAAGAATCACTACAGGAGCTCGTTATGCTCCCCCTCAGAAGACCAGACCTTTTCAACGGTGGCCTTCTTAAGCCTTGTAGAGGTATATTATTATTTGGTCCTCCAGGCACAGGAAAAACAATGCTGGCAAAGGCTATAGCTAATGAAGCTGGAGCAAGTTTTATCAACGTGTCCATGTCCACAATTACCTCGAAATGGTTTGGTGAAGATGAAAAGAATGTTCGAGCTTTGTTCACACTTGCTGCAAAGGTATCTCCAACCATCATATTCGTGGATGAGGTTGACAGCATGCTTGGGCAGCGGACTAGAGTCCATGCGTAAAATTAAGAATGAATTCATGGCTCATTGGGATGGCCTGTTGACAAAGCCCGCTGACCGTATTCTTGTTCTTGCTGCAACCAACCGGCCATTCGATCTTGATGAAGCAATTATTAGGCGGTTTGAACGCAGGTGTGCTTTCTTTCTGATAATAAAAATGTTACAGAATTTTACTTGTGTGTTTCTAGTTCAGCTGATGCTTGTTTTGATTGAGCAGAATTATGATTGGGCAACCTTGATAGAGCGTTTTATGTCCATAATTCTTCCCTCTTTTGTAGCCCTTTTTGGATCTTGATGCTACTGATTAGCGTCTATTTCCTTACTTATTGCAGATTCAGGCTTTAGGAGAGGAAATTCTAGAAAGATGCATTATTCCCTGGATTTTGGAGTGTTTCGAGCGTCTTGGCCAAGCTGTTGATCACTCGCTGGCCAGCTGTAGAAAATGGAAAGTTCGGAAAAGGACAATTAATAAATCCGACTTATTCTCCGACTTCCCCTCCGTGTTTCCAGCTCAGCAGAGGCATAACTAAGGAGACCTAGTTCTATTAGACTTAGGACTTTATTTATTTATTTATTTTAGGAAACCTAGTTCTATTAGACTTAGGATTTTTATTTTCTATTTTCTATAAATACTTTTAGTTAATTAGGGTTTCAGAACGGCTACCACCACGTCCTTCTTTTGGAGAGAATCAGGATTTATTTCTTCTTCATCTCTTTTATTTAATTATGCAATTTATTTATTTATTTATTTTTACTTTTAATATGAGCGGCTAGTCTTCTTGTTCTTGGTAGGAATCATCAAAGGTTGCTTAGGAAAGCCATGAGGTCGAATTGATATTAATATACCACTGGTTTGTATTTATTTGTTTAACGAATTCTTGTCAAATCTACTAGGGTTGTTTCTAGTCTGGCCAACTAGCTGCTAGACCTAGCCGATTAAAGTCATCTCTGTTGTTATAACTAACGCGAAGCTGCAGGGTAAAGTAGACAACCATACTGGTCCTGACTGGAAACCTGGTATCCCCCAGTTGGGTTAAACGAGTAATTAGGGTAGTGCCTCGAGCGTACTGAGTGTCTCGCCCTAGACGTGTCTTACCTCCTCTTCATGGGCATCCGAGTATTGTCTCCATAAGCGTACCTTGGAGGACGACAGACTGTCAAGGTTATCCCATAAGCGTACCTTGGGGTAGCTTCTATCACGAAGGTAAGCAGGGTACCTAAGCGTACCTGGTCCCTATAGCGCGTCTACCAGCCAGGGGTAGAAGATCCTTGCAATTGATTTCTTATTACTTCTTACTTATTTTATTACTGTATGTTATTACTTTCTTAGTTTATAATTAAATTAATCAACACTCTCAAACCACCCCCCCTTGTTACTGTTTCTGTCTGTTTGCCCTAGTCACACACGAAAATCAGTGTCTACCCTTAGTCCCTGTGTTCGACCCTGCTTCCACTATATACAATTTATTGTGCATTTGATAGCAGGTTTTTATTATTATTTTTGTATGTGCTTCGACAACACACCAAACCTACTACGGAGAGTAGGGAAAAAATCTTGAAAACTCTTCTGGTGAAAGAGAAAACTGAAGAACTTGATTTGAAAGAGCTTGCAACCATGACGGAGGGATTCCCATGTTAAGTTTCCATTAGTTCATTGCGTAACTACTGTGAACAGAACTTGTGTGTGACTGCGGTTATCGACCTGTTAGAGAACTCTTACAACAAGAACGATTGAAGGATAAGGTAAGCCTCTCAGCCGACTAAAAGTGTCTTTGCATCTCATGTTATTGTACTTGGTGCTTGATGATGGTTTCTTATTTTAATTTAGCTTCTGTTTCCCATGATCTCTCTGTAGGAAAGGAAGCGAAAAGATGAAGAAGGTACGAGTTCACAAGATGCCCCAGATGCAAAAGAAGAAAGTAAAGAGGAACAAGATCTCAGCCTTTAAACGTGGAAGACATGAAACGGGCAACGGATCAGGTGATTATTTTGTCACACAATATGTGTTTCGACATTGACATGTAATTGTGTTTACTAAATCAGTTGCGAAAAAATGCAGGTTGCTGCAAGTTTCGCGAGTGAGGGATCGATAATGGGTGAGCTAAAACAATGGAATGAGTTGTATGGAGAAGGAGGCTCCAGAAAGAAGCAACAATTGGCTTACTTCCTCTAATATAGATAGAAGGAGGCATCCATTCCAAATATCAGCATACAAGCATGCCTTGAGCCTTCTTCATTTCGAAACCCTTTGTTGGTTGGTGTGCATCTAAAAAGGCATTACAATGAGTGGAAAGCTCTGGCACCGGAGTCTGATCAGCACACAATGCTTGCTCGGAATTCTGGCACAGTGAAGAGAGGGTTGTGGGTGTATTGGTATATTGGGTTTCCAAGACAATTAGTATTCGTACCAATGCCAATGTTCTTCTTATACTGCTGTAGTCTTTTTGTATATTGGTCAGTGACAAATAGTGTTTTTGTATAGTTTTAGTTTGTGAGGTTTTGCGCATTGTTTGTGATGGGAGACTTTAGCCTATGACTAGTTGAGTTGAGAGCATCCTTCTCCCATATCTTCTGATATGAGGCAAACCCATATATATGTATATTTGCTTCTTGTCAGCTATCTTATCATTGAAAGTGATTTCAGAATTTTCATCATTCAACTTACATTCATCAACATTATTGTTTCCTAAATTATAAAAATAGCAGGATTCTACACAGATTTGGTAATTTTCCTGTTTCCAAAAGTCCATTAATGGTAACTTGATCTTTTTCCACTCAGTTTTTCTTTAGACGGGTCTGTCAAAAGTTTTTGTAATTATGTACCTCTTTTCAAATTTTGTTTGTGTCCTAATTATTAATTAATTTTGCAGCTGATCAAGAAAGAGATGACATGTTCTTGCTGCAAGCAGCAGATGAAGCATACAAAGCAGTAGAATGTGGAGATGGAGGTCCATTTGGCGCTGTTGTTGTTTGCAATGATGACATTGTTGTCAGCTGTCACAGCATGTTGCGCAAAGAGACTGATGCAAGTGCTCACGCCGAGATTGTAGCTGTTAGAGAGGTTAGATCGATTGCTTAATTATTATGATACTTTTCGACTCGAACACGAACTCAAACATTAACCCTAATCTTAAACTCGAGACCTAACACCTCTATCATCACACAGACATGTAAGAAACTGAACTAGATTGAGCTCAGATTGTGAAATGTATGCATCCTGTGAGCCGTGTGCAATGTGTTTTGGTGCCATCCACTCTGCAAAATTCAAGGTCCTATGCATATAGCTGATCATACATACACTTACACCATCAATATCATTTTAGTTTATTAGGATTCTTTATGCTTCAAAGTTTTTTAATTTTTCTTTTCTTTCGTAACAGAGGTTGGTTTATGGGCAAGTGCTGATGCATCGAATGCAGCTTTGGTTTCTGACCCATTGAAGGGAACTGGGATTCAACAGAAAATTAAGATGGAGATCAGAATAGCTGAAGGCAGGACCGCTGCCATTGCAGAACAAGAATTTGCAAAGAAGACTACCAATTGCAAACTGTGAAATTTCATTTTTTTCTTTAGTGAAGTGAAATTTCCATATTTTTGCCAACAATCTGTGAATTTCATATTTCTTTGTACTTGTTCAAATAAAAGCAACGTCATAAAAGTGTTTTTTTTTTTTTTAATTTGCTAGTCTCGTGCGTTAGGCCCACAGTTATTGAGAAAAATAGATTTTACTCTCTCGTTATACGTTTTGGTCCAAAAATACTGGTATATTTTTAATTGACGCTTTGATGAAAAATGTAAAAAAATAGTTTTTTCTGCTCTCGTCAGTTAGCCGCCTGCCCCTTGTGCGTTGCTGCCCGCTTGCCCGACCTGACAAAAAACTACTTTATTTAATTTTTTACTCACATTTTTTAATGTATAATTTTTCCCTCCGGGTCAATTAATTTGATGCTGAGGGAGTATAACTTATGGAAAATATAAAATGTATAACTAACAAACACTAACTAACCTCATAGAAAATATAAATATGATAACTAATTACAAACAATTTTTTTTTGGGTCAAAATGAACTAACTATGAAAAATGGAGTAATTCTTTATACATTTATCAAACCCCAGAGAAAGTTGGGAGAACTTAGGGTACTCTACAATTGCAAACCCCTACATACCCTTTCTATTCATTATATGTGCTTATCGCAGTAAGACACTTTCGTTTTTCGATAGCTATATAAGAATTAGTTACTCGTTCTCCATATCTACCCGTGTTTTGGATATGCCCATAACCTGGAAATCAACCGCTCGTCTGATTCACTATCGCTGTCTGAAGATGACTCGAGTAGCATTTCTTCCCATGTAATTGAAGAGCCATTTATTAGATGATCAACAATCTGAATCCCAAAGAAATGCATATAGACCATTAAGCAAAGATTCAGTATCATAGTATTCACCTTCAATCAAACCAAGCAAATATTCATGCTAAAAAAGATGGGAAGAGGAAAAAAGAGATACCTGGTAAGAAGATATAGGTACAAATTGCCAATTTTCATTTTGCGTACAGTCCCTGTTACAACATTTCATGCTATCAAGCCATACTACTGCTTTGCATAGGCTGCAATACCCCCTGTTAGATGTCAATCTTTTTGATGCAGAGCCTGAAATTCAAGACAGGATAACACTATTAAAAACAAAACTGAGTCAAAAGCAGGAGTCTATGGAAAGCAAGAAGTCCATTTATCATGAACTGGAGATTCTAGGAAGCACACATCTATCCGATCCTCTAGAAACCAATGTTATCAATCCCATACCATACCGTCCCATCCCAACACTAAAAAACATAACATAAGTGTTTTGAATGCTTGTAAATTTGTATGTAATTATATATATAAATATATAAAAAATAAAATTCCGAGACGTCAACCAAGACTGGTAGTTTGACAGGTACATCCCGTATTAATGGCAAAACCGAGACGCGCACTGGTACGGGATTCACAACCTTGCTAGAAACACTGACCAATTCATAGCCAATTTAAGAGAAAAACGAAGCTATGATTGACTTATTACTATACTTTGCATATTAAGATAGCTTTCTCCAGCAACTTTGCAGATAAATGTACTGGCTAAAATTAAACACCAGTGTTCCATCAATAGACATTTAACCTACAGCAATAAGGTGCCAAAACTGCGTACCGATATACCCTCTTTTAAAAGCCTCTTTCCAATCAACAGTACTGCTGGTAATCTTGCCCTGAGAAAGTGCAAAATCCTTGTCTTCAGTCATCCTACCATTAGATTGGAAGTTGGCCTTCGACGAATTGTCTTTCCTAGCAAAAAATAAGCGATATTGGGACTCCCATAGATGGTTATCAGCAGCTGCAATATTCCATGTCCTGCATGTGAAGCCACCCAAAAACATCAAAACTGAGCAGATAAGACTTTTTGTGGTCAGACACTCACACACAGTGTGCACGATTATGTTCACTAAATATTTCTAGCCCTGTCAAGATCAAAGACCACTAGTTATGAGGTTTTGGGGTTCAAATGACTTTAGTGAAGGCTTGAGTACTAGAAAACCAATAATTTATGAAATACAAGAAATTAACATTACCTGCAGACTAGTCCCACACAAACTAGCGACTGTACGTTCAGGAAGCTGTAGATGTGTATAAGAACATCTTGTGGCAGTCTCACAGAGCCTGAAAGTGTGAAGAAAATAAAAATTGATGAAACATAAATTCCAAATTGACATTCATTCCAAAACCTTAAAAAGATGCCTATATTAGTACTTTACATTCATCTTCGGGATGGGCTTTTGAGAGCCTCTTATGAGCAACCATTGCATGCTTGAATTCTGTAACAGCCAAAGTTTTCTTCTGCTTTGGGAGTGTAGCCTCTGCACTCTGAAGTAGGAGATGAGCTGCTGAGATAGCATTGCTTGTCTGCATTCTGATGTTAAAAATAACCATACACAGGTCAGGTACATAGAACTAAATGTTACCCCAAACCAAAATCACTATCTTGGTAATACTGCCATGAATTCAAGCAGCATCAGCCATCTCATTGGAGCAAGAAATAAAAACCGGTTCATCTCCAAAAGAACAAACAATTTGATCGAAAAATGTGGGATTGCATGAACACCACTCACAAAATCTAGGGCTAACATCATGATAACCCATAACAGAATGCAACCCACATTGCACAGAAGCAGAGAGATTCCATAATCTGACCCTCACACACAAAATTCAATCAAAATTATACACTGCGAATAACATACTGTTCCGTAAGTCAGGTACCCTTTACTTAGAACTAATAAAACGAACTAAACAGGATCCTTGAAGAAGCATTAAACAAGAATAATACAGCAATTACAGTAAGATAAATGGAAGGAAAGAGAAGAAGAACTTACTGAGGAAGGAGACGAAAGGCGAGGAGGGTGTCCTGAAAGATGATGAATTGGAGATTTTTAGGGAGTTTGGAGTAAGCTTTCCTGAGGATGAAGCTCAGTTCTTGACAGGCCGTTGGGTATTGATGGCTTCTCTGTAATGTATCACCATACCCTAGCTTCTCGTATCTCTTCTCTTCCGCCTTCGACATTTCTGGTTTTTCTCGTTGTTTGAGCACTCAGGCCAGGCTCACCTGTAATTCCATTAGATTTCCCATTTATTAAATCAATGATACGAAAGCATAAATAATACTGAAACACAAGAATGATAAAAGAAAAATCAGTTTACACAAAAAAGGAAAAAAAATCAGGAGAAAAAAAGGAAATAATTTTAAAAATATTTGATGAGTTTCCGTATTTTTATTATTATTTAGTAAAGTATATGAAGCACATGAACTGACATAGACACCACATCAGTAAACGACAGGAAAATTAAAATTCTCAAAACACCTATACGACATATATATTAATATATATTATATAAAAATATCATTTACAAAAATTAAAAAAAATGAATTTCATCCATAGTTTTTCTTTTCTTTTGAAAAAAAATGAATTTTATTTCAAAACAACTTTGTTAAAATAAAAGCTTCAATGATTGAATGTACGATACAATTGAAATTTTTATTTCAAATTAAATTTAATGATAAATACTTTTAGTAATTATAATTTACATTAAACGTCTCTTTGAGGCTAATAATTGCTAAAATTAGGATAAAAAAAACTAGACAAAAGAGGTGGTAAGTTGGGCACATATCGTGTGAATATCCGTTGTATATTAGTATCAAAAATAAGTGTAACACATGATACGTCACAAAAATAAAGTGTCCATATTTCTTAGGTACGAAATATTATAATTAAAGAACAATATCAACCTGTAAAAAAGAATTATACATTGCTTGGATTATTTATTTTTTCACTAGTCTTAAACAAATGTCGTTTTGGATCTTGACACTCTTCTTAAGGTTTCAGAGAAATCGAGATTATAATATTTTTCAGTATTTACAAAAATGTCATTCTTTCTAATTTGAAAACAAAATTCAGAAAAACATAGAAAAAAAGACGAAGGATAAAACGGCAATTTTACTAGATAAAACACATTAAAAGATAAAAATAGTCATTTATTTTAAGACAGGAGAAAGAAAGAAAAAATGACGTTTGTTTAAGGACGAAGGGAATATCATTTAATAAAGTAGTAAATTTTGGTTGTCACTCCCCCGGTTTTAGTACGAGTGTCGTTAGGCGGCTGAAAAATACCGAATCCCATATTTTCGAATCAGCCGATCCGAAGTTTTGAAATCAAGGGTCGGAAAATACCCAAAATTTTAAATACGGTTTCAGATATCTACTATCCGAAGTAAAGAACGGTACGGGATGGGTAGTAGAAAGACTATACACGTGAACCCGTTAACCCGTATACTTAAATTTATTTCCTTTCTTCATGGTTTTTTCCATTTTTCCTTCTCTTTTCGACTCTGCAACGCAACTCTCTTCAGTCTCTACAAGCACAAACGAACACCTTTCGCTCTCTCCCACACTCCACCGCACACTGCTCTCTCACCACCACACCACCAAACATCGGATTTAAGAAAAGTAGGAAATGTGATAAAAAAAAAAGTATGGAGTATACTACTAAAATTACGGGAAGAATGAAAATTGTAGTTTTAAATTTATACAACTTTTCTTACTTATTTTGTATTTTTTCATTAATTTCGTACTTTTACAATGTTATGTGTAACAAAAAAAAAACACAGAATATACATTATTATTACCATACTGTACTTTTGTCAAAAAGATATTTACATTTTAACGAGTCCTTTCTAAATATCGCATCACTATTTAATAGTATAAATCTTATAATTGTAAAATTATTAATTAGCCATTAAACAGACCACAAACCTCAATTTTTATCTCATTTAATAAATAAATTAGGTCAGATTCAACATGCTCTATATACGAGACATACTCGATAGATTCTTGTTTAACCGTTTATGATTAAGTTAAAAAAAGATACATATTTTTTTAGTAGCACGTAGCAGTCCAACTCCAAATCTTCCAGGGCCCCACTTCACTCCAAACCATAGACCTTGAAGCACGCAGCCGCAGTAGGTCCGCACCACCAAATCAAGGTGAAGGTGGGTTTCTTGCGATTTCATTTCCTTAATAATTAATTATATACTCCATTTCCTTAATTTAGTTGATTTTATCTAATTTAAAAACTTGTGTCTATCAGATTTAGATGTTTTCTTAGAAATCGGAAATCATTACACCCCTGGTTTACTTGAGGTGGGTTTGGAATAATCAGCCGGGTTAGACTTAGGGATGACAACAGGTATCCATACCCGGATACTCGTTCATACCCAAAACTGTTTGACCGGGTAATATCCAAACTATACCCGGTTTGACTGGGTATGGTTTGGGTATTACCCATACTCATTCGGGTA
Source organism: Viola odorata (assembly GCA_963691705.1). NCBI lineage: Eukaryota > Viridiplantae > Streptophyta > Magnoliopsida > Malpighiales > Violaceae > Viola > Viola odorata. The sequence continues at coordinate 9,152,888 of OY829543.1, forward strand.
TAACCGGGCATGATACCTGTTCGGGTATTACCTATACCCGAACGATCGGGTATATGTATTTTTTTCCATTTTCTGCTTCCACTTCGACTTCCACACCTTCTCGTGCCCCATTTCGCAGTCTCCATCTTCTCCGACCAGTGCGAACAAAACCCATCATCAAAACCCTCCACCGACAAACGGAACCCAACCTGTAGCCGCCTCTTTTGGTGGCGTTCCTGGTTTTAAGGAGTTCTTATTCGCCGACCTGAAAGCTGCCACCAACAACTTCAGCACTGAATTCATCGTGTCTGAGAGCGGCACGAAAGCGCCTAATGTGGTTTACAAAGGACGGTTGCAGAATAGAAGTGGCAGCAATGATAATAATCGGAGTTGGATCGCCGTCAAGAAATTTACCAGATCAACCTGGCCTGATCCCAAGCAGTTCGCTGTAATCCCACGCCATTATTATTAAACATTTTTTTCCCATTCCTTTTTTTTATATATATATTTGGGAAAAAATAAATTAATTTTTTTGATTTGGTCTAACAATCATTTTGTACGTTTTTGAAGGATGAAGCGCGAGGTGTTGGGAAGTTAAGGCACAAGTGGTTGGCCAGTTTGATTGGGTATTGTTGTGATGAGGACGAAAGGCTGCTTGTTGCGGAATACATGCCCAATGATACGCTTGCAAAACATCTATTCCATTGTAGGTTTCTTGTCTACCTTAATTTTGATTTATTTTGATGTTTATCCGACTGTTTGAAACCTCATCTCACAAAATTAGACATTAATGTTGAAAAAAGGAGTTCCTTGCTTTTTTTCTTTTCCAAATTGAGGTGAGTAGATGAATGTAGTTAAAAAAAGTAGGAAGCTTTTACAAATAACCTATTGTGGCCATGGATGTGGGTTCTCAGTTCCCTGTATTACAAATGTGTATGTTGGGTCAATCCCATTGTTGTGAATTAGTTGAATTTGGGAAGTGAATCTGTGTTAGAGGTTTCAATTATGTTTTAGGTTGTTATATCTTCAAATAAGATTAGGTGAATATCCATTGTAGATGAGCTCAACAGTTATATTTGAGGGAATCATGTAGCTCTTGATATTCAGAATGTTAGGTGGAGTTACTGATCCCTGCATAATGATAATGTCCATCAATGAGGATGTTTAATGGAAAATTATGGTAGATAAGGGAAATCTAAGAAAATGCAGCATTATGGTAGATTGTAAAATGTAGTTTCATTCTTGCATATTGGGATTCATCTTGCTTCTCAGACCTGATGTGTTCTCTTTGCAGAATAACAGTCTATACTGATTTCTAGTATTATTCTGCACATTTTAAGCTTAAGTTTTATGAGTAACTCTAATGTCCTATTGGGTAATTATTCAAAAAGATTTTTACTCACCAGTGTGTTGTGCAGTTTGATTTTGTGACTGCAACTATAATTTCCCTACGTCCCTGCTGCAGGGGAGAATCAGACCATACAGTGGGCCATGCGTTCAAGAGTTGCTCTGTATATTGTTGAAGCTTTAGATTATTGTAGTGTTGAAGGTCATCCGTTGTACCATGACCTGAATGCTTATAGGGTTCTTTTTGATGAGGTATTATACCTACTGAGCCTAAAGAATCATTCATGTTCCATTTTGTTTGATTAGTCAAACATCTTTCGTGTTGATAAGATATTGTCATCCGGGTGATTATATGAGTGAAATGGTAATTTAGTCAATGGTTTTGGCAGAATGGAGACCCTCGGCTTTCATGCTTTGGCTTGATGAAAAACAGTAGCGATGGGAAAAGTTATAGCACAAATCTTGCTTATACACCACCTGAGTACCTAAAAAATGGTAACTGCTTGATGCTTTGCCATAAATATTAGTTGACAATGCACTGGTTTCTTCAGTGTGAGTTTGAATTTTGCTATCAGTTACTGTCAATAATTAGTTGACAGTACACTATGGTTTACCAGTTCACAGCAATGTAAATTGTATGGTAAATATGATGGGTGCAAAATTATTTAGTAGGGACGGCTATTTCATTTATTCATCTTCTCTAATTATTTATTAGATATGTATTTATTAAATATGCAAAAAAAATTAGTCGAAATGGTAAAAAACTAGCCAAAATGATAAAAAAATGAGCTAAAATGGTAAAAAAAATGAACCAAAATGTTAAAAAATGAGAAAAACGGTAAAAAAAAAGAGCCAAAATGGTCAAAAAAATAAGCCAAAAAGGTAAAAAAACGAGCCAAAACGATAAAAATAAGAAAAACGGTAAAAAAAGAGCCAAAATGAAAAAAACGAGCCAAAATAGTAAAAAAACGAACTAAAACGATAAAAAATAAGAAAAAATAGTAAAAAACGAGCCAAAAAAAAAACGAGCCAAAATGGTGAAAACGAACCTAAATAGTGAAAAAAAATTTAATTATAAAATAATAAAATAATTTGGTGAATTGGATATCCATTACATACCCAATTGGGTATTGGGTATATTGGGTATGGGTAATAATGGGTATGTTAAAGGTATGAATTGGGTATTTATCCATACCCGCCCATACCTATTTTAACATACCCATACCCGCCCATACCTACCCAATTGCCATCCCTAATTAGACTCGTCCTTTTATTTCTGGGTCTAAGCGGGTTTGCCCCGAAATTGTATGCATTATCGACGCGATTTAATGTAAGACATTGGATATAGTTTTTTCTGACTATTCACTCACACACACCCTCAACAAATTTTTAAAGACATTATGCTAATAAAATTCCTTAAACCCAAGTTTTTCACTTATTCAACCATTGCTAATATCTGAAAATTCATGGCTCTGCAACTGTCAGCTCCAAATACATGCGAGCTAAAACCGAGAGCTTTAATTTTCTGCAAACAGATAAACATAGATTTTCTACAAATTTATAAGTTCACTGCTATTTTTGTTCAAAACTAAGTGCAGGGGATGGGCCGAGAGTTTGTCCTGATAGAATTAAATTTTTGATTTTGAAACTCTTCTGATCAAAACCAGCAGACAAAGCACTCGGTAGAACAGGAAGAACCCAATCAAAACATAGATATTAGTCCACCTCTGCCTCTCATGGAGTCCTCTCTTCTGCAGCACATCTCTGCCGGTGAGCATGCAATTATAATCAGTACTCCCGCCCTGATCATCTCCGTATCCGGCCACGAAGCAGGTTTTAGAGTGACAAGAATACTCATTGATGAGAAATGCATCAAGTGGATACTTGTACATTGAGAAGAAGTGCATGAAGAGCCAGTACTTAGGCATGCTCTGTTGCGGGATGAAGTAACCTGAGAAGAGAAAGAAAGCACCAAGAAGAATCGAGACGAGGGATGTCCCTGTTATGTAATTCGGAGCGAAAGAGCTCAAGAACAGAACGAAAGAATTACCCATTAGAAGGATAAGCCATATGAGGAGAATAAAGTAAGCAAAAGCAGTCCAGGACACGCACAGACCCACCAAGAAGTAAACAGATGAGGAGTAGATAAGCGCGAGCGCGAGCAAGTAAGGGAAGAAGATGAGGGTGTTCGCGACGAGATACGAGGAGAGTCGATAAACCCCACTTGAGGTTTCTCTGATGAGAATTGGCCTTTCAGTGATGAAGATTGGGAGAATCTGTGTGGTGGATGAAAGAAGGAACGTGAGAGAAAATGCAAAGAACCCAAATCTTTTTTCAATACCTTGTTTGTCATTGCCAATGTTGATGTAAATGGTGCCTAAAACCAAACCCACAATCAGAGCTTCCATGGAATTTGTTAGAAGCAGCTGTCTTGTTCTGTAAATAATCTTCCAGAAACGACTGCAGAGGATGCGGACTTGCTGAATTCTTGAGCTCTTGCATGTTACTGAGATGTTTGTTACATTAGTCATGTTATTTTGCAGCGTAGTCTGCTCAGAAGACTGTGGAGCCCTGATGAGAAGCTGGTTTAGTATCTCCATGGCGTATTCGAGCGGGTTGAGCTGCGGAGGGACTGAGAAGCCATTGGAGAGCAACAATTGTTCTAAGGAAGTCATGGTTCCTTGGTGAACAACTTGTCCTTTCCACAGCAAAAGTATTGCGTCAATGATCGACAAAATGTTGAAGCTCGGTTGGTGGATTGACAGTATAACCGTCCGGTGGCGCGAGGTTGCGATGGACCGGAGCGTCTCTATCACATTCATCGCTGATTTACTGTCGAGCCCTGAAGTTGGTTCGTCAAGAAGCAACACTGCAGGGTCATGGAGCAAACTTAGGCCTATCGAAACACGCCTCCGCTCGCCTCCTGATAGGCCACCTGCACCGAGCCTGGCGTGGGCTACATGTGACAAACTGAGCTCCTTGAGTAGGGAGAGGACTGTGGTGTGGGTTTGGGAGGAGGTAGGGTCGAGGAGGCGAGCCGTGAAGATGAAGGTTTCGTAGACGGTAAGGAGAGGGAGGTAGTAATCGTGTTGAGGGACGTAAGCTGAGAGTTTGCGGAAAGCGGAAGGATTGACGGGGGAGGAGTTGAGGAGGAGAATGCCGGTGGTCGGGGACGTCCGGGCAGCTAAGATGTCGAGAAGAGTGGATTTGCCGGCTCCGCTGGGGCCGACAATGGCGAGGATTTGAGATGGGTGAGCTGTGAGGGAGACTTGTCGGAGGATGTAATTATTAGTTGGTGGGGTTGGGGAGGTGCATGGTTTGAAGAGAAGGGAAGAGAAAGGTGGAAATGATGAGGTTAATGTATAGTAATTGGTAGATTTTAGATAGGTGATTGAGTTGGCTGTTAGTTTATAGGTTTGAGGTGAATTAGATGGTGGTAGTGGTGGAGGCGGATGCGGCGGCTGTGGTGGTGGTGATTGGAGTTCCATGGGGGAAGAAGAAAAGCTGCAATGTGCTGTTGATGATACATCCGTTTCTTCCATTTGTGTGATGAAATATAAGTTTGGGTGGTGTGTGACCCTTTTAACTACTATAGCACCAAAACACAACTAACTACCTAATTGATCACTTATTAATTTGGTTGTAAAAAACAGAAAGAAAGAAAGAAAGAATTGCTTATTAATTTTTAGAATTTATGTAGTGGTCTCTTTTATCGTGGATATTGACATTGTATGTACACTTTGAAACATCGAACAATTGTGTCTATAAATAACGAGATTAACTACATACTCATACATAGTCAATAGTCATATAATTTATTAATTATTTTATTGATGAGAAAAGTACCAGTTAGGAGTTGAACCCAGACTCGAATTTTACCCTCCCTATAAAAAAAGAAGAAAAAAAACCAACTTATACGATGAACTCTCGCCCATGTGGATAATAGAGAGATAGAAAGAGAGAGGGTCAGTTTGGTCTTTAACATGGAGGAGAGTTCACGAGTTCACTGCATCATGTTCTTCTTTTATGAGTAGTATTTTTGTCCTTACGTCTGGCCTACGCTACGCTTCACGACGAGAGACTTGAACTAATTGAGCTTCCCCATCTGTGATTCCTCGCCCGCCCGTGAACTTTGTGCAACAGCAGCAGCAGCACTTGCCAAGTTGCCCTTTGCAAAGTTTGCTTCCATTCCATCATCATACATTTTTGTGAGAAAAAAGAAATCAGTGGACCAAAGTGTACTTGCCAAAATATCCAACCCATACCTATTTATTTCAAGTGTCACCACTAATTGCAATAGGATTCTTGTATATGTTTTTTTACTAACTTACCCTCCAGTTATTACCATATGTTTCTTAAACACCAAGCCTTCATGACTCATGAGCGTACTTAACGTGCATTGGTCAATTTATTAATTAGTGGAATTGTAACTCTAATGATTTACTGAAAGAATTAGAAGAGTATCACTGTAAAAAAAAAGCACCCAAAAAATTGAGATTAATCTTTCGCTTGTTCCGTAAAACCTTAAGCGAACAGTAAATAAGAATGGAGTACCTAATAAAACACAATTACTTAAGTTGCATAAAACTCAAATATCCAAGTGGAGACGATAAACATCTGACTAGTTGTTTAAAAACCAAAAATGAAAACTATTGTCACTGCCAGACACTAATTTGTCCCTCAAACTAACCTGGGAAAAGAAAAAAACTTGAGATTGTTCGAGTCTGGAAGGAGACACTGGAAAAAAGAAAGGAAGATGCCACAACGTGTTACATTTACTGAGTTTCTTACAAGGAATTACTTCCCTCGTCTGTGATTGTCATCTATCATTCATATACATTATCAAGGTTACCGTAAAATGTAAAATTAAATTTTGGTCGTGGCCAACAACTCTACTCGTTAGTTAGAAACACATGCTAAAGAACAATTTGAATCTAATTTCCTATACCACACTAGATATGGAGATGACTCAATGCCACCATAACCACTTACAGTTTCATCAATCTTGTCATGTGATAGCTAACTCCATCCTTTTCACCAATGGTTTGGTATCACAATGGTGTTTGGATATCGCCTTCGCAAAACTTCCAAGATCCATCATCTTGCCTTTTCAACATGTATTGAATTTTATAGGTGCTGCCATAAACCAACCACACGAACATAATTTTAAATGATCAGAAACTGTCAAACAACAATGGTACTTTTCCAAATTCAGACTTTAATGAAGGTTAGGAAGTTTAATGACACACAATTATCAGAAAGTAGGGATTAACAGAAAATCAAATACTTGATTTCATATATTATTATTGCAATCTAGATTTTCAAACTACTAGTACCAATCCTTCAGCTGTATTTATACCCTTAAACTAGCGAGTGATGCCCAAATGAGAAAAAAAGAAAAGAAGAAGAGAGGCTGAGACTTGATTCCCAAATAAAACTTGACGTAATTGTTACCTGTAATAATTTGGGTTTTTCTGAAGAGATCGGTCAACAAGCTCTGCTGCCTCTTCAAGGACCACTTGAATTTCTGCAATCTCCACACCGTTTCCATCTGATAAAATGTCAGCTTCAAGTACTGACAGTTGCAGCAAAACAAATCTCCAATAACAAGATCCGGCTTTGGCCGCATCAGCCAAACCTTGCCACTGTGAATGCAAAATCCAAAAGGGATAATTATCTGTTAATAGGTTGATCAGCCATGAAAAGAGCATAAAAATTCATAGTGTGCCAATGTAACCCCTATAATTGAGTCTTGACAAAATTTCTACACTTTTATGATTTGTTACTGACTTATTAATGTTGGAAACACGAATAAACAGTTTCGCCAAAGGTGTGCACCAAAATATTCAAACTATTTTCGACCAATTCCTCAATCATAATCATAATACTGGACTAACCCATGCTAAGATAGGAATAATTCTAATTTCACAGCTATCCAAAACTTAACTTGCTGAATTGGCATCTCAGTCATCGGATGACCAGGCAAGAAACTTTTTGTCCAAAGCCATTTCTCCCAGCTTATGAAATTGTAAGATTGCTAATTCAAGACTAATTGGTGTTGTTATTGCAGTCTGTATGTCGTACCTGAGAAAGCATAGACTCATCAAGTATTTCAGAGAGGGTTTGAACTTGGTGGTTAGGCCCCAGAGCTTCAGCTTTAACAGCTTGCCATTGCTTCACAAGTGCTTCAGCTTCCTCAACAGGCATCTTCTTTCTAGAGGTTGTTTCTATGGAAGGTGTTCCAGAAGCAACCCTTGAGCCTTTCCAAGTTTTAGTATCTGCCTGGTTACTCAACTGCATTTTATGCATAGTCAAAAGTTTCTTCACTCTTCTGGCAAAACCACCTCCCTTAATATAAGCGGCTCCTACATTGTAATCAAGAGAGGAATCCCTTGTTGAGGCTAGGTAACTTGTACGCACACTAGAATGATTGGCAGGCAACTTAGGAGCAATCCTCACCCTTCCTGCATTCATTGGAGACAGCTTAACTGCAATAAACACAATGCATCCCAATGCAGCAGTAAAAATCATTTTTACAACCACATTTCCCAAGGGGAACCAGTGTCCCCAGGCTTGACTATGATGTACCCCAAGATTCCTTTTCAATTGAACTGATGGTTCAACATTGCTTCCATTGCCACTCTTGCCCAGAATCAGTGAGTCAGATGGAACCAACTGCTTAACGGCAGACCCCAAATGTTGAGAGGACTTCATATCCATTCGTTGGAGTGCAATGTCAGCCAGAGGTCTGTGGGATACTGCAGATTTGGTTGGTGGAGCTACCATATTTTTCTTGCCAGCAGGGCCTCTCTTTGCACCGCTAAAGAAATTAGCCTGCGAAACATAACATTTATAAGTAACAGCTCCTGGAATCGTAAAAGCTTAATTATTCCTTCATAGACAGTGATTAAAATTCCTACCAAAGATGAAGAGAAGTCTTTAGTATCAGAAAAGACATCAAGCACCGCATCCTTCAACCATGTTTCCTGGCAAAGTTGAGCACAGATTCTGAATTAAGACAGTATCAATATTCAAGTGCAGCATAAAGATATACTTGAACAACTAAGTTTCTAGGCATTAAAAGACTATGACCATGAACCTAATTAAACTATTTTATTTGTCCCGAAACCATAACCTAAAAAGGAAAAAAATTGATGGGAAACTATTTGGAATTCCCTATAAATAAAATTATCATACGTAGGTAGACTGGCTTGCTATGGGATTTTCATAGATCAACATCTGGCAAAACAACACATGGTTTCCCTGAATATGAATCCTGACCTGATTAAATGCTAAGAAAAGCTTTAGATAGTAAAAGAAAAGATCTAAGATCACTATCCCACAATACCAGTGGGATTTTTTCTCTCCTTGAGACCAATTACAGAAAAGTAGGGATCAGGCCCTTCAGATGCCAAATTTAAAACCGTGTTTTGTTTCCCACACTTAATTACCACATAATAAGAAACTAAATAAGTGTCAAGTAAAACAAAAGAATAGAAGGATAATTTGTGTACTGTCCTTAATTAATCACAGTTCTTGGAGGATCTGTAAACAACAAAAAAAGTTCCTGGAGAATCTGCCCTCAAGTACAATGGCAACAAGACACGGCAAAAACGTACCAAAGATGGTTTTGCAACAGAGACATCTTTGAATTTCATCTCCTTCCCTGAGACTAAACTTCGTGCAGCAGGATCTGAATTCAATTCTCTCTGAAGAAGCTTCTCAGTAACCTCGGCCTCGTTACCCTAAAAAATTGAGAATAAAGAGGTATCATAATCAATAAAGAAATGCTAGAGAAAAGGAAAGGAAAAGGAAACAAGTATATGAACAATAAACAAGTAAAACAAGGTTTTTGAATAAAAAACAATCTCCAAAAATTAAATCAAGTTTTAGAATAAGAAAAACAATTTCCCAGAAACTATATGTAGAACAACAAAAATAAACTGAAGATGTACCTGGCCAAGAAGAAATAAACAAAAGGCTTCCTCAACTTTCAGATCAATGCCTTCCGACGCTATCAAAGACTCACATATAACTTTTGCTTTGTTGATCTACAAGATATAAGGAAAATGCATAAGCATGAAAGGATGCACAGTTCAAAAAAATGAAAAGAATGCATGACCTTTTTTGGCGTTACAGGGATTTGAATACAGGACCTATTATTAGGTACCCTTGTCTCTCACCAATGGCTAAAACTGAGTGGCTTAGAATGTAAAGCTAAAGTTATTAGATAGTAGGATATATCTTCAAATGTTCTGGGCAGCAGCATAAAACTGGAATTAAGGAAAGGAACAAACAGTATATGCCAATACACATACCAAGTTAGTCTGTCTGCTTGCAAAACCATGAGCAATGTGGGCTATTAGTGCCACATAGTAACAATTGCAGTCGATCACAATCCTTTGATTCTGTGATTCAAGTGATTTCTTGTTTTTACGCAATAATGCTAAATCATCCCAAGGAAGAAGATCAACTATTTCCAAAGTCAAGAGCCTGCTAAGTGCTTGACTCAAAAAACATGGCCAGTCTTGAACCCTGCATGTGGTTTCTACATCAAGGCCTTGTCTTAGTAACTCACGCAAGGCTGCAATTGCTCGTCGTCTTCGATCAGCATGTTCAGGAGACTGAGGCATGGCTAACAATTCCAATGTGCAAGCAGGTGCAAGCTCCTCCAAAGATTCTTCTATCTGAAAAATCAAGGGAAAAAATTATCATTATAAGGTAGACTGTAACATCATTCTAAAATAAACCTTTCCAACAAGAATTGAGACTCTCAAGGACAGAGTCATTTCAGTCTCACAATCACTTAATATTACTTATTAATTTAGTGAGCTTAATAACATAGAAATGTAATTAAAAGGTATAGGTGTCCAAGAGAAAGGTGCTTATTGGCAAATGTTAATGGGCAGTCAGTATCAATTAGACAAGGTGGCTGGGTTCCAAGTGCAGAGAAGTTTAAGGTCTGTCCTATTTCTCCCCAATTCCCAGATGATGCAAACAGTATCTACTCTGACGTTGAAAATGGGTGCTGGTACTCCCAATTGATGGCTGCACATTTTTCCAGGAAGAAGTACAACACATTCTCTCTATTCCCCTAAGCTGTCAGTGGCTGCAAGACAGGTTAAGGTGGGGTCACAGGAGGAACGGTATCTATAATGTCAAAAGTGGACAAGAGATAGCTTTTCGTGTCAAAAGACTCAAAACTGCAAATGCCGATCAGAAACAAGCAGTTGTAAGGAACAAAAAGAGTTGGTCAAAGATATAGAAGCTCCCCATTTATCCAAGGATTCATAATTTTACATGGAAGGTAATTAGAAATTGTATTCCAAAGGTGACTCTAACATGTAGAGGAGTGATGATGGATAGTAGGTGTCTTTTTTGTGAAAAGTACATGGCATCCTCACTGCATTTGCTAAGAGATTGTGATTGGTGCAAACATATTTGGGTGAACACTTGGTCTGTCAGGAATGCACTTCAAACCTGAGCAAACACAGTATTGAATTTTGGGCTGTCTAAACCACTTTTAGGAGTAGATATGGAACTGTATTGAGCAATATATGGCAATCTGGCAGGCCAGAAAAAAAGTAAGTTTTCCAGCAGAAAAGGAGCACTCTGAAGAGACTGTTGTGTTGGGACCTTGTTTGTAAGTGACTACAGAGACGCTAATAAAGTAGCCCAGGACTAACTCCTATTGCAAATTCCTCAACTCACCTGCTGGAGTCCTCCTGTGGAGCATGTGGTCTAAATTAATTAAGATGAGACATGGTCATCTAGTGGGGTTGGATTAGGGGTGGTCATCAGAGATGGTAATGGTAGAGTATTAAGTGGCTCTTTTGGGGTGCGATTGAGAGAAAGAAGTTGAGTTCATGTGGAATTGGCCATGTCCAAAGGATTTCAGCATGTTGAGGCAGGCACAGATTAAGTGGTTGCAGCCCAAAATATAAATACCAGTGAAATGGTACTCATTGCAGAAGATGTCAAGCTACTGGCATCAGATTTTTCTAGTTTCTCAATTTAATGTGGGCATAGAGACATCAACAAGGTGGTACATGAGCTGAGTAGGATAGCTTTAATTCATTGCTTAGGTACTACCTGAGTATTGTAGCAACTAGGATCTTTTTGCTTTAATTACTTTGAGATGCTAGATTCTTAATTTTATGCTATATGTTTTTTAGCTTAAAAATTACAAAGTAAATGTAACTTATTAAGTAGGCTATCAGGTTACCTAGAAAATATATTATTACTGTTAGTATATAATCCTCTATATAGGTTACCAACTTACCAGGTTCTTTTTTCTCCTTTTAAATTAGGCTATGAATTTTTATCTTCTATTTAATAACATTTATTTTACTGGTGCTCACATAGAGCAATCAATCCTACACATAAAATTAACACACGGGTTTTCTTTGCTCTTGTCAATTTCAAGGGTTTAGCTAAGTGGTTTATAGGTTTCCTAAAATTTGCCCAGTTCAATTTCACTATCCTCTATCTACTTGGTATAAAAGCTTAACTTAAATCAGAACACCTCAATATCACATAAGCTGATCATGAAAGTCATGATCCTAGTTCATTTATTTTTCCATTTCTGCAAAATAAAACATCTCGCAATTTTTGGCAATAACTTGGATGGTTTTTAAAACAACCACCAACTTTGGCATAAACAATATAAGAGATCCCATAAGAATCACAACCTAATTACCACCTAGTCTCAATGGAGGGCCGAAATGGCACCAGATAAACATACCTGAGACAGCAAAGCCATATTCCTAAGGGACGTTTCACTCTTAAGAAGACCTTGAGCATGACAAAGGGCTTCAAATCCATGAGAAACTTTGTTCTTCTCAAAGCCAATCTTTGCTATTGCACACTTCAAGAAAGCACCTATGATAAGAAAAGGAAGCATAACAAGCTTGCAAATAGAAAACAGCAACAACTTTTCCTGCCTCCTTGTTAACTAGTCTTACCTCTGCTAGTGCCATAGCTAGGAGCACGTCATGGATATATGGCTTAGCATCCAGATGCTGACGAGCTGCTTGACCAACATCCAGCACAAGCTTCTCTTCTCCAACCTGGGCCAGAAGAATATATATCATGCCATATTAAATCCCATCAACATCCTTCAGGAATGAATAGTGATGGTTAAAGCTATGCAGTAATAAGAACACATTTTCTAGCAGAATAAAAATGAAGAAAAAACTGATCTATAAAATCAGGCAATCTATACTAAAAGTTGATCAGTAATGCAAAAAGAAAAAACCTTAAAGAGAACCTCACCGGTCACCACAACAAATCAGCAAAGACCAAGCAAAGCATTATGATCTTGTACCTCTTGAAGTAGGCAAAGAGCACCAGGCAACCAGTTCCATGGAATTCGAAGAGATGATTTAGGTGGGATCTTCTCCTTCACATTCCCCGCATATTCAGGTTCAAAAAGAAGTTTATCTCTCACATCCATTAGAAGATCCTTCCAACCAAAATTTAATCAAAGGAATTATGGAGATCCCAATTCTCTTCCCATTTGACGTAAAATAATATTTTACAAACAAAGGAGGACATAAGTTTTGCTGGTGCATATGTACCTGGCGAGAGGTAACAGCATCCATGGTATAGCCGTCTTCTACCTCAGCACTTTTCAATTGCATTACTGACTTAACAATCTCGTCCTTCTCCGCTCTAGCAGGGGCTCCAACAAGCTGCAAATATATTTAACGGATGAAATTTGAACAAGGAACCAAATAAATATAGGGTGTGTGCTGCAGCATATTTCTGCACAAACTTGAGCTTAAATTGCAAAGCTGCATAGGAGCAAACGAAGAAAATGTGTTTGCAAGGCAGGTAAAGAAAATATGGAATGAAGACGTGGTGATGGGTACATGATAAACATAGAACCTAACCGCAAACTGGAAACACCAGCTATTTGGCATATACGTTGCAGAAAACAAATAAAATGCAACAATTTCTAAGAAAACCATTGAAAACTGGTTATGTAGGAACGAACCTGGTAACAGGTGACGGGGATTTCGAGGAACCGAGTGGTGGAAGGAGCTGCATTGTCGAGAATGCGAGGCTGAACGGCGTTCAGAATCCATGGGGGACTTCTCTTGGTGGAAACCCTAGAGACTGAAATCGGAACTGCGGCGGAGGGGAATCCTACGGTACAGTGAAAACCTAAACCACCCAAATTATTTCTACCATCTTCTCTGCTCACATTACAACAACCACCGCAAGCACGAGACGATGAAGAAGAGGAACGATGAGGTGGAAGGAGAGTAGTGGGCATGAAATCCAAATTACTCAATGCCATTGTTCAATCTGCAGAAAATCACACACCAACCAGCAGAAGATAGTTCAGTGGCAGTGAGCCTGGAGGTCATAATCAATCAACTTTTAGCCCCGTCTCCGTCCTTGTTTCCAAATTCATAGACTGGACTATTTATTTCCATATTGTGTAAAATAAAATAAAGTGCACTTCGCTCCACGAAAGCTTCATTTCGTCTACGATCATACATCCGGGTTACTGGACCGGGCAATAGCTTTTCATGGGTTGGATACCGATCCAATACAAGTGACGTACCGGATTTTTGTTACGGTTTACTAAACCCATTAAAGTGGTCCCGTTTATTTTCGGAAAATAATTTCTCTAAAAAATTTGTGTTTTCGAATTTAAAATTATAATAACATAAACAATTTAATTTATTTTTACATTAATGAGTTATATTATTGTAAAAATAATAATTTAACTTTTAAACTAATTCAAAATATATTTTTAAATAATTTTGAATGTTCCAAGGAAATAAAACTACATCACAGCTTTATTCTAAAACAAATCATGAATGAGAAACAAGCCATCACTAATCACTTCCAACCAATGGCTCCGTTCTAGCCAATTGATGTTGTAAAAATTTGTATACCTATTCGGTATGTCAGATTAGTTTAAGGTTCTAGAGAGAGAATGGAGGTAGAGGTGGCTGGAAAAGATGGAGGAAATGTATTATTTAGCTTTATTGATATTATTTTTCTTGAATTATTTCAAGATTTATTTTGAGTTTTTCGATTTTTTAAAAGTATTTTTAAATTTTAATTTTTTTTTTTTTTTAAATACTGATGTGGCATTTAACGTGGAGTGACACGTTAATATAAATAATATAAAAAATGATACATATGCGAGTTAACTGGTATGTATACACAACGTTAGGAGAAGAGACTGAATTAATGTTATTTAAACGGTAAAGGTGCCAAATAGGAAAACAAATGATACAGGGATGAAATTAATAAGATAATTTGATTACAGGGACCACTAATATCATTAACCCATCCCGTTGACTCTGGACTGGAGAATGGGAGTGAAGTGTTGGGTAACTTTAGGGTGCGTTTACCTGAGAGAATTTTCAATTTAAAAATTTGCTGTTTTTGAGAATTTTCAATTTGAGAATTTGCTGTTTATTTTCATTCTGAAAACTGGAAAATGCGTTTACTTCGCGCTTGTTTCCTGATCAGAAAAACTGGAGAATGCGTTTACTTCGCACTGAATGTAAGAATTTCCTAATATGAAAACTGAAAAACGTGTTTACTTCGCGCGTTTTCATTTTTTGTGGAAAATCGAAAATATTTGTAATGAAAAGAAGAAATCATTTGAAAATTATTTTAATAATCCTAATTGTTTATTTTAATATATTCAATATGAAATAAATATGGAAACAAACATCTGGAGGCATGATTTTATGGAAACAAACTTTTCTCAGCTTTGAAAAAAATACAATTAAGCTAATAGTTTATTGGTAAGTGATAAGAATATTGAATCTGTCACTTTAATACGTTGATGACATTTTGATTGGCTTGTTAGTATCGATTTACTCAACCGAACCCAGGAATGATTTTAGTTATAATTAAGCAATTTTAAAATAAAATTGAAGATAAAACTTTATTTATGGAAATAAAATGTGGAAGACAGATCGTTAACACAAAATTGAATACAACACCACCAATTAAACTAAGAACAATAAAAAGAAAATTACAAGCTGATGGATGATACACAGTGTAGCTAGGACATGCAATCAACTCTCTTCTCCTTGTAGGACATACCTATCTCCAAGAGGCTTGGTGAAAATTTGGAGCAGAGTCCCCTGATCATCCCTGTCCACCAAAATGCCCAACTCCTCACATTCCTTAATCTGCTCATCACTCAACACATCTCCTGCCCTATTCTTCAAATTTTTGTAATAAGTTGGAGGTGGAGAGGGCATGAACTCAAAACCCCCAATAGAACATACAGACAATTGGCACTGAATATCAAACAAGGCCACTTCGTGGCAATACTCGCATGTCATACACATAATGTTACTAGAAAACAGTAGACTATCAAGTGTTTATCCAATTAAAAAACAAAAAGAAATGACTGCTGAATGAAGATCTCGCCAAAAAGGTGTTTTTATGGTCATATACAAATGAAAAGCATACAAAAGAATCAAGTAATCCGACCATACAGGGGTTAAAAATGCAATCAAAACAACAAATCACAACATGCAAATCACAACAAATCCCTCTTGCCCTTTACATTCTGATCTTCCTGGAGCAGCTCCTCAATCCTTGTTGTGCTTTGAGCACTAACCAAATAAGAAAATAGAAAAATAAACAAATAAACAAATAAACAAAGATTAGAATATATCGCGTTTCACCACAAATTAATCCATGTCTTAAATCCCACTGACAACGTCAGCATGCATCAGAAGAATGCTACAATCCTAAACAGTAGCGGATTCAATGTCAATAATGAGGAAAATTTTGGCACAACATATTTCAAAGGTTATTGTACCAACCTAATTGAGCTATATAACTGGTTAAGCATGTCTTCCTTGGCCTTTTCCACTTGGCAAAGAACAACAACCTGTTCAACCACGAAAGTTACTGATCAATATTTCAAAAGCAAAATCAGCAATATGGATGAAATATAATGATTGCCATATTACCTTTGGGACGTTAGCGGCTAGGCTGTTAAGAACAGCTTCAACATAACCCCGCACTTCCTGTGACATCCACCGGAGCTCTTCTTCAGGATCTGCCGCCTTCCTAACCATCGTATCCTGCAACCTAAGCAAGTCAGAATAATGCCAAGATATGCACCCAACAACCTTCCTGTCTGCTTAGAAACAGCTAGGCAACACTGGAAAATTCAGGATTCCAAGTACCAATTATAAAGTACAACTAAGATATAAAGCTAAAATGAGATGACTAAGATGCAAAGTCACTGTGTAACTCAGGAGTGAACCTGACAAAATCAAATTTACATGTACATACAAACAGCTTTAGTGAACATGCCTTAGGGTCAACCTACTCCAATACTGTAACTACCTGTAATTCAATGTGTTGTAGTAATCCTATATCACCCAGGTTTTTTTCTAAATTCAGCCATGGTACCTATTCGGCATTATGTTTTGATCAACAAGCCAGGATGGGTAATTTCCCAGGAGGAGCAGACTATCTCCAAATTTATTCGCCAAAACTATGAAATGAGCATTTCCAATAAACAAGATGAGAATGAGAATGAAATTGCAGCATAAGCAAGTGAGCAAGGAAACTGTCAATCAAGTTGTACAAGGATGAACTAAGAGATTAACTTAATGTCCTGATGATTTGAAAGGCGGAAAAAAAAAGCAGATGAAAAGGAAAACAATATTAAGGATTTTCAGCACTCTCAAACACAGATCATCAATATTTACCTTTGTCTTCGGGATCACCGTTCCATTTTCCAGCTGTGTAATTCCACTCCCCAGCTGTACCCTCATCCTTCTTCCACTCGGACACAACCCACCGGTTTTCCCATCCCTCTGCAGAAAAAATCAAACACAACATCAAAAGATTGAACAAAATGCATAAAACTCATCATCCTCAGCTACCGAATCCTTAGCTAACTCTTAATAATCTAAAGCAATTCAGATTAAATAACAAAGACATGGTTGCAAATTCAACAAAACATGCTACTTTTGACCAAATACCATATATGCTACTGACAGAAGAAAAAATAAAGGGACAAAAATAAAATACCAATGTGATTCAGTAGGTCACCTATCAGTCAATTAATTCAATACCATACTACTGTTATTCAATGATTTCCAAAATTAAGCAATACTCAATACTCAAAATTTCCACCCAATCAAACAAAATTCTTACAGCAATACTCAATGATTTCCAAAATTAAAATACATTTTCATAATCAATAAATCACAAGAAATCCAACTGCCTAGCAAGGGAATCAATGCTCAACCTAAATTCATATAGACCCTCGTATAAAAATTGAAAAGGAAACAAAGATGAGAAACAAAAGCAAATAAAGGTGAGTGAAGATTTGAAGCAAGACAACAGAGTGAGAGGTCGCAGCGAGCGAATTAATGCCCAACCTAAATCTTACCATTTTGATTCGTTCTTCGAGTGAGGGAGGGAGCAAGCGGCTGCCGGCCGGGAGGGAGTGAATCGGGAGAGGGAGCAAGCGAATCGAGAGAGAGAGCAAGCAATCGATGACAGAGTGAGAGGAGGCAGCGAATCTGGTCTCTAGAAAGACTGGAATGGAATTAGATGGAGGAGCGACGGCGACGCGAGGGGAGACTCGAGAGAGCAGAGGTCAAATACGGAGCAGAGGAGAAGAAGAAGAAGGGCTGCGTGAAGAAGAGCAAGGGCAAAATTGGGTTTAAAAAAGTTTCATTTAATTTTGCAAATGGAGACATTCCTTTGTAAATTTTTGAAAACAGGTTTTTGTTGTTTTCAAAATTTACACATGAGTTTTCAATCCGAAAATTTTCGTTTTCATTTTGAAATGAAAACAACGCGAGGTAAACACGTTTTCGAAAAAAAAAAAATCCAGTTTTCAAAAAACTGGGGAATTTTCTGAAAACTCCCCAAGGTACTTTTGGGTTTTGGATTCTCATGACCAGAGGCGGCCTGCCTTCGTTTTTCCTCCGCAGCTATAGAGAAAATTAAAACGCCGTTAAATTACTTGGTTCTCCTTCTTCAACCTGGTCTCTGTCTCTCCATTTCAAGGAGACAAGCAATCAAATGGTAAGCACCAGCAAAACGGAAGGCATGAACGGCACTGCAAAATCAAAGCCAAACCCTGTGGGTTTGAATCAATGGTGGCCAGATCTAAAATCGCTGAAACTCAAAACCAAGCAGCAGGAGCTCCTGATCCGGGTCTCGATCCTCTGCCTCATCTACGTCCTCGCCTTCATCATCCGTCTCTTTAGCGTACTCCGATATGAGTCCATGATTCACGAGTTCGATCCTTACTTTAACTACCGTACCACTCTCTACCTCACCGAAAAAGGCTTCTATGATTTCTGGAACTGGTTCGATTTGGAGTCCTGGTACCCTCTTGGCCGGATCATCGGCGGCACTCTCTACCCTGGCCTTATGGTCACCGCCGCCGTCATCTACTGGACCCTCCGTTTCCTCCGTTTTGCTGTACACATTCGCGAGGTCTGCGTCCTTACCGCGCCATTCTTCGCCTCCAACACCACCATCGTCGCCTATTTCTTCGGTAAAGAGATATGGGACACCGGTGCGGGGCTTGTGGCCGCTGCTCTCATTGCCATTTGCCCTGGCTACATCTCAAGATCCGTAGCTGGCTCTTATGACAACGAAGGTGTTGCCATTTTCGCGCTGCTCCTCACATTTTACTTGTTTGTGAAGGCTGTTAACACTGGGTCTCTTTCATGGTCTTTGGCTTCGGCATTTGGCTACTTCTACATGGTTTCTGCTTGGGGAGGTTATGTGTTCATCATTAACTTGATCCCACTTTATGTGCTGGTGCTTTTGGTCACTGGGAGGTATTCCATGAGGTTGTATGTTGCCTACAATTCTATGTATATTCTCGGGATGCTTCTTGCTATGCAGATTCGCTTTGTGGGCTTTCAGCATGTGCAGTCAGGAGAACACATGGCTGCCATGGGTGTCTTCTTCTTGATGCAGGTTCAACTCTATTTCATTTTAGTTGCGTTCTTTTCCTGACTGTTATAAGTATCTTATTCATGGACTAAATGATAATTTTTGTTTCCCATTTCTTCTTGAGAGATAAGCGAACTGACTTCCAACTATTTGTGCAGCTATTTTACTTCCTAGATTGGGTTAAGCACCTTCTGAGTGATCCCAAGTTGTTTCAAGCCTTCCTGAGAGTCAGCGTGACCTTTGCAGTTGGTTTAGGGGTTGTTTCTCTGGTACTTGGCATGGCCTCTGGGTATATTTCTCCATGGACAGGAAGGTTCTATTCTTTGCTGGACCCAACATATGCCAAGATTCATATCCCCATCATTGCATCTGTGTCTGAGCATCAACCAACGGCTTGGTCATCTTTCATGTTTGACTTCCATATCTTGCTTTTCCTTTTCCCTGCCGGCTTGTATTTCTGCTTCAAGCGGCTGTCAGATGCCACGATATTTATTGTTATGTATGGCCTCACTAGCATGTATTTTGCTGGTGTCATGGTTCGGTTGATCCTTGTTGCCACTCCTGCTGTTTGCCTAATTAGTGCAATTGCTGTTTCTGCCTCTATAAAGAATTTGACTCTGTTGTTAAGGACAAAGAGCAAGGATTCCCAAAGTGGTTCTACCAAAGGAACTAGCAGCAGAAAAGCTTCTTCCAAGGTGAGTTCCTCCCACTCGACTTTTCCCATCATGGCATATGATATGTGTCCTATTTCACAGTTGACAGGGCACTTGATGCTCAGAATAACTTTTACTGGTCAACAGAATAAGACTGCTTCAATTTTTGTGGAAAAAAAAAATCTAACATTTTCCGAATGTTTTAGTTGTTTTATGTGCTAGTTTATACTTTCTGAACTTAGTCAATCATGTCTCCACAATTCTGAGAGTTTCATAATGATCTGCGTCATTTTTTCTGATTGAACTGCTTAGTCTCGTGTGTAGTTGATGGATCTCATAGTATCTCGGCCATTGGTCAGTGACTTCACCAAATTACTTAAAACTGGTTGCTTAAAATGACTTATTAATGGCATTTTGCAATTTTCTTCTG
This sequence comes from Viola odorata, assembly GCA_963691705.1. Lineage (NCBI taxonomy): Eukaryota > Viridiplantae > Streptophyta > Magnoliopsida > Malpighiales > Violaceae > Viola > Viola odorata. The sequence continues at coordinate 9,173,231 of OY829543.1, forward strand.
AGCAGAATTAATTTTAATTTTGAATGACCTATAAGTAATAAGTTTTCCCATGTAACATCTTCAATGTGCAATTATGCCTCTTTTTAAAAAAAAAAATGCTGATTGAACCCTATGTTTGAAGTTCAGCCCAATTGAGCTATTTTTGAGCTCTCTTATAAAACAACAACAGATAATAATAATAATAATAATAATGTGGAGCCAATTAGAATTGATCTCTTAGAATGTAATACCAATATGTAACAAACTTTTACCTCTTCTCCTGGAAATATCCTACAAGTGCAACTTAAAATTTAAAGGAAGACTCTTAGAAACTATCACATTGCTGCTGCTGCTAAACAGGGCCTCTATATGAGGAAATATCTTTGCATCTCAAGTTATTGATGGGTTATGAGCTGGTATTTTGTGTTGTTAATAATTTTCCTGTATGTTAAATTTCTCATGTTTCTTAAAATCTGCCTTCTGAAAGGTTTGGTGGACAATCATGCAATTGAATCCTTGTCTTGTTTGGGCCTCATATATACTTGTAGAGAGGTTTTTGCTTTATAGTAAATAAATTGTAATATTGCTTCTGTTTGATGAACAAGCAGGGTTTCCCTGACCAATCTCAGCCTTTTCAAAGAAATGGTGCCATTGCTTTGCTTCTTGGTGCATTTTACTTGCTTAGTAGATATGCTATACACTGTACCTGGGTTACATCAGAGGCATATTCATCTCCTTCAATAGTCTTGGCTGCAAGGGGTGCCAATGGCAACAGGGTCATCTTCGATGACTACCGTGAAGCATACTTTTGGCTCCGGCAGAATACTCCACCAGATGCTAAGGTGATGTCATGGTGGGATTACGGGTATCAAATAACTGCCATGGGAAATAGAACTGTTATTGTTGACAATAATACCTGGAATAATACCCATATTGCTACTGTTGGACGCGCTATGTCATCTTATGAAGACGAGGCATATGACATAATGAGATCACTTGATGTGGATTATGTATTAGTTGTGTTTGGCGGCGTTACTGGTTATTCTTCTGATGACATCAACAAGTAAGGCTCCAATTTGCATTCTTCAGATGTTTTAGCACCACATCTGTTCAGGAAAAGATCTTTTAAATGAGTTTCTATTCCTTTGATTGATTAATTTGACCAAGAAATGCTTAAGTGAAGACAGTAACATTATACATCCACTGAATAAGCGGCACAATTAAGCTTGCACTCTGCTCATTCCAATCTTCAAATGGAAATGAAGGGAAGAGATAAGAATAAAAAAAGAACAATGCAAAATATTCAGAAGATTTAGCATATATGACAAAGGACAAAGGATACGAGTACTTTTTTCCCTGGCTTTCGGGGAAAAAAAAACTTCATTTTCCCCGTGGGTTTATGATGAGGATTGGAGGTTTCAATTCTGCTATATCCATTTTCATCCATGTGTTATCAGCACCTTCGGCTGCAAGTCGCTAATATTGTTCTTTTTAAATATTTAATTTGTGATGTAAGTGCAATTTACATGTACTAGGTTTTTGTGGATGGTGAGAATTGGAGGTGGAGTGTTCCCTGTAATTAAGGAGCCTGATTACCTTGTTAATGGTGAGTATCGTGTTGACAAAGGTGCTGCCCCCAAGATGTTGAACTGTCTTATGTAAGTGATTTTTATTCCTCTCTATTTTTTAGCCCTTGTCTTTTAGAAAAAAAGTTATGTTTTACGTGAACTAATTGCTTTATACACACTTTTCTTGTTTTACTATGGATAACTAGGTAGAGATCTGTGTTTGGTGTATATTGTATTATAAATAATATCAAAATTACATACTAAAAAGAGAATGCTATTCAGTGCTCAAAAGGCACTTGTTAAGTGTATTGGATGGTGTGTTTGTGGGACTTTTTATTCTAAATTTTCAATTTCATGTGATAAATTCCCTTGAGATGTATTATTTAGAAATTAGAATTTGAATGGTGGTTAGAGAAAGAAAGAAAGAAAGAAAGAAAAATTCTTTAAAGAGTACCCTTTGCACTATCTGGAGTCATTAAACAGTTCTATAGAAAATCTAAATGCAACTTCATTTCTCTAATTGGAAAATTTAAATGTCCTTCTGAATTGAATGAGAAATATTTCTAATGGGGGCATCCCATAAATTAGCTCTATATAAATCACAATATGGAACTTTTGCTGCTACTAAACTTTTCTTTCTTTTACAAAGTCCTTTATGAGATGGCACAATGTCATCATTCAACTCTTACTCTTAAGGTGATTTTTCTTAAAATGAATCAACTAGATTTATCCAAGATGACAGCAGTGTCTCTTCCTCTTATCAAGATGTACCTCAATATTAAAGGACTTATTTAAACAGTCATGCCGGTGCTTATTCTTTCGCTGACATTTATTTCTGATTGAATTTTTTTTTTGAAAAAAATTGATATGAACTCTGTTCTTCTTTTGTAAGATTGAAATCTTTAATGTTTCTTTGGTTCTTATAACCTTATATTCACTATTATCAGTTGCAGTAACTTGTAATGATCTTAGCATCCCCTTAGATTGGGTAGATTTTGAGTCCTCACTTGGACGTCCTTCTGGGTGGGTAATTTGTAAATCCCCTAAATATGATCTGTGGTTTGCCTTAGCCTTGGACTAGGGGAGCCTCCCCTGACCTAAACTTTTTGTCACCTAAAAAATGATTTGATTCCTAATATTACTGTGAAGAAGGGAACTGCAGTTTTGTTTGAGGAAAAGTCTATTCCAACATTTGAAAAAGGTTGACCTTTACATATTTATCATCTGTTATGGTTGCCTCTTTTTGCAATCTTATTCATGATATTGGCACAGGTACAAGCTGTCCTATTATCGATTTGGGGAGCTGGTAACAGAATATGGCAAACCTCCAGGGTAAGTTGAACCTCTTGTTCTTAAAGGTTGATATTTACAATGCAAATGTGCCTGTCAATACCACCTGCATGCATACAGCTGTGCATAGAGTAGGATATGCTAAAATGAACTGCTAGAAAAATGTTTTGTGAAACTTCAGACAGGTGTGCACCCCCAATACACAGACACAACGGACATACTATTCATTCTGTTTTAAAGCATTGAGGGCATTTATGGACTTTAGAACTTATATGCTGGAAGTGTTGGGCGGAAGGATATGGTTATATCTTGCACCTTGACATAAAACCAAGTCAACAAGGGGAACTACAATTCCGGTTACCTGTGAGCATCACTGCTAGATGGTGCTGTTGATAGAATACAATACTTGACTTTTGTTAACACTCATCTTGTGTGTCTAGAGTTTTGTGATGCAACAATAACTGCTTACTTACGTTGCATATGTGTTGGGTGGTGTAGATAATAGGGGGACCACATTAGACGCTTTAAGTTACTTGGTTGCTGATTTCGTTGAACTGGGATTTTATTCTAGTTTTGCTCCTTGATTTTATTTGCAGCAGTGGCTTTTATTATGCTTTTGCTTCTCATTGATGAAATCTTATGTTTTCTTGTAGGTATGATCGTGCTAGGGGGGTTGAAATTGGTAATAAGGTTGTGAAACTTGAACACCTGGAAGAGGCTTTCACGACATCTAATTGGATTGTCCGTATTTACAAGGTGAAGCCACCTAATAACAGGTGGTGATAGTCAACAGGGTGAGGACTTCGGTAGTTAAGCTTTGAGCTCGGGTTTTAAAATTTAGGGTTGGCCATAGGAGTAAGGTAGTTTTTCTTAAAAGAGTTTAAGCGGTAACATTTGAGGCTCTTGAATTTTGCAGAACTGGGTTTTGGAGTTTTGTATTGCCCCTTTAGTTCATCCACTCAAACCACTTATCGCATCATGTAGTTACTAAAACCTTCTAAGATTTGTGGCTATTAGTACGGAATCTAACCAGCTGGCTCGGCATAAGTTATGATAATGATGTAGATGGCGTCGGTACTTCTAGGTTAAGAATGGTTGTTTTGTACTGTTTGCATGTGGGTTGGGATTTGCAGCTAGTGAGAGCCAGTTTTTGCACCATCATTTTTATATTTTTTTGAAATCACAACACAATATCCCGAAGAAAAATGAAATTACGATGCCGTGTGAGATGAACTATTCTTTAAACTTCATTGTTGTGGTCAATAAACAATTCGTTGACCGTGGTGCATTCCACAACATTGCGAACACTTGCATAGAAATTCTAGCAGCTCAATTGCGACGATGGAACTCTTTAACGGTCTTTGGAACTTCTGGTTTGTTTGGATAAAATGTAGCTGAGATTGCTTAAGCATTTAAATATAACTAAAGTACCGTAGAATCTCTACTGTATATGCGGTTGTCGCCCTTTTTTCAGGCTTTTATTGGTCATTAGGGATTCTTAAAACCCTCACTTGTGGGTCTTATATGAATTAACAATATGTGTTGTAGTTTTTATGCAATTATTTTTTCATTTATAAAAAAGAAAAAAAAATAACGTTTTGACACTTAAATTATCTCCTCGACGGCATGCTTGTTATCCAACTAATGTATTATCAAATTTTCCACTAACTATATATGTATTACTAAATTTAGTAAAACATATGATTGGAGGGAAAAATGTTATCGAGGGGATAGTTTGGGTGGGTGTCAAAACGTCTTTTTTCCTAAAAAGGTTAACGGAATGAAAAATGTTTGGATACTATTGTGTCCAAACAAGAGCCAAGTGTTAAAGAGCGAGAGTTATAAAAAGAGAGTGAGCGAATGACATTTATCCCATGTACTTTAATGTTTTATTTAATCACCACTCTATACAAATGGTTTATTTAATTACCCCTATGTTTATATTTTTTGTTTAATTATCCTCTCCCTTGTAATTGAATGCTGACATCACTCAATTTTCCATCCAAAAAAGTATCACATCAGCACTAAAACGCCACATCACTATGTCACGGGCCATTTGGCATGGTGTGATGATATAACATGTGCCACATTACTCTTTGAAAGTAAAAATGACAATGTGGCACGTGCCACATCATTACATGTGCTTATGTGGCAATAACCAATGATGTGGCATGCCATGTAAGCTTTTCGTCACGGTAGGAGGTAATTAAACAAAAAGCCACAAGTATAGGGGTAATTAAACAAACAATTAGTATTAAGGAGGTGATTAAATAAAACATTAAAGTAAGGGGGGTAAAATGTCATTAAACCGATGTTTTTCTATTATGCTCACTAGGAAAGTGCTTAGGTTAGAAACAAAAGTGACTAAGGGGCTGTTTACTTATGAATTTTTTTTTGAAAATTCTCCAAAATTTTTGAATATTAGAGATATTTCCGAAAACGTGTTTACGTAACTGCTTTTCCAAAATGAAAAATTCTCAAAAAATTCTCCAGTTTTACAAATTTTCTAAATTAATACTGAAAATTAGAAACACCCAAAATGGAGTTTTCCAAATTTTTCAAAACCAATTTACCAATTTTTTTAATCATGCTCATAGTTTTGAATAAGTTTTACTTTTTAAGTGGACACAATATTAGATACAAATTGTCAAAATTACAACTTGTACTATGTATAAAAAATACTATTCCACCTCAATCTCATCTTATTCTGCCAACAAAACAAATCGACACACCTCATCTACCCACCAGTTCGCCATCGTCAAGCCTTCATTGAACAAACCCTAGCCCTCGTTTATAGTTCCTTTTTTTGTGATTTTCTAATGAAATTTTAATCTTTAAAATAGTTTTAAAAAATCAAATAGAATAGTAAAAATTGCAAAAAGTTATGAAATTTGGATTAAAAAATTGTATAGGACCTTAGACATTACAAAAATTAGATTAAATGTTATTTACAATTTATTTTAAATTTTCAAAAAAATAAATTAGTGAACCCTATATTAATTTTAGTGTAATTTTTTCCCTTATAGAAATGTATAGGTACTATAGATGATACTCATGTCGTAGCTTAATCTCCTGCATCTAAACAAAAAACGTTTCGGGGTAGAAAAGTACTTGTTACTCAAAATGTTATCGCGGCGTGTTCGCATGATATGATCTTTACCTTTGTGTATATTGGTTGGGGAGAAACATCTAATGATTCACGCGTATTTCTTGATGCATTGACAAGACAAAAAATAATTTTCCTATGCTTCCAGCTGGTAAAATATTATTTTTGTAATTCATAATAATATTATTAATTGTTCCATTAATGATTGTATTTATCTTTTGCAGGTTACTATTATGCAGTTGATGCTGGTTATCCAAATATTCCTGGATTTTTAGCTGCTTATCGTGGTGAACGATATCATTTAAATGATTTTCATGGACGGGGAAGGATAACAAGAAAATATGCATTGTTTAATTATCGACATTCATTATTGAGAAATTTGATTGAAAGAGCTTTTGGCGTCCTAAAGGCTAGATTTGTAATCTTAAATTCCATTCCAAATTATCCTCTTCATCGTCAAAAGCAAATACCTCTAGCTTGTTGTGCACTACACAACTTTATTCGAATGGAAGATAGAGCTGATCAATATTCACAGAATATGGTACAGAAGGTCTGCAAAATTTTAACGAGGACGAAGCTGATCTGACGCAAGAAGGTATTCAAGTGGATATGTCCCAACAACAACAAATCAATGCGGTTAGAGACAATATTGCAGATCAATTATGGGCTAATTATAATATTGTTAGAATATGAAGAAGTAACAAGTTAAATTAAGTCTGTTTTTAATGTTCATATTTGTAGTATTCACGCAATGAACAAATAATTCAAACTATTTTATATGTATTTTATTTTCATGAACAAAATTATTATATTTATATTTGATCTTTAACATGAATAGAATTAACATATTTATATTTGATCTTTAACAAAATTAAAATGGGCTACCTTTTAGTTTATTAATCTTCTAGAAAAGAAATAAATGATAACATGATTTTTTAATTAAAATCAAATTGATTGAACAAAATTAGTAATTTTTCGTTTTTCAAAGAAAGAAGAAATAGTTGTTAGGTAAACACGATTTCGAGTTTTCTAAAACTGAAAATTTTCACATTTCGTACAAAGTAAACACCATATTCAGTTTTCTAATGTTTTCTAAAATCAGAGATATTTTTGAAAAACAGAAACTGTTTTCAGTAAGAAAACGCAGCCTAAGGGACTATTGTGCAACCTTAGTTTTTTTTTCATTTAGATCTTTGTTATATTGGGGTAATAGCGAAAAGCTCCCTGTACTATTTTTTAAAATAGAAACCTCCTCTGTTTTTTAAAAACTTAATTCCGCCTTCCCTATACTAAGAGTCAATGACAAAGAGCAAGTTTCTATTAGTCAACCTAACAGACTGTTACTTTTTACCTCTGACTCCCGGTTGCTGCAACCTGGAGTGAAATTAAAGGGAAAAAAATGACATGATTTATTTTTGGGTGTTGGAATTCATTTGGCGGGAGTGTCTTTAACATTTATTTTTTCCTTTTTTTTGGTTGCCACATGTATAAATTGACAGAATTTATTTACTTTATTTAATTAAAATCAATTCTACAAATGAAGAACCCTAAAATTAAAATCAGTTGTGTGGGAGAAGAGGCATTTCAAAATTAAGAACCCTAGAAATTAATCACTCCAGTTTTAAGGTTCGGTTGAGTTGGAGGTCGCGGAGGTGATTGTGGTGAAATTGCATCTCAACCGCCATGGCTTCTTCAAGCAATCGGTCAAGCACGTCGTCCGTAGGAACTGCCATTGGTAATGGTGCAGCATCGTACCCCTGGTACAAGAACAGAGTGTGCAAGTGTGGGGTAAGAGTTATTGTGCAGATATCAGAATCGACTCCTAACACAGGTAGGTTGTATTACAAATGTGGGAATGATGAGTGTGGGTTCTGAGCATGGTGCAACCCCCAAGGCGGATCTGTGTCGGAGGTGCGTCGGGATGAAATTAGTGAATGAGTTGCTCTTAAGGATGATATTATCGATCCATTTGATCCTTACATTCGTCAAATATATCAAACTTAGATCCTCCACCCTAGTTTTCTCAGAGTTTCAGAAATTCTAATTCTAAAATTCACCAAATTTCATACTGTGACATTATATATATTTATTACTATGTTCCTAGCGGATGAAATGTTGCACATCCACTCTGCAAGAAGAACTGCACATTAGAAAATAGCATCTCCACACATGCACAAGATTCATCTAACTCCAACATTTCTGGAACAAGTTCAGATTTATATACACAGGTAGCAAAATGCATCTAGACCAGTTAGTTTGGGACTAAAACGAGAGAATTGTACATGTTTTCCAAAAACTTACATGCGGATTGCAGAGAAGAAAAAACATGCGAATGCAGGGAAGAAAAAGGTGCACGAAAATGATACAATGGCTACAAGGTAAGCATTTGGAAATTAGAGATCTGATCCAACCTCAATTTTTCTGGATGCGTTCTATCATCATGAAGCACGAGCACTTTTAGCGTGCTGGATTCTCTTGACCAGTCAGCAACATCATATCCTGGCGATGTAAATCGACCCATGTTGTATTCGCGTAACGTAAATGGTGCACCCATGCCAAGGAGAAGCGCCTCAACAACTCGCTTCAGTGCACTGTGACCGACTACTTTGGTGTGTTTTCCCCATCCAGTCAAAATGCTGAACAACAAAAAGTTCAAACATTCTCACTTAGAGATGGAAATTCAGTAACCAACGACTACAGTTAAATGAAACGACATTGATTGCTCACCTTAACCAATCTGGTAGCTTATGACCTTCAAACACTATAGCTCGAATGTTAAGAAACCACGCATGAACCATGGCCCGTGCGGCTCCGGAGGACATCAAATGCAAATCCAAACAGGAATCCGACCACACATTCTCCCATACTTGACGATGTCTGCCTTCAAGTACGACCAGTTGTGCACCTCGTTTCTAAAATACAATTACACAAAGAAAAATAGGTAATTGCAATTAGTTCCCGTTTCTATACAAATGCAAGCAATATATTTACAACAGTAAAACTTGAGAGAATGGACAATGAGCTGTGAATAAATAATGAGTATTAACACTAACCTGACCAAAGTGCCATAACACGACAGTTAGTGCATTATAAAAGGCAGATGCTGTTGCAGTGTCCATCGACTTCACTTCATCAACGGAGGGAGTTTGATCCCAAATCTTTTCTCTATAGCCCATAAGAAGCCCATGTGCCACAACCATAAACCTGATTATCAAATAACCAGAGCTCCTCCAACAGCACTGAGGCATCTTCAAAGGAATTACAACGACTGCACCACGAGGATAAAAAAGAGTGACCACATCTCTATTTGAGTCTGAAGATCCCCAAAATACACACACAATAAACTAAGACAGAAGATGGACAGAATGTGACAGGCAACAAAGGTATGCCTACCATTTCCACAATCTGACAACCAATAACAAGGAACTTTACCAGAACTTGGTAACAGATTTTATAGTTCTACTAGCCCTTACTGAAAAGACTAACTAGCACTCTCATCTGATAACTTTTTTTTTATGAACAGGAGCAGTTACTAAGGCATAAATCAAAAATATCAAAACAAAGGGAACAACAAATAGTATCCATACCTGCATGTATTCAAAATGGCTGAAAATGTGACACCATTCGGTTTGATTTCTGATGTGATCCCGACCCCCTTCAAAATAGAACAACTTGACATATTGCCAAGAGGACCGCTCACGGGCAGCCGAGCCTTGCAGATGAGCGTAGGAACGGTTCCCCGCCCAACGCCGTGGTAAGATCTCCCATCGAGGAGATGAACCATTTCAGATTGTTGAGAAGATCAATAATAATGCTTACAAACTAGCATTACCTAGTGAGTATGGTTCCATCAGTTCTACTTTCAATGTGTCTGACTTGACTTTGTTTAATGTAGGGGATGATTATGGACTTGATGCTGATGCTGATTCAGATTCGAGGGCGAATCCTTTCGAAGGGGGAGGGAATGATGCGAATCCACGCATTGACATACCTTTGCCACCTGCTGGCTCGATGACGCGAGCACGAGCTAGAAAGCTTAAAGACAAGTTGTCATCTCTCATTCACAAGGAGTTGGAGTGTGAGATGACAAGTGAGGCGGCTGCACTTCGAGAGAAGACCCCGCGCATAGTCAATTTACTCACCATCACGGCGTATGACGTTAGCTCTGCTGGGCAATAGATCAACGTGTAGATGGATCGACCTTTCCCATCTACCAACTCCGACATGTACTGCAACATGTCAAGGAGTACGGGCCCAAGTTTCATCAAAAAAACCCGAGGCATTTGGAAGATAGCCTAAACCCTAATTCGGGGCGTGGAGGCGCTCGCGCAAACCCTAGCCCCAGTGCGCGGCGCGCGAGTCCTTACGGCGCGAGGACTCCTTGTCCTTCGCGCGCTAGGACTCCTTGTCCTTTTGGAATTTCCCTTGTCTGATTTGGGCAATGACTCCAGTTTGCATTTTTAATTAATTAGTTAATTAAGTCAATTACTTTATTTAGAACTCCTACTTGTAATCCGATTAGGGTTACTTGTATAAGAACACGATTTTGCCTCCTTTTGAAGGTTGGCTGTTATTTTGATAAAATTGAGACTTCTCTCTTCAAATCTCTACCCATTTTTCATCAATTGAACCTTGTTCCTTCTCAAATCCGCAATACTCGAGTCGTCAAACAAGTAAAACTGAAATTGCAACCCCATTGTTTCGTTTCTCTTAGTGTGATTCTCACATTATTGAGTCTAGTCCTAGGAATCCGATTCAAGATCCTTGACTTGAAATTGATTAGGGCTCTTAGCACAGGTTAGCTAAGTGGTCTAAGCTCGTACTCGTCGAGTTCATTATTTCCGCATCGAAATCCATCCTTGAACAACGATCAGAATTACGTGCTACGCATCCTACGCAACTAGGATCGTATCACTCTCACTAACTTGAGTGAGCAGCCCGGATGGTTTGTTCAAGAAGAGATAGTGCGGCTTGAAGAGCCCTATGAACCCTAAGAGTAACCCTAAAATTAACTAAGCTAATTGGCCTTGATGAAGATTCACTCAAAACAAAGACATGGTATAAAAGAGGTTATCTCCTTCTCTTTATACCTTGATAATTATTACATTAAGACACCTCAATTACCCTTGGACAAAAGGGTGGGACGCCGGGTGATAAGGCCCTAGCTCCATTTTGGAGGAGTTTAGCCGCTGGTTTGAAGTAGGCGCCAGATCTAGTCTCTTTAGGAGGGCGGTAGGCTTGATTGAACGGATAAAAGTTGTGTGATGAAGCGGATTAATGAAGTTGGAAGCAACGGTCACAATGAAAGAACGGGAAAGTGTATGTATTGATAAACAAAATCAAAACTTGGTTACTTGACAAACCCCTTCAAGTCTAGCTTGAGTAACCTTGCCGAAAAGTAACTAAGGATCTAACTATTAATTCGACCCTCTCACCTCTTGGATGAGCAACCCGAATTGAATAGAGATAGGTGCTGGTTTGAAGAACCCTAATAGCTAACTAGAGAGTTTGGTCTAGGTTAAAGATTTCACAAAAACAAGGACAAGTGCTGAAATGAACATAATGCACTTTAAATACCTATGCCTAAAACAAAAGGGGTAAATACCCTTACACCATTAGACAAAGGGGCTTGACCTTGGTAGCAATGAAGATGGGCTTGGAGGATGGGCTTCGGCCAAACAGAAGGTGGTCGCAAGGCCTTGGCAAAGGCGGACGCGTGGCCTTGGCCGCGCGGCCTCATGGCTTAGTAGGGTTCGGCGCGCGGTTCTTCACGGGATGCGCGGCCTGCCCGTGAGTCTTGTGCCGAGCTGATGGTGAGGATGTTGGCGTGCACGCAAGTGACCCATTTGTCCCTCGTCTCTATGCTGCTCTCCTCGGTCCTAAGACTCTTCAATAGCACGACTACCATCCCTTTGCTCCGAGTGAAGTACCCCGTGCTCATGCTCATATCATCCCCTCCCCCTTTGAGAGGATTTGACCTCGAATCCATAGGCTGCTCCTCCTCAACTCTGTCACTATCACCTACAAAATAAGGTGATAAGTCATTAATATTGAAAGTTGAGCTTACGAAACCAAAAGAAATAGGGATATCGAGACGATAAGCATTGTCACTGAATTTCTCCACAATGAGAAAAGGGTCATCTCCCCGTTGGCTAAGCTTTCCCTTACGCTGAGTGGGGAAACAATCCTTCCTTAAATGCAACCAGACCCATTCTCCCAGCTCAAAGGACTTGATGTGGCGGCCCGAGTTGCGGTTTTCCATCAGCTTGCTGTTCAAGGCTTCCATTCGCTCATTGGCCTTCTCATGCAATTTCCTCACCATGGTTGCTTTCTCCTCACCATCTAAGCTTGCACAATCCGTTAGAGAAAGAGGCAGCAAGTCTATGAGGGTGAGAGGGTTAAACCCGTAGACTAGCTCAAAAGGAGAAAAATGAGTTGAAGAATGCATGGCATGATTGTATGCAAATTCAATGAAAGGGATGCAATCGTCCCATGCCTTGGAATATTGCTGAATTATAACACGCAACATAGTTCCTGAGGTCGGATTAACTACTTCAGTTTGGCCATCCATTTGAGGATGACACGAAGTGGAAAACAACAACTTAGTTCCTAACTTTGTCCACAACACACGCCAAAAATAACTAAAGAATTTGCTATCCCTATCACTAACAATCGTACGTGGCATACCATGTAAACGAACAATTATGCACAATCTACCCTTATGAAACAGAAAGTTATCATGTATCACAAATATACCATGTGCACCATTAGAGCATTCAAGATAAGCATCTTTAAAGTCTAAATCAACAGCATACAAAGATGCGATGTGTGCGAAGCCTAATAGGCGTGAATGGAGAGAAGTGAGGAGGGCGTACCCGCGGGATAGAGCATCCGCCACTACATTATCCTTCCCTTTCAAACACTTAATGTGATAAAGGAAGCGCTCGATGAATTCCATCCATGAGGCATGACGCTTGTTGAGCTTCCCTTGGCCCTTCAAGTATTTGAGGCTGAGGTGGTCCATGTGCACCACGAACTCCTTGGGCAGCAAGTAGTGTTCCCATACGTTGAGAGCTCTCACAAGCGCGTACAACTCCCGGTCGTACGTGCAATAGTTGAGTTGAGCACCCTTCAACTTCTCGCTAAAATAGGCCACGTGCTTCTTGTCTTGGACCAAGACAGCGCCAATGCCTATCCCACTTGCATCACACTCCACCTCGAAGGTCTTGTCAAAGTTAGGGAGGATGAGGACCGGGCTGGAAGTCGGCTTGGCCTTGAGTGTGTTGAAGGCCACCTCTTGCTCTTTACTACAATGGAAAGACACATTCTTCTTGGTGAGCGCATTGAGAGGTACGGCGATGGTGGAGAAGCCTTTGACAAAACGGCGGTAGAATCCGGCTAGCCCGTGTGATACGATCCTAGTTGTGTAGAATGCGTAACACGTAATTCTGATCGTTGTTCAAAGATGGATTTCAATACGGAATAGAATAACTCGTCTTGACAACGTAAGCCTCCTAGTCGCTTAGCACCACCCAACCTAGTTTGAGCAAGGGAGGTTCCTTGATCGAATCACTAAGCCTATATCCCTTGCGGATATCAACCTAGGGCGGACGAACAAGTGGAATGCAATTTCTAATTTACTTGTTGACGACTCGAGTATTGCGGACTTGAGAGGGAACAAGGTTCAACACATGAACAATGGGCAGAGATTTGCAAAGACAATCTTGATTTATCAAAATAACAGCCAACCTCATAAAGAAGCTAAGCGACTGCTTATATAGTGTTTTACAAGCAAACCCTAATAGGAATAGAAATAGGAGTTCTAATTAAGGAAACTACTTAATTAATTAAATAAATAAATAACCTAATTAACTAATTAATTAGAAATTGATAAGAGTCCGAGATATACTAAGCAGGATCGGCCAATGTAGGTCTGATCGGGAACACTATTCCGGGGTCTTCGTCACCTGCAAAGCGCCGGAGGGGGTCTCCGGCGTAAACACTCCGATGCCTAAGTCAGTATGAGTGGTCAAAATGGTAGGGGTTCAACACACTGTCTTAAGCTTACCCTATTATCTGGAGGGGTGGGGGGTATTTATAGGTAAAGGAAGGAATGTACCGATAGGGGGTAGGAGCCATCCCTGGTAGATGTCGCTGGAGTGATAAGGAGTGACGTCATGCTGGGTGACGTCATGGGTGACCTGGGATGGGATGTTGCCGTGCAGATGTCGCATGAGAGCCCCCCCCGCTGATGTCGACCATCCCAGGGCTGGCCGCCAGGTTAGGGGCGATAGGAACAGTGTTCTGGCATGGCCACTAGGTGTGTGGCGGAGATGCCGCTACAGTGGTGTCAATGGTTATCATAAGCCCAACTGAAAACGAGCCCGAGTGTTTACCAAGGGCTATCGCCTTGTCTTCAGTCTTGCCTCTTCAGGGGTTTCTGCATTAATGAGGGCTCGACAGTCGATACGCGCAACTTTCTAGAACGCCTCCCTTTTCTTCTACGCCTATAAATAGGCCTTTTTTTCTGCACCCGTTTTCACAACTCTCTCAACTTTCTTCATCTCTCTTTATTCAATGGACGAAGTTACCAAAAATTTTCTGCTCTCTAAAACCCATACCCTGAGGAACCTGACTCAGGCGGACATTGATTTCCTGGGTGCGCTGAGTACCAAGACTTCGGAGGATATCTTGGAGCTCAAGGGGATGCTGACTCCCCTGCAGGCTAGGCAAACTGCTGTCACTATGGAGGACTTTAGCCCCGTGGAGAAAGCGGTGAAGCTGTCAGTGGCGGTCTCTCAGATTCAGCTACTTATGGCTATGCTGCAGCACAGGAAGGATCTGCTGGGGTGCTGCCTGAAGGGCATGAGGGCTTATTCTTTCGAACTGACCACTCTGGCGGATGCCCTGAGAGATATTCCCTTCCTAGAGTGGGAGGATGACGACACTGGGTCGAATGCCTGACCATCGGTGGGGACCCTTCTGCTATGCCTCTTTGTGTTTCTCTTGGTACTGCCTTTTGTATAATCTCGGGCCGTTAGGCTCTTTGAATAAATAAAATGTTTTTCCTCGTTAGACTGCCGCACTGTTGATATTTTTCTTTCTCGTATGCTATCTTGCTTGAGAAATAACCTCCGCACCCACCAACAATGGATTTAGTGTCCCTTAGGTTCCCATACCTTTTCATCGCTCCCGGGTTTTTCTTTCTTTTTTCTGTTCATCTCTCTTCTTCTCATTTTCTTCTTGCTATTGCTGATATTTCCATGGCTGACTCACATTTTTTGTACACTGCTGCTCGTGACTCTCCCCCGACTCCTCCAACTTCACCAGATTTTGACAATCCTCCATCCTCACCTCCCTAGAGACCTGCCAAGTGCCTTGTCAGACGCTGAGGTTGCAGGAATGCAAGGAAAACAAAGAAGAAAACCTTTGAATCTTTCTTCGCCGGTTATGAGCCTCACTACCTCGCACTGCAGAAAAGCGATGAAGCGTCATTGTCTGCCCCTTGTCCTCCTTTAGAGGAGAGAGTCTCTACTCAGAATGCTAACTCGAGGCCGGTAGCATTTACTATGGGGGAGGGCCCTCGCGCCGCTTCGATAGAGGAGACTGCCTCCGCGATAAGTCCGGTGCCCAAGCTTGGCCGAAGGCCTTGCAGAATTGACGAGCCATTTCCTCCCTACGATAGTGGGTTGCCATCGTCTCCGGAGGACTACGATTATTGTTATGATATGGACTGGGCTAATAAGGATTGACATATGCATGTCATGTCTGTTATAGATGCCGCTGGCTCTTTAAATAAATGAATAAAATAGTATTTTGCCTTTTCTTTCTTTACTTCTGTATTGTGCCGCCTCATAGGGTAACTAACGCTGGCTAGCCAGATGTCGCTTCACACGACCATCTTTTTTGACTTCTTGCGACTCACGATTCTTCCTTTACGGGGTTCGAGGCAAGTGCTTGACTTTAAGTTTCTGTCAGAATCTTTCCACGTGTTGCATTTATTTTACACGTGTCTTGCTGCGATGGGCCGCCTGGCTGTCTGATTTCCAACCGTCTCTTTTAAAAGGAAATCTGCTCCTTCTTTCTACTCCTTTACTCTCCTTTTAAATTCCCCATCTCTCTTCACTTTTTCGCTCGCTCCGAGGAAATTCTCTCGTTCGCATCCAGACGATCCACCTATTCATTTCGGTCTTCTTTTTCAAGGTATTCTGCTCGATCTTGCTTTGGTTTTCCTTTTGCTACTTATCTGTCATGCCTCGCATAAGATCTCATGCCAGCTCTCTGGTTATTCCTGGGGCAATCTCTCGATATTCTGAGCTTGAAAACACTCTTAGCGTCTTTACTTGCCCCACTGTTCTGAATCTCGAATTAGAAAGCAATGGCATTACTTTCCCCAGCGGTTACAGTCCTTCTATTCCTACTAGCACTATGAGTCTCCATAGCAGGCTTTGGGGAACTCGTAGAATTCTTTATTTTAAGATGTTTCAATACGGGTTCCGCCTCCCTGTTCATGCCACACTAGAGAGCGTGCTGCGTGAGCATGGGCTTAACCCTACGCAGATCACCCGTTCCTCGTGGAGTGGCATCTACGCTTTCCTCCGCACATGCGAGTTGAAAGGCATTCTTGTTCCCTCTGTCGCTTTGTTTCGCAAGTTTTTGACTCTAGTTTGCCGCGACGGCTTCATTGATATTATTCCGAGGTGGGATGATGCTTTAGTCGGGCCTTTTGGTAAAAATTTCAAGGATTTGAAGAGAGCGTCGATGACTGGAAGAGCGGTTTCTTCGTTGTCGAATTACCCTCTCGTCTGTGGCGCTCTGGTTTCAACCTGGATGTTGTTAATTGGGTGAAGCCAGGGGTTCTGTCTAGGGAAGAGTTAGGCCAGGCCAACGCCTTGCTGGAGATGGAGTCGTCCTTCCAGATCCGGAACTTTTCCTTGTATAGGCCTTTGTCTGAATGTACCATAGGTGAGTTTTTGAGCCTTGCCGCTGCCTTACTTATCCCTTGTTTACTAACATAACTTCTCGCAGGAGAGACTGCCGCTCGTCCTCTTTCCAGGGGTGACGCTCCTTACAAGATTATCCCGCCTCCCACGGCAGCTCCTTCTACTTCTGCTGGGACTCAAGCTGACCACCGCATGCCCATAAAGAAAAGAGTTTCGAACGCGACTCTTTCGAGGGAGAGCGGTACTTCTACCCGCGCTTCTCGCTTCGTGGAGAATTGGTTGCCAACTCGGAAGAGAGGGTCCAGCTCTGGCTCGCCAATGACTAAGACAAAGATTTTTTCTTACGGGGCCGAGGATGTGGAGGATATGGATACAGAGCTGAGTCTTCGCCCAGCCTCCGCGGCTCAGCGAAAGAGGCTGAGGAAGGAGAGCGAGACTCGAGCGGCGAAGATGGCTGCTCAGCTCATCCCTGCCGATGTCACAACCCCTGTCGCTCCTTGCGCTGACGCTTCCCTTGATGTTACTGGAGAGGTTACCGCACCGCTGGGCGACACTTTCTCGACTCCGGAGTCATCCCCCCTCAACGGGGTTTCCGCTACTGTGATGCCATCGCCGTCCGTGGCAGACTCTACTCCCATCATGGAGCCTCCTCATTCGCCCATTGGTTCCTGCATTCCTGACGTGGTGTCGCCAGTCCAGGGCAGTACTGATTCTTTTTGCTTTCCGCCAAGGTCACCTTGTCCATTGTTCCTTACTTCGATTCGAGATATCAGTGGTTTGGACGGTAATTCTACCCCTTCCTTTGTTGTTGATCTCTCTCTCGACGGGCCCCAAGGAGCCCCTTCTCATCGACTGAATTTATCGAAGTTTGGGACTGAGGGGTTCCGTGCCTTGGGTGTATCAGACCCCTTGTCGCGAGACCAGCCCACATCTATCTTGGCCTGCGAGATGTTCCGTGTCCCTGAGGACGAGAATAGGTTATTGCAGCTTCCTCCTAAGGTTCAACGTGCACGCGTCATGAATAACTGCCTTGCCGCCTTTCGGGAACTTCATTACTTTATCAAAGCCCACAGTAAACAGCTCGAAGATCCTGGTGCCTTGGCAAAAGTGGAGGAGTTGACGCGGCTCCAGAAACGCACTCAGGCCGAACTGCGCGAGTGCCGTGCTGACCTTACTCGGGAAAGGTCTAAAGGAAAGGCCAAGGTTGAAGCTTTGGAGGCTGAGTTGGTGGCTGAAAGGAAGAAGAATTCCCTTCTTCTCGAAGAGATATCGTCTCACGATGCTGATTTGGCAAAGGCTTCATCGAAAGCGGCTTGGTGGAAAAAGAAGACTGTACAAGCCTTCACTACTGGGTTCGCAGATCAGTGCCACGGTAGGGCTGTTGATTCTACTGAGGTTGCCAAGTATGCCTCTGAAAAAATGAAGGAAATTGACGAGAGTCAAGAGGGCTTCTTTTCCTCCGAAGAGGAATGATGAGACGACATCCGTGCGAGGCCCGTTCGATGCCGGTTGATTGCGGTGTCACTTCACCATCTGCTCCGCTGTTGTACTATTTTTTCTATTTGGACTTTGATGTCGCCTCCTTGGTTTGTAATAACTAATAAATCATGTGTACTTGACCAAATAATACATGCATCTTGGCGATGCCGTCTTCCTGTTGAGTGTACTTATCGCTTGTCTACTTTTACTTCGTACTTGCACTTTTTGCATCTCGCAGCATTATAACTTGCCTTCTCTTTCGTTGGGCCTGACTCCACTTTTCAGAGCATTTAATGCTTTGACTTCTTTTGTTTGATATAAAAGAGACAATCATGATTTCTGAGCACACGTGTCCGCAGAGGGGAGTGCTAGGGGAATGGTGAGGCTGAAAATGTCTTTTCACCCGTCTGGGACTGTACCGTTTCCCGCGTCCTTTGTTTTCGACACGTCACACGCAATAACCGCTTGACTCGTCGTTTCACTTGAGTCTTAGGGTTATATTATAAAACCCTTCTCATAACCTTTTCTCATTTTTTGCTGCTCTGCTGCTTTCCTCAGGAGAAACAGAAGAAAAGAAAACACAACTTCTCATCCTCTTGCTGCACTCCGCCGCCGCCTGGGTACCTCCACCTTCTTCCAAAAAGGTACCTTCTATTCTGCTCTTCGTTTAGCCTTATTCATGGCTCACAATCGCCGTTATTCCCAACCCCAATCTGCTGGGGAAGGTGATATTGAGAATACCGCCTCCACCATTGCTTCAGCCGCTGTTCTTCGGCGGTGGTTGTGAAATTATAATGCCAACCTTGATCATTTGGATGGGTACTCCACTGAAGTTGCCCCTAGGTCGCTCCGGCTCAACAACGAGCTGCCCGACAATCGTAGGATTCTTTATGCGAAAATGTTTAATTATGACTTCAGGCTCCCTCTAGATCCTTTGGTTGCTGAATTGTTTTCTGAATTTGATTTGAATGCTGCCCAGCTGAGCCCGAATGCTTATTGCGGCATTTATGACTTTATAGCCCTTTGTAAACACGTGGGGATTGAATCCCCCTCTTTGTTGTTGCTTCGCTCCCTTTTCCAACTGTATAACCATAGTAATGTGTTAGGAATTACCTGAGTAGGAGACCGAAAGATAACCTAGATTGAGAAAGATAAACGACAATAGACAAGACAAAAGGATTAACGTGGTATCGGTCTAGCCGCACTCCACAAACCGCACAAATATTATTAGTCTTAATATTCGTTAGTTTTTACAATTACAAGAGAGTCTATTTATAGGGAAAGGGCCGACCTCCATTCCCTATGTTAGCGATGTGGTATATATCAGACTCCACATACCCAACAATCTCCCACTTGGAGACTGATCACAGGTCCACTCTCACTATGTAACTCTAGTAAAACCCAACAACATTAAGCAACTCTATATGTGCTGAGCCTTCTTCAACAGTCAGTTCTGAAGGCCAGTTGAAGCTATGCAAAACTTCAACTTCTCTTTAGTAACCACCTTGGTCAGCATATCTGCTGGATTTCTTGAACCAAGGATTTTCTTCAAGGATAAAGTACCATCACTAATCAACTCCCTGATAAAGTGATATCTCAACTGGATGTGTTTTGTCCTAGCATGAAACACAGGATTCTTCGCAAGATGAATGGCACTCTGACTGTCGCTGTACAGAGCGCTGTCTTCCTGTTTCTTGCCCAACTCCTCAAGAAAATTCTTCAACCAAATCATTTCCTTGCTGGCTTCTGAAATAGCCATGTACTCTGCTTCCGTGGTTGAAAGAGCAACACTCTTTTGAAGTCGAGACATCCAACTGACTGCTGTGCCACCCAAGGTGAAAGTATATCCCGTAGTACTCTTTCTTGTATCCTCACAACCACCCAAATCTGCATCAGTGAATCCTTCCAAGATTACATTTTTCCTGCAAAAACATAATGCAACCTTAGAGGTACCTTTCAAGTAGCGTAACAGCCACTTAACGGCCTCCCAATGCTCTCTCCCAGGATTAGACATGAATCTGCTAACAACTCCCACTGCATGAGCAATGTCTGGTCTCGTGCACACCATAGCATACATCAAACTACCAACTGCAGATGCATACGGAACATTAGCCATTCCTTCCTTGTCTTCATCCGTTTGAGGTGACTGCTTCTTTGTGAGATTGAATTGGGCTCCCAAAGGCGTACTTCTGATCTTCGCATCTTGGAGGTTAAACTTATTTAACACCTTCCCAATGTACTTCTCTTGCGACAATTTCAGAGTACCTGCACTTCTATCTCTAATAATGCTCATACCAAGTATCTGCTTTGAGGGACCCAAATCTTTCATCTCAAAATCTTGAGACATCTGTCTCTTCAACTTGTTGATTTCCCTCATGTCAGATCCTGCGATTAACATGTCATCAACATACAACAACAATATAATATAAGATGAATCAAATTGCTTAACATAGCAACAATGATCCATAGTACTCCTCGTGTACCCACTCCTCATCATAAAGCTGTCAAACTTCAAGTACCACTGTCTTGGTGCTTGCTTCAAACCATACAAGCTCTTTTTCAGCTTGCAAACCATATCCTCTTTCCCAGCTACCGGGAACCCCTCTGGCTGTGTCATATAAATGTCCTCCTCAAGATCACCATGTAAGAACGCGGTCTTCACATCTAGCTGCTCTAGATGTAACTCCTCTGCAGCCACGATACCCAAAACAAGTCTGATAGTAGTCATCTTGACAACCGGAGAAAAAATCTCATTGTAATCAATGCCCTTTTCCTGCTGAAAACCTTTCACCACTAACCTTGCCTTGTATTTCTTGCTGCCATTAAGTTCTTCTTTAATCTTGAACACCCATTTATTCTGCAAAGCCTTCTTTCCTGCTGGTAACTTAGTCAACGACCAAGTCTCATTCTTCTCAAGCGAACTCATCTCCTCGTTCATGGCTAGCTCCCACTGAACTGACTCATCCATCTGCATTGCCTCTAAATAACTCTCAGGCTCACCATCCTCAGTCAAAAGCAAGTAATAAGCTGAAGGAGAGTATCTTTGTGGAGGTCGCGAAACTCTATTTGATCTTCTTACTGCAATATCTGGGGCAACTGGGACTGCCCCCTCAGCATCTCTGTTTGCCAAACTCCCACTGTCCCCTGCAAGAACATCCTCTGTAATGTCTTCCAACACAATCTGCTCTTTTACTGCTTGTTTCTTTGTCATTTCAGAATCTGCTGCAAGCTTATCCTTATACACTGCATTCTCATTGAAGGTGACATCTCTGCTTCTAATGACTTTCCTGTTCAACTCATCCCAGAAACGGTATCCCATCTCATCTGAGCCATAGCCAATAAAAGTAACTTTCTTTGCTTTAGGATCAAGCTTATCCCTGTTAGAATCTTTAACCCGCACATAAGAAACACAACCAAAAACTCTCAGGTGTGAGAGATTTACCTCTTTTTCTTGCCACTCTTCCTCTGGAATCTTGAACCCCAAAGGAACTGAGGGTCCTCTGTTAATGAGATATGCTGCTGTACTAACTGCATCTGCCCAAAACATCTTTGGCAATCCTGCATGTATCCTCATACTCTTGGCTCTCTCATTCAAAGCCCTATTTATTCGCTCTGCAACTCCATTCTGCTGCGGTGTCTCAGGAATAGTTTTTATCATTCTGATTCCGTGTTCTACACAATAGGCTTTGAACTCATCACTGCTGTATTCACCCCCATTATCTGATTTCAGGCTCTTAATCTTCAGCCCTGTCTGATTTTCAACTTTTGCCTTCCACTTCTTAAAGGTTTCAAACACGTCAGATTTATTTTTCAGAAAATAAACCCATACCTTTCTAGTGGCATCATCAATGAAAGTGACATAGTAGCGTGATCCTCCCAAGGAGGTAACTGTAGTTGGTCTGTACACATCTGTATGAACTAGCTCTAACTTTCTAGACTTGGGTGAATTCCCTGATTTTGCAAAAGTAACTCGTTTCTGCTTCCCAAACACACATGGTTCACAGAATCCAACTTCCACATTCTTCAATTCTGGAATCTTACCCTTAGAAACCAGCAGCTTCATACCCTTCTGACTCATATGCCCAAGCCTTTGGTGCCAAAGAGTCGATGGACCAACATCATCAGTAACTGCATTAACCTCATCACATGATTGTTCCATAGTATAAAGAGTTCCAACTTTATCACCACGAGTAACAACCAAATTCCCCTTCACAACCTTCCATTGTCTGTTTCCAAAATTGACATGATACCCTTCCTCATCCAGCTGACCCACAGAGAGCAGCATCCTCTTGAGTCCAGGAACATATCTAACGTCTTTTAACAACCAGATTGTTCCAAAGGAGGTTCTGACTTTGATGTCTCCCATACCTGTAATGTCCAAAGTCTCGTCATCAGCAAGACGAACTTTGCCAAAATTTCCAGATCTGAAATTTAGCATTGAATCTTTGCTTGGAGTGGCATGGAATGATGCACCAGAATCCATGACCCAAGATTCAATAGAACACTCAACACAACAAATCAGCGCATCATCACTAACTTCTTCCACTGTGTTAACTGAGTTACCATCATTCTTCTTTGGTTTAGGAACTACAGGAGCCGTACACTGATTCCTGAAGTGACCAGTCTTTTGACAATTCCAGCACACAATATCTTTGCGATTCTTGGACTGCCCTCTCTTTCTGGACTTCGATCTGTTACGCCCTTAATTCTGCCCCTTCCCAGCTTGTCTGCCTCTACCATCCATACTCAACAAAGAGCCCGATGATTCCCCAGAATTCCTCCTACGAATATCTTCTCCAAGAATTGAGTCGCGAATTCCTGTGAACGTTAGCTTAGTAATCTCAGACGAACTACTAACTGCTGTGACAAACCCTGACCAGCTGTCAGGTAACGAGGATAATAACAATAAGGCTTGTACTTCATCATCGAATGTAATCCCAATGGAAACTAATCTAGACAGTATAGAATTAAATTCGTTCACATGATCAGCAACAGAACCACCTTCTTTCATCCTCGTATTGACTAACAAGCGAATCAAATATACCTTATTAGCTGCAGAGGGCTTCTCGTACAGATTTGATAACGCCTTAATCAGTCCGTGTGTAGTCTTCTCACCAACGATGTTGTACGCAACGTTCTTCGCCAGTGTCAACCGTATCACACCCAGAGCCTGCCTATCCAACAAGTCCCAATCTTGTTGTTTCATCGCCTCTGGATTTTTCTCCTCTAACGGTTCGTGCAGGTTCTTCTGATACAGCAAGTCCTCGACTTGCATCTTCCAAAATCCAAAGTCTGTCCCATCAAACTTGTCGATCTTTATCTTCCCATCGTCTGCCATCGCTCCTACTTGCTAACCTTACTCCGCTACTAGTTGTTAGGAATTACCTGAGTAGGAGACCGAAAGATAACCTAGATTGAGAAAGATAAACGACAATAGACAAGACAAAAGGATTAACATGGTATCGGTCTAGCCGCACTCCACAAACCGCACAAATATTATTAGTCTTAATATTCGTTAGTTTTTACAATTACAAGAGAGTCTATTTATAGGGAAAGGGCCGGCCTCCATTCCCTATGTTAGCGATGTGGTATATATCAGACTCCACATACCCAACAGTAATGGTGTCATAGCGATATCGCCTTGCTATGACATTGACTCCTTAAAGCCCTTCACCTGAAAATTATTGCATCTTGAATCTTTTGTGGACGCCTGGAAGAAGGGGTTCTTTATTGTCACTTTGCCCAAACCTTTGTGGCGAAATGGGTTTAACTTGAGCATTAGAGATGGTGCCTGGGGTGGGAGGCCGCACCTAGGATCAGTTGATCAAGGTTGGTTGGACAAGTTGCTCAACCTGACAGGGATTCCTGGTGTTCACACCCGCGAGCTTGCGTGTCGGGCGACATTCGAGGCTGTATCCAAAGTGAGCACCCTCCATTTCATTCGCTGTTCCCTGTCAGTACTAACTCTGACATTTTTCTCTTATTCCTGCAGATCCTCCAGCCGGGTGGAAACCCGAGTGTATTAAGAAACGAGAAAAAAGAGCTCAACGGAGGAGGGAAAAAGAGGCCCTTTCCGCTGCTTCGGCTGGTGTCGCTACTGACGTCTCGCACCCATCCACTTCTGTGCCTGAGTCTTCTTCTCGTCCTCTTGCGGAGGTGACTGCCACTTCGGCTACTGAGCCTATTTCTTCCCCGAGTGTAGACCCTACTCAAGTGTCATCTTCTCGACCTCCAATTACCCAGAGGAAAAGGAGGACTATCCGTATCCGCGTCATTGCCCCTACCCATCCTCTTGTTCAGGTTATTCTCGCAAACTTTTCTCCATCTACCTGTTTCACTTGTCTCCTAATTTTCTTTATTTTTGCCCGTAGGATACCGCTGCTGTTTCTTCTTCTACTACTCCTTCTTGCGACAGTATGGACCTATCGCGCATTCTTGGTCCTAAGAGGCCACGCCTCAATAAGGACGCCCCTTCTTTGGATGGTCTTGCCACTGATCAGGAAAGGCAGGACGACATCACTGGCACCGGCCCCTTGGCGGGCGATCAAGCCTTTGAGCCGCCGGGGAACAGGGCTGCTTCCGTGCCCTTTCCTTCTTCTTTTGCTGCGTCATCTCCTCCTCCTAACCATCCGCTGGGCTTCATAGGGGACCTCTCAGAAGGCGACTTTCCTTCCTTACAGGCCGACGGTTTTAATCTTGATGCTGGAACATCCCATCGCTCCCCTCCATCTACTCCTGACGTCTTCTTTGTCCCTGCTACCGCTCAAACAATCTCTCCTTCCCTTCCACCCGTCGAGACTCCGCATCTGGTGGCTGACTTGAGCACCATACTTTCTAGCGGGACCGCCACCCACCAAGTTGACTTAAGCAACATTCGTCAATACGGGTTCCCGGTGCTGGGAGGCGACAACTCTCTAGCGACATCTGCTTACTTGGCAGCACATATATTTTCGCTTGAAGAGGAGGAGCGGGCTTTCCTCTCTCATGCCCAAGGTGAGCAACTGCAATGGATACAGACTCAACTGTTCTCTGGCCTTCAAGACTTCCACTACTGGTGACGAAGCAAATGGGCTGTCTCAGCTCTTCCTCCCATGAATGACGCGTCACTAATCGTCAACTGTTGGAAGAAATCAACAGGAACCAAGAGGAGCTTGGGAGAAATTGAGAAGAGTTGAAGAAATACGCCGAAGAGCGACAGGGCATGGAAGCTAGCTTGGTGACTGATTAGAATTTGTCTTCGGCCGAAGGGTAAAAGGGGAAAAGGGCTCCTCCAGTCTAGTATCCGCGGCGGTCCGATGTACCTGCAAGACGCCGGAGGTGTTCTCCGGCGGAAACACTCCGATGCTTAAGTTAGTATGTGTGGTAAAATTGGCAGAGCTCGGGCCAGTAAATTCCGCTTACCTTCCTCCTTTGTGGGGGAGGTATTTATAGATGAAATAAGCATCTCTACGCGAGTGGGATCGCCGGGGGGGGGGGGGGGGGGGGGCAACCGGTCCCGTCAGGGGTCGCGGTTTGCCTCAGCCATGATATGTCATCAGGGCGGTAGGTGTGGGGATAGTTGCTACCCAGGTAGAGTAACAACTGGTGTGTTCCTGGGATGGGGTAGCACCTCGGGTCATTTAGAAGTTCCGTTAGGGGGACCTCTTAGGTGACGTCAGCCCTCACGTCATCGGTCTCGAGGAGAGACGGTTGCCCCGTTCCTACCGTGGCGGTAGGAACAGTAATCTTTTCTTTCCGTACTGGATAAGAGACGAAAATACCCTTGTCTTTAGGTGGATTGTTATCATAAGCCCAACTGAAAATGAGCCCGAGTGTTTACCAAGGGCTAATGTCCCTTCTTCAATATGCTGGTCCTTTTCATACCGGAGCGGTTCTTTGCCAGGAAGTGGTCTTGCCTGACCGAATTGCCCAGAGTCTATAAATTGAAGTTTTCCTTTGCGCAAGTCTCTTTGCATTTCTCCGTCCTTTCTTTTCATATTTCACCATGGATGAGCTGACCTGAAATTTCCTGATCTCTAAAACTTTGACCCTGAAGAATCTTACCGAAGGTGACATCGGCTTCCTGGAAAGGATGATCACCAAGACCTCGGAGGATGTTCTGGAACTGCAGGGGATACTGACCCCTATTTTGTCTAGGCAGCTGGGGATATCTTTGGAGGACTTTAGCCCTTTGGAGAGTTTAGCGAAGCTGGCCACCACCACCTCTCACCTTGATGTGGTTGCTTCAATGCTGCAGCAGAGGAAGGACTTGCTGGCCTGCTGTCTGAAGGGCATGAGGGCCTGCTCTGCCGAGCTGACCTCCGTTGCCGACGCCTTGAGGGAGGTTCCCGTGGTGCCAGGGGAAGATGATGCTGGGTCCAACGCCTGACCGCTGTCTTTGCTTCCTTTTGTTTCTTTTTCTTATGCTTTCATGTACATATCTGGACGCTAAGGCCGCTCAGGCCATAAATAAATGGTTGTTTCTACTATTTTCAAGTCTTCTTTTCTCTTTTTTGATTTCTTGATGCGCTGGTTGGAGATATTCGTTATGAGCCCAACTGAAAATGAGTCTTCCTCGGGATATAGCCATTGCAGTGGTTGTGTTCCGGGAATTAGTAATGAATGTTCTGCCTCAACTGCTTTTTGAGCCGCTTTCCCAGGGGTAGGTGGTTGGGCGGTTATTTGGTGCCTTTTGATTGGCGCATTTAACGAGCGGGTATGCCTGTGCCGGATCGGATTCTGCGATTACGGTTACTTTTCCCAGGCGCCTTAATTGATTTTCAAGGAGCTGCGCGAGGATCGGAGCGCTTCCTCAGCTATTTAAGGGGGTTGCCTTCTCCTTTTCCTGTTCATCTTCATCCTTTTCTTTCTCTTTCACTTTTTGCAGGTCAAATGGCAGATTTTTACTTCTTGAGTTCTGCGGATCGCGACTCCTTGCCAACCCCTCCGACTTCGCCGGACTCAGATAACCCTCCTCCTTCGCTGTCGTGGAGGCCTCCGGTCCGTCGAAAGGGCCGCAAGAGACAAAGGAAAAAAGCTTCCAAGGTGTCTGCTGTGACTTTAGATTCTTCCAGCTCCACTACCCGAGGGGGTAGCAAACGCTTTCCTGACCGTTCGCTGGAGGAAACTCCTTCCCTCAATGCTGGTGTTGAATCGGTAGGATCAAGTGTCAAGGGGAAGTCAGGCCCGTCGGGCCCGTCGGGCCCCTTCCTAGGGACGGGAGTGGATGGACCCGTTCCAAATGCTGACGGGAAGATGCCATTCCTGGATGACGATGGGGTCTATCACCACGGCATCTACTGGCCTGATGAGGATTAGCGCCTTTACGTTAGGCATGTTGTAAATGCCTTTTGGCATCTTATGAATAAAATAATGCTTTCTATCTTTTTCTTTGCCGTTTACTTCCGTCAGCATGTCTATCTTTTTGATAGCTAACGCGAGGGGTTAGCCTTGTCGGGGCAACCGTTTCGCAGTTATTTTGACTGGGTCAACTCTGTCGCCCTTTTGGGGAATCACGACGAATAACTTCTCTTTTCAAATTTCTTTAATGCGCTTCCACGTGGCCAACTTCTTTTTACACGCGTCTCAGCACGATTGGTAGCTCAATTAATGCGGTGGCATTTTAATCCTTTAAGAAGGGCTATTTTCTTTTTTCAAAACTTTTGCCCTTACTTCGAATTTTTCTCTTTGTCTTCCTTCGTCTTCTTCCCCGAATAACTTTCTGGCTGCTCGCCGTCGTCCGCCGATTCTTCTGTAAATCTTCCCTTCTAAGGTACCACTTCAATCCTTCTCAGATTTCCTATTTGCTGGTTTATTATGGTTAGGCCTCGCCAGGTTATCTGGAAACCCATGGATCCGGAGGTCGCACAATCACCTAGTATTTTTACATGCGATGTGGTTCTAAAGGCCGAACTGGAGGAACACGGTATTACCTTTCCTCCTGGGTATGAGCCTTCTATCCCTGAAAGTCATATGCGGCTCCATAATCCGGCGTGGGGTTCCTGTAGGATGCTTTATTTTAAGATGTTTCTTTATGGTTTCCGCTTTTCCATTCATGAATCAATACTAACGCTGCTGCGGGAGCATAACCTTAATCCTGCCCAGATAACTCCCTCTTCCTGGTGTGCGGTTTATGCTTTTCTTCGCGCTTGCGAGTTGAAGAACATTTTTACCCCATCTCTCAATTTATTTCGCAAATTCTTTAGTATGAATTGTCATAATTGTTTAATCGAAATCACTCCTCGATGGGATGACGCATTCGTGCAGTCGTTCTGACAGCGGTTTCACGGCTTTAAGAAGGGTGTGGCTGATTGGAAAAGTAGTTTCTTCGTTCTGGAGCTACCGTCCCGTTTGTGGCGCATTAATTTCAACCAGGAACTGATAGGCCCCGTTTGGACAAATCCCGCGATACTGACCAGAGTCGAGCTAAAGCAAGCTAACGCTTTATTGGGCGAGGATACCCACTATCGCATCCGTAACTTTGCTTTGTTCAAGCCTCTGGAGGAGTGCGTTATGGGTGAGTCTGCCTCTTTTCGTGCTTTCTTTGCCTTTGTCTCTGCACGTTTCTTTTACAAAAGATGCTAACGGTTGATCTCTAGGTGACGCTGGCATTCCTTTGAATGTAACGCCGCTCCAAACTTTACCGGCCTCTCCACCTGTTCTACTGAGGCGGAGGCCCCACCGTAAGCATGTCCTCTTCCTACAGCTGACGCTCCTGATTCTCCGATTTCTCACTGCATTCCTGACGTAGTGGTCACGCCTTCCGCTGCGGACCCGGCTGCTGGGCTACCGCCTAAAGCTCTTCCTCAGTTGTTCTTTACTCCCATCTCGAATGTGCTTTCCGAGAGTTCTTCTTCAGCTCCGTCTATCAACCTTTCCTATGGTGGCCCTAACGAGACCCCGACCTATCGTATGAACTTGTCAGGATTCTGTTTTGATGGTCTCCGTGCTGTCGGGGTTCCCCAACCTTTTTCTAGAGATGAATTTACCGCGCCCTTGATAGGGGAGATGATGGGTTCCCGGGAAGAGAAAGAGAAATTTCTTCGGCTTCCTCCAACGGCTCGTCTACGACAAGTTATGAATGATTCTCTGGATACCTTCCGTTATCTGAACTATCTATTCGAGATTCACGATCGCGAGTCACGAAATTTTTCTAGCGCGCTATGCGTTCAAAAGGTGCAGCTTGAAAAAGCGGTAGACCATGCGAGGTTGCTAACGCGTCTTTGTGACGAGTCACAAAAGGAACTGAACAGAGAGAGGTCTGTCGGGAAGGCAAAAATGGAGGTTCTGGAGGCAGAGTTAGCGCTAGAAAGGAAGAAGAATCTCCTTCTCCGCGAAGAGGTGTTAGCTCGTGATGAGGAGTTGGCCAGGGCACCATTGAGGGAAGAATTGTGGAGGAAAAAGGTCTTGGAAGCCTTTACTTCTGGATTCGCAGCCCGTTTCTAGGGTGACTCTTCTAATCCAGCCCAGGTTGCTGATTATATCTCTACCGTGATGGATGAGGTTAGCAAAAGTGGGAACGGTTCTTCTGCCCTAGAGGGGGAAAGGGGCTAACGGCAGCGATGGTGCACGCTTCTCCGCAGCGGATTTCTGGACTCTCCTTTACTGTTATCTGTTTCTTTTTTACTCTTTCCTGAAAATCATTTGACATTATTCCTGTAATAATGCTGACGCTATGTAATCCGCACCGTTCAATTCATTGTGATGCTACCATTATTTCTTTGTTATCCTCTTTGTATCGTCGCACCGTTTGGTGAGGCTAGCGCTGCTTTTTAGGTCATTAAATGCCGCAATCCCCATTTAATGTGATTTGAAAAAGTAATGATGAAGAAAGACACGTGTCCTTCCACGGAGAGGCATTTGAACGAGCATCTTCTAGGGAGACGCGAACGCTGAAGCGTTTTCATCATTGTTTTAAAACTTATACCTTCTCGCGCGTGCCTCCCCTTTTGACGCGCTGCTTCGCCATGTGTCAGTTGCTGATTGGTCGTGCCCTTTCAGGGTTATATATAATGTTTCCCCTACCTCCTCTTTCTTTTTTAATCTCCTTTCTTGCACGCTGTTGCCTTCTGGACAAATAATTCGCGCCGCTCTCTCTTTCTAGTCTGAGACTCCTGGTGTTCTCTTTGCCAAGGTACACACCCTTTTCTTTCCTCCTCGCTTCTCCTTTGTTAATCATGGCTAAAACTCGTTCTAAAAAATCTTCCGAGGAAGGGGACCCCCAAAGGTCTGCTGGGGAAGAGAAAATTGATAGTACCCCCACTTCTCTCTATACACTGCCCTTAATTCATCGAAAATTGGTTGTGTCTGATGCTCGATTTCCCAAAGATTATCCCTTGCATGCTGCTTCCGAATCACTTCGCTTGAACAACGTTCTGCCCAATAATAGCAGAATGTTGTATGCTAAGTTATTTGATTATGGGTTTTGTCTTCCCCTTGACCCTCTTGTAAAATTGCTGTTGGCTCCGGCTCAGTTGAGCCCTAACGCGATTTGCGTTGTTAGTGCGTTTGCTGCATTGTGCCGTTTCAAAGGGATCGAATCTCCCACTTTGGCATTGCTTCATGATATTTTCCAGCTATATTCTCGTAAGGGGGTGATATCAATAGCCCCCCGATATGAAGATGGCTCTCTGAAGCCTTTTACTTGGAAGCTTATGGACATCGAGTCTTCTGTTCCTCACTGGAAAGAAGAATTTTTTATTATTGATCTGCCCGAGCCGTTATGGAGGGCTGGGTTTAATGAGGAGATTAAAGATGGGGCTTGGGGTAATAGGAAACCCCTTTCTGACCCGGAAGACGGCTGGTTGAAGACGCTGCTTCAACTAGATTTCAGCGTTGATGCCCGTAAAGTGGCTAACGGGTTGGATATGGAAAAGTGCAAAAAGGGTGAGCGTTTGACCCTTTCCTTTCACGCTACCGAGAAGTACTAACGCTAACATTTTTGTAACTGTGCAGTGCCTCCACCTGGTTGGGAGCCTGAATATTTCCGGAGGAAAAGGAAGCGGGAGCAAAAGAAGAAAGCTGAGGCCGAAGCCAGAGCTGCCGCAGCCGCTGCCGCTGTTGAAGGGGAGGCTGCCGCTACCGCTCCAGACACTGCCCCAGCGCCACCTCCTCGTACTCGTGTTGTAAGGAAGAAAAGGGGTAAGAAAGCGCGTGCTACGCCTCTCGTTTCTTCCCAGGCTGCCGCGTTTTCGGAGGCGACAACTGACGCGATCCCCATCGAAATTCCTCTAGCCCCGTTGGGTACTCAGGTATTTATTTCCCTTCCCCTACTGTTTTTCTTTGTGCTTGCGCAGTTTCCTTATTATGCTCTGTGTTATTTTAGGAGACCGTTGTTCTTTCTGCCCATTCGTCCTTCCAAGGTGACATGTCTATTGCGGAGACCCTCCGAGAGCGTCAGAAGAAGGCTCGTTACGAGCTTCAGAATAGTCCTTCATCGTCTACTGCTAATCCAACTCTGTCGGTCCTCGGGGACGGGGGTGCGTCTGCTGAGCAGTCGTAAGGTGCTGATTTCGGTGGTGGTCCTCACACTTTAAGCGATTCCCCGATCTATTCTAACTCCACCGCGGCAGGCTTTAATCCAAGTGCCCTTAATCTCGAAGCGCGTGGGGGAGATGGGTCCTCTGTCCCTAACGCGGGAGGTTCCACCAGTCGACGCCCTTCTCCCGCTACTCTACTTTTTGTTCCGATATCTCCTCCTACTGTCGCGAGAGGTAGCCCTGCTCCCGTTTTGATAGTTGGCGCTTCTTCGTATAATCCTCCCCTCCTTCCTACTCACCAGCTTAGCTTGCGCTCCTTCAGGGATAACATTCTGCAGTTTCCCTAGATGCTGATCATAATGCTGTCCTCGCGACTACCTCTTATCTGGCGGCCGAGATTCTGTCTCTTCCAAGGGAGAGAGATGCCTTCGTGGCTAGGAGCCAGCAGGAACGCATAAAATTTCTTCGCTCTCAAGTGCTTTCCACGTTCTGCCATCTCCATTACATGGATGAGGAGAATGCCAGAGTGGCAGCAAACGGGCAGGGAGAGATAAATAGGCTGCTGTCTGAGCGCCAGAGTTTCATAGATGCCCTCAACGCTGCCAATCAAGAATCGAAGACTGCCAAACAGGAGGCAACGACTACTAAGCAAGAGCTGGAGGCTGTCAGGCTTGCTTTGGAAGAGGAAAAATAGAAGAGCGTCGCTCTGAGCGAACGCCTTTCTCGAGAGGAGAATGAGCTACGTCAGGAAAGACAGAGAAATGCTGAGCTATCTGCCGATCTTGCTCTTTCCGCTGAGAAGAGCAATTGGTATTTAAAGGAAGGCGGAGGGCTTATGTCGGACGCTTTTATGCATCATTATGGGATAGAGAAACTTCGTATTGATGTTCTTGTCGAGTATTTTGATGAGAAGATCCCAACCGTTACTGATGAGGGCTTCTATCGCTGGAGATCTGCTCAGCAAGGGGGAGTCAATGCACCGCCCGCCCCTTAGGCCTTGTGCTCTTAGGCATTTTTTGATTTTTGTGGCCAACGTGCCCTCCTTTATTTTGTAATATTGACAATGTCACTTCTTCTCTTGACCAACCCGCCGCTTTTGAATAGAATTTCTTCATTTACTTCGTTTTCATGATATCGCTTGTGCAATTGTTCACCCATGGCGTTTACTGCCGTGTTTCCATTTTGGAGATATGTCCGTTCTGCGCCTGTGTGACTCTCTATACAGATTCCTCAGCTGTATTTTTAATGGCTTTATCATTGTGTCTTCTGGTAGTATTTTCGAGAATGAGTCAACGTTACTTCTGCGCATACTGCGCTCAAATTCATGCCGCCCTCTGTTGTTAGGGGGAACTCTCTTGCCTAGCTAGGCTTGCCGCGATGATGTTGCTGTCGTTTGGATACCTCTCCAGCTCTACTTCACCGGGTATCAACCGCTCGGTTACTGGCTGGGGTATCTTTCCTTTCCATGTGTCAAAGATTGGCTTGGGGCGTGCCTCATCTTAGTGAGCCGTCTGATCAGGACCGGACATCACAAGGATAGGATTTTCACTCCCAAGAGTTGAAACCTCGCGTCCCTAGAGCGTGCCTCGTCTTAGTAGGCTGTCTATATGAGCACGGTTATCGCAAGGATAGGATTTTCACTTCCAGGACGGAGTTGGTCTCTCCTTGGGGCGTGCCTCGTCTTACTGGGCCGTCTGTGTGAGCACGGTTACCATAAGGATAGGATTTTCACTCCCAAGGATGCCGGGGCGTGCCTCATCTTAATGGGCCGTCTTTATGAGCACGGTTGCCACAAGGATAGGATTTTCACTCCCGGGGGCGTTGGGGTCGTGCCTCGTCTTAATGGGCCGTCTATGTGAGCACGGTTGCCACAAGGATAGGATTTTCACTCCCAACGCTTTGTTATGCCAGGGCGTGCCTCGTCTTAGTGAGCTGTCTGATCAGGACCAGCCATCACAAGGATAGGATTTTCACTCCTGGAATTCTTCATTTGCCTGCATGTTTTCAACCACAAATTGCACAAAGAAACACTTATGATTTTCTTGTTAGCATAATATTCATATTACCGGATAGGGGAGGCTAGTTTCTGCGATGGTATAGCTTCAGCCGAGCTATGTTCCAAGAGTTCTGCAGGGGCATTCCATCGAGCGTTTCCAAATGGTAAGCTCCTCTCCCCACAACACGGGTGACGCGATATGGTCCGTCCCAGTTTGGGCTAAGCTTTCCCATGCGTTGCCCCGCTGCTCGTTTATCTCTGAGCACTAAATCTCCGGCTTTGAGCAGTCGCTCTCTCACTTGCCGGTTGTGGTATTGTGCCATTTTCCTTTTGTAGTGCAGGGTTTTTAGGAGAGTTTCCTCGTGTGTTTCTGGTAGTGCGTCAAGGTTAGCACGTAACCTTTCTTCATTAGTTTCTTCTTTGAAATAAGCCACCCGAAGGCTCATGGTGCCAATTTCTATCGGTGTGACGACTTCTGTTCCGAAGGCTAACGCGAATGGGGTCTCTCCCGTGCTAGCCTTGACAGTCATACGATAGGCCCACAATACGTATGGCAGTTCGTCTGGCCATTTCTTTTTGGAACCTTCCAGGTTTCTTTTGATGCCGCTAAGAATACTGCGGTTGGTTACTTCTGCCTGGCCATTGGTTTGAGGGTGTGCTACAGAAGAGAACCTTTGTTTGATCTGGAATTCCGCGCACTGATCCCTGAAGAATTGGCTTGTGAACTGTGTTCCATTGTCGCTAACCAATATACGCGGCACCCCGAATCGCATGATGATTTGGTGTTTGAAGAAACGCCAAATTTTCTCAGTTGTGATGGTGGCTAACGCCTCGGCTTCAGCCCACTTTGTGAAATAGTCTACCGCCACGACCACGAATTTTAATTGAGATCTGGCCTTCGGGAACGGGCCCAAAATATCGATGCCCCATTTAGCAAACGAGCATGGAGCGACTATTTCTGAAATCTGCACGGCTGGTCTTCGAGGGATCTTAGCATACTCTTGACATTTCTGACAGGTTTTTACGAAGTTATAACAATCTCTTCGAATGGTGGGCCAGTAGAACCCTGACCGAAAGACTTGGGATGCCAAAGTGTCGCTGGCGACGTGCATACCACATATCCCTTCGTGAATTTCTCGTAGTACATGCAGGCCTTCCTGCTCCGTTACGCACTTAGCGGCTGGGTGGGAGAAGCACCTTCGTATTAACTCTCCATTGTAGTATGTGCATCGTGCCGCTCGTTTCAGGATTTTCCTTTTTTCCGCATTTTCCTCCGGTAGCTTATCATGTTTCAGATATTCTATCACTGGGGTTCTCCAGTCACTTTCTATCTCCTCCACACAAAGCGGTGCTTGTTCTTCCATGAAAGAAGGTGTGGATAGTTCTCCGTAGTACACGTCGTTGGGTATGGTGGCTTCCAAATTGGCTGCCATCTTGGCGAGGCTGTCAGCCTCTTCGTTATTTTCCCTGGGGATATGTTCAAAGGTGACCCGAGTGCTTTTTTCCTGCATCTCAGACAGCTCACGCTTTACTTTGGCCAAGTATTGAATCATGATGGGCTCTCTGGCTTGGGAGTTCCCCAGAACTTGATCCATTATTAATTTAGAATCCCCGCGTATCTTTAATCGTAGGCCGCGTTCTGCTTCCGAGATGGGCGTAGCTTCAACGGAGAAGCTGTTTCCTATTCTGAGTCCTGCCCGCAATACTTCATACTCAGCCGCGTTGTTGGACAACGGTTACAGAGATTCTGATGGCGTATCGCATCTTTATGCCGTTAGGTCCAACTAGGAAAACACCTGCACCCACTAACTCTTGATTTTTTGCTCCATCCACGTGAATAACCCATGAGTCTGCATATGTTTCCGGGGACGGAAGACATGAATCCTCTGATTTTTCTTCTGGCAAATCTATCAACGCGTCTTTTGTGAATGTGCATTCCGCTATGAAATTTGCTAACGCTTGGGCTTTGATGGCCGGTCTAGCTTTGTACTGCAACCCATATTGTTCGAGCTCGATTGCCCAAATTAACATTCTCCCCGAGGACTCAGGTTTCCTGAAGATTTTTCTCAACGGCTGATCAGTGAGTACGGGGACGGGGTGGGCTTGGAAGTATCGGTCCATCTTTCGCGTTGCCTGTATTAGGGCAAGCGCTATCTTCTTGATGCGGGCGTACCGTAGCTCAGCATCTTTCAATATGTGGCTGACAAAAAATACAAGATGGTGAATGTGCCCTTCACTTCGTACAAGGACAGCGCTGACTACCTCGTCAGCTACGCCCAAGTATAGATATAGCTCATCGCCGGATTCAGGCCTCGTTAGCACTAGATCGGATGACAGGTAGCCTTTTAGCCCTGCAAACGCTTTCTCACATTCCTCTGTCCATCCGAAGGGGGCCTTATTTCGAATGACTTTGAAGAAGGGTAAACACCTCTCACCCTGCTTAGAGCTGAACCGCCCTAACACGATGATGCGCCCAGTGAGCTTCTGTATTTCTTTAACAGTCCGAGGGGATATCATATCCTGGATGGCCTTTATCTTTGAAGGGTTGGGCTGGATACCCTTCCGGCTAACCACGTAGCCCAAGAATTTACCCGTTTGGAATGCGAACATGCACTTCCGTGGGTTTAGCTTCATTTTGTATTCTTTCATTACACTGAAAACTTCTT
The DNA here is from genome assembly GCA_963691705.1 of Viola odorata. Lineage (NCBI taxonomy): Eukaryota > Viridiplantae > Streptophyta > Magnoliopsida > Malpighiales > Violaceae > Viola > Viola odorata. The sequence goes on from OY829543.1 coordinate 9,209,715, forward strand.
CCAAGTCAGCCAGGTGGTCTTTAAAGCTTCGACTTTTGACTAGGATGTCATCCACGTAGGCCTCTACATTTCTCCCAATCTGTTTTTTGAAAACTCTGTTTGCCATGCGCTGGAACGTTGCCCCGACATTCTTTAGCCCAAACGGCATTGCAGTGTAGCAGTAGGTAGCCCTCGGGGTGATGAAGGCGGTTTTCTCTTCATCTTCTATGGCCATGGGAATTTGATGATACCCGGAGTTAGCATCTAGGGAGCTTAGGTAGGCATATCCAACGGTTTGGTCGACCAATTGATCGATTCTCGGAAGGGGATAGCAATCTTTTGGACAAGCATTGTTTAGATCAGTGAAATCGATGCACATGCGCCAATCCCCGTTAGGTTTGGGAACTAGCACAGGGTTAGCTAGCCAGGTCGGGTATTGGACTTCTCGGATGAACCCCGCATCCATGAGCTTAAGTAACTCTTTCACGATGGCTGTTATCTTTTCTGATGAGAAAGCGCGTCGCTTTTGCTAAACAGGCTTGGCGTCAGGGCTAACGTTTAACCGGTGTTCCGCAATCTCTCGCGAAATTCCGGGCATGTCTGCCGGTTTCCACGCGAATTCTCCTTTGTACTTTCTTAGCAGTCGGGTTAATTGCACGTTCTCTTCGGGGCTCAGTTTCTCACTGACCAGAAGATTTGCTTCGCTGTCCTCACCGATAGGCACTGACATCATCTGATCCAGTGGCTGAGTACGCTTTTCTTCTTTATCATCGAAGGGATCGTCTGCCACGCATACATAACGGTCGCAACTCCTTTAAGTCATAAGCAGGTAACATTCGGCAGCTAGCTTCTGGTCTCCTTTGATTGAGACCACGCCGTCCCACGAGGGGTATTTCATCCGCAGGTATTTTTGGGAAATTGCTACCCCAAAGCGATTGAGAAACGGTCGCCCCAGTATGGCGTTATAAGGCAACGTCAGGTCTACGACCAGAAATAACAGCTCTTTAGAGTGCTTGGATGTGTCTTCTCGAAAGTACACTGACAGTGACGTGATCCCCGCTACTGGGATTGGTACCCCATCGATTCCAACAATCGGTCTTTTGCAAGGCGTTAGCTCACCGTCAGGGCGCTTCATCAAGTTGTATGCTTCTAGCAAAAATAGATTCACCGCGCTCCCATTATCGACAAGGGTTCTTCTTACCCCGTGACTGCCGATGACGGGTGTTACTACCATCGCATCGTTATGCGGGAAGACAATGCCTTTTTTGTCTTCTTCTGAGAAGGACAGTACCATTCTGTCTAAATCGCTTATTGCCTCAATTTTTACCTGTGCGCTTTCTCGTTTGCGCTTTTCCCCGGGACTGGGTGTTTGTCGTATGGCTTCCTCGAAGTAGGGGGTTCCTCCTGCGATGATGTTAATCATAGGCATCTGATCACTGTGAACAATGAGAGCCTCTCTATTTTGTCCGAGGGGAATTGCGTTAGCCCCGGTGGCGTGGGAAGGCGTTTGCCTCTGATCAGTTATTGTTTCAGTTGGGTGATTCCTGGCCCCTTCTCTTGCCTTGGTGGCAAATTCTCCAAGGTAGCCTTCTTCGACTAATCATTCTATGGCTAGTTTTAGTTCTCTGCACACATCTGTCGAGTGTCCTTTGACCTTGTGGAACTTGCAGTATGCGTTTTCTCTTCCTCCCATGATTACTCCTGGTTTCACATGAGCTGGGTAACGAATGGGCAGATTTCGCTGCTGAACTATCGCTAGGATTTCCGCCCTTGGGAGTATGAGGGATGGAAGATGAGGATCATATATCCGGCCCTTTGGCGGGTCTGCTTGTTTCCGAGTGGGGGACCCTCCGGGTCTCCCTTTCGAAAAATTGCCTCTTTGCCGATTAGAGGCCTTGGCAGTATACTCTTTCCGTTGGCTATAATCATCAGTGGGCCGCGTATCAGAGGCGTTGCTATGCGGGGCGTTAGGGACCAGGTAGGGGTCTGTCGGTATGTCCCGCATCCATTCTCTATTTTCTTCCTCTTCCATCCTCGCATAATTATGCGCTTTCAGCCTTAACGCATCCAGAGTCAATGGTGGGTCTACCGTTAACGTATCTCTCAATTTTCCATATCGACAGTTGCGTTTCAGGGCCTCAACCGCAAAGTCAATAGTGACCCCTGGCGTTAAGGACATTTCAAGATCGAATCGGCTCAAAAAATCATTCAATGATTCATGTGGTTTTCGATGAATATTGAATAGCGCAGCCGCTGACTTCCTGATAGGGATAGCCGTGCTAAACCGACTTCAGAATTTTTCTTCCAACTAAGAGAAATTATCAATAGATCCGGCCGGGAGTCCCTCAAACCAGAGACGTGCCACTCCTGACAGTGTCATGACAAAGATTTGGCACAGCGCAGCATCACTGCGGGTTTGGAATTGCACAAAGTCTTTCACCTTATTGAGGTGAGAAATAGGATCTTTCGTGCCATCATATGATTCTGCAGGGAGTTTCACATGCCGATGGACCCTGTGATGCCTTACGGATGGCCAGCGTTAGCGTCAGGGACTCTGTGAGGTCGATGTGGGAGTGGATTTTCAACATCGTATCTGGGGTTCTGAGGGTCATATTCCTGGTGCCGCCTGGGAGATCGGCTGCGGCTTCTCGGAGTTCGAGCTCGTCGCCTCCGAGAAGCAAATGGAGAAAAGTGCGTAGTGGAGTGCATTGTGCGATTGTAGGCGAATTCTATAAACGGAATGCATTCTTCCCAAGACTTGGGTTTTTGCTTGATCATCACACGCAACATATTGCCAAGAGTCCTATTTACTACTTCGGTTTGCCCATCCGTCTGAGGATGGTACGAAGTAGAAAAGAGGAGCTTAGTGCCCATTTTAGCCCACAAAACACGCCAAAAGTGTGCAAGGAACTTACTATCCCTATCACTAACAATAGTGCGTGGCATGCCATGTAGTCTAACTATTTCGCGGAAGAACAAAGTGGCAACATGTGAAGCATCGCAAGTAGAATGACAAGGAACGAAGTGGGCCATTTTAGAGAACCGGTCCACAACAACAAAAATGGCATCCTTGCCGTGCTTAGTGCGTGGGAGACCTAACACAAAGTCCATGGAAATATCACACCAAGGGTGGGAAGCTACGGGTAAGGGCATGTAGTGACCGTTGTTAATCCTTTTAGTTTTAGCTCGTTTACACGCAAGACAAGCATTGACAACCCGAGACACTAACTTCTTCATTTTAGGCCAATAAAAGTGTTCTTTTAGTGTGTTTAGTGTCTTTTCGATGCCAAAGTGTCCCATTAATCCCCCCCATGTGCCTCTCTTACAAGCAACTCTCGTGTACTGCATTGAGGAATACATAAGCGCCCTTTACGAAAAAGGAAACCCTCCCTTAAATCAAAGTGATCAAATACCCCATTAGCACATGCAAGATACATATCACGAAAGTCCTCATCGGAGGCATACAAAGTAGTGATGTGAGAAAAGCCTAGAAGGCGTGAGTGAAGAGAGGTAAGAAGAGCGTACCTACGTGATAGCGCATCGGCTACCACGTTGTCTTTACCCTTGAGGTATTTGATGTGGTATGCGAACCTCTCAATGAACTCCATCCATGCCGCACGCCTCTTGTTGAGCTTGCCTTGGCCCTTCAAGTATTTAAGGCTCAAGTGGTCCGTGTGGACCACAAATTCCTTCGGCAATAGGTAGTGCTCCCAAACGGCTAAGGCCCTTACCAAGGCGTACAACTCTTTGTCGTAGGTGCAATAGTTGAGTTGTGCCGCCTTGAGCTTCTCACTAAAGTAGGCCACGGGTCTCCTCTCTTGGATGAGCATGGCTCCAATGCCTATGCCACTCGCATCACATTCTACCTCGAATGTCTTGTCAAAATTGGGTAAGACAAGCACCGGGCTAGATGTAAGTCGAGCCTTAAGAGTGTTAAAGGCCTCTTCTTGCGCCTTGCCCCAAATGAAAGGTACATCCTTCTTGGTTAGGTCATTGAGAGGGGCCGCGATGGTTGAGAAGTCCCTCACGAAGCGCCTATAGAATCCCGCAAGGCCATGGAAGGAGCGGATCTCCCCAACGGTAGTGGGCGTAGGCCATTCGGCTATGGCCTTCACCTTCTCATTGTCCACCTTGAGGCCTTCAGATCCTACAAGAAAACCAAGGAAATGCACCTCTTCCAAGCAAAATTCACATTTAGAGAGCTTAGCATACAATTTGTGCTCGAGGAGGGTTTGGAAATCTTGGCGCAAGTGTTCAAGGTGTGCTTGTGGTGAAGTGCTATAGACTAGGATGTCATCAAAATATACCACTACAAAGTGACCAATAAATGCTCTTAAAATATGGTTCATTAGGCGCATGAAAGTGCTTGGTGCATTAGTGAGGCCAAAAGGCATTAATAACCATTCATAAAGTCCATATTTTGTTTTAAAAGCGGTTTTCCATTGGTCGCCCTCATGCATTCTAATTTGATGGTACCCACTAACCAAGTCAATTTTAGAAAATATTTTAGCATGGCATAGTTCATCCAACATATCATCTAAGCGGGGAATTGGATGGGAATACTTCACCGTGATTTTGTTTATGGCACGACAGTCCATGCACATCCTCCAGATTCCATCCTTTTTGGGCACAAGGATGACCGGCACGGCGCAAGGGGAGAGGCTCTCTCGGATGAACCCCTTGGCCAACAACCCGTTGACTTGAGCTTGCAACTCTTACGTCTCCTTTGGATTGCAACGATAGGCGGGGCGATTGGGTAAGGTGGAACCGGGCACCAAGTCGATTTTGTGCTCAATCCCCCTTAGAGGAGGTAGGCCCTCGGGCACATCCGTGGGGAAGACATCCTGAAAATCTAGCAAAAGAGGGGAGATCATCTTCGGCAAGGGTGGGTTATGGTTAGAAGTATTTAAAACAAAAGGCTTGAAATGAATAAGAACAATTGGCTTGCGCATTACTAGCACAATCCTAATGTCCCTCCCTTTGGCCATTAAGCTCACTTTTCTCTCTACTCTTGCCTCTCTAATGGCCTCACTATCTTGCTTACTTTTTTCAAGATGTGTTTTTCCACTCGGGCCTTTCTTTTTCTCTCCACTCTCCTTACTTTCCTCTCTCAAGCCATGCTCTCTATTTTCATGGCGGCTGTTTTCCCCATTGTTCCCCCTTACTTTCTTCTCTCCACTCCAATCGCACTCTTTCTTTTGTATAGAGACCGAGATCTCAAAAGTAGCGCAAGCCTTCTCCAATTTGAGTTGGTCCTCAAGGACTTGGCTCGACGACAAGGGTGGAATTAGGAACTTTCGGCCCTCATGCTCAAGTTTGTAATGGTTTTTGAAACCATCATGAATTGCCCTTCGGTCGTATTGCCAAGGACGACCGAGGAGCAAATGGCTTGCTTACATAGGCGCCACATCACATAGGCGCTTATCCTTGTAGCCGCCGATGTTGTAGTGTACTAAGACTTGCCGTTGAACCTTCATGGTATTCCCATCGTTGAACCAGTTAAACACGTAAGGATGGGGGTGCTTGGTGGTGCTAAGTCCCAAAGAGTGCACTAGGAGAGTGCTCGCCACGTCCGCGCAACTCCCTCCATCGATGATGATGGACATCACCATTCCGTTAGACATTCCCCTCGTGTGGAAGAGGTTTTCTCTTTGCTCAATAAAGGCATCTTCCTCCCGCCCCTTCATGCTCAAGTTCCTTGTTACAACAAGGCATTGAGGTACTTCCACACGGTCATACTCATCGCTCTCTTCACTAGAGCCTTCCTCTCCCTCCCAAATCTCATTTGGGCTTCTCTCTTCCTCCTCTTCCCCTTCGCTAACTATCTCCCCACTCTCCCGCATTACCATGACCGCCCTATTAGGACATTCGGCCTTCATATGGCCCCGTCCTCCACACTTGAAATAAGTAATGTCCCTATTGCGGGGCTTCTCGGGTGGGTTGGTGTTTGAGGAATTCCTCGGAATGTTAGTGTTGGAGGGCTTAGGTGCGTAGGTGTTTGAGGTAGTGTTTGGGCTAGGTGTGACTACTCGGTGAATGTTTGGGGTGGGCGTGGCTGCTGTTTTGGTGGTGTTTGGCCAAGGCTTTTTGTAGGTGGAAGTGTAGTTAGGGGAGGCGAGGGGTAAGTGAGATGAGGTCTTGGGCTTTCGGCTCATTTGCCATTCTATCTTGACGGCAAGAAGGTACATCTCATCTAGGGTGGAGTAGGTGTAGAAATCTATCATGTCGGCGATCTCCTTGTGTAACCCTCCTACAAATCGGGCCATGGTTGCCTCGGCACTCTCTCGGATTTCAGCGCGGAATATGAGGGTGAGCATATCATGATAATACTCACTCACGCTTTTGGACCCTTGGCGAAGGGATTGGAGGCGTTTGTGTAAGTCTCGCATATAGTGGGGTGGCACAAACCGGTGTCTCATTTCCCTCAATAATTCCCCCCATTCGGTCACGCCTCTTCCTACCTCTAAACGCCTATTAACCAATATACGATCCCACCATTGAATAGCCAACCCCGTGAATTCCACTATGGCCAACTTGACTTTCTTAGTTTCGGAGTAGTCATAGTTAGCAAAGATGCGCTCTATCTTGTTTTCCCAATCAAAGTAGGTTTCGGGGTCGTCTTTCCCTTCAAAGCTAGGCAATGGTATTTTCGGGTTATGGTAGTCATCTCCCCTATCCCTAAATTGCCGAGGCCCTCGTTCGTCATCGTCGTCATCCCTCTCATACTCGGGGTGCCCGGGTGGCTCAAACGGTGGGGGTCGGCGTGTGGCTCTAGGCGATTGCCTAGGGGGTGTGTAATCGGGGGCCTTTGGTGGGGGTAGGTCGGGGTCGGTGTTACGGGTGGGTTGGACGAAGGTGTGAAGGTTGTCCTTTGGTTTAGGTGGGGGTTCGCATTAGTGCTGGCAGGGCTTTAGCAATCCCAAGGTCAGCCCGCGCGGCGGTGCTAGGTTCTCATCGGCCACACTATCACAATCTTCCACTTCCACATGCCCGGGGAAAGCATAGTAGTCTTTATCGTTGGGGTTCTTTGGGCCGGTCCGTTGGTAGAATTGTGTGGCAGGCTATTTTAGGCACTCTTGCGGCCTAGGTGGGACTTGGGTTGGTGGTTGTGGGGGATCTGGGGTAAGTGGAAGCTGTGTCTGAGGTGGCGGTAGGGTCTGTGTTTGGGGTCGAAGCTGCGGTTGGGGTGGTACGGTGGGTGGTGGAATTGGGGGCTGAGGTGTAGGTTGGGGCGCGACTGCCTTCTCGGCCAAAGTGGCCACGACCTCCATCATTCGAGTCATCATGGCTTGTTGATTAGCCATCATGGTCTGCTGATTGGCCATGAAGGCCTCTTGTTGAGCCCTAAAGGCCTCGTTTTGGGCCATCCGTGCCGCTAGGTCAACCAATAGTTCATGCGGTGTTGGCTCATCCCGAACTTCCAACCCTTCGCCACGTCCTTGTACTGACTCATTGGAGTTTCCCCCCGACTGCACACTACGTCGAGACATAGTAACGTACCTGCAAAACAAGCAAACACAATTCGTATATATAATCACGTTAGTTCACTCCCTCACTTGTGTTTTTCTCTCGTGTTTCCCTCTTCTCTTAATTGCGCTCTCCCCTCGCGTCTCTCTATTTTCTCTCACGTCCCCAAACCGACTTAGACTAGCGAGACTCTAAGGCACATACGAAACACGCAAGAAAATAAGAGTATGAAGTAAAGGCACGGAAAGTCTAGTGTGGCACACGAGTAACAATGCCGCTCACCTAGACCACGAGTAGAAATAGTGCGCGAATTAAAAAGGAAATACCAAAGACACAAAGAAGGCAAGCTCTAACTACTCAAGAAACAAACCGGAATTAGGAAAGTGAACAATTACTTAACGGATAATCAACACAATCAACTGCCTCAACGGCTCAAGCACAAGCGCCTAACTCCCAAACTCTTCGGTTTCAATTACAAACTCAAGTCTCTTACCTTGACTCAATTGATTCCAATTTTTTTTTTTTTTGAATTCGTTTCTTTTGTTTTTTTTTTTGATTGAGTGCAAGAGATCCCAAGTTGTATGACAAGTAGTGCACACTTAATAAGCACAAGTGATAAGTAGTGGTGATAAGAGGAGTGGGTGCGAGTGATAAGTGCTCAAGTGTATCAATGATTGATAAGAGAGTAGTTGATAAGAGCAAGTGTTAGTATCAATGATGTCATGATAAAGGGTTGCGGTTATAAATGATTGATTATGGTACCCTTATAGTATTTTAGGGTTGAAGGCCGCCACCCATGTGCTAGGAGAGTGAGTCACGCAACAAGACAAAATAGTACCCTAAGACACTTGGCTCATTTTTGTGGTAGATGGAAGAAAACTATGAACACCAAACGGGTTTTGAATGAAAGAGAAGAAGAAAAACAGATTTAATCCATACACAAACACATCAAGAGAAGCCAAACGCGTTTGTCACGGATCAATCAAGAAAAATCTCACTCAAAACTCAAGAACAACCCAAAAGACCGAAAATAAAGAGGAAACTTGGGAATGGGTTTTCAACCATGGAATACCTTTAGAAATAGTGGACAATGCAACCGTGAGACAGCTGGAGCTCCGCTACCACTTGATAGCGTCCAAACGCCTTGGAAGGCTCGGACGTGCTTGAGATGATCGGATCTAGTCTCGGGTTCGGCTGCCTTTGCGGATCGGAAGTGGGAAGGAGTGCGGATGTGGTTTTGATGGGATTTTGGTGGGCTGTTGCAACGAAAAGGAAAGGGAAACGGAGTGGGAAGCGGTGGTGAATCGGAAATGAACAAAATGACGTTGTAACGAAAAGGAACAAGTTGATTATGTTTGGACAACAGATCAAGGTTTACAAGGACACTACCTTGATCGGACCTCAACCAAGGCCGGAGCTTTCCTAAGGAAAGCTTGACTCTCGGCCACCGTGGTGAAGGTGGACGAATGGATCTAAGATCCTCCTAGAGCTAGTCTAGAGTGCGGCTTAAGGCTTAGAGAGAAATCTCACAAATCAATAAGCACCCTAAAATGTAGCTAGGTCTATACTATTTATAGGTTAGATATTTACAAAGGGAAAAGACCCTTAAGACCCTTGGACAAAGGGGAAGCTTCTTCTCTAAGTCACGCGGACCCTCTTGAGTGAATGACATGTCTCGGCTTTGACTGGTTGACAAGGCTCATGGATGGCCGAAAGACATGGAGTGGGTTTGGCCGAATGACAAGTCGCTGGTTTGGCCAAGTGATGGGCCGAGGGCTCGGCTGAGGCGTGGGCCGCAAGGTTGCGCGCGAGGCTGGGCGTTGGTCTGGTCGAGGCGCTAGGCGTCGGTGCGGCCGGGGCCTGTGGCTTAAATGCGACCAAAGCTTGTGGCTTTGGGCTGGCCAAGATGCGGGATGCTTGTGTGTTCGCGGCCGAGCTGATGCGAGTCTTGGGCTCGTGCAAAGGGCTGCCGCTTGAAGCCAAGGTGCAGGGTGCGACCTTAGGCTCCCGATAGGATACGGGCTCGGGCGTGAGGCTGCGAGCCGCGGCCAAGGCGCTGGGTGCGGCCTTGGTCTTCCGATAGAGCGCGGGCTCGGGCGTGAGGCTGCGAGCTGCGGCCAAGGCGCTGTGTTCGGCCTTGGGCTTTTGATAGCACTCGGACTCGGGCGTGAAGCTGCGAGTCGAGTCGTTGGCGTAGACACAAAGCCTCCAAAGGCTCGCGGGCTCCGTGCTGTTCTCTTTGGATCTGAATGCCTTCAAGAACGAGGCTATCATGGTCTTGCTCCTAGTCCGTGGCCCATTTGTGGCTCGGGCACTTGGGCTCGTATCAGTACCCCCAGGATTGGACTTTTCACTCCCGACAGCGCTGGAGCGTGTCTCCTCTTAGTGAGCCGCCTGATCAAGGCCGACCTCACAAGGATAGAACTTTTCACTTCCAGGACCATATATTTCTAGGGTCGCCGGGGCGTGCCTCGTCTTGATGGCCCATCTGTGTTAGCCCGGCCTGCCACAAGGTTAGGACTTTTCACTCCCGACACCCCTTTCTCTGTTATCTGCACACTACAGAAAACCAACAAAAAACAAGAGATATCTCCAAAATAGTTGTTAGCCCATGCGCCACGACATGTCAAATTCTAGTATGATATAGTTTCAAGCGAGCAATATTCCAAGAGTTAGGTAAGGGGGTACCGTCAAGTGTTTCCAGGTGATATGCCCCCTTCCCGATAACGCGGGTGACACGATACGGGCCCTCCCAATTCGAGCTGAGTTTCCACATCCGCTGACCCGCCGCTCGCTTGTCCCTGAGCACCAAGTCTCCTGCTTTGAGAAACCGCTCCTTGACATGTCTATTGTGGTACCGCGCCATCTTCCTTTTATAGTGCATTGTTTTCAGGAGAGCTTCCTCATGTAGCTCAGGTAACGTGTCAAGGTTAGCTCGTAACCTTTCTTCGCTTAATTCCTCCTTGAAAGCTTAGGGTGCCGATTTCCACGGGCGTGATAGCTTCGGTGCCAAAAGCCATCGCAAAGGGTGTTTCCCCGGTGCTAGTTTTAACAGTCATGCGGTAGGCCCACATTACGTAGGGTAGTTCATCTGGCCACTTCTTTTTTGAGCCCTCTAGATTTTTCTTGATGCCGCTCAGGATGCTTCGGTTGGTCACCTCCGCCTGGCCGTTAGTCTGGGGATGCGCCACAGAGGAAAACCTTTGTTCGATCTGGAATTCCTCACACTGTTCCTTGAAGAAGTGGCTGGAAAATTACGTCCCGTTGTCACTGACCAACACGCGAGGTACCCCAAAGTGCATGATAATTTGGTGTTTAAAAAAGTGCCACACTTTTTCCGTTGTGATGTTAGCTACTGCCTCCGCTTCTGCCCATTTTGTGAAGTGGTCCACAACCACGATCACAAATTTCAGTTGGGACCTCGCCTTAGGAAAAGGGCCTAGAATGTCAATTCCCCACTTGGCGAAAGGGCAGGGTGCCACGATCTGAGAGATTTCCGTGGCAGGTCGCCGGGGGATTTTGGTAAATTCTTGACATCTGTGACATGTTTGCATGAAGTTGTTGCAATCCCTGCGAATGGTGGGCCAGTAAAATCCCGACCGAAACACTTACATGCCACAGATCCCTTCATGAATCTCACGCAGGGTGTAGAGACCTTCCTGCTCAGTTATGCACTTGGCCACTGGGTGAGAAAAACATCTCCGAATTAGTTCCCCGTCATAATAAGTGCATCTTGCCGCTTGTTTCAACACTTTTCTCCTTTCTGCCTTGTCGCTCGGCAACTCGTCGTGTTTTAAGAATTTTATCACGGGGATCCTCCAATAGTTTTCGATTTCCTCTACACAGTGACAACTGTTCCTCCATGAAGCACGACACTGACTTTTCCTCGTAGTACACGTCCTCTGGTATGATTACCTCCTGATTAGCCGCTGTTTTGGCAAGATTGTCTACCTCGGCATTGTCCTCTCGAGGGATATGCTCAAAGGTGACGCGCACGTTGCTTTGTTCTATTTCCATCAACTCTCGCTTTACTTTCAAGAGGTATTGCACCATGATGGGCTCTCTGGCCTGAGAGTGTCCTAAGTCTTGGTCTATCACTAGCTTGGAGTCACCTCGTATTTTCAATCGTGGGGCTCCTGTTACCACACCACATTCGGCTTTGGTGAAAAGATTTCTTCCTATTCTGAGCCCAGCCAATAACGCTTCATATTCCGCTGCGTTATTAGATAACGGTTGTAGAATTCTGATGGCATATCGCGCTTGTACACCATGTGGCCTGATCATGTGAATACCGGCTCCTGCCAGCTCTTGATTTTTAGCGCCATCCACGTAGATGACCCATGAGTCCGCATAGGCCTCCGAGGGTAGGAGTTTTGCGCTATTCTCTTCCTCTTTAAGAGGCTCCGCCGCCTTGTCCCTGGCAAAGGTACACTCGGCAATGAAATCTGCCAGGACCTGGGCTTTTACAAATGGCCGCGCCTTGTATTGTAATCCATACTGCTCAAGCTCGATTGCCCAAATCAACATTCTCCTAGAGGACTCTGGTTTCCTGAAAATTCTCTTCAAGTGATGATCTATGAGCACGATGACTGGGTGGGCCTGGAAGTACCTGTCCATCTTTCGTGTGGACTGTATTAGGGTGAATGCCACTTTCTCAATGTGGGTGTACCGCACCTCAGTATCTTTTAACACATGGCTGACGAAGAAAATGGGGTGGTGGGCGTGATTGTCCTCCCGTACTAGGACAACACTAACCACTTCATCTGCGACGCCGAGGTATAAGAATAAGGTGTCGCCGGGCTCTGGTCGCGTCAACACCAAGTCGGACGACAAATAGGTTTTCAAACCTACGAACGCCTCTTCGCATTCTTGCGTCCATCCAAAAGGAGCTTTTCTGCGTATGACTTTAAAGAACGGCAGGCATCTCTCGCCCTGTTTAGAAATAAATCGCCCTAAAGCAATGACACGCCCTGTCAGCCTTTAGACTTCTTGGACGGTCCGCGGCGATGCCATGTCATGGATGGCCTTAATCTTTAAGGGGTTCGGCTAGATGGCCTTCTGGCTCACCACGTACCCCAAGAATTTTCCTGTTTGAAACGCGAATGCGCATTTGCGAGGATTCAATTTCATCTTGTATTTCCTTAATGTGTCAAACACCTCTTGTAGATCTGCTAATAATAATTTGTCTCTTCTTGAAGGGCGTGCTGAGGAAATTGCTCCTTCGGGTCCTGTTCCAGCGGAGGTCCGATGTACCTGCAAGACGCCTGAGGGGGTCTCCGGCGGAAACACTCCGACGCTTAAGTCAGTATGTGTAGTAAAATTGGCAGAGCTTGGGCCAGTCAGATTCCGCTTACCTGCCTCCTTCGAGGGGGAGGTATTTATAGAAGAATCTGGTGTTTTCGCATGCACAGATGAGTTGTGTGCCACCGCTAACGTTAGGGTACGTGGTTCTCCCTTGTTATGATATGCTACCCTGGCGGTAGGCATATGGTTAGGTACGGTCACGGTAGGATAGAGGCCAGAGCATGCCTCCTGACGCGTGGTTTTCCTTGGAGTGGGATAGCCCCTCGAGCCATCGGGAAGGTCCGTTAGAGGAGCCTCTGAGGCGCCGTTAGCCCTCATAACGTTAGCCCCTGGGGGAGGCAGCGACCTCGTTCCTACCGCAGAGGTGCGGAACAGTAATCGTGTCTTTCCGTACTGGGTAATAGACAGAAATACCCTTGCCTTTTGGTGGATTGTTATCATAAGCCCAACTGAAAATGAGCCCGAGTGTTTACCAAGGGCTAACGCCCCCTTCTCATTCGAGCTGTTCTCCCATGTGTCGAAGCGGTTCTTTGCCAGAGAGTGGGCCTGACGGTTTATAGTCTATAAATTGGAGTTTTTTCCTGCGCAAGTTTCTTCGTATTTCCACGTACTTTCTTTTCTCATTTCACCATGGATGAACTGACCCGAAATTTCCTGATCTCGAAAACTCTGACCCTGAAAAACCTTACTGAGGGTGACATCAGTTTCCTGGAGAGGATGATCACCAAGACCTCCGAGGATGCCTTGGAGCTGCAGGGGATACTGACCCCTATTTTGTCTAGGCAGCTGGGAATAACTCTGGAGGATTTCAGTCCTCTGGAGAGTTTGGCGAAGTTGGCTGTCACCACCGCCCATCTTGATGTGGTTGCCTCGATGCTGCAGCAGAGGAAGGACTTGTTGGCCTGCTGCTTGAAGGGCATGAGGGCTTGCTCTGCTGAACTGACCTCCGCTGCTGACGCTTTAAGGGAGGTTCCCGTCGCTCTAGGGGAAGATGATGCTGGGTCCAATGCCTGACCGCTGGCTTTGTTTCCTCCTACTGCTTTCTCTTATGCTTCCATGTATATATCTGAACGCTAAGGCCGCTTAGGTCATAAATAAATGGTTGTTTCTGTTTTTCCCAAGTCTTCTTTTTTCTTGCTTGATTGCTTGCTGCATTGGTTGGAGATATTTGTCGTGAGCCCAACTGAAAATGGGTCTTCCTCGGGACATAGCACTGTAGTGGTTGTGTTCTGAGAATTAGCAATGAATGATCTGCCTCAACTGTTTCCAGGGTCGTCTCTTCAGTGGCAGGTGGTTGGGCGGTTTATTTGGTGCCTTTTGATTGGCGCATTTAACGAGCGGGCATGCCTGTGCCGGATCAGATTCTGCGATTGCAGTTATCTTTCCCATGCATCTTAATGGCTTTTCAAGGATCTGCGCGAGGATCGGAGCGCTTCCTCGACTATATAAGGGGGTTGCTTTCTTCTTTTCCTATTCATCTTCATCCTTTTCTTTCTCTTTCCCTCTTTTGCAGGTCAAATGGCAGATTTTTACTTCTTGAGTTCTGCCGATCGCGACTCCTTGCCAACCCCTCCGACTTCGCCAGACTCAGATAACCCTCCTCCGTCGCCACCGTGGAGGCCTCCGGTCCGTCGAAAGGGCCGCAAGAAGCAAAGGGAGAGGACTCCTAAGATGTCCACTGTGATTTTAGATTCTTCTGGCTCTACTGCCAAAGGGGGCAGCAAACGCTTTCCTGGCTGTTCGCTGGAGGAGACTCCCTCTCTCGATGCTGGTGCTGAATCGGTAGGATCGTGTGGCAAAGGGAAGTCAGGTTCGTCAGGCCCGTCAGGCCCCCTCCTAGGGACGGGAGTGGATGCACCAGTTCCAAATGCTGACGGGAAGATGCCCTTCCTGGATGACGATGGGGTCTACCACCATGGCATTTACTGGCCCGATGAGGATTAGCGTCTTTTCATTAGGCTTATTGTAAATGCCTTTTGGCATCTTTATGAATAGAATAACGCTTTCTATCTTTCTTTTTGTCGTTTTCTTTCCGTTAGCACTTGGGTCTTGTTGATAGCTAACGCGAGCGGCTGTCCCTGCCGAGGCAACCGTTTCGTGGTTACTTTGACTGGGTCAATTTTGTCGTCCTCTTTGACGAATAACTTCTCTTTTTGAATTTCTTTAATGCGCTTCCATGTGGCCAACTTCTTTTTACACGCGTCTTCGCCCGATTGGCGGCTTAATTAATGCGGTGGCATTTTTATCCTTTTAAGAAGGACCATTTTCTCTTTTCTCAAAACTTTTGCCCTTGCTTCGAATTTTTCACTTCCGTCTTCCTTCGTCATCTTCCCCGAATACCTTTCCGGCCGCCTGCCGTCGTCCGCCGATTCCTCTGTAATTCTTCCCTTTTAAGGTACCAATTCGATCCCTCTCAGATTTCCTTTTTGCTGGTTTGCTATGGCTTGAAATAGACCTCGCCAGATTATCAGTAGGCCCATGGATCCAGAGGTTGCACAATCACCCAGCATTTTTACATGCGACGTGGTTCTAAAAGCCGAATTGGAGGAACACGGTATTACCTTTCCTCCTGGGTATGAGCCTTCTGTCCCTGGAAGTGATATGCGGCTTCATAATCCGGCGTAGGGTCACAGTAGGCTTCTTTATTTTAAGATGTTCCTTTATGGTTTCCGCTTTCCTGTTCATGAGTCGAAATTAACGCTGCTGTGGGAGTACAACCTTAATCCTGCCCAGATAACTCCTTCTTCCTGGTGTGCGGTTTATGCTTTTCTTCACGCTTGCGAGTTGAAGAACATTTTTACTCCATCTGTCAATTTATTTCGCAAATTCTTAAGCATGAGTTGCCATAATTGTTTAATCGAAATTACTCCTCGATGGAATGACGTGTTCGTGCAGTCGTTCTGGCAGCGTTTCCACGGCTTTAAGAAGGGTGTGGCTGATTGGAAAAGCAGTTTCTTTATTCTGGAGCTACCATCCCATTTGTGGCGCTTTAATTTCAATCAGGAACTGATAGGTCCCATTTGGACGAATCCTGCGATACTGTCCCGAGTTGAGTTGGAGCAAGCTAACGCTTTGTTAGACGAGAGTACTCACTACCGCATCCGCGGCTTTGCTTTGTTCAGACCTTTAGACGAGTGCGTTATGGGTGAGTCTTTCTTTTTCCGCACTTTCTTTGCTTTTGCCTTCGTGCATATCTTTTGTTATAATATGCTAACGGTTAATCCCCAGGTGACGCTGGCACTCCTCTGAACGTAACGCCACTTCGGACTTTACCCGCCTCGCCTCCTGCCGAGGGCTCTAACCGGGAAAACATTCGACCCCCAAAGAGGAGGATCCAGACGGTTGCCCGGGGAGGGCGAAGGCCCGTTAGCTCTGTCCGAGCTTCTCGCTTTATGGAGAATTGGCTACCAGATCGTCGCAAGAGGACAGACCCTAGTCAAACCGTATCAGCAGCGATTGCTAGCGATGACGAGGATGTGGATGTTAAGTCAGACCTTTGCCATGCTTCCTCTCTGGCTTCTTCCCTTCGTCGGAAAAAGCTTCGAGTGGCCATAAGTGAACAGACTACCGGGACGTCTTCTGTGGATGCGGCAACTGCTCCTATGCCTACCGCTTCTCCTGAAGTGAATGCCCCTCAGCCGGCGAAGGTCGCTGAGGCGTCGGTTGCTACTTGTTCTACTGAGGTGGAGGTCCCACCGACAACATGTCCTCCTCCTACCGCTGACGCTCCTGATTCTCCCATTTCTCACTGCATTCCTGACGTAGCTGTCACGTCTTCCGCTGCGGATTTAGCTGCTGAGCTACCGCCTATGGTCCCTCCACAACTATTTTTTACTCCTATCACGAATATTTTTTCCCAGGGCTCTGCTCCAGCTCCCTCAATCAATCTTGCCTATGGAGGCCCTAACGAGGCTCCGGCCTACCGCATGAATCTGGCATGGTTCTGCTTTGATGGTCTTCGTGCTGTCGGGGTTCCCAAACCTTTTTCCCGAGATGAATTTACCGCGCCCCTGATAGGGGAGATGCTGGGCTCCCAAAAAGAGAAGGAGGAATTTCTTCAGCTTCCTCCCTCGGCACTCTTTCGCCATGTTTTGAATGATTCTCTGGACTTCTTCCGCCATCTGAACTATCAATTCGAGATTCATGGTCGCGAGTCGCAGAATTTCTCTAACGCACTACGCATTCAAAAGGTGTAGCTTGAGAAGGCGGTGGAGCATTCGAGGTTGCTAACGCGTCTCTGTGAGTCGTCGCAAACGGAATTAAAGAGAGAAAAGTCTGCCGGGAAGGCGAAGATGGAGGTTCTGGAGGCGGAGTTAGCGTTAGAAAAGAAGAAAAATCTCCTTCTTCGTGAAGAGATGCTTGCTCGAGATGAGGAGTCTGCTAGGACACCATTGAAGGAGGAGCTATGGAGGAAGAAGGTTCTGGAGACCTTCGTTTCTGAATTCGCGACCCGTTTCAAGGGTAACCCTTCTGATCCTGCCCAGGTTGCTGACTTTATCTCTACCGTGATGAATGAGGTTAGCAAGAGTGGGGGCGGTTCTTCTGGCCCAGAGGGGGAAAGGAGCTGTCTGTAGCGGTGGCGCACGACTTCGCTTCTCAGAGGGCGCAACGGGTTGCTGGACCCTTCCTTGTTATTCTTCTTGTTATTTTTCTTAAAAATCATTTGCCATTATTTCTTCTGTAATAATGCTGACGCTTTGTAGCCCTTATCGTGTTGTATGATTCATTGTGATGCTACCGTTATTTCTTTGCTGTCCTCTTTGCATCGTCGCATCGTCTGGCAAGGCCAGCGCTACTTTTTAGGTCATTAAATGCCGCAGTCTTTCATTTAATGCGATTTGAAAAGTAGTGATGATGGGGGACACGTGTCCTTCCATAAAGAGGCGTTTGAAGCAAGCGCCTTCTAGGGAGATGCGAATGCTGAAGCGTTTCATCATTGTTTTCAAATTTGTTCCTTCTCGCACGTGCCTTACTTTTCGACGCGCTACTTCGCCACGTGCCTGCTGTTGATTGGTCGTGCCCTTTCAGGGTTATATATATTGTTTCCTCTTCCCCCTTTTTCTTTTTTAATCTCCTCCCTTATACGCTGTTGCATTTTTGGGTAAATAACTCGCGCCGCTCTCTCTTTCTGGTCTGAGACTCCTGGTGTTTTCTTTGCGAAGGTACACACCCTTTTTCTTTCCTCTTTACTTCTCCCTTGTTAGCCATGGCTAGAACTAAGAAATCTTCCGAAGAGGGAGATCCTCATAGGTCTTCTGGGGAAGAAAAAATTGATGCTACCCCCACTTCCTTATACACTCTGCCCTTAGTTAATCGTAAGCTTGTTGAGTCTAGTGCACGATTTCCTAAAGAATATCCCGTGCGTCCTGCTTCTGAGTCTCTCTGACTGAACAGCATTTTGCCCGGAAATAGTAGAATGTTATACGCTAAGTTATTTGATCATGGGT
The DNA here is from genome assembly GCA_963691705.1 of Viola odorata. Lineage (NCBI taxonomy): Eukaryota > Viridiplantae > Streptophyta > Magnoliopsida > Malpighiales > Violaceae > Viola > Viola odorata. The sequence continues at coordinate 9,227,912 of OY829543.1, forward strand.
TTTGTCTTCCCGTTGACCCACTTGTGGAATTGTTGTTGGCTGATTTCGATTTGGCTCCGGCTCAGTTGAGTCCTAACGCGATTTGCGTTGTTAGTGCTTTTGCTGCACTGTGCCGTTTCAAGGGGATCGAATCTCCTACTTTGGCGTTACTTCATGACATTTTCCAGTTGTACTCCCATAAAGGGGTGATATCGATATCGCCTCGTTATGAAGATGGCTCTTTGAAGCCCTTTACCTGGAAGCTTATGGGCATTGAGTCTTCTGTTCCTCATTGGAAAGAAGAATTTTTTATTATTGATCTGCCTGAGCTGCTGTGGAAACCCCTTTCTGACCCAGAAGATGGCTGGTTGAAGACACTCCTTCAACTAGACTTCAGTGTTGATGCCCGAAAAGTGGCTAACGGGTTGCCTGTGGAACAGTGCAAGAAGGGTGAGCGTTTGACCTTTTCTTTGGTGTTGTCAAGAAGTACTAACGCTAACGTTTTTGCAACTGTGCAGTGCCTCCACCCGGTTGGATGCCCGAGTATTTCCGAAGGAAAAAGAAACAGGAGGCGAGGAAGAAGGCTGCAACTGAAGCCAGGGCTGCTGCGGCCGCTGCTGCTATCTCCGCGGAAGGGGAAGCCACTGCTACCGCTGCCGCTACTGCTACCGCTACAGGCACTCGTATTGTAAGGAAGAAAAGGCCTAGGAAAACGCGTGCTGTGCAACCCGTTTCCTCCCAAACTATTGTTTCTTCAGAGGCTACGGTCGATCCGATTCCCCTTGGAATTCCTCTTGTTTCTTCGATCACTCAGGTATGCATTTTTCTTTTAAAGCTTTCTTTTTCTTTTGGGCAATTTCCTTATCACGCTCTGTGTTCCTAGGAAACCGTTGTTGTTTCTGCCCACTCAACCTCTCAAGGCGATATGTCTGTCGCTGAGGTCCTCCGAGAGCGTCAGAAGAAGGCTCGTTATGAGCTTCAGAATAGCCCTTCCTCATCTGCTGCTAACCCTCCTTTGAATATTCCTGAGGGCGAGGGTGCTCCTGTTGATTAGTCGCAGAATGTTGATTTCGGCGGTCAGCCCCACACACTGCATGATTCCCCAATCCATTCTACCTCTACCCCGACAGGCTATGATCCCGGTGTCCTTAATCTTGAAGTGCCTGGAGGGGATGGGTCCTCCATGCCTAACGCAGAAGGTTCTAACAGCCGACCTCCTTCTCCTGCTACGCTGCTCTTTGTTCCAATGTCTCCTCCTATTATCGCGAGGGGTGGCGCCGCCCCTGTTTTGATGGCCGGTGCCTCTCCTTATGATCCTCCCCTCATGCCGACTCATCAGCTCAGCTTGCGCTCCTTTAGGGACAATATTTTGCAGTTTCCTGCCGATGCCGATCACAATACCATCCTTGCCTCTACCGCTTATTTGGCGGCAGAGATTATGTCTCTTCCGAGGGAGAGGGATGCCTTTGTTGCTCGAAGTGAACAAGAGCGTATAAACTTTCTCCGCTCTCAAGCATTTTCTATGCTCTGTTACCTCCATTACATGGATGAAGAGAATGCCAGAGTTGCAGCAAACGGGCAAGGGGAGATAAATAGGCTGCTGGTTGAACGCCAAAATTTTGTGAATACCCTCAATACTGCCAACCAAGAGGCGGAGACTGCCCGTCAGGAGGTGATGACTGTTAAGCAGGAGCTGGATGCTGTCAAGTTGGCTCTGGAAGAAGAAAAACGGAGGAGTGTTGATCTGACCGAACGCCTTTCTCGAGAGGAGAATGATCTGCGTCATGAGAGGCAGAAAAATGCTGAACTAACTGCCGATCTTGCACTTAACGCTGAGAAGAACAACTAGTACTTGAAGGAGGGCAGAGGGCTTATGTCGGAGGCTTTGATGCATCATTATGGGGTAGATAAACTCCGCATTGACGATCTCTCCGATTATTTTGATAGGAGAATCCCTACCGTTACTGACGATGGCTTCTATCTTTGGAGATCGAAACGGCAAGGGGGAAGTAATGCGCCGCCTGCTCCTTAGGCTTCTGTGTTTAGATATTTTTTGATTTTTATAGCTGACGGGCTCGTATTTATTTTGTAATATTGACAATGTCATCTTTTGCTTGGTTAATCCACCCTTTTGGACAGAATTTCTTTATCTGCTTTGCTTTATGATACCGTTTGAACGTTTGCCCGCCCATGGTGTTTGCCGCCGCGTTTCTATAGATTTCCATTTTGCGCTTGCGTGATTCTCCATACAGGTTTCTCAGCTGCGTCTTTCATGGCTTTATCGCTGTTTCCTCTGATAGCCTCTCCGCGGATAAATCAGCGTTACTTCTGCGCGTGCTGCGCTCAAATTTCTACCGCCCTTTGTTATTAGGGGGAGCTCTTCCAGCTTTGCCGGGTCTGCTTCGACGGTGTTGCTGTAGTGCGGATTCCTCTTTAGCCTTACTTCACCGGGTATCAACCGCTCGGTTACTAGCTGGGGTATCCCTTCTTTTCCTTCCGTCAAAGATTGGCTTGGGGAGTGCCTCATCTTAGTGAGCTGTCTGATTAGGACCAGCCATCACAAGGGTAGGATTTTCACCCCCAAGCGTTGTAACCTCGCGTCTCTGGAACGTGCCTCGTCTTAATAGGCCGTCTATGTGAGCACGGTTACCACAAGGATAGGATTTTCACTTCCGAGACGGAGTTGGTCTTTCCTTGGTGGCATGCCTCGTCTTAATGGGCCGTCTATGTGAGCACGATTACCACAAGGATAGGATTTTCACTCCCAAGGATACCGGGGCGTGCCTCATCTTAATGGGCCGTCTATGTGAGCACGGTTGCCACAAGGATAGGATTTTCACTCCGGGGGGCGTTTGGGGTCGTGCCTCGTCTTAGTGGGCCGTCTATGTGAGCACGGTTGCCACAAGGATAGGATTTTCACTCCCAACGCCTTGTTATGCTAGGGCGTGCCTCGTCTTAGTGAGCTGTCTAATCAGGACCAGCCATCACAAGGATAGGATTTTCACCCCTGGCATTCTTCGCTACCTGCATATCATCAGTAGCAAACACACAGAGAATATCTCAAATTCATTTGTTAGAATAACTTTGATGTTACCCGATTGGATAGGCTAGCTCCTGGCGTGGTATAGCTTCAGCCGAGCGATATTCCAAGAGTTCTGCAGGGGCATTCCCTCGAGCGTTTCCAAATGGTATGCTCCTCTTCCCACAACACGGGTGACGCGATATGGTCCATCCCAGTTTGGGCTAAGTTTTCCCATGCGTTGTCCCGCCGCTCGCTTATCTCTGAGCACTAAATCTCCGACTTTGAGCAATCGCTCTCTCACTTGCCGGTTGTGATATTGTGCCATTTTTCTCTTGTAGTGCAGAGTTTTTAGGAGGGTTTCCTCGTGTGTTTCTGGTAGGGTATCGAGGTTAGCTCGTAACCTTTCTTCGTTGTTTTCTTCTTTGAAATGAGCTACCCGAAGGCTCATCATGCCAATCTCGACCGGTGTGACAGCTTCGGTTCCGAATGCTAACGCAAACGGGGTCTCTCCCGTGCTGGCCTTGACAGTCATGCGGTATGCCCATAGTACATATGGTAGTTCATCTGGCCATTTCTTTTTGGAGCCTTCCAGGTTTCTTTTGATGCCACTGAGGATGCTGCGGTTGGTTACCTCCGCCTGGCCATTGGTTTGGAGGTGTGCCACAGAGGAGAATCTTTGCTCGATCTGGAACTCCGCACATTGATCCCTAAAGAACTGGCTTGTGAATTGTGTTCCATTGTCGCTAACCAGTATGCGTGGTACCCCGAATCGCATGATGACTTGGTGCTTGAAGAAATGCCAGATTTTTTCGGTGGTGATGGTAGCTAACGCCTCGGCTTCGGCCCACTTTGTGAAGTAGTCTACCGCCACGACCATGAATTTTAACTGAGATCTGGCCACGAATTGTATTCTTTCATCACATTAAAAACTTCTTCCAAGTCGGCAAGATGGTCTTTAAAGCTTCGGCTTTTAACCAAGATATCGTCCACGTAAGCTTCTACGTTCCTTCCTGATAAGAGTCTGAGGGGGTGGCAAGCAGAATCCGTCTGATCTGGGCCAGTCAAGAGCACCGCCGAGGGTCTTCGTCACCTGCAAAGCGCCGGAGGGGGTCTCCGGCGTAAACACTCCGATGCCAAAGTCAGTGTGTGTAGCAAAAGTGGCAGGGGTTCAGTACGCTGTCTTAAGCTTACCCCCTTTAGGAAAATGGTGGGGGTATTTATAGAGAATGAAGGAGAGTACCGGCAGGGGGTAGGGATACCCCCTGGTGGATGTCGCTGGGGAGGAACATGCCGCAAGGGTGGCACATGCCGCTTGGTAAGGCGGAGAGTGATGTCACACGGGTGACGTCAGGCGGAGTGACGTCAGGGATGACCTGGGATGGGATGTCGCCGTGCGAATGTCGCTTGAGAACCCCCCCGCTGATGTCGACCATCCCAGGGTCAGCCTCCAGGCTAGAGACGGCATGAACAGGGTCGCGCTCCCACGGCAGGCTCTTCTGGCTCGCCGGGTCACTAGATGGGGAAGCGAGATGCTGCTCCTGTGGCATCGATAGTTATCATATGCCCAAACGAAAACTTGCCCGAGTGTTCACCAAGGGCTATCACCGCGTCTACGGTCTTGTCCCTCCAGACATTTCTGCATTTATGAGGGCTCGACAGTCGAGGAAGGTGTACTTTCACTACACCCCCTTTTCTTGCGCCTATAAATAGGCCTTTATATTGCTCTGATTTCCTCAATTTCTCAATCTTTTCATCTCTCTTCAAATTTCTTCCTCTTTCTTTTCTTCATGGACGAGGTCACCAAAAACTTCTTGGTTTCCAAGACTCACGGTCTGAGGAACCTGACCCAGGCTGACACCGATTTCCTGAGTGCGCTGAGCACTAAGACTTCGGAGGATATTCTAGAGCTTCAAGGGATGCTGACTCCTTTGCAGGCTAGGCGAACTGCCGTCACCATGGAGGACTTCAATCCCGTAGAGAAGTCAGTGAAGCTGTCTGCAGCTATTTCCCAGATCCAGCTTCTCATTGTCATGCTGCAGCATAGGAAGGACCTGCTGGGGTGCTGCCTGAGGGGAATAAGAGCCTATTCCTCTGAACTGACCACTCTCGCGGACGCCCTGAGGGATATCCCTTTTGTGGAGTGGGACGACGACGACGCTGGGTCGGAGATCTGACCAGCGATAGGGATCCTCGCGGCGCGCTTCTCTGAGCTCCTTTGGGGCCATCTTTTGTAATCCCGGCCGTTAGGCCTTTTGTAATCCCAGGCCGTTAGGCCTTTTTAAATAAATAAACGTATTTTTCTTTATTTGCTGGCTGCTCTATAGATATTTTCCTTATGTTTCCATGCCGCTTCTCCCGAAGAGCAACCTCTATCCTCCTTAATTTTCGAGCTCGACGCCCCTTGGGATTTCATGAATTAATTATCTCGTCCGACTCATCATGACGATTCTCTCTCTTCCCAAGCGTGTTGAGTATATCTGGGCGCCGTTTTTCCAGTGTCAACTGATTGGGCAACGATTTCGATGCCTCCTGGTTGGTGCAGACTTTCGACAGTCGCACAATCAAATCTTTTCCCCCAACGGTTGCCATTTCTGACAACATTAATTACTCTTCATTGATGCCCGAAGAAGCAAACACGCTTCCTTGTTTTGGCTATAAATAGGGGAATTCCTCCTTTCTATTTTTCATTCATCGCTCATTTCTCTCCTTCTCTTGCGAGAAATACCATGGTTACTTTTCACTTCCTGCATACCTCTGCCCGCGATTCTCCTCCGACCCCTCCGACTACTCCGGATTCTGATAATCCTCCTCCCATGCCGCCGTGGAGGCCTGCGAAATGCATCGCGAAGCGCCGGGGTCGTAAGAAAGCGAAGAAGGCAAGGAAACGATCCTTTGGCTCTTTCTTTGATGACTTCGAGCCATACTATCTCTCTCTGCGGCAGAAAGACGAAGCGTCTCCACCCGTCCCTCATCCTTGTCCCGAGGACAGCACTCCTGTGCCAGATGCCGCGCCAGAGCCAGCCACTGCAACCCTGGAGGAAGGCTCCCATGCCGCTTCGAAGGAGGACATCGCTCCTGCGACAAGTTCCGTGCTCGGCAAGAGGCCCTTCTACGCTGATGAACCCTTCCCCTTCTACATGAGCGGGACGCCATCTCCTCCTGAGGATTATGACTATCCTTACGAGGTTGACTGGATGGACGAGGATTGAGAGATATCACTCTTGTTGTAGATGCCGCTTTGGCTTTTCTTTTAAATAAAATGTCGCTTGCCTTTTTCTTTCTCTTTTTAATGCAACATCGCCGCTTTATAAGATAACAATCGCCGGGCAGCCAATTGGCGCTTCTCATGGCAAATGCCGCTAGGAAGTCCATTGCCGCTTCACGCGCTAATCGCCCCTGGGCAGCTAATTGCCGCTTCACGCGATAACCCCTCTAGGCTTTTTGTAATTCTCAAGTCTTCTCTTCGCGAGATTCGAGGCGAGCCCCTAGCTTTAATTTTCTATCAGGGCCTTTCTACGTGTCTTGTCTACCACGCACGTGTCCTGCTGCGATAGGACGCCCTTCTGTCTGACTTTTCCATTATCTCCTTTAAAAGGAAATTTACCCCTTCTCTGTCCCTTTTTGCTTCTTTTTATACTTCATAATTCTCATCATTTTTCGCTCGCTCCGAGGAAATTCTCTCACTCGTATCCGGACGATTCGCCCGTTAATTTCAGCCTTCTCTCTTTTAAGGTACTCTGCTCGCCCTCGTTTTGATTTTCCTTTGTTGCTTATCTATCATGCCTCGAACAAGGTCTCAATCCAGTTCTCTAGTTACCCATAGGCCAATTTCTCAATACCCCGAGCTTGAAAACACCTCTAGTGTCTTCACCTGCTCTACTGTCTTGAACCTTGAACTCGAAAGCAATAACATCACTTTCCCCAGTAGTTACCGCCCCAGTATCCCTTCTGACACCATGAGGCTGCACAGCCAACTCTGGGGATCTCGTAGGATTCTTTATTTTAAAATGTTCCAATATGGATTCCGCCTTCCCGTTCATGACACACTAGAACGCGTGCTGCGCGAGCACGGGCTTAATCCTGCGCAGATTACTCCCCCTTCGTGGAGTTGCATCTACGCCTTCCTTCGCGCTTGCGAGTTAAAAGACATCCTTGCCCCTTCTGTGCCTTTGTTCCATAAGTTCTTGACTCTGGTTTTCCGCGACGGCTTCGTTAACATCATTCTGAGATGGGATGATGCCTTGGTAAGGCCTTTCTGGGAAAAATTTCAAGGGTTCGAGAGCAACGTCGAAGACTGGAAGAGCGACTTCTTTCTTGTCGAGTTGCCCTCTCGCCTATGGCGTTCTGACTTCAACCTGGAAGTGGTTGGCTGGGCGAAACCGGTGCCCTTGTCTAGGAAAGAATTAAGCCAGGTCGACACCTTGCTGGAGATGGAGTCTTCTTTCCAGATCCAAAACTTCGCCTTGTACAGGCCTTTAGCTGAGTGTGCCGTAGGTGAGCTTTTAAGCTTCGCCGCCGCTTTACTTATTCCTTGCTTACTAATCATGAACTTTTTTGCAGGAGAGGCTGTCGCTCGTCCACTGTCTAGGGGCGACACTTCTCGCAAGGTCGCCGCGCCTGCCCCGACTGCTCTCTCTACCTCCACCGGGTCACGGGCCAATCATCACGTGCCCATAAAGAAAAGAGCTCTAGACGAAATCCTTTCCAGGGAGAGCAGCTCCTCCCTGCCCGCTTCTCGCTTTGTGGAGAACTGGTTGCCCAGCCGGAAGAAGAGGTCAAAATCTAGCACGCCAGCGGTCGAGACGCAGATTTTCTCCTACGGAACCGAGGAGATGGAAGACATGGACACGGAACTGAGCCTTCGCCCTGCCTCGTCTGCTCAACGGAAGAAAATGAGGGAGGCGAGCGACAGCCAAGTGGCAAAGACGGCCGCTCAACTCCATCCTGCCAAGGCTGCCAATGTCGCCGCTCGCCAGGTTGTCGCTTCTCTTGACACCACCAAGGAGGGTGCCGCTTCTCTCGACATCGCCAAAGAGAGTGCCGCTTCTCTACGTGGAAACTTCTCGACTTTGGGGTCGCCTGCCACGGACTCCGCTGCTGTCGTGGAGAATCCGTCTTCGCCCATTGGCTCTTGTATTCCTGATGCGACTCCATCCGCTCCAAGTGGGCCCGATTCCTCACACTCTCTCCCAAAGACCCCTGGTCAATTGTTCCTTGCTTCGATTCGAGATATCGGGGGTTCAGGAGGTGTTTCCTCTCCCCACTTTGTTGCTGATCTTTCCTCCGACAGTCCTCAAGGAGCTCCTTCTTATCAGCTCGATTTATCAAAGTTTGGGACAGACGGATTCCGCGCCATGGGAATATCAGACCCCTTGTCGCCAGATCAACCCACGGCCGTTCTGGCTTGCGAGATGTTTCGCTCCCCTGAGGATGAGAGTAAGCTGCTGCAGCTTCCTCCTGACATTCAGTATGCGCGCATTATGAACGGCTTTCTCACCGCCTTTCGACACCTTCACTACTGTATCAAAGCACGCGACAAACAGTCTCAGGACTCTGGCACACTGGCCCAAGTAGAGCAACTGTCGCGGCTTCACAAGCGCGCCGAAGCGGATCTGCGCGAGTGTCGTGCCGTCCTTGCTCGCGAACGGTCCAGAGGAAAAGCTCAGGTTGAGGCCTTGGAGGCGGAGTTGGTGGCTGAAAAGAAAAAGAACCTTTTCCTTCTAGAAGAGATAGCCACCCGCGATGCCGAATTGAAGAAAAACTCCTCGAAGGTAGCCTGGTGGAGGAAGAAGACTGAACAAACCCTTGCCGCTGGGGTCATGGATCCGCACCGCGGCAAGGCCCTCGGTCCCGCCGAGGTCGCTAAATATGTCTCCGCCAGGATGAAAGAAATCGACGAGAGTCAGGAAGGCTTCCCCTCGCTTGAAGAGGAATATGAGGTCATCGTCCGGGAAGGTCCTTTAGATGCCGCTTGACTGGCAACATCGCTCCTCCACTTGCTACCTTGCTGTAATATTTTTCTCACTTGGATTTTATCATCGCCATAGTGCTTGTAATAACAGATAAATTTCGTACTCTTCAGTCAGATAATACGCATTTCTTGGCGATTCCGCCCTTTATCACTTGTCGCTTGACAACTTTTTCCTCTTCGCATACGCTTGCATACCGCTTGGCAATTTTTTCTTTTTCACATAAGCTTGCATGCCGCGGCATTGCGACTTGCCGCTTCTTTCGGCGGGGTTCGACTGCTCCTTTTCTCAGAGCATTTAATGCTCTGACTCCTTTAGCTTGATACCGAGGAGACAACCATGATGGCATAATTCCACGTGTCCCAAAAGCAGAGCGCTGAGGGACTGACGGGCTGAACGCGCCTCTTCTTTCCTCAGAGATTGTACCCGCTTCCCGCGCTTCCCTCTTTGACACGTCACACGGAGCAGTCTCTTGACCTGTCGTTTCTTTTAGTCTTTAGGGTTATAAAAACCCCCACGTGCTCTCTTCTTATCTTTTGTTACCCTTCTCTTTTGGAAAAACAAAAGTAAAAAGAAGAAACACATCTCGTCTTCATCTTTTCGCAGCTCTCCGCCGCCTGGGTGTTTCAGTCTTCCTTTTAACAAAGGTACCTTCTTCTCTAACCCTAGTTTATCCTCTCCAATGGCTAGAAATCGCCGCTACCCCCGCTCTGCCGGAGAAGGGGGTATTGATGCTACCATGTCTACTATAGCCTCCGCCGCCGTCCTTCAACGGCGCTTGCGAAATTACGGCGCTAATCTCGACCATCTGGACGGGAATTCCACTGAGGTTGCCCCAAGGTCTCTCCGCCTTAATAGCGAATTGCCTGGCAATCGCAGAATCCTTTATACCAAAATGTTTCATTATGGCTTCCGGCTGCCTTTAGATCCTTTAATCGCTGAGCTTCTTTCTGAGTTCGATCTAACTGCCGCCCAGTTGAGCCCAAACGCCTATTGCGGCATTTATGCCTTTATGGCTCTTTGTAGATACGTGGGGAATGACTCCCCTTCTTTGTTACTGCTCCGTTCCCTTTTCCAACTGTACCACCATAGCGACAGCATTATAGCGATATCGCCTCGCTACGACATTGAGGCCTTGAAGCCCTTCACTTGGAAGTTGCTGTTTCTCGAGTCTTCCATCGAGGGCTGGAAGAAGGGATTCTTCATCATCAATCTTCCCGAGCCTTTATGGCGAAGCGGGTTCAACTTGGCCGTCAGAGATAGCGCCTGGGGTGGCCGACCTCCGTTGGGTCCAGATGATCAGGGCTGGCTGAACAAGTTACTCAACCTTTATGGGATTCCTGGAGTCCGCACCCGCGAACTCGCATGCCGAAATGACATTCGGGGTTGCATCGACAGTGAGCACTGCCCCTTCATTTGCTAGTCCTCTCCAGTACTAACTCTAACATTTTTCTCATTTCTGCAGATCCTCCCGCCGGGTGGAAGCCTGACTGCATCAAAAAGCGGGAAAGAAGAGCTGAGCTAAAGAGAGAAAGAGAGGCCCTCCGCGCTGCTTCGACTAGTGCCGCTACTGACGCTACTCACGCGTCCGCTTCTGCACCTGAGTCCTCTTCCCTTCCTCAAGCGGAGACTGGTGCCGCATCCGCGACTGATCCCACTTCTTCCCCTAGCATCGTTCCTACCCAAGCGTCTACTTCTCGCTCTCCCCCAGCCAGGAAGAAGAGAAGAACTATCCGTCTGCGAGTCATCGCTCCTACGCGTCCTTCCGCTCAGGTGATTCTTCTAAATTTCTTTTCTTTTTCTTGTTTCACTGGTCTTTCAACTTCCCATTTTTGTTTTTCTTTTATGTGTAGGGTACCGTTACTGTCCCTTCTTTCGCTGCTCCTCCTAGCGAACGCATGGATCTTTCTGACATCCTGGGCCCTAAGGAGCCGCAGCCGAATGAAGGTATCCCTTCCACAAACGATTCCGCCGCTGGCCAGGAAGCAAGGGATAGCACGGTCGATGCCGGCCTTTTGCCGAGTGACCAAAGTCTTGGTCCACAAGGGAGCAGAGCTAACTCCGCGCCACTTCATTCCTTTTTCGCTGTATCGTCTCCTCCGCCGCACCAGCCTTTGGGCTTTGTGGAGGAACTTAGGGTTAAGGACTTTCCGTCCCTTTCAACAAGTAATTTTGATGTTGATGCCGAGCCGTCTAACCATTCTCCTCCCTCTCCTCCGGACGCCTTCTTCATTCCTACCGGTGTCCAGACGGTCATTCCTTCTCTTCCGCCTACCGTCGCCCCGCGGTTGGTGGCTGACGTAAGCACCATACTGTCCAGCGGCACCTCCACCCATAAGGTTGACTTGAGTAACATTCGCCAACACGGGTTTCCAGCGTTGGGGGGCGACAGCTCTATGGCGACGTCCGCTTATTTGGCCAGTCATATGTTCTCAATTGAGGAGGAGGAGCGGGCCTTTCTTTCTGAGGCTAACGGCAACCCGACGCAGCATGTCAGAACTGAGATGTTCTCCGCCTTTCTGAATTTTCACTATTGGTGTCGGCACGTAGCGCGGCAAGTGAGCTCTCTTACCGCTTCTTCTCAGAAGAGGTGAATCAGTATAAGGCGGAGCTTGCCAAGACTCGAGAGAAACTAAAGAAGCATGATGAGGAGCGGCAGAGCGCATTAGCCGATTTGGCTGAGGCAAGGAAAGAGCTGAAGGAGGCTAAGGAGCGCGAAGCTGCCAAGGATGCCGTTCTTCAGGCAGAGCAGAACAAAAATGCCGCGCTAGCAGAGGAGGCGGCTGACAAACACCAGTGGTTCGTCAAGCAGACTGCAGGTCTGATGGCCGATTGCTTCATCGAGCGCCATGGCCGCGACAAGTTCGATGCCGCTACCATCATCTGGCTCTTCAGGGAAAAGTCCGAGTTTCTCACAGAGGAGGGCTACTGCCAAGCGAAGAGGCCGCGGCATAACGAAGGAGACAGCAGCTTGCCTAAGCCTTGAGTGTTATTTCTATTTTCAGCCCTCGAGCATCTTCTGTCTTTGCTCTTTTTGTTGTCGCAGGGCTTTTTTGCTTAGACGAATGTCCACCCTTATGTAAACATCTTTTGAGCAGCTTGCTGCCCTTCTCTTTAACGATGATTTCCCCTTTTTGGGCGTTCTGCCTTTCCGCAGCATCATCATCTTTTCAGTGAATTTCCTGCACATTTCACTCATAACTTTGTTAGTAGCGACATACTCAGAAGGTTTCCGTTACCTTGGGTTCTCGCCGCACATGTTTCTAACACACATGGCGCGATCCTCCCCCAGATGTCGCTTGTGCCTATTTCATGCACACTTTCGTTCATAACTTTGTTAATAGCGACATACTCAAAAGGTTTCCGTTACCTTGGGTTCTCGCCGCACACGTTTCTAACACACATGGCGCGATCCTCCCCCAGATGTCGCTTGTGCCTATTTCCTGCACACTTTCGTTCATAATTCATATTAGTAGCGACAGGTATTAATGTATTTTCAATACCTTGGGGCATTTCCGCGCGCTTTCTCAAATTTCTTAACGAAATCCCCCTATGTCGCTTGTGCCGATTTTCTGCACACTTTCACTTAGAATTTACATTAGTAGCGACAAACGTTAGTATTTTCAATACCTTGGGGCATTTCCGCACGCTTTCCCCCGATGTCGCTCGCGTCAGATACTCTCTCAGCCATACTTCGCCGGGTTTGTCCCATCCGGTTACTAGCTGGGGTATCGTGACCTCTTTAATTTCTTCAATCGGCCGGGAAGTGTCATCTCTCAGTGCGCCGCCGGATCAGGGCCAGCCATCACGAGGATAGGACTTTTCACTTCCTCAGCGTTGCCCTCACACCTAAGAACGTGCCCTCACCTCACGAGGTGCCTATGTTAGCGCCACCCTCGTAAGGACAGGATTTTCACTTGCGAGGCGGAGTTTTTATCTTCCCTAGGGTAGTGCCTCACTTAATGATCACCCGCCTCTATGAGCACAGTATGTCACAAGGATAGGACTTTGCACCCCCAAGGGGAGTCGGGGCGTGTCCTCCCTGGGTTTCCCCAGGATAGGATTTTTCACTCCCGACAACACTGGAACGTGTCTCTTCTTGGCAAGCCGCCTGATCAGGGCCAGCCTCCAAGGCCAGAAACTTTTCACTTCCAGCGCCATTCTATCCTTGTTATCTGCACATCACACAGACAACATACAAGGAAACAACAAAGAATATTTCCACAATAATCGTTAGACCATGCCTCACGGCATGTCACATAGCACTATTTCATATTTCTTGACCACACTACAAAGCATGTCAACATAGTACCATTTCATATTTCTTGACCACACTACAAAGCATGTCAACTTAGACCATGCACCGCGGCATGTCACTTAGACCATGCACCACGGCATGTCAACTCAGACCATGCACCACGACATGTCGACTTAGACCATGCCCACGGCATGTCACTTAGACCATGCCCACGGCATGTCAACTTAGACCATGCCCACGGCATGTCAACTTAGACCATGCACCACGGCATGTCGACTTAGACCATGCCCAACGACATGTCACAAATAATTTCTCGATCATGCACAACGACATATCAACATACAAATTTCTAGACCATGCCACACGGCATGTCACTTAGACCATGCCCAACGGCATGTCACAAATAATTTCTCGATCATGCACTATGGCATATCGACATACAAATTTCTAGACCATGCCACACGGCATGTCACAAATAATTTCTCGATCATGCACCACGGCATATCGACATACAAATTTCTAGACCATGCCACACGGCATGTCGCTTAGACCATGCCCAACGGCATGTCACAAATAATTTCTCGATCATGTACAACGGCATATCGACATACAAATTTCTAGACCATGCCACACGGCATGTCACTTAGACCATGCCCAACGGCATGTCACAAATAATGCATGATTTCAAAAGACTACGCCACACGGCGTATCACATATTATTCACAATTTCAAAAGACTACGCCACACGGCGCGTCACATATCATGCATAATTTCAAAAGACTACGCCCCACGGCGTATCACATATCATGCATAATTTCAAAAGACTACGCCACACGGCGTATCACATATCATGCATAATTTCAAAAGACTACGCCACACGGCGTATCACATATTTAGGCGTATCAAGCCCTAGCATGATATAATTTTAATCTAGCAATATTCCAAGAGTTAGGTAAGGGTGTACCGTCCATAGTTTCGAGGTGATAGGCGCCCTTTCCGATGACTCGAGTGACACGGTATGGGCCCTCCCAGTTTGAACTGAGTTTCCATGTCCGTTGGCCCGCAGCTCGTTTGTCCCGGAGTACTAAGTCTCCCGCCTTGAGCAACCGCTCCTTAACGTGTCTGTTGTGATACCGCGCCATTCTCCTTTTATAGTGCGTCATCTTCAAGAGGGCTTCCTCACGCGCCTCGGGCAGCATATCGAGGTTGGCTCGCAACCTTTCCTCATTTAGCTCCTCTCGAAAATGCTCTACCCTTAAGCTTAAGGTGCCGATCTCGACGGGCGTCACCGCTTCAGTGCCAAAAGCCATAGCAAACGGCGTTTCCCCCGTGCTAGTTTTAACAGTCATGCGGTAAGCCCACATTACATAAGGTAACTCGTCTGGCCACTTCTTTTTCGATCCCTCAAGATTCTTCTTGATCCCGCTTAGGATGCTTCGGTTGGTCACCTCCGCTTGCCCATTAGTCTGAGGATGCGCCACAGAGGAAAACCTTTGTTCAATCTGGAATTTCTCACATTGTTCTCTGAAGAACCGGCTGGTAAACTGTGACCCGTTGTCACTAACCAGCACACGAGGTACCCCGAAGCGCATAATAACTTGATGCTTAAAGAAGTGCCACACCTTTTCTGTAGTAATACTGGCTACCGCTTCCACTTCCGCTCACTTGGTGAAGTAATCCACCGCCACAATCACGAACTTTAGCTGGTACCTTGCCTTAGGAAAAGGGCCTAGGATATCAATCCCCCATTTAGCAAAAGGACAAGGTGCAACGATTTGAGATATCTCAGTAGCGGGTCGTCGCGGAATCTTAGCAAACTCTTGACACTTACGGCACGCTTGTACAAAATTATTACAATCCCTGCGGATAGTGGGCCAATAGAATCCTGACCGGAATACTTGCGCGGCCATAGTTCCGCCTGATACATGCATTCCGCAGATCCCCTCGTGGATCTCTCGCAGGGTGTGGAGGCCTTCTTGCTCCGTTATACACTTTGCCGCTGGGTGCGAGAAGCATCTTCGGATTAACTCCCCGTCGTAATAAGTGCACCTTGCCGCTTGCTTCAGCACCTTTCTCTTCTCTGTGCTGTCGCTTGGCAACTCGTCGTGCTTTAAGAATTTTATCACGGGGATTCTCCAGTCTTTTTCGGCTTCTTCCACACATAGCGACAGCTGTTCCTCCATAAAGGACGGCCAAGATCTTTCTTCGTAGTACACACCGTCTGGCACGACAGGCTCTTGACTGGCCGCCATCTTGGCAAGACTGTCTGCCTCAGAGTTACTTTCCCGTGGAATGTGCTCAAGAGTGACACGCACGCCGCTTCGTTCCATTTCTGCCAACTCTCTGTTCACTTTCGAGAGATATTGCGCCATGATCGGTTCTCTGGCTTGAGAGCGTCCCAAGACTTGATCAATTATCAACTTGGAGTCGCCTCGTATTTTCAATTGCGGGGCTCCTGCCACTAGATCGTTCTCCACTTTAGTGAAGAGATTCGCTCCTATTCTAAGCCCTGCCAATAACGCCTCATACTCTGCCGCGTTGTTGGACAGCGGTTGCAAAATCCTGATGACATGCCGCACTTGCACATCGTGTGGCCCGATCATATGTATGCCGGCTCCTGCCAGCTCTTGGTTTTTAGCGCCATCCACGTAGATAACCCATAGGTCCGCTGGGGCTTCTGAGGGTAGGATCTTCACATCGCTTTCTTCCCTCTCGGACGGCTCCACCGCCTTGTCCCTAGTAAAGGTACACTCGGCGATGAAATCTGCCAAAATCTGAGCTTTGACGGATGGCCGAGCTTTATATTGTAGCCCATATTGCTCCAGCTCAATTGCCCAAATCAGCATCCTTCCTGAGGATTCCGGTTTTCTAAAAATTCTTTTCAAGGGCTGATCCGTAAGCACAACAACCGGATGAGCCTGGAAGTATCTGTCCATCTTTCGTGTGGACTATATTAGGGCGAGTGCCACTTTCTCAATGTG
Organism: Viola odorata; assembly: GCA_963691705.1. Lineage (NCBI taxonomy): Eukaryota > Viridiplantae > Streptophyta > Magnoliopsida > Malpighiales > Violaceae > Viola > Viola odorata. Next base: position 9,244,121 of record OY829543.1, read on the forward strand.
AGTATATCGCACCTCGGCATCTTTTAGCACATTGCTAACGAAGAAAATAGGACGGTGAGCGTGATTTTCCTCCCGCACCAGCACGACACTGACAACTTCATCCGCAACACCCAGGTAGAGGAATAAAGTGTCACCCGGCTCTGGTCGGGTCAGCACCAACTCGGACGACAAGTAAGCTTTCAAGGCCACGAACGCTTCTTCGCACTCTTGCGTCCATCCGAAAGGAGCTTTCTTCCGTATGACCTTGAAGAATGGCAAACACTTCTCACCCTGCTTAGAGATGAATCGTCCCAAAGCAATAACGCGCCCTGCTAATCTCTGGACTTCCTGGAGGGTCCGCGGCAACACCATATCATGGATAGCCTTAATTTTCGACGGGTTCGGTTGGATGCCCTTTCGGCTTACCACATACCCTAGAAATTTCCCCGTTTGAAATGCAAACTCGCATTTGCGAGGGTTTAGCTTAATTTGGTACTTTCTCAGCGTGTCGAATACCTCCCGTAAGTCCGCTAGGTGATCATCAAAGCTTCTGCTCTTGACCAGTATATCATCCACGTACGCCTTCACATTTTTCCCGATTTGCTTTTCAAACACTTTGTTGGCCATACGCTGGAATGTTGCCCCGACATTCTTTAGACCAAACGGCATCGCCGTGTAACAGTAAGTGGCCTTTGAAGTTATGAACGTCGTCTTTTCCTCATCTTCCCTAGCCATGGGAATTTGATGGTATCCCGAGTTGGCGTCCAAAGAACTCAAATACGCATATCCCGCCGCTTGATCAACCAGCTGGTCAATTCGAGGGAGCGGGTAGCAATCCTTGGGGCAAGCGTCATTCAAGTTAGTAAAATCAATGCACATACGCCAGTCTCCATTGGGCTTGCGGACTAGGACGGGGTTAGCCAACCACGTGGGGTATTGAACCTCACGGAGAAACCCTGCGTCGGACATCTTTGCTACTTCCTTATCAATCACCCCTGCCTTCTCCGCAGAGAAAGGTCGCCGCTTTTGTTGAATCGGCGTGGCGTTTGGATCGACGTTGAGTCGATGTTCTGCCACCTCCCTCGACACACCAGGCATGTCCGCTGGTTTCCACGCAAACTCTCCTTTGTACTTGTTCAACAGGTGGGCTAATTGTGCATTTTCCTCAGGGGTTAACTTGTCGCTGGCCTGGAAACTTGCCTCACTATTACCTTGGACAAGGATGGGTACCATCACGTCCACTGGCTGGGTTCGCCTTTTGTCCCTTTGTTCATAGGGATCCGTCGCCACGCATACATACTGGTCACAACTTTTCTGAACCATGAGCGAATAACACTCAACAGCTAGTCTTTGATCCCCTTTGATCGATACCACCCCTTCCCAGGAGGGGTATTTCATCCTGAGATGTTTCTGAGACACCGCCTCCCCGAAGCGATTAAGGAATGGCCGCCCTAGAATGGCGTTATAGGGTAGGATGAGGTCCACAACCAGGAACGTTAGCTCTTCTGAGCATTTCGACGCGTCTTCTCTAAAATACACAGGCAACGCCGTGATTCCAGTTACAGGTATAGGAATGCCGTCCACTCCAATGATGGGTTTTTTGCAAGGTGCCAATTCACCGGCAGGGCGTTTTATGAGATTATACGCCTCCAACGAGAACAAATTTACTACACTGCCGTTGTCCACGAGCGTCCTTCGCACCCCGTGGTTCCCAATCACTGGTGTGACCACTAGTGCGTCGTTGTGGGGAAAAACAACACCCTTCTCATCCTCTTCTGAAAAAGATATTACCATTCTATCTAGCGCATCTATCGCCCCTTTCTTTACAAGCTGGCCTTCCCGTTTCCGCTTCTCTCCTGCCGCGGGCGTCGCTGGAGTGATCTCGTCCAAGAATGACGTACCGCCTGCGATAATGTTGATGATGGGGACGTCCTCCTCATACCTCATTAACGCTTCCTTCCCCCTAGTGCTAGAAGTACCACCGCTTCCAGGAGGAGGTGGCAGTTGACGATCGTCTGTCGACCCGCGCGGAGGGTCATTTCTTGCATCTTCTCTTACTCGGGCGGCGAACTCTCCAAGATAGCCTTCCTCTAAGAGACGCTTGATCGCTAGCTTCAATTCTCTACATGCCTCTGTAGAATGTCCCTTGGCTTTATGGAATTTACAGAAAGCATTCTCCCTTCCTCCCATAACCACTCCTGGCTTCACAGGGGCTGGGTAGCGGATAGGCAGATTCTGCTGCTGTATAATGGCTAGAATCTCCGCTCGAGGGAGAGTAAGGGGAGGAAGGCCGGAATCATACGGTTGGTCCTTAGGATGGTCCGACTGTCGCTGGGTACTCGAGGCACCGCCTTTCCCCTTGGCAGAACTACCCTTCTGGCGAGTCGACGCCTTGGGAATGTGATCTTTCCGCTGAGCGTACTCATCACCTGGCCTTGTGTCATGGACCGCACTCGCTTGTGGTGCAGGAACTGGAGCGACATTCTGCGGCATGTCTCGCATTCTGCTCCTATATTCTTCCTCTTCCATCCTTGCGTAGTTGTGAGCCTTGAGCCTCAACGCATCTAAAGTTATTGGAGGGCCCACCATTAGCGTGTCCCTAAGCTTTCCATATCCATAATTTCGCTTCAAAGCTTCTACGGCGAAATCGATGGTGATGCCAGGCGTTAAGGACATTTCCGTGTCAAAGCGGCCAAGATAGCTGTTCAACGACTCTTCTGGCTTCCGACGTATGTCGAACAAGGCTGCAGCAGACTTCCGAATAGGAATAGCCGTGCTGAAACGACTCTTAAACTTAGTTTCCAGCTGCTGAAAGCTGTCAATCGATCGAGCAGGGAGTCCTTCAAACCAGAGACGAGCTACTCCTGACAGCGTCATAACAAAGATCTGACACAATGCCGCATCACTGTGCGTTTGAAACTGCACGAAATCCTTCACCTTGTTAAGGTGTGAAATAGGGTCAGTGGTGCCGTCGTATGACTCCTTGGGAAGCTTGACATGCCGGTTAACTCTGTGGTGCCTCACGCGGGGGGTAAAAGGATGACCCGCCACGTCGTCCAAGATCTCGCGATCATGACGAGGAGGGGACAGGTCCAACTGTCGCCTGTGCCCTCGAGGCTCAGGGGTACGATGCGGTCTGGGAGATCGACTATGACTCCTAGGCGAACGGGATCGACGCCTCCTACTACTTGATCTTTCACTCCGCGCCATGGACGTCTCTCTGCCAGCTCCTTCTCTCCTGCCGTCCCATCGCTCTCTATATTCATCTGACAGCCGCTCCACTCGTGATACAGGAACCCGCGGTATGTAGTGATCCTCCGCTCCGTCTGCTAGTTGCGCAAAACTGAATGGCATACTTATCGCTGGTGAGGCCATAGGAATGCTCATCTGGCGGCGAGGTGATACCGCTCTATCATCGACAATGGGTGGAGTAAAAATGACTCGAGAGGACACACCCGATGCCGCGACACTAGAGGAAGAGCCCACGGCCATCCCAATCAAATGATCCAGATGGGCACAGAGAGCCAATATCGAACTCAACGACGGAGTGGTGAGACTGTCCGCTCCAGAGCTAGCGGGTGGAAGGGCGGAGTAGCTAGGTCCAGCCATGCGAGACAGCGAAGTGACCGTTGAAGTGACAGAAGATCCCGTTTGGAAAAACGAGGTACCCATTTGAGAAGACAGTGTACCAGCTGTCAGTCCGAAAAGAAAGTCTGACTGTGCAGAGGAATCTGCAGGTGATGTGACGTGCGTACTGGACGAAGACGTGGGAAAGAGCTCCCTTCGCGCGTGAACACTACGCGTGTGTGGGGGCCTGGATTCTGGATTTGAAGCCATAATTCTTCGACTCTTTAAGAAAAGAAAAACTGAGCTTGGTTGTTAAGGAAAACTCACTTAATCGACCAAGACTCTCAATGAAAGCACCATTTGATAAGAGTCTGAGGGGGTAGCAAGCAGAATCCGTCTGATCTGGGCCGGTCAAGAGCACCGCCGGGGGTCTTCATCACTTGCAAAGCGCCGGAGGGGGTCTCCGGCGTAAACACTCCGATGCCAAAGTCAGTGTGTGTAGCAAAAGTAGCAGGGGTTCAGTACGCTGTCTTAAGCTTACCCCCTTTAGGAAAAGGGTGGGGGTATTTATAGAGAATGAAGGAGAGTACCGGCAGGGGGTAGGGATACCCCCTGGTGGATGTCGCTGGGGAGGAACATGCCGCAAGGGTGGCACATGCCGCTTGGTAAGGCGGAGAGTGATGTCACACGGGTGACGTCAGACGGAGTGACGTCAGGGATGACCTGGGATGGGATGTCGCCGTGCGAATGTCGCTTGAGAACCCCCCCGCTGATGTCGACCATCCCAGGGTCAGCCTCCAGGCTAGAGACGGCATGAACAGGGTCGCGCTCCCACGGCAGGCTCTTCTGGCTCGCCGGGTCACTAGATGGGGAAGCGAGATGCCGCTCCTGTGGCATCGATAGCTATCACTTCCGATTTGCTTTTCGAAAACCCTGTTTGCCATGCGCTGGAATATTGCCCCAGCATTCTTCAATCCAAACGGCATTTCGGTGTAGCAATAAGTGGCCTTAGGGGTGATGAAAGCAGCTTTTTCTTCGTCCTCCATGGCCATGGGGATTTGATGATACCCAGAGTTGGCATCTAGGGAGCTTAGATAGGCATATCCAGCGGTTTGATTGACTAACTGGTCTATTCGCGGAAGAGGATAGCAGTCCTTGGGACAAGCATTATTTAGATCAGTGAAATCGATGCACATGCGCCAATCCCCGTTAGGCTTCGGGACTAACACTGGGTTAGCCAACCAGGTCGGGTATTGAACTTCTCTGATGAACCCCGCATCCATGAGTTTTAGTAACTCTTTCTCAATGGCCTCTATCTTTTCTGATGAAAAAGCGCGCCGCTTTTGCTGAATGGGCTTGGCGTCAGGGCTAACGTTTAGCCGGTGTTCCGCAACCTCCCGCGAGATTCCTGGCATGTCTGCAAGTTTCCATGCGAATTCCCCTTTGCATTTTCTTAACAATCGGGTTAATTGCACGCTCTCTTCGGGGCTCAGCTTCTCGCTGACCAAGAGATTCGCTTCATCGTCCTCATCGATGGGCATCGACATCATCTGATCTAGCGGTTGAGTGCGCTTTTCTTCTTTATCATCGAAAGGATCGTCTGCCACGCAAACGTAGCGGTCACAACTCCTTTGAGTCATGAGCAAGTAACATTCGGCTGCCAGCTTCTGGTCTCCTTTAATTGAAACCACGCCATCCCATGAAGGGTATTTCATCCGTAGGTGTTTTTGGGATATCGCTGCCCCAAATCGATTTAGGAACGGCCGCCCTAGTATGGCATTATAAGGCAACGTTAGGTCTACGACCAGAAATAGTAGCTCTTCGGAGCGTTTGGATGTGTCTTCTCGGAAGTACACTGGCAGGGATATTATTCCAGCTACCGGGATCGGTACCCCGTCGATCCCGACAATTGGCCTTAAGCACGGCGCTAGCTCACCATCGGGGCGTTTCATCAAGTTATACGCTTCTAGCAAAAATAGATTTACTGCGCTCCCATTATCAACAAGGGTTCTTCTCACCCCGTGACTTCCAATAACAGGGGTCACCACTAACGCATCGTTATGCGGGAAAATAATGCCATTTTCGTCTTCTTCCGAAAAGGACAATATCATTCTATCTAGAGTGTTGATTGGCTCAATTTTTGCTTGTGCGCTTTCCCGTTTGCGCTTTTCCCCGAGATTGGGCGTTTGTGGCATGGCCTCCTCAAAGTAGGGTGTTCCCCCCGTGATGATGTTAATCATGCGCATCTGATCGCTGTGGACAACGAGAGCCTCTCTATTCTGTCCGAGGGGAATGGCGTTAGCCCAAGTGGCGCGTGAAGGCGTTTGCCTCTGATCAGGTATCCTTTCAGTTGGGTTATTTCTGATATCTTCCCTTGCCTTGGTGGCAAATTCTCCAAGGTAGCCCTCTTCGACCAGTCGCTCTATGGCTAGTTTTAGTTCTCTGCACACGTCTGTTGAATGCCCTTTGACCTTGTGGAACTTGCAATATGCATTCTCTCTTCCCTCCATGATTACTCCCGGTTTCACAGGAGCTGGGTAACGGATAGGCAGATTTCGCTGCTGGATTATCGCTAGGATTTCTGCCCTTGGGAGTATGAGAGATGGAAGATCGGGATCATATATCCGGCCTTTTTGCGGATCTGTCTGCTTCCGAGTGGGGGATCCTCCGGGTCTTCCTTTTGAGAAATTGCCTCTCTGCCGATTAGAGGTTTTAGTAGTATGTTCCTTTCGCTGTCCCTGATCCTCGATAGGTCTCGCGTCCGGAGTATTACTATGCGGGGCGTTAGGGGTTAAGTACGGGTCTGCTGGCATGTCCCGGATCCACTCTCTATTTTCCTCCTCTTCCATTCTTGCGTAATTATGCGGTTTCAATCTCAACGCGTCCAGGGTTAACGGCGGGTCTACCGTCAACGTGTCCCTCAATTTTCCGTATCGACAATTGCGTTTCAGGGCCTCAACCGTAAAATCGATAGTGACTCCTGGCGTTAGGGACATTTCGAGATCAAAGCGACCTAGAAAGTCATTCAATGATTCTGCAGTTTTCGATGAATATCGAACAGTGCAGCTGCTGACTTCCTGATAGGAATAGCCGTGCTAAACCGACTTCTGAATTTTTCTTCCAGCTGAGAAAAATTATCAATGGATCCGGCCGGGAGTCCCTCAAACCAGAGACGTGCCACTCCTGACAGCGTCATCACGAAGACCTGGCATAACGCGGCGTCACTGCGGGGTTGGAATTGCACAAAGTCTTTCACTTTGTTAAGGTGGGAAATAGGATCTTTCGTGCCATCGTATGACTCTGCAGGGAGTTTCACATGTCGGTGGACCCTGTGATGCCTAACACGGTAGCTGAACGGATGACCCCTGTTGGCGTCAGGAATTCCGCGAGGCTGATGCGGGTGTGGATTTTCAACGTCATATCTAGGATTCAAAGGATCATATTCCTGATGCCGCATGGGAGATCGACTGCGGCTTCGTGGAGTGCGAGCTCGCAGACCTCTACTGCTGGATCTCTCACTATACCGAGGAGATGGTTCCCTGAGCATTTCCCCTCGCCGATCATCCCAGCGGTCTCTATAGCCGTCACATCGGCGGGCTTCTTCAAGGATAGGGACTTCTTCCCTGCGATGTCCAGAGAATTCAGCAGGTCCACGCGTAAGCGGCGGAATATTTATGGGCACCGATGATAAAGGGATGGAAAACGGGAGCCCTCCCGATTGTTGAGGTGACAATGGTCGATCATGGACAATAGACGGGGTGAAAATGATTTGCGAGGACATGCCAGGCCCGGAGGCATGAGGAGTAAATCCAGCAGCCAATTCTATCAGCTGATCCAATTGGGCTTGGAGGGCTGCTATCGAGCTTGCAAAGGGGTTGGCTGTGCTTCCAATCATGGATCCCCTGGCTTGGGGAGTAGAATAGCTGGTTCCCGCAACATTGGAAAAGGGGGAGCAGATCTGGAACGCGGGTATATCTGTTCTTTGTCCAGGGGGAGGATCTGATCCTCCTGTAGTGACTTCTTGCACTACAGCAGAAACATCAGAAGTAGCGAAGGCGAAGAGTCGCTGGCGAGTTTTGAACGGGATACTGGAAGGTTGAGACGACACAAGATCTGAATCTGAAGCCATTCCTCTCCCGATTTTGGGGAGGCCAGAGCTTGGTTATTAAGGATGCTCACTTAATAGAACCAAAACTCTCAACGAGAGCACCAATTTGATAATAATTTGTCTCTTCTTGAAGGGCGTGCTGAGGAAATTGCTCCTTTGGGTCCTGTTCCAGCGGAGGTCCGATGTACCTGCAAGACGCCGGAGGGGGTCTCCGGTGGAAACACTCCGACGCTTAAGTCAGTATGTGTAGTAAAATTGGCAGAGCTTGGGCCAGTCAGATTCCGCTTACCTGCCTCCTTCGAGGGGGAGGTATTTATAGAAGAATCTGGTGTTTCCGCATGCACAAATGAGTTGTGTGCCACCGCTAATGTTAGGGTATGTGGTTCACCCTTGTTATGATATGCTACCCTGACGGTAGGCATATGGGTAGGTACGGTCACGGTAGGATAGCGGCCAGAGCATGCCTCTTGACGCATGGTTTTCCTTGGAGTGGGATAGCCCCTCGAGCCATCGGGAAGGTCCATTAGAGGAGCCTCTGAGGCGTCGTTAGCCCTCATAACGTTAGCCCCTGGGGGAGGCAGCGACCTCGTTCCTACCGCAGAGGTGCGGAACAGTAATCGTGTCTTTTCGTACTGGGTAATAGACAGAAATACCCTTGCCTTTTGGTGGATTGTTATCATCTGCCAAATGGTCACTGAAGCTTCAGCTCTTGACCAATAAGTCGTCCACGTAGGCTTCTACGTTTTTCCCAATCTGCCTCTCGAATACTTTATTCACCATGCGCTGGAAAGTTGCCCCAGCGTTCTTCAAGCTAAACGACATCGCTGTGTAATAATAGGTGGCCTTTGGGGTTATGAATGCCGTCTTCTCCTCGTCTTCCTTGGCCATGGGAATCTGATGGTATCCGGAGTTGGCGTCCAAAGAACTCAAATACGCGTATCCCGCGGTTTGATCGACCAACTGATCAATCCTGGGAAGCGGATAGCAGTCCTTGGGGCAGGCGTCGTTTAGGTCAGTGAAGTCAATGCACATGCGCCAGTCTCCGCTGGGCTTTGGGACTAGAACGGGATTGGCCAGCCAGGTGGGATATTGAACCTCTCGAATGAATCCTGCGTCCAGGAGTTTTGTTACCTCCTTGTCAATAGCCGTTGTTTTCTCTATAGAGAACGCTCGCTGCTTCTGTTGGACTGGTGTGGAACATGGATTGACATTAAGCCGATGTTCCGCTACCTCCCTGGACACACCAGGCATGTCCGCTGGCTTCCAGGCGAACTCTCCTTTGCACTTGTTCAATAGTCGGGCTAGTTGCGCGCTCTCCTCCGGGGTTAACTTTTCACTGACCAAGAAACTCACCTCACTATTGCCATTGACGGGGACGGGCACCATTGTATCTACCGGTTGGGTGCGCCTTTCATCCCTTTGCTCATATGGATCTGCCGCCACGCACACGTACTGGTCACAGCTTTTCTGAGTCATGAGTAAGTAGCATTCGGCGGCTAGCTTTTGGTCGCCCTTGATTGATACCACTCCTTCCCAAGAGGGGTATTTTATCTTGAGGTATTTTTGAGATATTGCTGCCCCGAAGCGATTGAGGAATGGCCGCCCTAGGATGGCGTTATATGATAGAATGAGATCCACGACCAAGAATAGCAACTCTTCTGATCGCTTGGACGTGTCTTCTCTAAAGTATACAGGCAGTACCGTGACTCCAGTTACAGGTATAGGGACACCGTCCACTCCGATGATTGGCTTCTTGCAGGGTGCCAATTCGCCGGCGGGGCACTTCATGAGGTTATATGCCTCCAATGAAAATAGGTTTACCGCATTACCGTTATCAATGAGGGTTCTCCAGACCCCATGGTTCCCAATGACTGGTGTGACTACCAACGCATCATTGTGAGGGAAAACGACACCCTTTTCGTCTTCCTCTGAAAAGGATATCACCATTCTGTCCAGCATGTCAATCGCTTCCTTTTTTTGTGGGTTGGCCTTCTTGTTTCCGCTTCTCTCCTGCGACGGATGTCGCTTGAGGGAGTTCGTCGAGATATGATGTGCCGCTAGCAATAATGTTGATGATAGAGATGTCCTCGTCATGAATTGTCAACGCTTCTTTCCCCCTTCCACCCGAAGTCCCACTGCTTCTAGGGGGAGGAGGCAGTTGTTGGTCGTTCGATGCCCCGCGCGGGAGGCTGCCTCTGGCTTCTTCTCTTACTCGGGCGGTGAATTCTCCAACGTATCCCTCTTCCAATAAGCGCTCTATTGCCAGCTTTAATTCTCTGCATGCCTCTATGGAGTGCCCCCTGGCCTTATGAAATTTGCAGAAAGCATTCTCTCTTCCTCCCATGATCACCCCTGGCTTTACAGGGGCTGGATAGCGGATTGGAAGATTCCACTGCTGAATAATTGCTAAGATCTCCGCTCGTGGGAGTATAAGGGAAGGAAAGTCGGGGTCGTAGATTCGACCCTTAGGCGAGTCCGCTTGTCGCTGAGCGTTCAAGCCACTAATTCTTCCTCTCGAAAAATTGCCTTTCTGCCGATTTGTCATCTTGGGGATACAATCTTTCCGCTGGGTGTATTCATCGCCTGGGCGGGTGTCGTAAGTCATACTGGCCTGGGTGGCGGGGACTGGGGGCGCGCTCTGAGGCATGTTTCGCATTCTATCTCTATATTCCTCCTCTTCCATTTTTGCGTAGTTGTGAGCCTTCAGCCTTAACGCATCTAAGGTTGCCGGGGGGTCCACCATCAGCGTGTCCCTTAGCTTTCCGTAACCGCAGTTTCGCTTCAAGGCTTCTATGGCAAAATCAATAGTGATACCAGGCGTTAGCGACATTTCCATGTCGAAGCGACTGAGATAGCCTTTTAGGGGTTCTCCTGGTTTCCTGTATATATCAAACAAGGCTGCGGAAGACTTCCGAATGGGGATAACTATGCTGAAGCGACTCTTAAATTTGGCCTCTAGTTGCAAGAAGTTATCAATCGAACGAGCGGGGAGTCCTTCAAACCAGAGGCGAGCTACCCCTGACAATGTCATGACGAATATTTGACACAAGGCTGCGTCATTGTGCATCTGGAATTGCACGAAATCTATCACCTTGTTGAGGTGGGAGATGGGATCTTTAGTGCCGTCGTATGACTCTATGGGGAGCTTGACATGTCGGCTGACCCTATGGCGTCGTATATGGTGGCTGAAGGGATGACCTGAAGTGTCATCTAGAATCTCACGATCATGACGAGGTGGAGAAAGTTCCAGGTGTCGTCGGTACCCTCGAGGCTCCGCGATATGCTGCTGCCTAAGAGATCGGCTACGACTCCTGGGTGAACGGGTTTGATGTCTTCTACTGCTCGATCTTTCGCTCCGCTCCAAGGAGATCTCTCTATCGACCCCTTCTCTCCTACCGTCCCAGCGCTCTCTGTAATCACCTTGCTGTCGTTCTTCTTGGGGAACGGGGACCCGCGGGCTCGAGGTATGTAGGGCTCTACCTGTCCCTCTACAAGTTGTGCAAAGCTGAATGGCATGCTTATCGTAGGTGAAGTTAGAGGAACGCTCACCTGCTGCCTAGGCGATACCGGTCGCTCGGTGACGATAGACGGGGTGAAAACAATCTGGGAAGGCACACTCGATGCCGTGGCACTAGAAGTAAAGCCTGCGGCTAACTCGGTCAAGTAATCTAGCTGGGCACGGAGGGCTAAGATTGAACTTGCCAAAGGATTACTGACGCTGCCCATTTCAGAACCCGTAAGTGAAGGAGCAGAGTGACTAGGTCTGACCATTTGAGAAAATGGGGCGCCCGTTTGAGAAAACGGAGCTCCCACTTGAGAAAACGAGATGCCCGCTTGAGAAAGTAGGGTGCCCGTTTGAGAAAATGGGGCGCCCGCTCGAGAAAACGGCGTGACTCCTGTCAGCCCAAAAAGGAAATCCGTCTATGCAGGGATAGTTCCAGGCGATGTGACGAAGATGCTAGGCAAAGACGTAGGAAAAAGTTCCCTGCGCGCGTGGGCACTGCGAGAATGAGGGGGCGTAGATTATGAATCTGAAGCCATGATCCTTCGATTCTTAGAAAGAACAGAGCTTGGTTATTAAGGAAGCTCACTTAATTAACCAAGGCTCTCAATGAAAGCACCATTTGATAAGAGTCCGAGATATACTGAGCAGGATCGGCTAATGTAGGTCTAATCGGGAACACTATTCCGGGGTCTTCGTCACCTGCAAAGCGCCGGAGGGGGTCTCCGGCGTAAACACTCCGATGCCTAAGTCAGTATGAGTGGTCAAAATGGTAGGGGTTCAACACGCTGTCTTAAGCTTACCCTCTTATCTGGAGGGGTGGGGGTATTTATAGGTAAAGGAAGGAATGTACCGACAGGAGGGTAGGAGCCATCCCTGGTAGATGTCGCTGGAGTGATAAGGAGTGACGTCATGCTGGGTGACGTCATACGGAGTGACCTAGGATGGGATGTCGCCGTGCAGATGTCGCATGAGAGCCCCCCTCGCTGATGGCGACGCCGCCAGGTGTGATGGTGGAGATGCCGCTACAGTGGTGTCAATGGTTATCAGAAATAATAAATAATCTGAAATTCATGTCTTAAATCAGACAAGGGATGCGCCTTCAGACAAGGAGTCCTAGCGCGCGTCGGACAAGAAGTCCTCGCGCCGCGCACCCGGATTAGGGTTTGTGCCCGCCTTTGCACCTTGGATTAGGGTTTAGACTATCTTCCAAACGCCTCGGGCTTTTCTGATGAAACTTGGGCTCATACTCCTTGACATGTTGCAGTACATGTCGAACTCGATTGATGGATGAAAATGCTCCATCTACGTGTTGATCTGTTGCCCAGCAGAATCACCGTCGTACATTGTGATAGTGAGTAGGTTGACCACGCATGGGACCTTCTCTCGAAGTGTAGCCTCCTCAAGTGTCATCTTGAATTCCAGCTCCTTGTGAATAAGGGATGACAACTTGTCTTGAAGCTTTCTAGCACGCGCGCGCGTCATTGTACCAGTAGGTAGCAAAGGTATA